>CM066035.1:520788397-522169230 GCA_033557465.1 Ichthyophis bannanicus
CTCTACCCAGGGTACCTGGACTCCACAGGAGGCTTGTCTTCAGATCAACCTCCTGGAGCTCAGAGCAATCTTCCTTGCTCTTCGAGTATTTCACGCCCAGCTCAGCTACAAGACAGTCCTAGTTCAAATAGACAATCAGGTAGCCATGTTCTATGTGAACAAGCAGGGTGGAACAGGCTCTCTGTCGCTATGCAACAAAGCTTTGCGACTATGGGCCCTCGCCAGAGAGCATCAGATTCATCTCCTTGCGGTGTATCTTCCAGGCATTCAAAATTCTTGGCAGACAAACTCAGTCGAGTTCTGGTTCCACACGAATGGTCACCAGGTTGCCCAAATATTTCAGACCTCTTTGCAAGTCCGCTGAAACTTCCCCAGTTCTGTTCCAGAATTCCGGCTCGATGTTGTCAGGCAAGGGACGCCTTCCTCCTCCACTGGGGTCAGGACTTCCTATATGCCATCCCACCCATTCCCCTCACCCCCAAAACCCTATTCATACTTCAGAGAGACAGAGGTCATATGATCCTCATAGCTCCACGTTTGCCACGGCAAGTGTGGTACCCTCTGCTCCTACATCTCTCTCAAGCTCCACCTCTGGAGTTGGGATCCGCTCCAGATCTTCTCTCTCAAGAGGACGGGATGCTGTGGCATCTCAATCCCCAGTCTCTGCATCTCAGGGCCTGGTTGCTGAAAGCCTAGAACTTGTGGTGAGGAAAGCACCACTACGCACAGATATGCACAGGGAAATAGAACCTCTACCTTTAATTCTGAATGTGTCAGAGGTTTCCCTAGCAACCAAGAGTCTATGACTCACAAGTTAGTCATTCCTAAGCCCCGCCCACAGCAGCACGTCAGAGGGAAGCCAGACCCTGGTCACATGTGCTGGGAGCAAGGTGTGGCACAGGAAGAGGAACAGTTGAAAAACCTGAGTTTTAGAAACTCAAAGGGGGACGGAGCAAGGGGAGCAAACAGAGCCAAGGAAGCCAAGGAGAGACTTGGACAAGAGAGACACGGAGGACAAGGTCTCAGGCATGGTCTCAGTGAAGGAGCAAGTGAGAGAGTGCTGACAAGGAATGAAAGAAAGTGTGAAGGAAACACTGGAAGCAGAAGTGTGAGAACGGATGAGAGATTGCTAAAAACAGCTGAGAGAACAAGGAATGAAACGCTGTTGCAATCAGACGGAGTTGCTACAAACAGAAGACAGCATGGCTGGCTCACAGGAGAGAGAGAGATACTAAACCCCTCTGGCTCCAGGCAAGTGTGTCTTCCTCCTTTCATAGCTAATAAAAGCTTAGAAGAATTAGCTTTAGATTTACAAGCTGATTCTAATCATAAGCAGTGTCCCAGGATAAAGGGGAACCGTTTAGCTAAGTATCCAGTAGCCCAGGTAGCTGAAGAGCTGCTGCAGAAACAAGCCATTCTCCAGGACCAAGCAGGAAGTCAGTCCTCACTTATGGGTGACGTCGGCGCCGACGGAGCCCTCGCGGAGCAATTTTCCCCAGCTTTCAAAGAAAGCCTTTGGGAATTGCAGCGCGCATGCGCGGTCGTCTTCCCGCCCGAGGGTGCCATCTTAGCCAGTCTTCTTTTTTCCGCGGAGCCCTACAGACGTCCCCGTCTTGTCCCCGCGAAAAAGTCGATTTTTCTTCATTATTTTATCCTTTTTCCTTCGGTTCGACGCCGATCTTTTTCCCGCCCGGACTCGCGACGCCGGTCACGAGTCCTCTCACTTTTTTTCGGTTTTTCTGACTTTGTCAGCTTTCGTTTTCGATTTTCCCTGGCAGCCCGGTCCTTTGACCTCGCAGGAGCCCTTTTTCCCCCGATGGCTGCCAGTGGCTTTAAGCGGTGTGGTCAGTGTGACCGAAATATGTCACTCACTGACACACACGACTTTTGCCTCCGCTGCCTGGGCCCGGATCATGAGGAACTGATCTGTGGGCCCTGCGGCAAAATGTCCTCAAAAGCGTTGAGAAGTCGGCGGCATCAGCGTGATCGAATCTTCGCTGACCCCAGCCGTACCCGGACCTCGTCGGAGGCCTCCGCGTCAAAAGGCTCCAGCTCGGACCGTCGCCGGAGTTCCTCCGACCGGGTTCTCCCTCCGGAGACCATCGTCGGACGGTGAAACCCGCGAGGGCGGCGTCGGTGGACGCTCCTGGTTCCGCGAGGGCCAGGTCGCATAGCCCCGATAGCCGCCCCGGGTCCTTGGAGAAGGAACACCTCCCGAAGCGACCTCGCCTGGAGTCGGAGATGCCTGCTCGGGTAAGTCCTGTGGTCCTTCTGGACTCGCCTCCGCGACAGCCGACGTCGGGCCCGACGCCGTCGGGGCCCGAGTCGGGGGCTGCTGGGTCACCTGAACTCGGACTCAGGTTGACGGCCTTGGAGAGCAGACTGTCTGCCTTCATGGACCAGCAGCGGGCACTGCTCGCTGGCCTCGCTGGCGCCGCTGCCCCGACCGCCGGGACGTCGACGTCCAAGTCGACCCCGGAGACCGAGCCGATCCTCGAGTCGATGAGAACTCGAGTCGATCCTCGGTCGAGGTCACCCTCAGCCTCCCGTTCGGGACCGAGGTCGCCGACGCCGACTCCCTCGGCGTCGGGGCGGCAGGCGCCGCGCCCTGCCCGGGCCGACCCCACCGATTCCTCGTCGGAGTCGGTCTGGGAGTCTGAGGAGGAAGAGTCACCTGATTCTTTTCGGACTCGGTGTGTCCCCTCGGACTCACCTGAGTCCGAACCTCGGAAGCAGTCCCCCCCGGAGGATGCCCGGTTCTCGGACTTCGTTAGGGATATGGCCAAGGCTTTGGCCTTCCCTGCGGATCCCGAGGAGGAGCCTCGAGCCGAAGAGCTCGACGCCCTCCAGTATGACTCTCCCGCGAGGGAACACTTTACTGTACCGGTTCCTCCTATGCTGGAACGACTACTCTTCCGCATGTGGGAGAGTCCGGCCTCCTCGCCGGTCCTGAGCAAGCGGGTCGATTCTATCTATCGGGTCCGCAAGAGCCCTGGCTTCCAAAAGGCACAGCTACCACACCATTCCATGGTAGTGGAATCGGCCATGCATCGTCTTAAGAGCCAGAAGATGCACTCCTCGGTGCCCCCTGGCAGGGAGGCCCGTAACCTGGATGGCCTTGGTAAGAAGTGTTTCCAGGGCTCTATGCTCGCATGTCGTGTCCAGACTTACCAGCTGTACATGGGCATGTATCTCCGGGATCTGGCTAAAGAGCTAGCCGGATTCTCCGCTGGTCTGTCCGAGGAACCCTTGCGGAGGTTCCGGGCCTTGTCCACTGGCATTCGGGAATGCTCAAAGTTCATGTCCCGGGCAGCCTATGATGGCTTTGAAGCGTCGGCTCGAGTGGCCGCAGCCGGCATCGGTGCCCGCCGACAGGCTTGGCTTCAGTCGTCAGACCTTGAGACCTGGGTGCAGGACAAGTTGGTCGATGTCCCCTGCCGAGGCGAGAACCTCTTTGGCAAGCCCATGGCGGAAAAGGCTGCACAAATTGAGACTGAGACTCTCACCAGGACCAGGCTTTCTAGGAAGACCTCCGCCCCTTCCCAGAAAAAGAAGGGCTCGGGGAAAAAGTCCTTTTACTCGAGGAAGGCGGCTGCCTACAAACAATACCCCCATTATCAGGCCCCTGCAGCTCCCCAACAGGGCCAGCAGGCCAAGGGACGGGGTAACGGGTCCCGTAGGCAGCAAGCCCCCAAGCCTGCACCACCAGCCCCTGCTCAGCAGGGTGGGGGTTTTTGACTCGCAAAGCATAGCCTCTCCCCCCCCGCTGGTTCCTCCCAGCACCGGAGGCCGGCTGGTTCACTTCGCCCACAGGTGGTCCAGCATCACCGCAGATGCCTGGGTGCTTCAAGTCGTGCGAGAAGGCTATCTTCTCCACTTCCACCAGGTCCCTCCCTCCTATTTTCCGGGAGAACCTCCGCGACCCCCTCTGCACAGGGAATTACTCCTTCAGGAGTTGGCAGGTCTTCTGCAGGATCAGGCGGTGGAACCGGTGCCACACCACCTGAGAGGTCAAGGCTTTTATTCCAGGTATTTTCTGATACCAAAGAGAACAGGGGGCCTCAGACCCATCCTGGACTTGCGCAACCTCAACAAGTTCCTTGTGCGGGAGAAGTTCAAAATGCTTACCCTTGGAATCCTTCTGCCCTACCTCCAGCAGGGAGATTGGCTATGCTCCTTGGATCTAAAGGATGCCTACACGCACATCCTCATCCACCCAAGCCACCGCCAATACCTAAGGTTTGTGGTGGCAGGAAATCATTACCAGTACAGAGTACTGCCCTTTGGCCTGTCCTCCGCACCACGAGTCTTCACAAAATGTCTCGCGGTCGTGGCGGCCCATCTCCGGCTTCACGGCCTCTATGTCTTTCCGTACCTCGACGACTGGCTCATCAGAGCAGCGTCCGCTCGGGAGGTCACCAGCGCCACGCGCCGCACGGTGACTCTTCTGCAGCACTTGGGCTTTGTTATAAACTTCGCAAAGTCCACTTTGCTCCCCTCACAGGATCTCGAGTTCATCGGCGCAAGGCTGCACACTCCTCAGGCGCGAGCATACCTACCGCTCGACAGGGCTCAACGGCTCATGGACCTAGCCGACCGCTTTCGCAGCCAGCCCCTGGTCTCCGCCAGGCGCTTCCTGAGACTACTCGGCCATATGGCTTCAACCGTCCATGTGACCCCCAATGCCCGCCTGAATATGCGGTCTGCTCAATGGTGTCTCCGCCAGCAGTGGCGTCAAGCCACAGGCGGCCTAGCAGACCTAGTGCGCGTCTCCGAGCCGCTGATCTCGTCTCTCCGGTGGTGGCTCCGGCAGCCGAACCTCATATTCGGAATGCCTTTCCAGTCACCTCAGCCGACCCGGGTGCTGACCACCGATGCATCCCTCCTGGGCTGGGGAGCACATTGCCAAGAGGCACGTACTCAGGGCCTCTGGACCACGTGGGAGTCTGCTCAGCAGATCAACTTCCTAGAGCTCAGGGCGATCCGCCTAGCTCTCAAGGCCTTCTCCCACCTGACTTCCCACCAGTCCGTTCTTGTCCAGACGGCCAATCAAGTTGCCATGTTCTACGTGAACAAGCAGGGGGGCACGGGCTCCTTCCTCCTCTGCCGGGAGGCACAGAAGCTCTGCTCTTGGGCCGTCAGTCACGGCATTCTCCTCAAGGCAGTTTATCTCCCGGGCCAAGAAAATTGCCTTGCGGACAAACTCAGCAGGGTCCTCCAGCCGCACGAGTGGCGTCTGGATCCCTTGGTAGTTCAGAAGCTCTTCCTCAAGTGGGGCCTCCCCACGGTGGATCTCTTTGCCAGTCCTCACAACCGGCAGCTTCCTCGCTTCTGCTCTCGTCAGCCACACCCCCTTCGGGTTGCGGCGGACGCTTTTCTGATCTCATGGTCGGGGAGCCTTCTGTACGCTTTCCCTCCCATCCCGCTAGTCTCTCGGACTCTTTTCAAGGTTCTCCGAGACAAAGCCTTCATGATCCTGGTGGCCCCTCGCTGGCCCAGGCAGCCGTGGTTTCCGCTCCTACTGCAACTGGCGGTGGAGGATCCAATCCCTCTGGGGGTACAACCGGATCTCCTCACTCAGGATCAGGGGTCCCTACTGCACCCCAACCTCAGGTCTCTCAACCTCATGGCCTGGCTGCTGAGAGGGTAGTCCTTGCTCCCCTTCTCCTGCCGGCGGAGGTGGAGGAGGACGTCTTGGCTTCGCGACGGCCTTCTACCCGCAAATGCTATGCCCTTAAATGGCGTCGCTTTGCAGTCTGGTGTACCCAACAGTCTCAGGATCCCTTCTCCTGCCCGGTGTCGGTGATCTTGCAGTACTTGCTACACCTCTCTAATCTGGGACTTAAGTCCAACTCCGTCAAAGTTCACCTCAGTGCTCTTTCGGCACATCATGTGCCGGTGGACGGTAGACCTCTCTCAAGCGACCCTCTCGTAGCGAGATTTCTCCGAGGTCTCCTTCTACTTAAACCACCTCTGCGCCCGCCAGCGCCTGACTGGGACCTGAATGTGGTTTTGCAGCGGATCACCTGTCCGCCTTTTGAACCTATGGCTACCTGTTCTCTCCGTTTTCTGTCTTGGAAAACACTGTTCTTGATAGCCCTCACTTCCGCTAGACGCGTAAGTGAATTGCAGGCCCTCGTGTCTGATCCCCCTTACACTAGGTTCTACAAGAATAGGGTAGTCCTACGGACTCACCCAAAATTTCTGCCTAAAGTGGTCTCCCCTTTTCACATCAATCAGGAGGTGGTACTTCCAACCTTCTTTCCCAGACCACACTCCAGCCGAGCTGAAACGGTCCTCCATACCCTGGACTGTAGAAGAGCATTGAACTTCTACCTTGACCGTACGCGGGAGCACCGTAAAGCTGCTCAGCTTTTTGTGTCTTTTGACCCCAATAAATTGGGGCTCCCGGTCTCCAAGCGTACTCTGTCCATCTGGGTTGCGGACTGTATCTCTTGGGCTTATGGGGCAGCCGGACTCTCCTTAGAAAGTCGAGTCACGGCTCATTGCGTTCGGGCAAAGGCTACGTCAGTGGCTTACCTCCGCTCTGTTCCGCTGGCAGACATCTGCCGGGCCGCTACTTGGTCTTCGAGCCAGACTTTTGCGGTCCATTACTGTCTCGAGAGGGAGTCCCGCAGGGACAGTGCTTTCGGACAGGCAGTCCTCCGTAATCTCTTTGAGGTCTGAGCAACTCCTACCCTCCATCCCGGATGTGGGCTACCGGTGGGTGATAATTCAGCGAAGATTCTATCCTTCTGTGCTGCTGAGCTAGAGGGAGCTCATTTTTGTGCTTAGGGTCTCCGGTAGCCTTGAGCTTGGGAGTCCCATAAGTGAGGACTGACTTCCTGCTTGGTCCTGGAGAAAGCGTAGTTACTCACCTGTAACAGGTGTTCTCCAGGAGCAGCTGGAATCAGTCCTCACTACCCTCCCTCCTCCCCTTGGAGTTGCAATCGTCTGCTTATGTTCTTTTTGCAAATTTTTATGCTGTCTTTTTTAGCTATGTCATCTGACTGGCTAAGATGGCACCCTCGGGCGGGAAGACGACCGCGCATGCGCGCTGCAATTCCCAAAGGCTTTCTTTGAAAGCTGGGGAAAATTGCTCCGCGAGGGCTCCGTCGGCGCCGATGTCACCCATAAGTGAGGACTGATTCCTGCTGCTCCTGGAGAACACCTGTTACAGGTGAGTAACTACGCTTACTTAAAAGGTTAAGTGACTTGATAGAGAAAGAGAATAGCCAGCTCTCATCCCAGCTGCCATTGAATGTATGTGATACAGAGAGTATTGAAGATATGGAAATTGCTGATGATGAATGCAGCTCTAGTGAAATGCAATGTGCTGTATGCCAAGCTTCTGACAGGGAAGAATGTTAAAACAGAAAGCCATTGAATGAATGCCTGTTTTAGAGAGAGAAGCCTGATTTCTGAAGACGTCACAAGTAGGTGATAAAGCTGCTGAGTGCTAAGCTCAACTTATAAAGTTAGAAGCTACTATTAAATGCTCAAGGAACATTTGAAGAATTGTTTGATACAAGAGTTTGGTTCCTATGAAGAGAGCAACCTTTAAAGAAGATAAAAGTTTTGGAAAGAAGTTGTAATTGTGAACAAAGCAAAGTTCTGCTTGTTTTCTTTTGAATTTGTGGCTGTGAAGCAAAAGCCTGTATTTTGGGTTTTTCCATTTCCCATCCTGCGTGTAAAGGATTCCCTGAATACGATTAATAAATTTCTCTGTCTATTGCCTAAATCACTGGTTCACAACTCCTTACTTTAAAATGGGACTATGATTCCCAGCAGCCCTCCTGGCAGCCATCTTGGGAAACTTGTTTTAAAGAAAAAGGCGACCTCACCTGGTGTTGGTTATCAACCTGGCCAGCTGGGGGCGACAGAGTGGCGTAGTTGTTCGGATGTGGATTGGAACACACCACAGAGGGGCACCGTTCTAGTAGATTGCGAGTGGAAGAAGGCTGCGCACCAGAAGAACGAGAGCTCAACGGATTCCAGAATTCGACAGGCGGACGCTGGAGGAAGTTGCCAGCTGCTGAGACAGGGGTCCAGACTTCTGCAAAACCGGAGAGTCCGAAGACCTGCCAAGGTCCTACACTGTTGCTGAGTGAGACGCACCACTAGTACCAGGTACTTGGTATTTAACTGGGGAAGTTAAAGGATACCGGTACTGGGTGGGGGCGGTAGTAGCAGCAGGTAGAGGGAAGGACATACCTAGTGTTGGGGGTACCGCACTTGGGTGTTCTGTTTTGTCATTTTTACAGGAGAAGCAACGACAATGGAGACGCAAGACATCCTCGCATGGGCTGCGGCGGAACTCAAAAGGCAGAGAGAATTGTCCTTAGAGCTCCAGGAGCAAGCGGCACGGCAGATGCAGGCCCAGCAAAAACCGCTGGTGGAACTTATGGAGGCCTGGGTGAAGGAGTGTAAGAAGCCACCAGAGCCGGATCCAGTTCCCACAGGTTTCTTACCGGGACTAGCTTACACCTTTGGACTCGGGTCCAAAGAGACCCTTAGTTTTGGGCCACTAAAAGATGGGGAAAGTGTGGATGCATGTTTAGATGCGTTTGAGAAAGTGGCACAAATGGCCAGGTGGCCACCTGAACAGTGGGCGGTAAGGTTGGCTGTCTCACTTACCGGTGAGGCATTGGCAGCCTACCAGACCGTTCCTGCTGGGTTGGCTAATGACTATTTGGAGGTCAAAAAGGCTATAAAGGATAGGCTTGGCCTGACTCCGATGGTCTATAGACGACAGCTACGAAATGCTAAAATGCGCGTGGAAGAGACACCATGAGCGCTTTACCATCGATTAAAAACGCTGGTCGTTAAATGGCTAGAACCAGAACATAAGTCAGTGGCAACACTGATTGATGAGCTCGTTCTGGAACAATATTGTGCAGCAGTACCAGAAAAGATACAAAGTTTCTTAATGCTACAAGGCTGTAAAAATACCCAAGATGCTATTTCATTAACGGAGCGATTCCTAGAGGCTGAATTGTTAACGAAGGATAGGTCTGCAGCTTGTACTAAACTCTCTATAGCTAGGTTGAATGATGGCAGCAAGGATGTAAAGAATGTTTGTGCTCCCTCCAACAGAAGGATGCCTGGGAAGCGTGCATGTTACCGTTGTGGGAGTGAACAACATTTGATGCGTGAATGCCAGACGAAAACAGCTTTAGTGTTGAGTGACCCTAGTAAGAAAGGGGAAGGGTTTTTACTAGAAGTGATAGTACAGGGCATACCAGTCAAAGCACTGCTTGATTCCGGATCGGATCAATCAATGCTTTCTAAACGATTATGGAGGAGGTTAACAGCCCCAGGATCAAAAACACCTCAGATACCCATGGGCCACGTAAACATACGGTGCGTTCACGGAACGGCGTGTACATATCCAGTTTACTGCGTCCGCATAGAGGGTATGGGCATAGAGAGGGAGGTCCCGGTCGCTGTTGTTCCCAGATTACCCCAGGAGGTAGTCCTTGGGAGGGACTGGCCCCAGTTTCAGCGGGGTGTACAACAAGGGTTGGGTGAGAAGAAAGGCTTAGTCTCTACGCGAGCCCAGTCCCAAGCCCAACAGGCCCAAAGGGAAGAGTCCATAGAGGGGGAGACAGAGGTGCTGCCCTCTCATGACGATTTAGTCAATGTTCCTCAGGACAAAGTAAAAAAATCAAAGGGGGAGAAGCGCCGTGAGAGGCAAATGCGCTCACAAAATAGAGAGGAGGTCTTAGCAGGTATAGATTTACCTTGGGTTCCGGAGGAATTAATGGCAAAATTCCCCTCTTTTGCAAAAGAACAAGAGGCAGACCCGGCTCTGGTTAATGCTTTTAAGTTTGCTAGAGAGGAGCGGGAGATATTGCCCAGATTCCAAATTGACGGAGGCATCCTATATCGGGAAAGCCGGGATCCCTTTACAGGGGATGCTCGGAAGCAATTGGTGGTCCCGAATACCTTTAGGACTTTGGTCCTGAGGTTAGCCCACGATCATCCGGTAGGGGCTCATAAGGGCATTCAGGGTACTTTAGATCAGGTGCTGGCCCGATTTTATTGGCCCGGAATCTATAGGGAAGTGACCAGGTTCTGTGAGGCCTGTCCAGCCTGTCAGAAGGTCACTGCAATTAGGCCCACGGAGGTCCCCCTGATTCCCGTACCGGTGGTACCTGTCCCGATACACCGGATAGCTATCGATATTGTGGGGCCCCTGATAAAGACGCCACGGGGATTTCAATACCTTTTGGTGATGGTGGATCATGCCACCAGGTTCCCCTGGGCGATTCCCCTCCGTAATATTTCGGCTCGCACGGTGGCAGCCGAATTAGTTAAACTATTTTGTGAGGTTGGGTTCCCCAAGGAAGTGTTGTCCGACCGCGGCACCAATTTTATGTCGCGATATTTGGCTCAAGTTTGGGATGCCTTCGGCATCAAACATATTAGAACTGCGGCTTATCACCCACAGACAAATGGGCTAGTGGAGAGGACCAATCAAACCTTAAAGAGCTTGTTGAGGAGGGGGTTGGAAGGAAAGATGGCTGAATGGGACACGATGCTTCCCTTCGCCCTCTATGCCTGTCGGGAGAGAATTCAGGCATCGCTAGGAACTTCCCCCTACGAGCTCATGTATGGTAGGAGTCCCAGGGGCATACTAGACATTTTGAGGGAGCAGTGGGTGGAGCCAGGAGAGCAGGAGACTGAAGTACCCCAGTTTCTTAAGGATTTGAGAGGACGCTTAACGCGGGCCTCACAGTTGGCAGAAAAACAATTTAAGGGACAGCCAACACCGACAAAAGGTGTATTACGACCGTAATACCAAACCACGCCAGCTAGAGCTGGGAGAAAAGGTTCTAGTGATGGTAGCAGGAACGGCTCCAAAGTTTGAGAGCCAGTGGAAAGGTCCCTTCCAGGTGGTTAAGCAAGTAGGCCCTGCGACCTATCTAGTACAGACCAGACGGGGGCGCAGGCAGTTGTTCCATATAAACTTGCTTAAACCCTGGCAGGAACGAGTGGCTCAAGTGCAGGTGGTCACCCGTACCCAGAGTAGGCAAGGAAGTCAAAGCAACAAAGGACATGATCGGAGAATTACGTGCTGTGATTTTAGCGTAACCCCAGCCCGTAATATCTTAAGAAGGGGAATATGTGGTGAGGGAAAGCACCACTACGCACAGATATGCACAGGGAAATAGAACCTCTACCTTTAATTCTGAATGTGTCAGAGGTTTCCCTAGCAACCAAGAGTCTATGACTCACAAGTTAGTCATTCCTAAGCCCCGCCCACAGCAGCACGTCAGAGGGAAGCCAGACCCTGGTCACATGTGCTGGGAGCAAGGTGTGGCACAGGAAGAGGAACAGTTGAAAAACCTGAGTTTTAGAAACTCAAAGGGGGACGGAGAAAGGGGAGCAAACAGAGCCAAGGAAGCCAAGGAGAGACTTGGACAAGAGAGACACGGAGGACAAGGTCTCAGGCATGGTCTCAGTGAAGGAGCAAGTGAGAGAGTGCTGACAAGGAATGAAAGAAAGTGTGAAGGAAACACTGGAAGCAGAAGTGTGAGAACGGATGAGAGATTGCTAAAAACAGCTGAGAGAACAAGGAATGAAACGCTGTTGCAATCAGACGGGAGTTGCTACAAACAGAAGACAGCATGGCTGGCTCACAGGAGAGAGAGAGATACTAAACCCCTCTGGCTCCAGGCAAGTGTGTCTTCCTCCTTTCATAGCTAATAAAAGCTTAGAAGAATTAGCTTTAGATTTACAAGCTGATTCTAATCATAAGCAGTGTCCCAGGATAAAGGGGAACCGTTTAGCTAAGTATCCAGTAGCCCAGGTAGCTGAAGAGCTGCTGCAGAAACAAGCCATACTTAAAAGGTTAAGTGACTTGATAGAGAAAGAGAATAGCCAGCTCTCATCCCAGCTGCCATTGAATGTATGTGATACAGAGAGTATTGAAGATATGGAAATTGCTGATGATGAATGCAGCTCTAGTGAAATGCAATGTGCTGTATGCCAAGCTTCTGACAGGGAAGAATGTTAAAACAGAAAGCCATTGAATGAATGCCTGTTTAGAGAGAGAGAAGCCTGATTTCTGAAGACGTCACAAGTAGGTGATAAAGCTGCTGAGTGCTAAGCTCAACTTATAAAGTTAGAAGCTACTATTAAATGCTCAAGGAACATTTGAAGAATTGTTTGATACAAGAGTTTGGTTCCTATGAAGAGAGCAACCTTTAAAGAAGATAAAAGTTTTGGAAAGAAGTTGTAATTGTGAACAAAGTAAAGTTCTGCTTGTTTTCTTTTGAATTTGTGGCTGTGAAGCAAAAGCCTGTATTTTGGGTTTTTCCATTTCCCATCCTGCGTGTAAAGGATTCCCTGAATACGATTAATAAATTTCTCTGTCTATTGCCTAAATCACTGGTTCACAACTCCTTACTTTAAAATGGGACTATGATTCCCAGCAGCCCTCCTGGCAGCCATCTTGGGAAACTTGTTTTAAAGAAAAAGGCGACCTCACCTGGTGTTGGTTATCAACCTGGCCAGCTGGGGGCGACAAACTTCAGGATCTTAACCTTTCCCAACAGGTAAAGGATATCCTTCATGCTTCTAGGAAACCCTCCACAAGATGCTCGTATGCCTTTAAGTGGAAAAGGTTTACCATATGGTGCTCGCAGAAGGGTCTTAACCCTCTTGCGATACCTCTGGAATCTATACTGGAATATCTCCTTCATTTGTCAAATGCGGATCTCAAGACAAATTCAGTAAGAGTCCATCTTAGTGCTATTGCAGCTTCTTACAAGCCTCTAAGTGGACAATCTATTTCCTCTCATAGCGAGATTTATGAGAGGTCTTCTTTTAACAAAGCCTCCCATTAAGCCACCATCGTGGCATGGGACTTAAATCTGGAGCTCGGGCAGCTCATGAAACCGCCCTTTGAACCATTAGCCACCACATCTTTGAAATTCCTTTCCTGGAAAGTCATCTTCCTCATTGCAATCACCTCAGCACGGTGGTTTCGCCATAAGAACATAAGATATGCCATACTGGGTCAGACCAAGGTCCATCAAGCCCAGTATTCTATTTCCAACAGTGGCCAATCTAGGTCATATGTACCTAGCAGTTTCCCCAAGAGACACAAGTTCCACAATGCTTGTACTGGGTCAAGCATTGATATCTTCGGTCACTTCTTAATAATGGTTTATGGACCTTTCCTCCAGGACCTTGTCCAAACCTTTTTTAAACCCAGCTACACTAACAGCCTTTACTACATCCTCCGGTAACAAATTCCAGAGTTTGATTACACGTTGAGTGAAAAAATATTTTCTTTTATTAGTCTTAAATAGTTTACCCTGTAGCTTCATTGCATGTCCCCTATTCTTTCTATATTCTGATAACGTAAACAATCGATCTACGTTTACCCGTTCCACTCCGTTCATTAATTTATAGACTTCTATCATATCTCCCCTCAGCCGTCTCTTTTCCAGGTTAAAGAGCCCTAACCTTTTTAGCCTTTCCTCATAGGAGTATCCTTCCATCCCCTTTACCATTTTGGTGGCTCTTCTCTGAACCTTTTCTAAAATCGCTATATCCTTTTTAAGATACGGCGACCAGAATTGCACACAATATTCAAGGTGCGGTCTCACCATGGAACGATATAGAGGCATTATAATATCTTTTGTTTTATTTTCCATTCCTTTCCTTATCATACCTAGCATTCTATTTGCTCTCTTGGCTGCCGCTGCACACTGGGCCGAGGGTTTTAACATGGTATCCACAATGACGCCTAAATCTTTTTCCTGGGTGGGGTTCCTAATGTGGAACCTTGCATCGTGTAACCATAGTTTGGGTTGTTCTTCCCTAGGTGCATAACCTTGCACTTGTCCACATTAAATTTCATCTGCCGTTTTGATGCCCAGTCTTCCAATTTATCAAGATCCTCTTGCAATTTTTCACAATCCTCTTGGGTTTTAACAACTTTAAATAGTTTTGTGTCATCTGCAAATTTGATAACCTCACTCGTTATTCCACTTTCCAGGTCATTTATGAATATGTCAAAAAGTAGCGGACCCAGCACAGATCCCTGGGGTACACCACTATTCACCTTTCTCCATTGGGAAAATTGGCCATTTAGCCCTACCCTCTGCTTTCTATCTTTTAACCAGTTCCTGATCCACAATAGTACACTGCCTCCTATCCCATGACTCTTTAGTTTTGCCAAAAGTCTCTGATGAGGGACCTTGTCAAAGGCTTTCTGAAAGTCCAGATACACAATATCAACCGACTCACCTTTGTCCACCTGATTATTCACTCCTTCAAAAAAACATAACAGATTAGTAAGACAAGATCTTCCTTGTCTAAAGCCATGTTGGCTGTCTCCCATTAGGTCGTGACTATCTACATGCTGAGTAATTTTATTCTTTATGATGGTTTCTACCATTTTTCCCGGTACTGACGTCAGGCTCACCGGTCTGTAGTTTCCCGGATCACCCCTGGAACCCTTTTTAAAAATTGGTGTTACATTGGCGATCCTCCAATCTTCAGGTATTAGAGATGATTTTAATGATAGTTCACAGATTACTAATAGCAGGTCTGCAATCTCATATTTCAGTTCTTTCAACACCCTTGGATGTATACCATCCGGCCCAGGTGATTTGCTACTCTTCAGTTTATCTAATAGTTGTAAGACATCTTCCCGATGTATCGATATTTCCTTCAATTCTTCCGCACCTTTAAATACCACTTCAGTCATGGGTAACATCCCTACATCTTCCTCAGTAAAGACTGAAGCAAAGAATTCATTCAGTCTCTCCGCTATCGCCTTGTCGCCTCTTAGTGCTCCTTTAACCCCTTTATCATCTAATGGACCAACTGACTCTCTCACAGGTTTTTTGCTACGAATGTACTTGAAAAGGTCTTTATTTTGTGTTTTTGCTTCCGCAGCAAGCTTCTTCTCAAATACTCTCTTTGCCTGCCTTATCAATGCCTTGCATTTGACTTGCCAGTGCTTGTGCTGTTTCCAGGTTTCGTCGTTTGGCTCTTTTTTCCATTTCCTGAAAGGTGATTTTTTTGGCAACAACAGTCTCTCTGACCTCACCTTTAAACCATGCTGGCAGTTTTTTGGACTTCCTTCCACTTTTCTTAAAGCGTGGAATACAGCTGGTCTGGGCTTCCAAGATAGTATTTTTCAACAACATCCAAGCTTGATGTACGTCTTTAACCTTTGCAACTGCTCCTTTTAGTTTTTTCTTAACTGTTTTCCTCATTTTATCATAGTCTCCCTTTCGAAAGTTAAAGGGTAGTACTGTGGATTTCCTTACTATCCCTCCTCCACTAATTAAATCAAAGGCGATCATGCTATGATCACTATTGCCAAGTGGCCCCAACACCCTTATCTCTTGCACTAGATCTGGTGTTCCACTAAGGACTAGGTCTAATATGGCTTCCCCTCTGGTTGGTTCATGAACTAGCTGCTCCAAGAAGCAGTCATTTATTTCATCTAGGAACTTTATCTCACTAGCATGTCCTGCTGTGACACTGACCCAGTCGATGCCGGGGTAATTGAAATCACCCATTATTATTACTGCACTGTAACTTTTGCTAGCTTCCTTGATTTCTTTGAGCATTTCATCATCCATTTGTTCATTCTGGCCAGGCGGACGATAGTACACCCCCACTGCCATCGCCTTCCCCTTTTTACATGGAATTTCAATCCATAGAGATTCTACAGCAAATTTTGTTTCTTGCAAAACTTTAATCCTTTCTGACTCAATGCCCTCTCTAACATAGAGCGCAACCCCTCCACCAATTTGATCAGCTCTATCATTACGATATAGTTTGTACCCAGGTATCACAGTGTCCCACTGGTTGTCCTCCTTCCACCATGTCTCTGATATTCCAATCATATCTAACCTCTCGTTTAGTGCTATATATTCTAACTCTCCCATCTTGTTTTTTAGACTTCTAGCATTTGCATACAAGCATTTTAGAGACTGTATTTTATTCATATTAATTTGGCTAATGGTAGACATGGGTAATTTGGGATCTTTAAGCTCTGTCTGCTCCATACTCGAGGGCATTTGGGCTACTTTACTCTTTTTTGGAACTTCTCTGCTTTTTGTAGTATCCTTCAAGGATACATTCTTCCAAACCATGCGCTCTTGGGCGACTGTCGCCTTTCCATTTAAACCAAGCGGTTTACCTTCCTGTATTCTTTCCGAGGCCTTATGCCTCCAGTGCAAAAAGGAACCTTCATACCTTGGACTGTAAAAGAGCTTTGGCCTTTTACTTGCAAAGGACACAGCAAAATAGAAAATCTTCTCAACTGTTTGTTGCTTTTGAATCCTAGTCATTTGGGACTTCCAGTTTCCAAAAGAACACTGTCCAACTGGATCGCACAGTGCATATCCTTTGCCTATGAGAGTAAGAACCTTCCTCTTGAAGGCCATGTCACAGCTCACAATGTGAGAGCCATGGCAGTCTCAATGGCTCATCTTCACTCTGTGTCTATGGACGACATCTGGCGAGCAGCTACATGGGCTTCAGTACATATCTTCACAGCCCATTACTGCTTAGACCCAGTACAAGCATTGTGGAACTTGTGTCTCTTGGGGAAACTGCTAGGTACATGTGACCTAGATTGGCCACTGTTGGAAACAGAATACTGGGCTTGATGGACCTTGGTCTGACCCAGTATGGCATATCTTATGTTCTTATGTTATGTTCTTATGTTCTTATGACAAGGACTCCCGCCGGGATGCCTTGTTGGTCAAGCTTTTCTTAACATTTTTTTCAGACTTAATCAACTCCTACCCAACGTCTGTGGTAGGATGCCAGAGATCCATGGCGGGGAAATGGGGCCCTTTCACAAGGGCTGACAACTTCCTGGGACCATCTCCCTGGCATCTGCAGCTAGGGAGTCCCCATATGTGAAGACTATATTCCTGCTTGTTCCTGGAGATAGCGTAGTTACTCACCTGTAACAGGTGATCTCCGGGAACAGCAGGAATTTAGTCTTCACAACCCACCCACCTCCCCTAGGAGTTGTATGTCTCTCTTTCTCTTTTTTGTCTCAGCTATAAACTCAACTGGAAAGGGACGGTTGGAAAGGCGGGAAGGCAGCATGCAGGCGCTGTGGGATGCTCCCAAACGCTTTCCCATTGGACGCTGGGGAGCATTCCTGCGCAGGCTCCGTCGGTACCAATGATACCCAAATGTGAAGACTAAATTCCTGCTGTTCCCGGAGATCACCTGTTACAGGTGAGTAACTACGCTATGTTGCGGAATGGCCATTTGGTAAGGTTTTCCTTGATGCAGATGATACAAAAATCTGCAATAGATACCTAGGAAGGAGTAGATAAGATAAGGAGGGATCTAGCCAAGCTTAAATAATGGTCAAGAATTTGGCAGCTGAAATTTAATACTAAAAAATGCAGGGTTATGCATTTGGGCTGCAAAAATCCAAGGGAGCCGTACAGTATAGAGGGTGAAGTACTTCTGTCCACAGAAGAAGAGCGGGAACAGGGCGTGACTGTCTCTGTTGATCTTAAAGTGGCTAAACAGATAGAAAAGGTGACAACAAAAGCCAGAAGGATGCTTGGGTGCATAGGTAGAGGAATGGCCAGCAGGAAGAAAGAGTTGATAGTACCTCTGTATAAGTCTTTGGTCATTTAGAGTATTGTGTGGAATTCTGGAGACCACATCTTCAAAAGGATATAAACAGGGTGGAGTTGGTGCATAGGGTGCCTATCAAAATGTTCAGTGGACTTCGTCATAAGGCTTATGGGGACAGACTTAAATATCTCAATATGTATACTTTGGAGGAAAGGCAGGGGAGGAGAGGAGAGATATGATACACGTTTATATACCTCTATGGCATAAATGCATAGTAGGAGTGCCTCCTTCAAATGAAAGAAAGCTTTGCAATGAGGACGGATAGGATGAAGGTGAAAGGGAATAGACTCAGGAGTAATATGCGGAAATATTTCTTCTCAGAAAGAGTGGTAGATGCATGGAATAGTCTCCCAGTGGAGGTAGTAGAGACCAGGACAGTATCTGAATTCAAGAAAATATGGGGCAAATATAGAAGATCTCTAAAGGAAATAAAGGGACGATAGTAGTTGATATGGAAAGGCAGACCGGATAGGCAATATACCGTCCATGTTTCCATGTTGATGGAAAATTCATGGACTTAGAGGCCTATTTACTAATAGGGTCTTTGAAGCTCACATTTTGACCAGCATTGGGTAGGGAGGAGCTTTATGAGCCACTAGCCAAATGAGAATTTCAGGACTGCCTACAAGGTGGGACCCTTTGACATAGGATGGGAAGAAAGGTGACATTTTACGTATCTTTCCTTGAGTCCTGCTAGAGCAGTGCAGACAAATGGGTTGTGTTCCCCTTCCAGCAGATATGGAGACAGAGTAAACTTCCAAAGGCTTCTTTATGACATCACAATGCCATATCAGCCAGAACCTCGAGAGGGAGCCTTCAGTACTATTTGTATCAAAGCATTGGTAGCTTAATAATAATAATAATAATAATAATAATATGCTGAAGAATCTCAGAACTTACAGAACCTCACTGAAGGTAATCAGGTTCAACAGAACAATAACCATAACTATGTACAGGGTCAGCTTCAACAGAAGACTTGTCAGAAGGGCATGAGCCCACAGAGCCTACCACAGAGAATAACAGGCTAAGCAGTTATCCAGAGTGGGTCCTGGACTGGTCTAGTATGATTCAAGGAAAGGAAAATCTCCAGGAACAAGCAGGAATGTAGTCTTCACATATGGGTATCGTCGGTAGCGTCCAATAGGAACGCTTTTGGGAGCATCCCTCAGCACATGCGCGCTGCCTTCCCGCCTTTCCAACTGTCCCCCTTCAGTTCTTCGTTTTCCGCGGAGCCGACAGGACACATACCCTGTCACCGCAGAAAATTTCTTCTTTAGACTTGTTTTCTTGTGGTCGCGCCTGCCTCCGCGTGACACCTACCGGTACCGCTGGTTCTTTCTTTCTTCTTTTTAAAAAAAATCTATTTTTGAACTGTTTCTCTTCAGAAAACTTTTTCTTTTGGTGCTAGGCGCCATTTTTCCCAAAAGATGGAAAAACCAGCTAGTGGTTTTTAAAAAATGTACTAAATGTGGTGGTACCATCTCCGTCACCGACACCTATGACTGGTGTCTAAAATGTTTAGGCCCTGACCCCATTCTCCATCTGTTCCTCCTGTATGGGGATGACTAAAAGAGGAAGACAGAACCGAGCTGCAAAGCTCGGTATCCTCTTTTCTTTGGATACCAGGTCCATTGCATCGACGTCTTCAAGAGCCTCGTCTTCCTCCCATGGATCTCAGGTAACTAAACATAAGAGCCGGTCCTCAAAGGGTAGCTCTCCTTCAAAGCATCGAGAGGCCATTGGCATTGTTTTTTAAGGAAACTACTCCAGCAAAACAGCCCCGGCGGGAGGCTTCGGCCTCCAAAGTATCAACGGAGTTCCAGGATGTTCTCGAGGCTTCGACCTCAGCAGAACTACTGGTGCCATGCTCAGGGGTTCCGGCTGCTTTTACTGGTACCGATACCCAGGCATCGGCAGCGTCGATAGACCAGAGATTCCTCGCTATTGAACGCAGTCTTGCAGCTCTCCTTACAGCTGCGGTACCGTTGACACCAGTGGTTCAACGGGCGTCGGTACCGACACCGGTACCAGCACCGGTACAGATACCGGTACCAGCACTGGTACAGATACCGGTACTAGCACCGATGGTACCGGCCCCGGTGGGAATCCTTCCCATGCAGACTTTTTCTGGCATCAACAGATCGGTACTGGGCCAATTCAGTATTGACCTTGATCGATACCGAGACTGTGCTTTGCATGAACATCGGGATCAGAGATACTTCAAATCCTCCCATTACAATGACTCTGATAATTCTGCCGGTACCAGAGTGTTTCTCCCAGAACACTCCTCTTCTTCCCAATGCAGAATGTCTCCTCCAGAAGACATGTCTTTTCAGGATTTTATTCGTGATGTGGCCCGAGGCCTTTCAATCACGATAGCTCCTGAAAAAGAACCTAGAGCAAAGGAATTGGAAATTCTCCAATACCCTGAGGCTCCCAAGGAAGCAGCCACTCTGCCCTTTCATGAAATTCTTCATGATTTGATGCTCAGAATGTGGGAGACACCTTTGACCACATCTCCTCATTCTAGGAGACTCGATATCATGTATCGAGTTCCACCATGTTCCGGTTTTCAAAAGATTCAGCTGCCATACCATTCAATGATAGTGGAGTCAGCCATGCATAGGATGAAAAGTGCAAAGAGACATGCATCCAATCCTCCAGGTCATGAATGCAGGACTCTTGACGCTTTTGGGTGTCAAACCTTTCAGGCTTCCATGCTTTCAGCTAGGATCAGCTCATATATTTTATATATGGGAATGTTCCTCAAAGAGGTCACAGAAGATTTGGAGCTTATGAGCCCCCTTCTCCCTGAGGACAAACGACAGGACTTTCTTACTCTGGTCAAGCATGCCCAAGATGTCTCCAAGTTCGTAAACCGTGCAGTCTTTGACTACTTTGAATGCATTAGCAGAACCTATTGCCATTGGTGCACATCGGATTGCCTGGCTTCAGGCATCGGACTTAGAGATTTGGGTACAGGATAAATTGGGAAGCATCCCTTGCACAGGAGAAAACAGGAGAAAGCAGGAGAAGGCTAATGAGATAGATACTGACAATCTCACTTTAGACAGATTGTCAAAATCTACAGCCACTCTAGCTAAAAAGAAACCCTATAAAAAACCCTTTTTCAGCAAAATGAGGAAGTTTTATCCATCCTATACCCAGCAAGGGCAAGCTCAGGGTCAAGTTGCCCAGAAAGGTCAACAACAACAATCCAGACAAAAGAAGCCAAAAGGCCTTAGAGCTCAACCAGCTCCACAGGCCCAGCCCCCTCAAGGGTTTTGACTCCTTCATAGAGAACTTAGCCTTCCTGCCTCTGAAGGGGCCAGAACCCGTAAACATTCCAGGCAGGTTGTGTCATTTTGCCAACAGATGGCACCAAATAACAGAAAACTGGACTCTGTCCATTGTCGGAGAGGGGTACAAGCTTCATTTTCACAGTATGCCCCCTCCTACAAGCATAAGACAGTTCAATTCCCAAACCTCTACAGGCAATCTACTGGATCAAGAGGTCTCAACACTCCTTGCTCAAGGAGCAATAGAGGAGGTGCCCATTCTTCAGCAGGGTGCAGGGTTCTACTCCCCCTATTTTCTTATTCCAAAGAAAACAGGAGGACACAGACCCATTCTAGATCTCAGAGAATTGAACAAATATCTGTTCCGTGAAAAGTTCAAAATGATTTCTCTGGGAACTCTTTTGCCAAACCTTCAAAGTCAGGATTGGCTTTGTTCTCTAGATCTAAAGGATGCATATACTCAAATTCTGATCCATCCAGATCACAGGAAATTCTTACGATTCCTTTTCAAGGGAAAACATTTCCAATACAGGGTTCTTCCCTTTGGTCTGGCTTCGGCACCAAGGGTATTAATGAAATGCAAGGCAGTAGTAGCTGCATTTCTGCGAACCCTGGGGATATTCGTCTCCCCTTACTTGGACCACTGGCTCATTCGAGCCCCTACGGTTCCACAAGCCAGATCTGCACTGTCTCGCACAATGCGAATCCTTCAATACTTGGGATTGGTCATAAACCTCCCAAAATCCCAACTTGCTCCGTCTCAGTCTCTAGAGTTCATAGGAGCTCGTCTAGATACCAGACAGTCAAGGGTTTTTCTCCCACAACCCTGCTGTCTTCGTATAATGCAGCTAGCTTTTCAAGCAGCGGTGAAGTCCTCCCTAACTGCTCGAGAACTACTACAACTATTGGGACATATGGCATCCACGGTTCATGTGGTTCCCTACGCTCGCCTTCATGTGCAAGCAGCCCAGTGGACCCTATCCACACAGTGGACACAGGCCACAGGACGTCTGTCGGACAAGATATCAAACTCACAACGACTGATCTTGTCCCTACAATGGTGACAATCACTGGAAAATCTTCTAGTGGGGTCTCCTTTCCAGCAACCCTTATTCCAGGCCACCGTAACAACAGATGCATCACAGGTGGGATGGGGAGCACACCTGCATCATCTCTCTACCCAGGGTACCTGGACTCCACAGGAGGCTTGTCTTCACATAAACCTCCTGGAACTCAGAGCAATCTATCTAGCTTTTCGAGTATTCCATGCCCAGCTCAGCTACAAGACAGTCCTAGTCCAAACGGACAATCAAATAGCTATGTTCTGCGTGAACAAGCAGGGCGGAACAGGCTCTCTATCGTTATGCAATGAAGCTTTACGACTATGGGCCCTCGCCAGAGAGCATCAAATTCACCTTCTTGTGGTATATCTTCCAGGCATTCAAAACCTTTGGGCAGACAAACTCAGCCGAGTACTGCTGCCTCATGAATGGTCTCTCCACCTAGACTAGGTGGCCAAGATATTTCAGATCTGGGGAACCCCAGACATAGACCTATTTGCAAGTCTACTGAATGCCAAACTTCCCCGGTTCTGTTCCAGGATTCCGGCTCAAAATTGCCAGGCAAGGGACGCCTTCCTTCTTCACTGGGGCCCACTACTTCCTCTATGCCTTCCCACCCATTCCCCTCATCCCCAAAACACTCCTCAAGCTTCAGAAAGACAGAGGTCGTATGATCCTCATAGCACCACGGTGGCCACGCCAAACGTGGTATCCCCTGCTTCTACATCTCTCTCAAGCTGCACCTCTGGAGTTAGGCTATGCTCCAGATCTCCTCTCCGAAGAGAACAGGATGCTATGGCATCCGAATCCCCAGTCCCTGCATCTCAGGGCCTGGTTGCTGAAAGCTTAGACTTTCAGGACCTTAACCTTTCCCAACAGGTAAAGGATATCCTTCAGGCTTCTAGAAAACCTTCCACAAGATGCTCGTACGCCTTCAAGTGGAAACGTTTTACTATATTGTGTTCACAGAAGGGGTTAAACCCCCTTATGATACCTTTGGAGTCGATACTAGAGTATCTACTTCATTTATCAAATTCTGGTCTAAAGACCAATTCAGTAAGAGTCCATCTTAGTGCAATTGCAGCTTCCTATAAGCCTCTAAATGGACAACCAATTTCCTCTCCTCTCATCCACTCATAACAAGATTTATAAAAGGTCTTCTATTAAGAAAGCCTCCCATCAGGCCACCACCGGTGGCATGGGATTTAAACCTAGTTCTCGGGCAGCTTATGAAACCGCCTTTCGAACCTTTAGCCACTACAACCCTAAAGCATTTGTCCTGGAAGGTCATCTTCCTAATTGCAATCACCTCTGCACGTCGCATTAGTGAATTGCAAGCTTTAGTGGCTGATCCTCCTTATACTAGGTTTCACCATGATAAGGTTGTTCTTAGAACTCATCCACACTTTATGCCAAAGGTGGTTTCACCTTTTCATTTAAATCAATCAATTTATCTTCCTGTATTCTTTCCGAGGCCTCATGCCTCTAATGCAGAAAGGAACCTTCATACTTTGGATTGTAAAAGAGCCTTGGCTTTTTACCTACAAAGAACACAGCAACATAGAAAGTCTTCTCAACTTTTTATTTGCTTTTGATTCTAGTCATTTGGGACTTCCAGTCTCCAAGAGAACTCTGTCCAAATGGATTGCACAATGTATATCCTTTGCTTATGAGAGTAGGAGTCTTCCTATTCAAGGCCATGTCACAGCTCATAATGTGAGAGCCATGGCAGCCTCTATGGCTAACCTTCACTCTGTGTCTATTGATGACATTTGTCGAGCAGCCACCTGGGCTTCAGTACACACCTTTACAGCCCACTACTGCCTAGATAAAGTCTCCCGTCAGGATGCCTTCTTTGGTCAAGCTGTTCTTCAAAATCTCTTCCAGACCTAATTCAACTCCTACCCATCAACCCTTGTGGGATGCCAGAGATCCATGGGAGGAAGCATGGCCCACCTTACTTGGGTGGCAGCTTCCTGGGGCTATCTCCCTGCATCTTCAGGTAGGGAGTCCCCATATGTGTAGACTACATTCCTGCTTGTTCCTGGAGATAGCGTAATTATTCACCTGTAACAGGTGATCTCCGGGAACAGCAGGAATTTAGTCTTCACAACCCACCCACCTCCCCTAGGAGTTGTCTCTCTATCTCTTTCCTCTCTCCCTCTATCCTTTCACTCAGCTACAAACTTAACTGAAGAGGGACAGTTGGAAAGGCGGGAAGGCAGCGCGCATGTGCTGAGGGATGCTCCCAAAAGCATTCCTTTTGGATGCTGGGGAACGTTCCCGCGCAGGCTCCGTCGGTACTGACGATACCCATATGTTTTCCTGCCACCTGCAGCTCTCCCAGGAGGGATTGTAGCTGACCAACGTCCCCAGCGCTCCTGCATCGTCTGCTGCCGCGTGCTGCCCAATCGGGGCAGCCCCAGAGGGATAAAAGGAAGCGCTACTCGGACTGAAGCCTTTCCTGCCACCTGCAGCTCTCCCAGGAGGGATTGTAGCTGACCAACGTCCCCAGCGCTCCTGCATCGTCTGCTGCCGCGTGCTGCCCAATCGGGGCAGCCCCAGAGGGATAAAAGGAAGCGCTGAAAGGTGCACCCGCGCCTTGCGGGCCATAGACAGAGGAAATCAACTTGAGCCACGAGATCGCAAGACGCTACCGACCCACACGGCTTGAGCTCCCTTGGCTGGGTCGAGCTCGCCAACACCGGATACCAACGCTAAAGCAACCTCCCAGGTAAACGCTTGACTGCACGTTCCTTTCAATAGATACTCCACACACTGACTACTCACGACCATCATATCTGACGCACTGCATAAGGTCGATGACTTAACGCTCGGACTGTCTCATTGATCATGGTTCATTGACTGCCATATTTAACACTATAACCTCTACCGCTGTATAGAACTATAAGATACATTGTCCCAACGCATTATACATTGCCAGCATTTGTTACATTGTATCTTGTATCACTGCATTTTGCTACACTGTATCTTACATTCTGTGCCACGATATCTTGTATCACTGTGTTGTACTAATCAGCTCAACAGCAACAGCTAGAGACTCTAGGCAATAGACAGCACAAAAACACACCCTATAAAAGGGTTCTGGCATCTTAAACAGCTCTCCTCTCATATATCCTAACTCTATGCGTTTGCCTAACTCTATCCGCATGTACATACAATCCGACCCTGCATTACCACTTGCCACTAGTCTGGAGCCCAATATTTATACATAACCCAATCCTGATGCCTACATTTTTACTGCACGGTCCATTCTACCCTACATACTATAGACCAGTTCCCCAACCAGACCGGAGGGCAGTCATCGTGTCCCCCAAAATATCACGTAACTATCGCAGCTCAAAGCCAAAGAAACTGCCGAAACCGGGGGGTCGCAGTCAAACAAAGCAAAAACTGGCAACCCTGCAGTTTGCCGCAGATCCCTATCACGCTATTCCTAATTAACACCAGGTCCCTAAGAAACAAGACACACATCATACACAACATCCTCACAGACGAAAAGCCTGATATCCTCTGCATCACTGAAACATGGCTCACCGACACTGACTCAGCAATTGTAAACCAAATATCCAAACCTGGCTATAAAATATTCAACTGCCCTCGCCCCAACAAAAGAGGTGGAGGCGTCCTAATTCTTGCCAGAGCCTCCCTACTTCTAGCAAACACATCGCAAACCGCATCCGAGGGCATCGATGTACTCAAAGTTGAAAACAAAACGATGGCCATCTGCCTAATCTACAGGCCACCCACGTCACATCATGAAACACTAGCCACCGCACTGGAAACCATATCAACCTCTGCAATCAAAAAACATCAGATAATCCTGGGTGACCTGAATCTACCTTCAGTTCCCCCCTTGCAAGCTAACACGTTCCTTGAAGCCATGGACCAACTCGGATACGACCAAATAATTCATGAGGCCACACACAACAAAGGCAACACTCTCAACCTGGTATTCATGTCATCCAAACGACAGCAAACTGAAGTAAAAAAACCCGAAACTCGAATAACTCAGGTACCTTGGTCAGACCATCGCCAAATTGAACTCTCAATATACCTACCCACCATACCGGACCGATCACAAACTTATCCAATAACACATCTCCAAAGAAGATTCCAAAAATTTGATAGGGAAACCTTGACAACATCCATAATATCCCGCATTGACCTTGCACACACAGATCTTGAAATTCTGGTGGACCAATGGAACTCAGGAATCGAAATAGCAGCAAGCCCAACCTGGAAAGCCGCAAACAACACAGCTATAACCAGATCTGAACCATGGTACTCTACAACTCTAAGCAGAATGAAGAAACAACTACGTAAACTGGAAAAAAAATGGAGAAAAGCCCAAACCGAAGAACGCAAACAGGAATACCTAACACTCCTCACAAAGTACAAGAACGAGGTCAACCTGGCAAAAAAGACGCACCACACTAACTTGCTCAATAAGGCGCTTAATAGGCCAAGAGAACTTTTTGAACTTGTTAAATCCCTCACCAAAACATCACAAGACATTGACTTTACTGGCACAATAAAGGCCCAAACGCTAGCAGACCATTATGCCAAGAAACTAAACCCACAAGTACTCACCCACATCAATCAAGACCAGAATATGGACACCACCCCACCGAAAGAACACACGTCCACAAACGAGGAGCGAAACACAGAATGGGGTGCTTTCCATCATATTGAAGACCAGCAAATCATAAACATTGTCACTAACTTAAACACCACAACCTCCCCACTCGACCCATGTCCAGCGGCCTGGCTCAAGGTGACGAAGAACGAAATTGCCCAACCTATCTCCCACATTGTAAACCAATCCCTCCAGCAAGGTTCTATGCCAACGCAACTCAAAAGATCACTCATAAGACCCATCTTAAAAAACAAAACACTCGACAAGAACGATCCAACATCATATCGACCAATCTCGAGCATATCCTTCCTAGCCAAGATCATCGAAAAGGCAGTCCAGCAACAGTTGCAGGACCACATAGACGACAGGAAAGCCCTGGATATGTATCAATATGGGTTCTGTCAGCATCATGGAGTAGAAACCCTACTTATAACACTCCTTGACAACCTCCTCAAGGGCCTCGAAATCAGAAGCAAGATGTTCATACTCATTTTTATCGACATATCTGCTGCATTTGATACAGTTCACCACAATACTCTCATAAACCGACTCGCCTCCATAGGTATAACAGGGACTCCGCTAAAATGGTTCTCATCATACATATCAAATAGAATGCAACAGGTCAAATTCACTGATGAAAAAGCTGACGCCTTCCCCCAAACCCAAGGCATTCCTCAAGGATCAGCACTATCCTCCCTCCTATTCAATTTATACATAAAACCGGTTTGCGAAATCATTCAGAAGCACAAGATCAGTTATCACATTTATGCAGACGATCTAATGCTGTATACTCAACTTGACATAAGCCAACCGAGCTACACCCAACTGGAAGAATGCCTCAACATATATACAAAAACTATGTACAAAAACAGGGGACTGTTTTTGTTAAGCTAAGTAATTGTGGTTGGGTTTGGCTGTCGCCTGTTTTTGCACTTTTTATGAGTATTGTTAACATTTATGGGATGGTGGTGGCATTTGGTCCTTGATGTTAAAGGGCTTTTGTTTGGCAGTGTGACCTCGGCTTGCGCCTTGATCACGTTTTGCTTCTTGCCCAGATTGCTGAGACCTTGCCTACCACTTTTGTTATACAATTTCTCAATTATTTATACATCAGCATGAAGATGGATACATTGTTTTAAATCAGAAACCAATGTTGTTTTGGAGTGAGTTTTTGTTTTGATTGCTTCTTACACTCTTACACATTGACCAAGCATTTTTACAATTACCTCGACGCACACAACTGCCAACACACATGCCTCTGCCCCACATACCACCAAACACATGTGCACAGAAACGCTCCCACTGTCATCGCTTGGACAAACACAGGTTGATGACAATACAGGGGTGAGGGAAGACAGAGGGACATGCTGCTGGGATAGGGAGGGGAAGTCAGAGGACCTAGGAATGGGAATAGGGCTGTGTTATGGGCTAGCAATAGGGGCTTCCTAGAGCTACGGTGCGCACTGTTGGAGGGGGGTTTCCTAGGACTACGGATGGCTCTGACAGAGGGATGGGTGGAACAACATGGTACTCAGTAGATAGAGATGACAGGCAGACTATTCGCTCTCCACCATGCTCCTCCAGACAGAATTGCATGGACAGTAAAGTCCCCTACCTATTTGTTGTTTATAGCTGAAGAGGAAATTGCCCACCTTCTCTGAAGAGGAAATTGCCCACTTCTTTCTTCTTCCAAACTCACCACATGCTTCTCTGATCCTATGCCCACCCGCTTCCTAAGCCCCATCTCATCCACTGTTGTCCCTTCCATCTCTCATATTCTCAACCTTTCGCTCTCCACTTCAACTGTCCCTGCAGCCTTCAAGCATGCATTGGTCACACCTCTCCTCAAGGAACCCTCACTTGATCCCACCTGTCCTTCTAATTATTGTTCCATCTCCCTCCTTCCTTTCATTTCTAAACTACTTAAGCATGCTGTTCACCACCGCTGCCGCGACTTCCTCTCCTCTCATGCCCTCCTGGATCCTTTACATTCTGGCTTTCGTCCTTTACACTCTACTGAAACGGCTCTTGCCAAAGTCTCCAGTGACTTGTTCCTGGCAAAATCCAAGGGTCTTTACTCTGTCCTCATCCTTCTTGACCTCTCTGCTGCTTTTGACACTGTTGACCACAACCTTCTCCTCGATACCCTGTCCTTGCTTGGTTTTAAGGGCTCTGTACTAACCTGGTTCTCCTCCTCTCTCTCCCATCGCTCTTTCAGTGTGTGTTCTGATGGCTCCTCCTCCTCTGCTAGCTCACTCCCAGTTGGTGTACCCCAAGGATCTGTCTTGGGTCCGCTCTTTTTCTCTCTATATACCCAGTACCTTGGTGCGCTTATCTCTTCCCATGGTTTTCAGTACCATCTTTATGCTGATGACTCCCAGATCTACCTCTCTACGCCTGATATCTCTCCGGTTATCCAGACCCGGATCTCTGCCTGCCTTTCTGACATTGCGGCCTGGATGTCTCACTGCCACTTGAAATTGAACATGGCCAAGACTGAATGTCTTATCTTTCTCCCTAAAACCTCCCCTCCTCTTCCTCCTTTCTCAGTCTCTGTGGATAACTCTGTACTCCTTCCTGTTTCCTCGGCTCACAATCTTGGTGTTGTCTTCAACTCTTCTCTCTCCTTCTCCACACACATTCATCCGATAGCTAAGACCTGCTGTTTCTTTCTCTATAACATCAGCAAAATCTGTCCTTTCCTTTCTGAACACACTACTAAGACGCTTACCCACTCCTTAATCACCTCCCGTCTTGACTACTGTAACCTACTCCTTTCTGGTCTCCCTTTGAATCATCTCTCTCCCCTTCAATCTGTTCAGCACTCTGCTGCACGGCTAATCTTCCGCCAGCCTCGTCATGCCCACATTACTCCTCAAGTCACTTCACTGGCTCCCTATCCGTTTCTGCATCCAGTTCAAACTTCTCCTACTGACCTATAAATGCATTCACTCTGCAGCTCCTCACTATCTTTCTTCTCTTATCTCGCCTTACAACCCCCCTCGGGAACTCCGCTCTTCTGGCAAGCTCCTTCTATCTGTGTCCTTCTCTTCTATTGCTAACTCCAGACTTCGCTCTTTTCACCTTGCTGCACCTTACGCCTGGAACAAGCTACCCGTGTCTTTACGCCAGGCACCTTCTCTGACCCTCTTCAAATCCAGGCTGAAAACTCACCTCTTCACTGCTGCTTTTGGATCTTGACTCACCTGATCTCCTTTTTCTTTTCTCTTCCCCCTTGTTTTATCACAGCCTACACCTTCTGTGTTGTCTGTCTTGACTAGATTGTAATCTCTATGAGCAGGGACTGTCTCTTACATGTCTGTGCAGCACTGCGTATGACTTGTAGCGTTATACAAATGCTCAGTAGTAGTAGTAGTAGTAGCTGGTATAGGCTGGGACCATCTGGCTGCCACACCCAGGACGTTGTGAACAGTGGCGTACCAAGTGTCATGATAGGTATGGTCTGCCCCGGTTGCCGGCTGGGAAGGGGGTGCATCCGCGCAGGCCCATAGAGGCAGCGTGGGAAACTTACCTTAAAGCTGGCTTGCTGTGCTATTCTCTCCAGGCCTTGCTGCACTTCTGTCCTGGCCAAGATGAGTGTAATGCAGCATGAAATGTAAGTAGAATTTTACCAAAATTTGCTGAGTGCATTGTGTAATTACTGCTTAGATGTCCCAGAGGGTGGAGAGAGGAAGCTTTCACTAGAAGTGTCTTAGGGGGATGTTTTAAAAGTTTACAAAGAAAGCAGGGTTATATCTTAATAGATCCCCTCTTCCTCTAAGCTCCATTTACAGAAAGCTGATTTCATGAAGAGCCCAGAAATCAGGAAAATGTAGAGAGATAGACAGGGCCTGCATTTTCTTTGAATAACTGAATAACTGAATTCTGTACACAAAATTCAAAATTCTATATCAGGTCTGAATTATGCAACATTCTGCATGCTTTGTTTTTCAGAATAAGAAAGCATATTGTTTTTGAGAGATACTTAATTAAAAATACAATACAGAAATAAAATATTACAAAGAAGTGCGAAATTTTGAATTATTGTGTGCAGAATTCTAGGAGGAGTACGTAATGTGGTTAAAAGTTGTGTAACTTCCACTTTTAATTCACCAATTTGGGTTAAATTTGAGGCCTAGTGTTATTTGTTCTAAAATATTGAAATTGAAGAAAACAGTAACACATTATGAAGGGCATGTGATTAATCACTGGGATTGTTTCTCAGCTTTTTGAGATGCGAAGACAGGTTTTTCCCCCTACTTATTTCCTGCTGTATTTGTGTTGCTATACCTATGCACTCTAGTATCCCTCTAGGTCTGGCTACCACCTTATCACAATATTTTAGCACTTTGAGATCAGTAAAAATGATCATCCTGAGATTTCTGGTTGATGCACAGCAGTTGTTCCCCCCCCCCCCCTTTTATGGGCTGCTCCCTTGGATTTTTGCACCACAAAAACATAATTAAAATTTTTTCCCTCTCGAATCTTAATTGCCAGGCCCTTGACCTTTCTTTCAGTTTTCTTAGATCACTTCTGCTTCTGACTACTCCCTCAAGGGTGTCCATTTATAGATCTTAATGTTGCCTCCATAATTTCAGTGACGAAAATATTAAACAGATCTGGCCACAGTACACATCTCCACAGAGTGTATTCATGTTATTACTACAGTACCTTCTGTTGTTAATCTTTCAACCACTTTCTAATCAACTCTTCCACCTTAAGATGTAGTCCATACTTTTATATTTAGTTTAATAATTTTTATAACTAAATTTTCTTTGCAGCTTTTTATTCACAAGGGACCAATCCACCAAAATAATACTGACTCCAGAGAATAAACCTTCCATTTCCACTTCCTACACATGCAGTACCCCCATCAGCTCATTCATTCACAAGGGATCAATCCACCAAAATAATATTGACTCCAGAGATTAAAACTTCCATTTCCACTTCCTACACATACAGTATCCCCATCAGCCCATGTCCTGTGGCTTATCCTCCCTTTATAGCAAGAGGATAAAATGAAAGCAAACTTAAATATCTTTTGTAGCTCAATAAATACAGGGTGGCAGGTATAACCTTAAACACAGGCATAGAGGAGGGTTACCTGCATGGAGCGGCAGATATAACCACTCTAGCCACCTTACTGGGCAGACTAGTGTGATCTCTAATTACGTATTTTTACAAGCTTGTTTGGAAAGGGTGGTGTTGAGGTTTGTTGACTTTATCATAATGTAAGGGGGGGGGGCTTACAGACTTTAACCTTCAGATAAGGTACCCAATACTCTTGCACCAGCTGTGACTGTAAAGCAAGTTCTCCAGAAACAAGCAGGAAGTCGGTCCTCACATATGGGTGACGACACCAACGGAGTCCGCGCAGAGCATTTCCCCAGCTTTCACAGAAAGCCTTTAGGAATGCTACCAAGCATGTGTGGTCCCCTTCCTGCCCAAGAGTGCCATCTTGGTCAGTCTCCTTTTTTCCGCAGAGCCCAACAGACGCTTGTCCTGTTTTTCCCGGAAAAATTCCGTAAAAATTATCCTTAAGTGTTTTTTCCGGGTTTGTGCACCGGTTGCTCTTCCTGCCTCGAGCCGGTGCTGTTCTCGGCTCTCCCCTTCTTTTTGACAAGGCTTGGCCTCAACCGGCGTTCGTGCCTTTTTTCATCCAGGGGTTGTTCACCCTAGCCGGGTGTCCCCTACCATGTCCCCCGGTGGGTTCAAAAAGTGTGATCGCTGCAGTCAAACCATGTCTGTTATAGACACTTATTACTACTGCTGCTTACGCTACCTCGGCCTGGACCATGACAGTACCACCTACGACCTGTGCTAAGACATGACTCCGAAAACCAACAAGAAAAGGTCTGAGTTGCAGGAGAGGATGTTCCTGCAGTCTGACTCAGCCCCGGCTTCCCCGACGCTGAGTCCCAAGCCGAGCACCTCCTGCGAGGCCTGGGCGTCTTCGGAGTCCCGTGGTGGTGACTCCTCTGTAAAAGACCCCGGAAAGGAAAAGAAAAAATCCTCGAGACCAGTCGAGATTCCACTGGTGAAATACAGTAAGGTCCCGTGGCGGGATTCGGGCGACTCCGAGCAGCGCCCCCCCTAAAGTCTCTAAGATGGAGTCCTCGGCCAGCAGTGACCATGCGATTCTCCTCGAGGCTCTGGTCCTCGTTGAGGATGCACTCGCGAGAGTGCCAGCATCGGGGCTGAGGCCCTTGGTGCCCATGCCAACAGCTGCGGAGCCTTCCGCCATTGAATCCAGAATGGCGGCCCTGGAACAGAATATTTCTGCCATCCTGGCCTTGCAGCAGGTGATGATGTCAGATTTGTTTGCATTATCTGCCCCGACAACTGGACCCCCGACTGCAGGGGAGTCCCTGGGCGTCGAGCTAGGTCCTGAGCGCCACCAGCCTTGGGTGAGCCCTCGGCATCGATCGAGATCCAGGTCTCAATTCTCGGGTGTCTGATCCTCCCCAGCCAGTTTTCGGAAGTCTGACCCAAGATCCACTGGAGGACCCCGGTTCCTCGGGGCTGGTTTTGAGGTGCGGGAGTCCTGAACCTCGGAGTCCTCGATGCCCTCCGGCTCTGAATGGGAGACCGACGTTGAGGCCTCTCCCAAGACCTCTGGACACCGAGATGTCCCTTCGGAGCTGTCTCCCCTGGAGCTCCAGTGCCATTCCCCTCCCCCCCCCCCCTCGAGGACGTGGCCTTCCACAACTTTGTCCGGGACATGGCCTGGGCCCTTTTGGTCCTAACTGAATCAGAGGAGGACCTGCACATTGAAAAACTGGAGATTCTCCAGTACGAGTCCCTGTCAAAGGAGACTGTCACGGTGCTAGTACAGCCCATCCTCGAGAGGCTGCTCCTGTGGATGTGGGAGACCCCGGCCTTTGTGCTGGTGGTCAGCCAACGTCTCAACGCCATCTGCTGCGTCAAAAAGGGCCCTGGTTTCCAAAAGTTCCAACTCCTGCATAACTCCATGTTCGTGGAGTCAGCTATGCAAAAGCTGAAAAGTCAGAAGAACTACTCTTCTGTTCCCCTCGACACCCTCGGGCGCAACTGCTTCCAGGGATCCAAGCTGGGCTGACGGATATAGGCCTATGAATTGTATATAGGCATGTAACTCAAGGGCCTCATCCAAGAACTGGCGGGCTTCTCTGCAGGCCTTGCTGGGGAACCCCTCCTGAGGTTCTAAGTCCTGACAGCCGGGATCCGGGACTGCTCGAAGTTCCTATACCGTGCCGCCTACGACGACTTTGAATCCGCAGCCCAGGTAGCAGTAGCGGGCATCGGTTGCAGACCTCTGACCTCGAGCAATGGGTGCAAGAGAAATTGCTCGATGTCCCCTGTACTGGGGGAAAACTTGTTTAGCAAGCCCATGGCCAACAAGGTGGCCGAGACAGAGGCCGAGGTCGTGATCAGGCAGAGGCTCTCGAGGAAAACCTTGACTCTTCCCCGGAAAAAAACAACGAGAAAAAAGACTACTTTTCCCAAGGAAAAGGGCTCTTTTCACCAGGGCCAATACCAACCCTACTTGGGGCAACAGCAACAGGGCACCCAGCCCAAGAACCAAGGTCATGGACAGAGGAAGCCGAAAACTCAGAAACCTCAACCACCAGCTCCCACCCAGCCTGGGGGGAGCTTTTGACTCCCCGGTTAGGGCCTCCTGTCCTCCAGGAGACCCCCCCTGCCCACAGGGGCCACCTGATGATCTTCGCCCACAGGTGGGTCGGGGTCACCAAGGACCAGTTGGTCCTACACGTGGTAAAGGAGGGTTATCTCCTCAGGTTCCAGCAAACACCCCCATGGTTCTTCCCAGGAGAACTGGTTCAGCCTCTCCTTCACCAGGCCTTGCTCCTCTCAGAGCTTGCAGGGTTGCTCACGGACAGGGCGGTAGAACCTGTACCCAGGCATTTGTGGGGAAAAAGTTTCTACTCCAGGTATTTCCTTATCCCCAAAAGAACTGGGGGCCTCAGGCCCATACTACACCTGCGAAACCTGAACAAGTTTCTGGTGAGGGAGAAGTTCAAGATGCTCTTCCTTGAAACCCTGCTGCTTTACCTCTACTAGGAGACTGACTGTGCTCTTTAGACCTAAAGGATGCATATACCCCCATCCTGATGCACCCCTCCCACAGACAGTCCATACGGTTCGTGGTGAGAGGAGGGCACTACCAGTACAGGGTGCTTCCATTCGGCCTGGCCTCCTTGCCAAGGGTCTTTGCAAAGTGTCTGGCGGTCATGGCTGCCCACATGCGCCTAGAAGGGACCTTCGTCTTCTCCTATCTGGACGACTGGCTCATCAGAGGCAGCATAGCCTCCGAGGCCAGCCAGCATCTAGGATTCGTCATCAACTACCCCAAATCCTACCTCTTTCCAGCCCAAAACCTGTACGCTTACAGGTCAAGGCCTTCTTCCCAAAGGAACGGGTCCATCGCCTTGTGAAGCTGGCAGGAGAGGTGCAGACTCATCGGTTCATACCGGCTCGCTGCCTCCTCTGCCTACTGAGCCACATGGGCTCCACAGTTCAAGTCATGCCCCTAGCCCACTTGCATATGAGAGCAGCCCAGTGGTGCCTCAGCTCCCAGAGGATTCAGGCCATGGGCAGGTTGCGTGACAGGGTCAGGGTCACCCGCCAACTGGCAGACTCCCGCAACTGTTGGCAGTCCCTTGCCACCTCCAAACAGCGATGCCATTCCAGGCGCCGGGCCACAGGGTGTCCTGGCCATGGACGCCTCTCTTCTGGGTTGGGGGGAGACCCCCACACTCAAGGCAGCTGGTCGCAGGAGGAGTTGCTCTTATAGATCAACCTCCTGGAACTCAGAGCCATTTTCCTGGCCTTGTGAGCATTCCGCCACCTCCTGTGCAACTGCCCTATGCTGATCCAAGTGGACAACCAGGTTGCCATGTTTTATGTGAACAAGCAGAGGGGCATGGGTTCCTACTCCCTCTGCCAGGAAGCTGTGGCTTTCCTCTCCTTTGCGGTACGCCATGAAGTGTTTTTACGAGCAGTATACCTTCCAGGTCAGGACAATTGCTTGGCGAACAAACTCAGCAGAGTCCTCTACCCACATGAATAGCGTCTGAACCCTAGGGTAGCGCAAAGACTTTTCCGTGTCTGGGGCAGGTCCGTGATGGACTTCTGTGCAGCTTTGGAGACCACACCTTCAAAAGGATATAAACAGGTTGGAGTCTGTTCAGAAGGTGGCTACTAAAATGGTTAGTGGTCTTCATTATAAAGCATATGAGGACAGACTTAAAGATCTTGATATGCAGGGCCTGCCCGTCCATTGTGCGAGAATATTGTTCGCACAGGGCCCCGCGCTTCAGGGGGCCCCGCTCCATCAACATCCCGCATTGAATGGCAGGCAGGGCGGCTTTAGAGGGAGCCAGAGAGGCTCCGGCTCACCTCTAACAGCTGCCGAAGTGAAGGAAAAAGACGCGCTTCACTTCGGCAGGTGTTAGAGGTGAGCCGGGGCCTCTCCAGCTCCCTCTAAAGCATTTTAGATAGCCGCAGGGCTCTTCAGGAGGGGAGAGGGGGCTTGGACTGGATATGGGCTGGGGGGGGGAGCTAAGACTGGAAATGGGCTGAGTGGAGGGGGGCTTGAACTGGAAATAGCTGATGGGGAAGGGGGGCTTTGACTGGAAATGGGCTGAGTGGTGGGGAGAGCTAGGACTGGAAATGGGCTGATGGAGGGGCTAAGATAGGACTGGACATGGGCTGCTGGGGGGGGGCTAGGATTGAAATGGACTCATGGAGGGGCTAGGACTAGAAATAGGCTCATAGGGGGGCTTGGATTGGAAATGGGCTGAGTGGGGGGGGGAGCTAGGACTGGAAATAGGCTGATGTTGGGGCTAGGAAAGGACTGGACATGGGCTGTTGGGGGCCTAGGATTGGAAATGGGCATAATTGCACAGGAGGAGAGTCTCTTTCGATTTAAAACGAGCTCTGCTACAAGGGGACATAGAATGAGGGTGAAAGGGGATAGACTCGGAGTACCAGTGATGTCAGCACCTGAATGGACGCCTGAAGAGCTAGCTCTGATGAGGACAGTAAATAAACACCCTAATTCGATTTGAGGCGCCTCGGATACCCCCCCCCCCCCCGCTAATCAACGAGGGGTAGCTGAGGAGCGGATGGTAGCTGCTTGGATGGCTGGCAAGAAGCCCGGAATAGATCTGAGAGCCTTCTCCTTCAAGGGAACAGCGGGGGGCGGGGGGGGGGGGGGGAAACCATACCACTAAGATGGCAGGGCTATGGAAGCTGACCTGGGAGAGGAAGTCTGAGCGAGATTCAGGGGCTGCGTGATAATTTAAAAGAGTGGTTTGAGACCACGAAGCAGGAGCTAAGCTTGCTGAAGTCTGAGGTGCAGGGATGGTTTAATGACTTAAAAGCAGATATGGCCTCGATGGGAGCGCGGATAGAGGACGTGGAGAATCACATGGAAGAGCACGAGGGGCAGTGCACTTTGACTGACCAGCGCCTGGATTCTATGAGCAGTATGCAGGAGGAACTGCGGCAGAAACTGGAGGACCAGGAGAACCGGTCCCGACACTCAAACATTCGGATTCAAGGCCTACCAGAGAGTGAGGGAGCAACGAATTATCTTTCACTGGCTGAGGAGTTCCGTGGGGGTGGCTGGAGTGCTGCTGGTGCCGCTGGAAGGAGTTTGTTTCTCCATTGACCGGGCGCACAGGTTGTTGGGCCCCAGGAGGGAGAATAGGCCTCAGGACATAATCGTGTGTCTGTATGAATATAGAACGAAGGAACTGGTGATCTCCGCGGTGAGGAAATTGGGGAAGATTCAATGGAAGGACTCAGAGGTGGAGGTATTCTCTGATATCTCCAGCATTAGTATGAGAAAGTGCAGAGAGTACCAAGCAGTGACAAAGAAGCTCAGGGAGGAAAATGTGCGTTACAGGTGGCTTTTTCCAGTAGGCCTCCTGTTTACTATTAATGGGAAGACAACAGTGGCTAACTCTGTCAGGCTGCGATACTGAGCTTGCAACAGACGGGATGGGTGAACATAATGGTTTGTCCCCCACGCACCTCTGAGGATTCTGGTCTTGCAGGACTAACCAAGGGCCCTCAGTCACAATGGACTCTGGCACCGGGAGGTGACAAGCGACTGCGACATCCGAGATTATGAAGGGACAGCACCAAAAGAACACTTGAAGCCCTCTGGGGCCCGATATGTGTGGTCCTGTGTGTACAGGGAGGAAGTTGCTTTAACAAGGGGTTTTCTTTTCCAGTGGTTTGAGGCGGCAAGATTTTGTATGCAATTCATGTTGTACATTCCTGTGATGTGTTTGGGATGTGGGGAGGGGTGTAGGTTAGTTTTGATGGGTGTCATTATGGTTGGAATGTAATGAGCATCCTTTGGGCTGTCCTGGTCTGGCTTTACACGGCTCAGGTCCTATTATGATGGATCTGGTGGATGGGGGTGTTGAGGGGAAGGGGGATGGAGGGAGGGCTATTGGGGGAGGAAGTGGGTAGGAGTAAGGTAGATTGGATTTGGGTATGGTGGCCCTGGGGAGTTTGGAGTACAATATGGCAGAGGCTAACTTGGTGACACTCAATGTTAAGGGCCTTAATTCTACCACTACTACTCAGCATTTATATAGCGCTACCAGTCGTACTCAGCGCTGTAAAGTACAGACATGTAAAAGACAGTCCCTGCTCATCAGAGCTTACAATTCCTATACTAAACATCAACTCCTCCTCATAGAATGTAAAAGACTAAAAGGCGACATTGTCTTTATGCAGGAGACACATCTTCTGGTTAAGGATGATTGTCGTATGAGCCATCCTCACTACCCCCAACAATTTTTTGCATCCAATAAGTTTGAGAAGAAGAAGGGGGGCGTGGGGATCTTCTTATCTAGCAGGGTGCCAGGCCATATTCTGGAGGTGTACAGAGATAAGGGAGGGCGTTAAGTGGTTAAGCTCAAGTGGGGGCCCTTTACATATACACTGGCCAGTATATATGCCCCGAACTCTAACCAGGCAGAATTTTTTAGGAGCTCCACAAAGTTTTATTGTATAAGACTGAAGGCAAAATAATCTTGGGGGGGTGGGGGGGGACGGACTTTAATGTGACCCTTAATCCCTTGATGGACACATCAATGGGAGCGGCATCAGCTCCTAGATTGCATAGATGGCAGTTGAAGCAGCTGATAGAGGGTCTGGACCTCATAGATATATGAAGGGAGTTGAACAGTGGTCAGAGGGATTATTCATTTTATTCTCCGGTTCATGAGGTTTACTCTTGGATTGATCTGTTCCTTGTGGATAAGACCCTTATGCCCAAGGTGCGAGATTGTGCTATTTGGGAGTGCACATGGTCAGACCACGCTCCGGTAACTTGTGATCTTCGGATGGGGAATCAGAGGCCTAATAAGGCCTGGTGGAAATTGATTGAGTCCTTGTTAGATGACGACTTGGTGGTCCAACAGATTTTGGTGCAGAGAGGGGATTATTTGTCCTTGAATGATACGGGGGAGTGTACGCCTGGTACCATCTGGGACTGTTTGAAGGTGGTGGTAAGGGGGACATTTATAGCCATTGGAGCCCATCGTAACCAATTAAGAGAACACCAACAACAACAGTTGATAATGTCAATTGGAGCAGTGGAGCAACAGCTGAAGAGGGATCCAGCTAATGGTAAGATTAAATTGGCATTGAGAAATTTGCGGAAGGATCTCAGTGAATTTAAATTGCAGGAAATTCACCATAAACTTAATATGTTGAAGCAACAGAGCTTTGAGTATAGTAATAAAGTGGGACGGTTGCTTTCCTGCAAAGTAAAGAAGATTACGTTCTGATGTTCACGCCAATATCCGATGACGTTCTGATGTTCACGCCAATATCCACCGAACACCCAGACCTCTCCTGGCTGTCTACCTGCTTCGACGCAGTCTCGGATTGGCTGCACACACAGAAACTCAAAATAAATTTTAAAAAAACAGAAGTCCTCTTCATCAGCAGAAACCAAGCATTCACCCCGCCCTCATCACTTAAGGTCCGCGATGCAGAGCTATTCACCAAGCCTACGATTCGGTACCTCGGTATCACACTCGATCAACATCTCAGCATGAACACCCAGATAGCCAACATGGTGAAGGCGATATACCACAAAATCCGGACACTGCGCCATATGAGATGACTTCTAGAGCCGAATGACTTTCAAACAGTTTATCAAGCGCTAGTGATGCCTCATTTTGACTACGCTAATTCCATACTGCACGGTCTTCCTAAGAGCTCGCTAACCCCTTGTTACTTGCGATGAATACTGCAGCCAGAATCTTTCATGGAGCATCTAGGAAGGATCATATCACCCCAGTGCTAAAACACCTGCACTGGCTCCCTGTCCAATGCAGGATTTCCTTTAAGATCCTAACAATGACCTTTAAAGCTATCTACAAGTGCACGTCCATCTCCCTCTCAGACCTCATCCACCCCCCCCCCCAACAGGATGAGAAGGTCAGCAGCCACCAACACTACTTCTCCCGAAAGCACTTACCAAATGCTCCAAATCCACGCGTAACTGCGCCTTTGCACTCTATACACCTTCCTGCTGGAATGCCCTGCCTCCTGACATCCGTGCCATCAACAACCTCCCCCAGTTTCGAAAAGCACTGAAGCACCATCTGTTTCTTCAGTACTTTATCAATTCAGACGACTCCACAAAACCATCCATACCACTTGCCCAAACCATCACCCCCAGAGCACCCACCTCACACCCCACTCAGAACAACTAGCCTAACCCTACTCCGTAGCCATCCATAGCCTAACCCTATCCCGTAGCCATCCCTGCGATATATGACACGAACCTATGTAACGATGATATGCTTTTACTTTGCGACATACAATTAGAATGTATCTAGTCATATTTTAACTAATTCTGATATCTGACAATAACCTATATAATGATGCGTTGTCCCTACTACGCGACTCGCACCTAGATTGTATATAATCATGTTGTTGCTTAACCTGTAAATAATGCCGGCTGCAATTACGATTTTGGCCGACGATTTTATATAGTTCGCATGTTATCCCCGTTATCCCTGTTAAATGCCCCGTTTATTGTAAGCTCATTGTAGACCTCCTACACTGAGCGATTTTGTTACTTGTGAACCGCACTGATGACAAATAGCGCGGTATAGAAAAAACATTAAATAAATAAATATATAAAAAGATGTCCGCCAGGAATTTTATCATAAAGATTAGGAATGCTAAAGGGGAGGTTCTGTGGGCTGAAAGGGATATTGAGGAATGGTTTATTCAGTTTTATCAGAATTTATACTCCCCGGAGTCTCCGGTGGACGAGGTGAAAATACAGGAGTACTTAGATAAGACTACGCTACCTCAGTTCACCAGTGAAGAAGTGGATGGACTCTCGATTCCGATCCGGGAGCAAGAGGTCTTTACAGTGATAAAGAGCCTCCCATCTCATAAAGCTCCTGGTATGGATGGGTTTCCCAATCGGTTTTATAACATTTTTGCTGGGGCCTTGATTGCTCCGCTTACTAGGATGTTCAACTCGTTTGAGATGGAGCCCAAGATGCCTGACTCCCTTCGACTGGCAGGGATTAGTATTCTGCATAAAGAAGGGAAGGACCCGTCTGAGTGTAGTTCGTACCACCCTATTTCGCTTCTGGGCAGTGACCTAAAGATTTTTGCCAGGGTGTTGGCGAAGCGTCCTATGCTGAGCCTTGCTAGGTTGATACACCCAAACCAATCTGGATTTGTACCAGGTCGGTATACCTCGGATAATATCCGGAGGGCCCTGAACTTGATATGTCATGGGGAGAGTAGGGGAGAGGGGCTAGCCCTGTTAGCGGTGGATGCTGAGAAGGCTTTTGATAGGGTGAGCTGGCCCTTTTTATTTAAAACATTAGAACCAAGAGTAATTATTGCTTAGTTTGATGTTGATTATTGTTTATTGTATTTCTTTATTCGCTATATGCTTAGTTTATTCTTTGTGTATATGAATAACTTTAATAAAGAGAAATTAAAAAAAAAAAAACATTAGAGAAGGTGGGTATTTCTGGGTCCTTCCTGAAGTGGGTCCAGATCTTGTATAAATCGCCATTGGTGTGTTTGAAAATTAATGGGTCTGTACGGGCTCCTTTGAGCTCTTAAGGGGAACTCGGCAGGGATGCCCACTGTCTCCACTTTTGTTTATTTTAATAGTGGAGCCCATGGCACAAAGAATTCGGGATCGAGTGGATATACATGGTGTTCAGGTGAACGACCATCATCATAAAATATCTTTGTTTGCGGATGATGTCTTATTTTTTGTCACCGAACTGGAGCAATCCTTAGCCCCAATAATGGAAGAGTTGAGGGTATATGGTGAGGTGTCGGGGTTCCGTATTAACTCCACCAAGTCGGAGTTATTAAATATCACAGTAGGTAAAGAGAGGGTAGATAGAATGAGACAGGTTCCCTTTTCGGTGGGTGAAGGATAGTATCCGATACCTGGGGTCCAGATCACTTCACAAAGGGACAGATTGTTCCTAGCGAACTATGTCCCGGCTAAAAGTAGTATGTTAAGGGAACTAGAGAGGTGGGATAAGTTTGAGGTGTCATGGTTGGGTAGGATAGCTCTGATCAAGATGCTACTGCTGCCTAGGTTTCTATATTTGTTTATGAATCTGCCTGTGGAGGTTCCTTCGCAATTCCTTAATGCTTTGCAAAAAAGGATTATGAAGTACATCTGGAAAGGGGGGAGACTGAGAGTGGCAAAAAGTATTCTCTGTACTTGTAGGAAGAAAGGGGGATTGGGGGTGCTGATGTTGCAGAGATATTATGAAGCAGCCTGGGTTCAGGTGGTTTTAGAGTGGTGGCTCCGGGGGCAAGTGGAATGGGTGGAGCTGGAAAAATCTGTTCTAGGGCATACTAACCTAGGGGGTGTAATATGGATACGGGGGAATGACTCCACAGTGAGTGGGCAGGGGAATCCCTTTGTAAACCTTACCCTGCAATACTGGCGCAAATGGCAGGTCAGGTGGTATGGCCACCAGGGATTGACTTTTGCCCCTATTTGATAAACTGGGTTTCCCCCTGGGTCTCAGGACCCAACCTTTAGAAGGTTGGCGCAGAAAGGGCTGAAGCACCTGCGGCAGTTTAGGGAAGGAGGGGAGTGGGTAGCATTTGAGGATCTTCAGGAGTACCAACTGTCCCCTGAGGATAGGTATAAATTTATCTCCAGGAACAAGCAGGAATGTAGTCTTCACATATGGGTATCGTCGGTACCAATGGAGCCTGCACGGGAATGCTCCCCAGCATCCAATAGGAACGCTTTTGGGAGCATCCCTCAGCACAAGCACGCTGCCTTCCCGCCTTTCCAACTGTCCCTCTTCAGTTCTTCGTTTTCCGCGGAGCTGACAGGATCCATACCCTGTCACCACAGAAAATTCCATCTTTAAAATTGTTTTCTTGTGGTCGCATTTGCCTGCCGCACGATGCTTACCGGTACCGCCGGTTCTTTTCTTTTCCAAAAAAAAAAACCCCTTATACATTGAACTGTTTCTCTTCAGAAACTTTTCTTTTTTGGTGCTAGGTGCCATTTTGGGCACTGGGCCCTATATTTCTAAAACATGGAAAAACCAACTAGTGGTTTTAAAAAATGTACTAAGTGTGGCGGTACCATTTCCGTCACTGACACCCATGATTGGTGTCTTAAATGTTTAGGGCCTGAACATTCTCCATCTGAATGTCTCTCTTGTATGGGGATGACTAAAAGAGGAAGACAGAACCAAGCTGCAAAGCTCGGTATCCTCTTTTCTTCGGATGCCAGATCCATTGCATCGACATCTTCAAGGGCCTCCTCTTCCTCCCATGGATCTCAGGTAACTAAACATAAAAGCCAGTCCTCAAAGGGTAGCTCTCCTGCTAAGCATCGAGAGGCAATTGGCATTGCCCTTGAGGGAACCACACTGGCAAAGCAGCCCCGGCGGGAGGTTTCGGCTTCCAAAGCATCAATGGGGCTCCAGGATGTTCTCGAGGCCTCGACCTCGCAAGAACTACCTGTGCCATGCTCAGGGGTCCCGGCCGTTCTCATCGGTACCGACACCCAGGCATCGGCAGCGTCAATAGACCAGAGGTTCCTCGCTATCGAACGCAGCATCGCAGCTCTTCTCTCAGCTGTGGTACCGTTGGTCCAACGGGCACTGGTACCGACATCGACACCGATGCCGGTACCTACATCGGTACAGACACCGGTACCGGTACTGACGGTACCGGCCCCGGTGGGAATTCTTCCCACGCCATCTTTGGCTGGAATCGACAGATCGGTACCGGATCAACTCGGTACCGATTTCGATCGATACCGGGACTGTGCTTTGCATGAGTATCGTGGTCAGGAATGCTTCGAATCCTCTGATTCCGAAGACTCTGACAATTCTGCTGGTACTAGAGGGTTTCTCCCAGAAGATCCCTCTTCTCCCCAACGCAGAATGTCACCTCCAGAGGACATGTCTTTTCAGGATTTTATTTGTGATATGTCCAAGGGCCTTTCAATCACGATGGCTCCTGAAGAGGAACCCAGAGCAAAGGAACTGGAAATTCTCCAATATCCTAAAGCTCCAAAGGAGGCAGTCACTCTGCCCATCCATGAAATTCTGCATAACTTGTTGCTCAGAATGTGGGAGACACCTCTGACTACATCTCCCCACTCTAGGAGACTTGATACTATGTATCGAGTTCCGCCATGTCCTGGATTTCAAAAGACTCAGCTGCCACACCATTGAATGGTGGTGGAGTCAGCCATGTGTAGGATGAAAAGTGCAAAGAGGCATGCATCTAATCCTCCAGGTTGTGAATGCAGGACTCTGGACGCTTTTGTGCGACAAACGTTTCAGGCTTCCATGCTTTCAGCTAGGATCAGTTCATATATACTATATATGGGAATGTTCCTCAAGGAAGTTACAGGAGACTTGGAGCTTATGAGCCCATTTCTCCCAGATGACAAGAGACAAGACTTTCTTGCTCTAATTAAGCATGCTCAAGGTGTCTCCCAAGTTTGTAAATCATGGAACAGAACAACAAACCACTGGAACAGAACCGGGGAAGTTTGGCATTCCACGGACTTGCAAAGAGGTCTATGTCCGGGGTTCCCCATTCCTGAAAGATTCTGAGTACCTGGTCCATGTGCAGGGACCATTCGTGTGGAAGCAGAACTCGACTGAGTCTGTCTGCCCAAGAGTTTTGGATTCCTGGAAGGTATACGGCCAGGAGATGGATTTGATGCTCTCTGGCGAAGGCCCACAATCTTAAAGCTTCGTTGCAAAGCGACAGAGAGCCAGTTCCTCCTTGCTTGTTTATGTAAAACATGGCTACCTGATTGTCCGTACGAATGAGGACTGTCTTGTAGCTGAGCAGGGCATGGAAAACTTTGAGAGCTAGAAAAACTGCTCGGAGCTCCAAGTGGTTGATATGCAGGGAGGTCTCCTGTGGAGTGGAGAGGTCTTGTAGATGAGCTCCCCAACCTATTGGGGAGGCATCTGTTGTGAGGGTTGCTTGGGGCAACAACTGTTGAAAGGGGGACCCCAGCAACAGATTTTGGGTGGATTTCCACCACTGGAGAGACCAAAAGAGGTGCCTGGAGGTTGTTATTTTGTCTGACAGGCCTCCTGATGCTTGAGTCCACTGGGTGGACAAAGTCCACTGAGCTGCTCTCATATGAAGGCGAGCATAGGGGACCACATGCACTGTGGATGCCATGTGGCCTAGCAGTTGCAGCATCTCCCGGGCAGTTAAATGGCTTTTTGACTGAATTTGGGAGGCTAACTGCACTAGACGTAGGCAATGGGCCTGAGGAAGATAGGCCCTTGCAGTGGTAGTATCTAACCAAGCCCCTATGAACTCTAGGGATTGAGTAGGGGTGAGCTGGGACTTTGGGAGGTTTACCACAAGTCCCAGATACTGCAGAATGTGTCTTGTGCAGTTCAGGGAAGTCTGGGCCTCTGACTGAGATGGAGCTCGGATAAGCCAGCCGTCCAGGTAGGGGAATACAAAGATTCCCAGAGTGCGTAGAAATGCAGCTACTACTGCCATGCATTTGGTGAACACTCTTGGAGCAGAGGCCAGACCGAAAGGAAGCACCCTGTATTGGTAATGCTTCCCTTGGAACAGGAAACGGAGGAACATTCTGTGAGATGCATGGATGAGGACATGGGTGTACGCATCCTTGAGATCTAGAGAACAAAGCCAATCCTGACTCTGAAGGTATGGAAGGAGAGTGCCCAGAGAGAGCATCTTGAATTTCTCCTTGCATAGGAATTTGTTCAATTCTCTGAGATCTAAAAGGGTCTGTAACCCCCTGTTTTCTTTGGAATCAGAAAGTAGGGGGAGTAAAACCCTGACCCTTGTTGAAGAAGAGGTACTTCTTCTATTGCCCCCTGGGCAAGAAGGGTAGCCACCTCCTGATCCAGAAGGTCGAGGAGAGATGTTGGAGAATTGAAAGGTCTCACCATGGTGTGAGGAGGAAGGTCTGAGAAATGGAGTTTGTACCCCTCTCTTATGATGGAGAGGGTCCACTGCTCTGTTGTGATTTGCTCCCATCTGGGAGCAAAGTGAACCAATCTGCCTGGAATGGTGAGAGGCTCTGGTTGCTCCAGAACCAGAAAGACTAAGTTCTCTAGCATCAAGTCAAAAACCCTGAGGAGGCTGGGTCTGCTGAGTTGCAGCAGCCCCTGCAGGCTTAGGCCTAGCTTGCTTAGGTTGCTGACGCTTTGCAGCAAAACGACCTGTAGTTGATTGCTGGCCAGAAGCAGGTTGAAATCTGCCTTTTTTGAAAAAAGACTTCTTAAAAGGTTTTTTCTTGGCAGGATTGGAGGTTGACTTTGAAAGTCTATCCAAAGCAGAATTTTCTGCATCCATTTGAGTGGCTTTTATCTGCCAATCCTTGCCAAACAGGTTCTCTCCTGTACAAGGAAGATTTCCCAAGCCATCCTGGACCCAAGATTCCAGGTCAGAAGCTTGGAGCCAAGCAATTCTGCGTGCAGCTATGGCAATGGCTGAAGCTCTGCTGGCACCTTCAAAGGAGTCAAAGGCTGCACGGTTGGAAAACTTTGAAATATCCTGAGTATGCTTAAGCCAAAGAAGAAATTCCTCCCTTTTATCCTCTGGAAGAAAAGGAAGGAAAGTATGCAGCTTATCTGCAACTTCTTTCAGAAACATCCCCATATAGAGACTATAGGAGTTGATTCTGGCAATGAGCATACTGGCTTGGAAGATTTTCCTACCAAAAGCATCCAAGGTCCTGCATTCTCTTCCTGGAGGAGCAGAAGAGTGTCTCTTTGCACTCTTTATCTTTTTCATAGCTGACTCTACCACAATAGAATGGTGAGGAAGCTATGTTTTATGAAACCCAGGACAACGAGGGACACGATACATAGTGTCCAACCTACGAGAATGAGGAGAGATAGTGAGAGGAGTCTCCCATAAGTCAATCATGTGATCATAAAGAATCTCATGGATGGGCAAGGTGACTGCCTCCTTAGGAGCCTTGGGATAACCTAAAATATCCAATTTTTTAGCTCTAGGCTCTGATTCAGAGATTACTGAAATAGAAAGCCCTTTAGCCACTTCTCTAATGAATTCTTGAAAAGACAAGTCTTCTGGGGGAGACATTCTTCTTTTTGGAGAAGAAGGCTCTTCAGGAAGGGCTATTGATACTTCAGCAGAGGCCTCCGATGCATCAGAGTCCTCGGAGGAATCAAAGTATCGACTGTCAGGATGCTCCTTTAAAGCTCGATACGCGTACCGAGCTGTATCGACATCCGGAGTTATCGGTACCGATTCGGTACCGATAGGTATCTCAAGACAGTGGACCGCTGCAGTCGACACCGTGGCCGATGTTGATGCAACCGGTACCGGTATCGGCGCCGGTACCTGGGCCGGTACCGACAACTGAGTTTGTTGTGGTACCAGCAGCGTCGCGGCTTGTATGAAGGCCGAGATGGCCTGCCACATGGACAGAACATTCTTATCCATCGACGCCATGAATGCCTGGAAGTCGGTACCGGACGGTTGTGCCGGTACCCCAGAGCATTCTAACAGGTGATCGGTCGAGGCCGTGCCATCGATGTCAACCTGTGACCCCTTAGGAGGAGCTTTGGAAGCCGGAGCTTCCCGCCGGGGTACTTTTGCCGGTGCAAGATCCTCAAGGGCAAGCCCGGAGGCATCTCGATGCTTGGAAGGAGATTTGCCCTTCGAGGATCGGCTGGTTTTATGTTTGGTTACCTGAGATCCATGGGAGGAAGAAGAAGCCCTGGAAGACGTCGATGCCACTGAAGCTGCATCAGAGGGAAACAGAACATGGAGCTTGGCTGCTCGGTTCTGCAAGCCTCGTTTAGACATCAAGGAACAGGACGGACAATCCAAAATGGAGTGGTCAGGACCCAAACATTTAAGACACCATTCATGGGTGTCAGTAACAGAAATTGTACCGCTGCACTTAGTGCATTTTTTAAACCCGGAGGCTAGTTTATCCATGAGGAAAAGTCTTTGTGGGGCCTAAGGCCCGAAGGAAAAACACACTAAGTGAGGGAAGAAATTTAGATTTATTTTTTTTTTAAAGAAAAGAAAGAAAGACCGGCGGTACCGGTCCGACGTCGAAGAAGGCAGACGCGCAACCAAAGAAACAAATTAAAACAAAGAACTTCTTCAGCGGTGACAGGAACACGACCTGCTGGCTCCACGGAAAAAGAAGAACTGGAGAGAGGCGGTTAGGAAAGGCGGGAAGGCAGCGCGCAGGCGCGGTGGGATGCTCCCAAAAGCTTTCCTTTTTTGGGACGCTGGGGAGCATTTCCTGCGCAGGCTCCGTCGGTACCGACGTACCCATATGTGAAGACTCATTCCTGCTTGTTCCTGGAGATAATAACTCCCTAAAACAGAAAAAATTCTTACATAGTGCCATTTCAGCTAAGGTTAAAAGGAAAGCAGTGGGGATACGTTTGTAATCTTGCCTAAGGAGGAGACATTGTTCGACAATGCGTAATGCTTCCCGTTGGGGAATATTTGTGTATAATGACTCAACGTCTAATGTAACAAGGATAGTGCCAGGGCTCAAATCATTGATAGTGGATAAAACATCTATCACATTCATATTTGCATTTGATTAAGTTAGCTATATGTGTTTTATTTTTCTATGGTTATTTTAAACAGTTTTAAAAGTGATGTATTTATGTTGTGTTTTTATGATTCTTTTATGTTTATTCATGATTGGTTTTATGGTTTTTCAGAGAGCCACAATTACCCCTGATGAAGTATCACACGAAACACGGCCTGTGTTGGGTTTGGCCACCTCTGTTTTAAAGAATAATAAAAAGTTGTTTTTGGTTCTGCCCATGTTTCTGGACTGGTTGTTCACGCACATTTGTGCGGCAGGTGCTGTTTTTTTGGTGGTTTGTCCTACTAGGCATCTGAGAGGTTAAGAAAGTCATCATGTAGCAGAGGGTGAGGGAGCAGCCGCCGACATTTAAACAGTGGATAAACACTATCCATAGCCTGGCTAAGGCTGAGTTGTACCAGCATAGGAACCACAAAGCTCCACAGTGGACAAGATACAAATGGCTCTGGAGCAGGTTCCAAATGCAGTTCCCACTGGGAGGAGGGGAGGGGAGGGTGGGGGTGGGAACAGAAAAGGATAACGGTATAGGGTAAAATGTTGGGTGAGCTGAGCAGGGATATCAGGGTGCCATGTTTTCAACTGTTGTTTGTCTGCTACAGCCCTGAGGAAATGGCTAGCTCTCCGGGCATGGTTTTGTTGTGATGTATGTTTGATAAAGATAATAAAGTTGTTAAAAATTAAAAAAAAAAAATTCTGCATATTACTCCTGAGCCTATCCCCTTTCACCTTCATCCTATGCCCCCTTGTTGCAGAGCTTTCTATTGAGCTACTACCCGGTTAGCTTCCACAGATAAAGTTAGGCCAGCATTTGCCGCAATTTACTTTACCTCAGACATTTTTATCTAACTACTTGAAGCTGGTCTGAGCACACTGAATGAACTTTATGTGACCTTATGGCTCGATTATTTGTAATTTTTATACTCTGCGCAGTCTCTGATAAGTGATAATTTTGCCGACTAGCATTTTCTTATATGTAACTGCGACAATGTTATCTTGTATGTACTGCATTAAGCAAATGTAAAGGTGTGTCTAGGATGGGTACCTAACTGTTCTATTTAGCAAACTGCTGATGATATGTACGGTGGGCAGAAGAATCATTGTTACTGAGATCTCTCTTCCTCAGCGTTGTGAATAAAGTTTTATTTCTGCAATATTGTTTGACTAATTTCCCTGACAATCCTTAATCTTTAAGTGTTCACATGTGTTCACATCTAGTTTCTCACATGCACTGTAGTTAATCATTCATATGTACTCAATAATTCATCAGCTTACGTCACAAAACCATCTTACTCATATAATTCACTAAAAAATATTCTATCCCCTCTTTATATTTTCTTATTTAATTAACGGATTCTATAAATAAAAAAGGACCATCATCAGGGGTACTTCAGAAAGATCTAGAAACATAGAAACATGATGGCAGAAAAAGACCACATGGCCTAGCCAGTCTGCACTTCCATATCAACTACAACAGTCCCATTTTTGCCTTTAGAGATCCTCTGTGTTTGTCCCATGACCGTCTTCGTCTCTACCATCTCCAATGGGAGATTATTCCAGGCACCTACCACTCTCTTTCCATAAAGAAATATTTCTGCATATTACTCCTGAGTCTATCCCCTTTCTTTTCTTTTTTTAAACTTACTGTTTATTGATAATAAACTTCCACACAGTACAAACATACAGCAAACTCTCTTCCCCACCCTCCAACCCTCCCCCCCATCCCCCCCTCATCGAACAAACAATAATAGTAGGTATATGGTTTCCCGCTCAAACAACAGCTTCTAACCCATGGTTCATATGACAGTCAATACTACGAATACATGAAAACAGGTGACACCCAGAGCAAACACAATTCTCAATTACAAACCCAACCAAAATGAAAAACAAATAGATCTGGTCACTTTATAGCATTATCAGAGTCCTTAGGACCCATCAACCCGCAGCACGGCTCCTTCACTGCTATCCACCGTTCGCTCCAACCAACTGAGGTAAGGAATCCATGTCCTCTGAAAAGCGAGTCGATTCCTCTGACGAAGGGCTGTGAGACGGTACATAAGATACAAATGCTACATCCTGGATTGCACCTCTACAAGTGAAGGCGCCTCCGCATTCTTCCACAGCTTAGCTATTGCTTGTCTGGTGGCAATACACACAATATGGCATAACTTATATGCATCTGGAAACTTAGCAGCATCTCCAATGTCGAAGAAATATTATTTTCCCAGTAAGGTCGCTCATCCACTCACCCACCCCCTTCCATAGGGGGCGCAGCTTATCACAGGCCCACCAAATGTGGATGAACGAGCCCACCGAGCCACACTCCATCCAACACAAGGCCTGGCCCCCCTGCCACCTCTGCATCCTTTCGGGCATCAAATACCACCGATACAACATTTTATAATTGTGCTCCAAAATATTACTTGCCACTACACCCTTAAACAAACCCCTGCAGACTGATTCCCATTGAGGCCCATCCCAGGACTTGTTTAGATCTTTCTCCCATGCCATCTTATGGGGCCACTTCATCTGATCCACTACATCCATTGCCCTATACAATTTACAGATTGCTCCCTTCACCTCCTGACGTTCAAAGAGACCATCTATTTCCCCACCCCTTACTCCATTCCCCCTCTTCTCAGTCTTCCGACCAAAATGAACAGCCTGTAAAGTGTAGTTACTCACCTGTAACAGGTGATCTCCGGGAACAGCAGGAATTTAGTCATCACATATGGGTATCATCTGTACCGACGGAGACTGCGCGGGAACGCTCCCTAGCGTCCAATAGGAACGCTTTTGGGAGCATCCCTCAGCACATGCGCGCTGCCTTCCCGCCTTTCCAACTGTCCCTCTTCAGTTAAGTTTGTAGCTGAGTGAAAGGATAGAGGGAGAGAGGAAAGAGACAAAGAGATAGAGAGACAACTCCTAGGGGAGGTGGGTGGGTTGTGAAAACTAAATTCCTACTGTTCCCGGAGATCACCTGTTACAGGTGAGTAACTACGCTATCTCCAGGAACAAGCAGGAATGTAGTCTTCACATATGGGGACTCCCTAGCTGAAGATGCCAGGGAGATAGCCCCAGGAAGGTGCCACCCTAGAAAGGTGGGAATCCTTCCTCCCATGGATCTCTGGCATTCCACCAGGGTTGGTGGGTAGGAGTTGAATTATGTCTGAAAGAGATTTTGAACAACAGCTTGGCCAAAGAAGGCATCCCGACGGGAGGCTTTATCCAGGCAGTAGTGGGCTGTGAAGGTTTGTACCGAAGCCCAGGTGGCTGCTCGACAAATGTCATCGATAGACACAGAGTGGAGATTAGCCATGGAAGTTGCCATGGCTCTCACATTATGAGCTGTGACATGGTCCTGAAGAGGAAGACCCTTACTCTCATAAGCAAAGGATATGCATTAGGCAATCCATTTAGATAAAGTTCTTTTGGAGACTGGAAGCCCCAAATGACTAGGGTCAAAAGCTATAAAAAGTTGCGAGGACTTTCTATGTTGCTGTGCTCTCTGTAGGTAAAAGGCTAAGGCTCTTTTACAATCCAAAGTATGAAGGTTTCTTTCTGCATTAGAGGCGTAAGGCCTCGGAAAAAATACAGGAAGATAAATTGATTTATTTAAATGAAAAGGCGAAACCACCTTTGACATAAAGTGTGGATGAGTTCTAAGAACAACCTTATAATTATGAAACCTAGAATAAGGAGGATCAGCCTCTAAAGCTTGCAGTTCACTAATGCGACGTGCAGAGGTGATTGCAATTAGGAAGATGATCTTCCAGGTCAAAATCGAAAGGGTTGTAGTGGCTAAAGGCTCAAAAGGCGGCTTCATGAGCTGCCAGAGAACTAGATTTAGATCCCATGCCACTGGTGGTGGCTTAATGGGAGGTATGGTTAATAGAAGACCTCTCATAAATCTGGATATGAGTGGATGAGAGGAAATTGGTTGTCCATTCAGAGGCTTATAAGAAGCTGCAATTGCACTAAGATGGACTCTTACCGAATTGGCCTTTAGACCAGAATTCGATAAGTGAAAGAGATACTCTATTATCGATTCTAAAGGTATGACAAGGGGATTTAATCCCTTCTTGGAGCACCATATAGTAAAACGTTTCCACTTGAAGACATAAGATCTTCTTGTGGAAAGTTTCCTAGAAGCCTGAAGGATATCCTTTACCTGTTGGGACAGGCTGAAATCCTAGAGGTCTAAGCCTTCAGCAACCAGGCCGTGAGATGCAGAGACTGGGGATTCGGGTGCCACAGCGTCCCGTCCTCTTGGAAAAGGAGATCTGGAACATGCCCTAACTCCAGAGGTACCGCTTGAGAGAGATGTAGAACAAGGGGATACCCACGCTTGGCGTGGCCATCGTGGCGCTATGAGAATCATGCGACCCCTGTCTCTCTGAAGCTTGAAGAGTGTTTTGGGGATGAGGGTAATGGGTGGGAAGGCATAAAGGAAGTCCTGACCCCATTGAAGGAGGAAGGCATCCCTTGCCTGACAATTGTGAGCCGGAATCCTGGAACAGAACCAGGGAAGTCTGGCATTCAGTGGACTTGCAAAGAGGTCTATGTTTGGAGTGCCCCAGAGATGAAATATCTTTGCCACCTGGTCTAAGTGGAGGGACCACTTGTGAAGCAGCAGTACTCGACTGAGTCTGTCTGCCCAAAGGTTTTGAATGCCTGGAAGATATACCACTAGAAGGTGAATTTGATACTCTCTGGCGAGGGCCCACAGTCATAAAGCTTCATTGCATAACGACAGAGAGCCTGTCCTGCCCTGCTTGTTCACATAGAACATAGCTACTTGATTGTCCATCTGGACTAGGACTGTCTTGTAGCTGAGGTGGGCGTGGAATACTTGAAGAGCTAAATAGATTGCTCTTAGTTCCAGGAGGCTTATGTGTAGACCAGCCTCCTGTGGAGTCCAGGTTCCCTGGGTAGAGAGATGATTCAGGTGTGCTCCCCAACCCACCTGTGATGCATCTGTTGTTAGGGTGGTCTGAAAAAGGGATTGATGAAAAAAAGACCCCACTGTCAGATTTTCTAGTGATTGCCACCATTGGAGGGACAAAATTAGTCGTTGAGAGTTTATTATTTTGTCCGATAAATGACCTGTGGCCTGTGTCCACTGTGTGGATAGGGTCCACTGAGCTGCTCGCATGTGGAGGCAAGCATATGGGACTACATGAACTGTGGATGCCATTTGTCCCAGCAACTGTAGTAGCTCTCGAGCAGTTAGGGAGGATTTCCCTGCTGTTTGAGAAGCTAGTTGCATTATGTGAAGACCCCGGGCCTGTGGAAGGAAAGCCTTTGCCTGTCTGGTATCTAGACAGGCCCCTATGAATTCCAGGCATTGGGAAGGAACAAGTTGGGATTTTGGGAAGTTTATTACCAACCCCAAGTATTGGAGGATTCGCATTGTGCGAGACAGTGCAGTGCTGGCCTCTGCAACTGTAGGGGCTCGAATGAGCCAGTCGTCTAAGTAAGGGAAGACGAATATCCCCAGGGTTCGCAGAAATGCAGCTACTACTGCCATGCATTTCATGAATACCCTTGGTGCTGAAGCCAGACCAAAGGGAAGAACCCTGTACTGGAAATGTTTTCCCCTGAAAAGGAATCGTAAGAATTTCCTGTGATCTGGATGGATCAAAATGTGAGTGTGAGTGTATGCATCCTTTAAGTCTAGAGAGCAAAGCCCATCCTGGCTTTGAAGGTATGGCAGAAGAGTTCCTAGAGAAATCATTTTGAACTCCTCACGAAACAGGTATTTGTTCAGTTCTCTGAGGTCTAAAATGGGTCTGTGTCCTCCTGTTTTCTTTGGAATAAGAAAATAGGGGGAGTAGAACCCTGCACCCCGTTGAAGAATGGGTACCTCCTCTATTGCCCCTTGGGCAAGAAGTATTGAGACCTCGTGATCTAGCAGATTGTCTGCGGAGGTTTGAGAATTGAATTGCTTTAGAATTGTAGGAGGGGGCATGCTGTGAAAATGAAGCTTGTACCCTTCTCCTACAATGGACAGTCCAATCTTCTGCTGTTATCTGATGCCATCTGTTGGCAAAGTGGTATAACCTGCCTGGGATATTGGGGGGTTGGGGACCCCTCAGAGGCAGGAATGCTAAGCTCTCTAGGAAGAAGTCAAAGCCCTTGAGGGGGCTGAACCTGCAGAGCTGGTTGGGCTTTCGGGCCTTTTGGCTTCTTTTGCTGTCCAATTTGTCCCTTTTGGGCAATCTGACCCCGAGTTTGACTTTGCTGGGTATAGGCAGGATTAAATTTCCTCTTTTTGCTGAAACAGGGTTTTTTATAAGGTTTCTTTTTGGCTGGAGTGGCTGTAGATTTCGAAAGTCTATCTAGAGTAGTATTGTCAGCATCTAACTCGTTAGCCTTTTCCTGCCAGTTCTTGCCGAAGAGATTCTCTCCCATTCAAGGAATGTTGCCTAACTTGTCCTGTACCCAAGTCTCCAAGTCTGATGCCTGAAGCCAGGCAATCCATCATGCGCCAATGGCAATAGCAGAGGTTCTGCTGATGCATTCAAAGCAGTCAAAGGCTCTGTTCTGTCAAAGGCTATTATGCCTATCTGCAAATCTGTCATTGCCTTAGGCAGCCGACGGTGCGGAGGGATCTGTGGGGACGCCGAACTTGGTTTGAGGTTTTATGTTCGGGGCATTTGGGACAAAAGGGTGTAGTGTCTCGCATATATAGGGGCTTGATGGAGGCCGGGGAGGGTAAACTGAAGTATATGCTGAAATGGGAGGCAGATCTGGGGGTGAGGTGGAGTGAAGAGGTATGGACCAAGGTGTTTCAGACCATAGCGCATATCTCCATTTCGGCATCCCTAAAAGAAAATGCTTATAAGGTGTTATTCCGATGGTACTGGACACCAGTACGTCGCAAGAGAGCTAGAGTAGGACAAGATGAGTGGGGTAGAACCTGCGCCTGTTCCTCCCCTCCATATCACCCGTTCCAGATCCACGCCCCCCACCAATTCATGCTCCATCTGCACCCATTGTTTCCCCTCTTCACGCTGCCACTCGTATATAGTTTTTAATTGCGCTGCCGCATAGTATTTACCCAAGTTAGGGACGCCCAACCCCCCCTCCTCTTTTACTCTCTGCAAGATGCTCATCGCCACTCTAGGACCCCTCTGCTGCCATATAAATCTATTCACTAGCCTTTGCACCCGTTTCAAACAGTTCCGCGGAACCTCTATGGGAAGCATCTGAAATAAGAACAGCAGGCGGGGCACCAGCATCATTTTAACTGTTGCTATACGCCCTAGCCAGGAGAGAAACCCTTTCCCCCATCACCCCAACCAGCTCTCTATCTGCCCTAGTACCTTCCCATAGTTTAATTTAAAGAGCTCCGCCGTTTTATTACTAAGCTGCACTCCTAAATACCTTATGCTTTCCCTCGCCCACTTGAAAGGATACCGCTTGACCAGCCGTGCTTGCACCGCCTCTGAGACCGCTAAGTTTAAAATCTCCGATTTATTCCAATTGATTTTGAAACCCGACCGCTTCCCGTACTCCTGCAATTCCCACATCACTATTGGAATGCTCATTCGGGGACTACCCAAGCTGAGAATAATGTCGTCGGCAAACAATGAAATCTTGTAACCCCTCGCCCCCACCCTTATCCCCCGAATATCAGCCCTGTCTCGCACCCTTTGTGCGAACGGTTCTAAGGCAATGGCGAAGAGCAGCGGTGAAAGGGGGCACCCCTGTCTAGTACCCCTCCCCTGTGCAAAAAACCCCGAATATGCCCCATTCACCCTCACACAGGCTTGCGGTTGATCGTACAATGCCCTTACCCAGGCCAAGAATTCATTCCCCAGCCCCACTTTCTCCAGCACCTGAAACAAAAAAGGCCATGCTACCTGGTCGAAAGCCTTTTCGGCATCCAGCGACAGGAGCAGGGCCTCTTCCCCACTCTGCTCAATGGACCAAACTATATTCAAAATTTTTCTAATGTTGTCTGCTACCTGTCTCCCAGGTATAAAGCCCGCCTGGTCCTGGTGTATCAGCTTCCCTATAAACTTGTTTAGCCGCGTCGTTAGAATCTTAGCTAGCAATTTGGCATCTAAATTAAGCAAAGAGATAGGGCGGTACGATGCGCACTCCTGCGGGTCTTTCCCCTCCTTATGGATAACCGTTATCCCTGCCCATCCCATCGTGCCCGCTAACTTCCCTCCTTCCCTTGGCAAGTTAAACAGCTTCACCAACGGCTCAAGCAAAAGATTCCCAAACCGTCTATAGAATGGCGCTGTTAGCCCATCTAACCCTGGGGCTTTCCCGATTTTTAATTGGCTAATTGCTTTCTGCACCTCCTCGCCACCTATCGGCCGGTTTATTTCCTCCTGCTCCTCCCTCCCCAGTGTTGGCAATCCCACCGAAGCGAGATATCTTCTCACTCCGTCCTCCGAAGCCGAGTCTCTAGCTCTGTATAGCTCCTGGTAATACTCTCTAAAGGCATCTCTGATCTCGCCATCTTTGTTAACCAGAGCCCCTCCCTTAGAACGGACCTGGATGATATGTGAACGCAGCTTTCTCTGTCTTAGCCTCTGTGCCAAATATTTCCCGGCTTTGTCCCCACCCTCAAAAACCTCTTGCCGAAGGAGCTGCATCTGATACTGGATTCTTTCGGCCTGCAGCTCATTCAACTGTGCTCTCACAGCTAACACCTGTCCCCTATGGGGTCCCAACAGCCCCTGCCCATCCATCTCTTCCAGTTCCAATAAACGTATCCTCAAAGCCCCTTCCTTATGTTTATGTTTATGTTTATTTACATTTGATATACCGCTCAGGCCAGAGGCATTACTCTCTCGTTCTTTCTTAAACCGTGCCCCCCATTTAATTAGCACCCCTCGGATCACTGCTTTGTACCCATCCCATACCCCTCCCCATGCGACTTCCCCATTGTCGTTGACTTGAAAATACTCCCTAGTTTCCCTCTCTACGTCTTTCCGAACCCTCCCATCAGTCAGCAATGACTCATTTAACCTCCAAAACTGGAGTCCTTTCCCCTCGTCCTCCACTCGCAAACTAACCATCACTGGGGCATGATCAGACCATGTAACAGGTTCCATTGCGGCATCCCTAATCCGACCCCCCACCTCTTTGGAAACCCAAATTGCATCTATGCGGGAATAAGACCCATGCACTGGTGAAAAATACGAGAACTGTCTCCTCCCTGGGTGCTGCAAACGCCATGCGTCTATTAAGCCATGCATCACCACAAACTCTCGGTATTGCTTCCTGTCTGCCCCCTTACCCTCTCGGGCCCCAGTGGCATCTTTTGCAGGGTTCCAAGTGAGATTGAAGTCTCCTCCACATATGAAAGTACCCTCCCCCATATTCCCCCACCTCCGCAGTCAATTTCCTCCAAAAATCGCCCTTTGACCCCGTGGGGGCATAGACGTTCACAATACAATACCACTCATTCCCCACTCGCACCCGCACCAAGACATATCTCCCTCCCTTGTCTCGGACGACTGAGTGCACCTGTAGTTTTAACCGAGTGGCTAGCAAAATGGCCACTCCACCTTTCTTCTTTTCAATAGTATTGGAGGCATGAATACAGATCCCATATCCCCTGGGCTTAACCAAGTACTCCGTTGCTTTAGTAAGGTGCATTTCCTGAAGCAACCCTATCGCTGCCTTTTGGCGAGCCATCTCATCATACAGCTTCTGCCGCTTGAATGGTGAATTCAAGCCCTTAACATTGAGGGATACAATTTTTAATTCACCTATTCTAGCCATCCTCCCCCTCCACCTCTAGCCCTTCAACTGCCCCATTTCCCCCCCTCTCCCCCCCTCCCCCCCTCCCCAACCCTCCCCCGCCCCACCCCCCCTCTCTCCCCGTAGGGACTCGTCTTCCATATGGTGACTAATTTCCGGGCCTACCTGTCCAATCCCCTCCATCCCCCATCACCCCTTCCTCCCCCCTTCCCCCCCCTCCGCAACACACACCTACTATTCACCCCCTACCCAATCTCACCCTCGCTCATCACTTCCCCTTCCCCCCTCCGCGCCCTCCCCATCCTGCCTTACCCGAGATCCCCTCACCCCTCCTCCCGCTCTTCTCACTCTCCCTTTATCCCTCGCCCCTAGCCCCCGCCCCCTCCCCCTAATTCCACTCTTGCTGCAACAACAAACAGTATATCATTACTACAGAACAGCCTATAACAGGTCAGCTGCTTCATCTGGTGTCGTTCTCCGTCACGGAAGTTCCTGGATTTTCTCCATTGAGCCGCGCCAGTCGTCTACCCTCCATTGGAACTCGATGCCACCGCTGGGCTCTCTTAGTTGGATGGGAGGGCGTTGTGGTAGTTCTGTTCTGTCTGGCTGAGCCGACACTCTCCTCAGGGATGTTGGGCATCTCCAGGTCCTTCAATGTACTCCAGGCTTCCTCCTTGGTCTGCACCCGCTTCGACCTGCCCCTGGCCGTTATCAGCAAGCTGAACGGGAATAACCATTTATATCGTATGTCCTCTTTTCTTAGATATTTCGTTACTTCTTGGAAGTCCCTTCTGCGCTGTAAGGTTCCCCCCGAGAGATCTTGAAAGAACTCTAGGGGATGTTCTTCCCACCGGAACAGCCGTACTTTCCTAGCAGCCACCAACAGCCTTTCTTTCATCTTGAAGGAGCCCAGACACACTAAATGTCTCTTGGTTTATTATCTCTGATAGGACCCAGGCTCCTGTGCGCTCTCTCTATTTGCGATGGTACAATCTCATTATCCCCCCCAGTTCCGCTGCCTCCAGCAGAGCTCGAAATATGCTGACAATCACTTCTTCGCAATTGCGATATTTGGGTTCCTCCGGAAGGCCCCTAACGCGCAGATTACATCTCCGTGATCTGTCCTCCAGATCCTCCACCTTCATCTGCTGCTCTTCCTGAGCACGCTTGAGGTCGGCCCATCCTTTTTGGAGATCATCAATTTCTTCTCCCTGCTGCTGGGTCTTCATCTCCATTTCTTCCACCCGATTACCAATCTCCACTATATCTTGTCTTAATGATTGTATAGACTCTTTAAGCTCTCGTGACACCCCCCCAATGTCCGATTTAATCTCATCTTTCAAGTCTGTAAGCCAATCTTTCAATGTGGCTATCCCTCCTGGGCTGCAACTCCGCTCCAGCTCTTCTGCCAGCTCCGTAGTTTCTTCAGGCGGTCTTTTGTCTGCTTTCCTCCCCTCTTTCTCCCCTTTGGCTGTTACATAGGGGGAGCGGAATTCCGCCAGCTTCCTCCGGGCAGACAGCCCACCTTTCGTTTTATCCACCTTGCCTCTCGGTGGCAGATGCGGGACTAAGCAGCCACCTGTTGATAGATGTAAAAAAGGGTGCACCGGGGTCCTGGCCCTTTAGAACTCTTATAGTCCACTAAAGCCGCTCTGCTCCCAGACCGCTTTTCAACATACAATCTAGTGCGTCTCTCATATGCCAGCCTCTCTTATTCACCACATATGTTCTTCGGCCCTGCGAAAGCCTCCGCTGCCTGCTCCCCTCAGCTTATCACTCTCACTCCACACTCACTTCAGATCTGCTCCGGACTGATCTCTTTCCGTCCTCCACAGCTACTGACCCGCTCGAGGCTCCTCTGCGCGGCCTTATCCGCCTTAGCTCCCGGCCCTGCAGCTCACCTCCTCTGCAGCTCGTTGCACTCTCCCGGCGAAGCCAGACGCTCCTCACCAATCTCCTCTGTCAAAGCAAAGCCCGTTGCTTAATCCTCAGCTGCTGCCCAACTCTCGGGGCTCCACTCCCTCCGTCGGGACCGGGGACAGCCCTCACAGGCACCTCCGCTCCAGCAGATTGGCTCCCGAATCCTCCCTCAGGCCCTGCTGTGGTTTTTTTCACCTAGAGCCTCTTCTCCTGCTCACTTCTTGGTCCGGGGCTGCTATGAATTGTATCGCGCCTTCTGCCCTTCGCTCGGCCGGTGATTCTCCACACGATCTCTCTTTCCTTCCCGGCTGCGGCCTGCCACACGGTCTGCACTTCGGGCGGCCCGTCACACTTCTGCTCCGGTGCTCACTTGCTCGCGGGACCGATCGTCCCTCTTTCACTTCGCCGCGACTCTCGGGTCAGTCAGGTCAGGCCCCTCACATTAACAGCTTTTAGGGGTCATTGAGCCCACTTTTGACAGGCTTCGATGGCGGAGCCCTCTTTCTACCCCACCATCAATCCCGATGACATCACCGGAAGTCTTGACCTTCTATCTTACCAAGCATGATGTCTTTCTCTAATGATCTTTCTCTTCGCATGATGTGTCCAAAGTATGAAAGACGAAATCTTGTCATCTGAGCTTCTAAAGAAAGCTTAGGTTTGATCTCCTCTAGTACTGACTGGTTTGTTCTTTGGGCAGTCCATGGTATACGCGGTATTCGCCGCCAGCACCATAGTTCAAAGGCATCAATTTTCTTCCTATCTTTTTCACTATCCAACTTTCGCATCCATATGATGTTGTTGAAAATACCATGGCTTGAACGAGTCAAATCTTTGTATGGAGAGACATATCTCTGCTCTTGAGAATCTTGTCTAGATCCTTCATAGCCATTCTTCCAAGAGCAATGCGTCGTCTGATTTCTTGACTGCTTGTTTCTTTACTGATAGTTGATCCAAGTAGGTTAAAGTTGTCAACTATTTCAATTTCTTCTCCATCGATGAACTTATTGATTTTGCCAGTTGTCATGATCTTTGTCTTCTTAACATTAAGGTGCAGGCCCATTTTAAGACTATGTTCCTTGATCGTGAGAAGCAAATGTTTCAGATCATCTTCACTTTCAGCCAGTAATGTGGTAACATCAGCATAGCGAAGGTGGTTGATGAGTCTTCCACCAATCTTCACACCTCTGTTGTCTTCATACAATCCTGCTTCTCTGATGATTTGTTCTGCATATATATTAAGCAGTTAGGGGGAAAGTATGAAGCCTTGTCGTACACCTTTGCTGATTTTAAACCATTCTGTTTCTCCTTCTGTTCAAACTGTTGCTTCTTGATCAATGTACAGATTGTGCAAGAGAACTATCAGGTGTTCTGATATACCTATGCTTCTTAATGTGGCCCAGAGTTTCTCATGGTTTACACAGTCAAAAGTCAATAAAGCACAAATAGATATCCTTTTGGTATCCTTTAGTCTTTTCAAGAATCCATCTCACATCCGCGATGATGTCTCTCGTTCCTTGCCCTTTCCTGAACCCTGATTGCACTTCAGGTAGTTCTTGTTCCTGGTATGGTTGTAGTCTCTGTTGAATAATCTTCAGTAGAATCTTTCTGGCATGTGGAATCAGAGCGATTGTGTGATAACATCCACAGTCATTTGGATCACCTTTCTTTAGTATTGGTATAAACACAGATCTTTTCCAATCAGTTGGCCATGATTTTGTTTTCCAAATTTCCTGGCAGAGCCTTGTAAGTATAGTAACAGCTGCATCAGATTGCTGTAATACTTCTATGGGAATGCCATCAGTGCCTAGTGCTTTGTTCTTTGATAAGGCTTTCAAAGCTGCTTCGACTTCTTTCATCACCAATGGTTCCGGATCATAAGGTACAGGTTGAAACGGCTGTTGGTCTACTTGATCTTTATCATATAAAAATTCGGTATATTCTTTCCACCTTTTCTTGATCTTCTCAGCATTATTCAACATAGAACCTTGAGCATCTTGTAACATTCCAATTTGAGGCTGGAATTTTTTCTTTAACTCACGTAGCTTTAGGAAAGCCAATCTTGTTCTTCCTCTAATAGTTCCTGCTTCTATTTCCTTGCATGTGTCATTGTAGTACTTTTCCTTGTCTTGTCCTGCTGTATGTTGGAAATCTCTGAGTTCTGCGATTGCCTCTCTTTCTCCTTTGGCTTTAGCTTCTCTGCGTTTCTGGGCAGTTTTCAATGTTTCTTCCGTCATCTACATTATTTTGGCCGTTTTTGCTTTTTCACCTTTTGTAGAGACTAATCGCTTTCTTCCAACACAACCTTCTTGATGTCATTCCATAACTCTTCTGGAGCTCTGTCATTTGTATCTAATGCAGCAAATCGATTTTGCAGGCAGTCTTTAAATTCCAGTGGTATATTCTCAAGGTGATATTTTGCTACATTCATGAGTGGCTTGCTCTTTTTCAACTTTAGCTTGAGTTTGCATACTAGTAGTTGGTGATCTATATCACAGTCAGCTCCAGGTTTTGTTTTTGTTGATGTGTTAGAGCTTTTCCATCGTTGACTTCCACAGATTTTTGTACAATCCATTGGGTGAAGTCCATGTGTACAATCACCGCCTGTGTTGCTGGAAGAAGGTGTTTGAGATGAATAGATCGTTGGTCTTGCAGAATTCTATCAGTATTTTTCCAGCTTCATTTGTTTTGCCAAGTCCATATGTTCCAACCATTTTGCAGCCGCCTTTGTTGCCAACTTTTGCATTCCAGTCACACATGACTATCAGGATATCCTGTTTGCAAGTTCTGTGAATTTCAGCTTGTGCTTGTTCATAGAATTTATCAATTTCATCCTCTTCTGCAGATGTTGTTGGGGCATATACTTGAATTATAGTTGTGTCGATAGGCATTCCTTATAGACGAATAGAGATCAAGCGTTCACTGACTGCATTGTATTTCATTACAGTTCTTGCACGTTTCTTCTTTATTATAAATGCAACACCATTTCTTCTGTCTTTTATTTCAAGCATAATAGACCATGTGATCATCGCCAGTCCATTTCAGTTCACTGACACCCAGCAAATCAAGTTGTACATGTTCCATTTCATTCTTGACCACTTCCAACTTCCCTTGGTTCATGCTTTGTACATTCCATGTCCCAATATGTAAGACATCTTTGCAGCTTCTGACACTCATTTTATGCGCAGTTACATCAGCAGTCAGACGTCCCAAGGGCTTTTATCCAACCACATCATAAATGCTGGCTTTACTCTGAAAAGTCTTCAGCTCCTCCCCAGTAGCTAGTTGAGTGCCTTCCGACCTGGGGGTCTCATCTTCCAGCACTATAGTGCAATTTGTTTTGTTGTGACTGTCCATTGGATTTTCATGGCAAGATACAGAAGTAAATTGCCAGGCCTTTTCTCCATGCAGTTTAAGTTTAATGTTGTTGCCGTTGTCACAGAAATGTGATCCTCCGCTGCCAACACTGTCCCATTCTGCTGCTGCCACCCAGATTGGTGGTTTGTCTTGGTCTGGCACCTCAGCTAAGACCTGTCCATCTTGGAAGTCCCTGCCAGTAGTTAAACTACCGATAGCTTAGCATCACTGAAGCTCTCACAGCACGACAAGCTGCAAACTGAAATAAATTTGCTTTTAGAGAGTTTCTTTAACTGAAATCAGAGTGTAGCTTAGCATACAAGTAGAATACATAGTCTCCGAGTAGAAAGAAAGAAAATTGTTTCTAGTGACCTTTATAAAGAGACCTTCCAGTTAGGAGGCAAAAGATCTGTGAAATTGTCTTAAATAGGTGTTAAAGGCAAGTGACAGATTAAAGGGGCAATTTGAAAGGCCCCTTCTATCAAACCAAGGGCCATTTGAATCACAGAGGAAATTGGTAAGACTTTATCTTAGGGCACAGTTTTCTTTCCCTCCCACCCACCCCAGGGATAATCGTAGCTTTATAGGCTCTTAAACTTATTAAAGGGAAGGAGGTGCACATACTCAATTTCAGGTGTGGCTGTTTTTACTCATCAGGAATACATTAATTAAGGATCTGAGATTAATTAATCTTGAGGTAAACAAAGTCCATTAAACGTATTAGATATAGTATTAGTATAAATATCTCCAACAAACCTAAGTAAGTAAACAACATAAATACCTAACCAAAACCATAAAACTAAGATTCAGATAGCAGTTAAGCAGTGAGATGTGTGCTTTCCAGTCTTTTGCATTGAGTATCCGTATGATTTTCTCCAATTTGGTAAGGGGTCTTAAGTGTATACTAGGTGCAAGGAGTTCTTTGTTCTCAGGGAATGAGTCCGATCTCTGGAGGCTAGAATAGCAGACTTGGAGGACCTAAGGAAAACAGAGAGATATATAGATGAGATCTACAGGGACATAGTACTGAAGTCCCACCTCCAGTATGGCAGCTTCCCTGTTGCCATGGAGGAGAGAGGTCAATGACAGGAGAGCATCACCCTGATGTGGCAGGAAGTGATCCTGTAGCTAGGACCTGTCCTCCAGATGATGTAAAACCTTTTCGCACTGAGGACATTTCTCCAGGGCTTTGTGCCCATGAGGGAAGGTTTAGGACAGCCATTATAGTTGGTGATTTGATCATTAGGCATGTAGATAGCTGGATGGCTGGTAGGCTTGAGGATCACCTGGTAACATGCTTGCCTGGTGCGAAGGTAGCAGACCTTACGCGCCACCTAGACAAGGTTTTAGATAGCTCTGGGGAGGAGTCTGCCGTCTTGGTATATGTTGGTACCAGTCAATAAAGGAGCAGGTACACACGCTGGCGATCAAACAGGACTTTATTAAACCCCGATGCTTTTACCTTTTGTTTTTAATATTTTTTGAGGCTTGTTTCCCCCTGAAGAAGGCTTAGACAGCCAAAACACGTCGGGGTTTAATAAAGGCCTGTTTAACTGCCAGCGTGTGTACCAGCTCCTTTGTTGCCTACTTACTATGCTGCAGGTACCTGTTGCTCTGCTTTCTTGTCACATGTTTGTATCAGTGACATAGGAAAGTGTGGGAGGGAGGTTTTGGAGGTCAAATTTAGACTTTTAGGTAGGAAGTAAAATCCAGAATTTCCAAGGTAGAACTTCCAAGGAGTAGCCTAATGGTTAAGAACACCAGCTTGGGAATCCAGAGACCAGGGTTCAATTCCCACTAGCACTCCTTGTGGCCTTGGGCAAGTCACTTAACCCTCCATTGCCTCAGAAAAATCCGTTATAAATGTCCCTGTTTAATGTACATTACCAAGTTTAAGTTTCAATGTAAACTGCTTTGATTGAAATGATAAAGCGATATATAAAACCTGTTAAATAAATAAATTCTCAGAAATGCTTCCAGTTTACATGTGCAGGACCCAAACAGCAGGCAGAGCTCCGGAGTCTCAATGCGTGGAAGAGGTTTTTAGGCAAGATCCTGTGGAAATTAGGGGCTTTCCTGAAGGGATGTGCTTCACCTTAACCAGGATGGAACCAGGCTGCTGACATTAACCTTTAAAAAGCTCTTAAACTAGATAATACGAGAAAGCCGACAGTCGCCCAAGAGCGCATGGTTCAGAAGGATGTATCCTTGAAGGATACTAGCAAAAGATTGAAGTTAAGGCATATTGAAAGAGAGGTTTCAGTAAAGACAAAAGTAACCCAAATGCCCTTAAGTACAGAGCAGATAGAGCTTAAAGATTCAAAATTACCCCTGTCTGAAAAATAAGATGGGAGTGCAAGAATATATATAGCACTAAATGAAAGGTTACTTATGAGTGGCATTTCAGAGACCTGGTGGAAAGAGGACAGCCAATGGGACACTGATACCTGGGTACAAACTATATTGCAATGATACGCTAGATCAAATTGGTGGAGAGGTTGGCTCTATATTAGAGAAGGAATTGATCACAGGATTAAAGTTTTGCAGGAATTAAAATACACTGTAGAATCTCTAAGAATTGACATTCCATGTCAAAACGGGAAGGCGATGGCAGTGAGGGTGTACTATCAACCGCCTGGCCAGAATGAACAAATAGAACTCAGGGGAGCTAACAAAAGTTACAACACAGAAATAAAAATGGATGATTTCAGTTACCCCAGTATCAACTGCGTTAGTTTTTAGCTGAAATAAATGACTGCTTTTTGGAACAGCTGGTTCATGAACTGTTAAGAGGGGAACAGTCCAACAAAAAAGCACAAATCCACGTGACAATCAACACGCCCAGTCAGAAACCGTGGATGGCAAGGAAGGGATCGTTAAACACTCTTACTTCGTAAAGCCAGGCCCGACACAGGCCGTGTTTCGCTTATGCCTTCATCAGGGGCTTTTGGCTACAAAACATATAAAAAAATATTAAAAACATACATAATCCATAAAAGGAATTATAACCGTATATACGACACAAACATAAAAGCACCATAAAAACAGCAAATAACCTCATATCACATCAATAAATGAATAAAACATCAATAAATAAATAAATAAATATAAGTACAGCATAAAAATCTCCTGTTAAAACATACATAAATAGATCAATATGCATACTTAAAACATACATATAATTCATAATCATAAATAGGTATCAAAATATATATGTATATAAAAAACAATTTGAAACGTGACATTACAATGCATCAAGTTAAAAAAACAAAAAATAAAACATAAAATAAAGATAAAAAACAATTAACGACAAACAGTATAACCTTATGATCTTTCAAACCTCTAATACTCATTTAGATATTCATTTAACAGCCTCACCTGTGTGATTCGTAATCTGTACCTTGCCACACTGTAATTACTACAACAAAAGAACAGAGAACCATTCTAAATGGGTAAATCCAGTATTGTCCACCATTGAACAAAAGGTCCCACCAAGGAAAAGCGCAACAGGAGCATGATGGAAATGCCTTAAACGTAAATCATGCCATCTAACTATTCTCCTGTGATCTTTTGATATGCATTCTCTTACCTCTGCGACTGACCTCTCAAAGGTTACTAATCTCGATGTTCCAGCGATATATCACTCACTCTTTATAACTTAGAGACGCTGCCAGCTGCAATATGAACACCACAAACTCAATTATAAGACCTTTTTCATAAACCTTCATCCGAAGGACTTATTGCTAGTAAACTAACCATTATCGTGTTTCCTTTTTAAGGGGAGGGGAGGAGAGGAAGGCCGTACACGTCGAAATATAGAAGCCAAGGCAATGAAAAAACAAATCTTTACCTCTGCATTTCAAACCCCTATTTTTCAGTTACAATGCAGTTTAAAGCAGGGGCAATGCGTGTGACACACTCACCGAACTACTATGTTATTCAGTAAAATATTTTAAAAGCCTCATTTCGACACTCACTACCTCGGACATTGCCACTAATGCTTGACCGCTCATTATCTCTTTCTTAAGCGGGGTTACATCGCCAAACCAAAAGCTAAGACCGTGCATTGAGAATGGGTGTTAGGGCCACTTGGCAATAGTAATCATAGCATGATCACATTTGATTTAATAAATGGAGGAAGTACCTTTTTAAGGGAGATTATGATAAAATGAGGAAAATAGTTAAGCTAAAACTAAAAGGAGCAGCTGCAAAGGTTAAAGTTTTACATAAAGCATGGGGTGTTGTTTAAATATACTATCTTGGAAGCGCCCAGACCAGCAGTATTCCACGCTTTAAGAAAAGTGGAAGCCAAAAAACTGCCAGCATGGTTCAAAGGTGAGTTCAGAGACAGTTGTTACCAAAAAAAGCATCTTTCAGGAAATGGAAAAAGGAGCAAAATTATGAAAACTGGAAACAACATAAGCACTAGCAAATTAAATGCGAGGCAGTGATAAGACCAGCAAAGAGAAAATTTGAAAGAAAACTTGCTGTGGAAGCAAGAACCATAATAAAAACGTTTTCAAGTACATTCCTAGCAAAAAACCTATGGGAGGGTCAGTTAGACCATTAGATGATAGAAGGGTAAAAGGGGCACTAAGAGGGGAAAAGGTCATAGCGGAGAGACTTATTGAATTCTTTGCTTCAGTCTTTACTGAAGAAGATGTAGGGAAGTTACCCATGACTGACATGGTATTTAAAAGTGATGCATCAGAAGAATTATCTATAAATTGGGAAGATGTATTACAACTATTTGATAAACTAAAGAGTAGCAAAACTCCTGGACCGGATGGTATACATCAGATGGTGTTGAAAGAACTGAAATATGAGATCACAGATTACTGCAAACTATCATTAAAATCATCTGTAGTATCTGAAGATTGGTGAATGGCCATTGTAATGCTAATTTTTAAAAAGGGTTTCAGAGGTGATCTGGGAAACATAGAAATATGACGACAGAAAAAGACCACATGGCCTATCTAGTCTGTCCTTCCATATCAACAACTACAACGGTCCCCTTTTTTCTTTTAGAGATCCTCTGTGTTTGTCCCATGCTTTTTTGAATTCAGATACTGTCCTCATCTCTACCACCTCCACTGGGAGACTATTCCACGGATTCACCACTCTTTCGTAAAGAAATATTTCTGCATATCACTCCTGAATCTATCCCCTTTAACCCTCATCTCATGTCCCCTCGTAGCAGAACTTGCTTTCAATTGAAAGAGGCTCTCTCCCCCTGTACATTTATACGATGGAGGTATTTAAACATCTCAGTCATATCACCTCTATCCCGCCTTTCCTCTAAGGTGTACATATTAAGATCCTTAAGTCTGTCCTCATATGCTTTATAATGAAGACCACTAACCATTTTAGTAGCCACCCTCTGTACTGACTCCATCCTGTTTATATCCTTTTGAAGGTGCGGTCTCCAGAATTACACACTATACTCCAAATGAGGTCGCACCAAAGACTTATACATAGGCACTATCACCTCCTTTTTTTCTGCTTGCCATTCCTCTCCCTATGCACCCAAGCATTTTTCTAGCTTTTGCTGTAGCCTTTTCTACCTGTTTAGCTACTTTAAGATCATCGGACACAACCACGCCTAGGTCCTACTCTTCTTTAGTGGACAAAAGTACTTCACCCCCTATACTATATTGCTCCCTTGGATTGCTGCAGCCCAAATGCATGACCTTACATTTTTTAACATTAAATCCCAGCTGCCAAATTCTAGACCATTCTTCAAGCTTAGCTAGATCCCTCCTCATGTTATCTACACCTTCCTGGGTGTCTATTGCAGATTTTGGTATCATCCATAAAGAGGCAAACCTTACCCGACAGCCCTTCCGCTATATTACTAACAAAGATGTTAAAAAGAATCGGACCAAGGACAGATCCCTGGGTCACACCACTGGTAACATCCTTCTCCTCAGAGTTAGCTCCATTTACCTGTACTCTTTGTCGCCTCACACCCAACAAATTTCTAACCCAAGCAGTAACTTTAGGGTCCATCCCTAGGGTGCTCAGTTGGTTTATAAGTCACCTGTGAAGAACGGTGTGAAAAGCTTTACTGAAATCTAAATACACCACATCTAGGGCTCTCCCTCGGTCCAACTACATCTTAAAACAACTACGTCCTCTAATACATTTACAAGATTTCACGAAAATAATACATGCAATAATAACCCCTCACTTCGACTTCGCCAACCTAACTCTATTAGGGGTAACGAAACAAAACATCAAAAGACTCCAACTTGCTCAAAACGCAGCGGCCAGAACCATCATGAATGTCCCACCATTTCATCACATAACACCCATACTGGCAAATCTTCATTGGCTACCAATACAAAGCAAAATCCTATACAAAACACTAACAACAACCTTCAAGGCTCTAAACAATATGGTCCCACCGACCCTAAAAAATCTCATATCTAAAGAATCAACCAACTACATAGAAGAGACCAAACAAACAAATTAAGGACCCCAAAAGAATACATAAAAGCTAAAAAGACAACTAACAAAAAAGCATTTTCCCATGTGGCCCCCATTATCTGGAATGACCTCCCAGAGGAAATCAGATCAATAAATGAGATCAAAGAGATCTGTAAGAGTCTAAAAACACATCTGTTTAAGGCACACTACGGGCTATCAACAAACTCCCTCTCCCAACAAGAAAACGGATAATAACACTGTTTGACTGAGTGACACAAAATTGACATGATCCAACACCTTCCACTCCTAAGATTTTACACTAGTTTAGAAATTTATAATATCTTTTTACGTCTTATGTAATGCACTCATACCCCAATTGTATATAGTTACCAAAATGTTATTTGTTTTTGCACAATTTTCCTTTGTTTTAAGATGTTCCTTGTAAATGATTACTGACTGTTTTGTTGTATAATAGTTACACTGTTTCAGACGTTCATTGTAAAACAGACATCAGCCTGTTATATTGTTGTTAAATGTAAACCGCACCTGATCTCTGGAAGGTGCGGTATATAAGCGACTGTTAATTAATTAAATTAAAACTCCCTGGTCACCCAGTCAAAGAAATCAATCGGATTTGTCTGACAAGACTTGCCTCTGGTGAATCCATGCTGCCTCAGATCCTGGACTCCAGAAACCTCACTAGTTTCTCTTTCAGCAGCGTTTCCAATAATCTACTCACCACTGAAGTTAAACTAACCGGCCTGTAGTTTTCAACCACATCCTTACTTCCTCTTTTGTGTAAAGGCACCACCTGAGCCTCTCTCTAGTCCTTTGGTACCATTCCCAACTCCAATGAGGCATTGAAAAGGTCAGTCAGTGGAGATGCTAGAACGTCCCCAAGTTCCCTCAGTGTATCCCATCTGGTCCCATCGCTTTGTTTACTTTAAGTTGAGCTAGTTTCTCACAAACACAGTCTTCTGAAAATTGTTCAAGATGTCCCTCGCTTCTGTTCTTGTTTGTGGGTGTTTTCTGAAGTTCTTCATCTGTAAACACAGAACAGAAATATTTGTTAAGCAATTCCACTTTATCCTCATCAACTTCTACATATTCCTCCCCTTCACCCTTGAGTCTGACAATACCACTTTTGCCCTTCCTCTTCTCACTAACATATCTGAAAAATGTCTTATCCCCCCATTTTATTGCATTGGCTATTTCCTCCTTTTTTTGAATCTTTGCTTTCCTGACTACTTTGCTAGCTTCTCTAAGTTTTTCCAAATATAGATGCCTGTCTTCCTCTCTCTGTGATCTCTTGTAATCTCCAGGAACAAGCAGGAATGAGTCTTCACATATGGGTACGTCGGTACCGACGGAGTCTGCGCGGGAACGCTCCCCAGTGTCCAATTAGAACACTTTTGGGAGCATCCCACCACGCCTGCGTGCTTCCTTCCCGCCTTTCCCAACTGCCTCTCCTCAGTTTTCGTTTTTCCGCGGAGCCGGCAGGACGTCCTCCTGTCACCGCAGAAAATTCTTCTTTTATTTTTGTTTTTTCTTGTGGTCGCGTCTGCCTTCCCTCGACGCACCGGTACCGCCGGTGTTTTCTTCTTCTTTTTCTTCTACAAATTTTTTCTTTTGTAGGGAATTTTTTTCCCTGTTTAGTGCCTGACGGGTTTCGGCCTGCTAGGCCTCTCTACTTTCCTTCATGGAAACGCCAGTCACTAGAACATGTCTCAACTGTGGCGGTACTAAATTAGTTTTAGACACCCATAATTGGTGCCTTCCATGTTTGGGTCCTGAACACCATCCCCTGCAGTGTCCCCCCTGCAGTAATATTTCTAGAGGAAGTCTTCAGCATCGAGCTCAACTCGATACGCAGTTCCCTCAGACCTGAGGGTACCAGCTACAACTTCTCAGGATCAGGTAACCAAACAAAAGTCTGTAAAGACTAGCCAGTCCTCGGGTGGTAGATCTCATGTACATCATCGAGATGTCTCTGGCCTGGCCCCCGAGGACACTGAAGACTTCCGGACAATATACCAAGCACTTATCTTACCACACTTTGACTTTGCCAACGCTATTCTCCAAGGTCTCCCTCAATCATCTCTAAATCCGTTGCAACTTGCCATGAATGCCGCAGCCAGAATCTTAGTAGGAGCAGCAAGATGCGACCATATAACGCCTATCCTAATACAACTTCATTGGCTCCCCGTTCAAGGAAGGCTTACATTCAAATCTTTGTTACTCACCTTCAAATCTATCCATGGCATCACCTCCCCCTCTTTAACCAACATCATCCAGCCAGCTCCTCCCAACAGAACAAGGAGAACCCCATCTACAAATGTGCTAGTAATTCCAAAGGCTTCAACAAAGTACACAACCGCAACATCTAACAGGGCATTTAGTATCTATGCCCCAAAATGTTGGAACGCATTACCACCAGGCATCCGTGCAATTACTGACCTATCACAATTCAGAAAGGCTCTCAAATCCCATTTATTTACTCAATACTACCAGATTAACCCTACCACTACATAAGTGCCTCTCCCTCACCCCCTCAAGTTAATATATCAACTCCATTGTACACATGTTCACACTGAATTCCCAATACTCGGTCTCATTGTACATATGAAAGTAGTTTAGTTTGCATTCCCCGTTTATCCAAGTTTTTACTCCTGTTCTATGTAAAGCATAAACATGTTATCCAAGTTGTTTTCTCCTGTTCTATGTGAAGCCAAACAGTTTGTTATGGTCATTTTGTTGTATGTAAACCGCGCTGACAATAGTGCGGTATATAAGAAATTGTAATAAATAATAATAAATAAATAAATATTGGCTTTAAAACCCTGGCGGGAGTCTTCGGCCTCCAAAGCACTAACGGGGTTTCAGGTTGTTCCCGGGGTTTTTACCTCGGTGAACATACCTGAGCCATGCTCGGTGGTGGTATCCGCTTTGAGCGATGCCGGTACCCCGGCATCGGCAATAGTGTTCGATGAAACACTCCACACCGATGATCACAGTCTAGCGCTCTCGGTATCTTCGATGCTGCTAGAGCCGCTACAGACCGATCTTCCGGCATCGGTATCGATCCCGGTACCGATGCTGGTATCCACGTCGGTACCCTCCAGATATGCATCGATAGACTCGCTTCTTTCGATGCCGAGTCTAGAATCGATCTCTAGTCTGGATGACTGGGTACCGACTCGTCTCGGTACCGACTTCAAACGGTACCGAAGACATTCTACCGATGATCAAGGTCTGCCACATTCGGTTACCTCGGTACCGATAGTGCTATCACAGACTGATCTTCAGGTATCGGTATCAATGACGGTCTCGGTACCGGTATCGACATCAAGATCAGTGTCGGTACCTCCCATGCTCGTTTCAACCGGCTCGCTTCCTTCCATACCGAGTTTGGAATCGATCCCTAGCATGGATGATTTGCTACCGACGAGTTGCGGTACTGGTTTCCAGTGGTACTGACAACCATCCTTCAAGGACAATCCGATGCTCCACCCCTCCAGATCTTCTATTCTAGAGAATCTGAATGAACCGGTGGGTGTTAGAGCTAGTTCTTCAACAGATCTAGTTCTTCCTCCTCTTCCTCGAGGATTCCCCTCTGAGGAGATTTCTTTTCAAGCTTTTCTGCTTGATATGGCAAAGTTACTTGCCATTTCTATACCTGGTCAAGATCCTGCATCAGGGGATCCAGAACCTCTACAGATCCCCTGCAATCCAAAGGAAGTCATTATGTTTCCTTTGCATCAGACCTTGCAGGATCTCCTATTTAGAACGTGGGAAGCTCCTTTAACGGTATCCCCACCTTCTAGGGCAACTGGTAAACATAAACATAAACATCTTCTATACAGGGTGCCCCCTTCTCCAGGTTTTCAAAAGCCTCAGCTCCCTCATCATTCTATTGTTGTAGAATCAGCAATGAGGCGTGTTAAGAGTACTAAAAAGCACTCTTCTTATCTGCCAGGCCGTGAGGCTAAGACTTTAGATGCCTTTGGACGTCAAACTTTCCAGGCATCCATGTTTTCAGCAAGAATTCTCTCATATATTTTCTATATGGGATTATCTCTTGAAGAGGTCACAAAAGATTTACTACTTTTGACCCCTTTTCTTCAAGAGCCTAGAAGAGCAGATTTTTCTATACTAGTCAGTCATGCTCAAAATATTTCTAGGTTCCTTACTTGTGCTTCCCTGGACTCTTTTGAGTCTGTTAGCAGAACCTCTGCTATAGCCATAGGGGCACAACGTAGAGCCTGGCTCCAAGCTTCAGACTTGGACAAATGGGTACAAGATAGACTGGGAAATACTCCTTGCACTGGAGAGAATCTCTTTAACAAAGAGACTTTACTCCAAGCTGTTCAGTTAACTACTGACACTTTTGCTTTCAGAGGCTTGTCTACGCCTTCCTCTATCCCAGTTTGTAGAAAATCTCCTAACAGACTTTGTTCCTTTAACAGGAGAAAGTTTTATTCTTCTTCTACCCATCATACAGATGTTCCCAGACAGGAGAAACATCCAACCAGGCTAAGGAAACCACAACCTCAACAGGTTCAGCAAACCCAGCAACCACAGGATTGCTGATAGACTCTTCACTGAATCCTTCTCCTGTTTGAGGTTTAGAACCTGTAGTTATTATTATTATTATTATTATTAGAGTCTCTTTTATACCGCGCTATTCAGCATCAGTGCGGTTTACAATGCTTCTTCCCATTACAAGCATCTACATTGGTTCCATCCTAAAACTTACACAGGGCTCTCTTAAAGAGACATCCTGCTTTTTAGCTCATAGAGCTTCTTAAGATGATTATGCTTTACAGGTAATAAAGTTACTCCTTTTCCTCTGAAGTACATAGAGGAGTAACAGCTGTCAATAAGATTGCTATACCTTAACTCGGGTGTGAGGTCCCTCTAGGCGCGGTTGGGGCGGCCCTACGGCGGATAGCCCGACTAGTGGAAGGAACCAAGTGGCGGGAGATGCAATATAAGTGCATAACACGGGTCTATTTCTCCCCGAGACGAGCGTTGCGTACGGGGCTGACCGACTGTGGGGGTTGTCCTCGGTGCGCCTCACCGTTAGCAGACTTGGGCCACATGTGGTGGGGTTGTGGGCACATTAAAACGTATTGGGCGCGTATTGAGGCTTATTTAAGTGTCTTGTTATGCCAACCGGTTCGGTGGTCGGGTAGGTTGGTGGCTCTGGATTGTTTGGGGCCTCTACAGGTCAAGGGGAAATGGGGGCGTATTCTAACGCGTAAGGCTTGTTTGGTGGGGAAAGGCCCAATTCTTCGTAGGTGGAGAGAGATGTCAGCCCCTACTTTTTGGGAGTGGCGCAGCAGTTTCCATCATCTCATGCTACAGGAAGGTAGGGCAGCGAGGGGGACCCCCCAGCGCTGGGCCTCTTTTCTGCTGATATGGACCCCCTACATCCAGAATTTAGGTCCCAAAGCTAGGAGCGAGGTTTTGGCTATGGGGTAACTTTGTATTCAGGGTGGTTGGACGCGGGGAGAGAGCAGGGGATGGAAAGGGATGGCACCAGTGTGGGTCCCCAGTGGGAAGCGTTTGGGCTCTGGCGGAGGGGGGGGGGGTGGGGGGAGGGATTCTTCAGCATACCACAAGGGAATGGATCCCTAGTGGGACACTGTGCTCCTGATGTGCCCTTGTTTTCTCTCTCTCTTTTCTCTTCCCTCTGAGATTCAAGGGTTCCTGGTTGGGGATAAGACACAACCCTGTCCAGGACGTTGGCTTGGTAGGATGCTTCTTGCTATAATCTTTGGAGGGAGGGGGGAGGGGCAAGGGGGGAAGACTATATGAAAATAAGTATCTATGTTCTTAAATGGTTGTACCGTTGTATCAATGTTTAATAAACAGATTTAAAAAAAAAAAGATTGCTATACCTTTACCTTTGACTTTTTCTCCTGTATCAGCATGTCTCACATTACTTTTTCAAAGATTTACTCCATCGTAAGTCTTTTTTCAACTCTGTCCCTCTTACTAAGACATTTGGTCTATAAGAGTGATACCACTTACCTGAGGGCTTATCCTTAAGCCCCTAAGTTTTCTTTCAGAGTTGTCTCCCCCTTGCATTCTTCTTTTTGCTGGCAGCTTCTCAGACAATGACAGAGTCTTACCACTCCTACTTATGTCTGTATGTCTTTTCCAATCTTGGAACCAAACATTTCTTCTGCTGCCCTAACAATAGTTACGACTGCAGGGGCTCTTGTGGTTAGACTACTGACTTGCTGACCAAGCAACCAAGGCTTGATCTCCAATATCAATTTTTTCTGACCTTACTACTAAGTCCCAGACAGGCTAAGAACCTTTTTCTGGCTATTGTTGCAGAGAAATTACCTTACCTTCTACCCTTAGCCTTCCCCAATTCTGGGCTTGGCGGAGTAGTTCAGGTTACATACTGGCTCTTAAACAGCCAGTTTTTTCTTCACATCAACTTGCAACTTGCTCTCTGCATCTCTATAGAGCAGCTCTGCACTATGGGCCTTGTTAGAGAGCAAATAATTCCAGATGGTTAGGAAGGGCTTTACCTAGTCATGACTACTGGGTTCTTCCCTGCCCTTACCATTTCCATTGAAGTCTTCTTAAATAAAGGACACAGGCCTTTAATTAAGTGAAGACCTAAAGAATTATCCAATTCCCTGGGTGGGTTCACATCTCCAGTGGACCCCTTCACCAGGGATGGTTTCCTTTCAGTAACAGCCAGTCTTTATTTTGTTTTTTCCTCACTTCTTCATGGCGTAATTCATATTGAGCGAAAGAATGCACCATACTCATTTTGCCCTCATAGAAGGGTAAATATGGTATTTTATTTTATTGCATCTTTTCTCCAGCTGCCTGCTGGAGTTATGGAAGGATTCAGACTTACTATCTGCAGATTAAAAACATCCTCTGCATTTTTCATGTAGGTCTCCATTCCTGGTTATTCAAGGGCTAGAGTTCTTAGACTTCTCCTTGCCAGTGAGAGCACTCCCTTAGCTCTCCTACTCATAACCGGGGAGAATGGATTCTCTAAACATCTTCTCAAGCAGGTATCTCCCTTCTTGTTATTAGATGAATCTTTCTCTCTCCACATACCCTATGTGGGGACATGGTTATATATATATATATATATATATACACACATATATGTATAGTAGTATATATATACATATATGTATAGTAGTATATATATACATATATGTATAGTAGTATATATATACATATATGTATAGTAGTATATATATACATATATATTGTTTTCTGTCTGTCTACCTAGGTTCATATATATATATATATTTCCTTAAGGCCCCGACAGATACTCACTAACCCTTTCAATGCTGTTCCAGCATACTTAGGGTTTTCCATAAACAACCACTTCCCTGTGGTAGTTAAGGGGTCTTTGCACCATGACCTTCAATTTAGGTACATCTGAAGCCCTCTATATACTCTTTTTTTCCTATGTGACTTCAGTCAGGAAGGACATTCTGAATCTTCAGAAAATAGGAGGCTACAATGCCTCATACTTCTGTCCTTCTTTGTTCTCGGATTTAGGGATCTTCAAAGCTCCTCTTCTCCTATAAGAACTATGTCTCTTTAAGGCAAAAGAGCTTCAGTCTTATCTAATAAGGACTTCCGCGTTTCCCGCAAAAGTCCTACCTCATTGAACTATCCCAGTTCCACTGGGGTTTTTTCTTCTCGCCCTAGAGGTTCTGACCTCAATCTGTCTTTTGTACAGTTTATTTACCTCTGCTTACATTGAGGTACTCCTTGGGGATATTCTGCTGGTTCATATTAGCACATCCCTATGAACCTCCATGAACCTCTTACAATACCACCAGGTGAGGTCCATATTGGTATATTGCAGTTCAATATTACTACTAGATATCACCTGCACTGGGACTCTTATCCAGGCGTCCTGTTTGGTCCAGCTGTTCCACAGCACATCTTTTTATTTCAACTCCTACCCTCCATCCCCAGGATGCCTGAGGTTCTGTCGAATAGCATAGTTTTCTCAGATTCACAACATGCTGAGACTCCCCCAGGCATCTTAGCTTGGGAGTCCCCATATGTGAAGACTCATTCCTGCTTGTTCCTGGAGATAGCACAGTTACTTACCTGTAACAGGTGATCTCTGGGAACAGCAGGAATAAGTCTTCACAACCCACCCACCTCCCCTAGGAGTTGTATCTATCTATCTCTATCTTTCCCCTCTTTCTCTCTCTTTGTTTCAGCTTTAAAACTTAACTGAGGAGAGGCAGTTGGGAAAGGCGGGAAGGCAGCACGCAGGCGTGGTGGGATGCTCCCAAAAGCATTCTAATTGGACGCTGGGGAGCGTTCCCACGCAGACTCCGTCAGTACCGACGTACTCATATGTGAAGACTTATTCCTGCTGTTCTCAGAGATCACCTGTTACAGGTAAGTAACTGTGCTTTTCATGAAGACCTCCCTCTTTTTCTACACCTTTTCAGCTACTTCTTTCGAAAACCATAGCAGTCTCCTTTTTCTTCTACCTTTTTTACCATTTTAACAAAAAGGTTGGTTGCCCTTAAAATATCCCCTTTCAGTTTTGCCCACTGTTTTTCTACATCCCCCAGCTGTTCCCATCCCGCTAATGACTCCCTGAGGTATTGGCCCATCTTGGCAAAGTTAGTCTTCCTAAAGTCTAAGACCCTCACCTTTGAATGGATTCTAACAGCCCTAGTCCTAATACTGAACCACACCATCTGGTGATCACTGGATGCAAAATGATCTCCCACTATAACATCAAAAACACTTTCACCATTGGTAAGCACCAAGTCCTGTATGGCCCCTTCACATGTGGGGTCTGTTACCAATTGCTTGAATAGTTCTCCCTGTAGAGAATCCAGGATCTCTGTACTTCTAGATGATACTGCAGCAGGAATGTGCCAATCAACATCTGGCATATTGAAATCCACTATCAGTAGCACTTCCCCTTTCCTAGCAATGCTGCATATGTCTTCAATTAACTCTCTGTCCACCTCTTCCTCTTGTGAATATCACACCAATGCAAATAGATTTCTCTTTCCCTCTTTCTAGTTTAACCCACAATGCCTCCCCTCTCCCTTTTAAGCTCTCTAATTCCAAAGCTTTAATAGTATTTTTTACATATAGTGCCACTCCTCCTACCCTTCTTCCTACCCTGTCCTTTCTGAATAAAGTATAGCCAGGTATAGTTACATCCCAGTCATGGTTTTCTGTGAACCATGATTCTGTAACTGCCACTAAATCCAAGTTGGCCACTCCCACCAAAGCTTCAACATCAGGGATCTTATTTCCCATGCTACTGGCATTTATACACACTGTTTTTCATATGTTACCCCTGTTAACCATTTCCATAAAGGTATTTAATGTATCACTTACCTGGGGGCTTTCACTTACTGGGGGACTTTTTTCACCCATCCCCAACGAATCTAGTTTAAAGCCCTCTTCAGTAGATTAGCCAGTCTACTACTGAAGACGCGTCAACCTTTCTTGGACAGATGGATGCCATCTCTGCTCTGCAACCCTTGGAACAGCATCCCGTGGTCTAGGAAACCAAAATGCTCTCGGTGACACCATCCACGCAGACCGGTGAACCTGATGTCAGTACTTGGCAAAATGTTAGAAACCATCATTAAGAACAAAATTACTTAACATGTAGATAGTTGTGGTTTAAAGGGAGAAAGCCAACATGGATTTAGCCAAGGAAGGTCTTGTCTTACTAATTCGTTACATTTTTTTTAAGGTGTGACTGAACAGGTAGATAAAGGTGAGCCGGTCGAAATAGTGTATCTGGATTTTCAGAAAGCCTTTGACAACGTCACTCATGAGAAGACTGTTGGCGAAATTATAAAGTCATGGGATAGGAGGCAGTGTATTGTTAGGACTAAGTACTGGTTAAAAGATAGAAAGCAGAGGGTAGGTTTAAATGGCCAATTTTCCGAATGGTGTAAAGTGAATAGGGAAGCACCCCAGCGATCTGTTCTGGGTCTGCTGCTTTTTAACATATTTATAAATGACCTGGAAATGGGAATAATGAGTGAGATAATCAAATTTGCAGATGACACAAAATTATTCAAAGTTGTTAAAATACAAGAGGACCTTGGTAAATTGAAAGACTGGATGTTCAAATGGCAGATGAAATTTAATATGGACAAGTGCAAAGTTATGCACCTAGGAAAGAACAACCAAAACTATAGTTATATGATGCAAGGATCCACAGGGAGAAGTGGCCTAGTGGTTAAGACAAGGTACCTCAGGCTAGAGGGCCGGCTGTTTGATTCCCACCTGTGGACAGCAATCTCAGGCCCAGAGGGACTGGGGCTTTTAGTTCTATAGGCACTCCTTATGGCCTTAGCCAAGCCACTTAACCCTCCGTTGCCTCAGGTACACATGTAGCTTGTGAGCCCTTTGGGGACGAGAGATTGTAGCCAGTACCTGCTTGTAGTGATTGTAAACCGCTCTGATTCCCTTCAGCCTGGGTGGTATATCAAGAAATTGCATAAACATAAACATTAGGAACCACCACCCAGGAAAAAGATTTAGGCATTATCGTGGATAGCACGTTGAAGCCCTATGCCCAGTGTGGCTGCCAGAAAAGCAAATAGAATGCCAGGAATCATAAGGAAAGGAATGGAAAATAAAACAAAGGATAGTATAATTCTCTGTATCGTTCCATGGTGCTACCGCACCTTGAATATTGTGTGCATTTCTGGTTGCTGTATCTTAAAAAGGATATAGAAGAATTAGAAAAGGTACAGAGAAGAACCACCGGGATGGAAGGATACCCCTATGAGGAGAAGGCTTAAAAGGTAAGTGCTCTTGGATCTGAAAAAGAGACAGCTGATGGGAAATATGATAGAGGTCTATAAATTAATGAATGGAGTGTAACGGGTAAACGTAAATCGATTTACGCCATCAAAAAGTAGAAAGACTAGGGGACATGCAGTGAAGCTACAGTGTAACCCATTTAAGACCAGTAAGAGAATATTTTTTCACTCAATGCATAATCAAACTCTGGAATTCGTTACTGGAGGATGTAATAAAAGCTGTTAGTGTAGCTGGATTTAAAAAAGGTTTGGAAAAGTTCCTGGAGGTAAGGTCCATAAACCATTATAAAAGAGGACCCAGGAAATCCATTGCTTGCCCCAATACAAGCGTTGTGGAACCTGTGTGTCTTTTTGGGAACGTGCTAGGTACTTGTGACCTGGATAGGCCACTGTTTGAAACAGGATGCTGGGCTTGCTGGACCTTGTTCTAACCCAGTATGGCATATCTGATGTTCTTATTTCTCTTCTTTTTCTTATGTATTATAGCCTATCCATGTTCTCATTCCACATTTTAGCTCCTTCATTTCCACGCTCTCTTACCTCCTCCTAAAACCTGTCCTCTTCCTACCCTTTCCATGGTCTTCTGTCCCTTTCAACTGCTTCCCAACCCTTCCTCAAACTCTCTAGGTCCTTCAAGCCATCTCCCTGCCACATCTTTCTGGTCTCAGTCCTACTCATACCGTTCACCTCATCCCCAAGTTCCTGTTGTCCTCCTAATTTCTGTTCAATTTCTTAATCTCCACTATCCTCCCCAACTAGTCCCCACTTTTTCACCCTCCAAAATCTCTGAGGTTCCCACTTACATTGCCAATACCCAGCTAATCTTACAGTCTCTCTTCTGGTCTCTCACCCAGTACCAGAGTCCAGGGGCAGCAGAATATCTTTTTGGTTGGAGGGGCCAAACAAATCAATCTCCAGCCTCCGGCCGCAAGCTCTCTAGTTGCTGATGCTTTGTTGGGCAGAATATTTGTTGGACGATGGCCCCTGTGGCTGACCCCATTCCGCTGCCTGTGCTAGTGTCTGAGCCTGAGTCTGTGTTTTCCCATATCCTCCTGCCTCTTTCTCCCTTTTCCCAGCATCCATTACCTATGCCTTTTCCCCATTTTCATCTCTCCCCTTCCTCATCAATCCACCTTTTTATCTTCTCCAGTATTCATTTATCCCAATTTGCTGCTTCTATCTCCAGGAATAAGCAGGAATGTAGTCTTCACATATGGGTATCGTCGGTACCGAAGGAGCCTGCACGGGAACGCTCCCCAGCATCCAATAGGAAAGCTTTTGGGAGCATCCCACAGCGCCTGGATGCTGCCTTCCCGCCTTTCCCAACTGTCCCTCTCCAGTTTTTTGTTTTCCGCGGAGCCGACAGGTCGCACATCCTGTCACCGCAGAAAATAATTCCCTTCTATTCTTCTTTTTTGTGGTCACATCTGCCTTCCTTCGATGCTAAACCGGTACCGCCGGTTCTTCTTTCTTTTTTTCCAAAAAAAACAAAACCAAAAATTTTTCTTCTGGAGTCTTTTCCAGGGTTTCTTTCTCCTCAGGTGCCATGCGCCATTTTGGGCACTAGGCCCAACTTTTCCTTTAAAATGGAAAAACCTGCTTCGGGTTTTAAAAAGTGTTCCAAGTGTGGCTGTACCATTTCTGTCACCGACACCCATGAGTGGTGCCTCAAATGTTTAGGTCCTGACCACTCTATTTCGGAGTGTGTTGCCTGTGGGATGATGTCGAAGAGGGGCCGGCAGAACCAAGCTGCTAAACTTAGCACCCTTTTTTCCTCTGATGCAGCCTCTGTGGCATCGACGTCTTCCAGGGCTTCGTCTTCCTCCCATGGATCTCAGGTAACTAAACATAAATCTAGCTGGTCTTCAAAGGGTAGATCTCCCTCTAAGCAGTGAGATGCCTCTGGCGTTGCCCTTGAGGGACTTTCGCCAGCAAAACTGCCCGGCGGGAGGCTTCGGCTTCCAAAGCATTAACGGAGCTCCAGGATGTTCTCGAGGCCTCAACCTCGGCAGAAATACTAGTGCCATGCTCTGGGGTACCGGCTGCTTCATCCGGTACCGATACCCAAGCATCGGCAGCATCGATAGACCAGAGATTCTTGGCTATTGAACGCAGTCTGGCGACTCTTCTCATGGCCTCGATGCCCTTGAAACCGCTTCAGCCGGTACCGGCACCGACTCCGGTACCGGTATCGATGGAATCGACATCGGCAGGTATTCTACCGGAACCGAGTCATGCTTATCCATCCGGTATCGACAAGTTGGTACCGGACCCCTCCGATGCCGACTTTGATCGGTACCGGTACCGTTTCTTGCACGATCACCCGGATCGGAGGTACTTTGAATCCTCGGATGAGTCTGAAGACTCTGAAAGCTCTGCCGATACCAGAGTACTTCTTCCTGAGGATTCTTCTCCTCTGCGAAGGATGTCTCCACCAGAGGATATGTCCTTTCAGGATTTTATCCGAGATGTGGCTCGAGGTCTTTCCATCACAGTGGCTCCTGAAAAAGAGCCTAGGGCAAAGGAATTAGAAATCCTACAATACCCTTAGGCTCCCAAGGAGGCAGCTACCTTACCTATTCATGAGATCTTACATGATCTCATGTTGAGGATGTGGGAAACACCTCTAACCACATCTCCTCACTCTCGAAGACTCGACACCATGTATCGAGTTCCTCCCTTTCCTGGGTTTCAGAAGACTCAGCTACCACACCATTCCATGGTGGTGGAATCAGCTATGAGAAGGATCAAGAGTGCAAAAAGACATGCATCTAATCCTCCAGGATGTGAGTGTAGGACTCTGGACGCCTTTGGACGTCGAACCTTTCAGGCTTCCATGCTATCTGCTAGGATCAGTTCTTATATTTTATATATGGGAATGTTCCTTAAGGAGGTCACAGGAGATATAGAGCTTATGAGCCCTCTCCTTCCTGATGATAAGAGGCAAGATTACCTCGCCCTTGTCAAACATGCTCAGGATGTTTCCAAGTTTGTGAATCGTGCAGACTTTGACTGCTTTGAGTGCATAAGCAGAACCTCTGCTATTGCCATAGGTGCACGTAGGATTGCCTGGCTCCAGGCATCTGACTTGGAACTTTGGGTACAGGATAAACTAGGAAATATTCCTTGCACAGTAGAGAATCTCTTTGGCAAGAATTGGCAGGAAAAAGCTAATGAGATAGATGCTGACAATATCACCTTGGATAGATTGTCTAAATCTACAGCTGATCCTGCAAGGAAAAAATCCTACAAGAAACCAATCTTCAGTAAGAAGAAGAAGTTTTATCCCTTCTATACCCAACAGGGACATCGTTTGGGTCAGTCTTCCCAAAAGGGACAGCAGCAACAACCTAGGCAAAGAAAAACAAAAGCTGCTAAGCCTCAACCGGCTCAGCAGACTCAGCCTCCACAGGGGCTTTGACTCCTTTTATTTATTTTATTTATTTATTTACATTTTCTTATATACCGCGCTATTCTGCATCAGTGCGGTTTACATTGAACAAACTGAAATTACTTTGAACAGGGCATTATAACTTGGAGATAACTATTTTACAGGGAACATGGGCTATGGAGGGTTAAGTGGCTTGCCCAAGACCACAAGGAGCACCTTTGGGACTAGAAACCCCAGTCCTTCCGGCCCAAGGTTGCTGTCCTCTAGTGGGATTTGAACCCCCGACCTTCCAGCCTGAAGTACCTTGCCCCAACCACTAGGCCACTCCTCCACTCCTATCTAGAGAACTTTGCCTTCCTTGCCCTGAACGGTCCAGAACCTTCCACCATTCCAGGAAGATTATGTCATTTTGCCCCCAGATGAAAATTGGACTTTGTCTATTATAAGAGAGGGGTACAAGCTTCATTTCCTCAGCATGCCCCCTCCTACAGTGGTAAGACAGTTCTATTCTCAGACCTCTCTCAACAACCAGTTAGGTCAAGAGGTCAGTGTGCTTCTTGCCCAAGGGGCAATAGAAGTGGTATCCATTCTACAACATGGTACAGGGTTCTACTCCCCCTATTTCCTTATTCCAAAGAAAGCAGGAGGAGACAGACCCATTTTAGACCTCAGAAAATTGAACAAATTCCTGTTCAAAGAGAAGTTCAAAATGATTTCTCTAGGAACTCTGCTGCCATACCTTCAGAGTCAGGATTGGCTTTGTTCTCTAGATCTCAAGGATGCGTACATTCATGTTGTCATCCATCCAACTCATCGAAAGTTCCTTCGCTTCCTATTTCAAGGGAAGCACTACTAATACAGGGTTCTTCCTTTTGGCCTGGCCTCTGCACCAAGGGTGTTCAGAAAATGCATGGCTGTGATAGCAGCATTTCTTCGCACCCTAGGAATATTTGTCTTCCTTTACTTAGACGACTGGCTCATTCGAGCCCCTTTAGAGCCAGAGGCCAGGGTTGTTCTCTCTTGCACAATGCGCATCCTTCAGTATTTGGGACTTGTCATAAACTTCCCAAAATGCAACCTTGTTCCCACTCAGTCTCTAGAGTTTATAGGAGCTCTGCTGGATACCAGACAGACCAGGGCCTACCTTCCACAGGCCTGCTGCCTTCGCATTGTGCAGTTGGCTTCCCAAGCAGTGTTAAAACCTCACCTCACTGCTAGAGAAATGTTACAGTTGCTAGGCCACATGGCATCCACCGTGCATGTTGTTCCTTATACTCGCCTCCATATGAGGGCAGTCCAGTGGACTTTATCCATTCAGTGGGCTCAGGTGTCAGGTTGCCTGTCAGACAAAATAGCAAACTCAGATTGCCTTATTATGTCCCTCCAATGGTGGCACTTACCCCAGAACCTTTTGGTGGGGTCTCCTTTTCAGCAACCCCCACCCCAACCCACCTGCAAGGCCTCTCTACCCAGGGTACCTAGACTCCACAGGAGGCCTATCTACGCATCAATCTCCTGGAACTCAGAGCAATCTTCCTTGCTCTTCAAGTATTCCACACCCAGCTCAGCTACAAAACAGTCCTAGTTCAAATGGACAATCAAGTAGCCATGTTCTATGTGAAGAAGCAGGGCGGAACAGGCTCTTTGTCGCTATGCAACGAAGCTTTGCGACTATGGGCCCTCGCCAGAGAGCATCAGATTCATCTCCTTGCGGTGTATCTTCCAGGCATTCAAAACTCTTGGGCAGACAGACTCAGTCTTCTGCTTCCACATGAAGGGTCTCTCCATGCAGACTTTCCAAATTTGGGGAACCCCGGACATAGACTTCTTCGCAAGTCCGCTGAATGCCAAACTTCCCCGGTTCTGTTCCAGAATTTCGGCTCAGGGTGGTCAGGCCAGGGATGCTTTCCTCCTCCATTGGGGCCAGGACTACCTGTATGCTTTTCCACCCATTCCCACAATTCCCAAAACCCTGTTCAAGCTTCAGAGGGACAGAGGTCATATTATTCTCATAGCTCCACATTGGTCACGGCAAATGTGGTACCCTCTGCTCCTACATCTCTCTCAAGCTCTGCCTCTGGAGTTAGGATCTTCTCCAGATCTCCTTTTTCAGGAGGACGGGATGCTATGGCATCCCAATCCCCAGTCTCTGCATCTCAGGGCCTGGTTGCTGAAAACCTAGAACTTCACGGTCTTAACCTTTCCCAACAGGTAAAGGATATCCTTTATGCTTCCAGGAAGCCTTCCACAAGACGCTCTTATTCTTTCAAGTGGAAAAGGTTTACCGTATGGTGCTCGCAGAAGGGTCTTAACCCTCTTGCGATACCTCTGGGATCATTACTGGAGTATCTCCTTCATTTGTCTAATGCAGGGCTTAAGACCAATTCATTGAGAGTTCATATGCGTGCTATTGCAGCTTCTTTCAAGCCTCTAAATGGGCAACCTATTTCCTCTCATCCTCTCATAGCGAGATTTATGAGAGGTCTTCTTTTAACTAAGTCTCCCATTAAGCCACCACCGGTGGCATGGGACTTAAATTTGGTTCTTGGGCAGCTTATGAAACCACCTTTTGAACCATTAGCCACTACCTCTTTGAAATTCCTTTCCTGGAAGGTCATCTTTCATCTCCAGGAACAAGCAGGAATGAGTCTTCACATATGGGTACGTCGGTTCTGACGGATCCTGCGCGGGAACGCTCCCCAGCGTCCAGGAAGAAAGCCTTTGGGAGCATCCCACACGCATGCGCGCTGCCTTCCCGCCTATTCACTTCACTCTCATCAGTTTTTCGTTTTCCGCGGAGCCGACAGGACGTATCCCTGTCACCGCAGAAAATTCTTCCTTTTTATTCTTATTTTTTGTGGTCATGCCTGCCTTCATTCGATGCCCACCGGTACCGCCGGTGTTTTTCTTTCTTTTCTTGGGAAATTTTTTTCTTTTTCTAGGAAATTTTTTCCTGTTTAGTGCCTGACGGTTTTTCAGCTACTAGGCCTCTATCTTTTCCATTATGGAAAACCCAGCCACTATCCTTAAGAAATGCCCAAAGTGTGGCGGTACAAATATATTTTTAGACACTCAAACTTGGTGTCTAAAATGTCTAGGTCCTGACCATTGCCCTTCGGAGTGTCTCTCCTGCAGGAATTTAGATAGAAGAAGTCTTCCGAATCGAGCACAACTCGATACCCTGTTCACATCGGACTCGATGTCACCAGACAGAATATCTTCTTCCTTCCAGGATCAGGTAACCAAACAAAAGTCTGTTAAGATTAGCCAGTCCTCGAGTGGTAGATCTCCTTCTAAGCATCGAGATGCCTCTGGCGTTGCCCTTGAGGACATTTTGGCAATAAAGCCCCGGCGGGAGTCTTCGGGCTCCAAAGCATTAACGGGGCTCCAGATTGTTCCCGAGGTTCTTATCTCCATGGACATACCTGGGCCATGCTCAGTGGTTCTGGCCGCTTCGATCGGTACCGACACCCCGGCATCGGCTATGGTGATGGATGAAACATTCCTCACCGATGAACGTAGTCTAGCGCTCTCAGCTACTTCGGTACCGCTAGAGTCGCTGCAGACCGTTCCTCGAGTATCGGTATCGGCTTCGGTACTGGTGTCGGTACCGTCGATGTTTTCTTTGACAGACTCGCTCCCTTCGATGCCGAGCCTGGAATCACTCTCTAGCATGGAGGATTCGGTACCAGCTCATCTTGGCACCGGCCTCGAGCGATACCGAAGACATCTCTTTAAAGAAAATCCGATGCTTCATCCTTTCAAGTCTTCCGATCCGATGACTGGGATGAATCCATCGGTACCAAGGCTGAACCTTCAACAGTTCCAGCTTTTACCCCTCATTTCAGAGGGTCCTCCTCAGGAGTGATTTCTTTTCAAGCTTTTCTGCTTCATATGGCAAAGTTACTTGCCATTTCTATACCTGGTAAAGAATCTATACCAGGGGATTCAGAAACCCTGCAATTCTCCTGGATTCCAAAGGAGGTGATCATGCTTCCTTTGCATCAGATCTTACAGGATCTATTATTAAGAATGTGGGAAACTCCCTTAACGGTATCCCCACATTCTAAAACACTTGACACTATGTACAAGGTGCCACCTTCTCCAGGTTTTCAAAAGACTCAATTTCCTCATCATTCTGTTGTTGTAGAATCAGCAGTGAGGTATATTAAGAGTGCAAAGAAGCACTCCTCCTATCCGCCAGGTCGTGAGTCTAAGACTTTAGATGCCTTTGGACGTCGATGCTTCCCGGCATCCATGCTTTCAGCAAGAATTATCTCATATATATTCTATATGGGATTCTCTCTTGAAGAGGTCACAAAGAACTTAAAGCTTTTGATCCCTTTTCTTCAAGAGCATAAAAGAGCAGACTATTTCTCATTAGTCAATCATGCTCAAGATATCTCTAGGTTCCTTAATCGTGCTTCCCTAGACTGTTTTGAGTCTATTAGCAGAACCTCTGCTATAGCCATAGGAGCACGACGCATGGCCTGGCTCCAAGCTTCAGACTTGGACAAATGGGTATAAGAAAGGTTGGGAAATACTCCTTGTACTGGAGAAAATCTCTTTAACAAGGGTGCTTTATTTCAAGCTAATCAGTTGAGCACTGATAATGTTACTTTCAGAGGATTGTCAAAACTTTCCTCTATCCCAGCTAATAAAAAATCTCCTAAAAGGTTTTATCCCCCTAGGGGAAAGAAGTTTTACCCATCTTCTACCCATCATAGAGATGTTTCCCAAAAAGGGCAACCTCAAAACAGGCTGAGAAACTCAAACCCTCAACAGGCTCAGCAAACCCAGCAGTCGCAGGGTTTCTGATACTTTATTTACTAAATCTTTTCTTCCTGTTTTAGTTTTAGTGTAACAGCAGAGCGCAGACAAACCAATAATACCAGGAGTCTGTTCAGAAGGTCCAAATCATTTATTTGTGCACAAGTCTCAAGCAGAATCAAATTCAAAATGGCTGAGCAATGGCTGTTAGTAAAACAACAACTTATATACTTTTCTTGTCCATTCTAGGTATAGGCAAACTTCTCATTGGTCCCGGTAACCCCTTTTACCCCATCTATTGGTCCCGGTACCATTACGTAGTCATCCAATTAGGACTTTGGTCTGGGCTCAGCACCTGCTTACCCCCCTTACAGTTCCAATTACAATGGTCAGTTCTTTGATACTTTCCTCCTCCAAGGTCACTTAGCTAGCTAGAACATGTGGGAAAGCAGGGCACTGTAACTTTTCTTTCAGCAGTGTTAATTAATTCCATAGAAGCTTTATTCTCTTATCAATACCAATTATACTTGTTTTTCTATATTTTCTAAGTTTCGATTCTGCTTAGCTATACTTAATTGTACTTAGTTAAGTTTCGATTCTATGGTAGCAGCATTCAGGGGAATGTGTAATTCCTTTGGGCCTCTCCACAGGCTTCATTTACAGGTCAAGCTGCTTAGGCCTCTCTGCTCATTTCAGACACCATGGATCATAGGCCTTCGCCTACCACATTCCCCCCTTTGATTAATCTCACCCTATTACTAATAAGTTGTGAGAGTTAAATCACTCAATTACACTGGGGTCGGGTTTCGACCATGTGTAGTAGGATTAGGGTGCCATAAGGCTAAAATCTTAGTTGCTGTTTTCCGCTCCACTGTATTCTCAATAACACTGTTAATAGAACGCATACAACATGGGATTATACATGGTAACATAAAGAACAAGGCTACAAAGATTAGTATTATCATAGCAAAAGTAGTGAATCCTCCTAATCCAGAGAAGATAGATGCAAACCAATTGGGTATCTGTACTGGCACATAAGTTTGCTTCCGCATGTTTTCAGCAATTTCTTCAACAACCTGACCCTTATCATCTATCTTCAAACAACAATTTGTGAGATTCAGCTTACCACAAACTCCTCCTTCAGCAGCCAATAAGTAATCTAGTACCAAGCGATTTTGATAGATTGCAGTACGCATTTGTGTGCTTTGTCTAGCTAAGAGTGTGAGTGCTTGACTAGTTTCATTAGTAATGAGTTCAACTACTGCTTGCAAGCGTATAATTCTATTCAACATATAAATTGGGGTACGATATCCCCACATGCCATCTTGCTCCCAAGTGGCAGGTCCATAATAGGCAATGATTCACTCTGGTGGCCAATCCTCACCATCCCATTTCTCCCACTTGCCTATCTGTAGAGCTGCTCTCTTCTGTCTCTTTGAATAGACTGGGTAGCCTAGTTGTTCACCATGTTCTGTGGGCAATAGAAAGAAAGAGGGTCGGATAGTTCCCAAGACACATGCCCCTCCCCAGTGGATAGGGAGTTGAGCATATGCTCGGGTTCCGCAAATCCAATATAGGCCAGGTGGGGCTTGCCAGACATGATGTTGGTTGAGGTCAGTCCATAAAGGGGCAAGCTCTGGAAATCTTGCTAATGGATTGGTGGGCTCAGATTCATTAACTCCTGACCACCAGGATGTTTGTTTTGTGGTGTCATTATAAAACTTCTGGCTGAGACAGACAAGCTGTCCTACCTTTGAGATAAACTGGGGTCCAGTTCGAGCGTAACACAGACGTCCAACTATTGGGTGTGCTAATACCCATTCACTGGTAGTCTTGTGCAGCTCTGTCTGATTGTAGATTACTGAGTAATTCAGTTCTTGGGCCTCCCAAGGCCACTGATCACCCATCTTGGTTCCACCACAAAAATAACAATCTGAGATATGGAGACTGGAGACCACAGCTCCAGCCAACTCTAGGAACAAATTCTGAGAAGGGTGAGGGATATCAAACTTGTTTATATGCATGGTTTCATAGAAAGTGTTATGTATATGGTACTTTGATGATCGATGGGCTTGGGTATTCAGTCTAATATGTACAATGGTCCCTGGATCTGATCCAGAACCTGCAATGCGTAATCCAAATTTATACCCTTGTTTCCATGCACTGGGATTGGCTATGAACAACTCTAGTGGATTACAAGCACCTTTCTTACAATTTTTAGAATTCTTCACATATGGCTTGGTTAAAGCAGCCATTCGATTGTCTCTGGTATTTTCTATCATACCAGTTTTCCATGTGGCATAGAACACGCATTCCCACTTTGGGCAATAATAGTCTTGAACTGGTGCTGTGCTATATACATTTGCTAAAACTCATTTACCTGTGCAGGCCCCCCATCCTGTGGTTCCTTCAGGGCACATATACTTATCGTCATTGGCATAAGCTTTCTCCCAATTGGCACATTTTGAACGACTATCTCTATTAATGGCATCACAAGCATCAAAATACAAAACAGCATGCTGTGTAGGATCAGTAAGTGGGGGTGTAGCATTAAGTAAAGCTCCATCTGCATCATTCCATCTTATTTCTAGGGTATAATAAGATGGGTTCTGATGTGGGTTAAAACAAACTTTAGTATTACCTTTAGTACAAACATTCAGTTCAGTGGTGTTATAGATACACCGACTTACTGTACCAGTACAGGTATAGTAAGAATGATAAAGCAAAGTCTGAGTTACTTTCATTCCAGTCCAAATAGTAGTAATGCAGGCAGTACATGGGGGTAAAGCATGAACCAGTTCAAAACTCCCCAGGCAAGCAGCCAAAGCAAGATAGAAACAAAAATGCATGTTGATTGTAGTTCTGGATCTCCGCTGGAAAATCTTGACCATGACGTCTTCTTCTTCTGGCGCAATGCTGACCCGTTTGCTAATAAAGCAATTCAACGGGCGTCAATGTTGATTGAAGATCCTCAAAAGTCTCGCTAGGATGCCAACTTACCAAGCGTAGTTGGCCTGACAAAAGTTTATGAAGGCACAGTTAGTCGATGAAGAAAACAAATGTCTTTGCTGTACAAGGAACAGCAATCCTCTTCGAAAGACTTGGCTGCTGTAGGACACTGTAGTTCATGAGTGTCCCTAATGAGTTCTAGGCTGCTGGCTGCCTCCGTAGGGTAAGACGCAAAGGGACGTCAGGATGTGGTTCCGCTGTCCACTGGTCCTGATCTGGAACTGCTGCTGGCTTGACTCTGCTGTGATGAATCCAGGAATCGATTTCTGCTACCTTTACTGCAGTTGGGGTAGACAGGATGACGATGTATGGTCCCTTCCAATGAGGTTCCAACGGTGTCTTCTTCCAATCCTTGATCCACACCGAGGTACCAGGCTGGTAGGGATGCAGTGGTTCCGTCAAATTGATAGGCAACTGGTCCTGTATCCACGTGTGAAGAGTCTGCAGAACAGAACTAAGAGCTAGGAGTTCTTCTCTGGTTATTTCTGAACCAATCTGTGGCAAACTACCTTTAACACCCTGCACTATTGGTGGGGGTTTGCCATACACAACTTCAAAAGGGGAAAATCCTGATGATTTTACAGGAGCTGAGCGTATTCTAAGTAATGCTATTGGGAGAACCTGGGGCCACTTTAGGTGGGTCTCCTGACATAGCTTGGACATCTGAGATTTCAAAGTTCTATTCATTCGCTCAACTTTCCCTGAACTTTGGGGTCTGTATGCAGTGTGCAACTTCCATTGTATCTGTAGGGCGCTTGCTAACTGCTGGGTAATTTGAGATACAAAGGAGGGCCCATTGTCTGACCCTATTACTGCTGGAATTCCAAATCTGGGGATAATCTCTCTCAACAAAACTTTAGTCACTTCTCGGGCCTTTTCAGTCCTGGTGGGGAAAGCTTCTACCCACCCAGAGAAGGTACAAACTAGTACCAACAAGTAACGGTATGCATTGGCTTTTGGCATTTCAGTAAAGTCTACTTGCAGGTGGTGCATGGGGGTTACACCTCCCGACTGAACTCGTGGTGGTGGCGTGGGACCCTGTTTGGCATTGTTCTTGGCACAAATTAGACACTGGCGAGCCACTGAGGCTGACAGGGCTCCCAATAGAGCGATACAAAAATGTGGCTTAAGTGCTTTCTCCATAGCACTCTTCCCATAATGTGTGGCTTGATGAAAAGCTTTGACAAAGGCTGGTCCCAATGATTCAGGGATCACTATTCGTCCTGGGGGTTGACTGCCCTCGGGAGGTGGCAGTTCAATCCATCCATCTTTCAGTACTCCCTCTTCTTTATTACAGTAGTAGTCCAATTCTTTGGTGGTATATCGTGGCGTCCATAAATTAAGGGGTACTGGAAACAATGCTGCTTGTTTTGGCATGGCTTGTGGTGAAATTTGGCCTGTCATGGCTGCTTTACGTGCTGAAGCATCGGCAAATCTGTTTCCTTGGGCAACTTCTCCTTTTCCTGCTTGGTGTCCTCGACAGTGTATGACAGCTACACGTGTCGGGGCCCACACGGCGTCTAGTAACATCAATATTTCTGGGCCATATTTGATTGATTTGCCTCCTGAGGTAATGAGCCCTCGTTCTTTGTAGAGAGCTCCATGTGCATGCAAAGTGGTGAAGGCATATTTTGAGTCCGTGTATACATTCAACCGAAGTCCCGCACCCAATACTAGTGCTCTGGTGAGTGCTATCAATTCTGCTTTCTGGGCTGATGTGCCTGATGCAAGAGCTGATGATTCAATGACTTTTTCCCGGGTGACTACTGCATACCCGGCACAACGTCGTCCGTCGATAATGAGACTGCTTCCATCTACAAAATAAGTCTGGTCAGGATTCTCTAGGGGCACATCAGTTAGATCAGGTCGACTTGAAAATACAGTATCCATGACTTCTATACAGTCATGCTCTGGAGGGTCCTCGCTGATTGGTATCAGGGTAGCTGGGTTCAAGGCATGGCTCACTTCCAGTTGTATTTGTGGATTTTCACATAGCATGCTTTGGTATTTCAACATCCGAGAATTGGTGAGCCAATGATTTGCTTTTTGTTCCATAAGGGCAAGTACCGCATGTGGTACTGTGACGCGTAGATTCTGTCCTAAGGTGAGTTTGTCTGCTTCACTTACTAATAGTGCTGTAGCTGCAACTGCTCTCAAACATGGTGGCCATCCTTTGGCCACAGTATCCAACTGTTTTGATAGGTACGCTACGGGTCGTTCCCAATGTCCCAATTTCTGAGTCAGCATGCCTAAAGCATTCCCGTGCATCTCGTGCACGAATAGATGGAAAGGCTTGTGGACGTCTGGCAACCCGAGTGCTGGTGACGACATCAATTCTTCCTTCAGGGTCTTGAAAGCTGTGTCTTGCTCAAGTCCCCATTCTAGTGGTGATTTTTCTTCTCCCTTGGTGGCTTCATATAGTGGTTTAGCAATCTGAGCAAAGTTAGTTATCCATATCCGGCAGTATCCTGCTGCTCCCAGAAAGGCTCTGACTTGCTTCCTGGTAGTTGGGGTTGGGATACTGCACACGGCTTCTTTTCTCTCGCGTCCCAATTGTCGGCTTCCTTTGGTTAGACGAAAGCCCAAGTATTTTACTTCTTTCTGGCATAGCTGTGCTTTTGCTCTGGAAACTTTGTATCCGGCTTCATCCAGTAGTTGCAAGAGGTCAGTAGTGGCTTGTATACATTCACTTTCAGAGGTGGCGGCTACCAGTAGATCATCTACATATTGGAGGAGTACTCTTCTTTCAGGAGCCACTGGATAGCTTGAAAGATCTTAGTTTAGTGCAGCACTGAAAATGGTAGGTGAGTTCTTGAATCCTTGAGGTAATCTTGTCCAAGTGAGTTGGCCCCGCCTCCCCGAGACAGGGTCCTGCCATTCAAAGGCAAACAGCAATTGGCTAATTGGGGCTAATCTTATGCAAAAGAACGCATCTTTCAAGTCCAAAACAGTAAAGTGGGTGGCTTCAGCAGGAATCGGTCCTAGGAGTGTGTAGGGATTTGGCACAACTGGATGTATGGTCTCAACTGCTTCATTCACTCTCCTTAGATCTTGCACTGGGCGGTAGTCCCCTGTCCCAGGCTTCTGCACTGGCAGGAGAGGTGTGTTCCATGGGGACTGACAAATTTTGAGTAGGCCATACTCCAGTAGCCTTAACAAGTGGCGATGGATGCCTTCAATTGCTGCTCTTGGAAGTGGGTATTGCTTGACATGTACTGGCTGTGCACTAGGCTTGAGATTCACAATTATTGGAGCTATGTGTTTGGCTAGGCCTGGTGGATTGCCTTCTGCCCATACTCCAGGAGGGGCATCAATACTTTTCAAAGTAGGTTCAAAATAGGTGTCAATGATTGGCTCAGTACTTGGCTCAGTACTATAATATCTCCATTCTTCTTCTCGAGGAACAGTAAGCACCATTAGTCCAGCAGGTTTTGTCTGGGAATTTACTCTCATTTGCATTTCTCCTTTCTTAGTAAAGGATATTTGGGCCTGTAGCTTGGCTAGCATATCTCGTCCCAGTAATGGCACTGGGCACTCTGGCATGTAAAGGAATTGGTGCGTTATTTGCTGTCCTCCTAAATTACATATACGGTTTTGAAGAAAAGGCTTTGTGGATACATCCTATATGCTTCAGTCAATCTCTCATAGAATACTGCTGGGCTTTCATCTATGCCCTGATTAACTTCGGTCACTTTAGAAAGATTCATGGCTTTCTGACCCCCCTTTCGCAGACCTTGCATAAGGCCTTGGCGAAACCGGGATAGGGCTCTGGATCCTAATTCAGTATTTGGATCCCATTTGGGGTCTTCGTTAGGGAATTCTTTCTGAGCTGCTTCGCGATTGTCTATTCCTGCTCTTTCAGCTCCCTCTGCTACGGGATTATCTGCTAGCCAGTCGATAGCAGCTCGCTTAATTCGTGTCCGCTCCTCAGTGGTAAATAGAGTAGACAGGAGCTGACGGCAATCTGCCCAAGTGGGCTGGTGAGTTTCCATGATCGTATGCATCAATTCTGTTAACTCTTGGGGCTTATTAGTGTAGGAAGCATAATGCACCTTCCAGTTCAACAAATCAGCAGTGGAGAAAGGCACATATACTAGACTCGGGTCCCGCTACTATCTGATCATGCTCATCCCGCACGGGCAGCCCCGGGACTTGTCTCAAGGGGGCTATTACTTTCGGGAGGGCTTTCGGCTTCTTAGTAGTGACTTTTGTTATCTTGGTGGGGGCTTTCAGCTTTGAGACTCGCTTAGTCTGGGGAGTCTCGCTCGCAACAGATGAACTAGCACTAACAACTGATTTTTCACTTTCTGTCTCTGTCTGGGAGGATGCATCTTCATCTTCCGGCTCTGACTCCAGCTTATCCTCAGTCTCTGTCTCGGACTGATCAGCATCTTCTCTGGGCAGTTCATCTGGCTGATCTTCTGGCTGGTGAGGGGGTGGACTCTCCCGGTCCCGGGGGCCTGCCCCGGGACGCGGTGGTACTCTCACTGGGTGCTGAGCTCGGGACTGCCTAATTACAGCTCCCGGGGACTCAGGATCTACAAGAACAGGTTTCTGACTAGGTTTCTTGACTGTCCCTGTTTTCTGGGTCTGGTCTGTTAATGCTAACATTATTCTGCACTGCTCTTCATAACAGCGCTTTGCCCAAGGGGGTGGATCCTAACAAATACTCAACCAAGAATCTATATAGGGATACTGATCGGGGTGCGCTATTGAATGAACTGACTGAATAATTCCTAGGTTAAATGTTCCATCTCGAGGCTACATGGGGTTTAAGACGGGCCACTCCCTAGTACACAAAAGCTGTAATCGTGAGGCAGTCAGTTTTACTCCATAATCTCCTGAATATCCTTTACTAAAATGTTTGATCATACATTCTAACGGAGTGTTCCTAGTAGACTCTGCCCCTCCCATTTCGATGTGTGCGCGCAACAACAGACAGAAGGGAAAAGGAAGGCGGACCGTGGGTAAGGGGTCCTCACGGCCCTAGAAACATTCAAGGGAAACAAATAACAAGACAAGACGACGGTCGCTTCCTCCTTTTTACGACCTGGACGCGGTCGCCCGGCCAGGAAATGCGTTACTCAGGAGTCCGCCTTCACTTGGTCCGTGCTGCCAGACCTCTCATTCATACTTCATTCACACCATCATGCTAGCAACGTATCCCAAAACAGCCCAATCCTGTCTCTGCTGACTAGGCTATATCAAATTCCGAAATCTAAATAAAAAAGACGATGGTTTCGCCCCGCGCATACTCATGCAGGGTTAATCGGACCGTCTTGAGAGTTGATCATGCTCTCTTACCAAACAACAAATTCCAAAGTTTCAAAGTTCAAACGACAGTTCTGCTCTGACTCATCTGTCTAGTCAAATCAAAACTATACTCACCGGATCCGGTTCCCAGTTCCCAAGCAAGCGCATGAGTTGGACCTCGGACTCCCCTCACGGGTTCGAGGTGTTGGCTCCGACTGGGTCCGGCACCCGCCGAGGCCTGGCCCAGCTCCCTCCGATGCAAGGGACCAGTGGCGCCAGAGAGCGAACCCACGTCGGGAGGGTACGATCCCGGCAGGACCAAACCTGTAGAGGCAGAAAGTCGTGGTATATTGCCCTATATACCCTCTATTACCACACCTTCCCGGCCAACGCACCAAGAATATGTAGCAGCAGAGCGCAGACAAACCAATAATACCAGGAGTCTGTTCAGAAGGTCCAAATCATTTATTTGTGCACAAGTCTCAAGCAGAATCAAATTCAAAATGGCTGAGCAATGGCTGTTAGTAAAACAACAACTTATATACTTTTCTTGTCCATTCTAGGTATAGGCAAACTTCTCATTGGTCCCGGTAACCCCTTTCACCCCATTTATTGGTCCCGGTACCATTACGTAGTCATCCAATTAGGACTTTGGTCTGGGCTCAGCACCTGCTTACCCCCCTTACAGTTCCAATTACAATGGTCAGTTCTTCCAACTTTGATACTTTCCTCCTCCAAGGTCACTTAGCTAGCAAGAACATGTGGGAAAGCAGGGCACTGTAACTTTTCTTTCAGCAGTGTTAATTAATTCCATAGAAGCTTTATTCTCTTATCAATACCAATTATACTTGTTTTTCTATATTTTCTAAGTTTCGATTCTGCTTAGCTATACTTAATTGTACTTAGTTAAGTTTCGATTCTATGGTAGCAGCATTCAGGGGAATGTGTAATTCCTTTGGGCCTCTCCACAGGCTTCATTTACAGGTCAAGCTGCTTAGGCCTCTCTGCTCATTTCAGACACCATGGATCATAGGCCTTCGCCTACCACATTAGAACCTGTAAATCTACTTCTTATCAACAGAAGCATCTACAGTTCATCTCGTCCATGCTGAGATATCAGTGATACACTGAATCAATCCTCGACTCTAGGCATGAATCTCTTGCCACAAGAGAAATCCACTCTGCTAGCTCCAAGAGCTATTGAGGACAATCATGCCCTAAAGGTAACAGGTTTCACCTCTCCCTTTTGAAGGAAAAAGAGGAGTAACAACAAGGTGAGCTATGCCCTTCATCTTGACAATCTCCTATATGAGGATATCTCATAATTTGACTGCAAGTGGCTTCTCCCCTTTGCGATCTCCTTTTTCTGCATTATTACAAAATGCAGAACAACATTCTGGAAATCCTTACCAGATTTATTCTGTTCATTTGAGTATAGTCAGCTCAAACGCTTACGAAACCTATATATTGTGATAAGGAGAGTGCAGCCCAGCCAGGAAAAAGTGGGAAAAGGAAGAATTTTTCCTCTTTGCGGGGGATGGGCACACAGGATCACATAGTCCACAGCAAGAACCTGGAGAGAAACCTAGAGGGCAGAACTAGCTGGAAGTCACGCCCACACTCCAGGTCAGCCACAGACAGGAGTGGGAGGTACAGAAGGGCGGAGCCAGGAAGGGAGTTGCACTGCTCAGTGTTTGAAAGGGAGCAAACAAACACTAGAGAGAGAGTTGGTTGGAGGGCTGGTTCAAGAGGTGGTTCAGAGTGCGGTTGGAAGCATGGTTGGAGAGCTGATTCAGGAGTTGGTTCAAGTGCTGGTTGGAAGCATGGTGAGAAGCATGATTGGAGATACAGTTCCAGTTGCAGTGGCAGTTGTTGTCGGAGTTGCAGTGGCAGTTGTTGTCGGAGTTGCAGTCCAGGCCTAGGTGGGAGTTGCAGCTCAGGTTCCAGTCCTGGTTCCAGAAGGTACAGAGGGAACAGCCCTGTAGCCAAAAGGAGCAGCAGGAAAAGGAACCGCTATAAAGACAGCCAGAGAAGGTACAAAGGAAGCCGCCATACTCAGCACAGTAGCCGCCGAGGATATAGGGGAGGTTCCAGGGGGAGAACCATCTACCCTAGCAAGAGAGTGGGAAAGTGTTACCACAGGTCTCTGCCCTACGCTGAGGCAGAGGGAGCCCTGACTGGCCAAAGCTCTAACCAGGAGAATACTGCACAAGAAGCCCAAGGTAGGAGAAGGGAGGCAGCAAGGCCTTCTAAGTACAGTCAAACCTCGGTTTTCATGATTAATCCGTTCAAAAAAGTCTGACTAAAACCGAAACGGACTAAAACCGAAGCAAGATTTCCCATAAGAAATAATGTAAATTCAATTAATCCGTTCCAGACACCCAAAAATATTGACAAAAAATACATTTTATAGAGAATAACTATATTTTTACATACAGAAAACAATGAGAAATACATATAAATGACTAATGAAATGGATAAATGAGCATGTAACATCACTTTTACCTTTATTGAAGACTTTTGTTGGCATATGGGACGCACTCCAGCCAGCTCCAGCTGCTCTCCCCTCCGGGGATCGAGCAATCACCACCAGCAGCGGAGGTGGGAACAGCCATCTTGGCCGGCTGCCCAATTGGGGCTCCAGCCTGCCTTGTAAAAGAGAAGCGCCATCGGGCGCTGGGAGAGGGACACACTCCAGACAGCTCCAGCTGCTCTCCCCTCCAGGGATCGAGCAATCACCACCAGAAGCGGAGGCGGGAACAGCCATCTTGGCCGTCTGCACAATCGGGGCTCCAGCCTGCCTTGTAAAAGAGAAGCGCCAATAAATATGGAAGACAGTCAATCAGCAAGAAAATCAAAATAAAGAAAATCCCACTTCTGGCCACAAGATGGTGCTCCATTTTCAACTGTACGAAAACCGAGACAACGTACGAAAACCGGAACAAAATCTTGATGAAAAAAGTCAACGAAAACCGAATCGTACGAAAACCAGGGCATACGAAAACCGAGGTTTGACTGTATGTTTATTCTTCTGACTCTGATGAAACTGTTATACCTCAGATAACACAGCACAAAAAGAAATGTTGTACCAGGAAGGTTAAGCAAGAGCAACCCATAGGAGACCTGCCTAGAGCAGGCAAGGCAAGAAAGTGGGAGAGGTTGTTTAACCTGTTAAAAAGTCTAAAGCAGAAAGTTCCTGAGCGGTACCTAGCAGAACCCTGCTACAGCTCAGCAGAGAGTATGGACATTGAAGCCAAGGAGGCTGAGGTAAATTCAAATGTCTCAGAGATGGAATGCGATGCCTGCACTGAGGTAAATTAGTGTGAGCCAGAAACACTTGATATTGGAATTCACTGTTGTTTTGTTTTGGACATTTGTTACTGGAGAAGTATCCACTATTTTCTTTTGTCTGGAGAGTACATGTGTTTGGGAGAAATTGTATCCACTTACCTGCAAGGAAGCTGAATAAATTCCTGTGCGCTTTATAAACCACTCGGCCTCATCATTCCTTACACAACTACAACCCTAGGAAATAGAAGAGGTGATCACCCGTCTCTACTAGGCGGCCGCCTGGTAGGGGCGCGAGCGTCACAATATATATATAAAAAAAAAAACCACCATGTGGGTTATATGAGCTCGCTTATGCATATAGCTCACAAAGGTTTCTATCTAATCTACGCTGCTTGCGTATCTTCCAACTGACCTTCTCAAATACTCTTTTAAGGCAGCTTATCAGACAAAAATTGAGTATTACCACTCCTAATTATGTCTGTCAATCCTTTTCCAATCTATAGGATCTAACTTTCTGCTGCCTTAATAACAGATAACTCCAAGAAAGGTTCCAGAACCCACTTTGACAATTCATGATTGCAGGGCAAGAGGCCTGTCTACTATTCTTAGCCATCTTCAACTCTTTTTGGCTCCAGTAGAATAGATTAGGTTGCATTCTGGCAATCAAACAGCTAGATCTCACCTAAGCAACCTATAACATGCTCTCTGCAACTATACAATAAAGCTCTGCAACTAAGGGCCTTGACAGAGAGCGTCAGAGCCACCCCTAGTAGGTAGCTCCCAGATGGTTAAAAAGGCTTCAACTGGTAGACTCTGCCCAGTCATGCTCCTACCTGACTGGTTCTCCTATTCTTACCATCTTCCTTAAATTTTTCCTTTTAAGGAAAGGGAACCAGTGCTTAGACCACGTGAAAGTTTAAGGAATTGCACAATTCCCTAGGTTGTTCCACTTTCCAGTGGAACTCTTACAAAGGGTGTGCACCCCTTTTTTCACTGCAGTCGGTCCTTATTTTGTGTATTCCTTCTAATTCCAAATACTTCATTGAAGCTTATAATGAACAAAGAACGCATGATACTCATATTGCCCTCATCTAGAGGCAAGCATGGTATCCCCTTATATTGCGTCTTTTTCTCTAGCTACTACACTGAAGTTATAAAAGGATCCAGACTTGCTGTCTTAAGACTAAGGATCTCCTCTGCACTCCTTCACGTACGTCTCAAGACCTGGTTATTCAAGGGCTAGGTTTTTTAAAGAAACCTAGGCTGTTCCGTTATAAGTAAAAGAACATCCTACCGGTTTCCATGAAACCACCTCCATGCTTCTTTCACTTTAACCAGAAAGAGATTCTCCATCTATATTCTCAAGTAGGTCTTACCCTTCTTTTTATTAGATTAATCTCTTTTTAATATCTGACCCTAAAAGATTTGTTACTGTCCATATTAATGCTGTTTCAGCATACCATAAGGTTTAAATGGACAACCGATTTCTATGGTAAATTAGGAAATACCTTCTTTTACCGTAACCTTCCTGGTTACATCACATCTGAAGCTCTACAATTAAAGTCATTATCCTAAGTGACATCACTTATGAAGGACATTACTGATCTTCAGACATTGGGGGCTACACCACCCAGTACAAATTTTTCATTGTGGATAAAAGGGTCCTAAAGACCCATCCTTTTTTCTGCAAAAGGTATCTATACCTTTTCATCCAAATCAGTCAGATTTCTCTCTTTTCTTTCCTAGGGCCTCATTCGGCTCCAAGGAGAAAGAGTCTTAAACTTTGGACTTTACAGAGGCTTTAGCTTTTTCTCCAAAGTCCAACCTCATTAAACTCCCCCAGTTTTTTCTTCTGGGATTGGTTTTAGCTATCAAGGCTTCTTATCTCTATCTGTATTGCAGAATTTTTTTCCTGTACTTCAAGTAAAGGAATTTTCTTTGAGGATACTGTAATGGCTCTTAACAACAGACCCATATTAGCCTCAACAAATACTTCGCAATACTTCTGAGTAAGATCCACGTTAGAAAATTGGAACTCATTTTTCACTTATTAACAATTATTGTCTATACAAGGACTCCCCTCTGGAAGCCTTGTTTAGTAAAGCTGTTCCACAGCACCTCCTTTTTTCTTTCTTTTACTTCAACTCCTACCCTCCATCACTTGGATGCCTGAGGTTCTGGGAAGTAGCATGGCCCACCATTAGATTTGCAACATGCTGGGACCTCCTCCAGGCATCTCTAGCTTGGGAGTCCCCATATGTGAAGACTCTTTCCTGCTTGTTCCTGGAGATAGCACAGTTACTTACCTGTAACAGGTGATCTCTGGGAACAGCAGGAATAAGTCTTCACAACCCACCCACCTCCCCTAGGAGGAGTTCTCTCTCTCTCTCTCTTTCTAATTTGTCTACTTCCCTCCTTCGGGCTCAGCTACAAACCCAACTGATGAGAGAACATAAGAACATAAGATATGCCATACTGGGTCAGACCGAGGTCCATCAAGCCCAGTATCCTGTTTCCAACAGTGGCCAATCTAGGTCATACGTACCTAGCAGTATCCCCAAAAGACACAGGTTCCACAATGCTTGTACTGGGTCAAGCATTGATTATCCTGGGTCCCTTTTTAATAGTGGTTTATGGACCTTTCCTCCAGGAACTTGTCCAAACCTTTTTTAAACCCAGCTACACTAACAGCCCTTACCACATCCTCCGGTAACAAATTCCAGAGTTTGATTACACGTTGAGTGAAGAAATATTTTTTCTTATTTGTCTTAAATAGTTTACCCTGTAGCTTCGTTGCATGTCCCCTAGTCTTTCTATATTCTGATAGCGTAAATAATTGATCCACATTTACCTGCTCCACTCCATTCATTAATTTATAGACCTCTATCATATCTCCCCTCAGCCGTCTCTTTTCCAGGTTGAAGAGCCCCAACCTTTGTAGCCTCTCTTCATAGGAGTAGCCTTACATCCCCTTCACCATTTTGGTGGCTCTTCTCTGTATTTTTTCTAATAATGCTATGTCCTTTTTAAGATACGGTGACCAGAACTGCACACAATATTCAAGGTGCGGTCGTACCATGGAACGATACAGAGGCATTATAATATCCTTTGTTTTATTTTCCATCCCTTTCTTTATGATATCTAGCATTCTATTTGCTTTCTTGGCTGCCGCTACACACTGGGCAGAGGGTTTTAACATGTTATCCACGATGACTCCTAAATCTTTTTCCTGGGTGGTGGTTCCCAATGTGGAACCTTGCATTGTGTAACTATAGTGTGGGTTGTTCTTTCCTAGGTGCATAACTTTGCACTTGTCCACATTAAATTTCATCTGCCATTTGGATGCCCAGTCTTCCAATTTATCCAGTTTTCCACAATCCTCTTGGGTATTAACAACTTTAAATAGTTTTGTATCATCTGCAAATTTGATAACCTCACTCGTTATTCCTTTTTCCAGGTCATTTATGAATATGTCAAAAAGTAGCGGACCCAGTACAGATCCCTGGGGTACTCCACTATTCACCTTTTTCCATTGGGAATATTGGCCATTTAGCCCTACCTTCTGCTTTCTATCTTTTAACCAGTTCCCGATCCACAATAGTACACTGCCTCCTATCCCCATGACTTTCTAGTTTCGCCAAAAGTTTCTGATATGGGACCTTATCAAAAGCTTTCAGGAGACTCAGCAGCCCCCGACTCGGTTCCCTGGGAAGAGAGTTCACGAGGACTACAGCACTTACGTGTCCAGCAGACTCCGGCTCCACTCCAGGAACTTTGGAAGGCTTCTTCTGTTCCACGGGCCCGGGGCAACGGTCGGGGGTCCGATACCTGGCCCTCGAGGAGCCAGGGACAACCTCCGATGACGCCCTCGTGAGCCGCTTCTTCCTCTTAAATTCCCGGTCGGGGGACCCCCTGTCCGAGGAGCCACGACGGTGCTCGGGATCCGAATCCCGAGATGTCGAGGCCTCAGACGAGGTTCGGGCCCGGCCAGAGGCCGAGTCAGAAAAAAGCCTTTCTTTTTGCTGCTGGCGACTTCGCAGTGCCTTGAAAGACATCTTCCCACATGGTCCACACGTCTTAGGGTCGTGATCAGGACCGAGGCACTGGAGGCAGCAGTCGTGCGTGTCGGTGAGAGACATCAGCTTCTTGCACCGATCACACTTTTTAAAACCGCTGGAAGCCATTGGGTAAAAAAGAGTCCCCGCGAGGTCAAAGGACCGGCCTTCCAGGGAAAAAGAAAAAAAAGGGCGCGAACGCCAGCCACGAAGGGCAAAAACTGAAAAAGAAGAACGGGCTCGATACCGGTGTACCAAACCCAGCGTGGAGGGGAACCGGCGTCGAACCGGAGAAGAAAAATAGCGAGAATCGCTCAAAAAATCAAACTTTTTTCCAGGATGACTGGGACACATGTCCGGAGGGCTTCTCGGAAAAAGAGAGACTGAGGTAAGATGGCACCTTTAGGCAGGAAGGGAACCGCGCATGCGTGTTTGCATTCCCAAAGGCTTTCATGGAAAGCTGGGGAAATACTCCGCAAGGGCTTCATCGACATCGATGTCACCCATATGTGAGGACTAACTTCCTGCTTGGTCCCGGAGAATGGATCTCTTTCAACTAGAGCGGCAAAGAGAGCTCGCTCGCCAGAGGATTAGCCACTTGACTCATATTGGCCGGAAGGAGAAGATCTCGAGTCTGAATCCGGGGGTAGAAGAGCTGGAAGAGGGCGAAATTCAAGAGCCTGAGGACCAGGCAAGAATTATCAGAGTATTTCGGATAGAAGAGCTCACAGTGCTTATTACGGAATCGCTTCAGGCTCTTAATCTGGCTTTGGTACAGCCAACCGTGGATGAGGGCTTAGAGGATCCCCTCATTCAGGCGGTGTGTACAACGCAGGCAGTGTTTCACGTTCACCGAGTAGTTAAGCAGATGATATAAGATGAATGGGATTTGCTAGAAGCAGGTTTGCGGGGTGTTCGGGCGATGAATCGCCTTTATCTCTTAGCAGATCAAGAGAGAGAAATGTTTCGTTCTCTGCTCATTGATGCAGCCATTTTGGCGGTCACTAAAAAGATGACTATCCCGGTAGAAGGCAGTGCGGCTTTGAAGGACGCACAGGATAGAAAAGCGGATACCTTATTAAAACAAGCTTTTGAGGTTAACGCTCTCTCTCTTCAAGCGTCAATCCTGCGGGGCATGGGTAGCGAGAGCCTGCCTTCGATGGTCGCAGCGCTTACAGCAGCCCCTGCAACAAGCACAGGATTCCATAGCGGATGTGACAAGGCTAGAGTCAGGGACTGCTTGTTTGGCGGATGTCCATTATGATCTAATTAGATCATTGGTGAATAGTATGGCTTCCTTGATAGCTGTACGTCGGTATCTGTGGTTGAGAAATTGGGCGGCGGATGGTTCGTCCAAGTTGCATCTCAGTAAATTGCCTTTTAAAGGGAAGTTGTTGTTTGGAGAGGATCTCGACAAGCTGGTCAAAGATTTGGGTGAATCCAAAGAGGGTCGCTTGCTAGAAGATAAGACGAAGCAAGGGTGGACCCCGGGTTTCTCGAGAGGTCCGTTTCGGGACTTCAGACGTTTTCGTTCCACCAGGTTGGGGAGCTTCCAAAGAGACGATTCCCTTTGCGAGGGCAAAGTTTCCGAGGGTTTCGAAGGGCAGGTAGAGGTTTTTCTAGCTCTTCAGCAGCTCTCAGGAAGCCCCAATGAAACGAGGTGGGTTCAGGCAGGATTGCAGCCGGTAGGGGGTCGGCTTTGAGAGTTTCTTCCTGTCTGGGCCCAAATAACATTTGATCGGTGGGTGTTAGAAGTTATTCGCGAAGGTTATGCTCTCGAATTTGCTCTTCTGGTGCTTGACTCTTTTGTCCTATCTCTTGCAGAGGGCAGGTGAGGACAGCGGCGGTACGGGAAACCCTTGCTCATCTGTTGCAACTGGGAGCAGTGGTTCCGGTTCCGCGAGAGCTTTAGGGTATCTGTCATACTCTATTTATTTTGTGGTGCCAAAGAAAGACGGAACTTTCGTCCAATTTTGGACCTCAAGGGAGTAAATTGATGTCTACGGGTTCCCCATTTTTGGATGGAGACCTTACGGTCTGTCATAGTAGCAGTCCATCAAGGGGAATTTTTGACGTTGTTTGATCTGATAAAAGCATATTTGCACATCCCTATCAGGCCAGGACATCAGATGTTTCTAAGATTTGCGCTACCGTGGGGCATTTCCAGTTCCAGTCATTACCCTTCGGGTTAGCGACAGCGCCGTGCACCTTCACCAAGATTATGATAGTGGTGGTGGTGGCAGCGGCGGCACTGCGCAAGAAAGGCATATTAGTACATCCGTATCTCAACGACTGGTTGATACGGGCAAAGTCGGAGGCTGAGAGCATCTGCGTTACAGCCAGAGTAGTACAGCTTCTTCAGAATCTAGGGTGGATAATCAATATGGCCAAGAGCCAGTTGGATCTATTGCAGGAGCTGGAGTATCTAGGAGTACGGTTTGACACTCAGGCGGGAGCGGTATTTCTACCAGATCTATGAGCTCAAGTGCTGCGGAGTCTGGTAGGCAAATTTCTGAGGACTCCAGCACCATCGGCCTGGAACTATCTTCGGGTTCTAGGAATGATGGCGGCAACGCTGGAGGTAGTGTCGTGGGCCAGGGCGCACATGCGGCCGTTACAGAGATCTCTGCTTCGGCATTGGTTGCACCAGAGCGATTCGCTGTGCAAATGGCTTCTGTGTCCCTTAAAGGTAAGGAGATCGCTTCAGTGGTGGCTGTGCCCGCGAAATCTTGGGGTGGGCATGCCTCTCGAGCAACTGCAGTGGCTTCCGCTGTTGACAGATGCCAGTCTCGCAGTCTGGGGAGCTCATTGCAGGGATCAGTTTGCTCAAGGAACTTGGACGGAACAGGAGGCAAATTGGTCAATCAGCCGGTTAGAGTTGCGAGCAATAGTGAGAGCGCTTCGGACGTTCGAGACCTCAGTGAGGGTTCGTGCCATTCGAGTACTTTCGGACAATGCCGCGACAGTGGCGTGTATCAACCGGCAAGGAGGCATGGGAAATAACGCGTTGGAAGAGGAGGCGGAAAGCTTTTTCATCTGGGTAGAGCCTCATCTTCAGGAAATTTCAGCAGCGCACATAGCAGGGACGGAGAACGTAACAGCGGAGTTTCTCTGCAGAGTACGTGTGGATGCCGGAGAATGGGAGCTACATCCGACAGTTTTTGCTCAGATAGTCGCCAGGTGGGGTCTGCCTTTCGGTCAGCCAAAGCGGAGCGTTTTTACAGCAGGAGAAGAGAAAGGATGTTAGAGGGTCTGGATGCTTTACTGCAGCCATGGCCTACGCAAGGCCTGCTCTGTCTTACTGCCTTGGGCGCTCATAGGGCACGTAGTCCAGCGCATTGAAGCTCATCATGGGAAAGTAGTGTTAGTGGCTCCGGATTGGCCACGACGTCCATGGTATGCCGATCTGGTTCGATTTCTCAACCAAAAGCCATGGCGAATGTCCCCAAGGGCGGACCTGCTGAGCCAGGGTCCTCTACGGATGCCTCAGGTGGATCAGTTCTCTCTTACAGTTTGGCCATTGAGAGGGCTAGGTTGAGGAAGAAAGGTTATTCTGCAGTGGCAATTACGACCTTGCTGTTGGCCAGAAAGAGGTTGACATCGTTAGCGTATGTTCGCGTCTGGCGTATCTTTGAGGACTGTTGTGCGCAACGTCAGGCCCGTCCACATTCAGTATCGGTTCCTACGGTTTTGAGCTTCTTGCAGGATGGTTTCGATAAGGGATTGGCGGCCAGTTCCTTAAGGGTTCAACTGGCGGCTATTTCTTGTTATTGAGGCAAAGTTCAGGGTGTTTCCTTGGGTTCCCATTTCGATGTCATTCGGTTTTTGAAGGCGGTTTCCCGTATGTGGCTGGCGTGCAGGATGATGTCTCCCCCGTTGGATCTCAACTTGGTGCTGGGAGTGTTGATGAAGGAGCCGTTTGAGCCCTTGAATATGGCTTCACTAAAGCGGTGTTTTTGGTAGCTATTTGTTCGGCACGTTGAATTTCAGAATTACAGGCATTATCCTGTAGAGAGCCTTTTCTATCTTTTTCTCGGGAAAAGGTGGTGTTGCGTCCAGTACCATCCTTTTTGCCGAAGGTGGTGTCGCCCTTTCATATGAATCAATCAGTCTCCTTGCCTATATTGCCTATATTGAGTGTTTCAGGAGAGGAGGCGTCGGACCGTAGCTTGCGTCTTTTGGACATAAAGAGGGTTCTGCGGCATTACTTGAAGGTCTCAGAATCCTTCTGCAATCGGAGCGGTTATTCGTCCTCTCTGGTGGTCCGCGTAAAGGGGAAGCGGCTGCCAAAGCTTCAATTTCCAGATGGATTCTGGAAGCAATAGTGTCAGAGTACATTTTGCAGGGGCGACAGGTGCCCATGGGGCTGCGGGCACATTCAACTAGAGTGCAAGCGACGTCGTGGGTGGAATTTAGCTTGGTTCCGCCGGTTGAAATTTGTCGAGCAGCCACTTGGTCTTCATAAGAACATAAGACATGCCATACTGGGTCAGACCGAGGTCCATCAAGCCCAGTATCCTGTTTCCAACAGTGGCCAATCTAGGTCATACGTATACATTCTAGGTCGTTGTATACATTCAGTAAACATTATCGCCTGGACGTTCAGGCAATGCAGGATGCCTGCTTTGGTGCTGCGGTCTTGCGGTCAGGGTGAACGGGTCCCTCCCAATAATGACTGCTCTGTTACATCCCAGAAGTGGAGGACTGAACTGGAAAGACGATAAGGAAAGAGAAATTAGACATCTCCAGGAACAAGCAGGAATGAGTCCTTCACATATGGGTACGTCGGTACCGACGGAGCCTGTGCGGGAACGCTCCCCAGCGTCCAATCAGAAAGCTTTTGGGAGCATCCCACAGCGCCTGCATACTGCCTTCCCGTCTTTCTAACTGTCTCTCCTCAGTTGTTCTTTTTCCGCGGAGCCAGCAGGTCGTGTTCCTGTCACCGCAGAAGAATTTCCTTATTTTTTTCTTTATTCTTTTCTGTCGCGTCTGCCTTCTTCGACGCTGTACCGGTACTGCCGGTCCTTGTTCTTTTTTTCTTAAAAAAAAAAAAAAAACAACAACCTTTTTTCCACTTCAGGTGCACTTCAGTTTGGGGCCTTAAGCCCCAAACGTTTTTCCTTAAATATGGAAAAGCCTGCCTCGGGTTTTAAAAAGTGCACAAAATGTGGCGGTACTATTTCTGTCACTGACACCCATCACTGGTGTCTAAAATGTTTAGGTCCTGACCACTCCATAACAGATTGTATGTCCTGTTCCATGATGTCTAAAAGAGGTCGGCAGAACCGAGCTGCCAAGCTCAGTACCCTGTTTCCCTCTGATGCAGCTTCGGTGGCATCGACATCTTCCAGGGCTTCATCTTCCTCACATGGATCTCAGGTAACTAAACATAAATCTAGCTGGTCCTCGAAGGGTAGATCTCCTTATAAGCATCGAGATGCCTCTGGCATTGCCCTCGAGGATCCTGCACCGGCACAATTACCCCGGCGGGAGGCTTCGGCCTCTAAAGCATCATCATCGGGGTTCCAAGATGATCTCGATGGCGTGGCCTCGACAGATCTCTTGGTGCCATGCTCTGGGGTACCGGTGGCTTCCACCGGTACCGACTTCCAGGCATTGGCGGCGTCGATGGATCAGAGAATTCTGTCCATGCAACGCAGTCTGGCGGCTTTCCTTGTGGCATCGACGCCCGTGGTACCGCAACAGACTACTCCGCCGGTACCGGCACTAGCATCGCCATCGGTACCGATCCCGGTACCGGTGGCATCGACATCGGCATCGGTGTCCGCTATGCTGGTACTTTGTCCTCTGAAGCCCTCCGGTACCAATACCCCGGTACCGGTGATTCCCGATACCGACCCCGGTCGGTACGGGTATCAGGCATTGCAAGAGCATCCAGACAGACGATACTTCGATTCCTCTGATGACTCTGAGGATTCTGAAGAGTCTGTCGATGCAGTGATGCTTCTTCCACAGGAGGACTCTTCTCCTAAACAAAGGATGTCTCCTCCAGAGGACTTGTCTTTTCAAGACTTTATCAGAGAGGTGGCTCAGGGCCTCTCTATTACAGTGGCCCCAGAGTCAGAGCCTAGAGCCAAGGAGTTAGATATTTTGCAATATCCTAAAACTCCTAAGGAGGCAGCTACCTTACCTATTCATGAGATTCTGTATGATCTCATGTTAAGGATATGGGAAGCACCTCTAACCACCTCTCCTCATTCTCGCAGGTTGGACACCATGTATCGTGTCCCTCCTTGTCCTGGTTTCCATAAAACTCAACTTCCTCACCACTCTATTGTGGTTGAGTCTGCAATGAGAAAGATTAAGAGTGCCAAAAGACATGCCTCTAATCCTCCAGGACGTGAATGTAAAACCCTGGATACTTTTGGAAGAAGAGTCTTCCAGGCTTCCATGCTTGCTGCGAGAATTAATTCTTATAGTCTCTACATGGGCATGTTCTTAAAAGAAGTCACTGACCATTTGCAGACTTTAAGTCCTTTTATATCCGATGATAAAAGGCAAGAATTTCTCACTGGGCTCAAACATGCCCAGGATATCTCCAAATTCTCCAACCGTGCAGCTTTCGACTCCTTTGAATGCGTAAGCAGAGCCTCAGCTATAGCTATAGGTGCACGTAGGATTGCTTGGCTTCAAGCATCTGATTTGGAGATCTGGGTCCAAGATGAATTGGGAAATATCCCTTGTACAGGAGAGAATCCGTTTGGCTTTTGCCTGCCAATCCTTACCAATCAGATGGATGTTGAAAATTCTGCTTTGGATAGACTATCCAAATCCACAGCTGCTCCTGCTAAGAAAAGGTTGTTCAAGAAAACACCTTTTTCTAAAAAGGGAAGATTCTATCCTGCTTATGATCAGCAGCAATCTTCTGCAGCTCAGTTCTCTTCCAAACGTCAGCAGTCCTCCAAATAGACCAAGTCAAAGGCTGCGAGGTCTGCTCCAGCCCAGCAATCTCAGCCCCCTCAGGGCCTTTGACTTTCTGCTAGAGAACTTAGCCTTCCTGGCTCTAGAAGGTCCAGAGCCATCCACCATTCCAGGAAGGTTATGTCACTTTGCTCCCAGATGGGGGCAAATTACAGCAGAGCATTGGACACTCTCCATCATAAGAGAGGGGTACAAACTTCATTTTTCCAGCTTGCCTCCTCTCACAAGAGTGCACCAGTTCAACTCTCCGGCCTCCCTCCTCAGCCTCTTGGAGAAGGAGGTTGCCATTCTTCTTGCCCAGAGGGCAACAGAGGAGGTGCCTTCTCAACAACAGGACACAGGGTTCTACTCCCCCTATTTTCTTATCCCAAAGAAAACAGGGGGCTTCAGACCCATCTTAGATCTCAGAGAGTTGAACAAATTCCTAGTCAAAGAGAAATTCAAAATGGTTTCTCTAGGAACTCTGCCGCCATACCTTCAGAGTCAGGATTGGCTTTGTTCTCTCGATCTCAAGGATGCGTACACTCATGTTCTCATCCATCCAACTCACAGAAGGTTCCTTTGGTTCCTTTTTCAGGAGAAGCACTATCAATACAGAGTGCTCCCTTTTGGTCTGGCCTCTGCACCAAGGGTGTTCACGAAATGCATGGCAGTGGTTGCTGCTTTTCTGCGCACCCTGGGAATATTTGTCTTCCCTTACCTGGACGACCGGCTCATTCGAGCTCCCACTTAATCAGAGGCCAAGACTTCTCTAACCTGCACAATGCGTATCCTGCAATATTTAGGGCTGGTAATAAACATCCCAAAATCCAATTTGATCCCTACTCAGTCCCTGGAGTTTATAGGGGCGTTACTGGATACTACAAGGGCAAGGGCATTTCTCCCCCAGGCCCGTTGCCTTCGCCTGATGCAGTTAGCTTCTCAAGCACAGTTAAAACCCCTTCTAACTGTTCGAGAGATGTTACAGCTGCTAGGCCACATGGCATCCACCGTTCATGTGGTACCATATGCTCGCCTTCACATGAGAGCAGCTCAGTGGACTTTATCCACCCAGTGGACCCAGGCATTAGGCTGCCTATCAGACAAAATAGCAAACACAAGTCGCCTCATTTTGTCCCTCCAATGGTGGAATTCCTCCCAAAACCTGTTGCTGGGGTCCCCCTTTCAGAATCCTCTATCCCAAGCAACTCTAACAACAGATGCTTCACCAGGGCATCTGGTCCCCACAGGAGACTTGTCTACATATCAATCTCTTGGAACTCAGAGCAATCTTCCTTGCTCTGCGAGTGTTCCACACCCTGCTCAGCCACAAGACAGTCCTTATCCACACGGACAATCAGGTAGCCATGTTTTACATAAACAAGCAGGGAGGGACTGGCTCTCTGTCGCTTTGCAACGAAGCTCTGCAACTGTGGGCCCTCGCCAGAGAGCATCACATTCATCTCCTGGCAGTTTATCTTCCAGGTGTTCAAAACTCTTGGGCAGACAGACTCAGTCAAGTTCTGCTTCCACACGAGTGGTCCCTACATATGGACCAAGTGTCAAAAATTTTTCAAATTTGGGGAACCCCGGACATAGACCTCTTTGCAAGTCCATGGAATGCCAAACTTCCCCGGTTCTGTTCCAGAACTCCGGCTCAGGGGGCTCAGGCAAGGGATGCTTTCCTCCTTCACTGGGGTCAAGACTTCCTGTATGCCTTTCCACCCATTCCCCTGATTCCCAAAACCCTGTTCAAGCTTAACCCCCGTGCTATACCGTTGCTGGAGTATCTCCTTCATCTGTCTAACGCAGGCCTTAAGACAAATTCAGTAAGAGTCCATTTGAATGCTATTGCAGCTTCCCTCAGGCCTCTAAATGGACAACCTGTTTCCTCTCATCCTCTTGTAGCAAGGTTCATGAGAGGCCTCCTTTTAACAAAGCCTCACATTAGACCACCCCCGATGGCATGGGACTTAAATTTGGTTCTTGGCCAGCTTATGAAGCCGCCTTTTGAACCTTTAGCTACCACCTCCTTGAAATACCTTTCTTGGAAAGTTATCTTTCTCATTGCAATCACATCAGCACGCCGCATTAGTGAATTGCAAGCACTAGTAGCTAATCCACCTTATACAAGGTTCCATCATGACAAGGTGATCCTTAGGACTAATCCACACTTTATGCCTAAAGTGGTCTCGCCTTTTCACCTTAACCAGGAGGTCTACCTACCTGTGTTTTTTCCAGGACCTCATGCATCAAGTGCAGAGAGGAACCTTCATACCCTGGACTGTAAAAGAGCTCTGGCTTTTTACTTACAAAGGACACAGCAACATAGAAAGTCTTCCCAACTCTTTGTTGCCTTTGATCCTTCTCATTTGGGACAACCATTCTCCAAGAGAACACTTTCCAAATGGATTGCCCAATGTATTTCTTTTGCCTATCAGAGCAAGAACCTTTCTCTGGAGGGCCATGTCACAGCTCACAATGTGAGGGCCATGGCAACTTCAATGGCTCATCTGAACTCTGTGTCTATTGACGACATCTGTCGAGCAGCCACTTGGGCCTCAGTTCATACCTTCACAGCCCATTACTGCTTAGACAAGAACTCCCGCCGGGATGCCTGGTCAGGCTGTTCTCAAACACCTATTCCATACCTAATCAACTCCTACCCACCATCCCTGGTAGGATGCCAGAGATCCATGGGGGGAAGTGGAGCCCTTCTCAGGGACACACAACTTCTGGGGTCTCTCCCTGGCATCTATAGTTAGGGAGTCCCCATATGTGAAGACCCATTCCTGCTTGTTCCTGGAGATAGCACAGTTACTTACCTGTAACAGGTGATCTCTGGGAACAGCAGGAATAAGTCTTCACAACCCACCCACCTCCCCTAGGAGTTGTATCTGTCTATCTATCTTTCCTTTCCCTCTCTCTCTCTCTTTGTCTCAGCTATAAAACTCAACTGAGGAGAGACAGTTGGAAAGGCGGGAAGGCAGCACGCAGGCGCTGTGGGATGCTCCCAAAAGCTTTCTGATTGGACGCTGGGGAGCGTTCCCATATGTGAAGACTTATTCCTGCTGTTCCCAGAGATCACCTGTTACAGGTAAGTAACTGTGCTTTACCTGCTAATTGTTGTTCCTTGAGGAACTCCAGTTCAGTCCTCATTCCCGCCCTTACATTTGTTTACTTTTCGCAGCTGTATTTCAGTGAGAGAAGTGTGGACGGCAGAGCTGTGGGTGAATAAAGAGAAGTATTGCACTCTTTCTGTGCTTTCGCTGTGTTCTATCTTCTCTGTCTGCTCTCCCCTTTTTGTATTGTTTCTTAAGTCGGGGGGGGGGGGGGAGTTGAAGTTATCTTCTTGGTTAATGGGGTTTTAGGACAATTTAGTACAGTTTAGAAGTTAAATGTTTTAATTTAATGTTATAGCTACTTATTTGTTGCTCCGTTGAGTCTGCTTTGTCAATAGATCACTGGGGAGAGGCCACCGGTATGTATCCAGTGATGTCACAATTTGACATGCCCAGTCTTCATGCTGCAGGAGGAGGTGCACTACCCAGAGTTGGAGGACTGAACTGGAATTCCTAAAGGAACAAAATTAGCAGGTAAGTCTAATTTCTCTTTTTTGTATACTTGCAAGAAACAGAATGTGCTTGTCTGTTGTTTGCATCTTAAACCCACCGCAGTACCAGTGGGAGTGGAAGCTGAAGAAAAGCAGAGAAGTGGGGATAAAGGAATAAGCTCTCATTGCTGGGCCAACTATTTAATATAGGCCTCTGTAAAGGGTGGGCTGATGAGGCAGGTCTTTTTTGGCACCCCTTGCAGTGCCCTAAGCCATAGTAACATAATATATGATGGCAGATAAAGACTAGTATGGTCCATCTAGTCTGCCCAGCAAGGCGTCAAGAGTAGGTGCACTTGCCGCTCTGTGTAGGTTACCCTTCTCCATGCCTTTGTTTTTTGGGGGTGTACCCACTACTCCGTGTAGGTCACCCCTATTTGTTCAGATACAAGAGATAGTTATGCTTATTTTGATTTTATCCTGTTGCTATAAAGGGTTCCAGGCCATTTTGAATTCTGTCACTGTGTTTGCCCCTACCACTTCCATCGGGAGGGCATTCCAAGCATACATCACCCTTTCAGTGAAAAAGTATTTCTTGACATTGCCTTTCAGTTTACCCTGTTGCAGCTTCATGTTATGCCCTCTAGTTTTACAGCTTCCCCGTCTTTGGAAGAGGTTTGTTTGTCTATTAATACTCTAGATATTTAAAGGTCTGAATCATATCTCCCCTGTCCCTCCTTTCCTCCAGAGTATACATATTTAGGTCTTCAAGTCTCTTTTCATGTCTTCTGACACAGGCTCCAAATCATTTTGGTCGCCTTCCTCTGAACCGTTTCCAGCCTTTTTATATCCTTTGCGAGATATGGTCTCCAAAATTGAACACAGTATTCCAAGTGAAGCCTCACCAGCGACTTGTACAATGGCATTAGTACCGCTTCCTTTCTGCTGGTAATTCCTCTCTGTATGCAACCCATTATCCTTCTGGCTTTTACCACTGCCTTGTCACACTATTTCGCCACCTTGAGGTCATCAGAAACAATCACTCCGAGGTCGTCCTCCTGGTCCTCTTACACTAATCTCTTGCCTTCTATCACATACATTTCCCTTGAATTTCTGTTTCCCAAGTGCATGGCACTGCATTTCTTCACATTAAATCTTAATTGCCAAGCATTAGACCATTTTTCCAACTTTTGTAGATCTTTCCTCATGTTCTCCACTCCCTCAGGCAAGTCCACTCTGTATCAAATTTTGGTGTCATCTGCAAAAAGACAGACTTTTCCATTTAGCCCTTTGGCAATATCACTCACAAAAATATTGAATAGTACCGGTCCCAGGACCGAACCCTGGGGCACACCGCTAATTATCTTCCTTTTATCCTAGTGAGGCCAATGTGCCTCTCTTGCTCACTCCTTAAGGTGGCCCTAGAGTTTGGACAGGGGAAGACAGGGTAAAATGCACATAGAAATATACACTCACACACACACTGATTGTGTTTGGGGGTGTAAGAAAGTCTGCATGCTGTGCATCTCCACAGTGTGGTTGTGCCTAATTTGCCATACTGTCACGGTATCCTTACTGGCAGGCACTGATTCCATTTGTGGGTTTGAGAATCATTGCTAATAAAGGCTGACACGTTGTGTGGGTGTATAGAAGTAATTGCTGTACATAGTTAATACCACTGTTACAATTGCAGATTAAACTTACATTGAAAGTGTTTACTTCTGGGAATTTTCCTAATCTTTGGGAAAAAGTAATTCTTTAGATTAAAGCTGATTAATTTGTAAATTAGAATCCAGTGTATTTGTTAAATCAGTCAATGCCTAGTATCAGCAAAGAGCTAAATTAAAAACTCAACAGGTAGCTTTCATTTTAAGTTTAAAACCAATCCAAGTTATCAATGTCCTTGTTTAATGTACATTTACACATTCAACTCCTTACCTGACTAAAGGAGAAGGGAATCCAGGGCATGGCCTGGGAATGGTGTAAGTCCTATCTTGCCGACCGATGGCAACAAGTACGGATGGGGGCCTCAACATCTGATCCTTTCAAACAACACCAAGGAGTACCCCAAGGCTCTTCCTTGTCAACGTTACTTTTTAACGTTTACATGCAACCTATTTGCGAAATCATCCGCTCTTTCAACATCCAAGGCCTGATATACGCAGATGATGATTTGTTGCTTGCACCACTTAAAATCATGCATCCAGACCTATCCCCATTAGTCGATTGCTTCGATGCAATCACTGACTGGCTCCAAGCTTAGAACCTACGCATCAATTTCAAGAAGACTGAGGTCCTATTTATCACAAGGAACAAAGACTTGCCCCCCCTACTACCTTAAAGGTTAGAGATGCAGAGCTCCCTTGCAAGTCTGCTATATGCTACTTGGGCATTACCCTTGATCAACAGCTTGACTTCAAGGAACACATTAAGAACCCGACCAGGGCTATATACAATAAGATCAAAACTCTAAGGCTCCTAAAACCCTTGCTAGCTCATGATGACTTCAGGACAGTTTTCCAGGCACTAGTAACACCTCATTTCGATTATGCGAACATCATTCTTCATGGACTCCTCAAGAGCACGCTTAATCCATTGCAACTTGCGATGAATGCAGCAGCCCGAGTACTCTGTGGCCTATCCAGAAGGACCCATATCACCCCCATCCTTAAGGACCTCCACTGTCTACCTATAAACTGCAGGTTCACATACAAGGCACTGCTCATAACCTTCAAAGCAATCAACTTGATTTCCCCATCATCACTCACGGCTCTCATTAGATCCACCCCCAACAACAGGTCAAGAAGGACTGTTGCCACTAATACATTAATTATACCTAATGAATCTACAAGATGTACACAGACTACCATTAACAGAATCTTCGCCTTCTATGCACCAAGATGCTGGAATAACCTCCCTCCACACATCAGAGCTATAAAAGACCTATTTCAATTCAGGAAAGCTCTTAAATACCACTTGTTTACCTTACACTTCGCTCAGCCAAACACAACACAGCCATGTCTCACTTCCCAACTCACTCAGGCTGTACCCAACTCAACTACAACTGACCCAGGTTAGTCAAACATCTTACTCATTAACTTGCACCTAATAATCGGCTGTTAACCCACATTGTTAATTTTACTATCTGTTAAGACTCAACCCTTCTACCCTGTTTGTGCTCAATGTATAACCTGTAAATAGTTACCCTACCACAACTTGAGTGGTTGGTTATGTAAATAGTTCTCTAGTTCAGCTCCAAGTTAAATGATCCTGTTCTCTGTATGTGCAAAGCTGTTCCCCCCGGTCTTTGCAGAATTTGTTATTTGTAAACCACACTGATATTGAAGAGTGCGGTATAGAAAAATGGTTAAATAAATAAATAAATAAATAAATTTACCAAGTTTAAGTTACAATGTAAACCGCTTTGAATGAAATGATAAAGTGGAATAAAAAAACTTAAATAAATAAAACCCAGCAGAGAACTTCTAGTTTAAGTTTAATACTCAGTCAATGCCTAGTATCAGCAAAGAGCTTTCAGATTAAATTTAAAACACTGCAGAGAGCTTTATGGTTAAATTTAAAACACAGCAGACAGCTTTGTTTAAATTTCATAGTCAGGGACTAGTATCAGCAAAGAGCTTTAATTTAAATCAAATCAGAGTATAACTTAGCATAAAAGAAAGAACAGGCTCAGTATTCTTTGATTAATAAATTGTTTCTAGAGACCTTTACAAAAAGGCCTTCTAGATAGGTGGTAAGAGACCTGTGAAATTGTTTTAAATAGCCAAGTATCAGATCAAAGGGGCATTTTGAAAGACTCCCTCTGTCCAAGCAAGGACTGTGTGAATCACCCAGGAAATTGGTCACAGATAACGTTAGAAGCACAGGACAGGGTACTGTATAGCAGTCAACTTTTAATAAGTTTTCTTTAAGAACATAAGATATGCGATACTGGGTCAGACCAAGGTCCATCAATCCCAATATCTTTTTTCCAACAGTGGCCAATCTAGGTCATACGTACCTAGCAGTTTCCCCAAAAGACACAGGTTCCACAATGCTTATATTGGGTCAAGCAGTGGATATTCTGGGTCTCCTTGAATAATGTTTTATGGACCTTTCCTCCAGGAACTTGTCCAAACCTTTTTTAAACCCAGCTATACTAATAGCTTTTAGTATATCCTCCGGTAGCAAATTCCAGAGTTTGATTACACATTGAGTGAAAAAATACTTTCTCTTATTAGTCTTAAGTAGGTTACTCTGCAGCCTAGTCTTTCTATATTTTGATAGCGTAAACAATTGATCTATGTTTAACCGTTCCACTCCATTCATTAATTTATAGACCTCTATCATATCTCCCCTCAGCCGTCTCTTTTCCAGGTTGAAAAGCCCTAACCTTTCTAGCCTCTCTTCATAGGGGTATGCTTTCATCCTCTTTACCATTTTGGTAGCTGTATCTTTTCTAATAATGCTATATCCTTTTTAAGATGTGGTGACCAGAATTGCACACAATATTCAAGATGCAGTCGCACTATAGAATGATACAGAGGCATTATAATATCCTTTGTTCCTGTTCGTGTATCCAGTCTAGTCCCGGACCTCTGGGTTCCCTATCTTATCCAGCAGCTTTGGAGACTGAGAAACTCCTCCTTTTTTTCATGATGTCACCGGTATATCCATTCAGGATCTGCCTCCTGCCACCAGTTACCTCAATCTCCAAGCAGCTTGTGAGATAGGAGCCCGGGGTCCCGGGCTCACTGGAGAAGCAATTAAGTTTAATTGAACTAGGATGATCAGTGTTTGTCTGGCTTTTTAGCCTCGGGAGAGGAGAAAATTGGTTTAAAGGACTGTGCCTTTAAGGGATTACTTGCAGGCATCTCGCTCTATCTCTCCTTGCACCCCCCTCCCTCTCTCTCCAAAGCTTGTGCTTCCTGCGTTATCTCGCAAAAGCAGGTTTAGCAGAGCTTAACTGCTTTATAGGGGCTCTGACTGTTTTGTGGAGCACTGTCGGTTGGAGCGACACGCAATTTAGCCTAGCCAGCGCCACACAGAAGTTTGCCTGTAAGCGCGCTGGCAGGCTCGTGGCGAACATACACAGCCTATACCGGAGCAGGCTGCTAGGATTGTCAGTCATTCTCCGATGCCGCTGGTAAGCGGTTCGCCTCCACGGAGTTTCACAGTCTGCTTGCTCGCATTGCGGCAAAGGTAAGACCAGGACTTCGACGTCTGAGGGGGAACATATTTTTGGCGCGCAAACTTGGCGCGTCGGGCCTAGCCGCGTGGCGCGGCTGACTGTGAACGCCGGTTTCAGTGCGATTGGCTGGCCCTCCTCAGACCTTGTTATCTCTTTCACTTTGTCCTGGGGTTATTATCCAGAGGCATTTTTCCCCTTAGGTGAGGGGTCTGAAATTCAAAAAAAAAAAAAAAGAAAATCAACTTCGGGTGTTCAGCGCAGCCCCGCGGTGTTTAAAACACTTGTCTGTCCGGGGAAGGGTAAAACGTTTTTTCTAAGGGCAAAGAGTGTTTCACTTGCTCTCAGGGCTGCAATGTCCTCCAAGCCACTTTGTTTAGTTTGTGGCTTGAGGAAAGGCTCCTCTGGAGTATGCAAAGCCTGCGTGAGAGATTCCTCTAGCATGGAACTCTCAAAGTCTGATAAAGAGGAGGACAAGCTGGCTGAGTCTGGCGGTTCTTCCGTCCAATTGGTTGAGGCAGCCCAGGAGGAGCCGGTGGCAGGGCCCTCTTCTGCCCCGGATACTCTTCGGCCTACGGCTCCTTTGCCCAAGGACTGGACAGCCATTTTTTCCAGCGATTTTGTTACGCTGCTGCAAAGCGCTTTATTTTCTGGCTCGCAACAGGTGCACCAGCAGGAGACATCGGCAGGGCTGAAGAGACCCGCGATGGCTTCCCAGGCCGAGGATCCCTCCGTCGGGTCCAAGAGACCGCGTACTGAAGCCTTACCAGCGGGATTGTCCTCTAGCCTCTGAGGGGCAGTTGTCAGATGATGACGCCCGCGAGTTAGATGGTGAGGAGGAGCTGGAGGAAGGCGAGCTGTCTGAAAGGGAGGACCAAGCCAGGGTGATGCGCGTCTTCCGAAGAGAGGAGCTTCCAGCCTTGATAGTGGAATCTCTGAAAGTTCTGAATATGCCGCTTCCAGGAGCGGCCGAAGATGACACCCTAGAAGATCCTTTGCTACAGGTGTTCAGAAAGACTCAGCGGGCATTCCCGGTACACAGGGTGTTCCGGGAGATGATTCAGGAGGAGTGGAACGTGCCAGAAGCTCCTCTGAAAGGGTCCAGAGTCATGGGTCGCCTTTATCCTTTGTTGGATCAGGATAAGGAGGTCTTTAAGTCTCCTAAGGTTGATGCCGCCGTTTCGGCGGTAACCAAGAAAACTACCATCCCGGTGGAGGGTAGTGCAGCTCTCAAGGACCCGCAGGATAGGAAGTTGGAGGTCCTTTTGCGACAGGTTTTTGATGTAAATGCCTTATCACTTCAGGCGGCCATGTGCGGGGCCTGGGTGGCTAGGGCCTGTCTCCGTTGGTCGCAGCGAGTACAGGGCTGCCAGGAGGGAGAAGGGCCTGGAGAACTGGCTAAGTTGGAATCCGGGGCAGCCTATTTAGCCGATGTGCAGTATGATCTTATGCGTAGTTTGGCCAACAGCATGGCGTCGGCAATAGCGGCGAGGCGATATTTGTGGCTTCGCAACTGGGCAGCTGATGGTTCCTCCAAGGCTCGTTTGAGCAAGCTCCCGTTTAAAGGGCGGCTTTTGTTTGGGGAGGACTTAGAGAAATTGCTAAAGGATTTGGGAGAGTCCAAAGGGGGTAAGCTGCCAGAAGATAAGGCCAAACCAGCCCGTCCCTTTCAGACGGGTAGAGGGCAGTTGAGAGATTTTCGTCGGTGCCGGTCACAGTGCTTCAGCTCCAGTCAGAGAGGCCGTTACTCTAACAGAAGTCACGGTTTCTGGGGGTTTCGAGGGGCAGGATGGGAGTTTGGCCCTTCCTCGTCCTCTGCCTTCCCAGCCAAGAAGCAACAATGAGATAAGGGGGGTCCAGGCAAACATGCTGCCGGTAGGGGGCCGGTTGCAAGACTTTTATCCTGCCTGGGCCCGGGTAACATCAGACCAGTGGGTTCTGGAAGTTATTCGAGAAGGATACACGCTGGAGTTGCTGAAGCCAGTGCGTCCCGACTTTGTACGGTCTCCCGGCAAGTCACCCACCAAGTGCGCGGCTTTGAGGGAGACAGTCCACAGGCTGTTACAGCTCAGAGCAATAGTACCTGTTCCTCCCGACCAACTCGGCGGCGGTCGATACTCCATCTATTTCATTGTTCCAAAGAAGGGCGGAGGTGTCCGTCCCATCTTGGACCTCAAGGGGGTGAATCGGTGTCTCCGCGTGTCGCATTTCCATATGGAGACCCTACGGTCGGTAATAGTGGCGGTCCAAAAGGGGGAGTTTCTTACTTCCCTGGACTTGTCGGAAGCGTATCTCCACATCCCCATCCGGCCGGAACACCATCAGTTTCTCCGATTCGCAGTCCCGTTCGGACACTTTCAGTTTTGCACGTTGCCGTTCGGTTTAGCGACGGCTCCACGAACCTTCACCAAGGTTATGGTGGTCGTGGCGGCAGCGCTGAGAAGGGAAGGCATTCTCGTGCATCCGTATCTCGACGACTGGTTGATTCGCGCGAAGCCAAGGTCCGAGAGCGCGTCTGCCACGGCTCACGTAGTAGCTTTTTTGGAGGAGCTCGGTTGGATTGTCAACTTGGCAAAGAGTCATTTGACTCCTTCGCAGGATCTAGAATATCTCGGAGCCCGCTTTGACACAAAGGTAGGGAAGGTGTTTCTAACGAAAGAAAGAGCTCAGGGTCTCCGGCGTCTGGTGACCCGTTTCCTTCGCTACCGGGCGCCTTCGGGCTGGCGTTATTTCCAGTTACTGGGAACGATGGCCGCATCCATAGAGACGGTGCCTTGGGCAAGAGCGCACATGAGACCCTTGCAAAGAGCTTTGCTTCGCCGGTGGTCGCATCAGCAGGATCCGCTATCCCGGAGATTGCCCTGTCCGGAGGAGGCGCGGCAGTCTCTCCAGTGGTGGTTGTGTCCCGCGTCCTTAGCGGCGGGGCACACCTTGGAAGCACCGGCCTGGATCACAGTGATGACCGATGCCAGTCTGTCCGGCTGGGGCGCTCATTGTCAGGGCAGGTTCACGCAGGGGCACTGGTCCTCCCAGGAAAGGGCCTGGTCAATCAACCGGCTAACTGTGAGCGATATTTCTAGCGCTTCTGGCGTTTCGGTCGTTAGTCAAGAGTGCGGCGGTTCGAGTGTTTTCCGACAATGCCACAGCGGTGTCGTATGTCAACAAGCAGGGGGGGACCAGCAGCGCCGTGCTGGAATGCGAGGCTGCAGCCCTGTGCGACTGGGCGGAGGCGAATCTTCTAGCCCTGTCAGCGGCGCATGTTGCGGGTATAGACAATGTGCAAGCGGATTTTCTCAGTCGCGTTCGTGTGGACCCGGGGGAATGGGTCCTCCATCCCGACGTCTTCCAGATGCTCGTCCGCAGATGGGGCACGCCAGTCATGGGTCTTATGGCAACGTTCGTGTCGGCGAAGGTAGACCGGTTCTTCAGCAGAAGAAGGGAAAGGATGTCGGAAGGTCTCGATGCTCTCAGTCAGGAATGGCCGCGGGCACAGCTACTGTACGTGTTCCCTCCGTGGGTCCTCATCGGCAGAGTTCTGCAACGGATCCAGTTGTTCACCGGTCACGTAATTCTCATAGCTCCAGATTGGCCTCGCAGGCCCTGGTACGGGGATCTGGTAAGGCTGCTAGTGGCAAAGTCATGGAGGCTCCCAAACCGGCCTGATCTTCTGTCGCAGGGGCCCCTATTCATGCCCCACGTGGATCGATTCTCGCTTACGGCCTGGCTCTTGATAGGGCACGGTTAAAGACGAGAGGCTACTCGGCGTTGGTTATAGCTACGCTGTTGAAAGCCAGGAAGAGGTCTACGTCATTGGCTTATGTTCGGGTCTGGAGAGTTTTTGAGTCGTGGTGTGCGGACCGGCGGTATGTGGCGCTGAAGTCTTCCATCTCGCAAATCTTGGATTTTCTGCAGGATGGCTTTGAAAAAGGGTTGGCCCCTACGTCCCTACGAGTGCAGGTCGCGGCCCTCTCCTGCTACAGGGGAAAGATTGGAGGACAAACAATCGCTTGTCATGGCGATGTTAAACGTTTTCTGCGGGCGGGGTCGAGACCGGTTGTTCCTCAGTGGCATTTGCCCTCCGTCTTAGATGCGTTGCAGGGCGAGCCGTTCGAACCGCTATCTCGGGCGTCCCTCAAAGATCTCACTTTGAAAGTCGTGTTTCTCGTGGCCATTTGTTCAGCGCGGAGAATCTCAGAATTACAGGCTCTCTCCTGCAAGGAGCCCTATCTGTTATTCTTCTCGTCGAAGGTGGTTTTAAGAACTGTTCCTTCCTTTCTCCCTAAGGTAGTTTCGCCTTTTCATATGAATCGGGAGATTTCATTGCCGGTGTTTTCACAGTCTGCGAGGGAATCCGGTACGGGCAACTTCCACAGTTTGGATGTTCATCGGTCGTTAAAGAAGTACCTTTCTCAGACGGCCGGCTTTCACAGATCGGATAGGCTGTTCGTTCTCTTCGCGGGTCCTAGGAAGGGCGAAGTGGCCTCAAAAGCATCCATTGCCAGGTGGATTAAAGAGGCCATTGCGTCGGCTTACATACTGAAAGGTAAGTCAGTGCCGGAAGGGCTTCGGGCTCATTCCACTAGAGCTCAAGCTTCTTCATGGGTGGAGCTTCGATGGGTCCTGCCGCTGGAGATTTGCAAAGCGGCCACTTGGTCTTCCTTGAACTCCTTTGTCAGACATTATCGCCTGGATGTTCAAGGGACAGTTGACACTGCGTTCGGTGCGGCTGTACTTCAGGCTGGTCTTCCGGGACCCTCCCAAGCTTGAATTGCTTACTGCTCTGGTACTTACCCAGAGGTCCGGGACTAGACTGGATACACGAACAGGAAGATGAAATTAGACTTACCTGCTAATTGTAGTTCCTGGAGTGTAGCCAGTCTAGTCCCGTATCCCTGCCTAGTATCTGTAGGGTTACAGTAGCCTGAAGTATTTGCCTCATTTACAGGTAAGAGTCTATTGGATATTGCAGTTGTCCATGAGTAGTTGGGGCAATTCAGGGATGAGCTAAGTCCGGCTTCGGGGTAGGAAGCTAGATCTTTTATACGGGGGTTTTCTTTCCTTTCCGTGAGGGAGAAGCCTGCGTCACTTAAAGTCACAGTAGTTAACAGAGCTTTAGGTTCTGTATGTCCATAGTTTCTAATTTAGTTTAGAGGTTTTTGAGTCATTCAGGTTAGTTTGTTAAACGCTTACTTGTGTCTCCGGTGAGTCTGCTTTGTCAATAGGTTACTGATGGCAGGAGGCAGATCCCGAATGGATATACCGGTGACATCATGAAAAAAAGGAGGAGTTTCTTAGTCTCCAAAGCTGCTGGATAAAATAGGGAACCCAGAGGTCCGGGACTAGACTGGCTACACTCCAGGAACTACAATTAGCAGGTAAGTCTAATTTCATCTTTTTCCCCCCATTCCTTTCCTTATAATACCTAGCTTTATATTTGCTAGCTTGGCTGCTGCTGCACACTGGGCGGAGGGTTTTAACATGATATCCACAATGACACCTAACTCTTTTTCCTGTGTGGTGGTTCCTAATGTGGAACCTTGCATCGTGTAACCATAGTTTTGGGTTTTGCACTTCTCCCCATTAAATGTCATCTGCCATTTGGATGCACTGTTTTCCAATTTATCAAGATCCTCTTGCAATTTTCCATAATCCTGGTGGGTTTTAACAACTTTGAATAGTTTTGTGTCATCTGCAAATTTGATAACCTCACTCGTTATTCCCATTTCCAGGTCATTTATGAATATTTTAAAAAGCAGCAGACCCAGCACATAAACTCTACTATTCACCTTTCTCCATTGGGAAAATTGGCCATTTAGCCCTACCCTCTGCTTTCTATGTTTTAACCAGTTCCTGATCCACAATAGTACTCTGCCTTCTATCCCATGACTTTTTATTTTTGCCAAAAGTCTCTCATGAGGAATCTTGACAAAGGCTTTCTGAAAGTCCAGATACACTATATCAACCGACTCACCTTTGTCTACCTGTTTATTCACACCTTCAAAAAAACATAACAGATTAGTAAGACAAGACCTTCCTTGGCTAAAGCCGTGTCGGCTCTCTCCCATTAAGCCTTGATTATCTACATGTTCATTAATTTTGTTCTTTATGATGGTTTCTACCATTTTTCCCGGTACTGACGTCCGGGTCTCCCGGATCACCCCTGGAACCCTTTTTAAAAATTGGCATTACACTGGCCATCCTCCAATCTTCAGGTATTGCAAATGATTTTCATGATAGTTCACAGATTACTAATAGCAGGTCTTCAATCTAATATTTCAATTCTTTCAACACCCTTGGATGTATACCATCCAGTCCAGGTGATTTGCTACTCTTCAGTTTATCAAATAGTTGTAATACATCTTCCCAGTGTATTGATATTTCTTTAAATTCTTCCGCAGCATCACCTTTAAATACCTTTTCAGTCATGGGTAACATACCTACATCTTCCTCAGTAAAACTGAAGCAAAGAATTCATTCAATCTCTCTGCTATGGCCTTGTCCCTTCTTCGTGCCTCTTTTACTCCTCTATCATCTAATGGTCCAACTGACTCTCATAGGTTTTTTGCTTCGAATGTACTTGAAAAAGTTTTTATTATGCATTTTTGCTTCCGCAGCAAGTTTCTTCTCAAATCTCTCTTTGCCTGCCTTATCAATGCCTTGCATTTAACTTAACAATCTTATTTGGTCTAAAAACCTCTGAGTAATTTGTACAGTTGAGCCAGAGAATAAAAAATTACTCTAATAACATGGAATGCAGTTCCAGACACAGCTCGACACTGCCTGGTATGTTTGAATTCATTCACATAATCACTGGTATTGATTTGGAAATTTTCCAGAGCGGGTCTCAGACTAGGAGCCGCGGCATAGATAACTGCCTTCTCTTGCTCCTTTTTTGCATCAATGACCCTATTTTTTGTTTTTATCCATAAATATACCTTAGGTGAATCAAAATCCCAAAATGTTGCAAAGCGTGACAAAAACGAATGAATAAAGTCCGGCTTATCTTAATATCTTTATCCCGTCCCAACGCCAGACTCAGCGCTGCTACGTTTCACGAACCCGTGTCGTTTCTTCAGGGGCTCTCTAGCCGACTCCAAAAGCTGGTTTTGTTCTGGAAGAATAAAATTACCATGCTTAAAAACTGTTGCTTAAAATGTTGTTAATATACTGAAGATTAACATACCATTTCGCTTGATAAAATTAGATGATAGGATCTCACCGCATGTGTTCACCGGCTACATGTTCGCTACCAAATGTCCAAAAAACGCCGCGCAAGCGGCTTACAATACTCAAAGGTGCTAATATATACTGAGGGCAATCACAATGTTCAGTGTTCTAATTTTGTATGCTGATCAAATGCAGAGATTCCAATCAATTTGTGTATTTAGCCCATTAGGGTTAACAGTTTGCAATACAAAAGTCCATCGTTGCTCCCGGTACGTTAAAGTCTGATCTATAGATTTTCCGTGAGCCCCCCTGGTAACCCGTTCTATGCAAAAACAACGTAAATCCCTGAAATTATGATGGTAAGCAAGACAATGAGCTACCATAGGAGCTGTTAAATTCTTGCAGTTTGACTTCCGGTGACGTCATCCACCTGAATGGCGGCGTAGTGCGGGAGCTCCGCCACCAATGAGCTAAATAAAGCTGTGATAGCCCCTACGGGCATTGTTTTGGGCGGAAAGGAGAGCGGGAGTGGCTAAGGGAGAGCTGCCCAACCTCACCGCTGACCCGAGAGAGCGGAACGCTGAACAGGGAGCTGAACGCGCCGCTGGAGCGGCAGCTAGGCACCGCGTGGGAAGTGCGGCCTAACGGAGGTGAGCCGACCACGAGCAAACGGAGTTCGCCGGGAGGTGGGCTGAGAGAGCGGCAGGAGCAGAGGAGCACTCCGTCCAGGGAGAAGCCCGCTTTAGTCGGGGAGAGCTGAAAGCAAGGCTAAAATAAAACCTCCCTGCACAACGCTGTGGTGCTTAGCCTTATCGGAGGAGTGCAGTCGGCCACGTGGTGGGGGCAGAGAGCAGTGGCAAAAACCTGAGCCAGGCTGCAACCTACAGGCAGAGGAAAGCAGTGGGAGAAGTGGCACCAGCCAGGTGAGGAGTAGAAGTGGGCCCGCCGGGAGGCTCTTCAAAAGCCAGATATCACCTGGGAAGAGCATCAGCCGTGGTAGAGGTCAGGGTATAACGCCTAGCCACTCCCCTCATCCAAGAGCAAAGGGAGGAGGTGAGCCCAGAGTGCAGGCCCGGTAGCCGGCTGGGGGTGAAGGGCTCAGACCTATCATGGAGAAAATAAGTGCCAAAAAAGAGGGCTTGATGAAAAAGAAACTAGCTGAATTCAGGTCCCCCTATGCTACGTCTAAAGGAGGGAAGGAAGGGCAGAAATCTGGCAAACCAGAGAAGGAAACCCCACACAGCCCGGGAGCGAGTGAAAGTGGCGAGGAGTGCTTGACAGCAGCGGAACAGATTAAGCAGTGGCTTCTCGAGTTAAAGGAAGAACTGAAGGTGGAGATGTGTGGGGTGAAAACTGAGATCATGGAGGCCGTGCGGACGATGCGCCAAGACATCCTGGAGCTGGGCGAACGAGTGGACGAAGCTGAAACTAGACTGGATAGTCAAGGAGAGACTCTGACGCAGCTCCAGCAGAGCTGGGATGAACTGCAGACGACGCAAGAGGCCCTTAAAGCCAAAGCAGAAGATCTCGAAGATCGCTCTCGGAGATGCAATCTCCGAGTGCGAGGTGTGCCGGAAGAGCTTAAGTACAAGAATAGTGAGGAAGTGGCCTACAAAATATTCCAATGCCTCCTGGTGGAAGCTGGATATGGGAAGGAAGCGGAGGTATCCCACCTGAACATAGAACGAGCACATAGAGGCCTGGGGCCAATACGAGACAATAGGCCCAGAGACATAGTAGTATGCCTGAGCTCCTACAAAAGCAAGGAACTTCTGCTTGGAGCCAGCCGTAAGTTGAGAAGCTTCCAATGGGAGGGACATAAAGTGGAGTTATATCAAGACCTGTCCCAGGGAACGCTGCAACGACGGAGGGAGATCAGAGAAGTAACGGCCTACCTGCGGAGAGCAGACCTGCGATATAAGTGGCTGTTTCCATTTGGATTATTGATCACGGTGAAAGGGCGATCGCGTACGGTACGATCCAGCGCGGAGGCTTGGAAAGCCTTGAGAGAGCTGGGAGCAGAACAGCTGCCTGAGATGATTGATAGCACCGCTACTTCTCCACGCATGGAATCCAGACCAGGAAAGATGGAGAGTGCGAAATGGCAGAGGGCGAGCGGCAGGAGATTGGCCAGGACGTCTAAAGGGGGTCACCGGAGTCCGGCATCAGAGCAAGAGGCTGGCTGAGCGGTGATATTCCACCAAAGGACTGGTATCTTTAAGTATGCTGGGTTGACAGGCTTCGGGGGAGGGCGAGGATAGGATAATGGGATACCGGGAGAAGGGAGGGAGCGGTAGGTAATGTACAGGGGGGGAAGGGAGGTGCTTAGAGGGGAGGGAAGCGGTGGGGGATAGGAGGGAGAAGGGATAGCGGGGAGAGCGGGATGAGTATGGGGGGATGGGCGAAGGGGGGCTAAAGGGGGGAAGATCTGGTGGGGAGGTGGAAGGAGTCGCTGATATGGAAGTTGAGTCTCCACAGCGGAGATTACTGAGAGGGGGGGTGGGGGGAGGGGGGAATGGGGGAGGAAGACTGGGGGAAGGGGGGGAGGAGGGGGGGTAGAGGGGGGAGGAGGGGGGGTAGGGGGGCAGAGGCAGAGTCAGCGAGATGGAAGGGGGGGAAGGGGAGTAGGAGGGGAATTGAAAATACTAACGTTGAGTGTTAAAGGATTAAATTCATCTTGGAAACGACAGAAATTGTATAAAGAATTAATGAGGCACAATGCTGATATAGTAATGCTGCAGGAGACACATTTACAGAAACAGCACGAGGCACTGGTGCAACCCAGGGGGTATAAGCATCGCCTATTCGCTTCTAATCTTAAAGAGAAAAAGAAAGGCGGGGTCGCGGTCCTCGTTAAGGGGGAAGCGCAAACTGAGGTCCAGCTGATATCCCGGGATAAAGGGGGACGATATCTCTTGCTGCGAGTGAAGCAGGGGACGGAATGGTTCTGTGTGGTGAATGTGTATGCCCCTACGGGAGCTCAAACCGAGTTCTGGAAGGATCTGAGAGAGCAGGTAGCGGTAATGGGGGAGGGTGTGATGCTTTGTGGGGGGGATTTCAATCTGGCCTGGGAGGTGGGGAGAGACACGACGGGCCACCGAGAAGGGAGGGGGAAGGATAGGAAGTATTATCAGAAATTTGTGCAGGAGAATGACTTGATTGATGTGTGGAGGATGCTTCATCCGGGCCGACGGCAATTTACCTTCTACTCAGCAGCGCATGGGACGTATTCTAGATTAGATGCAATATGGGTAGGGAAGGAGTTAGCGGGGAGGATCACGGGAGGGGAAATAGAACCGATTACCTGGTCCGATCACGCCCCAGTGGTGGTACAAGTGCGGGTGGCAGGGGAAGATAAGGGACGACAATTTTGGAAATTGAATGAGGGTCTGTTGGAGGATGCGAGGGTGGTAACTGAAGTACGGAGTCTAATTCCAGAGTATTTTGGGCAGAATGGGGGAGGAGAAGTAAAAGAGGGAGTGCTCTGGGATGCCTTTAAGGCAGTGGTAAGGGGGGTGTTCATTAAGTGGGGGGCACGTATTAAGAGGGAGAGGGCAGCACGTGAGGAGCAGTTGCGGCAACAACTTCGCGAGGCGGCGGAGGAGAGGGCTATGCCGGCGGGGGGAAGACGGCATAGTGGGACAGTCTTGGAACTCAGAGCCAAAGTTAATGCACTAGAGGCAGAAAAGATACAGTTTCGCCTACAGTTGATGAAGCAAAGATACTTCGAAGGGGGTAACAAAGTGGGGAGATATCTCGCGAGGCAGTTGCAGAAGAGAAGAGAGTGGAATAGGATCGCTCAGATTAAGAGCAGGGGGGCAGGGGTGCGAGATGCTCGGCGCATTAGAGAGGAATTCGTGGCCTACTATAGCAATTTGTATAAGGCTCGTGAGGTGGGGTCGCGGGAGGATACTTTGGAGTATGTGAGAGGAGCTGGGCTCCCGGTATTGACGGCGGATGAGCAGGAAGGGCTAGATAGAGAAATCCAACCGGAGGAAGTCTTGCTGGCCATTAAGGCGTTAAAGGCCGGCAAAGCCCCGGGGCTCGACGGCCCTAACGGCGCGCTTCTATAAACAGTTTAGTAGCCAGATAGTGCAGCCGTTGATTACGGTGTTTAATGGACCACGCAGGGGGGAGAGAAATTAGCGGAGACCATGGGATGGGCTGGTATTACCCTCATCCATAAGGAAGGGAAGGATCCTCAGGAGTGTGCGTCATACCGGCCCATTTCTTTATTAAATGTAGATGCGAAGTTGTTGGCAAAAGTGCTGGCTACTAGACTTAATAAGCATTTGGGGAAACTGGTACATCCCGACCAGGCGGGGTTTGTGCCGGGCCGACAGGTGGCAGACAACATACGGAAAGTGCTGAATGTGATTTGGTCGGCCCAAAAGAAGGGGAGGGAGACTCTGTTGGTCTCATTGGATGCTGAAAAGGCCTTTGACCAAGTGTCTTGGTCATTTTTATACTCCGTATTGGGACAATTGGGGTTTGGGCCAGGGTTTGTGCAATGGATAGGGACTCTATATTATAGCCCGAAAGCATGTGTAACGAGTAAATGGAGGTTATTCAGAGTTCTTTTCCACTGGAACGAGGGACTAGGCAGGGATGCCCGCTATCCCCGTTACTATTTGCGCTCTCCCTCGAGCCCTTAGCGGCGAGGTTAAGAGCCAATCCCGAGGTGGCGGGGGTTCGGGTGGGAAGTCAGGAATACAAAATCTCCCTTTTCGCAGATGACATTTTATTGACTATCACGAAACCCAGAGAAACGTTACAGGCAGTGATGAGTGAGATACAGAAATACGGCGAGAAGGCGGGTTTTCGGATTAATTGGGGGAAATCAGAGATATTAAGAATAGTAGGTGAGGAGGGGGAGCAACGGGAGTGGCAACGGTGTTTTCCCTTTAAATGGGCGCAGACGTCGATTCGATACCTTGGAGTACAGCTGGGGAGGAATTTGGAGGCCTTATATGCGTTGAACTATCATAAACTGGTAGCGCGGGTGGAGGAGCGATTACAGGGCTGGAGTCGCGGGTATTACTCGTGGTTTGGGAGGGTGGCGTCGGTGAAGATGATGCTTCTTCCCCAGTTTCTATTCCTCTTCCAAGTATTGCCTATACCGATACCCCGAAGAGCATTACGGCGGGTACAGCAACAGGTAGAGAGATTTATCTGGGGGGGGAAGAGGCCACGGGTGGCGGCCAGAACGACGCAGGTGCTGGTGGGAGAGGGGGGGATGGGGATCCCCAACTTTAGTTTGTATTATGCGGCAGCGCAATTGCGAGCCGTCTATGCGTGGATGCGGGAACCATATAAGCAGTGGGTAAGGATGGAGGTGGACGAGTACCGCCCAGGGGAATTGGAACGGATAGTATGGGAGGGGGGAGGAGACAGAGGTCAGAATCCGATAGTGAGACATACACTGCAGGTGTGGAGAAGGTATAGGCGGCGGTTGGTGGGAGAAAAGAAATGGTCGCCAACCATGTCCCTGCAGGCCTGTTGTGCGGAAGGCATAGGCCCGAAGGCGGCAGTACTCCGGAGATGGGAGGCGCGGGGCCTGACCCAGGCTTCCCAGCTAGTGGTCGGGACACAGTGCAGAGAATTTGAGGGAATGCGTGATTTATACCGCTTAGGAGAGGCGGATAGGTTCGCGTATCTGCAGATGTGCTCGGTGATTCGGAAAAAGGGAAGGGAGCAGGTGGGCAGAGGGGGAGGAGAGTGGTTTTGAAGGGGCCTGTTTAGGCTCCATGGGGCAACAAGGGATGCTCTCTAGGATTTATAGAGGCCTGATTGCCAGAGGGGAAAGGAAGCTGAAGTATATGGAAGAGTGGGAAAAGGATTTAGGGGTAGAGTGGGGGGTGGATGACTGGGAGGTGATAGTAATGGGTACAGCTAAGTTTTCTATTGCCACATCCCTGCGAGAGAATGCCTATAAGGTGTTGACTCGCTGGTACCTCACACCGGAGAGATTGTTTAGGGCAGGAGTGCGTCAGACGGATGATTGCTGGCGGATGTGTGGGGAGCGGGGCTCTTGGTTACATATGTGGTGGACGTGTCCAGTAGTGAGAGAGTATTGGCGCAAAATAGGGGAGTGCATTAATAAAATGGTGGGGGGCGAGTATTGTGCTTGGTCCTGAAATGTGTCTTCTGCATAAACCGGATGGGAGGTGGGAAGGAGACTGGAGAATCATTTGGTATTGCGTGACAGCGGCACGGAGTGAAATAGCATGGTACTGGAAGCGGCCGCGAATCTGCCTTCCATAGCTAGTTTTGCAGGAAGAGTGTCTTTTCTATATGCAATGTATAAAATGACGGGGAGAGAGGGGGAAGAGGGGAACAAGTTGAGAAGCGGTGGGCGGGGGTTTGGAAATGGCTACATGAGGGAGGGTGGGGGGAGGGAGGGGTTGGGGGGGGAGGTGGGGAGGGAGACTAGGGGGTTAGAGAGGAATGAACCTTGCCAGTTTAAGGGGTGTAAGGGATAGTAGAAAGGGGCAGGGTAATGCTATTCTGTACAATGTGATTGTGGATAATCAGATTGTCCAGTACCCAGTGTGTACTTCTTGATCCTAGGACTACACAGGGGTATGAAAATGGGGGGACTGCAGGTATGGATTTCTGTGCAAGCTGATAGCTAGCCCTATGGTATGAGAAGTGACAGGAATGGTTTGTTGTCTGTAAAAAGTTGATAGGATGATAGCAATGTACATGGGGAGGAAGTGTTTGATGTACGGGCGATGGTTGATAGTAATGTAATGTTATGGCAAAGTTGATAATGTATATGAAAAAGTTGCTAATAAAAACTTATAAAACTAAAAAAAAAAAAAAAAAAAAAAAAAATTCTTGCAGTTTAATCTACTGCGATGTTCTACCAGACGCGTTTTAAAGGAACGTAAAGATTTTCCAATGTATAGCAACTGACATGGGCATTGAATCGCATACACTACCTGTGTGGTTTGACAATTAGTTGAGTGTTTCAAACTGTATCTTTTGCCCCGATGTTCAAAGAATGTAATCTCTTGATTAAGCTCACAAAATGAGCAGTCGCCACAGCGAGAATGACCTGCTGGTCTTTCTAAACTTACTGCTTCTCCAGATTGTGAAACGGTAGGGCACAGCAATTCTTTAAGATTCCTATTTCGTGTCCAGACGCACCGGATATGTTTCTCTCGAAGTTCTGGAATGCTATGAAGCACATTCATGTGTTTCTTAAGAATATTCTGTATATCACGGCTGTATGGGGAATATTGGGTCACTAAGTTAATTGATGTGTCCTCCTCATCGGGAGGCTTAGATTCTAATAAATATTCCCGATGGTTATACAGTGCCCGTTTATAAGCCTTTTCTATTATCCTAAGCGGGTATCCACGCTGTAAAAACTTTTGTTTTAAACTGTTGGCTTGGAATTTAAAATCCTGAATATCCGAACAGTTCCTCCGGTATCGGAGGAACTGAGAAAACGGGAGGCTGTCTTTTAATTTTCGCGGATGGAGACTGTCATAGTGCAATAGACCATTTTGATCCGTCAGTTTACAAAAAACATTGGTTGTCCACCCAGTGTCTCCCCTTCTAACTTGTACATCCAGAAATGTGATGCAAGTTTGACTATAAGTGCTGGTAAAGCGAATTGAATTTTCCCGCGTATTCAGCCAACTTGCAAACTGTTAACCCTAATGGGCTAAATACACAAATTGATTGGAATCTCTGCATTTGATCAGCATACAAAATTAGAACACTGAACATTGTGATTGCCCTCAGTATATATTAGCACCTTTGAGTATTGTAAGCCGCATGCGCGGCGTTTTTTGGACATTTGGTAGCGAACATGTAGCCGGTGAACACATGCGGTGAGATCCTATCATCTAATTTTATCAAGCGAAATGGTATGTTAATCTTCAGTATATTAACAACATTTTAAGCAACAGTTTTTAAGCATGGTAATTTTATTCTTCCAGAACAAAACCAGCTTTTGGAGTCGGCTAGAGAGCCCCTGAAGAAACGACACGGGTTCGTGAAACGTAGCAGCGCTGAGTCTGGCGTTGGGACGGGATAAAGATATTGATAAGCCTGACTTTATTCATTCGTTTTTGTCACGCTTTGCAACATTTTGGGATTTTGATTCACCTAAGGTATATTTATGGATAAAAACAAAAAATAGGGTCATTGATGCAAAAAAGGAGCAAGAGAAGGCAGTTATCTATGCCGCGGCTCCTAGTCTGAGACCCGCTCTGGAAAATTTCCAAATCAATACCAGTGATTATGTGAATGAATTCAAACATACCAGGCAGTGTCGAGCTGTGTCTGGAACTGCATTCCATGTTATTAGAGTAATTTTGCATTTAACTTGCCAGTGCTTGTGCTTTTCCTGTTTTCATCATTTGGCTCTTTTTTCCATTTCCTGAAAGATGCTTTTTTGGCAATAGCCTCTCTGACCTCACCTTTAAACCATGCTAGCAGTTTTTTGGACTTCCTTCCACTTTTCTTAAAGCGTGGAATACAGCTGGTCTGTGCTTCCAAGATAGTATTTTTAAACAACACCCAAGCTTGATGTAAATCTTTAACTTTTGCAACAGCTCCTTTTAGTTTTTTCTTAACTCTTTTCCTCATTTTATCATAGTCTTCCTTTTAAAAGTTAAAAGGTAGTTCTGTGGATTTCCTTACTGTCCTTCCTTCATGTATTAAATCAAACGCGATCATGCTATGATCATTATTGTCAAGTGGCCCCAACACTCTTATCTCTTGCACCGGATCTTGTGTTCCACTAAGTACTAGGTCCAAAATGGCTTCCTCCTTTGGTCGGTTCATGAACAAGCTGCTCCAAGAAGAAATCATTTATTTCACCTAGAAACTTTATCTCTCTAGCATGTCCTGCCGTGACACTGACCCAGTCGATACTGAGGTAAGTGATAACACCCATTATTATTACTGTGCTGTAACTTTTGTTGGCTTCCTGAGCATTTCATCATCCATTTGTTCATTCTGGCCAGGCGGTCGATAGTATTCCCCCACTGCCATCCCTTTCCCCTTCACCTTCCCCTTTTTACATAGAATTTCAATCCATAGAGATTCTACAGTGAATTTTGTTTCCTGCAAAACTTTAATCCTTTGTGACTAAATGCCCTCTCTATCATAGAGCGCAATCCCTCCACCAATTTGATCTGCTCTATCAGTACGATATACTTTGCATCCAGATATCACAGTGTTCCACTGGTTGTCCTTCTTCCACCATGTCTCTGAGATACCAATCATATTTAACCTCTCATTTAGTTCTATATATTCTAACAATCCTATCTTATTTTTTAGACTTCTAGCATTTGCATACAAGCATTTTAGAGGCTGTATTTTATTCATATTAATCTGGCTATTGGTAAGCTCTCTCTGCTCTGTACTCAAGGGCATTTGGGCTACTTTTGTCTTTATTGGAATCTCTCTGCTGATATGCTCTAACTTCAATCTTTTGCTAGTATTCTTCAAAGATACATTGTTCCGAACCATGCGCTCTTGGGCGACTGTCGTCTCTCTCCTATTAACTAGTTTGAAAGGCTGTTCTCTCTCCTTTTTAAAGATTAATACCAGCAGCCTGGTTCTATCCTGGTTAAGGTGGAGCCCATCTCTTCGGAAGAGCACCTCCTTTCCCCAGAATGTTCCCCAGTTTCTAACAAATCCAAACCCCTCATCCTTGCACCATCATCTCTTCCACGCGTTGAGAATCCAGAACTCTGCCTGCCTTTTGGGTACTGCGCATGGAACTGAAGCATTTCTGAGAACACTACCTTTGAAGTTCTGGATTTCAGCTTCCAACCTATTTTTGAGAGGAGTGGTCTAGTGGTTAGGACAAGGTACTTCAGGCCGGAGGGCCGGGGGTTCAAGTCCCACCTGGGGACAGCAATCTCAGGCTGGAGGGACTGGGATTTCTAATCCTATAGGCACTCCTTGTGGTCTTGGGCAAGCCACTTAACCCTCCATTGTCCATGTTCCCTGTAAGTATTAGCGTATGTGTCTCATATCCCCTCGTGTTAAATATATCCCCCAATTGACCGCTTTGACCCGGTGAAAAGCGGGATATAAATACAGCTAAATAAATAAAATAAATAAATAAATACAACCTAAGAACCTAAATTTAGCCTCCAAAACCTCCCTACCACATTTCCTATGTCATTGGTACAGAGATGTACCAAGACAGCAGACTCCTCCCCAGTACTATCTAAGACCTTGTCTAGGTGGCGCATGAGGTCCGCTACCTTCGCACTAGGCAGGCATGTTACCAGGCGATCCTCACGTCCAACAGCCACCCAGCTATCTACAAGCCTAATGATCGAATCACCAACCAATAGCTGTCCTAACCCTTCCCTCGTGGGCACATGGCCCTGGAGAAACCTCCTCGGTGCAAGAGGGTTTTACATCACCTGGAGGACAGGTCCTAGCTACAGGATCACTTCCAGCTGCACCAGGGTGATGCTTTCCTGTCACATGACCTCTCTCCTCTATGGCAACAGGGATGCTGCCAGACTAGAGGTGGGACTTCAGTCCTATATCCTTGTAGGTTTCATCTGTGTACCTCTCTGTCTTCCTTATATCCTCCAAGCCTGCTACTCTAGCCTCCAGAGATCAAACTCTTTCCCTGAGAGCAAAGAGCTCCTTGCACCTAGTGCACACGTAAGACCCTTCACCAACTGGGAGAAAATCATACATGTGAGACTCAGTGCAAAAGACTGGAAATGCCCCATCTTGCAGCTGGACTGCTGTCTGCATCTTAGTTTTAAGGTTGTGTTTAGGTATTTAAGTTCTTTACTTACTAAGGGTTGTTGGTGATACTTATACTAATACAACTATACCTAATACGTTTAATGAACTTTGTTCACCTAGAGCTTAATCTCAGGTCCTTAATGTATGCCTGATGTGGATAAACAGCTGTACCTGAGAGTGAATATGGCACCTCCTTTCCTTTAAGAGGTTTAAGCACCTATAAGGCTACAATTAGCCCAAGGGTGGATGGGTGTGAGGGAAGGAGGGAAAGAAGACTTATTAAAAGCTGGCTGCTACACAGTACCCTGTCCTGTGCTGCTAAGGTTATCTGTGACCAATTTTCTGGGTGATTCACACAGCCCTTGCTTGGATAGAGGGAGTCTTGGGTTCTAAATTTAAGCAGAAAGCTCTTTGCTGCTGCTAGGCCGTGACTGAGTATTAAATTTAAACTAGAAGCTCTCTGCTGGGTTTTAAACTTAAACTGAAAGCTACTTGTTAGTTTTTAATTTAACTAAAAGCTCTTTGCTGATATTAGGCCCTGACTGATTTAACAAATACACTGGATTCACAGATTAATCAGCTTTAATCTAAAGAATTCCTTTTTCACCAAGATTTAGAAAAATTCCCATAAGTAAATGCTTACAATTGCAGATCTCTCTCCAGAAATATCAGTCCGTTTTTGTAGTCCTTCAAGACTTCAACAAATACACTGGGTTCACAGATTAATCAGATTCAATCTAAAGTTAGATTTGAGTCTAGAAGCTCAAAAGAGTTTTCTAAAGCTGGTGGTGTGTAGTTGGGTTTTACGAGGAAATTTTGTCTTATTAACCATGTTATCTGTATCAGGAGGAATGCCTGGAACAGCTCTTTTAACATGGTCTGCTGAGTTCTGGTCAGTGGGAACATAATGCCACTGTTCTGGATGCATTTGATTTTGTATGTGTTCAGCCCTGTATATATAGTCCAGCCTCACTTTGCTGTTGGTGTAAAACTTAATCATGTCTGGTTAAATGTCCATTTCACTCAGTATCAGCTCCTCTGTTTCAATTGCTAGTACTGCTCCTTATTCTATTCATGGAATAGTGTAAGTCTGATGTGGTGCTAACTTAAACATGTTAGAGATGAATCCCATATAGGGCACACCTTATGCATCCGAAACTTTCAAATAGGCCACTGCAGCTCTTTAGAGATGTATCTGAGAAAGCATAAAGCTTTCTGTGGCAGGCAGCCTTAAGAAATGTATAATGTAAAATATATGTATGCAGAATGTGGAGTTGTTGAAAGAATTGTAGTGAATATTTCCATACTTTCTATTCTTGTCCCTTTGCTTGAGACAATCGGGTATCCCGTTATATGTAACTGTTCTGGTTGAGTTAACCCTTTCCAGGCCGAGCCCAAAACTCTTGGGATCCAAAATTCTGACTAAATATTCCTATCAAATGGTATATAATACATGACCATAGCAGAAGGAAGATCACTATTAGAACATATTGAATAAGACGGGTACAATTTTCCTGAAATATGCAAGAATTAACCCGGCTGCAGAATGTGGATTACAATTTTAAAGGAGGCCTTGAAAGGGTTAAATGTTTAATGTAAACCGCTCCTGATCGCTGGAAGGAGCGGTATAAAAATGTTACCAAATAAATAAAAAATAAAAATAAATAAATCCCAATTATGTGCTTTTCACTAAAGTTCTTTTAACAAGGTTCTTCCTTGAATGATGATTGGAGCCACAAACCCTAGTGGGTCATATACTGTTGACAAAATACCTCAACAAATTTATTATTTTTCTTGGGTTAGGACCTGGAAGATGAAGGGGCCTTCTTCAGGACTCAATTTAATCCGAGGCTATGTTGAAATGGTAGTGTATTCCCAAGTCTAAGTCCTTTTAAGTTTTTAGCATGGTCTTCTGAGGAGAATACTTTCATCACTTCCACACTGTTGGAGGCTATTTTATGGAATCTCACATTGGTCTCTACTAACATTGCTTGCACTCTTTTCAGCGGGTCATTGGCTTCTTTTTCCACAGGTACAGACTTCAATTCATTGTCCATGAAGCTTTATCTGAAGACATGGATTTGCATTTTGTATTCTGTGATCTTGCTGTTCATGGTTTTGCTGCAGTTTTTGTGGATGATGAAACAGTAGATGTCAGCTTTTATGGCAAGAGGCACTTTTCTAAAGCAGATCAAAACCCCTAATTGTTGATTAAGTCAAGCCCAGTGAGAAGTATGTTCAGTGAGGTTCCTTGGAAATGAGCGCTTTAATCCAATATAGTTTGATTATGATGTAATTTTTGGTGAGTGATATACACCAAAAATAGGTACATACCAGCTTTCTTCATTCTCTTTCAAAGATGGAGCTTGTAGTTTGGCCACTGACTAATATGCCCTTCATTAAAATTAAATAATACTGTCGTACCTCTGGCTTTTTTTTTCAGAGTTCTTTGCAGTAAGACGAGCCATGAGAGGGAGTGGTTTATATATGATTATCTCCAGGAATAAGCAGGAATGTAGTCTTCACATATGGGTATCGTTGGTACTGACGGAGCCTGCGTGGGAATGCTCCCCAGCGTCCAATAGGAAAGCATTTGGGAGCATCCCACAGCGCCTGCGTGCTGCCTTACCGCCTTTCCCAACTGTCCCTCTCCAGTTCTTCGTTTTCCGTGGAGCCGACAAGTCACACATCCTGTTACCGCAGAAAAAATTCCCTTCTTATTCTTCTTTTTTGTGGTCGCGTCTGCCTTCCCTCGACGCTAAACTGGTACCGCCGGTGGTTCTTTCTTTTTTTCTAAAAAAACAAAACAAAAAGAAACGTAATTTCTGGAGTCTTTTTCCAGTAATTTTCTCCTCAGGTGCCATGCACCATTTTGGGCACTAGGCCCAGCTTTTTCCTTCAAAATGGAAAAACCCGCTTCGGGTTTTAAAAAGTGTTCTAAGTGTGGCGGTACCATCTCTGTCACCGACACCCATGAGTGGTGCCTCAAATGTTTAGGTCCTGACCACTCTATTTCAGAGTGTGTTGCCTGTGGGATGATGTCGAAAAGGGGCCGGCAAATCCGAGCTGCTAAACTTAGCACCCTTTTTCCCTCCGATGCAGCCTCCGTGGCATCGACGTCTTCCAGGGCTTCGTCTTCCTCCCATGGATCTCAGGTAACTAAACATAAATCTAGCCAGTCCTCAAAGGGTAGATCTCCTTCTAAACATCGAGATGCCTCTGGCGTTGCCCTTGAGGGACTTTCACCGGCAAAATTGCCCCGGCAGGAGACTTCGGCTTCCAAAGCACTAACGGGGCTCCAGGATGTTCTCGAGGCTTCAACCTCGGCAGAACTACTGGTGCCATGCTCTGGGGTGCTGGCCGCTTCATCCGGCACCGATACCCAAGCATCGGTAGCGTCGATAGACCAGAGATTCTTGGTTATTGAACGCAGTCTGGTGGCTCTTCTCACGGCCTCAATGCCCCTGAAACCGCTTCAGACAATTCAACCGGTACCGGCACCAACTCCGATACCGGCACCGACTGCATCAACATCGGCAGGTATTCTACTGGGACTGAGTCAAGCGTCTCTATCCGGCATCGTCAAGTCGGTACCGGTACCGTGCCTTGCATGATCACCCGAATCGGAGATACTTCGAATCTTCAGATGAGTCTGAAGACTCTGAAAGCTCTGCCGATACCAGAGTACTTCTTCCTGAGGATTCCTCTTCTCCTCAGCGTAGGATGTCTCCACCAGAGGATATGTCCTTTCAGGATTTTATCCGAGATGTAGCCCGAGGTCTTTCCATCACAGTGGCTCCTGAAAAAAGAGCCTAGGGCAAAGGAATTAGAAATCCTGCAATACCCTAAAGCTCCCAAGGAGGCAGCTACCTTACCTAATCATGAGATCTTGCATGATCTTGTGTTAAGGATGAGGGAAACACCTCTAACTACATTTCCTCATTCTCGAAGACTCGACACCATGTATCGAGTTCCTCCTAGTCCTGGGTTTCAGAAGACTGAATTACCACACCATTCCATGGTGGTGGAATCAGCCATGAGAAGGATAAAGAGTGCAAAAAGGCATGCATCTAATCCTCCAGGACGTGAGTGTAGGACTCTTGACGCCTTTGGATGTCGATCCTTCCATGCTTTCTGCTAGGATTAGTTCCTATATCTTGTATATGGGAATGTTCCTTAAAGAGGTCACAGGAGATTTAGAGCCTTATGAGCCCTCTCCTTCCTGATGATAAAAGGCAAGATTATCTCGCTCTTGTCAAACATGCTCAGGATGTTTCCAAGTTTGTGAATCGTGCAGCCTTTGACTGCTTTGAGTGCATAAGCAGAACCTCTGCCATTGCCATAGGTGCATGTAGGATTGCCTGGCTCCAGGCATCTGACTTGGAATTTTGGGTACCGGACAAACTAGGGAATATACCTTGCACAGGAGAGAATCTCTTTGGCAAGAATTGGCAGGAAAAAGCTAATGAGATATATGATGACAGTATCACTTGGATAGATTGTCTAAATCTACAGCTGATCCTGCGAGGAAAAGATCCTCTAAGAAAACATTCTTCAGTAAGAAGAAAACGTTTTATCCCTCCTATGCCCAGCAGGGGCATTGTTTAGGTCAGTCTGCCCAAAAGGGACAGCAGCAACAACCTAGGCAAAGAAAGACAAAAGCAGCTAAGCCTTAGCCGGCTCAGCAGACTCAGCCTCCACAGGGGCTTTGACTCCTATCTAGAAAACATTGCCTTCCTGGCCCTGAACGGCCCAGAACCCTTCACCATCCCAGGAAGGTTGTGTCATTTTGCCCCCAGATGGGGTCAGATAACAGCAGAAAATTGGACTCTTATCTATTGCAAGTGAGGGGTACAAGCTTCATTTCCTCAGCATGCCCCCTCCTACAATGGTAAGACAGTTCAATTCTCAGACCTCTCTCAACAACCGGTTAGGTCAAGAGGTCACTGTGCTCCTTTCTCAAGGGGCAATAGAAGAGGTACCCATTCCCCAACGGGGTATAGGGTTTTACTCCCCCTATTTCCTTATTCCAAAGAAAACAGGAGGACGCAGGCCTATTTTAGACCTCAGAGAATTGAACAAATTCCTGTTCAAAGAGAAGTTCAAAATGATTTCTCTAGGAACTCTGCTGCCATACCTTCAGAGTCAGGATTGGCTTTGTTCTCTAGATCTCAAGGATGCGTACACTCATGTTCTCATCCATCCAAGTCACTGAAAGTTCCTTCGCTTTCTGTTTCAAGGGAAGCACTACCAATAAGGGTTCTTCCTTTTGGTCTGGCCTCTGCACCAAGGTTGTTCACAAAATGCATGGTGGTGGTGGCAGCATTTCTCCGCAACCTGGGAATATTCGTCTTCCGGGAATATTCGTCTTCCCTTACTTAGACGACTGGCTCATTCGAGCCCCTTCAGAGCCAGAGACCAGGGTTGTTCTCTCTCGCACAATGCGCATACTTCAGTATTCTGACTTATCATTTCACGCTCACATTTCGCACATTACTAAGACCTCCTTTTTCTTTCTTCGCCAAATTCGCGCGATTCGTCCCTTTCTCTCCCCTTCAGCTTTCACTACTCTGTTGCTATCTTTAGTTATGTCACGTGTGGACTTTTCCAACTCAGTATTCATTGGTCTCCCCAAATCCCAACTGTCTCGGCTTCAAAGGATTCAAAATACAGCAGCTCGCCTTGTTACTCACTCCACTCTCCGGGACCGCATAACACCTCTGCTCTTCCATCTTCACTGGTTACCTATTCCCTTCCGCACTCAATTCAAACTGCTTACATTGGTTCATAAAGCTCTCCACACCAGCACCCCACAATACTTAACGGATCTCATTACTTTTCACTCTCCCAAGAACACCCCTCGCTCCTTTCACCTCAATCGCCTTACCCTTCCTTCTCCTTCTTGCGCCCACCTACAATCCACCCGTTCCTCTGCTTTCTTTTTTGCTGGCCCTGCTCTTTGGAATGCTCTCCCCTCCTCCCTCCGTCTGGAAATCCATCATGCCACCTTCAAACGAAACCTGAAGACTCATCTCTTTTCCCTGGCCTTCGACCTTCCCTCCCCTTTTGTGTAACCTCTTCTTTCCCCCACCTCTGTATCTCCCTCCCAGAACTATACCTTCTTATGTCCTGTCCCGTCTCTCTTTTCTCTCCTACTTTCCTGTCAGAGAATTGTAAATTTTCTTTTCTATTTCACTGGCCTTTGGCCTTTTCTTGATTGTTTGTCGATTGTACACCGCCTTGATTACTATAGAAAGGCGGTTTTTATCAAATGCAATAAACATAAACATATATGGGACTTGTCATAAACTTCCCAAAATCCAACCTTGCTCCCACTCAGTCCCTAGAGTTTATAGGAGCTCTGCTGGATACTAGACAGACAAGGGCCTTCCTTCCGCAGCCCTGCTGCCTTCGCATTGTGCAGTTAGCTTCCCAAGCACCTCACCTCACTGCTCGGGAAATGTTACAGTTGTTAGGCCACATGGCATCCACCGTGCATGTGGTTCCTTATGCTCGCCTCCATATGAGGGCAGCCCAGTGGACTTTATCCACTCAGTGGACTCAGGCGTCAGGTTGCCTGTGAGACAAAATAGCAAACTCAGATCGCCTTATTTTGTCCCCCCAATGGTGGCAGTCACCCCAAAACCTTCTGGTGGGGTCTCCTTTTTGGCAACCCCCACCCCAAGCCACTCTAACAGATGTTTCACAGGTGGGTTGGGGAGCCCACCTGCAAGGCCTCTCTACCCAGGGTACCTGGACTCCACAGGAGGCCTATCTACACATCAATCTCCTGGAACTCGGAGCAATCTTCCTTGCTCTTCGAGTATTCCACACCCAGCTCAGCTACAAGACAGTCCTAGTTCAAACGGACAATCAAGTATCCATGTTCTATGTGAACAAGCAGGTCGAAGCAGGCTCTCTGTCGCTATGCAACGAAGCTTTGCGACTATGGGCCCTCGCCAGAGAGCATCAGATTCATCTCCTTGCGGTGTATCTTCCAGGCATTCAAAACTCTTGGGCAGACAGACTCAGTCGAGTTCTGATTCCACACGAATGGTCTCTCCATGCAGACCAGGTGGCCAAAATTTTCAAATTTGGGGAACCCCGGACATAGACCTCTTTGCAAGTCCGCTGAATGCCAAACTTCCCCGGTTCTGTTCCAGATTTCTGGCTCAGGGTTGTCAGACCAGGGATGCTTTCCTCCTCCATTGGAGTCAGGACTTCCTGTATGCCTTTCCACCCATTCCCCTAATTCCCAAAACCCTGTTCAAGCTTCACAGAGACAGAGGTCATATGATTCTCATAGCTCCACGTTGGCCACAGCAAATGTGGTACCCTCTGCTCCTACATCTCTCTCAAGCCCCGCCTCTGGAGTTAGGATCTGCTCCAGATCTCCTTTCTCAAGAGGACAGGATGCTGTGGCATCCCAATCCCTAGTCTCTGCATCTCAGGGCCTCGTTGCTGAAAGCCTAGAACTTCACGGTCTTAACCCGTCCCAGCAGGTAAAGGATAGCCTTTATGCTTCCAGGAAGCCTTCCACAAGACGCTCTTATGCATTTAAGTGGAAAAGGTTTACCATATGGTGCTCGCAGAAGGGTCTTAACCCTCTTGCGATACCTCTGGAATCATTACTGGAGTATCTCCTTCATTTATCAAATGCAGGGCTTAAGACCAATTCAGTGAGAGTTCATTTGAGTGCTATTGCAGCTTCTTTCAAGCCTCTAAATGGACAACCTATTTCCTCTCATCCTCTCATAGCGAGATTTATGAGAGGCCTTCTTTTAACTAAGCCTCCCATTAAGTCACCACCGGTGGCATGGGACTTAAATCTGGTTCTTGGGCAGCTCATGAAACCACCCTTTGAACCATTAGCCACTACCTCTTTGAAATTCCTTTCCTGGAAGGTCATCTTTCTTATTGCAATCACATCAGCATGTCACATCAGTGAATTGCAGGTGTTGGTGGCTGATCCCCCTTATACAAGGTTCCATCATGATAAGGTAGTCCTTAGGACTCATCCACACTTTATGCCAAAGGTGGTGTCACCTTTTCATTTAAACCAAGCAGTTTACCTTTTTGTATTCTTCCCAAGGCCTCATGCCTCAAATGCAGAAAAGAATCTTCATACTTTGGACTGTAAAAGGGCTTTGGTCTTATCTCCAGGAACAAGCAGGAATGAGTCTTCACATATGGGTATCGTCGGTACTGACGGAGCCTGCGCGGGAACGCTCCCCAGCGTCCAGAAAGAAAGCTTTTGGGAGCATCCCACAGCGCCTGCGCGCTGCCTTCCCGCCTTTCCCAACCGCCTCTCTCCAGTTCTTCTTTTCCACGGAGCCAGCAGGTCGTGTTCCTGTCACCGCTGAAGAAGTTCTTTATTTTCTTTTATTTCTTTGGTCGCACGTCTGCCTTCTTCGATGTCGGACCGGTACCGCCGGTCCTTTCTTCTTTAAAAAAAAAAAACAAAAAACACCTACCGTTTCCCACTTCTGTGCATTTTTTTCTTTTGGGCCTTAGGCCTAGAAAAATTTTCCTCATGGAAAAGCCCGCTTCCGGGTTTAAAAAGTGCACGAAGTGCAGCGGTACTCTTTCTATCACTGACACCCATGACTGGTGTCTAAAATGTTTGGGTCCTGACCACTCCATCACCGATTGTGAGTCCTGTTCCATGATGTTTAAAAGAGGTCGACAGAATCGAGCGGCCAAGCTCAGTACCCTGTTTCCCTCTGATGCAGCTTCGGTGGCATCGACATCTTCCAGGGCTGCTTCTTCCTCCCATGGATCTCAGGTAACCAAACATAAGTCCAGCCGGTCCTCGAAGGGTATATCTCCCTCTAAGTATCGAGATGCCTCCGGGCTTGCTCTCGAGGATCCCACACCGGCAAAATTACCCCGGCAGGAAGCTCCGGCTTCCAAAGCTTCATCTATGGGGTTACAGGTTGACATCGATGGCTCGTCCTCGACCGATCACCTGTTACCATGTTCTGGGGTACCGCTGGTTTTCCTCTGGTACCGACATCCAGACATTGGTTGCGTTGATGGATCAGAATATTCTGACCATGCAGCGTGCCATTACGGCATTCATAGAAGCTGCGACGCCTCCGATACCGGTTCTGGCACCAGCACCGATATCTGTTCCGGTGCCGGTACCGATTGCATCGACATCGGCTTCGGTGTCGACTGCAGTGGTGCCCATTGGTACCGAATTGGTACCGATCTCTCCCGATGTCGATACCACTCGGTACGCTTATCGGGCTCTGCAGGAGCATCCAGACAGGCGATACTTTGATTCCTCCGAAGACTCTGATGAATCAGAGGCTTCTGTCGAAGCATCGGTACTCCTTCCTCAGGAGTCCTCTTCTCCAAAAAGAAGAATGTCTCCTCCAGAAGACTTGTCTTTTCAAGACTTCATTAGGGAAGTGGCCAGGGGCCTCTCCATTTCAGTGGCCCCTGAATCAGAGCCTAGAGCCAAGAAATTGGATATTTTACAATATCCTAAGGCTCCTAAAGAGGCAGCTACTTTACCAATTCATGAGATCCTTTATGATCACATGTTGGGCATATGTGAGACACCTCTCACTATCTCCCCTCATTCTCGTAGGTTGGACACCATGTACCGTGTTCCTCCTTGTCCTGGCTTTCATAAGACTCAGCTTCCTCACCACTCTATTGTGGTGGAGTCTGCTATGAAGAAGATAAAGAGTGCAAAAAGACACTCATCTAATCCTCCAGGAAGAGAATGCAGAACCTTGGATGCTTTTGGCCGGAGAATTTTCCAGGCCAATATGCTTGTTGCCAGAATCAACTCCTATAGTCTCTATATGGGGATGTTTCTAAAGGAAGTTAAAGATCATCTGCAAACTTTATCTCCTTTTATCTCAGAAGATAAAAGGGAAGAGTTTCTCACCTGGCTTAAACATGCCCAGGATGTTTCCAAATTTTCCAACCGTGCAGCCTTTGACTCTTTTGAGTGTGTCAGCAGAGCCTCGGCTATTGCCATAGGTGCACGCAGAGTTGCTTGGTTACAAGCTTCTGATTTGGAACCCTGGGTCCAGGATGGATTAGGAAATCTTCCTTGTACAGGTGAAAACCTTTATGGCAAGGATTGGCAAGCAAAGGCCACTCAGATGGATGCTGAGAATTCTGCCTTAGATAGACTTTCAAAGTCTACTTCTGCTCCTGTTAGAAAAAGGTTATTCAAAAAGGCTTTCTTTCCCAAAAAGGGGTAATATTATCCTGTTTATGGTCAGCAGGCATCTTCTGCGGGTCGTTTTGCTGCAAAGCGTCAGCAACAACCTAAACAAGCCAAGCCCCTAAGGCTGCAAGGACTGCTACGGCCCAACAGCCTCAGCCTCCTCAGGGCCTTTGACTAACATCTAGAGAACTTAACCTTTCTGGCTCTAGAAGAACCAGAGCCTCTCACCATTCCAGGAAGGTTAGCCCACTTTGCTCCCAGATGGGAACAAGTCACGGCAGAGCAATGGACCCTCTCCATCATAAGGGAAGGGTACAAGCTTCATTTCTTAAACCTTCTTTCTCACACCATGGTGAGACAGTTCAATTCTCCAACATCTCTCCTCGACCTTCTGGGTCAGGAGATTGCTACCCTTCTTGCCCAAAGGGCAATAGAAGAAGTACCCCTTCTTCAACAGGGCTCAGGGTTCTACTCCCCCTATTTTCTTATCCCAAAGAAAACAGGGGGCTACAGACCCATATTAGATCTCAGAGAATTGAACAAGTTTCTATGCAAGGAGAAATTCAAGATGATTTCTCTCGGTGCTCTCCTTCCATACCTTCAGAGTCAGGATTGGCTTTGTTCTCTAGATCTCAAGGATGCGTACACCCATATCCTCATCCATCCAACACACAGAAGGTTCCTTCGGTTCCTTTATCAAGGAAAGCACTACCAATACAGAGTGCTTCCTTTCGGTCTGGCCTCTGCTCCAAAAGTGTTCACAAAATGCATGGCAGTAGTAGCTGCATTTCTACGCACTCTAGGAATATTTGTATTCCCATATCTGGATGACTGGCTCATCCGAGCTCCGTCCCAGTCAGAGGCCCAGACTTCCCTAGCCTGCACAAGGCGTGTTCTTCAGTATCTGGGACTTGTAATAAACATCCCAAAATCCCATCTCACCCCTACTCGGTCACTAGAGTTCAGAGGGGCCTTGCTGGATACCACAACTGCAAGGGCCTATCTTCCCCAGGCCCGTTGCCTACGCTTGGTGCAGTTAGCCTCACAAATTCAGTTAAAGTCCCATTTAACAGCTCGAGAAATGTTACAACTGTTAGGCCACATGGCATCCACCGTGCATGTGGTTCCTTACGCTCGCCTTCACATGAGGGCAACTCAGTGGACTCTGTCCACCCAATGGACCCAGGCATCAGGGTGCCTGTCAGACAAAATAACAACCTCCAGTCGCCTCTTCTGGTCTCTCCAGTGGTGGAGGTCTACTCAAAATCTGTTGCTGGGGTCCCCCTTTCAACAATCGCTACCCCAAGCAACCCTTAAAACAGATGCTTCTCCAAAGGGTTGGGGAGCTCATCTACAAGATCTCTCCACCCAGGGCATCTGGTCTCCATAAGAGACATCTCTACATATCAACCTCTTGGAGCTCAGAGCAATTCTTCTAGCTCTCAGAGTCTTCCATACCCTGCTCAGCTACAAGACAGTCCTCATCCACACGGACAACCAAGTAGCCATGTTCTACGTGAACAAGCAGGGTGGGACTGGCTCTCTGTCGCTTTGCAACGAAGCTTTGAGATTGTGGGCCTTCGCCAGAGAGCATCAAATTCATCTCGTGGCAGTGTATCTTCCAGGGGTTCAAAACTCTTGGGCAGACAGACTCAGTCGAGTTCTGCTTCCACACGAATGGTCCCTCCATGGGGACCAGATAGCCAGGATCTTCCGAATTTGGGGAACCCTGGACATAGACCTGTTTGCAAGTCCGTGGAATGCCAAACTTCCCCGGTTCTGTTCCAGGATTCCGTGTCAGGGAGTTCAGGCCAGGAATGCCTTCCTCCTTCATTGGGGGCAAGACTTCCTCTATGCGTTTCCACCCATTCCCCTAATTCCCAAGACACTGTTCAAACTTAAGAGAGACAAGGGGTCTATGATCCTCATAGCACCACATTGGCCACGCCAGGTGTGGTACCCTCTACTTCTGCATCTCTTTCAAGCTCCCTCCCTGGACTTGGGATCTGCTCCAGACCTCCTGTCCCAGGAGGAGGGAACGTTGTGGCACCCAAATCCCCAGTCTCTTCATCTCAGAGCCTGGTTGCTGAAGGCCTAGACCAGTGATGGCTAACCTTTTTGAGCCCGAGTGCCCAAACTGCCGCACAAAGCCAAAGAATTTCCTCAAAGTGCCAGCACGTCAATTAAAGCCTCATTTGCATAAGGTGCCTCATTTGCATAAATATTTGCATAATGTTACCATACACTAACTTTTAGTAAACATGCCTCTTAATGAGTATATGGATAAAGAAAGACTAAAAGGTTTCTACATTACTATAATCCAGTACCAACCGCCAGGCACATTAGGAACTACTACAAACGCTGCCCATTTAGAACCCATAGCAAACCCGCCGTATCCTAACAGCACTACCAGGACTCACAAAGCACCATACCCTAACTATCAAAAGGCAACACTGCAAATATTAAACCAATACATTTCAGAGAACAACAATACATGACCTACTGGGGAAAGAACAAGTGGCAATGTCAAATAGGAATTATATAAACAGAATACCTCAGCTGAGTTACACATGCAGAACAGACCATCACCAAACAAGGAATCACAATTTAGAAACAGGAAGACAATAATTAAACTGGGAACCCCAAAAGCCAAACTTGGAATATACAACAACACTGTAGAAATAAAACTATAAATTAATTTCCTCTTGTACTAAACAAAGCGCAAAAATTAATGATGCACATTTCCAGGAGCTGACATATTCCAGTTAATAAATTCAAAATAAAGAGATGTTTTTCTACCTTTTGTGCATTTTTTTTCAGTTGCAATTGTTCCAGCCACTTTCTTCTGGTTTCTTCGTGTCTTCTGCTAACTCTCCATCTGCTGTCCATTTGTCCTTTCTTCTGTCTTGTTTTTTTTTTCCATTCTCTCTCTACATCTGCTTTAACATACTAATCTTTCTCCTTTTGCTCTTTCCTCATTCCTATTTCATCTACTCAAAATTTACCCCTCCATCCTCAATCCCCACCTATTCTCCCAATACCCGGCCAATTGTAGATTTTTTATCCCTCCCACACAAAATATTTTTCCCCTCTCCATTTTACTCTCCCAGCCCCATCCCATTCTAATCCTCCCCCAACACCAGCTCCCTTCTAGTTCCAGCCTCACCCAGCATCCATTCCCTTCTAGTCCCTGCATCAGCCCATTTCCAGTCCTAGCAGCCCCCCAACCCATTTCCAGTCCTAGCAACCCCCCAACCCAATACCAGTCCTAGCCCCCCCTCATCAACCCACTTCCAGTCCTAACCCCCCATCACCCCATTTTCAGTTTAAGCCCCCCCTATAACCCATTACCAATCCTAACCCCCATCAGCCCACTTCCAGTCCTAACCCCCCATCAGCCCACTTCCAGTCCTAACCCCCATCAACCCATTTCCAGTCAGCCCCCCATAGCCCATTGCCAGTCCTAACCCCCCCATCAGCCCACAGTCCATTACCAGTCAGAACCCCATCAGCCCACCACAAGTCCTAACCCCTCCCCATCAGCCCATTTCCTGTCCTAGCCCCCCCCATATTACATTATCAGTCATAACCCCTCATATCCCATTAGCAGACAGCCCCTATCAGCCAACATCCCATTACCAGTCTTAACCCCCCCATAGCCCATTGCCAGTCCTAACCCCCCCCATCAGCCCACAGCCCATTACCAGTCCTAACCCCATCAGCCCACCTCAAGTCCTAACCCCTCCCCATCAGCCCATTTCTTGTCCCAGCCCCCCCATAGCCCATTATCAGTCCTAAACCCCCCCATAGCCCATTACCAGTCCTAACCCCATCAGACCACCTCCAGTGTTAACCCCCCATCAGCCCATTTCCAGTCCTAACCCCACCCAACAGCCCACCTCAAGTCCTAACCCCTCCCCATCAGCCCATTTCCTGTCCTAGCCCCCCAGAGCCCATTACCAGTCCTAACCCCACCCAACAGCCCACCTCAAGTCCTAACCCCTCCCCATCAGCCCATTTCCTGTCCTAGCCCCCCATAGCCCATTACCAGTCCTAAGCCCCCATCAACCCACTTCCAGTCCTAATCCCATCAGCCCATATAGACTTAGCTCCCCCATAGCCCCTAGCCCCCCCATAGCCCATCACCACTCCTAACCTCCCCCAGCCCATCACCAGTCCTAACCCCTCCCCATCAGCCCATTTCCTGTCCTAGCCCCCCATAGCCCAGTACCAGTCCTAGCCCCAACAGCCCACAGCCATTACCACTCCTAACCCCCCCAGCCCATCACCAGTCCTAACCCCCCAACAGCCCACAGCCATTACCACTCCTAACCCCCCCAGCCCTTTACCACTCCTACCCGCCACCAGCCCATTACTTCTCTTAACCCCCCCATCAGCCGTTTTCATGTCCTACCCCCCCCAGCCCATCACCAGTCCTAACCCCCCCCAGCCATTTCCTCTCCTCACACCCCCCATCCCATCTCCACTCCTAACCCCCCCCCAGCCCATCACCACTCCTAAACCCCCCCCAGCCCATCACCACTCCTAAACCCCCCCCCAGCGAAATGTTTTTTACAAAGAAAGCTGTCGCTGCCGGGGCCGCCGCGGCAGAATCGAGTGTGCCGCGGGGCCCCCCCGCCCAGCAGAGCCTGCCCTCCGTCCCGGTATCACCTCTCTCAGCTGCCTCCAGTCACACGCGCCGGCTTTCAGAGCGCGAGGGAAGAGTTTCTCCCTCGCTGCTCTGTTAAGCCCGCGGGGGCTGATGGGAATCAGCCCCCGCGGGCTTAACAGAGCCGCGAAAGGGAAACTAATCCCTTCGCGCTCTGAAAGCCGGCGCGTGTGACTGGAGGCAGCTGAGAGAGGTGATACCGGGGACGGAGGGCAGGCTCTGCTGGGCGGGGGGGCCCCGCGGCACACTCGATTCTGCCGCGGCGGCCCCAGCCCCGGCAGCGGCAGCTTTTTTTTTTTTTTTTTAATGCCGCATATCTTGATTGCGGACCTTCCCGCGTGCCAGCTGCAAGGCCTTCGCGTGCCACAGCTGGCACGCGTGCCATAGGTTCGTCATCGCTGGCCTAGACTTTCAAGATTTGCATCTTTCTCAGCAGGTGAAGGATATCCTTCATGCTTCCAGAAAGCCTTCCACTAGACGTTCCTATGCTTTGAAATGGAAAAGGTTTACCATTTGGTGTGCACAGAAGGGTCTTAACCCCCCTTGCAGTACCTCTGAATTCTTTACTAGAATATTTGCTGCATTTATCCCATGCAGGCCTTAAAACGAATTCAGTAAGAGTCCATTTGAGTGCTATTGCAGCATCCCTTAAGCCTCTCAATGGACAGCCTATTTCCTCTCATCCTCTTATTGCAAGATTCATGAGAGGCCTTCTTTTAACTAAACCTCCCATTAGACCACCTCCAGTGGCATGGGACTTGAATTTGGTTCTTGGCCAGCTTATGAAGCCACCCTTTGAACCCTTAGCCACTACCTCCTTGAAATTTCTTTCCTGGAAGGTTACTTTTCTCATTGCAGTCACCTCAGCTCGCCGCATCAGTGAGCTGCAAGCCTTGGTGGCTAATCCTCCTTATACAAGGTTCCATCATGACAAGGTAGTCCTCAGGACTAATCCACACTTTATGCCTAAAGTGGTCTCACCTTTTCATCTGTACCAGGAGGTGTATTTACCTGTCTTTTTTCCAGGACCTCATGCATCAAGTGCAGAGAGGAATCTCCATACCCTGGATTGTAAGAGAGCACTTGCTTTTTACTTACAAAGGACACAGCAACATAGAAAGTCCTCTCAACTCTTTGTTGCTTTTGATCCCTCTCATTTGGGACTTCCGGTCTCTAAGAGAACTCTGTCCAATTGGATTGCTCAGTGTATTTCTTTCGCCTACCAGAGTAAGAACCTTTCTCTGGAGGGCCATGTCACAGCTCACAATGTGAGGGCCATGGCAGCCTCTATGGCTCATCTGAACTCTGTGTCCATCAACCAAATCTGTCTAGCGGCCACCTGGGCCTCGGTTCATCCCTTTACAGCCCATTACGGCTTGGACAAGGACTCCCGCCGGGATGCCTTGTTTGGTCAGGCTGTTCTCAAACACCTGTTCCATACCTAATCCATACCATGGGGGCAGGTAGAGCCCTTCACAGGGACTCACAACCTTGGAGATCTCCCTGGCATCTCTAGCTGGGGAGTCCCCATATGTGAAGACTCATTCCTGCTTGTTCCTGGAGATAGCACAGTTACTTACCTGTAACAGGTGATCTCTGGGAACAGCAGGAATAAGTCTTCACAACCCACCCACCTCCCCTAGGAGTTGTATCTCTCTCTCTATCTTTCCTTTCCTCTCTCTCTTTGTCTCAGCTTAAAACTCGAACTGGAGAGAGGCGGTTGGAAAAGGCGGAAAGGCAGCGCGCAGGTGCTGTGGGATGCTCCCAAAAGCTTTCTTTCTGGACGCTGGGGAGCATTCCCGTGCAGGCTCCGTCGGTACCGACGATACCCATATGTGAAGACTTATTCCTGCTGTTCCCAGAGATCACCTGTTACAGGTAAGTAACTGTGCTTTACTTGCAAAGGACACAGCAACATAAAAAGTCCCCTCAACTCTTTGTTGCTTTTGATCCTAGTCATTTGGGACTTCCAGTCTCCAAAAGAACACTGTCCAGCTGGATTGCACAGTGTATATCTTTTGCCTATGAGAATAAAAATCTTTCTCTTGAAGGCCATGTCACAGCTCACAATGTGAGAGCCATGGCAGCCTCTATGGCTCATCTTCACTCTGTGTCTATCGACGACATCTGTCGAGCATCTACTTGGGCTTTGGTTCATACCTTCACAGCCCATTACTGCTTAGACAAGGACTCCTGCTGGGATGCCTTGTTTGGTCAGGCTGTTCTTCAACACCTGTTCCATACTGTGGCGCTCACACCCCTGCCAGGCGGCTGCCTAGTAGAGACGGGAGACCATTTTGTATTCCTTTTCCAAAGGGTTGTAGTTTTGTAGTCAGAAATGAACCAAGTGGATGTTTTAAAGCGCACAGGAATTTTTATTAGCTTCCTTTTAGGTAAGATGGTAACAAACTTCAAAGCAACTTTACACTCAGGACAAAAAAACAAAGGATAATCTCCAATTAAAGCAAATGCCAAAACAGTGTTGCAGTAGAATTATTTACAATGGCTTTCTTTTCTTTCCCTTTAAAAATGCTTCTTACTTCAGCAAGGATAAAGGCACATGTATTTACAAGCCACAATCAAAGTCAATAGGGCTGCTAGCTTCTTCTTTGCTGTTTTCAGTTAAAAAGTTCTCAACTATCTAGCCCAGACTTGGTTGCACTATCTACTTCTTTAGGAAAGAACCTTAATGCTTCAATACAAGACTCATTCTCTCCTTTTCTTCAGGCTTTCAGCTATAGCAAAGTTGTAACAGCTTTCTTAATTTCTTTCTGCTATTTGGTTTTCATTAATTAGCATCAATGCATACAGCACAGTCCATCTCAGAACAAGAAGAACCCATGTCAGTTCCTCTACCATCCACTTCCATACTCTCTTCTGAGTTGCATATTGGTAAAGCTTGGAAACATTCAGGCACTTTTTGCTCTATGTCTTTTAAAAGCTCAAATAGCCTATTCCACTGTACTGCCCCTCCTTCTCTTGGCAGTACTTCAACAGGCTTCTCCTGTTCAGCCTTTCTTGAAAACCCCTTCTTTCTAATCTGGGTTTTCCCAGGTACAAATCCCTCTTCAGAATCAGAGCAAGAGATACAAGCTTTAGGCTTTACTGCTTTCTTTCTCCTACCTTGGAGTTATCTCCAGGAACAAGCAGGAATGAGTCCTCACATATGGGTACGTCGGAACCGACGGAGCCTGCGCGGGAAAGCTCCCCAGCTTCCCAGAAAGGAAAGCTTTTGGGGCCTCCCACAGCTCATGCGCGCTGCCTTCCCGCCTTCCTGACCAACTCTCCTCAGTTCTTCTTTTTCCGCGGAGCCAGCAGGTCGTGTTCCTGTCACCGCTGAAGAAATTGTTATTTTAATTTGTTTCTTTGAACGCGTGTCTGCCTTCCCCGATTCCGGACCGGTACCGCCGGTCTTTTTTCCTTTATTTCTTTAAAAAAAAAAAAATTAATTACTTTTCCCCCACTTGGTGTGTTTGTTCTGTGAGGCCTCTAGGCCTTCTCAAATTCTCCCTCATGGAGAAACCAGCCTCTGGTTTTAAAAAATGCACCAAGTGTACCGGTACTATTTCAGTCACAGATACCCATGAATGGTGTCTTAAATGTTTGGGGCCTGACCATTCCATTCCGGATTGTCCATCCTGCTCTCTGATGTCCAAACGTGGCTTACAGAACCGAGCAGCCAAGTTTCATATGCTGTTTTCTACGGATACTCCAGCATCAACATCCTCAAGGTCTTCCTCTCCTGATGGATCTCAGGTAACCAAACATTCTTCAGGCAGGTCCTCAAAGGGCAAATCTCCCTCTAAGCAGAGAGAGGCCCTTGGGTTTGACCCTGAGGACCCTGCCCCAGCCAAACAACCCCGGCGGGAAGCTCCGGCTTCCAAAGCTCCTCCTATGGGGTTACAGGTTGACATCGATGGCACGGCCTCGACCGATCACCTGTTAGACTGCTCTGGGGTACCGGCCAACACTGGTACCGACATCCAGGCAGTTGTGGCGTCTATGGGTACTACTGTACAATCCATGCAGCAGGCCATACTGGCTTTCATTAACGCTGCAACGCCCTCGGTACCGCAACAATCGGTTCCGACTCCGGTACCACAACCGATACCGGTACCCAGAGCATCTACTTCCAGTAGCATGCCGGTTCCGGTCTCCGGTTCCGGAGGTTTTCTCGATACCGATCCGGTTCCCGGTACGCCTGATGTCGATACCGGTCGGTACGCGTATCGATCTCTGTAAGCTAATAGGCGGTACTTTGAATCTTCTGAGGATTCTGATACCGCAGATGATTCTGCTGATGTCTCTTTTACTCTCCCTGAGGAGCCCTCTTCTCCAAAAAGGAGAATGTCTCCTCCAGAGGATTTGTCCTTTCAAGACTTCATTATTGAAGTAGCTAAAGGACTCTCCATTTCTGTAACCTCTGAAAAGGAACCTAGAGCAAAAAAATTAGATATTTTAGATACTCTAAGGTTCCCAAAGAGGCAGCCACCTTACCCATACATGAAATTCTTCAAGAACACATGATGGACTTGTGGGAGGCTCCTCTCACCCTATCTCCACATTCTCGACGTTTGGACACCATGTATCGGGTTCCTCCTTCTCCTGGTTTTCAAAAAACTCAGCTCCCTCACCACTCTATTGCTATGAAAAAGATAAAGAGTACCAAAAGGCACTCTTCTACCCCTCCAGGAAGAGAATGTAGGACTCTGGATGCTTTTGGTAGAAAAATCTTCCAAGCTAGCATGCTTATTGCCAGAATCAATTCATACAGCATCTATATGGGCATGTTTTTGAAAGAGATTGCACTGAAGATACGTCATTTTCTCCCCTTTATCCCAGAGGATAGAAAGGAGGAGTTCCTTCTTTTGCTAAAGCATACTCAAGATGTTTCAAAGTTCTCCAACAGAGCAGCCTTTGACTCCTTTGAGGGAGCTAGCAGAGCCTCTGGCATTGCCATAGCTGCTCGCAGACTTGCTTGGCTCCAGGCCTCTGATTTGGAACCCTGGGTACAAGATGGCTTGGGCAATCTGCCCTGTACAGGTGAAAATCTGTTTGGCAAGGAGTGGCAAATCAAAGCCACTCAAATGGATGCAGAGAATGCTGCTTTAGATAGACTTTCTAAGTCTACCTCTACCCCTGCCAAGAAAAAATCTTTTAAGAAGCCTTTCTATAAAAAGACCAGATTTTCCACAAATACTGGCCAGCAATCTTCCCAAGTTCGCTTTGCTCCTAAGCGTCAGCAATCTAAACAGGCCAGAACAAAGTCTACAGGGGCTGCTACAGTCCAGCAGTCCCAACCCCCTCAGAGTTTTTGACTTGATTCTAGAGAACTTAACCTTTCTGGCTCTGCAACAACCAAAGCCTCTCACCATTCCAGGAAGGTTAACTCATTTTGCTCCCAGATGGGAACAAATCACATCAGAACAGTGGACCCTCTCTATCATCAGAGAGGGCTACAAACGACATTTCTCCAGCCTTCCTCCCCATACCATGGTGAGACAATTCAATTCTCCCCCATCTCTCCTGTACCTGTTGGGTCAGGAGGTGACCACCCTTCTTGCCCAAAGGGCAATAGAAGAGGTTCCTCTTCTTCAACAGGGGTCAGGGTTTTACTCCCCTTATTTTCTCATCCCCAAGAAAACAGGAGGGCACAGACCCATTCTAGATCTGAGAGAATTGAACAAATTTCTGTACAAGGAGAAATTCAAGATGCTCTCTTTAGGTACTCTCCTTCCATATCTACAGAGTCAGGATTGGCTTTGTTCTCTAGATCTAAAGGATGCGTACACACATATACTCATCCATCCATCCCACAGAAAATTTCTACGATTTCTGTTCCAGGGAAAACATTTTCAATACAGAGTACTCCCCTTCGGTCTAGTCTCTGCTCCAAGAGTGTTCATGTCAATAGTGGCTGCATTTCTACGCACTCTGGGAATATTTGTCTTCCCATACCTGGACGACTGGCTCATCCGAGCTCCATCTCAGTCCGAGGCTCAGACTTCCCTGGACCACACCAGACGCATACTGCAGTATCTGGGACTCGTCATCAATCTGCCAAAGTCTCAACTCACCCCTACTCAGTCCCTAGAATTCATAGGGGCCTGGCTAGATACCACCACTGCAAGGGCCTATCTTCCTCAGGCCCGTTGCCACCGTCTAGTGCACTTGGCCTCTCAAATTCAGTCCAGAAGCCACTTGACTGCCAGGGAGATGCTACAACTGCTAGGCCACATGGCATCCACAGTTCATGTGGTGCCTTATGCTCGCCTACATATGAGCTCTCACAAAAAAGAAGATGGCCCACTCTTCTTGAGCGATAAATAATAATTACTAGAAAAAAGTCGCTCACTGTTAATGAACTAGAGACTTAAATTGCCACAAACTCAATTATACATTACTAATGAGGTCTCAGTAAAAAACTGTTGTAAAACCTTGTGGACTGCTGTCGACAGAGGGCTTTTTACTCGTTTACATCAACGACCTCTTTGTTTCTTTTTTTTCTTAACTATACACCAAACACTGTAGCTATATTGTCAACGGGACTAATCGCTTCTCTGTTATCTGAAAAAGGCACTTCTAAACCACACCTTCTTATCCTCTTCTTCCCGGATCGCTACAGTGTCATAATACTTCTGATCCCAACGTCAATCCCCGGTACCAATAGACGTTTCACAATTCTGTTTCCTCAGGGGACCGTAGAAAAATCGCTAAATGCTGCCCACGCCGTTTAGCCATAAACGAAACGATTACCAAAACTCTTCTTACGACTACTTCGATCTGCAGACGCTGCACTCTCTCTTCCACCTTTGACTGCCGCGTAAGGGGAGCGAAAATCAGCCAGTTTCTTGCATGCCGCCAGGGATCCTTTATTTTTTTCCATTCTTTCGTTATGCAACGCTAGGTTCCCAAGCTTCCAGTAATACCCCCGGTGGGCTGCGTCCCCTGAGTGCCTCTCCCTCTGCTTCTCAGCTGGTTGACAAAGCTGCTTATGGAGCCACACTGTCTGCTATGGAACTGCACCTTGCTCTGCTCACTTCCCCCTTGCCCTGCTCACTTCCCCCTTGCCGGGGCTGTTTCCTCCACCGAGCCTCTCACCTTGATACTCCTCCACACTCTGTCCGTCTCCTGGAGTCGTCTGCCTGACTCACCCAGTACAGCTTCTCTCCTCACCGCTTCGCCGCTGGGCTATAATCCTGGCTCCCCACGTTCTCAGCTCTCTGGGTCGAGATGGACTTTGCCGTATCCACCCGGGGGGTACTGTTGACGCTTTCTCCCCTTCGTAGTGCTCTGTTCCCAGCCTCGTTGCCTTCCCGCCTCCTCACCGGTTTTCTTGTCCTCGTGCCTCTCCTCGGCTCTCCGTCCGCCGCCAGCTGCCTCCTGCTGCCGAAATGCCGTGCCCCCACAGCACCGCGCTCCGTGAATTGCACTGCCGCTTTGGATTCCTCCGCTTGGCCGCACGGTCTTCCACTGCTCCAAACTATCGGTTCTCCTCAGCCAGCTGCACGCGGTCTCAGAGGGGACGTCACTGCTCACCGGAGCTCTGGTTCTCCAGCGTGCCAAGCCACTTCTGCCCCCATGACTCAAGGTAGGCCTCTGCCTCTCTGTTCCGGCAGTCGCCGTTCCGGCCTACCACGCGGTCTGCTGGAGCGCAGCTCCGTCTCCCCTCTCCGCGCTCTCCAACGCTCCGGCGGGGGCTGGTAGCTTTGTCGCTGCTAAAACGCGGCCGGGGGCTCTTCCCCTTCTGCTCTCTCACATTCGTCCCCTTACTCCATGCCTTTAGGGGTACAAACTCCCCCTTTTATCAGGCTTAGGTGGCAGAGCCAAGTCCTATGCCGCCATTTGCCCCGATGTCGTCACCGGAAGCGACCCACCCAACCAATTTCTAACCCAAGCAGTAACGTTAGGGTTCATCTCTAGGGTGCTCAGTTTGTTTATAAGTCGCCTGTGAGGAACAGTGTCAAAGGCTTTACTGAAATCTAAATTTCGGTGATCAATGGAAGGAGCGGTATATAAAAAATCTGTTAATTAAATTAAATTAAATACACCACATCTAGGGCTCTCCCTCGGTCCAACTTCGTGGTCACCCAGTCAAAGAAATCAATCGGATTTGTCTGACAAGACCTGCCTCTGGTAAATCCATGCTGTCTCGGATCTTGTAATCTGCTGGACTCCAGAAACCTCACTATTTTCTCTTTCAGCAGCGTTTCCAATAATTTACTCACCACCGAAGTTAAACTAACCGGCCTGTAGTTTTCAACCACATCCTTACTTCCGCTTTTGTGTAAAGGCACCACATGAGCCTCTCTCCAGTCCTTTGGCACCACTCCCGTCTCCAACGAGGCATTGAAAAGGTCAGTCAGTGGAGCTGCTAGAACGTCCCCAAGTTCCCTCAGTATTCTCGGGTGTATCCCATCCGGTCCCATCGCTTTGTCTACTTTAAGTTGAGATAGTTTCTCACAAACACAGTCTTTTGAAAATTGTTCAAGATGTCCTTTGCTTCTGTTCCTATTTGTGGGTGTTTTCTGAGGTCCTGCTCCTGGTTCTTCATCTGTGAACCATCACCCCTTGTGACCTAATACACTGAGCTTTCCATATGTTCTCTCAAGCCTGATAGAGAGGTGTTCTCATGGATCTGCAGGTGCTGGCTTGATTCCTTACAGTCCAGTGCATCTCTAATGGACAGATGGTTGGGACATGGTTCGAATTAGGTTGTGTGCTCATTTTCAAACACAGTGATGGCATAGGTGTCAATGCTTGATTTGCATGTTCTATTGAGGCAAACTCCACCTACTATCACCTATCCTAAATGAAGTCGGTGGGTGTAGGGGGTGTTGCAAACACAGTTCACTAACCATGTATAAACCCATATCACTGTCCAGTAGAAATAGAATTTGAGGCATGGGTGTAGTTTGGGGGTCTACGTGGGGGGCATTGCCTCCCCCCAAACGAGCTAACTCTCATGCCAAAATGGCTACAGCCTGCTTCCCCACTCGCAGCACTGCTGCTCCCATGGCAGACAGAAAAAACAGCGGCAGCAGCATCATGGGTGGGGGGTGGGTAGACTGTAGATATTTCGGCATGTAGACGTTTCAGGGAAGGGGCACTGCCGCCACTGCTGCTGATTTTTCTGGTTTGGCAGTGGCAGTCTCCAATGGAAAAAAACTGCAGCCTCTTCCGAGCTGAGAAGACTGGTCTGGTCCCACCCCTCCATTATGCATGCTTTGCGTCAGAGGTGGCGGGACTAGACCACACTTCCTAGCATGGAAGTACAAAGAGCCGCGGTATTGTTTTTCTTTTTTTCATTCTGACACTGCTGCTGTAGACGCAGCAAAGGTGGTGATAGAGAGGGGTGTGTGTGAAGGTTGTGGAATAGATGGAATGGAAATGCTGGGCAGATGGACACCAAGGTGGGAGAATGGCTGGAAGGGAAATGCTGGGCAAATGTTGGACACAAAGGGGGGGGGGGCAGATGGCAGATACTGAATGGGAAATGTGGAGGGGATGGCACAGGGCAAATGCTGGACTCAAAGGGAGGTGAAGGGGAGATAGTGGACACAGTGTTGGGGGTGGAAGGTGGATACAGGACACAGGTGGGGGGCAAATGCTAGACATGGGGTGGAGAGCAGAGGCTGGAGGTGGGGTAGGGATCTTAAAGGAATGGAGGGCAGGTGACTGCTGAATACAGGGTAAGGGACATATGGGGATAAATGGCAGGTGCTGGACACGATGTGGGGGAGTGGAGGGTGGATACTAGACATGAAATGATAGAGAGATGGGGAGATACTGGACATAGGGTGAGGGAGAGAGGAGCAATACTGGACATGGGGGGATATAATGAGAAAAAGGGGAGAGGCATGAGGGGGAAGACAAGACAGGGCAGGAGAGAAGGGGATATATGCTGGAAAGGGAAAGAATTAGTTAAAGATTTGGGAATTAAGGGCTGGGGAAAGATAGAGAGGTGGAGTAAGAGGGCTGTGTTGAAACTCGAAAAAGTAAATGAGGAATATTGAGAACCGGATGTAAAAAAGAGAAATGAAATCTGAGTTGATAAAAAGGAAAATAAATGGAAGAAAGCTGAAAGGAAAAAAAATCAATGTCAGAGATGAATGTAGGAGTGGAGAACAGTGAGGACAGGAGTGGAGAGAAGTGGCAGGTAGATTGCAGACTCTGGAAAAAAGAGCTAAGAGAAGACAGGACACAGAAACCAGTAGGGTCAAAATTTACACCTTGGGCTAGGGCATGAAGCCAGGAGACAGAGAAGATGGGTCACATGCAACATTCACCCTTGCAGGAAGCTTTTGAACATTACAGCTTACAGAAACAAAATGTAAACATGCAAAAGATGAACCGGGGTAGAGCACAGCCCAGCTATCACAGTGTCAGTCTTTGTCCAGCAATCACAAATCATGAATCGCTCAGGAACTGGCTCATATGGACTCTAAGATGTCATTAAAGAGCAATGACTGAGACTCCTTCCTCCTCAGAGGTTGTGAATACTGCCTCTGTACTACCTCCAGCCCTGACCAGATTGGGAAGTAGAAACTCAATCCAGGAATGTAACCTGGTTTTCTGCATGGCACTGACTGGAGTTGTCTTTGAGTCACCAAATTAGCCCTTAAACATCTTTAAATATGGTCTCTGAAACTGTTTCTTATAAATGAATGTGATTGTGATAGGGTCTATAGAATATTACCCGTCCCTCTCCAAAGGGATTATCAACAGTCTCCCTTTAAGAGAGTCTGCAGCCCAGAGTTCAAGGCTGGGAGGGTATGGCTCACAGGGAGAGGTTAAGAACCCAGAAAGCTGCAGGATGGAGAGAGGCCCGTGGAGCCATTAGTCCTTCCAAGGCAAGCCTTGCAGAGGAGTTCGGAGGTAGGAACTTTAACTGGGGCTGGAGGTAGGGTTGGGAGAACCAATTTGTGAGTTTTAACAAGTTGGGACAGAAGTAAAGCTGTTTTTGTTTCCCCTGAACTGCTGTCTGTTCTGGGCTTTGCTTTGGGGAGTTTAACAAGCTGAAAAATAAGTAAAGCTGCTTTTGTTTTCCCTGAACTGCTGTCTGTGTTGAAAACCCCTTCCCATCGCATGCCACACTACCACAGTGATATAGTGCATTCATTGGTAGGACAGGTAGCTAAATCCAGAGAAAGATGGTTATTCTCCAGGACCAAGCAGGAAGTCAGTCCTCACATATGGGTGACGTCGGTGCCGACGGAGCCCTCGTGCGGAGCATTTCCCCCGATTTCAAAGAAAGCCTTTGGGAATGCAGCGCGCATGCGCGGTCCCCTTCCCGTCCAAAGGTGCCATCTTGCTCAGTCTTTCTTTTTCCGCAGAGCCCAATGGACGTGAGTTCGTGTCACCCAGGATGTTGACTCTTACCCTGTTGGGGTCTGGAATCCCATACACAATACCTGGGTTCTTTGTATCCCTTATACCACTCAACAGGAAGAAAAGACACGACACAATTAATTAGTTCATTAATCAATCTCTATTGAGCTCTATAGGGAAGAGACACATGGAGTCTAATTTGACATATCCATCTAGCCTCTTCAAAGATGGCCTGATAGGGCTCTGACTTTTATTGGGAGATATCAGCTGATTCAGTTAATCTTTAATTACATCTGGTACTTTCCAAATTCCACGTGTACATTATTTTTGCTAACATAGACAACATTATTAATAAAAAGCAGAAGTTATGTCTCATGACTATATTTACTAAATTCAGTAGGTGTCGCTGTTATTTCACTGTATTAGTAAAAGCTAATTAGTTACTTATTGTATTTGCTGACTTCTATCAAGCTATATCCGTTATATTTACTAAGTGAATTAAAGCAAATTTCACAAGATCAGGGCAACCTGACCCAGTAACTGTTTTAACCTATCCGCTTGCAGGATGAGCACCCTCACCCTCTGTTCTATTTAATTAAGGAACTACAATCTGACCTAATATCTATTGTTACACAAACTCTATTTGCTAATGCCACAAGTTCCAGTTGCTAAATTCACTAAAAGCAGAAATGTTTTTTAAAGAGATAGTTTTAAATGTAATTCAGTCCTGTCTTTTCCTAGGTCTATAATCCTGTCTCATGTATAGTTTCATGTATAGCTGTTTTTGGTTCTATTCCAATAGATATTATTGATCCTGATCGGCTGTCTGTCTCTGAATCTGACAGCTCTAAGTCTGCATATCCTGGATAGGTCATAGGTATATAAGTTTGTTCATCTGCAGCTGTTTCTTCTACCTCACTGATTATATCCAATTTACATGTGGGGCCTAGTAGAGTTATTCCTCATCTACAGTCCTTTCTTTGGTTCTGCCTAGAACCACATTCTTCATAAAAGGGCATTTCCCTAAGCAAGTCTCCAGTACTAGGAACACTTCTTAATTTCAAAACTGCAATAGTATTTGTAGTTTTGGACAAGTATGTAGTACAACACTTCATAAAACAAGCAAAACCAATTCCTAAAAGTAGAAGAGCTACTAGGAAACCAAACAGACCTGTCAGTATCGCTTTTACTGGACCTGACAAGCCACTCCACATGTTATCAAACCAGGGCCAGACAGAATCAGAAGTTCCTTCTATATTATCTTTGGAGAAGTGAGTTTCTTTCCTTACCTGTTCTAGGATACCTGAGACTACCTTACTTTGTGAACTAATGAACGTACAGCAGTGCTCTCTTATGACGTTACAAACTCCTCCTTCTTTGGCTAGCAAATAGTCTAGGGCCATCCTATTCTGTGCAGAGTAGGCAGTCAATTTATCTACAGTACCTTGCATGACTGTAATAGCATCAGTCAAATCTTGGGCTGTTACTTCAATTAAAGCATAAATTCGCAATAATTGCTCACCATAACGTTGTGTAGGACGTATGGCACCAAAGGTACTTAGCCACACTGTTCCTGTGAAGGTGCTCACTTCTTGTTGGGTTAACATAGTAGTATCCTCTAGTAATTTTCTTGCTGCACGTATATCAGCACTAGAGTCATCTGTTGCTCTGCGCTGACGACTTGGGGGCGTCCTTCGTAAAGTCTCATAAGGGACCAGTTTCCATGGTAAGTCAAGGGTAGCTATGTAACAATTGCCAGACCAATCAGCAGGCAAATCGAACATAAGCTAAAGTTCCACACACAAAATAGTGACCTACCAAGGCAAGTAGTCCATCAGGCCAAATTTTAAAATCTTTAGGTTCTGTGATTAGAACTTCAGTTCCAGGCCCCATATTTCTTAACCATGGGTGATAATATCCTAAATAGGGATACACATAATTGTCAACATACCCAGATGACAAACCATCTTTGCTATTCTGCAATCTATACTTCCCATATACTGGGAACCCATCCTGATCATAATATTGTAATTCATACTGATCAAGACGAGTCTTGGGGTCAGGAATGACATTGACTACCTTTAAATTTGAAAGGGCTTGAACAGAACTTGTTGTAGTAGATTCTAACACCAAGTGGATATGGTTGTTAGTCATGACAGTCTGACATTTAGACAAAGGAGTTTCACCCACAGGATAAGCTCCTTTTCTCTGGAAACAAATAGGAGGGTCAGCCATTGGCTGAGGGCTGATAATTCTTGGAGCAGGGGTTACTCCCTCTGGCCATGTGATAGTAAAATTAAACAGTGTTTTATTCACAGACAATTCCTTCAGCTCTTGCAAAGAAATAGGTCGAGGTCGCTGCAAAAATCCAAACTGTGTAGCTGCTGGATGAGGCAAGCACACTGCATAGCTGGAAATATTAAAACGCTGAATTAAGGAATAGATGTGAGAATGAAACACATTATAGAAGGTACCATGTTTTGCCCAAGGAGCATGTGGATCATACTCAGGGACTGTATGATCAGGAACTGTATGAGCTGGAATCGCAGGAGGGGGAGTAGTAACTAACCCCAATTCCCGGAGCATCTTATCTACTATTGCCTGTTGTTTAGGGGGCATTGTTGGCTTTTCCGATAACTTTCTCATTAACTCATCTATGCTTCCGATACTGCCAAAAGAGCTGATAGACACCAAATCCAGAAAAACAAAAACAATGCCAATGCTACTGCGAATATGCATATTAACCAGTTATCAATAACCAAGTCTGGATTAGGTTGTGATTGTCCAACAACTTCACAGTCACTCTCTTGGTCAAGTGGAGATGAACTTGGAGGAAATGAGTCCAGTTCAATTTCAATTAATTCTTCAGCAGTTGGCCTAGCAGGAAGCTGTCTTATCCAGGGGACGGAGCTTTTTTGCACTGGTCCAGATGTATCCACGCCTTTCGCCCCTTCACCTTCAATGCCGAATATCCCACCAGCAATACTTGGAATGGTCCCAGAAACTTCGCTGCTAGAGCTGACTTTGGTGCTGGATCCTTGATGAGTACCCAGTCTCCTGGGTCCACGTCTGGGGTTGATTGTGACTGAGCTCCCTGCTTTGTAAGCTGCAAAAAGGAAGGAGATACCAGCGTTTGGTACAGATATTTACAATACGATAATAAGTCACTGCGCAGTAATTGGGGATCCGGTAATTGATCTGGTGGAATTATCACATGTGCTGGAGTGGTTGCTGGACGTCCTGTCACAATTTCATAAGGGGTAAGCCCTTGTCGAGTTCTCTGAGGAGAATTACGGACTGAGAACAAAGCAAACGGCAAAGCTTCCACCCAATCCCGACTCCAATCATGAGTCAGAGACCGGAGAAGCGCCTTCAGCGTCCGATTCATCCGTTCCACTTGGCCAGAGCTTTGTGGATGATATGGAGGATGAAGTTGCTGGTGAAGGCCGAAAAATGCAGTTACGCCTTTCCAGACTTCTGCCGTAAATGCTGGACCCTGATCAGAAGACAAAACCAAAGGCACACCCCACAAAGGAATAAACTGAGTAAGCAAGCATTTCAAAACAGTAGCAGCAGACAAAGAGTTTGTGGGATAGGCCTCAGGCCATCCAGAATATAAGCAAGTAAAAACCAAAAGATGTTTCCTTCCCCCCTTGGCACAAGGCAGATCAGTAAAGTCCATTTGCAAGAAGAGGAAGGGTCCTCGAGGCCTAGGCAAGGACGGAGAAGGTGATGCGCGCAAAGTGCTCCCAGATCTTCCTGCTTGCAAACATGGGAGACAAGAAACACACACAGCATGAGCAGCAGAAGCAAATGTAGGATTATGCTACAATTGAGCAAAAGCTTTTGTCATAGCTAAAACACTTAAATGCAACTTATGATGCAAAAACAAGGCAACAGGGTATAACAATGATTTAGGACAGATAATCAAATTGTCCTTTAACCAAAGACCAGTACCATCAGGTGATGCTCCCCAAGAGAGCCAGTCCTGTTTTTTGGTGAAGTCAGCTGAGTCCTGATGAGAACGCATCAAGTCCAGAGATAATGAGCCAGAAGTAGAAGCTGCAGGTGAACGAAGAGTTAATAAAAGGTGTGATGGAACCGCAGGTCCTGCTGCTGCAACTTTAGCAGCTTGGTCTACAAACTGATTGCCTTGTGACACCACAGTACCATTAAGATCATGTCCTTTGCATTTCAAGACAGCTACTTGAGCTGGCTTAAGCACTGCAGCAAGCAGACGTTCAATATAGCGGGCATGTTTGATGGGCTTATGTGCAGCAGTCAAGAACCCCCGCTGAGCCCAAATATTTCCAAAGTCCCACAGAACCCCGATTGCGTAACTACTGTCACTATGGATATTAACAACCAAATGCGTAGACATTTCCAAGGCCCGAATGAGAGCGAACACTTCTGCCAACTGGGCACTTGCAAACGGCAACGCTCCTGCTTCTATTACAGAATCTACAGTATAACTACAGCATACCCCACAAGTAAATTCCCATGTTCATCACGGTAGGCAGAACCATCAGTAAATAGAACCCAGTCTGGGTTTAACAAAGGTACAGCAGACAAATCAGGCCTAGCCTTTGAATAGGCTGTTACAGAAGAGAGACAATCATGAGTTCCATCTGGGTCAGACAAATGTGATAATGGCTCTAAAGAAGCCAAAATTTGAGCTGGTTGTAACAAGGAAACCTCATGTAAAGTTACATGTGCTTGAGAAATTGCCAAATCAAATAACAATAAACGAGAACTGGATAAAGGTTGAGTCTTTGCCAAATGCAATAACCTAGCTACTGAGTGAGATGTGTATACATGCAATTCATGTTGGAGAACAAGGAAGTCAGTAGTCTGTATTGCAAATACCACAGCAGCTAAAGATTGAAAACATGGCGGCATGCCAGAAACAACAGAATCAAAAGCTTGAGAGAAATAGCCTAAAGGCTTAAGTCCAGAAGGAAAGCGTTGTGCCAAAACACATACAGCAGCCTTAGTAGATGTAGCTACATAAAGGCGGAAAGGCAAGTTATAGTCCGGAAATGAAAGACAAGGTGACTTCAGTAGCGCTTGCCGCAAAGAGTGGAAAGCATTATGCTGGACTTCAGTAGGAACTATAATACCCATTGGAGCATCACGGCCAAGCAGGGCATACAGTGGAGCAGCAAGTTCAGCAAAATCGGGTATCCACTGGCGACAAAACACTAGAAGGCCTAGAAAGCGGCGTATCAGAGGTACAGTAGCAGGAAAAGACATTGACATAATAGGCCCAATTCTCTGAGCAGTGATAGAGCGGCCAGCAGAGGAAAGGCATACACCCAGAAAGATTACTTGTAGTACAGCAAATTGCAATTTTGATTGATTCACTTTCAATCCCAAATGAGAGATATGTACAAGAGCTAACATAGTATCAGTAATGCAAGCATCATAACAAGGAGAACAAATAAGTAAGTCATCTACATACTGAATCAGCACAGATTTGTCCAACGCCAAGTCTTGTAAAGCAGCTTTAAGGGCCTGCGAAAAATAAGCAGGACTCTCCGTGTAGCCTTGAGACAGGGTAGTCCAGGTATACTGGCACCCTTCAAACGTGAATGCCAGTAAGTACCTTGACTCCTCCCCCACTGCTATAGAATAGTAGGCGGAGCTTAAATCTATAACTGAGAAGTGGGTGGAGTCACATGGTATACGAGTCCAAATATCATGAGGGTTGGGCACAAGTGGAAAAATCGGCAAGACAATACGATTTATTGCTCTCAAATCTTGCACAAATCTGTAGGACTTACCATCAGCCTTTAACACAGGTAAGATAGGAGTATTGCAAGGAGAAGAAGTGGGTACCAACACACCCTGAGACAGCAGATTTTCAATTACTGGCCGTATTCCAGCCACCGACACTGCAGGCAATGGATATTGACGCACATATGGTAGTGGAGCTCCTGGTTGTACTTCAGTCTTGACTGGAGGAATTTTGAGATGTCCAATATCATCACCTGGTACCGCCCACAAGGTGGAAGGAAGGGTGTCCAATGGCGGAACAGCCGCAACAGCTGGTGTCACAGCTATAGGCTGTTGTACTTGCAGGGGACACAAGGTACATGTCAAAGTGCCAGTTTCCCAGCTTATAACAGTCTTGTTTCTGGATAAAAAATCTCGACCAAGCAAGTTGACAGGCAATGTAGGGCCTACCAGAAAATCTGTATGATATAATTTTCCCTCCACTATAATTGGCACATCAGATAATTTTTGATGCATTATAGTCTTTCCTTCAATTCCTTCACAAGGTACCTTAGGAGCTGTAGGTAATGCTTCAAATCGAGGAGGAGGTAACTGGGATAGTGCTATGGCAGATGTAGAGGCACCTGTATCTAATAGAAAAAGCAATTCATGCCCCAGGACAGTAGCACGTATTTCCCCCTGTGTGTTGGGACACACAACCAAGCCTAGTCAGTCCTCACTATAGTCCACATCAGTCTCTGCATAATATTGGGTCATCACTGAAGGCTGGTTAGGGGCAGACACAGGGTACGAGACAGATGGATATCTAGCAGCATCCTGTCGCATCCCAGATTGGGGAAAATTACCCCTTGGCTTAGTACAATCTCTAATCAGGTGGCCCACTTGCCCACAACCATAACAGGCACGATCCCCTTGCTGTCCTCCCATATTGCCACGCCCTCTTCCTCTAAAGGGTACCATACCTCTTCCACCTCTTGCTCTCCCACGTCCCCGAAAGCGGGATTCATAACTTGCTACCTGTAAATTTAAAAGTTTTTGACGTTGACGATCAAGTTTACCTTTGTCAGCTTCCTTCTGCTTCTGGATTCGCTTTTCTGCATGTAAGGCAGCTTCCAGGATCTCTTGTGCAGACTTAGTAGACCATCCAAGCAAAGCATTTTCAAGAATATCTTTTATTTCTGGTTGCAGTCCATTCACAAAAATAGAAGCAAAACCCTCCATCTCAGCATTCTGAGGAGAAAAATCTCTGAACGCTAGGCAGCAGCGAGTGTGATACTGGGCCACAGTTTCACCCCCACACTGCTTTAAATCCAAGAGTTTGGACAGATCCCTGACTGGGGTACATTTTTTTTCAATTGCCTTTAACAAATTATCCCTATGACCCCTAAACGCATCCATTTGAACAGCATCAGTAGCATTAATCACTGGATCAGCACAGGGCCACACCCATGCTTGATTATCTAGCAGTTGAGGGTGGGTGACTGCCCTTAACTCTATAGGATTCAGAAAAACTGCTTTTAATAAATTTTGTAAATCTACCCATGAAGGGTCATAAGTAGTTATTAGCTGTCGCCAATAATCTACAAACTGATCAGGCTTTTCCCTTGAATCAGGGCATGATCGAGCTAAGCTAAAAATTTCGGCTGGGGACCAATTTGTTGCCAAGGTAACCAAACCTCCATCTCCTCTTGGAAAAGCCCGGAACGGAGCCAGCAAATCACCTTTACTTTGTTCCTCATTTTGTTTGTCTAAAGCTAATGATTCACCCAATTCCAAAGTTAAACACTGTAAACTTTGACAATTAGAATTCAATGGAGCCTTGGTCCAATATTCAATTCCCTTGGCAACAGCTGACATTGCCTCGATTACAATTTCCTTACTTTTACTGTGAGGCAACAATCTTACAGTATGCTGTTTTACCTGCAAATCTAATGCCTCAAACACAGTTGTAATTAGTTCAATTAATGTACGAGCTTTATTCACAAGATAAGCATGATACTGTGTTAACTTCTCCACAGTATTTAAGCCCTTAAGGTGACTTGCTTCAATGCCAATTAATTGCTCAAGCTTTATAATATCTTTAGTCAATTGCTGAGCTCTAGTGATTCGTGGCATATAGGTAGAATCTATAGGGGTAGAGCTGGGGTCACCAACCTCCAGAGGGCCGCGGGCCGCACAGCCGACTACCGGGAGCCTCGCGGGCCGCACCCCCCTTCTCCCCGCCCCCGCGAAAAAAAACAACAAACGCAAAATTATGAAAACAATGGCTGATCACCTTTATTGAATTTAATGAGATGGCTGATGATTCATGCTAGCAGACAAACGCTTAAAGTCCGGCTTCACAGATGACACTGACAGGAGAAGGGACGCTTGCAGGTGGTCGTCGGTGAGCTGCGAGCGCGTGGATACAATGGCGGGAATCCTTGGCGGGCCGCACGTAATGTTAACCAGGGTAGAGCCTCGCGGGCCGCACGAAGGGATGCGGCCCACGGGCCGCAGGTTGGTGACCCCTGGGGTAGAGGCACAGAATTCACCACCCCCAACTGCATCCCTTAAAGAAACATCAGAAGGGGATACATCTACACTGGACATGTCAGTTTTAACAGGGGTAAAGATACCAGACTTGCTATCCAGCGAGATCGAGGGCGCCTCCCGATCTTGACTGGCAGCTACAGCCGGCACAGCAGTCCTAGGCAGGGAAATAGCCAGTGCAGTGACCTCTTCTTCATAAGCTGGAGGCACAGACGCTAAAGTGCAAGGTTCACAGTTATGTACTTTTTCAATTCTACCACTATCAGTCTCTCTTTGTTTAGTTAATACACATATTTGCTCTTCCATTCGATACACCTGGTCCCTGACCTGCCGAATTGTAGAATCATTAGTGTGTTTACTTTTCTCTGCAGCTCTGGAGCACCAAAAGTTATAGGTAATCCATTCATGACTATTGGCAGGAATATTCTCATTTAATGCTAACACAGATTGTAAATACTTCAATTTAGACTCATGAAACGTTCCTCCCAGGGGGAACTGCAATTTAGGATTACCAGCAGTTACTGAATGCCACTTAGATACATAATCTAACGAGGAATCCCCAAATTGTTTCCTCATATCATAATTGAGACTCCCTTTCTTTAAAGCTATCACCCGAGCTTTCTCATCCCAATTCTCTAACTGAGATCTCTGCTTCTTTTCAGCTGTCTTAGCTGTATTATTTCCCATGGTAATTACACTTCACACAGATATCTGTCAATACTAATATACTCACTTACAGCTTGTGTATTTAAGTGTCCTGTTGAAAAGTAAAGGAATCCGAGTCACGGCACAAATCTGTTGACTCTTACCCTGTTGGGGTCTGGAATCCCATACACAATACCTGGGTTCTTTGTATCCCTTATACCACTCAACAGGAAGAAAAGACACGACACAATTAATTAGTTCATTAATCAATCTCTATTGAGCTCTATAGGGAAGAGACACATGGAGTCTAATTTGACATATCCATCTAGCCTCTTCAAAGATGGCCTGATAGGGCTCTGACTTTTATTGGGAGATATCAGCTGATTCAGTTAATCTTTAATTACATCTGGTACTTTCCAAATTCCACGTGTACATTATTTTTGCTAACATAGACAACATTATTAATAAAAAGCAGAAGTTATGTCTCATGACTATATTTACTAAATTCAGTAGGTGTCGCTGTTATTTCACTGTATTAGTAAAAGCTAATTAGTTACTTATTGTATTTGCTGACTTCTATCAAGCTATATCCGTTATATTTACTAAGTGAATTAAAGCAAATTTCACAAGATCAGGGCAACCTGAACCAGTAACTGTTTTAACCTATCCGCTTGCAGGATGAGCACCCTCACCCTCTGTTCAATTTAATTAAGGAACTACAATCTGACCTAATATCTATTGTTACACAAACTCTATTTGCTAATGCCACAAGTTCCAGTTGCTAAATTCACTAAAAGCAGAAATGTTTTTTAAAGAGATAGTTTTAAATGTAATTCAGTCCTGTCTTTTCCTAGGTCTATAATCCTGTCTCATGTATAGTTTCATGTATAGCTGTTTTTGGTTCTATTCCAATAGATATTATTGATCCTGATCGGCTGTCTGTCTCTGAATCTGACAGCTCTAAGTCTGCATATCCTGGATAGGTCATAGGTGTATAAGTTTGTTCATCTGCAGCTGTTTCTTCTACCTCACTGATTATATCCAATTTACATTTGGGGCCTAGTAGAGTTATTCCTCGTCTACACAGGAAAAAGTTGATTTTTTTCTGTGATTTTCGCGTTTCTTTATTCGTTTCGATGCCGGTTCCCCTTCCCGCCTGGGCTCGGTACACCGGTATCGAGTCCGGAATTTCTTTTTCGGTTTTTGTCCTTCGTGACTAGCATTGGCGCCTTTTTTGTTATTTTCACTGGCAGCCTGGTCTTTTGACCTTGCAGGGACCGTTTTTCCCCCGATGGCTGTCAGCGGGTTCAAAAAATATGATCGGTGTAAGAAACTTGTCTCTCACTGATACACATGATTGCTGCCTCCGATGTCTTGGGCCCGACCATGACCCGCTGGTCTGTGGCCCGTGCGGCAAGATGTCGTTGAAGGTGCTTTAGAAGAATTCTTTCATAGTCCGCGTCCGGCTGGGCCCGGACTTCGTCAGAGGCCTCGACATCTTGAGAGTCTAACCTGAGCGCGTCGTGGGTCCTCTGAAAGGGGGTCTCCCACCCGGGAGCACAAAAGGGAGAAGAAGCTCGTGAGGGTGGCGTCAGTGGAGGCACCTGGATCCTTAAGGGCCAGGTTGCGCAGCCCTGACCGCCGTCCCGGGCTTTCGGAGTCGGAGCGGCTGACCATGCAACCTTGCCTGGAGCTGGAGTCCCCGAGTCAGGTAACATCTGTTGTCCTTGTGGACTCTCCCCTGGGAGAACCGACGTGCGGAGTCTCCTGAGTTTGGACTCAGGCTGATGGCCCTGGAGAGCAGCCTGGCTGCCTTCATGGAGAAGCAGTGGGTACTGATCGCCGGTCTGACCGGTGCATCTGCCCCGACCACCGGGACCTCGACGTCTAAGTCGACCCCGGAGGCCGAGTCGATCCTCGGCCACGGTCTCCCTCGACCTCCCGTTGGGGGCCGAGGTTGTCGACACCAGTGCCCTCGGCGTCGGGGTGGGTGGCATCGAGGCCCACACGGCCGGAGCCGCTCGACTCCTCGGAGGAGGAGTCGGCGTGGGAGACGGAGGACGAGGAGTCTCCTGACACCTTCCAGACCCGGTGCGTGGAGCCTCGGAGAAGGTCCCCCCCCAGAGGATACCTGGTTCTCGGATTTCGTCAGGGACATGGCCAAGGCTTTGGCATTCCCTGCGGACGCCGAGGAGGAGCCTCGATCCGAAGAGCTCGAATGCCCTCCAGTATGATTTTCCTCCAAAGGAAGCCTTTACTGTTCTGGTTCCTCCGATGCTGGAACGACTGCTCTTCTGTATGTGGGAGGCACCAGCCTCGGCGCCAGTTCTGAGCAAACGGGTCGATTCCATTTATCGGGTCTGTAAGAGCCCTGGGTTCCAAAAGGCACAGCTACCGCACAACTCCATGGTTGTGGAATCAGCCATGCACTGGCTGAAAAGTCAGAAGATGCACTCCTCGGTGCCTCCTGGCCGGGAGGCCCGGAACCTGGATGCCCTTGGTAGAAAGTGCTTCCTGGGCTCTATGCTCTCTTGCCATGTCCAGACTTACCAGCTGTACATGGGCATGTAGTTACGGGACCTGGCAAAGGAGATTGCCGGGTTCTCGGCTGGCCTCTCCGAGGAACTCTTGCAGAGATTCAAAGCCTTGTCTACAGGGATCCGAGAGTGCTCAAAGTTTATCTCTCGAGCAGCCTATGATGGCTTTGAGGATTTGGCCTGGGTAGCCACGGCCGGCATCGGTGCACGCCATCAGGCCTGGCTAAGTCATCGGACCTGGAGTCATGGGTGCAGGACAAGTTGGTCTATGTCCCCTGCCGAGGTGACAACCTCTTCAGCAAGCCTATGACTGAGAAGGCTGCAGAAATCGAGACCGAGACTCTCACCAGGACAAGACTGTCCAGAAAAATGTCTGCCCCTTCTCACAAAAAGAAGGGCTCGGGAAAGAAGCCCTTTTTCCCGAGGAAGGGTGCTGCCTACAAAACCTACCCTCAGTATCATGACTCTCCAGCTCCCCAAAAGGGCTAGCAGGCCAAGGGGCAGGGGCATGGGCCCCGTAGGCAGAAGACCCCAAGCCGCCAGCTCCGGCTCCTGCACAGCAGGGAGCAGGGTTTTGACTCCCACAGCATAGCCTCTCCTCCGCCGGTGGCTCCACTCAGCACTGGGGGTCGGCTGACCCTGTACGCCTACAGTTGGCCAGCCATCACAGGGGATACCTGGGTACTGAGCATAGTCCAGAAGGGCTATATGCTCCATTTCCACCAGCTACCCCCCTCCTACTATCCAGGGGAGCCTCCAAGACTCCCTCTACACAGAGACCTCCTCCTTCAGGAGTTGGCAAGTCTTCTAAAGGAACAGGCGGTGGAACCGGTGGCACACTACCTGTAAGGTGTGACCCCCACAGGTCCCGTATAGGCCTTCGCCTAGGGCCCCGGGGTTATAGTTGCCTCCTATCTTGCAGAACAAAATAGTCTTCAGTCGAGTGTTAAGGCAAAACAAAGATAAGGGCTTTATTCCCCTTCCCTCAAGGATATCTTTTGTACAACAAAACTTGGAAACAAAACAGTACTTCCAAAGAAAAATATGTTCTTTTTCTTTGTAGCTTACAGGTCTTCAGCGCAAGGATTCAACATCATCCGACATGCATAACGTATGGGAGCACATTCAGGAGTATTGTTATTACTTTCCCACTGCATCAGCTTGCATTCACCCGGTGTTACACTTGGGTTTAAATCCTCATAGCTGTTTCTGTACAAGCCTCTCTCTGAGGATTCAGTTGGACTACAAGGGTACAGTTCTAAGCAAGTAGGTTTTGGAATACCTGTTACTGCAGTATGTCCTCTCTGGCTCTCCTCCTCTAACATCCAATGGCTAGGAATTGTTTTATATCTTCCTGTAGTTAATTCATGCTCTGTGCACTGCTCTGACCCTCTGGTACAAACAGACTTTTTAGCTTTCCCTTTGATAAAGCTTGGTTCCCACCTGTATAAATGGTGAAGTCTTCTCTCTGGTAATGAGGACTGTGGACTCCCCTGCTCTCCCATTCTGGACAGCTTTCTGACCTCAGCTTGGTCTCTCCTTCTCTCTGAAGTTATAGCTTCTACCTCTTGGCTGTAAGCAGGCTCCACCTCAGACCTCCAGTTGCTAGCACTCTGAGCACTTTGACGGCCACGTTCTTCTGAAGCCTTTCCCTTGCTGCTTCCTGTTCCAGGGCTACTCCCACTGCTTCCTGGATTCAGCAGGCTTCCCTCTCTGTGACCTCTGCTTCCTGCACTGCTGCTGCTCGCACTGACCTCTGCTGGATCTACCCAGCAGCTTTTATCTCCCTCTCCACTACACGTTCCCTGTGCTTTCCTGGACAGGTGATAATAATCAGATCCTAAACTTCTTGCTGCGTCATGGCTTGGGTGTGGTAATCCTATTCCACTGTTTCTTTGCTCCTTCTGAGCTGTGTGTGCTGGCTGCCTAACAGGTTTTAAGGTAATGGCTAGCAGGAATGGCTAGCAGAAAAAAGGAGGTGATAATGCCTCTGTATAAGTCTTTGGTGCGACCTCATTTGGAGTATGGTGTGCAATTCTGGAGACCGCACCTTCAAAAGGTTGTGAACAGGATGGAGTCGGTGCAGAGGGTTGCTACTAAAATGATTAATGGGCTTCATTATAAAGCATATGAGGACAGACTTAAGGATCTTAATATGTACACCTTAGAGGAAAGGCGGGATAGAGGTGATATGATTGAGATGTTTAAATACCTCCGTGGCATAAATGTTCAGGGAGAGAGCCTCTTTCAATTGAAAGCAAGTTCTGCTATGAGGGGACATGGGATGAGGGTGAAGGGAGATAGATTCAGGAGTGATATGCGGAAATATTTCTTTACAGAAAGAGTAGTGGATCCATGGAATAGTCTCCCAGTGGAGGTGGTAGAGATGAGGACAGTAACTGAATTCAAAAAAGCATGGGACCAACACAGAGGATCTCTAAAGGTAAAAAGTGGACTGTTGTAGTTGTTGTTATGGAAGGACAGACTAGATAGGCCATGTGGTCTTTTTCTGTCATGTTTCTATGTAAATTTCTCTTTTTCCTCTATTATGATAGGCTCTGTATAGGCTTCCCTGTCACAAAGGGCAAGGTTTCTACTCCAGGTACTTCCTAGTACCAAAGAGAACAGGAGGCCTCAGATCTATCCTGGACTTGCGAAACCTGAACAAGTTTCTGGAGAGGGAAAAGTTCAAGATGGTTACCCTTGGGATACTGCTGCCCTACCTCCAGCAGGGAGACTGGCTATGCTCCTTAGACCTAAAGGATGCTTATACTCACATCCTCATCCATCCAGACCACAGACAATATCTCAGATTTGTGGTGGGAGGAAACCATTTTCAGTACAGGGTACTTCCTTTTGGCCTAACCTCTGCCCCCAGAGTTTTCACGAAATGCCTGGCGGTGGTGGTGGCTTTTCTCAGGAATCAGGGGATTTTTGTCTTCCCGTACCTGGACGACTGGCTAATCAGGGGCCAGTCACTCCAGGAGGCCCGACAGGCCACTCTTCGCACTGTCTCTCTTCTTCAGCATCTGGGCTTTGTTATAAACTACGCAAAGTCCACTTTGCTCCCCTCTCATGACCTAGAGTTTATAGGGGCGAGACTAGACACCCTTCAGGCAAGAGCTTACTTGCCCGAGGACAGGGCCCACAGACTGATGGACTTGGCCAAACAGTTCCAAAGCACTTCTCATGTTTCCGCCAGGCACTACCTGCGGCTTCTAGGCCACATGGCATCCACTGTACATGTGACCCCGAATGCCCATCTGCACATGCGGGCTGCTCAATGGTGCCTCAGAGATCAGTGGATGCAAGCCACCGGCGACCTCCGAGACAGAGTAAAGCTGTCCAGACGATTTCTGAACTCCTTACAGTGGTGGCTACATCTGCCAAATCTTCTCAGGGGTGTACCTTTTCAGGCTCCAACACACACAAGGCTGCTGACGACAGATGCTTCCTTAAGGTGCTGGGGTGCACATTGCCAGGCCATGTGCACTCAAGGCCTGTGGCCCCCTTGGGAGGGCACACAGCAAATCAACCTTTTAGAGCTGCGAGCAATCCGCTTAGCTCTGCAAACCTGTCATGCCCTCTCTCAACAGTCTGTCCTAGTTCAGACGGACAATCAGGTGGCAGTGTTCTGCGTGAACAAACAAGGGGGCACAGGGTCCAGGCTCCTATGTCAGGAGGCACTGGCCCTTTGCTCCTTTGCAGTCCAACAAGGTTTGTTTCTCAAAGCAGTTTATCTACCTGGTCAGGAGAACTTCCTAGCAGTCAAGCTAAGCATTCTCCAGCCTCACGAATGGCAGTTGAATCCATTGGTGGTCCAGCAGATCTTCCTCCGCTGGGGACTTCCATCCATCGATCTCTTTGCAAGTCCACAAAACCGTCAGCTGCCCAGGTTTTGCTCCAGACAGCCGCATCCCCTGAGGATGGCAGCAGATACTTTTCTGATCTCTTGGTCTACGGGCCTCCTGTATGCGTTTCCTCCTACCCCCCTGGTGGCCCGAACTCTGTTCAAGATCCTTCGGGGCAAAGCCTCGGTGATTCTAGTAGCCCCCAGATGGCCGAGGCAGCCGTGATTTCAACTTCTTCTGCAGTTGGCGGTGGAATCTCCGTTCCCTCTGGGGCTGCAACACGATCTCCTGTCTCGAGCAGGGTTTCCTTCTGCACCCCAATCTCAGGTCCCTCAATCTGATGGCCTGGCTGCTGAAAGGATAGTGCTAGCTCCCTTACTTCTACCTAAGGAGGTTGAGGAGGTGGTCTTGGCCTCTAGGAGGCAGTCCACCAGAAAGTCCTATGCCCTCAAGTGGCGTAAATGGCGTAGGTTTACGGTATGGTGTGCTCAACGCAATGAAGATCCTTTCTCTTGCCTTGTGCCAGTAGTACTGCAGTATCTAATTCACCTTTCAGACCTAGGCCTTAAGTCTAACTCTGTTCGGGTCCACCTCAGTGCTTTGTCAGCGCACCACTCACCGGTGGAAGGACAGTCTCTGTCGGTTCATCCCTTGGTGTCCAGATTTCTCAGAGGTCTGCTTCTACTCATGCCTCCGGTTCATCCACCGGCGACTGAGTGGGATTTGAACGTGGTCTTGCAGCAACTTACTCGCCCACCGTTTGAGCCGATGGCCAGACGTGTGAGTGAACTACAAGCACTGGTTTCTGATAGACCGTACACGCAGTTCTATAGGAACAGAGTGGTCCTACGGACCCATCCCAAGTTCCTCCCAAAAGTGGTCTCCTTTTTCCACCTCAGTCAGGAGGTGGTTCTTCCGACCTTTTTTCCCAGGCTGCATGCCAGCCAGGCTGAAAAAGTCTTGCATACCCTGGACTGTAAGAGGGCGTTGTCCTTTTACGTAGAACGTACACGGGAGCATCGAAGGGCTACTCAGCTCTTCGTCTCATTTGACCCTAATAGCATGGGGTTACCTGTCTCCAAGCGTACGTTGTCCACTTGGGTGGCAGATTGCATCGCCTGGGCGTACAGGGAAGCCGACCTCCCCTTGCAGGGTTGGGTCACGGCCCACCGTGTCAGGGCGAAAGCCGCGTCAGTAGCTCATCTCCGCTCTGTTCCATTGGCAGACATCTGCTGGGCCGCAACTTGGTCTTCAAGCCAGACTTTTGCAGTCCATTACTGCCTGGAGAGAGAATCCCAGCGGGACAGTGTTTTTGGCCAGGTGGTACTCCGTAATCTCTTTGAGGTTTAGGCAACTCCTACCCTCCAGCCCTTGTGTTGGGTTACCGTATGAGGTGCATTCTCAGAGAATATTCTTATCACGGATGCTGAGGCTCTTGAGAGGGAGCCATTTTTTCAGCTCTGGGTTCACGGTAGCCTAGAGCTGGGGAGTTCCATATTTGAGGACTCATTTCCTGCTTGGTCCTGGAGAAAGCGTAGTTACTCACCTGTAACAGGTGTTCTCCAGGAGCAGCAGGAATCAGTCCTCATGACCCTCCCTCCGCCCCTGGAGTTGCAGTCATATACTTCATTTTGGTTTTGCTGTCTTTTAGCTGTCATCAGACTGAGCAAGATGGCACCCTTGGGCGGGATGGGGGCCACGCATGCGCACTGCATTCCCAAAGGCCTTTTAGGGGGGGCAAGATACCTGTGAAACGTTTTCAATAGGTGTTAACACCAGGTGGCAGGTCAAAAGGCCATTTTGAATGACTCCTTCTATCCAAGCAAGAACTGTTAATCACCCAGGAAGTTGGTCACAGCATACCTCAGCAGCACAGGCATAAATAGCTCAACCAGAGCTCTGTGATCCTCAGTCTTGAAGGACTAGAAAAGGGGACTGTTACTTCTGGAGAGAGATCTGCAATTGTGATACTTCTGGGAATTTTCTGAAAGGAATTTTTTCTATTAAAGCTAATTAATCTGTAAACCCACTATTTTTTGTTAAATCAGTCAGGGCCTAGTAGCAGCAGTTTAAGTTTAAATTTAAAACACAGAAGAGAGCTTTCTGGTTAAATTTGTAACCCAGCAGAGAGCTGTAGTTTAAATTTAATAGTCACTCAGGGCCTAGCATCAGCAAAGTACTTTTAGTTTAAATTTAAAACACAGAAGAGAGCTTTCTGGTTAAATTTGGAACCCAGCAGAGAGCTTGTAGTTTAAATTTCATAATCGTTTAGAACCTAGCAGCAGCAGAGCTATAATTTAAATCAAATCAGAATATAGCATCTCCAGGAACAAGCAGGAATGTAGTCATCACATATGGGTAACGTCGGTACCGACGGATGCTGCGTGGGAACGCTCCCCAGCGTCCAATTAGAAAGCTTTTGGGAGCATCCCACAGCGCCTGCGTGCTGCCTTCCCTCCTTTCCCAATTGCCTCTCGCCAGTTCTTCGTTTTTTTCGGAGCCAGCAGGTCGTGTTCCTGTCACCGCAGAAAATTGTTCTTCTTTTTTGTGGTCGCGTCTGCCTTCCTCGACGCTTTACCGGTACCGCCGGTTTTTCTTCTTTCTTTCTTTTCTTTAAAAAAAAACCTTTAGTACTTTCCCCGTTTTTTTTCCAGGTGCGCGCGCCTTTTTTGGGCCTTAGGCCCAGGATTTTTTCCACGATGGAAAAACCCTCCTCTGGGTTTAAAAAGTGCACCAAGTGTGGCGGTACCATCTCCATCACCGACACCCATGAGTGGTGTCTGAAATGTTTAGGTCCTGACCATTCCATCTTGGAATGTATGGCCTGTGCCATGATGTCCAAGAGAGGTCGACAGAACCGAGCTGCCAAGCTCAGTACCCTGTTTCCCTCTGATGCAGCTTCGGTGGCATCGACGTCTTCTAGGGCTTCGTCTTCCTCCTGTGAATCTCAGGTAACTAAACATAAGTCTAGCGGGTCCTCAAAGGGTAGATCTCCTTCTAAGCATGGAGATGCCTCTGGCGTTGCCCTTGAGGATTCTGCACTGGCAAAATTGCCCCGGCGGGAGGCTTCGTCTTCCAAAGCATTATCGGGGCTCCAGGATGTTCTCGAGGCCTCGACCTCGGCAGAACTACTGGTGCCATGCTCTGGGGTACCGGCGGTCTTCTCCGGTACCGACATCCAGGCATCGGCAGCGTCGATAGACCAGAGAGTCCTGGCTATTGAGCACAGTCTGGCAGCTCTCCTTGCGGCATCGACGCCCTCGGAACCACGACAGACAATCCAGGCGGTACAGGCACCGACCCTGATGCCGGTATCGGTACCGGTACCGATGGCATCAACATCAGTATCAGTGTCTGCATTGCCGGTACCCAGTCATCCAATGCCTTCCGGTACCGATACCCCGGTACCGACTTCTCTCGGTACGGGTATCGGGCTCTTCAAGAGCATCCGGACAGACGGTACTTCGAGTCCTCAGAAGAATCTGAGGATTCTGACAGTTCTGTCAATGCAGGAATGCTTCTCCCAGAGGAGCCCTCCTCCCCTAAGCGCAGGATGTCTCCTCCAGAGGATATTTCCTTCCAGGATTTTATCAGGGAGGTGGCTTGGGGTCTGTCCATTACTGTGACCCCTGAAACAAAGCCCAGAGCTAAGGAGTTGGAAATTTTACAATATCCCAAAACTCCTAAGGAGGCAGCTACCTTGCCCATTCATGAGATTTTGCATGATCTCATGTTAAGAATGTGGGAGACACTTCTTAACACCCTCATTCTCGCAGACTAGATACTCTGTATCGAGTCCCTCCTTGTCCTGGTTTCCAAAAAACTGAGCTTCCTCACCACTCTATTGTAGTGGAATCAGCTATGAGAAGGATCAAGAGTCCAAAGAGGCATGCCTCTAATCCTCCAGGATGTGAGTGCAGAACTCTGGATGCTTTTGGACATCGTGTCTTCCAAGCTTCCATGCTTTCTGCCAGGATCAGTTCCTATAGTCCAGGGGTGTCAAACTCAAATACACAGTGGGCCAAAATGTAAAACTTGAACAAAGTCGCGGGCCAGCATTGAACAAATGGACCTTTTAATATGGACCCAAACAAGATTTGCTTTAACATTGAATATGAAGCAACACTTATTACTATACAATTTATAACTTAATAGTTCAGATATGCAAAAACCAATTTCAAATAAAAAAAAAACATCAATGACATTCATTTATTAAATAAGATTTAAATAATAATAAATAATAATTTTTAAAATAAAATAACAATAATAAAATTAATCAACCATTCAAGCCCATGTCTTGGAGTAGCAAGAAAAAGTGCATAAAGAAAACGTTAATTATTGCTCAGTTTGCTGCACACTGATCTAATCTGATGTGCCCAAGCCAGATACCTGGCATCTCTTCTTGGATGATAGTTCATCAATGTCTGGGCTCAGGCTTTGAGCTGAGGAAATCCTCAGTATCGAGCGAAGGTGTTCATCAGTCAGACGTCTCCTGTGAGATGTTTTGGTCATCTTCATCGAGGAGAAAAGTTGCTCACATAGATAAGTGCTGCCAAACATGGAGAGCATCTGAGCAGCTTGGGTGCGGAGCTGAGGCATTGTGTCAGGGATGAACTGTGGAAACTGCATCATACTTTGACTTCAGCGTGTCATTACACTGGAGTTCAATTAGCTCCATTTGGAGGTTGGTTGGTGCGTTTTCCACATTAACTGCAAAGGGATTACTGAGCAGTTCAAACCTACATTTCTGGACATCAAAGTCGGCAAATCGCCGGCTAAACTCAGCGCCGAGTACACTGAGTTTTTCAGCAAACTGTGCGCATGGGAACAAGTTGGTAAAGAACTGCGTTTTCATGGTTTGGCAGCAGGGAAAATGGCCAAGGTTTCCTTGCAGCATCTGATTCTCCCACAGGCACAGTTTAGTTTTAAAAGCCCTCACTGCAGCGTACATGTCTGTGATGATGCGCTCCCGCCCCTGAAGCTGCAGGTTCAGCGCATCGAGATGGCTCGAGATGTCACACAGAAAGGCCAGCTCACACAGAAACTTTTTCTCCCGAAGCTCTGCTGTGTCCTTCCCTTTGCTTTCCAGAAACTGACATATTTCCTCATGCAGCTCAAAACATCTATTCAGTACTTTTCCTCGGCTTAATCATCTCACCTCTGTGTGATACGGCACGTCTGCGTATTCCGAACCACACTCCTCCAGAAAAGACTTAAACTGGCGGTGATTCAGACCTTTGGCTCTTATAAAGTTAACTACTTGTGTTACTGTGGTCATAACATGTTCCATCTTTAGGGCTTTGCCACACAATGATTCCTGATGTATGATGCAGTGATAAACAGTTAGTTCACCTGCACAGTTCTCTTCCTGCATCTTCTCCCGGACCCTGCCCACCAGTCCACTTGTTTTATCGCACATCGCTGGCGCACCATCTGTCGTTAATCCCACGAGTTTATCCCACGGCAGCTTTATTTCAGTTACGCATTTGGAAACCTCCTCAAAAATTTCCTTTCCTGTGGTTGTGCCATGCATTGATTTGAATCCCAATAGCTCCTCCGTAACACACATATTTGAGTCCACTCCACGGATGAAGACTGACAGCTGAGCAGTATCAGATGCGTCGCTGCTCTCATCCACAGCAAGGGAGAATGCAACAAAATCTTTTCCCTTTTCCAAAAGCTGGTCATACAGATTGGTGGCAAGATCACATGTGCGATCAGCTACTGTGTTTCTGCTCAGGCTCACGTTTGAAAAGGCTTGCTTTTTCTTTGGGCACACGATGTCACAAACTTTCAACATGCACTTTTTCACAAACTCTCCCTCATTAAAGGGCCGGGCTGATTTTGCGATCTCTGCTGCCACAATATAACTAGCCTTTACAGCAGCCTCACTTTGTGATGTGGCTTTTTTGAACATATTCTGTTGTGAAACCAAACTTCTTTTCATCTCCTCCACTTTCTGGCTCCTTTGAGTCATGTCCAGGTCCTTGTACTTGTCATGGTGTTTTGTTTCATAGTGTCGTCGAATGTTATACTCCTTAGTTATAGCCACGTTGACTCCACAAATCAGACAAACAGGTCTGTCTTTTACATATGTAAACAAATATTCTGTCTCCCACCTGTCCAGAAAGTTCCTGTTGTCTGCCTTTCTTTTTGCCATTTTTGGGAAGGGGTTCCACAGTGACAGTTGTAGCTTGAGATCGCTATGACTTCTGTCACACAGGAGAGGGCGTTTCTGGGACCTGTCCTGATTGACGCGCCAAAACAACAGCAAGGCATTATGGGATTTGTAGTATTAGCGATGAATGAATGCGCTGTATAATACCGGCGGGCTAGCTCTAGTAGTCATTTGGTATAGCCTCGCGGGCCAAATATAATTACACTATGGGCCAAATTTGGCCCGCGGGCCAGAGTTTGACACCTATGCTATAGTCTGTACATGGGAATGTTCCTGAAGGAGGTCACAGGTGATTTAGAGGCTTTGAGTCCTATTCTTCCTGAGGATAGAAGACAGGATTTTCTCACATTGGTCAGACATGCCCAAAATGTTGCTAAATTTGTCAGCCGTGCAGCTTTTGACTTCTTTGAGTGCATAAGCAGAACCTCTGCCATTGCCATAGGTGCACATAGAATTGCTTGGCTCCAGGCATCTGATCTGGAGCTCTGGGTACAAGACAAACTGGGAAATATTCCTTGTACTGGTGAGAACCTGTTTGGTAGAGATTGGCAAGAGAAAGCTAACGAGATGGATGCTGAAAACTCCACCTTGAACAGACTGGTCAAGTCTACAGCTGATCCTGCAAGAAAGAAATCTTTTAAGAAACCATTCTTTTCTAAAAAGAAAAAAAATTATCCTGCTTATTCTCAGCAGGCGCGTTCTGCAGGTCAACCTGTCCGGAAAACTCAGCAACCACCCAAACAAAGGAAGGCAAAGACTGTTAAGCCTCAACCGTCTCAGCAGTCTCAGCCTCCACAAGGTCTTTGACTTTCATCTAGAGAACTGAGCCTTCCTGGCCCTCAATGGACCAGAGCCTTCCACCATTCCAGGAAGGTTATGCCATTTTGCCCCCAGGTGGGAGCAGATAACAGCAGAGCATTGGACACTCTCCATTATCAGAGAGGGGTACAAGCTGCACTTCCTGTGCATGCCCCCTCCCACAATGGTAAGACAGTTCAATTCTCAGACCTCTCTCATCAACCTGTTAGGTCAGGAGGTCACTATACTTCTTACCCAAGGGGCAATAGAAGAAGTACCCATCCATCAGCAGTGTACAGGTTTATCTCCAGGAAGAAGCAGGAATGAGTCTTCACATATGGGTATGTCGGTACCGACGGAGTCTGCGTGGGAACGCTTCCCAGCGTCCAATCAGAAAGCTTTTGGAAGCATCCCAACACGCCTGCGTGCTGCCTTCCCGCCTTCCCAACTGCCTCTCCTCAGTTTTCGTTTTTCCGCGGAGCCGGCAGGACGTCCTCCTGTCACCGCAGAAAATTCTTCTTTTATTTTTTAGTTTTCTTGTGGTCGCGGCTGCCTTCCCCGACGCCACCGGGACTGCCGGTGTTTCTTTTTTCTTGTAAAATTTTCCTTTTTAAGGAATATTTTTTCTTCCTTAGTGTCTCACGGTTTCTCAGGCCTTCTAGGCCTCTCCATTTCCTTCATGGAACCGCCAGTCACTTTCCCCAAGAAATGTACAAACTGTGGCGGTACAACTTTATTTTTAGACACTCACAGTTGGTGTCTAATCTGCTTGGGTCCTGACCATTTTCCTTCGGAGCCCTCGGGCAATAGTATTGTGAGAAGAAGTTTTCAACATCGAGTTCCCCTCGACATGCGGTCCCCCTCCAACTTCAGGGCACCGACCATATCTTCTTTTCCACAGAATCAGGTAACCCAAAAACAGTCTGTTAAGACTAGCCAGTCCTCGAGCGGCAGTTCTCATGCACAGCATAGAGATGCCTCCGGCCTTGTCCTTGAGAATCCACTGGCTTCAAAACCCCGGTGGGAGTCTTCGGCCTCCAAAGCCTGTGTGGGGTTTCAGGTTGTTCCTGAGGTTCACCCCTCACAGAACATACCTGAGCCATGCCCGGTGGTGGCATCCGCTTCGAGCGGTACTGATACCCCGGCATCGGCACTGGTGTTGGATGAAACATTCCTCACCAAGGATCGTCGTCTGGCGTCCTCGGTACCTACGGGCCCGGTGGATACGCTTCAGACCGACTTTCCAGTATCGGTACCTACACCAATACTAGTACCGACGTCGGTACCCTCCAGACGTGCATCGATAGTCTCACTTCCTTCGATGCCGAGTCTGGAATCGATCTCCAGTCTGGTGGACTGGGTACCGACTCACCTTGGTACCGGCTCCCGTCGGTACCGAAGGCTCGGTTCCGATACTTCGGATCCGCAACTCTCGGTTCCTCCGATACCGTTAGAGTTGCCACCGGCTGGCCTTCATCCACCGGTATCAGATACGGTACCGAAGTCGGTACCGATATCCACATTACCTTTGTTGTCGGTACCTTCCATGCTTCTCTCGTCAGGCTCGCTTCCCTCGATGCCAAGTTTGGAATCGATCCCTAGCATGGACGATCTGTTACCGACTGTTGCTGGTTCTGACCTGCAGTACCAGCGACCACCATCTAAGGATCCCATACTGCACCATTCAGGATCTTCTATTCCTATATACTTAGATAGATCCCTCGGTGCCAACGCTAGTTCTTCATCAGATCTAGCCTATCCAAGGGAAGTTCCCTCTGGGGATCCTTCTTTCCAGACTTTCCTCCTGGATATGGCAAAATCACTTGCCATTCCTATTCCTGGACAAGATCCTACACATGGGAATACAGAATACCTCTCTGTTCCTAGCAAAGCAAAGGAGAACATAATGCTTCCTTTGCATCATTCTTTGCAGGATCTCCTTCTACGAATGTGGGAAGCTCCTTTAAAGGTACCCCCACCTTCTAGAGCAACTAATCTTCTATATCAGGTGCCCCCCTCTCCAGGGTTTCAAAAGACTCAACTTCCTCATCATTCCATTGTGGTAGAATCAGCAATGAGGCGAGTGAAGAGTAATAAAAAGCACTCTTCTTGTCCGCCAGGTCGTGAGTCTAAGACAGTAGATGCCTTTGGACGTCAAACCTTCCAGACATCCATGCTTTCAGCAAGAATTCTCTCATATATTTTTTATATGGGTCTATCTCTTGAGGAGGTCACAAAGCAATTACATCTTTTGACTCCTTTTCTTCAAGAGCCCAGGTGTACAGACTATTCCTCACTGGTTAGTCATACTCAAAATATCTCTAGGTTTCTTACTCGTGCTACCCTAGACTCCTTTGAGTCTGTTAGCAGGACTTCTGCTATAGCTATAGGGGCACGATGTAGAGCCTGGCTTCAAGCCTCCGACTTGGACAAATGGGCACAAGAAAGACTGGGAAATACTCCTTGCACTGGAGAAAATCTCTTCAACAAGGAGTCTTTACTTCAGGTTACTCAGTTATCCACTGACTTTCCTTTTTCCAGAGGCTGTTCTACGCCTTCTTCTTTCCCAGTAGGTAGGATATGTCCTACCAAACTTTCTTCCCCTAGGGGGAGAAGGTTTTACCCATCATCTGCCCATCATTCAGATGTTCCCAAACAGGGGAAACATCGCCCTGGTCTGAAGAATCCACAACCTCAACAGGGTCAACAAACCCAGCAGTCGCAGGGTTTCAAATAGATCATTGTCCCTTTTGGTTGGGGGTTAGGATAGCAGTCTGCTTCTTTTCACATGAAGTATCTGCACTAATTTTTATCCTAACCTACCTAGATATCTCTTCATGAGACATCTTTCTCTAACTCTAAGAGTCTTTATGAGGATCATGCCCATAATCAATAGATTTTCCTCTTCCTCTTGGAGGAAAGAGAGGTAGCAACTATCAATAGACAGATGTTTCCCTGTACTGGCATGTATCATCTCATCTGTCCGAGACCTCCTCCATAGGTCGGTCTCTTGCAACTCTGTCTTACCTCCCTCTTACTACAACATTTGCTTTGTAAGAATGGCTCTTTAAACGGGTAAGCCCCTATGGTCCTCTACCTGTTCTACCGGGGGATTATCCCTTCTGGAGTTGTCTCCCCCCCTTGTTACCTTACAGCAGCTCATCAGACAATAGGAAGTCCTACCATGTCTGTTGTTTCTTTTCCCAGTCTAAAAAAGGAAGAGGGAAAATAAATTTTCCATGCTGCCCTGGTAGTTGCTGCAGATACAGCAATTCCTAGGGGTTAAGACACTGGTTTTGTTCACTACACAACCAGGGATTCCCCTCCACTAGCAATCCTCCTCGCCTCAGTGCTAAGTTCCAAACAGGTTATCAACCTCGTTTGGGAAACCCTATTATCACAGTCTGGTTGGTTAACTTCTATTCTTCGCCCCCTTGTCCTTGGCAGAATAGCTGGTTACCTGTTGGCTTTTCACAGCCAGTTTTTTCTTCTAACCAACCTGCAGCATGCTCTCTGCATCTCTACAGAGTAGCTTTGCACTATGGGCCCTTGCTAGAGAGCATTAGTATCTTGCCTAGTAGATAACCCCAGATGGTTAGGGGGGGTTCCCCCAGTCATGTTCATGTCTGGCAGGTATTCCCTACCCTTACCATCTCATCTTAAATCTCTTTTGAGGCATAAGCCTCAGGCCTTTTATTACGTGAAAATCTAAAGGAGGGCCAATTCCCTGGCTTGGCCCATATCTCCTTGGGTCTTCTCGTCAGAGGTAAATTTCTTCAATAGCAGCTAGAGGACGCCTAATACCCATCTTTCCCTCATAGGCGGGTCACTAGGGTATCTTCCTACAGAGGCGTCCTCTATCCATTCTCCATACTGCAATTCTGAAGATATCTGGACTTCCTGTCTGCAGACTGAAGTTATCCTCTGCAATTTTCACGTAGGCCATCCTGGTTATTCAAGAGCTAAAATTCTGCAAGGAATTCAGACTTCTTCTTGTCAGGGAGACCTCTTCTCTGACTCTGCCAGTAATAACCAGGAAAAGAGGATTCTCTATGTCTCTATTCAAGCAGGTATCAACCTTCTTGCTGTCAGATAAATCTTTCTCTCTCCCTGTATCCCTAGGGGGGATGAGGTTTTATGGACATCTCTCCATCCTTATACCTGGAGACATGTGTCTATATGCCTGCCTATTCATATAGGTGTATATATATATATATATATACACTTATCTATATCGGTGTGTCTTCTGCCCATACATATCTCTTATAGTCATATGCCTATATACCCTATAGGTATATATATTTTAATAGATATATATGTATATATATATTTATATATACATATATATTTATAGATATAATGAGATATATTTTTAGATAGATCTGTATCCATCTACTTATCTATCTGTCTGTCAGGTTCAGGTATCCCTACATTCCTATATGAGCCTGACAGATGGGCACTACCCCTATCATTGCTGTTCCAGCATACTTAGGGGGCTACAGCTATAACCACTTCCTGTGGTAATTAACATATTTTTTCCTTACCATAACCTTTTCAGGGTAGGTACTCTTGAAGCTCTCCATGTACCTTTTTTCTTTCCTAATTGACTCCATTTAGGAAAGACATTGCGGAGCTTCAGTTGTTCTAAGCTTAAGCTTTCTTTAATAGTACCTTCTGCATCTCCGCTGAAGCTCTACCTCTTATGCTACCCCAGTTTTCCCCTGGGGCTATTTCTCACCCTGAAGGGTTCTGACCTCCACTTGTTTTTCTTCTACTTATTACCTCTACTTCTCAGTGAGGTACCCCTTGAGCACATTCACTGGCTCTTCTATCAGATCCAGATGTAGCTCAGTGCACTTGTGCAGTACCAACAAGGGAGGCCCAGATTACAATATTTCATTACTAAATGCCCTCGATACAGGGTCTTCCCCTTTTGAAGCCCTGTTCTAGCCAGCCGTTCCACAGCTCCTTTTCTATATTCAACTCCTACTCTCCATCCCCAGGATGCCTGAGGTCCTGAGGAATAGCATGGCTCGTTCTAGACTTGCGAAGAGAAAACAAGGGGGAGCAGCTGCTCTTGCAGGAACACAGGAAGGCAACAAAGGGCAAGAGTCGTAGGTGGGTGTAAACAAATTTATTAACCCCTACGCGTTTCGGCCGTAGCCTTCTTTAGGGGGCACACAGCTAAATGACATACAACATAAAAAACATATAAATATATTAAAAATATATTAAAAATCATATTTGCCTTATCAATGGACCAATGTTATAAATATATACATTAAAAAAAAACAAAAAAAAAAAGTATTCGTGTACAAGTGCTCAATAGATTAATATAAACTCACAAATCCAAAATGTTATTAAAAAAACATACATTTATAATAAACGAAGAAAAGCAGGGTGGAATAACGGGATAAATAAACAATAAGTGTTCAAATAAAATATTATGTTTAAAAAAATTATATATATATATGATAGTAAACTTGTTGTATGAAGTAATAGGACAGAGGGAGGGATGGGGAGGGAGGAAGGAAAGGAGGGAAAGAAGGGGGAGGGGGGAGGGGGAAGGGAAAGAGAGAGGGGGAGGAGGGGGGAAGGGAGGAGGGGAGGGAAGGGGGAGGGGGGAGGGGAGAGAGAGAGAGGGGAGGGGGGAAGGGAAGGGGGGGGAGGGGGGGAGGGAGGAAGGGGGGGGAGGGGGGGAGGGAGGAAGGGGGGGGAGAGAGGAAAGAGGAAAAGAAGTTTACTGGATAACTCACGTGTATATTCGACGAGATCTGCAAATCGTAAATTGTATTCACTGAAGCAACTAAGATATAAATAACACATAATATTGAGTATTGTTTATAAAGGATTAGAAGGGGAAGGGAGGGGAGAGAGGGGAGAGGGAAGAGAGACTGGCTGTGCACTTTAGCCACACAATCTGTGAGCCTTTAAAATGAAAAAATGATCCGTTTGAAATGTGATATTTCAAAAAATAGCTTTGTAATAATACTAGATAGCATGATGTGCTTGAAAACAATGTAACGAAAAACAACGTTGAGAAAATAAACTTCTTACTTACATATAAACCTTCTAATGTATGTTTATATCATCTGCAAAAACGCTGTAAAATAAACACATTGAAAAATTGATCTATATAGACTTTTTATTATTATATTATTGTTTTAAAAAAATTATTATTATATAAAAATTTTATTATTTAAAAAATATATTTAAGAGTTGTTGAGGAAACTATTGTAACGGTAGAAAGATACATCGCAGTATACTGAAACATGATGCTAAATTGCATTCAGGAGAACAGAATGTTAAGACTGAAAAGCCTAACTCAAATTGTGAAACATATTTGTCAAAAAAGGGGGAGGGGGGGGAGGGAAAGGGAGGGGGGGGGAGGGGGAAGAGGGCTGTGTGGAGTAAATCAACTGCATTGTGCTGAGGCTGGTTAAAAAGTTACATCTTTTGTGGAAATTGTGTTGTACTCGTATGTGAAACTGCTGCTTACGAACTTGAATACTATCTGTGGATGGCTGAAGAAAGACACAATTAAAACTGTTTATAAGTGCTCCTATAAAATATATATAACAATTGTGAAAAGTCAGTCATAAAAAAGTAAAAAAGTAACCATGTTGCACAAAGTCTTATAATAGACGAAAATAAAGAATAAATAATAAAAGAAATCAGCTTCTTGTTTTAAGCCTATGTGACTGATGTGATCCAAAGGGAAAACCTATCTTATTATAGGAAAACCGAAACTAGTCAATACAATGTTAAAAGTAGACTGGCAATAAAGTATAAACGCATCATATCGCTGCAAAGACATGACATTAAAACGCACCTGTTCGAATTTTGAAAAAACTCGCTCCTGGAACAGCAAGGATTTGTCAACTGAATCGATGTCCTTAAAAACGCCGATTTGCGCGCCAATTTTGAATGACGTCATTTGAAGGGGAGGAACTAGCTAACGTCAATCAAAACTATGTTTAATCAACTAAATTAAAAAAGACTAAGGATACTCATAAAATTACTACATATTTTATGAAGACTAGGTTGTTATGCACGTGTATGAAACTGCTGTGTGAGAACTTAGTACTGTCTGTGAGATCTCTTAAAAAAGGGGGGGGGACACATTAACTACTGTTTGTGAATATTTTTAAAAAAAATGTATATATATATATGCAATTGTAGATAAAACTGATTGGGTGGTATAAACAAATGACCATATTACGCGAGGTCTTGTGATTGGGTAAAACAGTGTAAAAAGGTGTAGTAACTTGGCTTATTATTTAAAGCTTATGGAGCATGTTTAAATGAAAAGATAAATTTACAAAGAAGAAACTAATATGATCAAAGGGAAACCTTGTTTTGCTTTGTGATAGACCCAACTATTTCAATACGTTATAGAAAGTGAAACTAAATCTGTTGAACACTTATTGTTTATTTATCCCGTTATTCCACCCTGCTTTTCTTCGTTTATTATAAATGTATGATTTTTTAATAACATTTTGGATTTGTGAGTTTATATTAATCTATTGAGCACTTGTACACGAATACGTTTTTTTTTTTTAATGTATATATTTATAACATTGGTCCATTGATATAAGGCAAATATGATTTTTAATATATTTTTAATATATTTATATGTTTTTTATGTTGTATGTCATTTAGCTGTGTGCCCTCTGAAGAAGGCTACGGCCGAAACGCGTAGGGGTTAATAAATTTGTTTACACCCACCTACGACTCTTGCCCTTTGTCGTTCTAGACTTGCAACATGCTAAGACTCCCTCCGGGCATCTGAGCTTGGGAGTCCCCATATGTGAAGACTCATTCCTGCTTGTTCCTGGAGAAAGCACAGTTACTTACCTGTAACAGGTGATCTCTGGGAACAGCAGGAATAAGTCTTCACAACCCACCCACCTCCCCTAGGAGTTGCATTTCTCTATCTCTTTCTTTCCCTTCCTTGCTCTCTCTCTCTCTTTGTCTCAGCTTTAAAACTTAACTGAGGAGAGGCAGTTGGGAAGGCGGGAAGGCAGCACACAGGCGTGTTGGGATGCTTCCAAAAGCTTTCTGATTGGACGCTGGGAAGCGTTCCCGCGCAGACTCCGTCAATACCGACGTACCCATATGTGAAGACTTATTCGTGCTGTTCCCAGAGATCACCTGTTACAGGTAAGTAACTGTGCTTTACTCCCCCTATTTCCTTATCCCAAAGAAAACGGGGGGATACAGGCCTATCTTGGACCTTAGAGAATTGAACAAATTCCTTGTCAAAGAGAAATTCAAGATGATTTCTCTCGGAACTCTGCTGCCATACCTTCAGAATCAGGATTGGCTTTGTTCTCTAGATCTCAAGGATGCGTACCCCCATGTTCTCATCCATCCAACTCACAGAAGGTTCCTTCGGTTCCTTTTTCAAGGAAAGCACTACCAATACAGGGTGCTTCCTTTTGGCCTGGCCTCAGCACCAAGGGTGTTCACGAAATGCATGGCTGTAGTAGCAGCATTTCTCCGCACTCTAGGGATATTCGTCTTCCCCTACTTAGACGACTGGCTCATTCGAGCCCCAACAGAGTCAGAGGCCAGGATTTCTTTATCCTGCACAATGCGTATCCTTCAGTATTTGGGGCTGGTAATAAAGATCCCAAAATCCAGTCTAACTCCCACTCAGTCTGTAGAGTTCATAGGGGCTTTGCTGGATACCAGAAAGGCAAGGGCCTATCTCCCCCAGGCCCGTTGCCTTCGCATGGTGCAGTTAGCTTCTCAAGCAGTGCTAAAGTCTCATCTCACTGCCCAAGAAATGCTACAACTACTAGGCCACATGGCATCTACTGTGCATGTGGTTCCCTATGCTCGCCTCCATATTAGGGCAGCCCAGTGGACTTTATCCACTCAATGGACCCAGGCATCAGGATTCCTGTCAGACAAAATAGCAAACACAAGTCGCCTTACTTCCAGTGGTGGAAGTCCACTCAAAACCTGTTGCTGGGGTCCCCTTTTCAACAACCCTTACTCCAAGCAACTCTAACAACAGATGCTTCTCTGATGGGTTGGGGAGCTCATCTGCAAGACCTCTCCACCCAAGGCACCTGGTCTCCGCAGGAGACTCATCTACATATTTATTTATTTAGAATACATTTGTATACCGCTGCTTCCAGCGATCAGCAGCGGTTTGATTACCGCTTGGAAATTGCCAAATCAAGGCAGAAATTTCGAAGTAACAACACATTGATTTGCAAAAGGAGAGCACGGCACACAGAAATAAGGTCACAGGAGAGCACGGCACACAGAAATAAGGTCAAAGGGGAGGAGTAAGGAATTTACATATGTACATGTTTCATAACAGAATTTAGGTTGCTAATTGTGACATCTTGTAATCCCCTGAGATTACATCAAATTGTAATAACACTGGAAAAGATGTGTTTTTAGTTTTTTCCTGAACGCAATAAGGTCCTTGGTTGCTCTTAGCTTCAATCTCTTGGAGCTCAGAGCAATCTTCCTTACTCTTCGAGTGTTCCACACCCTGCTCAGCTACAAGACAGTCCTCATTCATACGGACAATCAAGTAGCCATGTTCTACGTGAACAAGCGGGGGGGAACAGGCTCTCTGTCACTTTGCAGCGAAGCTTTGCGACTATGGGCCCTCGCCAGAGAGCATCAGATTCATCTCCTGGCAGTGTATCTTCCAGGTATACAAAACTCTTGGGCAGACAGACTCAGTTGAGTTCTGCTTCCACACGAGTGGTCTCTGCATGCAGACCAGGTGGCCAAGATTTTTCAAATTTGGGGAACCCCGGACATAAACCTCTTTGCAAGTCCGTGGAATGCCAAACTTCCCCGGTTCTGTTCCAGAACCCTGGCTCAAGGGGCTCAGGCCAGGGATGCTTTCCTCCTTTATTGGGGTCAAGACTTCCTGTATGCCTTTCCACCCATTCCCCTAATTCCCAAAACCCTGTTCAAGCTTCAGAGAGCCCTAATGACATGGAATGCATTTCCAGACACAGCTCGACACTGCCTGGTGTGCTTGAATTCATTCAAATAATCACTTGTATTAATTTATGAATTTTCCAAATCGGGTCTCAGACTGGGAGCTACAGCATAGACAACTGCCTTCTCTTGCTCCTTTTTTATTTATTTATTTATTTATTTAACAGTATTTCTAAACCGCCTTATCATAATAATCAAGGTGGTATCACAGCAAACAATCTGGTAGTGTGAGTGTTGATACATGCAGTGAGGGTGGAAAGTTCGTTGGGTGTGTGTTGTCTTGTGTGCTAGATTGGTGTGAGCTATGTACAATGTGGGCTATTTACATTGGTGCTAAAATCATTTTATATACATCTAGTGTTAGGCGGTAACGTGTGCTGCTATACAGTTCCTTAGTTTATGTGATGTGTCCAAAGTGTTCTGTGAACAGCATGGTTTTCAGCTGTTTTCTGAAGTCCTTGAGCTCTGTAGTTGCCCTCAAATCGTCCGGTAGTTTGTTCCATATTGTTGGAGCAGCCATGGAGAGTGCTCTGTCTGTTGTGTCCTTGCGTGTGTGTTTGTATTCACTTGGGGTGCTGACTCGGTTGTGTGTTTGTTTTCTTCTTGGACGTGTGCTGGTGTCTGGTTGTATGAGGGTGTGCAGGCTGTTGGCTGATGTTTGCTGTTTTATCTTAAATAGGTTTATGATAGTTTTGTATCTGATGCGTGCATCGATTGGTAGCCAGTGTAAGTCCTTTAAGGTGGGTGTGATGTGCTCCTGTCTTGCAGTTCCGGATATGATTCATGCTGCGGTGTTTTGTGCCAGTTGGAGTGGTTTGATGGCTTGTTTCGGTAGTCCAAGGTATATCGGATTGCAGAAGTCCAGTAGAGGGGTTATCAGTGCTTGACAGACGGTACGGAAGTGTTCTGGGGCGAGGAGTGGTTTCAGTCTCCTGATGATTCGCATCTTGTAGTAGGCTTTTTGTATTGTTTTGTCTATGTGTGGCTTGAGATTGAGTTTATTGTCCAGCGTAACCCCGAGGTATCTTACTTCTGACCTTATTGGTATAGTAATGTTTTGTATCTTTATATTTGGTGGGTGTATGAAGCTTTGGTTCCGAGTGATGATTAAAGCTTCAGTCTTGTTGTAGTTTATGGCGAGGTTGTTGTTTTGACACCAACTGGTCATTTGTGTAAGGCAGTCTGTTATCTTAGAGAAGTCCGGGTTGTCGATTGATATCGGGGTGTATATCATGATGTCGTCCGCATAGATCGTGTATTGAATGTTGTTCTCTTTCATGATGTTGCAGATTGGTTGGATGTAGATGTTAAATAGGAGTGCTGAGAGCGCAGAACCTTGAGGTACACCTTGACGGACTTTGATGGGTCGGGAGGTGATGTGTCCCACCTTGACCTGTAGCTGTCTTTCGGTTAGGTACGAGTGGAACCATTTCAGTGTGATACCGTGTATACCAGTGTTCTGTAGTCTTTCTAGGAGCGTGTTGTGGTCCACTGTGTCGAAGGCTGAGGAGATGTCGATGAATATCATTATTATTCCATTCCTGGTGTTGTCAATTATTCTTAGGATGCTGTCGAAGAGGTAGATCAGTAGCGTTTCGACACCGTGGTTAGGACGAAATCCGTGTTGGTTGTCGTCGAGTGTTTCGTGTTTGTCGATGTGATCCTGAAGTTGTAGTTGAACTGTTTTTTCGATGACTTTTGCGAGGAAGGGTATGCTGGATATTGGTCGGTATGCTGCTGGATCTTTTCTGTCGAGAGTTGTTTTCTTTGTGATTGGTCTCACTGAGGCAAGTTTTAGTTGCTTTGGCATGAGACCTTGAGTGAGTGAGTTGTGTACCATTTTATGTATGGTGGTGATGAGGCTTGATTTGGTGGCTTTGACCCACGACACTGGGCATGGGTTTGTAGGAGCGGTGCTTGTGTTGATTGTAGAGATGATGTGGGATATCTGTTCTGTTGAGGGTGAGGAGAATGTGCCCCAGGTTTTGGAGTGTACATCTGTCCTTGAGGTTCTACTAGGCGTTGTTTGTTCTGTTGAGTGAAATTTGTCCTTGATGTGGTCGGCGAATTTCTGTGGATCAATTTGTGCTTCCTCTTCTGTTGTTTGCTCTTTTGTGAGGATTTTTACTATTTCGAAAAGCTCTCTGGGTTTGTTGATGGAGGTGTTTATCATGTTTGTGTGGAATTCCCTCTTTGATTGGTTGATGTGTTCATTGTATTGCTTTTGCTTTGTTAGATAGAGATGCTGGTCGGCAGTTGTTTTGTTCTTTCTCCATCTCCGTTCAATCTTCCTGAGTTCCCTCTTTTCCTGTCGTATTTTTGCTGAGTACCATGGTTTGTTTTGTCTCTTGTTGTGGTGTTGTTTCTCGGTCCCGCCATCTGGTGGTTTTGCGGCGTTGGCTAAAATGCTGTTCCAGCTGGAAACTTGTTCCTCCAGGTCGTCCGTAGTGATGTTCAGGTGTTGTATTGTGTCCTGTATGAATTCGTCCTTGTCGAAACACTTGAATCGTCTTTGTGTGTGTGAGGTGTTTGCTCTTTGGTTTGTCTGGTCCTCTTGTGACCGCAGCCTTATCTCGATTAAGTAGTGGTCAGACCATGGCACTGGGGTAATGGTTGGTGGAGAGATCAGGTCTCTTGATGTTAGGTAATTGGATGCGAATATGAGGTCTGGAGATGATCCATGTCTGTGTGTTGGAGCATTGATTATTTGCGTGAATTGCAGTGAGGACATTGCTTGCAGGAAGGCCTCTGCGTCTTTGACATTGGTGGACTTTAGGTTGAAGTCTCCAATCAGCAGCGCTGGTTTGTTGTTATGGCACAGGCTTCTTCGAGTGTGAAGGCCAGTTCGTCGGGTGGAGCTCTGGGTGCTCTGTATGTTAGGCAGATTGCAATGCTCTTGTTCTTGATGCTAATTGTGTTACATTGCTGTGTATCGGTGAGGCTCTGTGTCTTGAACTTCAGTTTTGTTTTTGCCATGATCAGGACTCCTCCTCCACGCCTGTGGGTGCGTGGGCAGTTGTACGCTGAATAGTTGTTTGGTACAAGTTGGTTGAGTAGAACATTGTCAGTCGGGTTGAGCCACGTCTCTGTGATGCATATTATGTCGGGCTGTCGCTCTTCAATGTGGTCTACAAGCGTGTGTATCTTGTTGCAGACGGATCTGGCATTTATGAGCTCTATCGTTGTTGTCTTTGTTGATGAGTTTGCTGTTACATGTGCTTCCTTTGTGCAGGTGTGGGAGTTTGATTTGTGTCTGTTTGCTCGCTTTGCCTGGGAGGTTCCGAGTGTCTCTTTGTATGTGTGCTGTGGTTCTAAATATGGCAATACAGTTGGAGGGTGCCATGTTGTGTTTGCTTGTGGGTGGTGGAGGTGTGTGGTTGGTGGGAGGAGTTGTGTAATGAGTAAGCAGAGTGGGAGGAAGTATGTGGCGTGCATGTTGGTTTTTTGTGATGTTCTTTTAAGGAGATGCCTGTTGTCTTAAGTCTTCTTCTTGTTGGCTGTTTGGAGAGAGCTGTATATTGTGCGATAGCCTTTCTCGTGGAGGGAGAGCCGGTTCTGTGTAGGATGCCTTGGTGCGGGAGCCTGTCCCGTGAAGGGAGCCTGTCCCGTGGAGGGGGAGCCGGATCTGCGTAGGGCGTCTTGGTGCGGGAGCCTGTCCCGTGGAGGGAGCCTGTCCCGTGGAGGGCGAGCTGGCTCTGCGTAGGGTGTCTTGGTGCGGGAGCCTGTCCCGTGGAGGGAGCCTGTCCCGTGGAGGGCGAGCCGGCTCTGCGTAGGGTGTCTTGGTGCGGGAGCCTGTCCCGTGGAGGGAGCCTGTCCCGTGGAGGGTGAGCCGGCTCTGCGTAGGGTGTCTTGGTGCGGGAGCCTGTCCCGTGGAGGAGGGCCGGATTTGTTGGGGTGTGTGTAGTGGAGGTGCGAGCTTGGTGGTGGGGAATGTGTGATGTACTGTGAGAGTTCTACTTGCGGTTCTGACGTCCTTCGCCTCGGTCTGCTTCCTTGCTGGGTTCTCCTGTGATGCGGTCGGCGCTGTTGTTTCCTGCTGCTTGGCTTCGTGCCTCGCCTGGGGTTCCGGAGTGGTGGGGTTCCGGAGTGGTGGGGTTTTTTTCCTTGCAGAGTCTTTGTGGTCGTTGATCTTCATTCGGTGGCGGAGGGGTCTGTTGGACATAGCGTGTCTTTTCGTGGAGGAAGGAAAGTTGGTTGGTTGCTTTTGTGCGCCTCTGTGCCGCGCCTAAGGGCCACGCCAAAGGGCCCTCTGGCGAGGCCCTCAGGCGCGGGCCCGCCCGCGAGGGACGCCGCTTTTATGCTGGCGGGCCGCTTTTCCCCTGCTCTCCCACTGCCCGGATTGGGCAGGAGCACCGTGGGGGGAGTTGGAGTGTTGGCGGCAGTAAACACCTCTTAGAGGGTTCTGATGATTTTATTTTTTTTATTTTTTATTTACATTCTCTTATATACCGCGCTATTCTGCATCAGTGCGATTTACATTGAACAAACTGAAATTACATTGAACAGGGTATTATAACTTGGAGATAACTATTTTACAGGGAACATGGGCTATGGAGGGTTAAGTGGCTTGCCCAAGACCACAAGGAGCACCTGTGGGACTAGAAACCCCAGTCCTTCCGGCTCAAGGTTGCTGTCCTCTAGTGGGATTTGAACCACCGACCTTCCGGCCTGAAGTACCTTGCCCCAACCACTAGGCTACTCCTCCACTCCATGATGAGACTGTGAGTGAAAATGAATTGGAACCTAACATGCTGTCCTCGCATGCCCTACTTCAGCGTGAACTTCGTAGGGGCTTTGTGGATTTGGCAGGCGAATTCCGCTCCATGCGCGAAGAGGTGATGAGCACCATTGCGGAACTCCGGGGTGAAATGAAAGACCTGGGTGCGCGAGTGGAGGAGGTTGAGACAAAAGTTGCAGATCACGATATTGCCATGGTGGATTTACAATGTGCTCTCGATAGGCAGCTTGCGCAAGCCATGGAGCTCACTTATAAAATTGATGACATTGAAAACCGTTCCCGTCGCAACAGTGTGCGTTTCCGGGGAATCCCGGAAGCGGCGGGGGGCGGTGAAGACCTCCTGGTAGTCCTCAAAAATTTGATTGCTGAATTGCTCCCGGGGGAGGAGCTGGCAGCCCATGGGTCTGGAATGGAAGTTGAACGAGTGCATCGGGCTTTGGGAAAGCCTCCTAACAACCAGCCCCGGGATGTCATTGCGCGATTCTTGCGCTATACTGATGCTGAACTTCTCATACGCCGGGGCCGGGAGAAAAAAGCAATCCGGTTTCAAGAAGCAATGGTAACTGTATATCAGGACCTCTCGACGTTTACACTGGCCCGTCGGAGGGAGATGAAACCAGTCACAATGGTCCTGAACAACAAAGGGATTCGCTACTCCTGGGCCTTTCCGTTCCGGATGAACTTCCTCCTGGGCAATAAAAAGATCTCCGCAAAAGACCATACAGAGGCCTGGAGAGCTCTCCGCCAGGCGGGTCTGGTCGAAGATAATGCGCTGCCTCAACTCCCGACCCCTAAGCCTCAACACTCGAAGTGGACCCGGGTGGGAAAGCTTACTTGACATTCCCTGGAGTTGGAGTGTTTATTTTTCTGATTGAGAAGCCTTGCTCAGGGGTTCTTTGCTTTCATGACCAAACTTGAATGGCAAGTTTTGAGAGTTTTGCTGTTCTCCCGGTTTGCTCCTGTTGGGCTGCCGGCTCTTGGTCTGGGAGGGAATTGGGTATATACCCACTGTCCCATGCGGGTAGTAGGGGGTATGTTGATGCTGTGCAAATTTCTTGTTAAAGGGGCAATCCTGGCTAGATACTTTATTGATGGGCTATGTATGGGGGAATTGATCTGACATGCAATGCTTGTAGTTTGGCTATGTTGGGGCCCGGACGGAGTTTAGTTTGGGGTCAGTTTACTGTGTCCTGTTTTTTCTTTAACAGGTGGGAGGTACTGACGGGAGGGGGGGGGGCGGGGGGGAGGTCTCTACCGCTAGAGGAGGGTGGGAAGTTGGGTGGGGGGGGGGCTTTAATAGGTTTTTTTTTTGGGATACGGAGCACGAAGGTGGGGGAGGTGAATCTCTACAGCCAGCCTGGTGGTTTCATGATGATGGCGTTTTATGCTGGATAGCAGTGAAACTCTTACAAGAGTTGTGGGGGATGTGTGTTGTGGGCTAGAGGGGAGGCAAAGGGCGGGGGGGGGTGCAGTGGTTGAATATCAATGGTGCGCTTGATTTCTCTGAATGTTAAGGGTCTTAACTCCCCTCGAAAGCGCTCTTTGCTGTTCTCGGAGCTACGGACCCTGAAGGGGGACATTGTCTTTTTGCAAGAGACCCATCTCCGAGCTAGCAAACGGGTGGTTAAAGCGTAATCCTTATACTGAGGTGTGGGTTGCTTCGGATGTGAATGGGAGAAAGAATCGAGCCTTTGAACTGTATGCTCCATCCTTATGGAACTCTCTACCGAGCTGTCTCCGAAATAACACCGATTTACTATCTTTTAGAAAGCAGCTGAAAACCATCCTGTTTCAGGAATACCTCAACATGACTCCCACCAAAAAGCGAAATAACCTCTGACCTCACCCACCATGACCACCCAACTCAAACTATACTAACCCAACCATGTCCAAAAATATGTCCACGTCCAAAGTCTGTCCTATGTCTTATGTTGAAATCATCAATGTAGCTTCCCTGGTGATTGCCCCACCCCTACAAGTAAATTCCCCCCCCCCCTTTTATGTAACGCCGTTTTGACCCGGTGAAAAGCGGGATATAAATACAGCTAAATAAATAAATAAAATGAATAAAGAAACGTGGGGTGGCCTTTTTATTTCATCACAGCTTGTCTCTCCGGTTGGAAGAGGTTAAAAGAGATACCCTGGGACGGTGGCTTTTTGCGAATATACGCTTGAAAGGTCACATGTTAACCTTAGCTAACATATATGCACCAAATGAGGGGCAGGGATCTTTTTTTGCACGGTTGAAGGCCTTGCTAGCTGAATTCGCGAAAGGCCCCATTATACTCGGTGGGGATTGTAATGCCCATCTGGTGCCCCATTTGGATTCTACGAGTAGTGCTGGGAGGGGGGTGAGCGGGCCCAGTAAGGCCTTGCAGAACCTTTTGAAAGAGCTGGGCTTGCGAGATGTGTGGAGGGATACCCATGAGGGGGAGAGAAGCTACACCTATTATTCTCCCGTCCATCAGGTGCATACCCGCATAGATTATTTTTTGTTGGACCAGCGCCTGATGGATGGGAGGGTGGAGGCTGGTCAAGGAGCGTTGACCTGGTCGGATCATGCCCCGTGCTGGCTCGCCCTCACGGCGGATGTGTACAGTGACCGCCAGTGGCTTTGGAGACTCGATGTGCGATTCCTTCGGCGGCAGTGTGCTGTGCAGGATCACGGCCGTTTCATAACTGACTTTTTTGAGTTAAATGATTCTGGGGAAGTTCCGCTTCCCATGGTCTGGGACGCTTTCAAGGCCACGGCTCGGGGCCAACTTATGGCAGAAGCGGCTCGCACGCGGAGGGCCTGGAGACGGGAATATTGCCAATTAGTGGGAGATTCTTCCCGGCTGCACTTAGAGCACGCCCAGACTGGATCGAAGCGGGTCTTTCGTCAATGGCGGGCTGTCCGGGCTAACCTGGATGCATGTTCACAAAGAGAACTAGACAATAAGCGCCGGAAATTGTGCCAAACATTTTATGAGCAGGGGAATAAGACGGGTCGCTATCTGGTCTTGCGGCTTCGACAGCAGCAATCGGGGCGGGTGGTCCGCGAGCTTCATGACTCTGGGGGGCAGAAGAAGGTGATCTCTCGAGAGATACGCGAAGTCTTTGCTACTTTTTTGGAGCGGTTATATAAAGCCGAACCTTTTGATTTGGCCCACATACAGGGCTTCTTACGGAAGATCACCTTGCCCCAGTTGACTAACTCTGATCGGGAGCACTTAGACTCTGAACTTACAGTGGAGGAGGTGGAGCTCGCAATCCTATGGTTGAAAACGGGGGGAGCGCCGGGTAATGATGGCTTTCCTGCGGAGTACTATAAAAAATTCCGTGTGCAAGTAGTGCCGACGCTGGTAGTACTCTTCAATGAGGTCCTGAGGGGGGCGTCTCTGCCTCCATCTCAGCGTGAGGCTTTGATAGTCATGATCCCTAAGCCAGGTAAACCCCTGCAGGACATGGCCTCATATCGTCCCATTTCCCTCTTAAATACGGATGTCAAAATACTTGCTTCTGTGCTGGCTGCGCGATTGAACCGGGTTCTCCCAACTTTGGTACATCCTGACCAGGTTGGGTTTGTATCGGGACGCCAGGCGGCAGATAATATTCGGCGAATGCTGCAGGTTATCTGCGTAGCGCAGCAAGATTCGCAGCCGACCCTAGTGGTGGGGGTTGATGCCGAAAAGGCCTTTGACCGTGTCAGCTGGGGTTATCTTTGGTGTGTGTTGGACATGTTGGGCTTTGGTCCTAATTTCATACGCTGGGTTCATAGCTTATATCAAGACCCCCAGGCATGTGTTTGGGCTAACGGGGGTCAATCCAGAATTTTCTCACTGGAATGGGGCACTCGTCAGGGCTGTCCTCTGTCGCCGCTGTTGTTCACATTAGTGATGGAACCCTTGGCACAGAGCTTTCGCGAACATTCGGGCATAGGGGGCGTTCGCGTGGGCTCCGTGGATTACCGGATCGCGCTCTTCACGGATGATATCATATTATCTCTGGTGAATCCCACTGCGTCTCTTTCTGCCGCTATGCAGCTTTTTGATACCTTTTCCCAGGTGTCTGGATTTAAAATCAATTATGCTAAATCGGAAATTCTAAATGTGGGGGTCTCGGAAGCGGTTTGTGCGGAGCTTCGGGCTGCCTACCCCTTCCGGTGGGTGTCGGGTGCTTTGCGATATTTAGGGGTGACTTTGACAGTGGACCGGGCGGCTCTTTTTAAGGCTAATTATGAGCCATTACTTCGGCAGGTTCGGCGTGATTTGGAGACCTGGAATAGGTTAATATTATCCTGGTTTGGGCGTATTGCGGTGGTAAAGATGGTGGTCGTTCCCCATTTTTTGTACCTCTTTCAGGTTCTTCCTATCTCGTTGGCCCGGGGAATATTGGCCACCTGGCAAACCCTGCTTATGAAATTTATCTGGCAGTACCGTCGGCTGCGTTTGGCACGCCAACTTCTTTATGCTCGTTCACGCACTGGGGGCATGGGGGCTCCAAATCTTCACTGGTACTATGCGGCGGCGCAGTGTCGCGCCGGGGTGGAGTGGATGATCGCGGATAGCTCCAAGCGATGGGTGCAACTGGAAATGACTATCGCGGGGGGGGGGGGGGTGGGATTGGGGGACCGGCTGTGGCTTGGTCCCAAGCTGCGAAGCGGTCAGCGTTTAAGTTATCCTTACATTTTACATACCCTTCGCTGTTGGGACCAATTCTTTCGGCCTCGTGGGATGGACCTCACTCCTTTGGCGCCTATAGTGGATAATGCTTCCTTTCCCCCTCGCTGGTTGATCCAGCTTTCCGGATATGGGGTCATAAGGGCCTTAGCCGTGCAGGACAACTGTTTGATGAGGGTAAGTTACAAACGTTTCAAATGCTTCGGGAGGAATTTGACCTTCCCGATAGTCAGCTCTTCCAATATACGCAGGTGGCTCATTGGGTTCAGACTAGAGCCGTTCGGCCTCATGTGGCCCGAGAGTTGACAGATTTGGAGCGTTTTTGCGAGGGGTGTACCACCACCAAAGGTCTTATAGCTGCCTTGTATGCTCAGCTGCAGGTGCAGCAACCACGCTTTGTCAAGCATAGAGAAAATTGGAATACTGACTTGAATCTTCTTTACTCTGAGCAACAGTGGGAACAGGTGGAGGGTAGGTTGTGGAAGAGCTCGGTGGTGGTTAATGTCCGTGAAACTAACTATAAATTATTATATAGGTGGTACATGACTCCTGTGCGGATTGCTCACATTTATCCGGGGGTTTCGGATCTGTGTTGGCGGCGATGTGGGCAGAAGGGGGTTCTGGAGCACATCTGGTGGTCTTGCCCTCGCGTTCAAACCTTTTGGAGGGGGATTCAAGCTCGATTACAGCAGCTTATTGGGGTGAGCATTCCCTGGGACCCAGGTATCTTTCTATTTGGGGTTGCTGTGCCCGGGGTGCGCAGCCCCCAACTGGCTTTGCTTCGCCATGGTCTGAATGCGGCTCGCATGTCGCTAGCTTCTGTTTGGAAGCAGGCTCTCCCACCGTCTTTTTCTGTTTGGTTGGACCGGATGTGGGACACGTACACAATGGAGCGTGGGGTAGCTGCTGGGAAGATGCGTTTGCCGCGCTTTGAGCAGGTGTGGGAATCCTTTGTCCTTCGTTATGGCACCTGATTGCTTAAGGCTGTGGCCCATTCTCGAAAGTGGTGGGTGACATGTTATGCTGCAAGAGGCTTGTCGGCGGTACCGCCTTTTGCTTTCTGTGCGCAGATTGGCATACTCTTCCCCTTTTTATGGGCTGGTATGGAGATTCGTTGGGGGGGGGGGAGAGATAGGATAGGGGGGCCTGGGGGTGGGAGGGGACGTTGGAAGGTGGGGGGGTGGATGTTTTTTCTTTTTGGAGGGGTTATTTGTGGCTTGCAGTAGGGTGGGAGGGGGTTGGGGGATACAGGGACAAGTATAAAAGGCCAAAAAAGGTCAAACATAAAAATATAAAAACAAAAGAAGGTGTTTTGTTGGCTAGCCTTGTGTTCTTTGTTAGTGACTTTGGCTTTGTTCTCTTTTGATATTGTATTATGCTCATGATTTCTGTTCCTATGTATTTCATGGCTGCCTTTCAATAAAAAAAAACAAAACAATTTACCGGTGGGACAATTTTTAAGAGCCAGAAGGATATGTACTTCTGTTACTGATTTTGAGCAACAGGCAGTAAATTTGAAAGAGAGATTTAAAGCACGCTTATATCCCGATCAATTTATTGAAAAAGCTTATATTAGAGCCCGTGACTCATCTCGCGATAAATTATTAGAACTACAAGACAAGAAGAAATGTCAAACCAAGATTGTATGTCCTCTTTTGTACTTTTTACAGTCCCGTAATATCATGGAAATCCTTAAAAAAGAATGGCATCTTACTCAAGCCATTCCAGGTTTTCATGACATGTCCTTTATGGTGGCTCATAAACGAAATGTAAGTCTACGAAATCTTTTAGTTCCTTCAACTTTCACAGAAAGAAGAAACTTATCAATGCATAAAGGACAATATCAATGCGGTCACTGTTCGGTATGTGCACACGTATTACCAGTACGGAACATTTTCACTCATCTGGTCATTCAAAAAGAAATTTTCTGTTGAAGATTTCTCCAACTGCGATACGTCATATGTCATTTACGTGATTTTATGTCCATGCAATAAAATGTACGTTGGCAAAACTATGCGCGCCATTCGTGTGCGCATAGTGGAACACAAAAGCTGTATAAAAAGGAAGTTAGTTGATAAGCCAATAGTTCAACACTGGCTAGATATGGATCATAAGATATCTGACTTAAAGTTTTTTGTCATTAAAAAAGTTAAATTAAATTGGAGAGGAGGAGACATTGACAAAACTTTAAGGTTAGAACAACGATACATTTTTAGGTTGAACACCATGGTTCCTATGGATCTCACCCTTAAAAAAGATTTTTCTGTCTTTTTATAGTATTTTTTTTGAATCATTCTGTGCTGTTTTTACCCATGTTTATTTATTTATTTATTTATTCATTCATTTATGGTTCTTCCTTATCTAATTGTTGTTAAATTATGACATTTTAATTATACAATCAGGTGGTGGGTTTGTACAAGTGTCTGATACCCCACTTGGGAGTTTTTTATAGGCATTCTTTTTTCAGTGGCCTCGTCGGCTTTTAATTGGTTCTAGTGATATTTATTTATTTTTTAATGGTATTTGACTCTTATTTATTTATAAACTACATTTTTGGTTCACCAAAGTTCCTTTAAGGAGGAGGTTCATAGTAACAGTTTGTTTTTCCATCCTCCATTTTGGGCTGTGACAGCAATTTTTATAATTTATATGTTACTTTAGTAGACATATATTGATACATATGTTGTTAATGTTTTCCCTTCAATACTCATATTGCACCGTTAGTTGCATGAATATAAATTGTTACTTGAACAATCATATCATGGATAAAAAACAGCGCTTCTAGTAGACAAGTTTCCCTTACAATGTCAGTGATCTGATGTGTATTTGTGCCGTGTAAAGAACTTTTTCCCGCTTCGGAGAAAGCATTGTTATAGCGCATGCGCCGGTGTTTCCGTTCATAACTGTTGAGGATCTTCACGCTGCAGTTGCTACTTGGCGCACAGCCTACATGAAAGCAGGTTCCCCCTTTTTCTCTCTTCTTCTCCCCCTTTTTTTAATATCTTGTTATATTGTTGCGTTGATTCGTCACGGTGATAATGTATATACCTTCATTTGTTTCAGATTGTTTGACTGCTTTAGTGTGATTATTTCACGGCCCTAATTGGAAGCCCACTTTTATTTTTTTGTTCTTTCACATACACAGTAAGTAACAGTTCTATGGAAGGTTTCACGTAAATGATTTTAAATTTTCGAGTGCCTTCGGCATGTACATAGTAGGTATAGTTCACATGTAGGCTTTAATTCAGTAATTTCCCTGCCGAATTTAAGGAATGCAGCATTCTACACCCGATTCATTAGTAGAAGTCTCACATACAGATCCATGTACATTGATAACATATTATCACAAATCACTTTGCTTCACAATGGCTACATAAGTATGCAATTCATTCATGGATAATGAAGTATGTTTTTAAAAAATAGCATTTACAATATGATGTATTACGTCTGCTTTTAATAGCTACTGTTTCTTTTGTTTTCAAAGTTTGGTATGGTGCCGATTCTACAGAGTGAAACGTACAAAGTTTAAATACAATGCCGGTGGTTTCACCACGGGGCAGTTTGTGTATGTAATACACAATATTTTAAGGTATCTCTCTGATTCATTCCTGCTTGGTCACGTTTTCCCTCATCTCTCTTGTTTTTCCCTTTTATTTATTTCTGTTTTTAAGGTTGGTACATCTTTTCATTATTTAAGTTTTCATATGATTTTATTTTCTTTAATTATTAAGGCACATTTTTAATGTTCTATGGTAGTTCATTTATACATATTTTTACTTATACGTTTTGTATTTAACTACATTAATATCTAAGTATTTTTGTTTTTATGTCAGCATTTGATTTAATATTGTCTATGAACACGTGTTTTGGGCGTTTTTTAATGTTCATTTTTTCAATGATTATTATCATTTTTTAATGTTTATTTATGCTTTTAGTTTAGTTTATGATGTTTTAACAGTATACATGTTTTGTTTTTAAATTATTTATGATGTTATTTTATTTATTTTTTATTTATTTATTTGAACTCATTTCTATACCGCTCCTTCCAGTGATCAGCAGCGGTTCACATAAAACATTTAACTCTGCAAAGTTAGCAGTTTACATAAAACATAACTTAGCAGTTTACATAAAACAGTAGTGGGGAGCATTGAACATGTAAAAAATGTAACATTAACTTCATAACTCAAACTATTTACATAATAAGGGAACACATATGGTGATACATATGGTTAAAAACTATATACAATGTATTTGAATTGATACAGTATATGAATTACATACATGTAGGATTTACAGTTAGTTCAGTGGTAGTTTGTAATTTTATATGATAATGGATGCGTTACACTTCATCAAATTTGTTTCGTGTGTAAATTTTGCTCTATGTTATTTCGGACTGATTGTAGTATTCTTGAAAAAGGTGTGTTTTAAGGTTTTTCCGGATTGATAAGAGGTCTTTGTTAGCTCTTAGTGTGTCGGGTAGTTTGTTCCATTGTGTGGGCGCTAAGTATGTGAATGCTCTATTGCTGGTGTTCATTTTTACTTTGCAGATTATGATTTCTAGTGAGCCAAAAACCCCTGACGAAGTATTATACGAAACACGGCCTGTGTCGGGTTGGCCTCTTCTGTTAAAGATTAATAAAAAAGATTTTCGTCCATAACTGCTGCCCACTCAATTGGATTGGTTTTGTTCCTGCTATCTTGTGTGGCGGAGTGCTGTTTTTGCTTGGTGGACTCCGAGTATGGAGCAGACAGAGCTTAAAGATCCCAAATTACCCATGTCTACCAATAGCCAAATTAATATGAATAAAATACAGTCTCTAAAATGCTTGTATGCAAATGCTAGAAGTCTAAAAAATAAGATGGGAGAGTTAGAATATATAGCACTAAATGAGAGGTTAGATATGATTGGAAGTATCAGAGACATGGTGGAAGGAGGACAACCAGTGGGACACTGTGATACCTGGGTACAAACTATATCGTAATGATAGAGCTGATCAAATTGGTGGAGGGATTGCGCTCTATGTTAGAGAGGGCATTGAGTCAGAAAGGATTAAAGTTTTGCAGGAAACAAAATTTGCTGTAGAATCTCTATGGATTGAAATTCCATGTAAAAAGGGGAAGGCGATGGCAGTGGGGGTGTACTATCGACCACCTGGCCAGAATGAACAAATGGATGATGAAATGCTCAAATAAATCAAGGAAGCTAACAAAGGTTACAGTGCGGTAATAATAATGGGTGATTTCAATTACCCCGGTATCGACTGGGTCATTGTCACGGCAGGACATGCTAGGGAGATAAAGTTCCTAGATGAAATAAATGACTGCTTCTTGGAGCAGCTGGTTCATGAACTGACCAGAGGGGAAGCAATATTAGACCTAGTCCTTAGTGGAACACCAGATCGAGTGCAGGAGATAAGGGTGTTGGGGCCACTTGGCAATAGTGATCATAGCATGATCGCCTTTTATTTATTTATTTATTTTCATTTCTTATATACCGCACTATTTGCGATCAGCGCGGTTTACATAAAACAAGAAGGTAACCGACAATGAACAAAAGTCAGGTCATTACATTGAACAGGAACAAGTAACTTGGAAAACAGGGTAAACTATATAATTAGTGGAGGAGGGATAGTAAGGAAATCCACAGTACTACCTTTTAACTTTCGAAAGGGAGACTATGATAAAATGAGGAAAATAGTTAAGAAAAAACTAAAAGGAGCAGTTGCAAAGGTTAAAGACTTACATCAAGCTTGGGTGTTGTTGAAAATTACTATCTTGGAAGCCCAAACCAGCTTTATTCCATGCTTTAAGAAAAGTGGAAGGAAGTCCAAAAAACTGCCAGCATGGTTTAAAGGTGAGGTCAGAGAGGCTGTTGTTGCCAAAAAAGCATCTTTCAGGAAATGGAAAAAAGAGCCAAACGACGAAACCTGGAAACAGCACAAGCACTGGCAAGTCAAATGCAAGGCATTGATAAAGCAGGCAAAGGAAGAATTTGAGAAAAAGCTTGTTGCGGAAGCAAAAATGCGAAATAAAGATTTTTTCAAGTACATTCGTAGCAAAAAACCTGTGAGAGTCAGTTGGTCCATTAGATGATAGAGGAGTTAAAGGGGCACTAAGAGGTGACAAGGCGATAGTGGAGAGACTGAGTGAATTCTTTGCTTCGGTCTTTACTGAGGAAGATGTAGGGATGTTACCCATGACTGAAGTGGTATTTAAAGGTGCGGAAGAATTGAAGGAAATATCGATACATCGGGAAGATGTATTACAACTATTAGATAAACTGAAGAGTAGCAAATCACCTGGGCCGGATGGTATACATCCAAAGGTGTTGAAAGAACTGAAATAAGAGATTGCAGATCTGCTATTAGTAATCTGTGAACTGTCATTAAAATCATCTCTAATACCTGAAGATTGGAGGTTCGCCAATGTAACACCAATTTTTAAAAAGGGTTCCAGGGGTGATTTGGGAAACTACAGACCTGTGAGCCTCACATCAGTACCGGGAAAAATGGTAGAAACCATCATAAAGAACAAAATTACTCAGCATGTAGATAGTCATGGCCTAATGGGAGATAGCCAACATGGCTTTAGACAAGGAAGATCTTGTCTTACTAATCTGTAATGTTTTTTTGAAGGTGTGAATAAACAGGTGGACAAAGGTGAGTCGGTTGATATAGTGTATCTGGACTTTCAGAAAACCTTTGACAAGGTCCCTCATCAGAGACTTTTGGCAAAACTAAAGAGTCATGGGATAGGAGGCAGTGTACTACTGTGGATCAGGAACTGGTTAAAATATAGAAAGCAGAGGGTAGGGCTAAATGGCCAATTTTCTCAATGGAGAAAGGTGAATAGTGGTGTACCCCAGGGATCTGTGCTGGGTCCGCTGCTTTTTGACATATTCATAAATGACCTGGAAAGTGGAATAACGAGTGAGGTTATCAAATTTGCAGATGACGCAAAACTATTTAAAGTTGTTAAAACCCAAGAGGATTGTGGAAAATTGCAAGAGGATCTTGATAAATTGGAAGACTGGGCATCAAAATGGCAGATGAAATTTAATGTGGACAAGTGCAAAGTTATGCACCTAGGGAAGAACAACCCAAATTATGGTTACACGATGCAAGGTTCCACATTAGGAACCACCACCCAGGAAAAAGATTTATGCGTCATTGTGGAAAACATGTTAAAACCCTCGGCCCAGTGTGCAGCGGCAGCCAAGAGAGCAAATAGAATGCTAGGTATCATAAGGAAAGGAATGGAAAATGAAACAGAAATATTATAATGCCTCTATATCGTTCCATGGTGAGACCGCACCTTGAATATTGTGTGCAGTTCTGGTCGCCGTATCTTAAAAAGGATATAGCGTTATTAGAAAAGGTTCAGAGAAGAGCCACCAAAATGGTAAAGGGGATGGAAGGATACTCCTATGAAGAAAGGCTAAAAAGGTTAGGGCTCTTTAACCTGGAAAAGAGACGGCTGAGGGGGAGATATGATAGAAGTCTATAAATTAATGAACGGAGTGGAACGGGTAAACGTAGATCAATTGTTTACGTTATCAGGATATAGAAAGACTAGGGGACATGCAATGAAGCTACAGGGTAAACTATTTAAGACTAATAAAAGAAAATATTTTTTCACTCAATGTGTATTCAAACTCTGGAATTCGTTACCGGAGGATGTAGTAAAGGCTGTTAGTGTAACTGGGTTTAAAAAAGGTTTGGACAAGTTCCTGGTGGAGAGGTCCATAAAGCATTATTAAGAAGGTACCCAGGATATCAATGCTTGACCCAGTACAAGCATTATGGAACCTGTGTCTTTTGGGGAAACTGCTAGGTACGTATGACCTAGATTGGCCACTGTTGGAAACAGGATACTGGGCTTGATGGACCTTGGTCTAACCCAGTATGGCATATCTTATGTTCTTATGTTCTTTGAAAGCGGGGGAAATGCTCCGCATGAGGGCTCCGTTTTCGCTGACGTCACCCATATGTGAGGACTGATTCCTGCTGCTCCTGGAGAACACCTGTTACAGGTGAGTAACTACGCTTACTGAGCTTTGTTCTTAGGGAAATACTGCCTCCATTATATAGCAGTCTCTCTCATGCATATTCATTGTGAATATCCAGAAAGCCCAACTGGCTGGGGATGCTCCAGGACAGGTTTGGAAACCCCTGCTCTTCTGGTATCCTAGTTGCGATTGCCTGCTGTTTTCCCATAGACATTCCTGTGGGCTGCACCATCATGCTTTCAGTGCTTGGTAATGAAGCAATAAGATCGTATCACAGGAGATAAAAGCTCTTCTATAAAAAGTAACAGCAAAAATGATAGAACCAAACCTTATACTTGTTCCTGTTACAGGAACTTAAAGCCTGGCATCGGCAGCAGATACAGTGTCTGGAGTCTGCAGGCATTGACCTCATTGCAATGGAGACAATTCCTAGCCAGAAGGAGGCTGAGGCCCTGGTGGAGCTACTCCGAGAATTTCCAAATATAAAAGCATGGCTCTCCTACTCATGCAAGGTAAATTAAATCCTTCAGTTATGTAGATGAGAGAATTTTTCCAGCATCACTCTCAGTTATATCTTATTTCTGCTAGCTGGAAGCATAAGCTTGTGGTTGAATTGAAATGGTAGAATATAAACAAGTATGCTAGTACTATTTTAGATGTTCAAAACAATAAAATGTTTGCTTTCACTAAACAAAAATATAACCATAGCATAGCTCAGCTAAGTATTGCACTTTACTAGATATGATAACAAACTTGCCATATAGACAGCCTACATTTAAAGAAATAGGACTGGATATTAAAAAGGAATTCTCCGCGAGCAAGCAGGAAGTAAGTCCTCACATATGGATGATGTCTCCGACTGAGCCTGCGTGGGAACGCTTTCCAACTTCCATAACTCCTCCGCACATGTACGCCTGCCTTTCTGCTTGCCAGAGCCATCTTTACCTCAGTCTTTTCTTTTCTGCAGAGCCCAGTGGATGTGGGTCCTCTTGCTGTCAGAAAAGGCTTGTTTTGTTGTGTCCCGTCGTGCGTATTTTCTTTATTTTTCAGTAATTGGGGTTTTTTTTGCCTTCCCGCCTGTCATCGGGATCATCAATCCGATTGACGCCGGTTTGTTTTTATTTTTATTTTATTTTCCCACACGTTTTCCTGACTGGTTGAGACATTGGAGCTGTTTGATTTAGCGGTGGCCATCTTTCCCGGTATGTCCAAGCTGGCCAGTGGATTTAAAAAATGCACCAGGTGTGCCCACACCATTTTGATGATGGACCACCGTAATTGGTGCATTCAGTGCCTCGAGCCTGCCCATGAGCCCTCTACTTGTAATCTGTGTCTCCAAATGACAAGAAAGGGCTTGAAGAACCACGCGAAATAGCATAAGTCTCTCTTCGGGCTGTCAGACTTGGCGTGCTCGGCACCCACATTGGTGTCACCACTCTTGAGGGGCTCTGCCAAGACTTCAGAAGGGCTGCGGTGCCGTGGACTTGAGGTTGTCTTTTGATCTTGGGTTGGACCCCCAGAAAGACCGGTTCTCCGCTCTGTCGATGTTGAGGGCCGATGCAGAGTGCCGGGAGAAGCCCCATTGGCACTGGCATCTGAGTCCCTCTTGATGCGATTCCGAGGGCAGTGGCTTGGAGTGGCTGGCTAAGCTGCCTCGGTGGGAGGAGTCAACTCCCAAGGCCTCAGAGGGCCACCGGCAGTCTCCCAATGCCATGACATCTAGAAGTCCCTGACACTGGTGCTGAAGTTGGTGGCCAAGGCTGTTGCCCCAGTGAGTTCAGAGACAGCGGTGTTGGCCGAGCCTCTGCAGGTCCTCGAGAGGAGAATGGCAACATTCTTGGTAGCCCAGACTACAGTGGCCCTAATGCCATTGGTGGCCCTACCACCTGCGGTGGCATTGCTGCCCATAGTCCAGCCGTTCCTGGAGACCTATGCCTTACCCAGCCTTGGAGGGTAGTCGGGTTGGAGATTGGACTCCATGTCAGTGCTGATTGCCATTTCTCCCTCCAGCATTTCTGGCTCCGATGCCGCAATACACCTGCATTGGCATCCTCGGGCCGCACCATCCCTGCCTGAGTGGTAGAGGTGCCAGGAGGAGACCAGGCGCTATTTTGACTTTTTGTCGGAGTCCGACTCCAATGGATGGGAGTCCAGGGACTCTTCCTTGGTCTCAGACAGGCACCGAGACATTCCCTCAGACCCCTCGCCTCCATACAAGAGACACAAGTTTCTGCCAGGAATTTGTCTGCGACATGGCCAAGACCCTTCCATTCCCACTGAAAGCTGAGGAGGAACAGACAGTCGAGGAGCTTGAGCTACTACAGTACCCTAAGCTGTCCAAGGAGGCGGTCACTCTGCCGGTGCACTGCATCCTTCAGCATCTCCTGTTCTGTATTTGGGAAAAACTCCTGATGGTGCCTGCCATCAGCAGGAAACTAGACTCTATGTACAGGATGCAGAAAAGCCCTGGCTTTGAGAAGTCTCAGTTGCCCCATAACTCCATGGTAGTGGAGTCTGCCATGCGCTGGGTGAAGAGCTTCAAGAGTCCCTCCTCTGTTCTACAGGGGAGAGAGTCTCGCACCCTTGATGGCTTCAGAAGGCGATGCTATCAGGGGTCCATGCTGGTGGCTTGCATACTAGCTTACCAGCTGTAGATGGCCATGTTCCTCAAGGATATCATGGGTGACATTGAGTTCTCGGCTCTGATTCCCGTGGAACATCTTGAGGCCTTTCGGATCCTGATGGGGCATGACAAAGACTACTGCAAATACATTAGCAGGGCGGCATATAATGCCTTCGAGTTGGTCAGCTGGATAGCGGCAGTGGACATTGATGCCCGCTGCATGGCCTGGCTCCAGTCTTTGGACCTGGAGCAGTGGGTCCAAGACAAATTGGCTGATGTGCCCTGTCGGGATGAAAATCTGTTAGGTAAACCGATGGAGGAGAAAGCTGGTGAGATAGAAAAAGAGCAACTCACCATGAACAGGCATTCCCAAAAGATTCTCCCTCCAAAAAGAAGTCTGTGAGTAAGAAGGCCTTTTACCCTCGCAAGCGCAGGTACTTCCCGGACTACCAAGGCTACCAGAGCTCTCATTCTGCTTAGCAGAAGGCACAAGGCCCATGCCAGCAACGCTGCCCAAAACCTCAGAAGACTCAGCCTGCCTTGCAGCCGGGGGCAGGTTTTTGACTGATCTGAGGAACATGGCCAATCTCCCCTTATCTAATGAGGTGCCCCCTCAGATGGGGGGTAGGCTGGTCTATTTTGCGCACAGGTGGCCCCTAATAACCATGGATATCTGGGCTTTACAGATTGTCCGAAATGGGTACCTGTTGCATTTCGCCCAGCTACCTCCCCCATTCTTTCCTGGAAAGTACCCTCTTGACCTGAACCATCGCTGCATTCTCCTTCAGCTGGACGCCACTGTGGCCGATCAACCGGCTCTTCCAGATCTGGGGGAAACCTGTGATGGACCTTTTCACCAGCCCGGAAAATTTCCAGTTGCCCCGCTTCTGTTCACGGCAGACCCACCCCTCCAGGGTGGCAGCGGACACGTTCCTCGTCTCATGGTCGGAGGGCCTCATGAACGCCTTCCCTCCCACACCGCTGATTGCCAAAATCCTGTTCAGGACCCTCCATGACAGGGCCTCACTCATCCTGATAGCCCCTCAGTGGCCCAGGCAACCGTGATTCCCACTGCTCCTCCGATTAACGGTGGAGACCCCCATCCCATTGAGGAGCTCTCTAGGACTCCTGTCTCAGGAAGAGGGCTCTTTTCTGCACCCCAATCTGGGGTCCCTGTCACTGACAGTATGGCTGCTGAAAGGGTAACCCTAGCCCCTTTCAACCTCTCGGGTGAGGTAGATGAGATCCTGTTGGCCTCTCGCAAGGCCTCTACTAGGAAAACTTATGCTCTCAAATGGTGCAGGTTTTTGGCCTGGTGTGCCAAGCATGGGACTGCTTTTTTCTTCTTCGGACCCCTCCTGTGGAACATGTTACCAACTCCTCTTCGTTAGAACCATCCTATCCTCAGTTTAAGTCATTACTTAAAACTCATCTATTTCAGAAAGCATACGACCTTCCCCCCGAAGCCCCCCCCCTGACTACCCTGTCTTTGTCTTTGTTCCGTTATAGTCTGTCACCTGTCTGCCCCAGTTCGTCTATCTGTGTAGCCCAGCCAGGCTATTTCTGTCTTATGATTTGAAAATAATGTGTTGTTACTACTCTGTCCTGCTTCCTTCTTTCCTATCTATTATTGGCGTTCTTTTTCCTGAGTTGCAGTGTTAAATTCATACTTTTTATTGTACACCGCTTAATTGTTTTACAAATAACGGTTTATCAAATGTAGATAAAGATAAAGAGTACCTTCTCCACCTCTCGCAATCCGGGCTTATGTCTAACTCTGTCCGGGTGCACCTCAGTGCCCTGGCGGCGCACCACCACCTAGTAGATGGCAAGCTCCTCTCGGTCCAGCTGCTGGCAACCCACTTTCTTAAGGGTTTGAAGCCCTCGGTTTGCCCTCCGGCCACCAAATGGGACCTTAATGTGGTATTGGGGCAGCTCACTCGCCCACCCTTTGACTTGCCACCTACGTTACCTCTCATGGAAGGTGGCATTCCTTGTTGCACTCACCTCCACTCGCAGAGTTAGCAGGCTCCAAGCCGTAGTGGTGGAGGCGCCCTTTACCAGATTCTACAAGAACAGGGTGGTACTCCGCATGCACCCTAAATTTCTTCCGAAGGTGGTATCATCCTTCCATCTCAACCATGAAGTGGTACTTCCTACTTTTTTTCTGAGATCTCACTCCAGAAGGGCAGAGACAGTCCTTCACACCTTGGATTGTAAAAGGGCTCTATCCTTCTATATCTAATGCATTCAGGGCCACCGCAAAATCTCGCAGCTTTTCGTCTCCTGCGATCCCAGTAGGCTGGGGGAGGCGGTAACCAAGCGTACGCTGTCCACCTGCGTGGCAAACTGTATTACCCTCGCCTATGAGCAGGTGGGGCTCCCACTGGAAGGCCGTGTCATGGTGCACCATGCCAGGGCCATGGCAGCCTCAGTGGAAAATTTGTGCTCTGTCCCGACGGTGGACATCTGCCGGGCCGCCACCTGGTCTTTAGTCCATACCTTTGCAGCTCATTATTGCCTGGAAAGAGTCCCGGTGGGACAGTGCCTTCTGCCAGGCTGTGATTCATAATCTTTTCAGTGTTTAGGCAACTCCTACCCTCCGACCCTTCTGTGTTCAGGCTACCGGAGTGCTGGTTTTCTTCGGACACAGGGGTCCTACTGTAGTTTGTGGACACGGGCTAAATTGCTGCTGCTTGCGGCTCCCCATGAGGGAGTCCTTTTTTTTTGCTTTGGGCTTTTGGTAGCCTGTAGCTGGGGAGTCCCATATGTGAGGACTGACTTCCTGCTTGTTCTCGGAGAAAACGTAGTTACTCACCTGTAACAGGTGTTCTCTGGGGACAGCATAAATCAATCCTCACAATCCTCCCTCCTCCCCTTGGAGTTGCTTCTTTACCATCTTTTATTTTTGCCGTCTTTTAACTATGTCATCTGACTGAGCAAGATGGCACCCTTGGGTGAGAAGGGGACCACGCATGCGTGGTAGCATCTCCCAAAGGCTTTCTTTGAAAGCTGGGGGGATACTTCCGTGAGGGCTCCTTCAGTGCCAACGTCACCCATATGTGAGGACTGAGTCCTGCTATCCCCAGAGAACACCTGTTACAGGTGAGTAACTACGCTTTCTCCGTGAACAGCAGGAATCAGTCCTCACAACCCTCCCACCTCCCCCTGGTTATTGCTTTTTAAGTTTTGTCATCGTACTGAGATAACGATTGTTCCAGCGAGTGGGAAAGGAAGCATGGAGGAGCTCACAAAAGCTTCCTATGGAAGCTGGGGAGCATTCCTGTGTGAGCTCTGTCTGAGACATCACCCATATGTGAGGACTTACTTCTGCTCTTCATGGAGAACATCTGCTACAGGTGAGTAATTTTGCTTTATCCGGATAACAGAAGCTGTTATCTGTATGATGCCTTTAGGCAGCATTATCTGTGGATATTTAGTGGTACTCTACAGATAGTGTTTGTGAATATTCTTATAGATCGCCCCTTGAGTGGAGTGAAGGCTGAGCAGCAAGTTATCTGGAGAGCAGCAATATTCAGACCACAATCCAGATAAAGTTAGGTCAGAAAAAATGTTATCAGGCTTACAGTTTGTATACAGTGACAGAATTCCAAATGGCATGGGACAGATACAGTGGATCCCTATCTCCAGGAACAAGCAGGAATGAGTCTTCACATATGGGTATGTCGGTACCGACGGAGCCTGCACGGGAATGCTGCCCAGCTTCCAATCAGAAAGCTTTTGGCAGCATCCCTCGTGCCTGCGCAGTGACTTCCCGCCTTCTCCACAGCCTCTCTTCAGTTTTCGTTTTTCCGCGGAGCAGGCAGGACGTCCTCCTGTCACCGCAGAAACTTTTCTTGTTAATTTCTTTAATTACTTTAGTTTTTTGTTTTCTTGTGGTCGCGGCTGTATTTCCCGCTGCCACCGGTATCGCCGGTGGTTTTTTGACTAAATTCTGAGAAACTTTTTCTTCAGTTTTTTGCCTTAACTTGTTGGGCCTACCAGGCCTTTTCATTATGGAGCCTTCTTTTCCTAAGAAGTGCATTCGATGTAGAAACACCTGTTTCTTTTTAGACACCAATAGTTGGTGTCTCAACTATGTGGGTCCTGACCCTTTTTCCCCTGACTTGTCAGGGGATAATTTTGTGAGGAAACCTTCACTCTTTAGAGTTTCCCTCGATACCGTTTTTTCCTCGGCAGTGAGGGTACCCGGTTTCTCTACTTCACAGGATCAGGTAACCCACAAACAGTCTGTTAAGACTAGTCAATGCTTGAGTGGTATGTCCCATGCCCAGCATGGTGACGGCTCCGGTCGTACCCTCAAGAATCCATTGGCATTACCCCTGCGGGAGTCTTCGGGCTCCAAAGCGTTAAAGGGGTTTCAGGTTGTTCCTGGGGCTCACCCCTCACAGAACATACCTGAGCCATGTGCGGGGGTGGTATCCGCTTCGAGCGGTACCGAGCCTCCGGCATTGGCACCGGTGTCGAGTGTTCCACTCTTCACCAGGGATCGTCATCGGGCATCCTCGGTACCTTCGGGACCGATCGATACGCACCGCATTGACGTCTCTCAATCTCAGCCATGCTCCGGGACGGTACCGGCATTGATCGGTTCCGATACCCTGGCATCGGCATCAAGGTGGGGACCGCCTTACCCTTGGCAAGGGGGAGTTATTGGGTATCCTCGATACCGTCGGTACCGATCGATGTAACCCAGGCTGCCTTAGTGGTATCGGCATCGCCGATGCCGCCACCAGCGTCGGAACCCTCGCGACATGCATCGATAGTCTCGCTTTCTTCGATGCCGAGTCTTGAATCGATATCTAGTCTCGAGGACTGGGTACTGACGCGTCCCGGAACCGACTCCTGTCGTTTCCAGATAGGCAGTTCCGAAGATCCTAGCCATAACTCCCTCATGATCTCGGTACCACTGCAGCAGTCCCCGATGGCAACTTCACCTGCTAATCCTGTATCAGTATCGATGTCAATGCCTGTTCTTGCACCTATGCCTAGTTTGGAACCAATACCTGGCATTAATGCAGTACCCTCTACATCCTCTGGTGCTCAGGCTCTTTCTTTAGCCTTACCAGGAATGGTTCCCATAGGAGATCAGTCTTTTCAGGCTTTTCTCCTGGATATGGCAACCTTTCTTAATATCTCTATCCCTGGTTGTGATCCTACTCATGGCTCAGCGACACAAATGGAAAATATGAAGCTTCCTCTACATCCTGCTCTGCAGGATCTCCTTCTGAAGGTCTGGAAATCGCCCTTACGACTTCCTCTACTTTCTACAGACATTGAGGTTCGGTACCGGGTGCCACCCTCTCCAGGGTTTCAAAAGCCTCAACTTTCTCATCGTTCCCTTGTAGTGGAATCGGCACTGAGGAAAGTTAAGAGCAAGAAGGAGCATTCTTCTTATCCGCCGGGTCGTTCTTCAAGAACACTCGATGCTTTTGGTCGTCAAGCCTTCCAAAACTCTATGCTGGCCTCCAGAATTCTTTCATATATTTTTCACATGAGTCTAACACTCCAGGAAGTCACAGAAAAATTGTCTCTTTTGACCCCTTTTTTACCAGAGCCCAAGGCTACTGATTATTCCTTGCTCATCAATCACAGCCGGAATATATCCTGGTTCCTATCTCGTGCTTCTATAGACTCTTTTGAGTCCGTTAGCAGATCCTCTGCTATTGCCATTGCAGCACGTCGCAGAGCCTGGCTTGAAGCTTCAGACTTGAGCAGATGGGCACAAACTATACTGGCTCATTCTCCTTGTACAGGAGAAGGTCTTTTCAATAAGGAGGCTTTACGTCAGGTTGCTCAATGCTCCACTGACTCTCCTTCCACTAAAGACCATTATAAGCCACCTCCTTCTTCAAGGGGTAGGAAATGTCCTACCAAACCTTCTTTCCCTAAGAAAAGAAAGTTTCATTCATCTCCTGCCCATCTTTCGGCTGTACCTAAACAAGAAACGCCTCAGCCTGGTCTGAAGTCCTCCAGCTCTGGCCAGTCTCAGCATTCCCAGCAACCATAAGGGCCGGGAATTGTAACCTACAGTTCACTTCTACCCATTAGAAGTTTATTCACTGTGCTTTTCTTTTTCAGTGTACTAACCTGTCGACAATTTTTTGTTCAGGGACTACAGACTCTCCAGAAGAGTAGTTGCAACTATCCCCTGATAGTTCTGTCCCAACTGAACATTTTTTCCTTCAGTTGACTTACCCTATGGGTACGTCACCCTCAAATTACTACCCTCTCAACCGGGTTTTTTCCCTGACTGAGGAGTACCATACTGAAAAGCTTCTCTAGCAAGCTCGTTCCTCAGACAAGGAGAAGGGATATCTCCTCTCTTTTCCTGTCTGTTTTTCTTTATTGGGCACAGGACAATCTCTCTGCTGTTTCCGTCAGCAGCTGTACCTGCAGGAGTTACAGTAATAGTATTACTGGTAATTTTTCCAAGTTCCAGTCCCTTGTTCAAAATTTTCTCTAGCCTCAGTAGTGATTCCAAGCTATTCGTCATCTATCTTGGATCCTCCTACTCGTTTAGGCTTTCTCACATTATTCTAACCATCTCCTCTCCTAGGATATGGCAACACACCTGACTTCAGTCAGTTTGTCTCATATCTCTCCTGCACAATGCTCTCTGCAGTCTTCAGAGAAGCTTTCTACTATGAGGGCCTTGCTATAGAGCATTGACTTTGTCTCTGAAGTTTCTTTATTAGTAGGGAAAAACTTATAAACCCTTCCCATGCCTGTGAGGGTTCTCCACACCCTCTAGCCTGGGGTGTTAACACGAGATATCTGTTCTTCTGCGTGAAAATCCAAGGCTGATGTTTACGCATGCTACCTCTGGGTCCCTCTGGTATCTTTTCTGCGTTTCTCCACATCTACCATGTCAGTGTTCTGTGGAACTCCCGCCTTGTTCCTTACAGATTCATATGTTCATCTGTTCTCACGCGAACATCACGGTTATCTGGTTAGATTGCCTTCCTGCATCCCTCAATCCACGAAAATAGATTCTCTATACATATCCCAAGTGGGTTCACCCTCTTGTAGAACGCAGAATCTTTTTCTTTTATATTCCCCATGTACAATTATGGGGCTGGGTGGTAGACAGGTATCTTCAACCTGTTGTTTGGTATGTAGCATCCCCATATATGTCTACATACCTGTATCATTACTCTAGTGGTGCTAAACCATGCCCCACAACTTTACATATATTTAGGTATATCATATCTATATATTTATATATATTTGATATATTTCACCACCCATATCCTAATATACACATCTGGACATATGTATAGATATATATATATATAAATATATACATATATATTCCAGCCACATATATATATTCCTATATATATATGTGTTTGATGGGGGGCTTCTTAAGGGTTGGTCTGTCTTACACACTATCACCCTTACTGTCTATACTACATGTTTTACCTCCTAGAGGTTTTAGACAGTCTGTCGCCCTACGTCCCATACCATATTACGATGCAGAAACTGTTAGGCACCAATAACCACTTTGGTGCTAACATCTTCCATTTTTTCTTTAAGTCCTTGAAGCATCAAGCCAATATTTTTTCCTATCTCTCGCCAGCTAGGAAAAACAGTGTACATCTTTATCTTTGAGTACACAACTGTTTTCCGTGGGAATGGGGGTTTTTCCAGTCCCCCTCTTCCCGCCAGGACTGGGCTAGTTCTCCAACTCCGTCAGTCTTCTTCCTTTAGTCCTCAATGTTAATGACCTTATGCCTAAAGGAGTTTTCAGCTTTTCCCATAAAGCTTTCCATTGAAGACCTGACGTCTAATCCTACCCAGTTGACACCTGGATCATCTACTACCTCCAGGTCTGGACCTTCATCCTCACTACTGAGAGGTCACCTTGAAGATTCCGCCACTGCTTATCCAGTAGACTCCATCATGCTTTCTACTTCCAACAATACAGTAGGTAAGCTGCATATTTTAAGTGTATATTAAATATGTTTTAATGCTACTCATCATATCTACCAAGGACTCCTGTAGTCTGTAGAACACCTAGTCCTTCGCTATGCTGTTTCTTTCCTCACAGCTCCTTTATTGTCAACTCCTACCCTCCATCCCATATTGGATGCCGGGGATTCCTGGAGACAAAATACACCCCTGATCCGGGCACTTGCATTTTTATGGGATCTCCCCCTGGCATCTCCAGCTAGGGAGTCCCCATATGTGAAGACTCATTCCTGCTTGTTCCTGGAGATAGCACAGTTACTTACCTGTAACAGGTGATCTCTGGGAACAGCAGGAATTAGTCTTCACAACCCTCCCACCTCCCCTAGGAGTTGCATCTTTTCTATCTTCTTCCTTTTCTCTCCTCGCCTTTGTCTCAGCTCTGAAACTCAACTGAAGAGAGGCTGTGGAGAAGGCGGGAAGTCACTGCGCAGGCGCGAGGGATGCTGCCAAAAGCTTTCTGATTGGAAGCTGGGCAGCATTCCCGTGCAGGCTCCGTCGGTACCGACGTACCCATATGTGAAGACTAATTCCTGCTGTTCCCAGAGATCACCTGTTACAGGTAAGTAACTGTGCTTTACAGCAGCAGGATAAAATCTAAATAAACTTAACTATTAATTTCTCAACAAACAGGGGTGTCCTACAGGGAGCGGTGGGTTCACCCCTAAACAAAGACATAGAGAGGGGTGACCTGCACGGAGCGGCAGGTGCACCTACTCTTGCCATCTTACTGGGCAGATTAGATGGACCATACTGGTCCTTATCTGCCATCATTTGCTATGTTACTGTGTTACTATGAATATCGCCACTATCAGAATAGCGGCAGCACTCGCTGATCTATCCCAGTATTTAGTACCACAATCTGGATTTAGTACTCACAATCTGGATAGTAGCACTGAATTATCTGGATTATCTTTAAACACCATGGCCAGCATTTAAAATCAAAGGCACCTAAAATGTTTATATACTGACCAGTTAGTGTACTCATTTCCATATGTATATAATAGTTACTATAGAGCTTTACATTTGTGACTCGTATTAAATTTTGCTGCTGTTGCAAGTTAAAAGGCACAGTTTAGAAAAGAGATTGGTATAGAGATGTCAAGGTTGTGATGCTCAGAATTTGGGAGGTATTTAAAAAAGGCTGTGATAAATTCATAGCCTTTTCTATAATACAGAATAGGGAGGTGCAGGAGTGCATGTCTATGTGCTGAAATAGGCAACCAGAGGAGCCATTTTGCAAATTTACACATAGGAAAAATCAACAGGATAAATATGGCCACTATACTCGTATAAGTGCCAGATTTCACAATTTACATGTGTAAGTGCCAACATTTACAATTGCATTGTGACTATTTCACAAGCCTACCCATATAAATGATCCCAATTAACAACAGATGCTGCTATATCTATCTAATTTAACTTTTAAAGCAGAAATAAACAGGGAATTGAGGATAACCCCCTTAATCCTCCCACTTTTCTAGAACTTAAACATGCAGCCTGATATGGACAACTGTAGTCATAAGTATGTTTCTCCAGGACCAAGCAGGAAGTCAGTCCTCACATATGGGTGACGTCGGCGCCGACGGAGCCCTCGCGGAGCAATTTTCCCCAGCTTTCAAAGAAAGCCTTTGGGAATTGCAGCGCGCATGCGCGGTCCCCTTCCCGCCCAAGGGTGCCATCTTAGCCAGTCTTCTTTTTTCCGCAGAGCCCTACAGACGTGCCCGTCTTGTCCCCGCTGAAAAAGTTGATTTTTCGTGATTTATTTCTATTTTTTCTTCGGTTCGACGCCGGTCTCTTTCCTGCCCGGACTCGCGACGCCGTTGCGAGTCCTTCTGTTATTTTTCGGTTTTTCTGATTTTCTGTCAGTTTCGTTTTCGGTTTTTCGCTGGCAGCCCGGTCCTTTGACCTTGCAGGGGCCCTTTCCCCCCCATGGCTGCCAGTGGTTTCAAGCGGTGTGTTCAGTGTGACAGAAATATGTCACTCACTGACACACATGATAATTGCCTCCGCTGCCTTGGCCCGGATCACGAGGAACTGATCTGTGGGGCCTGCAGCAAAATGTCCTCCAAAGCGTTAAGGAGTCGGCGGCATCAGCGGGAACGAATCTTCGCTGATCCCTCCCGTACCCGGACCTCGTCGGAGGCCTCGGCGTCCAGAGGTTCCAGCTCTGACCATCGCCGGAGTTCCTCCGACAGGGGTTCTCCCTCCGCGGACCATCATCGGAAGGTGAAACCCGCGAGGGCGGCGTCGGTGGACGCACCTGGTTCCGCGAGGGCCAGGTCGCATAGCCCCGATAGCCGTCCCGGGTCTTTGGAGAAGGAGCATCTCCCGAAGCGACCTCGTCTGGAGTCGGAGTTGCCTGCTCGGGTAAGTCCTGTAGTCCTCCTGGACTCGCCTCCGAGGGGTCCGACGTCGGGCCCCGAGTCGGGGGCTGCTGGGTCACCTGAGGTCGGACTCAGGTTGACGGCCTTGGAGAGCAGACTATCTGCCTTCATGGACCAGCAGCGGGCATTGATCGCTAGCCTCGCTGGCGCCTCTGCCCCGACCGCCGGGACGTCGACGTCTAAGTCGACCCCGGAGACCGAGCCGATCCTCGAATCCATGCGGGCTCGAGTCGATCCTCGGTCGAGGTCACCCTCGGCCTCTCCCGTTCGGGACCGAGGTCGTCGACGCCGACTCCCTCGGCGTCGGGGCGGCCGACGCCTCCGCCCGCCCGAACCGACCCCACCGATTCCTCCTCGGAGTCGGCCTGGGAGTCTGAAGAAGAAGAGTCACCTGATTCGTTTCGGACTCGGTGTGTCCCCTCGGACTCGCCTGAGTCCGAACCTCGGAAACAGTCCCCTCCGGAGGATGCCCGGTTCTCGGACTTCGTCAGGGATATGGCCAAGGCTTTGGCCTTCCCTGCTGATCCCGAGGAGGAGCCTCGAGCCGAAGAGCTCGATGCCCTTCAGTACGACTCTCCCGCCAGGGAGCACTTTACTGTACCGGTTCCTCCCATGCTGGAACGACTACTCTTCCGCATGTGGGAGAGTCCGGCATCGTCGCCGGTATTGAGCAAGCGGGTCGATTCCATCTATCGAGTCCGCAAGAGTCCTGGCTTCCAAAAAGCACAGCTACCGCACCATTCCATGGTGGTGGAATCGGCCATGCATAGGCTTAAGAGCCAGAAGATGCACTCCTCGGTGCCTCCTGGCAGGGAGGCCCGCAACCTGGATGGCCTCGGGAAGAAGTGTTTCCAGGGCTCTATGCTTGCTTGTCGGGTCCAGACCTACCAGCTCTACATGGGCATGTATCTCAGAGACCTGGCTAAAGAGATAGCCGGATTCTCCGCTGGGCTGTCCGAGGAACCTTTGCGGAGGTTCCTAGCCTTGACAACTGGTATTCGAGAATGCTCCAAATTCATGTCTCGAGCAGCCTATGATGGCTTTGAAGCATCGGCACGAGTGGCCGCAGCCGGCATCGGTGCCCGCCGACAGGCTTGGCTTCAGTCGTCTGACCTTGAACCCTGGGTGCAGGACAAGTTGGTCGATGTCCCCTGCCGAGGTGAGAACCTCTTTGGCAAGCCCATGGCTGAAAAGGCTGCACAAATCGAGACGGAGACTCTCACCAGAACTAGGCTTTCTAGGAAGACCTCCGCCCCTTCCCAGAAAAAGAAGGGCTCGGGAAAGAAGTCCTTTTACCCGAGGAAGGCGGCTGCCTATAAACACTACCCTCAATATCAGGCCTCCGCAGCTCCCCAACAGGGTCAGCAGGCCAAGGGACGGGGTAACGGATCCCGTAGGCAGCAAGCCCCCAAGCCTGCACCACCGGCCCCTGCTCAGCAGGGTGGGGGGTTTTGACTTCATCAGCATAGCCTCTCCCCCTCAGCTGGTTCCTCCCAGCACAGGAGGCCGGCTGGTTCACTTTGCCCACAGGTGGTCCAACATCACTTCAGATGCCTGGGTGCTTCTGGTTGTGAGAGAAGGCTATCTTCTCCACTTCCACCAGGTCCCTCCCTCCTATTTCCCAGGAGAACCTCCACGACTCCCTCTGCACAGGGACTTACTCCTTCAGGAGTTAGCAAGTCTTCTTCAGGAACAGGCTGTGGAACCGGTGCCCCACCACCTGAGGGGTCAAGGCTTCTATTCCAGGTATTTCCTAATACCAAAAAGAACGGGAGGCCTCCGACCCATCCTGGACTTGCGCAACCTCAACAAGTTCCTCGTCAGGGAGAAGTTCAAGATAAGAACATAAGAAATGCCATACTGGGTCAGACCGAGGTCCATCAAGCCCAGTATCCTGTTTCCAACAGTGGCCAATCTAGGTCATACGTACCTAGCAGTTTCCCCAAAAGACACAGGTTCTGCAGTGCTTGTACTAGGTCAAGCATTGATATCCTGGGTCCCTTTTTAATAGTGGTTTATGGACCTTTCCTCCAGGAACTTGTCCAAACCTTTTTTAAACCCAGCTATACTAACAGCCCTTACTACATCCTCCGGTAACAGATTCCAGAGTTTGATTACACGTTGAGTGAAGAAATATTTTCTCTTATTTGTCTTAAATAGTTTACCCCGTAGCTTCATTACATGTCCCCTAGTCCTTCTATATTCTGATAGCGTAAACAATTGATCCACGTTTATCCGTTCCACTCCATTCATTAATTTATAGACCTCTATCATATCTCCCCTCAGCCGTCTCTTTTCCAGGTTAAAGAGCCCTAACCTTTTTAGCCTCTCTTCATAGGAGTAGCCTTCCATCCCCTTCACCAATTTGGTGGCTCTTCTCTGTACTTTTTCTAATAACTCTATGTCCTTTTTAAGATACGGTGACCAGAATTGCACACAATATTCAAGGTGCGGTCGTACCATGGAGCGATACAGAGGCATTATAATATCCTTTGTTTTATTCTCCATCCCTTTCCTTATGATACCTAGCATTCTATTTGCTTTCTTGGCCGCCGCTGCACACTGGGCGGAGGGTTTTAACATGTTATCCACGATGACTCCTAAATCTTTTTCCTGGGTGGTGGTTTCTAATGTGGAGCCTTGCATCGTGTAACTATAGTGTGGGTTGTTCTTTCCTAGGTGCATAACTTTGCACTTGTCCACATTAAATTTCATCTGCCATTTGGATGCCCAGTCTTCCAATTTATCCAGATCTTCCTGCAGTTTTCCACAATCCTCTTGGGTTTTAACAACTTTAAACAGTTTTGTGTCATCTGCAAATTTGATAACCTCACTAGTTATTCCCTTTTCCAGGTCATTTATGAATATGTCAAAAAGTAGCGGACCCAGTACAGATCCCTGGGGTACTCCACTATTCACCTTTTTCCATTGGGAATATTGGCCATTTAGCCCTACCCTCTGCTTTCTATCTTTTAACCAGTTCCCGATCCACAATAGTACACTGCCTCCTATCCCATGACTTTTTAGCTTTGCCAAAAGTCTCTGATGGGGGACCTTGTCAAAAGCTTTCTGAAAGTCCAGATACACTATATCAACCGACTCACCTTTGTCTACCTGTTTATGCACACCTTCAAAAAAACAGATCAGATTAGTAAGACAAGATCTTCCTTGTCTAAAGCCATGTTGGCTGTCTCCCATTAGGCCATGACTATCTACATGCTGTGTAATTTTGTTCTTTATGATGGTTTCTACCATTTTCCCTGGTACTGACGTCAGGCTCACCGGTCTGTAATTTCCTGGGTCACCCCTGGAACCCTTATTAAAAATTGGTGTTACGTTGGCGACCCTCCAATCTTCAGGTATTACAGATGATTTTAATGAAAGTTCACAGATTACCAATAGCAGGTCTGCAATCTCATATTTCAGTTCTTTCAACACTCTGGGATGTATACCATCCGGTCCAGGTGATTTGCTACTATTCAGTTTATCAAATAGTTGTAATATATCTTCCCGGTGTAGCGATATTTCTCTCAATTCCTCTGCAGTATCACCTTAAGATGCTTACCCTTGGAATCCTTCTGCCCTACCTCCAGCAGGGAGATTGGCTATGCTCCTTGGATCTAAAGGATGCCTACACGCACATCCTCATCCACCCAAGCCACCGCCAATACCTAAGGTTTGTGGTGGCAGGAAATCATTACCAGTACAGAGTACTGCCCTTTGACCTATCCTCCGCACCACGAGTCTTCACAAAATGTCTCGCGGTGGTGGCGGCTTATCTCCGGCTTCACGGCCTCTATATCTTTCCGTACCTCGACGACTGGCTCATCAGAGCATCGTCCTCTCCGGAAGTCAAAAATGCCACACACCGCACTGTGACTCTTCTGCAGTACTTGGGCTTTGTCATAAACTTCGCAAAGTCCACTTTGCTCCCCTCACAAGATCTCGAGTTCATCGGCGCAAGACTGCACACTCTTCAAGCACGAGCTTTCCTGCCTCTCGACAGGGCTCAACGGCTCAGGGACCTAGCCGGCCGTTTTCGCAGCCAGTCCCTGGTCTCCGCCAGGCGCTTCCTGAGACTACTCGGCCATATGGCTTCCACCGTCCACGTGACCCCCAATGCCCGCCTCCTGAATATGCGGCCTGCTCAGTGGTGCCTTCGCAAGCAGTGGCAACAAGCCACGGGCGGCCTAGCCGACTTAGTGCGCGTCTCCGGCCCGCTGGCCTCTTCTCTACAGTGGTGGCTTCATCGGCCGAACCTGGTGCTCGGAATGCCTTTTCAGTCTCCTCCGCCGGCTCAAGTGCTGACGACCGATGCTTCTCTCCTAGGATGGGGAGCGCATTGCCAGGGGGCATGTACTCAAGGTCTCTGGACCACGTGGGAGTCTGCTCAGCAGATCAACTTCCTGGAGCTCAGAGCAATCCGTCTGGCTCTCAAGGTTTTCTCCCACCTGACTTCTCACCAGTCCGTCCTTGTCCAGACGGACAATCAAGTTGCCATGTTCTACGTGAACAAACAGGGAGGCACGGGCTCCTTCCTTCTCTGTCGAGAAGCACAGAAGCTCTGCTCTTGGGCCGTCAGCCACGGCATTCTTCTCAAGGCAGTTTATCTCCCAGGCCAAGAAAATTGCCTGGTGGACAAACTCAGCAGGATCCTCCAGCCGCACGAGTGGCGCCTGGATCCCTTAGTAGTTCAGAAACTTTTTCTGAAGTGGGGCCTCCCCACGATGGATCTCTTTGCCAGTCCTCTCAACCGGCAACTTCCTCGCTTCTGCTCTCGTCAGCCGCATCCCCTTCGAGTAGCGGCGGATGCTTTTCTGCTCTCATGGTCGGAAAGCCTTCTGTATGCCTTTCCTCCCATACCGCAAGTCTCTCGAACTCTTTTCAAGGTTCTCCGAGACAAAGCTTCCATGATCCTGATAGCTACTCGCTGGCCCAGACAGCCGTGGTTTCCACTCCTGCTGCAATTAGCGGTAGAGGATCCGTTCCCTCTTGGGTTTCAACCAGATCTCCTAACACAGGATCAGGGGTCCCTGCTACACCCCAACCTCAGATCTCTACATCTGATGGCCTGGCTGCTGAAAGGGTAGTCCTTGCTCCCCTTCTACTGCCGGCAGAGGTGGAAGAGGTCGTCCTAGCTTCTCGGCGACCTTCTACCCGCAAATGCTACGCCCTTAAATGGCGTCGCTTTTCCACTTGGTGTACCCAGCAGTCTCAGGATCCCTTCTCCTGCTCGGTTTCGGTGATCTTGCAGTACTTGCTCTACCTCTCTAATCTGGGACTTAAGTCCAACTCCGTCAAAGTTCACCTCAGTGCTCTTTCAGCACATCATGTACCGGTGGACGGCAGACCTCTTTCCAGCGACCCTCACGTAGCGAGGTTTCTCCGAGGTCTCCTACTACTTAAACCACCTCTGCGCCCGCCAGCACCTGACTGGGATCTGAATGTGGTGTTACAGCGGATCACCTGTCCGCCTTTTGAACCTATGGCTACCTGTTCTCTCCGTTTTCTTTCTTGGAAAACTTTATTCCTGATAGCCCTCACTTCCGCTAGACGCGTAAGTGAATTGCAGGCCCTCGTGTCTGATCCCCCTTACACTCGGTTCTACAAAAATAGGGTAGTCCTACGGACTCACCCAAAGTTTCTTCCAAAAGTGGTCTCCCCTTTTCACATCAATCAGGAGGTGGTACTTCCGACCTTCTTTCCCAGGCCACACTCCAGCTGAGCTGAAATGGTCCTGCATACCCTGGACTGTAGAAGGGCATTGAACTTCTACCTTGACCTTACGCGGGAGCACCGTAAAGCTGCTCAGCTTTTTGTGTCTTTTGACCCCAATAAATTGGGGCTCCCGGTCTCCAAGCGTACTCTGTCCATCTGGGTTGCTGACTGTATCGCTTGGGCTTATGGGGCAGCCGGACTCTCGTTAGAAAGTCGAGTCACGGCTCATTGTGTTCGGGCGAAGGCTACGTCAGTGGCTTACCTCCGCTCTGTTCCGTTGGCAGACATCTGCCGGGCCGCTACTTGGTCTTCGAGCCAGACTTTTGCGGTCCATTACTGCCTCGAGAGGGAGTCCCGCAGGGACAGTGCTTTCGGACAGGCAGTCCTCCGAAATCTCTTCGAGGTTTGAGCAACTCCTACCCTCCATCCCGGATGGGGGCTTCCGGTGGGTAATAATTCAGTGAAGATTCCTTCCTTCTGTGCTGCTGAGCTAGAGGGAGCTCATTTTTGTGCTTAGGGTCTCCGGTAGCCTTAAGCTTGGGAGTCCCATATGTGAGGACTGACTTCCTGCTTGGTCCTGGAGAAAGCGTAGTTACTCACCTGTAACAGGTGTTCTCCAGGAGCAGCAGGAATCAGTCCTCACAACCCTCCCTCCTCCCCTTGGAGTTGTAATCATCTGCTTTAGTTTTTTTACAAATTTTTATGCTGTCTTTTAGCTATGTCATCTGACTGGCTAAGATGGCACCCTTGGGCGGGAAGGGGACCGCGCATGCGCGCTGCAATTCCCAAAGGCTTTCTTTGAAAGCTGGGGAAAATTGCTCCGCGAGGGCTCCGTCGGCGCCGACGTCACCAATATGTGAGGACTGATTCCTGCTGCTTCTGGAGAACACCTGTTATAGGTGAGTAACTACGCTATTCCCTATATGAAATGGGTAATAATTTTAGACCTACCTAGGCCAATCCCTAACGACATCCCCGACATGCCCCCTTGCAATTTCTGTGTAATAAAGACCATGCCATATTGTAGTGCGTACGCCTTGTAGCGCTATAAAAATGATAAGTACTAGTAGTAGTAATTCAGTAGGAACATTGGAGGTCTCTGCTGCTCCAAGCAGTGATACTCAAGAACAGGACCTGTGCGAGGATATCAGGTGCTCTGGATAACATTCTCCTGATGACTCCACCACTGCACATCTACCTAATGGCCACAATACTTCTTTACCTTGCAGATCATAGAAACATAGAAACATGACGGCAGAAAATGATCACATGGCCTATCTAGTCTGCCCTTCCATATCAATCACTACAACAGTCCCCTTTTTCCCTTTAGAGATCCTCTGTGTTTGTCCCAAGCTTTTTTGAATTCAGATACTATCATCGTCTCTACCAGCTCCACTGGGAGACTATTCCAAGCATCTACCACTCTTTCCGTAAAGAAATATTTCCGCATATGACTCCTGAATCTAGCCCCATTCACCCTCATTCCATGTCCCCTCGTAGCAGAACTTGCTTTCAATCGAAAGAGGCTTTCCTCCTGTGCATTTTTACCATGGAGGTATTTAAATGTCTCAATCATATCACCTCAATCCTGCTTTTGCTCTAAAGTATATACATATTAAGATCCTTAAGTCTGTCCTCATATACTTTATAATGAAGACCGCTAATCATTTTAGTAGCCACCCTCTGTACCGACTCCATCCTGTTTATATCCTTTTGAAGGTGCGGTCTCCAGAATTGCACACTATATTCCAAATGAGGTTGAACCAAAGACTTATACAGAGGCACTATCACCTCCTTTTTTCTGCTAGCCATTCCTCTCCATATGCACCCAAGCATCCTTCTAGCCTTTGCTGTCGCCTTTTCTACCTGTTTAGCTACTTTAAGATCATCAGACACAAGCACACCTAGGTCCCGCTGTTCTTTAGTGGACAAAAGTACTTCACCTCCTATACTATATTGCTCCCTTGGATTGCTGCAGCCCAAATGCATGACCTTACATTTTTTTATATTAAATCCCAGCTGCCAAATTCTAGACCATTCTTCAAGCTCAGCTAGATCCCTCATGTTATCTACACCTTCCTGGGTGTCTACTTTATTGCAGATTTTGGTATCATCCGCAAAGAGGCAAAGCTTACCCGACAGCCCTTCCGCTATATCACTAACAAAGATGTTAAAAAGAATCGGACCAAGGACAGATCCCTGGGGCACACCACTGGTAGCATCCTTCTCCTCAGAGTGATCTCCATTTACCTGTACTCTTTGTCGCCTCCCACTCAACCAATTTCTAACCCAAGCAGTAACTTTAGGGTCCATCCCTAAGGTGCTCAGTTTGTTTATTAGTCGCCTGTGAGGAACGGTGTCAAAGGCTTTACTGAAATCTAAATACACCACATCTAGGGCTCTCCCTCGGTCCAACTCCCTTGTCACCCGGTCAAAGAAACCAATCAGATTTGTCTGACAAGACCTGCCTCTGCTGAATCCATGCTGCCTCGGATCCTGTAATCCACTGGACTCCAGAAACCTCACTATTTTCTCTTTCAGCAGTGTTTCCAATAATTTACTTACCGCCAAGGTTAAACTAACCGGCCTGTAATTTTCAACTGCATCCTTACTTCTGCTTTTGTGCAAAGGGGCCATATGTGCCTCTCTCCAGTCCTCTGGCACCACTCCTGACTCCGAGGCATTGAAAAGATCAGTCAGTGGAGCTGCTAGAACATCCCCAAGTTCCCTCAGTATTCTTGGGTGTATCCCATCTGGTCCCCTTGCTGTGTCTACTTTACGTTTAGCTAGCTTTTCACGAACACAGTCTTCTGAAAATTGTTCAAGATGCCCCTCGCTTCTCTTCCTGTTTGTGGGTGTTTTCTGAGGTCCTGCTCCTGGTTCTTCATCTGTGAACACAGAACAGAAATATTTGTTAAGCAATTCCTCTTTAATCCTCATCAGCTTCTACATATTCCTCCCCTTCACCCTTGAGTCTGACAATATCACTTTTGCTCTTCCTCTTCTCACTAACATACCTGAGAAAAGTCTTATCCCCCCATTTTTTGCATTGGCTATTGCCGCCTCTTTTTGAATCTTTGTTTTCCTGACTACTTTGCTAGCTTCTCTTAAGTTTTTCCAAATACAGATGCCTGTCTTCCTCTCTCTGTGATCTCTTGTATTTCATGAAGGCCTCCCTCTTTTTCTTCACCTTTTCAGCTACTTCTTTTGAAAACCATAGAGTTTTCCTTTTCCTTTTACCTTTATTTACCGTTTTAACCAAAAGGTTGGTTGCCCTTAAAACATCCCCTTTCAGTTTTGCCCACTGTGTTTCTACATCCCCCAGCTTCCCATCTTCCCATCCCACTAATGACTCCCTGAGGTACTGGCCCATCTTGGCAAAGTTTGTTTTCCTAAAATCTAAGACCCTCATTTTTGAATGGATTTTATCACCATCTGGGGATCACTGGATGCAAAATGATCTCCCACTATAACATTAGAAATACTTTCACCATTGGTAAGCACCAAGTTCAGTATGGCCCCTTCACGTGTGGGTTCTGTTACCAGTTGCCTGAATAGTTCTCTCTGTAGAGAATCCAGTATCTCCTTACTTCTAGACATTACTGCAGCAGGGATGTGGCAATCAACAACTGGCATATTGAAATACCCTATCAGTAGCACTTCCCCTTTCCTGGCAATGCTGCATATGTCTTCAATCAACCCTCCATCCACCTCTTTAACCTGTGAGGGAGGTCTGTATATCACGGCAATGCAAAAAGATTTCTCTTTCCTTCTTTCTAGTTTAACCCACAGTGCCTCCTCCCTCCCTTTTAATCCCTGTATTTCCATTGCTTTAATAGTATTTTTTACATATAGTGCCATTCCTCATTCCCTTCTTCCTACCCTGTTCTTTCTGAAGATAGTATAGTCTGGTATAGTTACATCAAAGTTAGCCTCGCCCATTAAAGCCTCAAAATCTGGGATCTTATTTCCCATGCTACGACACTGCCTTCCAGATGTTGCCCCTTTTACCTATTTCTATAAAGGTATTTCATTTTTCACTTACCTGGGGCCTTTCTTCACCCATCCCCAACGAATCTAGTTTAATGCTCACTTCAGTAGGTTAGCCAGTCTGCTACTGAAGACACGTTGATTCTTCTTGGACAGTGTGATAAGGAAGCTTATCATAGCTCAGGAAGGAGCTATAGAAAAGGTGAAGTGTCTCTGAACAAGCAACCTGTCAGTTCTGGTAGAAATAAGAAAACAGAATTTTCCCATAAAAGACTACCAGTCCCAGAATGCACCAGGTTTCCAACAGCCATTAGAGGAGCTGAAGTGGGGAAACGTGTGTTCAATCAGGAGGGCTATGAGGTAATCCCTAAGCACTCATCTCAAAGGGCAGGGCCTGATTCAGCACAGCTGCGCTGTGTTAGGGAGGAGCACTCATCTAGGCAGAATAAAGGTAGAGTTTATTCTACAGAGAATCAGTATCCTGAGAATCTGCTTGAGTTTGATCATCTTCATCATCAGGAGGATCATCAGAAGCAGAAGCCAAACCGGACGGACAGAGAGGGAAAGAAACCCTTTGGAAGAAAGAGGAGAAAAGCCTTTGAGAGGTCTAGAAGAGTCCAGAGCAGTACGTATACTGGGAGGCATTCCAAGGGCCAGCATACACCATTGGACTGGGGAAAGCCAGAGGAATGGTGCTGCAGAGCTAGGAATCTCCAGACGGTACCTGTGAGAGAGACGGCTACACGTGGAAGGGACCCTAAGACCCGTGCCAGAAGGTATGTGAAGAGAGATCCAGTGTCCAGGGATCTGGATTGGAAGGCTGGACATAAGAACTGGACTACATACTGGCCAGGCTATATAGAGAGGAACTCTAACAGCAATGGAAGCTCAGGTATGAACTCTGATCTATGCCCTACTATAACCTTGAAAGACAGCAGGGAAACAAGTATTCTCCTGAAAGTGCTCCATTGAGAGATTCATCTATGCCAATCCATGATATTGAACCCATGCTTGTTGAAGAAGGGGGAATGATTGCAGATGAAGAATGTGTTTATATGGACTGCTCTCTGTCTAAACTCCTTTGGTAACTTTCTGTTACAAAGTACAGCAACCATCACAAAGAAATACAAACTTGTTCTTTAATCTACTCAGAAAAGCTCCTGAAGCAGGATTTGACCCACACAGTAGAAAGCAAGCCAGCTAAGGGGTTTCAGCTGGATAACTGCTAGCAATTGAGCCTTACCTAATTGCTTGTGAGCTAGGAGAGAATCACTTCTGAATCTATGTGGGAAGATATAAGAAGTTAACCTGAAAAGAACAGTTTTTTTTTCTCTTTGTAGCTTTTGGTTTGTTGTTTGATACTTGCTAAGATGATATTAGCTAAGCCTACAGAAAAAGACCAGTTTGTTATCAACCAGGTCTTATTTCTTTTGCTTTTGATTGCCTGACAAGTTTAAAGGTTGTTTTCCTGATTTTTTTTTTTTTTTTCCAAGTTTAACACTGAAAGCAAGTAACCTGATTTATGTGCTACCAAGCATATCTGTGTTGGGAGAAATAACCCCATAAATAAATATCTTATTGGCTTTAACACTTGAGCACAACTAAATTATTGTCAGCAGCTGTGTCTGGTGTGAATGAACTGCATTGCCCACAATCCCTTGCAAATCATATAGATATATGCACTTGCCAAGACTGTGAAGATTCTCACCCAGGCAGCCGTCTGACAACAGATGCATGTCATCTCTGCCCTTCAACCCTTGGAACAGCATACCATGGTCCAGGACACCAAAATGCTCTCGGTGACACAATCCACATAGCCATGCATGCATCTCCAGGATGCTAGCTTCTCTGCTTTGACCTTTACCCTCAACAGGGAGAATTGAAGAGAACACCACCTGTGCACTTATCTGCTTCATCCTCTGTTCCAGAGCCATGAAGTCACTTTTGATATGCTCAGAGGGATACCTGGCAGTATCATTTGTGCTGACATGGATGAGCAACATCGGGTAATAGTCAGTGGGCTTGATGAGTCTCTGCAAACTCTCCGTAACATCTCGGATTTTGGCACCTGGTAGACAGCATACCTTTCTGGATATCAAGTCTGGTCGGCTGATTGACGCCTCAGTATCATCAGAAGAGAATCATCAACCACCACTATCCTTTGCTCCCTTGTGGTCACTAATTCTGCAACTTTGTGGTGCTTGAGCTCTGGGTCTTCCCTTTCCAGGGATGCTTTGACCTCCTCCACTTCCAGGCCTGCATAATGGTTCTTCAATTCAAGGGCTCTGGAGGAATTGGATTGGTAATTCTGGAGGCCCTGATGACTGTGTTCAACCTTTGTCATTCTGTAGGCTCCCATCTTCTCCTCTGCTGGAGAGCTTAGATGTTACAAGAAGCATCTCATCAATGTACCTCTCACTGTCTTGAATGCTCTTTGCCGCCTCTTCTCTGTGCTTCTCGACTTGTTTCCTGAGAGCTTCAGTGTACAGGCATCCTGCACAGGGAACCAGTCCTTCAACTGGCATTGGGATCTCTGTATGGACAGAGGCAGAAGCTGTAATGGGGACAACAGCTTTGGTGATAAGATTTTTCCCAGCCATTGTTCAGTTGGTGGAGCTTAGGTGCCTGTTGAAGCAAAAGAGAGAGACCTTCCAAAGTATCAGCCTGTTTCCCAGTTGTTCTTTCAGAGAAAGGCAGTTAACTTATTTTAAGTGTGTTGTAAATGTGCTTATTCCAAGTCCCTATGTGTGGCTAATTGGGGGAGGTGCCCTATAAAGCAAGACAGCTGTCATGGAGTGGGTGGGAGTTGGGGGGGGGTAGATAGGGAACTAACACCTGATTATGTGTTAATAGCTTCAGAGCTGAGAAAGATACTAAAAGCAGTGTTTTAAACCTACACCACTAAAGACAATATTTCCCCTTTTGAACTAAAGCACCAAAAATAATATAACTTTGTTTTAAACATGTACCAAAAGCCTTTAAGAGCTCTCAGGCAAAGAGCTAGTAGTTTAAAAGCCACACACTCTTACCTTGGCTTGAAATGCTAAGCCCCTGTTAGGAATGCTTTCCACTCTGTGGTTGTCAGGAGGAAAGACGCTTGGGAGCACATCATTTTAGCACAGGGAGTCGGGGCAGGCATGCCCAATCCAATAATCTCAGTAGCTCAACTTCAACCTCCTGCCCTACATGAGAAAGGGCGCTTAAAAGCTCATTTGATTCCTCCGCTAGATTGACCCCCACACCTGCTAACCAGATGGTGTTGACCAAGGCCAGCCACTGATTTTCAGCAGCATCACTGGGTTAATGCCGCGGGTGCTCCAACAATAGAGTTGGTGCAGAACAGAAAATTCTCCAGGACCAAGCAGGAAGTCAGTCCTCACATATGGGTGACGTCGGCGCCGATGGAGCCCTCGTGCGAAGCATTTCCCCAGCTTTCAAAGAAAGCCTTTGGGAATGCAGCGCGCATGCGCGGTCCCCTTCCCGCCCAAGGGTGCCATCTTGCTCAGTCTTTCTTTTTCCGCAGAGCCCAACGGACGTAGTTTGTGTCACCCGGTAAAAGGTTGTTTTTTCTTTGATTTTTCATGTCCCTTAACCGGCTCGACGCCGGTTCCCCATCCCGCCTCGGCTCGGTACACCGGTATCAAGCCCGGATCTTCTGTTTTTTGTCCTTTGTGACTAGCGTTCGCACTTTTTCTCTTATTTTCACAGGCAGCCCTGTCTTTTGACCTGCCAGCGGGTTTAAGAAGTGTGATCGGTGTAAGAAACTTATGTCTCTCACCGACACCCACGACTGCTACCTTGGGCCCGACCATGACCCGCTGGTCTGTGGCCCGTGCGGCAAGATGTCGTCGAAGGCGCTTCGGAGCCGTCAGCATCAACGTGAAAGAATTTTTTCGGAGTCCACGTCTGGCCGGGCTTGGACTTCGTCAGAGGCCTCGACATCTCGGGAGTCTGATCCCGAGCGCAGTCGTGGGTCCTCTGAAAGGGGGTCTCCCGCCCGGGAGCACAAAAGGAAGAAGAAGCTCGTGAGGGCGGCCTTGGTGGAGGCACCTGGATCCTTGAGGGCCAGGTTGCACAGCCCTGACCGCCGTCCCGGGCTCTCGGAGTCGGAGCGGCCGACCAAACTGCCTCGCCTGGAGCCGGAGTCCCCGAGTCAGGTAACATCTGTTGTTCTCGTGGACTCTCCTCCGGGAGAACCAATGTCGGGCCCGAGTCGGGGGCTTCGGAGTCTCCTGAGCTCGGACTCAGGCTGATGGCCCTCAAGAGCAGCCTGGCTGCCTTCATGGAGCAGCAGCGGGTACTGATCGCCGGTCTGACCGGTGCATCTGCCCTGACCCCGGAGGCCGAGCTGATCCTCAAATCAATCAAGTCTCGAGTCGATCCTTGGCCAAGGTCTCCCTCGACCTCCCGTGCGGGGCCAAGGTCGTCGATGCCGTTGCCCTTGGCGTCTGGCGGGTAGCATCGAGGCCCACATGGCCGGAGCCGCTCGACTCCCCACCATGTTTCCCGGTGGATTTACAAAATGTGACCGCTGCAGTCAAACCATGTCAGTGACCAACACCCATGACTGCTGCCTGTGTTGCCTGGCACCTGACCATGATAGCACCTCCTGTGACCTGTGCCAGGCCATGACACCTAAGACCAACAAAAAGAAGTCAGAGTTGGAGGAAAAACGTCCCCAGGTCCGACTCGGCCCCGGCCTCCCTGACGCCAAGCTCCAAGCCCAGCACTTCCTGTTATGCTCTGAGCGTCCTTGGAGTCCCGTGGTGGCGGCTCCTTTGAGAAGACCTCTGACCCAGAGAAAAAGAAGAAAAAGTCCTCGAAGTCTGCCGAAGTTGCATTGGAGAAACCCGGTAAAACTGCCCGGTGGGCGGCTCCAAGAAGCACCCTACCAAGGTCCTCAAGAACGATTCCTTGGCCAGCTGAGTCCATGCGAAGTTCCTCAAAGCCATAGTACTCGTCGAGGACACACTCGCGAGAGTGCCGCCACTGGGCCCAAGATCCTTGGTGCCCGTGCCAAAAGCTGTGGAGCCTTCTGGCTTGGAAACCAGAATGGCGGCCCTGGAGCAGAACATCACTGTTGTCCTGGACCTGCAGCAGGCAATGATGGCTGGTTCATCCGCTTCATCTGCCCCAAGCACCAGGCCCCGGACTGCGGGGGAGTCCCCGGTTGTCGAGCCGAGCTCTGAACACCACCAACTTCGGGTAAGCCCTATGTGCCGGTCGAAGTCCCGGTCCCGTTCTTCGGGCATTAGATCCTTCTCGGCTAGCTTCCACGACTCGGACCACTGGTTCTCCAGAGGCCGTCAACCCTTCGGCGCCGGCCTTGTGACAGTGAGTCGCAGGGCCTTGGACTCGTCATCACCACTTGACTCTGAATGGGAGACTGACAGCGAGGTATCCCTGGAAACTGAATGACACAGAGATAATCCCTCAGACACATCTCCTCTGGCACCACTCTCCTCCGGAGGACATGGCCTTCCATTACTTTCTCAACGACAAGGCCAGAGCCCTCTTGGTGCAGACCAAGGCGGAGGAAGACCCGTGCATCGAGGAGCTGGAGATCCTCCAATACGAGTCTCCACCCAAGGAAACCCTCACGGTGCCCGTTCAGCTGATTCTTGAGTGGCTACTGCTCAGAATGTGGGAGACGCTGGCATCTGTCCTGGTGGTGAGCCGGTGCCATGTACCGTGTCCGGAAAGGGCCGTGATTCCACAAATGCCAACTCCCATATAAATCCATGGTCATCGAGTCGACCATGCAAAAACCTATGAGTCAAAAGACCCACTCCTCCATTCCCCACGGAAGGGAGGCCAGAGCCTTCAACATCCTCAGGCACAAGTTTTACCAGGGCTTGATGCTAGGGTGCCAGATCCAAGCCTATAAATTATAAATAGGTATGTACCTGAAGGCTCTAACCCAGGAGTTGTCAGGGTTTTTGACTGGTCTTGTCGGGGAACCTCTCCAACGGTTCCAATCCCTGACCTCGGGGATCAAGGACTGCTTCATGTTCCTCTCCTGAGTAGCCTACGACAGCTTCGAGTCAGCGGCTCGAGTTGTGGCAGCCAGCATTGGCGCCCAATGCCAAGCCTGGCTACAGTCTTCCTGCCTCGAGCAATGGGTTCAAGACAAGCTGCTCAATGTCCCCTGCACCGGGGAGAACCTATTTGGCAAACCCATGACCGACAAGGCGGCAGAGATCGAGGCCGTCGTGGTGACCCACCAGAGGCTCTCTAAAAAGTTATCATCCCTTCCCCTCAGCGGGGAAAAGATCCCAAGGAAAAATGGTCCTTTCCCACAAAGTCACCACTACCAGTCCTTCTTGGGCCAGTAACAAGGTTCTCACCCTAAGAGGCAAAGCCATGGAGCTCAGAAGTTGAAAGCACTGAAGCCTCAGGCCCCAGCTCCCACCCAACCTGGGGGGTGCTTTTGATTCCCAGGACAGGGCCTCCACTCCTCCAGAAGACCTTCATAGCCCACAGGGGGCTCCTGGCGCTCTTTATTTTATTTATTTATTTATTTACATTCTCTTATATACTCTTATATATTCTCTTATATACCGCGCTATTCTGCATCTCCAGGATGCGAGCTTCCCTGCCTTGGCCTTTACTCTCAACAAGGAGAATTGAAGAGAACACCACCTGTGCACCTATCTGCTTCACCCTCTGTCCCAGAGCCATGAAGTCACTTTTGATATGCTCAGAGTGATACCTGGCAGTATAATTTGTACCAACATGGATTAGCAACATTGGGTAAAAGTCGGTGGGCTTGATGAGTCTCGGAAAACTCTCCATAACATCTTGGATTTTGGCACCTGGCAAACTGCATACCTCTCTGGACATCAAGTCTGTTCAGCAGATGGACGCCTCAGTACCCCTCAGAAGAAAGTCACCAACCACCACTACCCTTAGCTTCCTTGTGGTCACTGATTCTGCAACTTTAGGGACACTTGAGCTCTGGTTCTTCCCTTTCCAGGGATGCTTTCACCTCCTCCACTTCCAGGGCTGCATAATGGTTCTTCATTTCACGGGCTGGAGAAGTTGGATTGGTGATTCTGCAGGCCCAGGTGACTTGTGTCCTACCTTCATCATTCTGTAGGCACCTATCTTCTCCTCTGCTGGAGAGCTTGGATGTTGCAAAAAGCATCTCATCAATGTACTTCTCACTGTCTTGAATACTCCTCAGCCTTTCCACCTTCTCTCTGAGTTCCTCCACTTGCTTCCCGAGTGCTTCAGCCTTGGGCAAGCTACTTAACCTTCCGTTGTCTGAGGTACAAAAACATAGATTGCGAGCCCTTTGGGGACAAGGGAAAAAATATATATATACAGTACCTGAATGTACACTACTTTGGTAGAAAAGCGGTATATAAGCCTAGTTAAATAAATAAACAAACAAACAAACAACAAATAATCTGCACTTCACAAGGCCGGTTCTAGACTGAATCTACAGTATACAATGAGGTTGATTGATGCACCTTTCTTTTTAATTTTCTTGTCCCTTTTTCCTCATTTTTATGCCTTTTTTACAGTTTCCTTTAATCAAATAAACTTGACAAGCAATTCAATTTCCAGCAATGCTGCTAACTTGTATTTTTTCCCTTTAAACACCTTCATAATTTTTCTTAGACTTTATTATATCATGCAAATTCACACAACTTATCAGATATCTAAGCACACAGATGGAAGATCTTCCCAATCAGTCATGCACAACTACAAATTAATCATAGATAAAACAGGAGAATATGTGCTTAACCATTTTCCAGAGGTTCTTATCTGCAGTTACAAGAAACTCCGGGAGGTACTATTTACAACATACCTTTCAGTATTTGTATTCTTACGCATAGAATGAAATCAGCATACAAATTCTCTTAACTGGGATAAACTCAGATCCATGAAACCTAGAAAACAAACATAGATACATGATGGCAGAAAAAGACCACATGGCCTATCTAGTCTGCCCTTCCATATCAACTACAATAATCCTCTTTTTACTTTTAGGGGTAAAAAGAGGACATGTGTTTGTCCCATGCTTTTTTGAATTCAGATACTGTCCTCATGTCTACCACCTCCATTGGGAGACTATTCCACGCATCTACCACTCTTTCCGTAAAGAAATATTTCTGCATATTATTCCTGAGCCTATCCCCTTTCTCTCTCATGCTATGTCTCCTCATAACAGAGCTGGCCTTCAATTGAAAGAGACCCTCCTGTGCATTTATATCAACAAGGTATTCAAATGTCTCTATCATATCGCCCCTATCCTGCCTTTCCTCTGAAGTATACATATTAAGATCTTGTGATAAGGAAGCTTATAGCTCAGGAAGGAGCTATAGTAAAGGTGAAGTGACTCTGAACAAGCAACCTGTCAGTTCTGGTAGAAATAAGAAAACAGAATTTTCTTATAAAAGACTACCAGTCCCAGAATGCACCAGGTTTCCAACAGCCATTAGAGGAGCTGAAGTGGGGAAACGTGTGTTCAATCAGGAGGGCTATGAGGTAATCCCCAAGCACTCATCTCAAAGGGCAGGGCCTGATTCAGCACAGCTGCGCTGTGCTAGGGTGGAGCACTCATCAAAGCAGAATAAAGGTAGAGTTTATTCTACAGAGAATTATCCTCATCCTCAGAATCAGCTTGGATATCCTCAGCTTGGAGGTCTTCATCATCTGGAGGATCATCAGAAGCAGAAGCCAGAGCGGACGGACAGAGAGGGCAAGAAACCCTTTGGAAGAAAGAAGAGAAAAGCATTTGGGAGGTCTAAAGGAGTCCAGAGCAGTACGTATACTGGGAGACATTCAAAAGGCCAGCATACACCATTGGACTGGGGAAAACCAGAGGAGTGGTGCTGCAGAGCTAGGAATCTCCAGACAGTACCTGTGAGGGAGACGGCTGCACTTGGAAGGGACTCTAGGACCCGTGCCAGAAGGTATGTGAAGAGAGATCCAGTGTCCATGGATCTGGATTGGAAGGCTGGACATAAGAACTGGACTACATACTGGCCAGGCTATTTAGAGAGGAACTCTAACAGCAATGGAAGCTCAGGTATGAACACTGATCTATGCCCTAGCTATACCCTTGAAAGACAGCAGGGAAACAAGTATTCACCTGAGAGTGCTCCATTGAGAAATTCCTCTGTACCAATCCATTATATTGAACCCATGATTGTTGAAGAAGGGGGAGGGGTTGCAGATGCAGGCTGTGAATACATGGATTGCTCTTTGTCTAAACTCCTTTGGTAATTTACTGTTACAAAGTACAACAACCATCACAAAGAAATACAAACTTGTTCTTTAATCTACTCAGAAAAGCTCCTGAGTAGGATTTGAGCCACGCAGTAGGAAGCAAGCCAGCTAAGGGGTTTCAGCTGGGTAACTGCTAGCAATTGAGCCTTACCTAATTGCTTGTGAGCTCTGAGGAAATCACTTCTGAGTCTATGTGTGAAGATATAAGAAGTTAACCTGAAAAGAACAGTTTTTCCCTACTTTGTTGGTTTTGCTTGTTGTTTGATGCACAGCTAAGAAAATATTAGCTAGAGCCTACAGAAAAGACCAGTTTGTTACCAACCAGGTCTTTATTCTTTTGATTTGATTGCCTGACAAGTTCAACTGTTGTTTTCCTGATTTTGTTTTTCTAAGTTTAACACTGAAAGCAAGTATCCTATTTTATGTGCTACCAAGCATATCTGTGTTGGGAGAAATAACCCCATAAATAAATATCTTATTGGCTTTACACTCAAGCACAACTAATTATTGTGAGCGGCTGTGTCTGGTGTGAATGGACTGCATTTCCCACAATCCCTTGCAAATCATATTGATATATGCCTTTGCCAAGACTGTGAACATTCTCACCCAGGCATCCGTCTGACAATCTGTAATTCTGTCCTCATATGCTTCATAACAAAGGCCATTAACCATTTTAGTAGCCACCCTCTGCACTGACTTCAACTTGCTTATATCCTTTTGAAGGTGCAGTCTCCGGAATTGCACACAGTACTCCAACTGAGGTCATGCCAGAGACTTATACAGAGGCATTATCACCTCCTTTTTTCTGCTAGCCATTTCTCTTCCTATACACCCAAGCATCCTTCTGGCTTTTGCTGTTGCCTTTTCTACCTGTTTAGCTACTTTAAGATCATCAAACACAACCACACCGAGGTCCCGCTCTTCTTTAGTGGACAAAAGTACTTCACCCCCTTTACGATATTGCTCTCTTGGATTGCTGCAGCCGAAATGTATGACCCTGCATTTTTTAGCAATAAATTCTAGCTGCCAAATTCTAGACTCTTATTCAAGCTTAGCTAAAACCTCCCCATGTTATGTCCTCCTTCCTGGGTGTCTACTCTATTGCAGATTTTGGTATCATCCGCAAAGTGGCAAACCTTACCCGACAGCCATTCCGCAATATCACTAACAAAGATGTTAAAAAGAATCGGACCAAGGACAGATCCCTGTGGCACACAACTGGTAACCTTCTTCTCAGAGTGAGCTCCATTTACCTGTACCCTTTGTCGCTGCCCACTCAACCAATTCTAACCCAATCAGTAACTTTAAGGTCCATCCCTAGGGTGCTCAGTTTGATAAAAAGTCACCTGTGCGGAATGGTGTCAAAGGCTTTACTGAAATCTAAATACACCACATCTAGGGCTATCCCTCAGTCCAATTCCCTGGTCAACCAGTCAAAGAAATCAATCAGATTTGTCTGACAAGTCCTCCCTCTGGTGAATCCATGCTGCCTCGGATCCTGCAATCCATTGGACTCGAGAAACCTCACTATTCTCTCTTTTCGTAGCCTTTTCAATAATTTACTAATCACAGTGGTTAGACTAACTAGTCTGTAGTTCTCAGTGTCATCGTTACCTCTGCTTTTGTGTAAAGGGACCACATGCATACTCTGGCACTACTCTTCAACTCCATAGAGGCAATGAAAAGGTCAGACAGTGGAGCTGCTAGAACATCCCCCATCAATATTCTTGGACGTATCCCATCTGGACACATGGCTTTATCTACTTTTAGTTTAGCTAGTTCTTCACAAACACAGTCTTCTGAAAATCATTTGAGATCTGTGTCACTTCTGTTCTTGTTTGTTGATGTTTTCTGAGATCCTGCTCTTGGCCCTTCATCTGTGAACACACAACAGAAATATTGTTAAGCAATTCTGCTTTATCCTCATCAGTTTCTGCATATTCCTCCCCTGCACACTTGAGTCTGACAATTCCATTTTTGCCCTTTCTCCTCTCACTAACATATCTGATAAGTCTTATCCCCTCATTTTATTGCATTGGCTATTTCTTCTTCTTTTTCTACCTTTGCTTTCCTGACTACTTTGCTGGCTTCTTTAATTTTTTCCAAATATAGATGCCTGTCTTGGTCTCTCTCTGATCTCTTGTATTTCCAGAAGGCCTCCCTCTTTTTCTTCACCTTTTCAGCTACTTCTTTTGAAAATCATAGCGTCCTCCTTTTCCTTTTACATTGATTTATCTTTCTAACAAAAAAGGTTTGTTGCCCTTCAAATATCCCCTTTCAGTTTTGCCCACTGTTTTTCTACATCCCCCAGCTGTTCGCATCCCACTAACGACTATTTGAGGTATTGTCCCATTTTGTCAAAGTTAGTTTTCTTGAAATCTAAGACCCTCGCTTTTGAATGGATTTTATCAACTCTAGTCCTAACACTGAACCATACCATTTGGTAATTACTGGATGCAAGATGATGTCCCACTGTAATATCAGAAACACTTTCCCCATTGGTAAGCACTAAGTCCAGTATGGTTCCATCATGTGTGGGTTCTGTTACCAGTTGCCTGAATAGTTCTCCCTGTAGAGAATCCAGAATCTCCTTACTTCTAGATGACATCGCAGCAGGGATGTTGCCAATCCACATCTGGCAACAAAACTTACACATCGTGGATTAAACTTATTTACTGTATAAACACAAGTAAAGGGATGGTTAATCATTCATGCTTTACTTTAACTGTGCTCTGTTTTGCTATTCTTAAAAGAAACTAACAAGGCATATTGTTATCTGGCAAAAGGGAAACTCTCATGCCCTTGAGCAATCTCTCTCACTAACAGAGCACACAGTCCTGCCCTCCAAACTGTTATCTGTGCTGTGTACTTCTGTCAAGTTATTACTGCAGTGTACAGTACATTCTTCCCAATCCATTGAATTAGAGAATCCATTTCATACTAAAGTACAAACCCATACAGATAGCAAGAGAAAACACACGAGCTGTGCACATTACTGGTGCAGATCATATCTCACTTCTCACAACACTTTCTAATCACTTGCAAACTACCACCAACTACATACATACATAAACTTTCTTCATCCATCCTAATGTATCCTTATAGAGTAAGACTTCTAGAAACATCAAACAACTATTAAAACTTAGTACTATCTTTAAGTGAACTGCAAGTAGAAGATATAAATTTATTTCTGCTCATTCCAAATAACTATTCTCTATATATGTCCTATTACTAATTAGCATTTATCATTCAATATAACTGAAGTCCTCATGACATGAAAATTATTCCTTCAAAACATTTTATAACAACAATCTCAATAGGAAGAAATATCGCCCAGGCATATCTGGTCTGTACACTAACTAAGGGTTCAGGAAGGGGAATAAGTACAACAAATTAAGCACTAGTAATATCAGGTGAGGGAGCACTTTCCATAACTTTGGAAGAAGTGCCTGAGCTGGAAAGAAACTAATTTGAATCTGCTATATAAGGAAAATCACAATATTGAAATGATTTACTTAAATTAATGATTACTAAAACCAAAACAAAAATCAGCATGTAGAAAAGTCACAGTGCTTTAACATATATCTGTATTTTTCTACTTTTTTATTTATTTAACTGTGCTTATATACCACTTTTCACCGGGTCAAAGCAGTTTAGACTTAGACTGAGATCAGGAAGGCTTTCAAAATAAAGTGCACTTCTTATTTGGAAACCAAAACATATAACTCAATTACAGAAAAACAATTGAAATTACCTTAAGATCCAAGAGTGAAACAAACAAAACAGGACAAATCTGTGTAGTTTTTACACATTACCGACTAACAATGATAAGAAAACAGACATTTCGAATATCAACTCGCAAGGTTGGCCTTCTAAAGAAGAAAGTCGGCATATGAAAATACAACAACTAATTTACCAAGTTGAAGCCAGGCTGTTTAAATCTTTTACAACCAGAAAATGTTATGTTTTTAGAAGTACGCAGGAAAGCAAACAAATGAATCATTATACACTTTCTCATCTAATACAAACAACATATGTTTTTCTTGAGACTTTTTATGTACCATTGTCTCCCACCATGTAAGGGCGACCCACTCGGGACTAGTATGCAGTCCCCCTAAATCATTGACTGTCATTTCATATTCCAAACATTGAAGCTTCTTAGAAAAAGTCCCTCATAATGGAAATTGTAATGCTTCATTGCCATTAGTCATTGAATGCCATCGTGCTACAAGGTTTTGTTTAATACAAATACTAAGCAAGTTACCCATTGTACTTAATACTCTCAGTCCTCCTTGAAAGCAGAGAAAAGGAGATCCGGCACAGTGACCATTTGCGTGCTCTGTGGGCAACAAGCATCAGAAATCCAGTCTCGGTTCTTGGCTCCAATTCCCTGAACCTTGGTACAAGTGAGGAAACATGTACACAGAATTATAGCTAACACAGTACTGCTGAAGCTTCAGCAGAGGAATTCAGGCCTGCAAACCTGAGAAGTCTCACGTAATTCCTCCCTCAGCTAGGCCACAGCACTTTCTTTTATTAGGAAAAACTGCCACATTGTACAGTTTCATCTTATTACTGTGCATCATGCTTCTGCACTACTTTTTGTTTACGTGTTCCTAGTCAAGCTGAACACTACATGTTACAGGTCAAGCACAAAGTGATTGCTCACGCTTAATTAGGACAAGCATCCTGCAAGCAAAAACATTCTCTCTTTAACACATATTGCTAGGCTTCAGGCTGTTCTCAATCTTAATATTATTAACTCTTTCAGAGAACCCTGGTACCGCACTTTGAGTTCCTTTCTACTGTTTTTACCTGGTCCTCTTAAACTAGACACCCTCTTATAAAATTACCTTCTGTATACCCAGTGCCCACCCATTTTAATCTTTGGTCCGCCCTCCCCCCCCCCCCCCCCCCAAACATCAGTCTGGCTAAACCAGTAATACTAAGTATCCATCATTAGTCATACAGTGATCAATGGATCATCAATCCTACGTATAAAAAATGAACCAAATATACTTAACAACATAATATATGCCTTACTGGGTCGGACCACGGTCCATCAAGCCCAGTATCCTATTTCCAACAGTGGCCAATCTAGGTCATAAGTACCTAGCAGTTTCCCCAAAAGACACAGGTTTCACAATGCTTATATTGGGTCAAGCAGTGAAATCCCGGGCCCCTTTTAATAATGGTTTATGGACCTTTCCGGAAAAAAAGGAAAAACACAGCAGGCAAGGGATGGATGAGGTCACAGGTGCTTGTTTATTAAAATAACCCCAACGCATTTCGGTAACACGCCTTCTTCAGGGGATATGCATAAAGGCACCTTGTGTTTGACTAGTCTTTAAAAAGACTTCAATCAGTCTGTGCTTGAGGGCAAAGTAATGAAGACAATCTGAAGAGACCATAAGTATATTATGGACCGGAGAATTTCGGAAGCTTATAACATGGACCTTTCCTCAAGGAACTTGTCCAAACCTTTTTTAAACCCAACTACACTAACAGCTTTTACTACATCCTCTGGTAACAAATTCCATGTTGAGTGAAAAAATAGTTTCTCTTATTAGTCTTAAATAGTTTACCCTGTAGCTTCATTTCATATCCCCTAGTCATTCTATATTCTGATAACGTAAACAGTCTATCTACTCCATTCATTAATTTATAGACCTCTATCATATCTCCCCTCAGCCATCTATTTTACAGGTTGAAGAGTCCTAACCTTTTTAGCCTCTCTTCAAAGGGGTATCCTTCCATCCCCTTTACAATTTTGGTGTCTCTTCTCTGTATCTTTTCTAATAACACTATATCCTTTTTAAGATACTGTGACCAGAATTGCACACAATACTCAAGATGCGGTCGCACCATTAAATGATACAGAGGCATTATAATATCCTTTGTTTTATTTTCCATTCCTTATGATACCTAGCATTCTATTTGCTCTCTTGGCCGCCACTGCACACTGGGCAGAGGGTTTTAACATGTTATCCATGATGACTCCTAGATCTTTTTCCTGGGTGGTGGTTCCTAATGTGGAACCTTGCATTGTGTATCATGGTTTGGGTTTTTCTTTCCTAGGTGCATAACATTGCACTTGTCCAAATTAAATTTCATTTGCCATTTGGAGACCCAGTCTTCCAATTTATCAAGATCCTCTTGCAATTATCCACAATCCTGGTGGGTTTTAACAACTTTGAATAGTTTTGTGTCTTCTCCAGGACCAAGCAGGAAGTCAGTCCTCACATATGGGTGACGGCGGCGCCGACGGAGCTCTCGTGCGGAGCATATCCCCAGCTTTCAAAAAAGCCTTTGGTAATGCAGCGCGCATGTGCGGTCCCTTTGCCGCCCAAGGGTGCCATCTTGCTCAGTCTTCTTTTTTCCGCGGAGCCCGACGGACGTGTGTCGTAAAAAGTTGGTAAAAAGTTGATTTTTCCTGCATTGAATTTGTGGTTTTTGCCCGGTTCGACGCCGGTTCCTCTTCCCGCCTGGGCTCAGTACACCGGTATCGAGCCCGGAGCTAGTTTTTCGGTTTTTGTCCTTCGTGACTAGCGTTCCCGCTTTTTTTCTCTTTTTCACTGGCAGCCCGGTCTTTTGACCTTGCAGGGGTCCTTTTTCCCCAATGGCTGCCAGCGTGTTGAAGAAGTGTGATCAGTGTAAGAAGCTGATATCTCTCACCGACACACATGACTGCTGCCTCCGGTGCCTCGGGCCCGACCATGACCCGGTGGTCTGTGTCCCGTGCGGCAAAATGTCCTCTAAGGCGCTGAGGAGCCGTCAGCATCAGCATGAAAAACTTTTTTCTGACTCTGCGTCCGGCCGGGCCTGGACCTCGCCAGAGGCCTCGACATCTCGGGAGTCCGACCCCGAGCACTGTCGAGGCTCCTCTGAAAGGGGGTCTCCTTCTCGGGAACACAGAAGGAAGAAGAAACCCATGAGGGCGTCGTCGGTGGATGCTCTTGGCCCCTCGAGGACCAGGTCGCATAGCTCCGACCGCCGTCCCGGGTCCTTGGAGTCGGAGAGGCCTGCCAAGTTGCCTCGAGCCGGAGTCCCCGAGTCACGTGAGTGCTGTTGTCCTCGTAGACTCCCCTCCGGGGGAGCCGACATCGGGCCCGATGCCGTCGGGGCCCGAGTCGGGGGCTGCTGAGTCTCAGGTTGACGGCCTTGGAGAGCAGCTTGGCTGCCTTCATGGAGCAGCAGCGGGTACTGATCACCGGTTTCACCGATGCATCTGCCCCGACCACCGGGACCTCGACGTCCAAGTCGACCCCGGAGGCCGAGCCGATCCTCGAGTTGATGCGGTCTCGAGTCAATCCTCGACCAAGGTCCCCCTCGGCCTCCCGCTCAGGGCCGATGTCGTCGACGCCGGTGCCCTCAGCGTTCGGGCAGATGGCATCGATACCCGCCCGCCCGGCCGGAGCCGCGCGATTCCTCCTCGGAGGGGTCCGAGTGGGAGACAGAGGACGAGGAGTCCCCGGACACGTTCCGGACCCGGTGCGTCCTATCGGACTCACCAGAGTCCGAGCCTCGGAGACGATCTCCACCGGAGGATACCTGGTTCTCGGACTTCATGAGGGACATGGCCAAAGCCTTGGCCTTCCCTGCGGATCCCAATGAGGAGCCTTGAGCCGAGGAGCTCGAGGCCCTCCAGTATGACTCTCTGCCTAAGGAGGCCTTTACTGTACCGGTTCCTCCGATGCTGGAACGGCTGCTCTTCCACATGTGGGAGGCACCGGCCTCGGCGCCGGTTCTCAGCAAACGGGTCGATTCCATTTATCGAGTCCGTAAGAGCCCTGGGTTCCAGAAGGCACAGCTACCGCACCACTCCATGGTTGTGGAATCGGCCATGCATCGTCTGAAGAGTCAGAAGATGCAGTCCTTTGTGCCCCCCGGCTGGGAGGCCCGGAACCTGGATGCCCTCGGTAGAAAGTGCTTCCAGGGCTCTATGCTGTTTTGCCGTGTCCAGACTTACCAGCTGTACATGGGCATGTAGTTACAAGACCTGGCAAAGGAGATTGACGGGTTCTCAGCTGGCCTCTCTGAGGAACCTTTGCAGAGGTTTAACGCTTTGTCATTCGGGATTCAAGAGTGCTCAAAGTTTATCTCTCGAGCAGCCTATGATGGCTTTGAGGCTTCGGCCCGAGTAGCCGCGGCCGGCATCGGTGCACGCCGTCAAGCCTGGCTACAGTCATCGGACCTCGAGCCATGGGTACAGGACAAGTTGGTCAATGTCCCTTGCTGAGGTGAAAACCTTTTGGCAAACCATGGCTGAAAAGGCTGCAGAACTCAAGTCTGAGACTCTCACCAGGACAAGGCTGTCCAGGAAAACTTCTGCCCCTTCTCAGAAGAAGAAGGGCTCGGGGAAAAAGCCCTTTTACCTGAGGAAGGCTACTGCCTACAAATCCTACCCTCAGTTTCAGGCCTCTACAGCTCCCTATCAGGGTCAGCAGGCCAAGGGGCAGGGACATGGGCCCCGAAGGCAGAAAACCTCCAAGCCATCAGCTCCGGCTCCTGCACCGCAGGGAGCGGGGTTTTGACTCCCACTGCATAGCCTCTCCTCCTCAGCTGGCTCCTCTCAGCACAGGAGGCCAGCTGACACTGTACGCCCACAGGTGGTCAGCCATAACAGGGGATACCTGGGTACTGAGCATAGTCCAAAAGGGCTATTTGCTCCACTTCAACCAGTTACCCCCCTCCTATTTTCCAGGGGAGCCTCCAAGACTCCCTCTGCACAAGAACCTCCTCCTTCAGGAGTTGGCAAGTCTTCTACAGGAGCAGGCGGTGGAACCAGTGCCTCACCACCTGATAGGGTGAGGCTTCTATTTCACGTACTTTCTGGTACCAAAAAGGACTGGAGGCCTCAGGCCCATCCTAGACTTGCGAAATCTCAACAAGTTCCTGGAGAGGGAAAAGTTCAAGATGCTTACCCTTGGAATACTGCTGCCATACCTCCAGCAGGGAGATTGGCTATGTTCCTTAGACCTGAAGGATGCTTATACTCACATCCTCATTCGTTCAGACCACAGACAATATCTCAGATTTGTAGTGGGAGGAAGTCATTTTCAATACAGAGTATGTCCATTTGGCCTCAACTCCGCCCCCAGGGTTTTCACCAAGTGCCTGGCAGTGGTGGTGGCCTATCTCAGAAACCAGGGCATCTTTGTCTTTCCATACCTGGACGACTGGCTCATCAGGGGTCAGTCTCCACAAGAGGCCAGACAGGCCACCCTTCGCACTGTTTCTCTTCTCCAGCATCTAGGCTTCATAATAAACTTTGCAAAGTCCACTTTGCTCCCCTCACAGGACATGGAGTTCATAGGGGCAAGATTGGATACCCTCCAGGTGAAGGCTTATATGCCCGAGAACAGGGCCCACAGACTGATGGCTTTGGCCAAACAGTTCCACAGCAGTTCTCTGGTCTCCGCCAGAAGCTTCCTAAGGCTCTTGGGCCACATGGCATCCACGGTCCATGTAACTCCGAATGCCCGTCTGCACATGCGACCTGCTCAGTGGTGCCTCAGAGCTCAGTCGTTGCAAGCCACAGGCGACTTGAAAGACAAGATAAAGGTGTCCAAACTGCTGGCAGCCTCCCTACGGTGGTGGCTGCATCTCCCGAACCTGGTCCAGGGGGTGCCTTTTCAGGCACCTCCACACACACAGGTGCTGACAACCGATGCTTCCCTTCAGGACTGTGGTGCACATTGCCAGGGGGCTTGCACTCAGGGCCTCTGGTCTCCTTGGGAGTCCACACAGCAGATCAATCTGTTGGAGTTGCGAGCTGTCCGCTTAGCTCTACAGACTTTGTCTCATGTCCTCTCTCACCAGTCTGTCTTAGTTCAAACAGACAATCAAGTGGCAATGTTCTACGTGAACAAGCAAGGGGACACTGCCTCCAAACTTCTGTGTCAGGAGGCACAGGCCCTGTGCTCCTTGGCAATCAAACACAACATGTTTCTCAAGGCAGTTTATCTGCCTGGCCAGGAAAATTCCCTGGCAGACAGATTGAGCAGGATTCTACAGCCTCACGAATGGCATTTGAATCCTCTAGTGGTCCAAGGGATCTTTCTAAGATGGGGTCTTCCAACCATCGATGTCTTTGCGAGTCCACTGAACCGTCAGCTACCCAGGTTCTGTTCCAGACAACCGCATCTTCTGCGAATAGCAGCAGATGAATTTCTAATCTCTTGGTCTACGGGCCTACTGTATGCGTTTCCTCCCACGCCTCTAGTGGCCCGAACCTTGTTCAGGGTTCTTCAGGACAAGGCCTTAGTGATTCTGGTAGCCCCCAGATGGCCGAGGCAACCGTGGTTTCCACTCCTTCTGCAGTTGGCGGTGGACACTCCACTCCCTCTGGGGGTGCAACCCGATCTCCTGTCTCAGGATCAGGGATCTCTCCAGCACCCCAACCTCAAATCCCTCAATCTGATGGCCTGGCTGCTGAAAGGGTAGTTCTAGCCCCCTTACATCTTCCTAAGGAAGTGGAAGAGGTGGTTTTGGCCTCTAGGAGGCAATCCACCCGGAAATCTTATGCACTCAAGTGGCGTAGGTTCTCCACCTGGTGTGCTCAGTGCCAGGAGGATCCTTTTTCGTGCCTGGTTCCAGTGGTGCTGCAGTACCTGCTCCACCTCTCGGACCTAGGCCTTAAATCCATTTCTGTTCGGGTCCACCTCAGTGCTCTATCGGCACACAACTCACAGGTAGAGGGCCAATCTCTGTCGGGCCACCCCTTGGTGTCCCGCTTCCTCAGAGGCCTGCTTTTACTCAAGCCTCCGATCCATCCACCAGCTGCTGAGTGGGATTTGAATGTGGTCTTGCAGCAACTTACTTGCCCACCGTTTGAGCCGATGGCTACCTGTCATTTACGCTTCCTTTCCTGGAAGGCGTTGTTCTTAGTGGCTCTTACCTCGGCCAGGCGTGTGAGTGAACTACAAGCTCTGGTTTCTGATAGACCGTACACACGGTTCTATAAGAACAGGGTGGTCTTGCGGACTCACCCTAAGTTCCTTCCGAAGGTTGTCTCCTCCTTCCACCTCAATTAGGAGGTGGTTCTTCCAACATTCTTCCCCAGGCCGCATGCCAGCTGGGCTGAAACAGTCCTGCATACCCTGGACTGTAGAAGGGCGTTGTCCTTTTACATAGACTGTACGCAGGGGCATCGAAGGGCTGCTCAGCTCTTCTTATCTTTTGACCCTAATAAATTGGGGTTACCTGTCTCCAAGCGTAAGTTGTCCCTTTGGGTAGCGGATTGTATCGCCTGGGCGTACAGGGCAGCCGGCCTCTCCTTGCAGTGTCGAGTCACGGCCCACCGTGTCAGGGCGAAGGCCGTGTCAGTAGCCCACCTCCGCTCTGTTCCTTTGGCAGACATCTGTCGGGCCGCTTCCTGGTCTTCAAGCCAGACGTTTGTGGCCCACTACTGCCTCGAGAGGGAGTCCCGTAGGGACAGTGCTTTCGGACAGGCGGTACTCCATAATCTCTTTGAGGTTTAGGCAACTCCTACCCTCCGGCCCTTGTGTTGGGCTACCGTACGGGGGCGTTCTCAGAAAGGATTCTTTCACGGATGCTGACGCTCTAGAGGGAGCTTATTTTTCAGCTTGGGTTCTGGGTAGCCTGAAGCTGGGGAGTCCCATATGTGAGGACTGACTTCCTGCTTGGTCCTGGAGAAAGAGTAGTTACTCACCTGTAACAGGTGTTCTCCAGGAGCAGCAGGAATCAGTCCTCACGACCCTCCCTCCTCCCCTTGGAGTTGAAGTCATATGAATCATTTTGGGTTTTTTGCTGTCTTTTAGCTATGTCATCAGACTGGGCAAGATGGCACCCTTGGGCGGGAAGGGGACCGCGCATGCACGCTGAATTCCCAAAGGCTTTCTTTGAAAGCTGGGGAAATGCTCTGCATGAGGGCTCCATCGGCGCCGACGTCACCCATATGTGAGGACTGATTCCTGCTGCTCCTGGAGAACACCTGTTACAGGTGAGTAACTACTCTATCTGCAAATTTGATAACCTCACTCGTTATTCCCATTTCCAGGTCATTTATGAATATGTCAAAAAGCAGCAGACCCAGCACAGATCCCTGGGGTACTCCACTATTCACCTTTCTCCATTGGGAAAATTGGCCATTTAGCCCTACCCTCTACCCAAATTAGCCATTTAGCCCTACCCTCTACCTAGTTCAGAGATAGATATAGATCTGAATTCTCTCATACACCTCTGCATACTGCTGAAGAGCAATATTCCAAAATACTCTCTTATTAATATTCTTGACTCCATTTATTCACACTTTGCCTGCCTCACCCAAGAATAGTACACAATTTCCAGCTGCTCTCACCCTCCCCTTCTCACACACCCAAATAGTGCAAAATAGTGTACAATCCCCCCCTGAGTACTCCCAATAGTCAGTGACACTCACCAAAGCTGTAGAGACTCACCACCATTGTCTTAACATCAAATCTAACACCAGCTCTACAACACTCTAAAATAACACGGAAATGGCCCCTCCTATCACAGTCATGATGAGCTGCCTCCTTATCTTCTCTTGGCTGATTGTCGAGTCCTTTGCCCTACTCCACGCTACCAACCAAATCCCAATCCTCCAACACCATGCCAGAACGTGGACAAAATACTCTTATCCTCACCATTTAAAGAACAATCACACACGTCAATCATATTTATTACACATAGCCCTCCAACATTCCAAACAAACGAAACCAGAGAAACCCACTCTCCTTCTTAACTGCGCCCTTATAAATGCAAGATCAATTCGTAAGAAATGGCCAGTTATAACCGACTTAATTGCTTCCCACGACCTGGATATTCTTTTGGTAACTGAAACTTGGTTATCTGACGCAGATAATGTAATCCTCAACCAACTACTACCCAACAACTTTACAGTCCACTCCCGTCATAGAGAAGCCAAAAGAGGAGGAGGGACCCTTATTTTGACCAAAACCGATCTGCATTTTCATACAACAGACTCCTCCAGCACCAATAACCTTGATTTTTTATCCATTGCAAATGACCATTGCTCCGTCAACCTCTTATATAGAGCACCCTCATCCTCAACTGATGATCTCTGCAACATCCTCGACATAGCAGCCAACACTCGCAACCCCAACCTATCAAATTGGATACTAGGAGACTTCAACCTCCCATCTCTTCTCTCCAGTCATGCCACCACCCTTCTAGAAGCAATCAATGACCTGGGCTACAGACAAATCATCACTGAACCCACCCATAATAAAGGGAACATACTTGACATGATCTTTGTCCCCCTGTCAGTACAAGAACCAAATGAAGAACTTGTGACATCTCTCACCTCTGTACCATGGTCAGATCACAAACTGATCAATTTTATCATACCTATCAACAACAGCTCAATAAACAACAATGAATCACCAGGCAACCCAACAAACACTTCTTCTCGAAACTTCAAAGCCTTCAATAAAGATATCATAATGCCAGAAATGCTTCCGCTACTCAACAATGCAACTCTCAACCTTGACAATTTAATCTCCGCATGGAACAAGTCTCTTAGTTCCATTGCGCAAAAACCTACCAAGAACAATATCACAAAGAAAGTAAAACACTCCCCATGGTTCTCTCCTGAACTGCAGGTCTCCCGGTCACACTTACGGAAACTAGAGAAAAGATGGAGGCGGTCCCACTCCACTGAAGACCACTCAGCATACAAAACTCACCTTGCAATCCACAGAGAAGCTATCCTAACTAACATGAAACAATACCATACCGACACTCTCAAGAGATCTCTAAACAACCACATGACCTTTTTGAACTAGTCAAATCATTCACTAAGGAACCATCCCCATGTACCCCTGAAGTGATCCACCCACAAGAGTATGCCAACTATTTACAATCCAAGCTACTTCAAACGGATAAAATTACCACATTCACAGCACAAGACACCCCTAGTCCAACTTCCCTTTCTAAGTTCTCCACACCATCCAAGAAACTTGTGGAAGATACTATTGCTGCCCTCAATACCACAACTGCTCAAACCGACCCCTGCCCCGCATATTGGATTAAAAATTTACGGACAGAACTAAGCCCACTTATCACAAAAATGATGAACTTATCATTCACAACTGGATCCTTCCCTGCAGCACTCAAGCAAACATCAATCAGACCTCTCTTGAAGAACCCTAAACTTGACCCAAGCAAAGTTGAATCCTACAGACCCATAGCCAGCATACCTCTCTTAGCCAAAATAATCGAAAAGGAAGCACAAAGGCAACTTCAAGACCACATAGATTCAGCTTCCCCACTAGACCATCGTCAACATGGATTCAGGGAATACCACGGCGTCGAAACACTACTTACCTCCCTCTTTAATAAAATCATCACAGGCATCGACAACATCCGACAAGGTTTCGCACTCATCTTCATAGACATCGCGGCAGCCTTTGACTCTGTACACCATGGTCTCCTTGTTGAACGACTAAAAGAAAAGGGCATAAATGGCATCGCCCTCGACTGGTGCAGGTCATACCTTGAAGACAGATGGCAACATGTAAAATCAGGAGCAGGATCTTCCGAACCCTTCCATCAACGACAGGGCGTCCCACAAGGATCTTCCCTATCCTCCCTTTTATTTAATATTTACATGCAACCCATTTTCAACATAATCGGGTCTTTCAAGGTCGACTGTCTAATTTACGCCGATGACATCCTCCTCTTCATGCCATTCTACACAGAGCAAATGGACCTTTCGCCACTGATTGAATGTTTTAACGCAGTTTCCGAATGGCTTCTGTCCCAAAATCTTAGGATACAGCACAAAAAGACTGAGGTGCTATTTATCACCAGAGACCAGAGTTTCCGCCCTCCACCTCATTTAAAGACCAATGAGGCTGAGCTCCAAACCAAATCAACAATTCGGTACTTAGGAGTCACCCTTGATCAGCGTTTAGATATGAAAACCCATATATCCAACATAGTCAGAGCCATATATTTCAAAATCCGGTCCCTTAGACACTTGCAATCCCTTCTGAACCCCGAAGACTTCCGGACAGTATACCAATCCCTGATCTTACCACACTTTGACTTCGCCAACGCTATTCTTCAAGGTCTCCCTCAATCAACACTCAACCCGTTGCAACTTGCCATGAATGCCGCAGCTAGAGTCTTAGTGGGAGCAGCAAGATGTGACCATATAACACCCATCCTAATACAGCTACACTGGCTCCCCATTCAAGGAAGGCTCATATTCAAATCTTTGCTGCTCACTTTCAAATCCATCCATGGCATCACCTCCCCTTCATTAACTAATATCATCCAACTCACTCCTCCCAACAGAACAAGGAGATCCCTATCCACAAATGCACTATTAATCCCAAAGGCTTCAACAAAGTACACTATCGCAACATCTAACAGGGCTTTCAGTATCTATGCCCCAAAATGTTGGAACGCATTACCACCAGGCATCCGTACAATTACTGACTTAACACAATTCAGAAAGGCTCTCAAATTCCATTTATTTACACAGTACTACCAGTTTAACCTATCCCCTACCTAACTGCCCCCCTCACCTCCCAGATAACATCTCAACCCTACTGTACACATGTAACACCCTAAATCCTCAGCAATCAATCTCATTGTACATATGTAATTAGTTAGTTCAGTTTACATCCCCATGTTATCCAAGTTGTTATTCCTGTTCTCTGTAAAGCAAAACATGTTACCCAAGTTGTTACTCCTGTTCTATGTGAAGCCAAACAGTTTGTTATGGTCATTTTGTTATATGTAAACCGCGCTGACAATAGTGCGGTATATAAGAAATTGTAATAAATAAATAAATAATAATCTATCTTTCTGTCTTTTAACCAGTTCCTGATCCTCAATAGTACACTGCCTCCTATCCCATGACTTTTTAGTTTGGTAAAAGTCTCTGTTGAGGGTCTTTGTCAAAGGCTTTCTGAATGCCCAGGTGCACTATATCAACCGACTCACCTTTGTCTACCTGTTTATGAACACCTTCAAAAAAACATAACAGATTAGTAAGACAAGATCTTCCTTGTCTAAAGCCATGTTGGCTGTCTCCTATTAAGCCATGACTATCTACATGTTCAGTAATTTTGTTCTTTATTATGGTTTCTACCATTTTTCCTGGTACTGACGTCAGGCTCACTGGTCTGTAGTTTACTGGATCACCCCTGGAAACCTTTTTAAAAATTGGCGTTACATTGGCGATCCTCCAATCTTCAGGTATTAGAGATCATTTTTATGGATAAATCTTTTTTTATTAATTTTAACATATATCAGCATAGTAGCAGTATACAGGTAGAAACACCGCAAACAGATTGAACGAAACATATTGAAAACATACTGAAGGAGTGGAGCAGCAGCAGTCATATTAACACAGTAGACACTAAAGGATGGTAAAAGCGTTGCTGAGACCAGTGGTGCACCTTATATAAATAAATCTGGAGGACAGCAATCCTATGAAAACATATCAAGGTGAAGTAGCATATGGGACAGTATAACGGGCTCGCCCCTTACCCCCTTGTAGACAGTAACGAATCTAACCCAACCAATCTGCCACCCAACCGGAAATCTGCCCCCCCCCCTTAACTCCTCGTCCCTCCCCACCTCCCCCCTCCCCCCCCGATAATGGCCATGAATAAGCCCACCCACTCCATTCGCTCCCCGGTCCAGTCCGTCCACATAAACAAGCTCCGGCAGACCCGAGGTTAGTTCCTCTCCCAAGGCCACCTCATCTATCATTAGTTACGGAGCCGGGGAACTCGACCAGGGCTACTATCCTATCTCCCTTCCTCCCCCCTCCCCCTCACCCCCCTTCCTACAAACATCAAACACAGGATGGACAACCAGAGAAGGCCGACCACGCCGCCGAGTGTGAGCATACCCACCAAGACAAATCCACTTCTCCTTCAGTAAAATTCTATAGCCCCGAGAAGAAGTCAAGGCTCCCCCCCAAGGCGTCGATGCACTCCCGCCGGTAGCAGTCGTACATGAGGTCCACACATCTGTAAAAAGGCCGTCCAGCGCCTTTCCACCCCAGCAGCATGCAACCGGTCCATAAGCAGGACTTTATGCAGGCAAAGTCTCCAAAGTCCATATCTGGGCCCCCGCTCATCCAGCCACTGTTGTAACACTGTCATACGTGCAGTCATCAGCACCAGTCGTAACCAGCGCAGTCCCATGGCCCCCAGCATTTCCTTCCATTCATCTTCCCAGACATCCAACACCACATTCTGTGCCCTAAGCGGCTCCAATTGCAAAAAGCAGCGCCGAAGGTGACCGAACACCCGGTCCCAAAAAGCCTGAGCCTGGGGGCAGCTCCAAAACATATGTCCCAACGTTGCCCGAGCTATGCCGCATCGAGGACAACAGTGGCTCAGACTAACCCCCGCCCTCCACGCCCTCACCGGGGCAAAGTACAAACGACGCATGATCCGAAACTGGGTGTCACGATGAATGACATGTACATTCATTGTCGGGATTGCTGCCACCCCATCCAGAAATTGCTCGACTCCGATCTCCTCCCCCAGCTCCTCCGACCACACTTTTGCCAAAGGCGCAATCCCCAAAGGTGAGACCTGCTCCCATAGCATTTTGTGAAGCCCAGCCACCCGAACGCCCATATCTCCCCCCAGCAGAGCCAACTCAATCTCCGTACAGACCTCTCCCCGCAACGCGCCCACAGGTAGCGAAGAGAAATAACTCCGTAGTTGGGCATACTGAAAGTTCTCCCGATCCCCTAAGTGATACTGACAACGCAGCTCGGAAAGTGACAGTATCACCCCCTCCGTGGTCATCACATGCTCCAGATTCACCACCCCGAGAGCCTCCCATCGCTGAAAGTATGATCGCCCCAGACCCGGTAGAAAATCCGCATTCCCTCTGATAGGGAGGTATGGCGTACAAGACGCGGAAATTCGACGTCCCGCACAAAAGACTCGCCATGCCTGCCGAATGGGGAGAAAAAGAAATTGTCGAATTCCCTCAGGTACAGCTTGAACCATCTTAGCATGCAGCAAATACCGCAAACGGAGAGGTGCTAGAAGGGCCTCCCACATCGCCGTCGGAGTATAGTCCGTCAAATCCCACAGCCAATCCCGAACATACCGCAATAGGCACGCCACATTGTATCGCTTGATGTCCGGAAATCCCATACCTCCCAGGCTCCAAGGTTGCTGCAGTATCCCCAAGCGTACCCTGGGTCGTTTCCCTCGCCAAAGGAATCGATTAAACAAGCGCTCCAGTTGCCTAAGATCTGCGCGCCTTAAAAACAGCGGGAGAATCTGGAGCGGATACAATATTTTAGGAAAGAGCGCCATCTTGCTGAGAGCTACTCTGCCTCCTAACGACAACGGTAAGTCCCGCCATCTATCCACACTAGCCGAAATGTCCTTCAAGATCTTGGCTACGTTGAGATGATAAAGATCGTCCAGCCTTGCTGGCAGATAGATCCCCAGATATTTGAAATACCCATTCGCCCACCGCAAAGGAAAGGGGCCCGGCCACCCGGGATGTCCTTCTGGGGCCAGGAACAGCGCTTCCGACTTGTCAAGATTAAGTCGAAGTCCGGAGGGGTTCCCGTACTCAGCAATAAGCTGCAACAAACGAGGCAGGCCTACCATAGGGTCCCCCAGATGTACTAATAGGTCGTCTGCAAAAGCAGCAAGAAGAAACTCCTCCCGCCCCAGCACAATCCCCCGAAATTGGGAAGAAGCTCGAATGAGTGACAGAAGAGGCTCCAATGATATTACAAATAGAAGGGGCGATAACGGGCATCCCTGTCGGGTGCCCTTCTGGATGTCGAAATCTGCCGACATAGTCCCATTTACCAGATCCGCCCCTCTCGGGTGCGCGTAGAGCAAGTGGATCACATCGACAAAGAATCCGGCAAACCCCATCGCCTCCAGAACCTGGTACATGAAATCCCAGTTGACCCGATCAAAGGCCTTCTCGGCATCGAAACTGATTAACAGGGTGGGGTCTCCAGTCAACCTCCCTGCGCCAAGCGATAGCAAAATCCGCTGCAGACTATACGCCACTTGCCAACCACGCACAAACCCCACTTGATCCCTATGGATCAACATTGGGAGATAATTGGCTAGCCGGTCCGCCATGATTTTTGCAAGAAGTTTGACATCGACATTAAGCAAAGATATGGGGCGGTAGGAGCTCGGCAGCAGTGGGTCCCTCCCGGGCTTGGGTAAAATAGTAATCAGAGCCTTGTTCGCTTCAAACGGGAAACCGCCTCGCTTTACAAGATCCTCAAAATACCCCACCAAGGGGGACACCACCACCTCCCCCAGGGCTTTATAAAACTCGCTGCGGTACCCATCCACCCCGGGAGCCTTCCCATTCTTCAGTTTCCTTATGGCGTTTTGAACCTCCTGTCCGGTAAGAGGTTGATTGAGAGACTCTAGGTGCTCTGCCGCAAGCCGTGGTAGCCGGCAACGGTCCAGAATGTGGCGCCCCGCCTGTTCTTTATCACCATCACTGGCATAAAGGCCCTTAAAGAAATCCGCAAAGACCTTTTCTATTGTCGCCGAATCCCTGGTAATGGCTCCATCTGCCTGCCGAATGGCCCCTATCAACCGGGACCCCCCAGGCGGTCTCAACAGCGAGGACATCAACTTGCCAGCTTTATTCCCGAACCGATAGAGCCTATATCTATAATACAGCAACAATTTCTGAGCCCTCCTATGAAGCAACATCTCCAGCTCAGCTTGCACCTCACGGAGCCTACGCTGATTCGCCGCCGTCTTAGTACCAGCCACCAGCCGGCGCACTTTAACTAAATCCCGTTTGAGCTGAAGTATTTGATGGTTCAACCTCTTACGCCACTGACACTGATAGCTAATAATGTCGCCGCGAAGCACAGCCTTCCCACCCTCCCAGAAAAGGGCCGGAGAAATCTCCGGCATCTCATTCAGGATCTTATATTCCTTCCATCTCATCCGCACAAACGCTTCGAAAGAAGCATCACCGCATAATTCCAAGGGGTAGCGCCACATGGTGCCCCCAGGCGAGCCTCTCCCTCGCAATTCCAAGAGTACCAACGCATGATCAGATATAACAAGGGACCCAATGTCCGCCCTCGAGACCCAGCTGAACACCGATTCCGTAACTAAAAAGTAGTCTATGCGAGACCAAGTCCCGTGTGCTCGAGACAAATGCGTGTAATCCCGGTCTCCAGGGTGCAGCACCCACCAAATGTCCAGTAATCCATAGGCTTCCCTTAACCCCCACAAACGCTGTCTCGCCCGTCGGCTGCCACGACCCGCGGGCCCTGTTCTATCAAGGCCGACGTCCATGACTTCATTGAAATCACCACCGAGGATAACTTGATACCCACTAGCATCGGCTAGCAGTTGCGATATATGCTGGAAAAAACGGGCCTCGTAAACATTCGGCCCATAGACCGAGCACAACATCACTTTCCTTCCAGCGAGTTTCCCCCATACACCAACGTACCGACCCTCAACGTCCGAGACCACCTTGTCCTCAACCCAACTGACCGATTTAGCCACTAGGATGACCACTCCACGCTTTTTCCCCACTGCAGGGGCTCCATACACATGTGCAATACGACCAGTACCCAACCTCATATGTTCCGCCTCCGACTGATGAGTCTCCTGCAACATTATCACATCCGTCCGCTGGCGTTTTAAATGTTGCAGGATTTTATATCGCTTCACCGGGGAGCCTAGCCCGCAGACATTCCAAGAGACTATTCGCAAATTCTTATCCACCGCAGAAGGTGAAACCAAGCCACCAGGAACTAAGATACCAACACACACTAGAGTGGCAGCCCCCCCAGCCAAGGGCCCCCCTCCATAGCCTCCAAGCCCAGACACACCAACAATAACAAACACCCAGCTCACTCGGATCAATCCCACTCATACGGTCAACCACACAGTCATCCCTTCCTGTACAACTACTAGCTTGTGCCCTCCCCTCCCCTTCCACCCCTAAACTAATAGACCTTCCCACCCTCCCATCCCTTACCCCCTCCCCTGCCCTCCCTTCCGCCCCCCCATTCCCTCCATCTATCAACTCACAACCAGCCCACCCAGGCCCCACCATGTCTTCCTGAGCATGCAGCCCCCCCTACTCTCCCCCGCAGCAGACCTCCCCCTTCCTCCCCCCACTCACCGAGCGTGACTTAAGGAAGGACCCGAAAGATTAACAAGAAAGCTGTGGGGGGGGGGAGTCTAACCCCTCCCCGTCCAACCAACCCTACAGGTCCCAGCAGGGCTCCGCTCCAAATGCCTCCCAATCCGTGACCTCTTTCCCAATATATATAAAGGAGTGAGAAGCAAATAGATCCTCTGAGGCGAAGTCGGACACCTCACCCCAGAGGACCAAAACGGAACCCCCTACTGTGACCATCCCCTTCTCAAACTTGCCATGACCACCCAGGGGGCCTAATGGCCCTTCTACTCTCCAGTTGATTAACAATTGTACCCGTTTGGTGGTTGGGAGCAGTTATATCAAGTCAGGTTCTACATATTAAGGGTCTATGATAGTTACATTTATATTGTATATAATTAGGATACCACTCTGAAGGGGAAATGTTATAAAGTATGTCTGCAAATCAGATTGCTGTCCAATGTGAAAAACAGAGCTCATAAATAATTAGGGTGAATTCATACATACCAATATGCTTACTGACAATATCACACCTGCCTATCCCATTGCCACAGAAACAGAGCTAGACCACTTGAACTAAGCTCTAAGAGTAGAGGAGCGGCTTAGTGATCAGGGCAACAGCCCAGAGCCCGAGAGAGCAGGGCAGATCGCACAGGCACTCCCAGTCCCCAATGTCTCAGAGGTAAACCGAGGTTGTGAACTCTTGGGGACAGAGAGGTACACACCGCACCCGAATTAGCTCACCCTGATGCCCACTCACCACCCCTCCTAGCATAGCATACTGAGTATAGCCTGCTGACTATATGTATAAACGGCCCAAGGGCGTATGGGAAGACAGTATTATACTCAGGGAAAACAGGAATATCGGAGAATAAAGACCAGAGAGAATCAAATCAGGCGGTTATTCAATTGGAAAGGGGTTGGGAAAGGAGATCCCCTATGCAGCAGAGACTATGAGACAAGAGACCCCAAATCCAAAAGAGTAGGAGATACGAAAACAGTACTTGAGGAGACCTTAGGAGATTCAAAAGGGAGAGAAGGAGATTCAAAGTGAGAAGATCCCTCCCCCGGGCCCGACCACAAAATGCTAACAGGTTCCCGCTCCTTGCCCGCCAGAGAGCCCCACACATTTGGTACCTTCTTGGCCCTGAAACGGAAAAGAAGAAAGGAAAAAGAGGAGGGAAAAGGGAAAAAGGTGAATCAGGTACGACAAAGCTAAGCATCAGCCCACCAAGAGAGTACCCGAAATACATGCCCCAACCTTTAAACACAATGCAGAATCAAAGATAACTAACTGAACAATCAGTAAACTAACTATGAAACAATTTTCACAGAGTCAATTCTCGGTAAGGAGGTATCGGCCATCTGTTCGCAGAGAAAAGCCAAAGCCTCCAGGCCTCCAGACCAACCAGCTCAACAAAGGCATACAGGAGACCCCGGCTGTCAGCGGGCCGCGCTCAAAACTCACAAGACCCAGCCCATCATTCCCCACCCCGAGGGGTACAAACCGGAGGGCTCGAACCACCCTTATCCGGCATGCCCTCGGGACTCCGGGGTTCACCAGCCCAACAGTCTACCGTTTCAAAAGTAGCAGGTCAGCCAAGTCCATTGCAAAAGTCCCTCGCCTCTTCAGGGGAAGAGAACACTCGATTCCCCCCCGTCGCTAAAGACACGTAAAGTTGCTGGGTACGCCAAGGTGAAGCGGACACCCCGCTCGATCAGCTTCTTGCACGTGTCCTGAAAGGCCTTACGTTGCAGGGACACCTCGGCAGAGTAGTCCTGAAAAATAAGGACTTTACACGTGGTCGCTCCCGAGCGTTTCAACTGCCACGACGCCCGCAGCACTCCATCCTTCTGGGCGGCATTTAAAAAACGGTCGATGACTGCCCTGGGTCGCTGCTCTCCCGACCGGTAAGGCCCCAACCGATGCGCCCTTTCTATAATCACAGCCCCCATCTCAGCAGACAGTGGTAGGTGAGCCGGTAACCACTGCTCCAGGTGCCGCCGCAGGTCTTTGTCAGGCACAGACTCTTCGATCCCAATAAATCGCAGATTGTTCCTCCTACTGCGATTTTCGAGATCCTCTAGTTTGTCATGGTGCTTGCGGAGGGCAGCCTCCAGGCTCTCAATCCGAGCAACATCACTCGCTCGCTGATCTTCCAAAGAGCTGATGCGGCTTTCCACTTGTTCCACACGCCGGTTAAAATCAGAAACTGCTTGAGCCACCTCTTGCATTTGGGTAGACAGTCCCCCGAGCCGATCCTCCAACGCTACCACCACTGCCTTAGACACTTCCACTACTAGCGACGAGACCTCCAATGGTCCTGGGATCTCCTGCACACTGTCAGCCATTTTCGTCTCTCCACCGCGTGCTCGGTCTCGGCGGGTGTTTCTCGTGGCCATGCAACCTTCAGCCCAGGAGTAGAGATCTGGGGGAGGACCAGTAAATAGCCCCGCGTTCACCCCCCTTGTGATATTGGTACTGATGCAAAATTTTGGTTAATAAGGCCGGCAGGGGGGGAGAGCAGGCTCCGGAGCCGAGACACACACGTCCTCTCAGCTCACCATGCCACCGGAAGTCCTAGAGATCATTTTAATGACAGTTCACAGATTACTAATAGCAGGTCTGCAATCTCATATTTCAGTTCTTTCAACACTCTTGGATGTATACCATCCGGTCCAGGTGATTTGCTACTCTTCAGTTTATCAAATAGTTGTAATGCATCTTCCCAGTGTAGCGATGTTTTTCAATTCTTCTGCAGTATCACCTTTAAATACCACTTCAGTCATCGGTAACATCCCTACATCTTCCTCATTAAAGACCAAAGCAAAGAATTAATTCAGTCTCTCTGCTATGGCCTTGTCCCCTCTTAGTGCCCCTTTTACCCCTCTATCATCTAATGGTCCAACTGACTCTCTCACAGGTTTTTTTGCTACAAATGTACTTACTATCCCACCTAATCCTAAAAGCATTGGATCCACACATACGTAAATAATTACTTGATGAGTGACGACAGTTACTTACAAGTTAAATGTCTCCCAGAAAAGCAATTTTTTAAAGCATGACAAAACACAGCTAAACCATGTTTCATCCTCATTTCTTTAGGAAGTGAGTTGCATAACTGAAATTATAATTGAGAAGGACAGGTTTCATGTCATAGACTGAGCAATCCCAGAAGTGATGATAATGGCCCTTTTGCAATGACTGCAAAGTTCAACTAGGATTTTTGTTTTTAGTGCCATGAAGTCAGTGCTGACTCCTGGCATCCCAGCTGCCTCTGGGTTTTCTTGGGAGTGTATCACTGGAAGACGTTTGCCAGGCCTTTTCTTCTGAGGCAAAGGAGGATAAAGTGACTTGCCCAAGTTACAAGGAGTGCCAGTGGGAATTGAATCCTTGTTCTTATGGATATTAGGTTGATGCTGTAACCACTAGGTTACTCCTCCACATTCGGGAATGTAAGACAGTAAATGGTCAGAAAGATTGCTTAAAATTAAATTTTATTACATGTTAATTTTAAAATTTGATCTTATCTAGTTATTAACCATTTTGTGTTTTGTCTTTCCATATAACCTTGAGTATAATATTTAAAATATCTTATAGGATGAACAGTACATATCACATGGGGAAAATTTTGAAGAAGCTGTCAAAATAGTAAATAAATCAAGACAGTTGGTTGCACTAGGACTGAACTGCTGCCCTCCAAATATTGTTAGTCCTCTACTTACTTCTGCCAACAAAAATAGATGTCTAGACACAGAATGGATTGTTTATCCCAACAGTGGAGAGGTCTGGGATCTTCATGATGGGTGAGTATTCTTAACCGAAAGCAACCACAGAATGCACATTCCTGAGAATGTATTTACACCTATGCTTTTGAAACCTGATGAGCTAAAGTCCCCTCCACCCCTTATGTACCCTAGTGAATACCTCAGGAATGTCATTGGGGTCATGCAAATTGGAAGTCTGCATTAGAGAGGGTGGAAGGGCAAGTAGCATAAACTGTAATGTAGTGCCAGAAAGTTCAGGTAGATTCTGCATCTTGATTCAAATGCTATTGCTGCCATTGCAGATCCCGGAGATGGGCGGCAGTGGTGACAATGGGGACAGGGAGGGCAGCAGTGAGTAATTAATTTGGTATTTTCCCCACAAAAAGGTCCAGATTTCCTTGACACTTAGAACTTAACTGTGTTTTCTCTCTCAGCTCTTCTCCAGGGCCGGTGCTACCATTAGGTGAACTAGACTGTTTCCTAGAGCATCTATGGTCCAAGGACAGTCTATTGCTGCTGCTGCTGCCACCCCTCTCTGGGGCCTGTAGCAGTGGCAACTATTTCAAACAGCACTGCAGTGCTTACTGGAACTTCTGGTGCTGTGGTGCTTTTTGTGCTTCCACCTTCTCTGATGCATGATGCCAACTTCCTATTTACATGAGAGTGGAAACGGCTGAAAGTTCTAGTCATACCATCATTGTATTCTCTGTGCAATCAGATGGCAGGACTTTAAACACCCCCCAACCATATTGCACAGGTTCCATCAGGAAGGTACTATCTGACAAAAGGCCAAGAAACTCAGCATCCAGGTGAAAATACAGAGAAAATAACTTACTATTTTTCATTGAAGGCTGCAAAATTCTGCATATTACTGCAGTTCATAAATTAATGTGCTGCTTTCTGTTCTTGTTTTCTATTTTTAGCTGGAAAGAACACAGTACTGAAAGACCTCTTGCATCTTGGGCACTGGAATGGATTCACTTGGGTGCCAAATGGATTGGTAAGGGTTTATAAGGACTACTTTGAAACAGGAAAATGTCAAAATTAGAGCATGATATGTTTGCAAACAAGTTTGATGCATGCCAATTGTAACTTGAGTCAGAGTTTCCAGATGAGAAAAAAACAGTGGGCCTGATGTTCAAAAATACTTACTTGCAGAGAATAGATGTATATATCTACTGGTTTCCAGTTTTCAAAGACACTTTGAGCCCGATTCACAAAGGGGCATGCCCAGGCTGTCGGGACATCTGCAATATGAACGGGGCCACAATGTACCCGATTCTGCACCTTGGGAGCTAGATGTTCCCGTGAATGCAGGATTGGGCACATAGACGGCCTGGCGTGCCCCAGATCCCGCCGCAGGAGACATCCATCCACAGTCCATTCAGCCCACACTATGCTCCTGCTGGTGTGCTAGTGCCCTGGGTTCTGTTGCCATGGCACCGGCATGCCCAGCAGGAGTGCTGATGGCACTACTCATCAGCAAGGGGCGCTTCCCCGTTGCCCAATCCTCTGGTCTGCCAGGGCCAGGATCGGGCGGAAGGGCCTCACCTCCCTCGGCTCTGTGTCCTGAGGGGGCTGCTGGGCCAGATCACAGGGGCACCCTGTGCTTATTCCACCTGCGAGGTGAAATAAGCTGGGTGTCCTAATGGGGCTCACTGGATATACAGGGCCCTGACCGGAATAGGCCCTGTACATCCTGACACATAGCCCCTCCCTCGCCCTGCCTCTATCCCACCCCCTCCCTCCCCTGTCCAGTGCTCCCCACATAGAGGCCTTGTACGTGCAGGGAGCCTGGTTTGCAGCATACAGTCCATGCGAATAGCTGGACTGCATGTCCCTCTAGGACTTACAGGCCCACTATTCGCCTGCCAGAATGACCGCCTATGGAGGTTATTTTAAAAATCCTATTAACAGATAAATATTAGACTGGTGCTGAAATACCTTGGAATAACACTTGACCAACAGCTTTCCTTCAAAGCTCATATAACAACAGCTAAATCAATCTACTTCAAGACTAAGACTCTTTAATGACTTGGTTCCCTCCTAGAACCAGAAGACTTCCGCTCGTCAGTTCAAGCCCTCACCATCTCCCATGCAGACTACTACAACATTATCTACCAGAGATTACCAGGAACCACCCTCATCTCCCTTCAGTCAACATTTCACACTGTGGCACGTACACCTAGTGAGACGCTAATTCTCCAGGAACAAGCAGGAAGTCAGTCCTCACATATGGGTGACGTCAGCGCCGATGGAGCCCTCGTGTGGAGCAATTCTCCAACTTTCTAAGAAAGCCTTTGGGAATTGCATCACGCATGCGCGGTCCCCTTCCCGCCCAAGAATGCCATCTTACTCAGTCTCCTTTTTTCCGCGAAACCCAACGGATGTTGTCCTATAGTCCCCGAGAAACGTTTTTTAAAGATAGAAATTAACATTTCTCTTTTGCCAGTTCGACATCGGTTCCCCTTCCCGCCTTCGGCTCGGTACACTGGTATCGAGTTCGGCTAAAAATTTTCGGTTTTTGTTCTTTGTGACTAGCGTTCACGCTCTTTCTTTTTCACTGGCAGCCCGGTCCTTTGACCTCGCAGGGGCCCTTTTCCCCCCGATGGCTGCCAGCAGGTTTAAAAAATGTGATCCGTGTACAAAGTTAATGTCTCTCACCGATACACATGACTGCTGTCTCCGGTGCCTCGGGCCCAACCACGACCCGAAGGTCTGTGGCCCGTGTAGGAAAATGTCCTTGAAGGCCCTGAGAAGCCGCCAGCAGCAGCATGATAGGATTTTTCCTGAGTCCGCACCCTCCCAGGCCCGGACCTCTTCTGAGGCCTCGACGTCTCGGGAACTGTCTGAGCCTGAGCAGCGTCGGGTCTCCTCATGAAGGGGGTCTCCCTCATGCGAACATTGGAGGAAGAAGAAATCCTTGAAGGCGGTGTCGTTACTCGTGGGACCGGTCGTGGAGCCCCGACCATCGGCCTGGATCCTTGGAGTTGGAGCGTCCAGCAAAACTTCCTCGAAGGGACCCGGAGCAGCCGAGGCAGGTAACCACTGTCATGGTTGAGGATGCTCCTCCGGGAGAGCCAGTGTCGTCGGGACCCGACCCGGGGGCTGCGGAGTCTTCTGAGCTCGGTCTCAGAATGGTGGCCTTGCAGCGCAGCATGTCTGCGTTCATGGAACAGCAGCAGGCGCTGATAGCTGGTCTCACTGGTCCTTCCACCCCGACCACCAGGCCACCGATGTCCAAGTCGACCCTGGAGGCCGAGCCGATCCTCGAGACCATGCGTACTCGAGTTGATCCTCAGCCGAGGTCTCCCTCGACCTCCCATTTGGGACCGAGGTCGTCGATGCCGGTTCCATCGGCGTCGGGACGATCGAAGCCCTCGAGGCCGGAGCCACTCGATTCCTCTTCGGAGGCATCGGGCTGGGAGACTGAGGAGGAAGAGTCCCCAGACACCTGCCGGACCAGAGACATCCCATCTGATTCCCCAGTGTCCGAACCTTGGAGAAAGTCCCCCCCGGAGGACACTCGGTTCTTGGACTTTGTAAGGGACATGTCAAAGGCTTTGGCATTCCCTACGGAGGCCGAGGAGGAGCCTCGAGCCGAAGAGCTCGAGATCCTCCAGTATGACTTTCCTCCTCGGGAAGGCTTACTGTACCAGTGCCTCCGATCCTGGAACGGCTGATGCTCTGCATGTGGGAGACACCGGTGTCGATGCCGGTACTCAGCAGGCAGATCGACGCGATATATAGAGTCCACAAGAGTCCTGGATTCCAGAAAGCACAACTGCCGCACAACTCCATGGTTGTGGAATCGGCTATGCGCAGGCTCAAGAGCCAGAAGACGCACTCCTTGGTGACTTCTGGAAGGGAGGCTCGCAACTCAGACGCCCTCGGCAGAAAGTGCTACCAGGGTTCTATGCTGACATGCCGGATCCAGGCATACCAGCTGTACATGGGCATGTACCTGCAAGACCTGGCAAAGGAGATTGCTGGGTTCTCGGCTGGTCTCTCTGAGGGGTCTCTCGGCTCCCAGAGTATTCACAAAGTGCCTGGCAGTGGTGGCCGCCTTCTTCAGAATTCAAGGAGTATTTGTCTTCCCCTACCTAGACTTGGCTCATCAGAGCCACATCAGCTCCAGAGGTCCAACAGGCCACATCTCGCACTATTCAGGTGCTTCGACATCTAAGATTTGTAATCAATTACCCCAAATCTCCTCTAGTCCCCACTCAAAGACTAGAGTTCATTGGGGCAAGACTAGATACCATTCAGGCAAGGGCTTACCTGCCATCAGACAGGGCACAAAGACTCTTGGCCCTGGCACATCAAGTGAGTCGCAGGTCCCAAATATCAGCGAGACACTTCCTGCGACTCCTCGGGCACATGGCCTCCACGGTACATGTGACACCCAATGCCCGCCTCCACATGTGAACAGCTCAAGGGACCAGTGGAAACAGGCCACAGGCAGACTCCGAGACAGAGTCAATGTGTCCAAAAGACTGGTGTAGTCCTTGGCCTGGTGGCTTCAACAAAACAACTTGGAGGCGGGAGTGGATTTTCAGGCTCCTCTACATACGAGAATCCTGACTACAGATGCATCCTTGCTGGGCTGGGGAGCCCATTGCCAGGGACTTTGCACTCAAGGTATGTGGTCTCCACAGGAGAGCACACAGCAAATCAATTGCCTGGAACTTCATGCCATTCGCCTAGCTCTACGAGCCTTTTCTCAAACTTCGGCTCATCAGCCTGTCTTAATACAAACAGACAACCAAGTGGCAGTGTTCTTTGTGAACAAGCAGGGAGGCACGGGGTCCCGCATCAAAAATCGGTGCTACACAGGTAGCACCATGACCCGCCTCCACACCGCCCCTGCAGGTGGAATTCTGGGTGGCGTCGGCTCCTGCATGTCCATGATGTATTTCACAAAGGCCGAAGACATGTGGGGCAGGTTTTTTAAATGTACCAAATTACACCTGCTGTAAATGATGAATAAGGATGGGACTTTGTTGTCTGTTGGGACTGCTTGTGGTATTGGTGACTGGAGGAGCTTGGCTTGCAAGTTTTTGGTTTGACTGTCGTCTGCATCTATGTAGGTGTCTTTTGAGCTACCATTTATTTTTCTGCAGTGTATCCTGTACCTTCTCAAAACTATCCTCCTCCCCCTTTCCAAGACCCTTGTAGATTCATTCTCCCTTATCCCCCCTCCCCCTTATTTGTGCCAGTCCCAAACCCCCAGTGATCCACTCTCTGGCCCTTGGTGTGTTTGTCTCCTTTCTGCCCAGTTCCATGTTGCCTACTATCCGTGTGTACCCCGATGCCCCTTGCAGACACTGATGTGTGATTCCCAGTTAGCTGGCTGTGTGTGCCCCTATGTTTCCTGCAGCTTCTGTTTCTCTGTGTGATTCCTTGCTGCCTGTGTGCATATGACTGTATGTGTGGAGGTTCATGTACAGTGCTGTGAGTGTTGGGTGGGAATCACTGGGTGTTGGGGGCGGGAGGCAGGAGCCATGGATGAGTTGAACGCATTGGAGGGGATATTCAGCTATGGCAGCTAGCCGATCTAACGTGGCAAGCAATCACCACTGAACTTTCAACCCAAATATTCAATGCCGGGGTCATATCCGGCCCCATCATTGAATAACCGGGTTGCCCGGATTAGCAAGAAGCTAACCAAGCAGATGCAATATTCAGCTGCTATCCGGTTAGCGTCCGTGGTGAAAGTAAGGTCAGCCTTTGCTGTGCTGTACCTTTGCCCCTTAGCCATAACTGGGCAGTGGCCCAATATGCTGATGCCTGGTTATGGCAGGTGCCGCCCCATAACGCCCTAATGCTAACCAGTTAGCATCAAGGCATGCAGCGGCAGTACCCATGGATATTCAGCGGCACTAACCATGTTAATGCCACTGAATAGACCAGATACAGGGAGAAACATGATTAGCAGGTCTGCTAACCATGTTACACCCTTTGACTATCGGGCCCATGGTTTTTACGGGCATGAGGCCCACAGGGAGCACAGGAGAGCCACTATGTGGCACTCATATCAGAAGATCTACACGCCTGGAACTTAATTCTTGGATGTCACGGCAGGGGCATAACCAAATGTGAGTCTGGGTGGGCCATGGCCCCTCTGCTCTGACATGAGGCCCACCCAGTCAATGGCAGCAGAAGGAATCGAATGAGAGGAGATCTGAAGACTCTGTCAACATTCGCACTACCTTGTCCCACACATATGAATCCCAGGCCTCATCAAAAAAATCAGGCCTGGCATGGCACTGCCTCATGTTCGGAGAGTTTTTTTTATTTTTGTGGTGTTCAGGATTACTGGCTTATGGATGAGCTGTATCTCACTAGTATCCTCTACCACACAGAAGGACCAGCCCATTGCCATCTACCTCACAGTCATCACGGCTCTTGCCTTTCTAGCCACTGGCAGTTTTCAGTCTATGTTGGCTGCTGCTGCAGGTCTCAGCCAGTCAGTTATCTCACAGTGCATATCAAAGTTCTTGTGGGCCTTTCTAACCCACACTGCAAAATATGTAGCCTTCCCATAGATTGTGTAACAGAGGCAGCCAACCATGGTCTAGTTCCATGAGGTGGCCTGATTTCCATTAGTACTGGGCATCATCAATTGCACGTATGTGACTTTCAGGCCCCACAAGGGATGGAGGCCACTACTGCAACATGAAGACATTCCAGTCACTCAACATGCAGATGGTCTGCAATGCACAGGGGGAGATTAATGATGCCTTTCCAAGGTTCCTGAGTTCCTGCCATGACTTGTACATTGTTACGCCCTTGCCCCTGGCCTCTGGCTTAGAGGGGCGAGGTAACGGAGAACTTCTCTTGGTGAGCTCAAATAAACTAGCTTTTCCTCAGGTGGATTCTGGGACATGAGGTTTGGCTCTTAAGAAGTGTAGTCATGGTCCGATGTTAAGGCAAATGACAGAATTTATTTTAAAGTAAAAGTTCAAGTAAACTGTACACAGGAATTTTGTCCATTCAGGATTGTTTGCAACAGAGCATTTTTAGATCAGTATAACTGCTTCACAGTCTTTTAAACACATGCAGCTGGTTAACAACGTTGCTCAGTCTTAGAGAAACAGCTCTGCTCAGCAAGGTAAAAATACTTCTTTTTAACCTTGTGTTTGTGAAGCACTTAATAGCAAAACAATAACTCAGTTCCTGAGCAGTCCTCCAGTTTAGTCCTCCACATCCGGGTAGTGCACCTCCTCCTGCAGCCTGGAGACTAGACCAATCAGAATCTTCCTATGCCAGGATGTATGCTGTAGGAACTCCCATCAGCCCCCAGTGTGTCCAGTCTCCTTGCAGCTGGAGGATATGTGTGCCTGGTTTAGGCTCACTTAGGGACAATTGGAGGCAACACTAGCGAGCTTTTTTTTTGGGGGGGGGGGTTCTTTCTCCCTCCTATATTTCATTTGATTTCTTTTTAATAGGTAGCTGTCTCTTTCAAAAAAAAAAAAAAAAAGACAACAAGAACGGCGATCGAGGAGCCGGGTCTGCACTGCCCTTCTGCCTTTACTGCAGGGGTGTCCTTTGCAGTCAAGTAGGATAGATATCTCCTCCTAGACTGCACGGAGGAGAGATCTGCCTTTGTCAGCCCTCTGCTTGGGTCCGGGAAGTCTCTGTTCAGTCAGCTGGCTTCCTTCTTTGCGATCCGCAGTACCTTGGGCTTTGATTGACAGCCCGGATCGGCAGCGCGCTCCCGCTCTGGGTTCGAGCGGCGGGCCGTCTGCCGGCGATTCTCTGCCTGTGCGGTGAGTGTCAATTTCTTAAGGGGCTCCTTCTGCTTCGCTCAAACGCGTTCATTTCTTTGGTTTTACTTTGTTTGATTTTTTCGCGCCATTTTTTTTTTCGCCGGCGAAAATGTGCTGGCGGCCATTTTCTGACTCCGTTTTTTCCCGCCCGACGTGAGGGGCTGTGCACGGGTCCCCTGCGCTTAGCTAGCTGTTAGACTGGCGTTTTTGCTTGCGGGATTTGTTTATTTATTTCTTTGCTTGGTTTCTTTTTGGGGGTTAGGTTAGGCCCTGTTCCCTGGAGTGGCTCCTCGGCCTGCATGGCTACGAGACCGCAGTGCGTGATCTGCGGCTTGCGCAGGGGGGCTGTGGCGGAATCTGGCATTTGCAGGGGCTGCGCCTCGGTTTCCTCAGACTTAGAGCACCAAATGGAGCATAAAGAGCTGTCAGACCCAGAAAGCCCGGCTATCCAGGCGGAGGGGGGTCCTTCGCCTGGACCTCTCGCTTCTTTCTCTGCGGTCCCTCCTAAGGGGCAGGCCGGCACGTTACCGCTTGAAGCAACAGAGTCTACCTTCACAGATCTTTCCCCGGACTTTGTCCTTCTTATGCACCAGGCTTTTCGCTTGGGTCGCTCAGGCAAGTTGCCAGAGACCTGGCCGTTGCTCCTTCCCTCCTTAAAAGGCGAGGAGCCCCGGCGAATGTTCCAGCCTTCAGCCAAGCGCTTTAGGTCCATGGACCAGGAGTAGGACGACATGAGCTGGCATGATCCGGATACAGAAGTAGATCCCGATACTGGGGGTGAAGAGCTAGAGGACGGTGAGATCCCCGAGCCGGAGGATCAAGCCTGAATTATTTGGGTGTTTCGTAAAGAAGAGCTGGTGCCTTTGATTACAGAATCTCTTCAGACACTCCATCTGGCGGCAGCTCGTCCTGTTGAAGAGGACGGGTTGGAGGATCCTCTCATTCAGGCGGTGCGGGAGTCTCAAGTGGTGTTTCCGGTACACCGAGTGGTGGAGCAAATGATTCAGACTGAGTGGGATCAGCCTGAATCTGGTCTGAAGGGGATTAGGACTATGAACTGCCTGTATCCCTTAGCAGACAAGGACAAGGAAAAGTTTAAGTCACCGTGTGTAGATGCCGCTGTTTCGGCGGTAACCAAGAAAACCACCATTCCTGTTGAGGGCAGTGCGGCTTTAAAGGATGCGCAAGACAAGAAGGTCGATGGTTTGTTGAAACAGGCCTTCGAGACCAATGCCTTATCTTTGCAGGCCTCTATCTGTGGCGCTTGGGTGGCTAGGGCCTGCTTGCGTTGGGCGCAACACTTGCGGCAAGTTACCGGCTTGGATCAGCAGGGGTTGCTAGAAGTGACCCGGTTGGAGTCTGGGTCGGCGTATTTGGCAGATGTGCATTATGATTTGATCAGAACCTTGGCAAATAGCATGGCTTCCTTGGTGGCGGCGCGCAGATCTATCTGGTTGTGGAATTGGGCGGCCGACGGATCTTCTAAATCCCGTCTCAGTAAGCTTCCCTTTAAAGGCAAACTGTTCGGAGATGATCTGGATAAGTTGGTTAAAGACCTCGGGGAGTCTAAGGGCGGTAGGCTGCCAGAGGATAAGCCTAAGCTGAGTAGAACCTTGCCGCCCGTGCGCGGTCAGTTTCGGGACTTTCGCAGATTTCGTTCTTCCCGCCTTTGGCGTTCCCAGCGTGGCCGCTATGGTTTTCGATCCCAAGGGTTTTGAGGTTTTCGAGGAGTGGGAAGAGGCTTTTCGGCAGCGTCCTCCTCTTCGTCCTCTTCCTTTAGTCGAAAGCCGCAATGAAGCGAGGCGGGCTCCGGAGGGAAGTCTAGTTATCGGGGGTCGTCTGCGGGACTTTCTTCCTTCCTGGGCCCAAATAACCTCAGATCAGTGGGTGCTGGAGATAATCCGAGAGGGTTATGCGCTGGAGTTTGCTTGTCCGCTTCCGGATTCCTTTGTCCTTTCTCCCAGCAAAGGCGAGCTGAAGACGCGGGCCATTCGGTTGACGCTGCACCGACTCATAGCCCTGGGAGCGGTCATCCCCGTTCCTCCTTCCGAGCGCGGCGTCGGTCACTACTCCATTTATTTTGTGGTGCCAAAGAAAGACGGTTCGCTCCGCCCGATTCTAGATCTCAAGGGCGTGAATCGTTTTCTCCGGGTACTGCATTTCCGGATGGAAATCTTAAGATCCGTCATAGTGGCGGTGCGTCAAGGGGAATTTCTCACGTCTCTCGACCTCTCGGAGGCCTATTTACACATTCCCATTCGGGCGGCTCATCAAAAGTTCCTGAGGTTCGCCTTCCCGTGGGGCCACTTTCAGTTTCGGGCCATGCCGTTCGGACTGGCCACAGCTCCCCGCACCTTTACAAAGGTCATGGTGGTGGTTGCGGTGGCCTTGCGAAAGGAAGGTATCTTAGTCCACCCTTACCTCGACGATTGGTTGATTCGAGCAAAATCCCACGACGAGAGTGTGCACGTTACGGACAGAGTGGTGGCCTTGCTGCAGACCCTCGGCTGGGTGGTCAACCAGACAAAGAGTCATTTGGTGCCCACTCAATCCCTCGAATACCTCGGCGTTCATTTCGACACGGCGAGAGGACTGGTGTGCTTGCCGGAGCACCGTGTCCAGGGCTTGCGGGGCCTCGTGCGCACATTCTTAGGGATCCCCGCACCGTCCGCCTGGTGGTATCTACGACTGTTGGGCACTATGGCGGCGACGTTGGAGGTAGTTCCTTGGGCGAGGTTTCATATGCGGCCACTCCAGAACGCCCTTTTACGTCGTCGGTCGAATCAGTTCGAGTCATTGAACAAGAGGTTGCCTTGCCCGAAATCCGTTTGTCTGTCGCTCCGGTGGTGGCTGTGCTCGAAGAACCTGCGGATGGGGCTACCTTTGGAGCAGCCCCTTTGGGTTCCGTTCATAACGGATGCCAGTCTCTTGGGCTGGGGAGCCCACTGCGAGGGCCGCTTCGCGCAGGGGACGTGGTCCCCCATAGAAGCTTCTTGGTTGATCAACCGTCTCGAGCTACGGGCGGTGAGACTCGCACTGCTAGCCCTCGAGACGTTGGTGAGGGGGCGGGCAGTGCGAGTTCTCTCGGACAACTCGGCAATGGTGGCCTACTTCAACCGCCAGGGAGGCACCGGCAGTGTGGCCATGGAAAGCGAGGCAGCGGCTTTGTTCGCTTGGGTGCAGACCCATCTGCTGGCGCTTTTGGCGGCGCATATCACGGGAAAAAAGACAGTGTGATGGCGGATTATCTCAGCAGAGTGCAGGTGGACCCCGGAGAGTGGGAACTGAACCCGCAGATCTACGCGCAAATAGTTCGCAAGTGGGGGCCTCCGGTCATGGACCTCATGGCAACCTTTCAGTCGGCGAAGACGGGGCGCTTCTTCAGCCGGCGGAGGGAACGCATGTCCGAAGGCATCGACGCGCTCATTCAGCTGTGGCTGGAGTACGGGCTTCTTTATGTCTTTCCCCCTTGGGCGTTGATCGGTCGTGTCGTTCAGCGCATCGAGGCGCACCGGGGGTGGGTCCTGCTAGTTGCTCCGGATTGGCCCAGGAGACCGTGGTATGCCGATCTGGTGCGGTTGCGCGACGGTTTGTCTTGGACACTGCCTCCGTTACCGGACCTGCTGCTTCAGGGCCCACTTCGGATGCCCCAAGTGGATCGATTCTCGCTTGCGGTTTGGCCATTGAGAGGGCTCGGTTGAGGAAGAGGGGTTACTCCCCAGCGGTTATTGCCACTCTCCTTCGGGCGCGGAAACCCTCCACCTCGCTCGCGTATGTGCGGGTGTGGAGAATTTTTGAGGACTGGTGTTCACGGCGTGGTATTCGAGCGGCGACAGCTTCGGTAGCCGTAGTTCTTAGCTTTCTGCAGGACGGTTTTGACAAAGGTTTAGCGGCCAGTTCTCTGAAGGTTCAGTTGGCAGCGCTCGCGTGCTACTGGGGCAAAGTTCTGGGAATTCCCCTAGGGGCACTTTCAGACGTGCAGCGTTTTCTTAAGGCGGTATTCAGGTTGAGGCCTTCGCGCAGAGTGTCAGTTCCTTCGTGGGATTTGAACCTGGTGTTAAAGGCCTTGGTACGCAAACCTTTTGAGCCCCGTCGGCAGGCGTCTCTTAAGGATCTGACCTTGAAGACGTTTTTTCTGGTGGCGATCTGTTCGGCGAGGCGCATTTCAGAGTTGCAGGCGCTTTCGTGTAGAGAACCGTTCTTATCTATTTCTCGGGATCGCGTGGTTCTTAGGCCGGTTCCATCCTTTTTGCCTAAGGTAGTTTCGCCTTTTCATTTGAATCAGGCCGTTTTCCTTCCGGTCCTTCACTCGGGGGCAGGAGGTGCTTCGGACGAGTACGGCAGGTCCTTCGTCGCTACTTAAAGGTGTCGGAGTCATTCCGTAAGACCGACCAGTTGTTCGTGCTTTTTGGCGGAGCACGACAGGGTGAGGCGGCGGCAAAGGCGTCCATTGCTCGGTGGATTAAGGAGGCGATTGCATCGGCTTATATTTTACAGCGTCGTCCGGTACCGGTGGGTCTGCGGGCCCCCCCTACCAAGCTCAAGCGATGTCCTGGGCATAGTCTTGTTCCGCCTGTAGAAATTTGTAGGGCGGCTATCTGGTCATCGCTGCATGCCTTCAGTAGACATTACCGGTTGGATGTGCTGGCCGCTCGGGATTCTTGTTTTGGTTCGGCGGTGCTGCACGCCGGTTGGCAAGGTCCCGCCTGGTGTTGACTGCTCTGTTACATCCCGGATGTGGAGGACTAAACTGGAGGACCGCTCAGGAAATAAAAATTACACTTACCTGGTAATTGTAGTTCCTGGAGGGTCCAGTTTAGTCCTCCTTCCCTCCCATGTGTCAGGTTTGATTGGTGCGGCGCGCTTACTGCGAACGGAGCGGAAATATGTCAGTATTTTTCTTCGGGTTTCCGTCTCTCGGACTCGTTTCTGCGTTCTTTTTTTCTTCCAGCTCTTGGATTCTTGAGGCTGGGATTATGACTGCCTCTTATTCGGGTTGAGGGCAGAGGCAATGTGCAGAGTTCTGGCTCCCTCGTTTGGGGAGGGGGTCGCTTATTTCATAGGGGGACTAAATTTTGTTCCAGTTACATATTTATGCTCGTCTCATGTGTTGCTTCTGTAAGTCTGCTTTGTTACTAGTTCACTGGAGGCTGATGGGAGCTCCTACAGCATACATCCTGGCATAGGAAGATTCTGATTGGTCCAGTCTCCAGGCTGCAGGAGGAGGTGCACTATCCGGATGTAGAGTACTAAACTGGACCCTCCAGGAACTACAATTACCAGGTAAGTGTAATTTCTATTTCCTCTGGAACAACCTCTTCTTTCCCTCCTTCCTTTCAGGATAGGTTTTAAACTCAAAATAAGAAAACAAGTAACAAACCTTCACAAGCTTTCTCTTCAGCGTGACTCAGCACTTTGCCTGAGAAATGCAAACACGTGGAGTTTTCTTTAAACCCAATTCCTGGCTCAATTCCAGTTACCTGCTTCTAGGAGACTTTCTCATTCAATGCTAGCCTTTAGCATAATGATTCCATGCTTGTAGCTTGACACAGGGTACAGTCCATGGGGATATCTAGATCTTGCAATTCCTCCCCTGCCAACTCAATCTGCATATCCTCTGGTGTTAGGGCAGTGTCCTGTTCTGAGCTCTGGACACAGTGCTCAGAATACAGCCTCCCTGGGGGTTCTAATATCTCTCCTGAGCTCAACTCTCCCCGATAAAGACAGTCAGTACCTGAAGCACTGGGCAGTTCTCCCTGGTTGTGCTCGCTACTGTCCCTTGTCTCCTTCCAGCCTCTCTGGAACAGCTCTCTGTATTCCTCTCTGGGTTCTCTCCTGGAGATCTGCAGGTGCTCATGGTTCCACTCCTGATTCCCCTGAATCCTTGAGTCTTCTGAACCTCCTGAGCTTCTCCTTTCCTCTGAGCTTCTCCTTTCCTCTGCTTTAGCAGTGGTTTATATTTCCCTCTCCAGGGCTCCAGCCCTTCCTCCACTCCTCCCAGGTGATTGTAATCACCTCTCAAGCCTGCAGTTACGTCATAGGAGTTAGGGTGTGGCTGCCTGAACTTTCTCTCCCTCAGGTTTCTTTCTCTATGAGGGGCCTGAAACCCATGCCCTGCAGGGATTTCTCCTTTCTCTAAGTTAGTCATTGGCCTTTTCTATACTTATAGGCTCAAAACAGGCTTCCTTGTCACAACATCCTCACCCACTCTAGAATCTATGAGAGGTTTGAGAGCAGAGAAATCACCAGTGGATGGCTGCTAGGTAAGCCCTACACTAGCTCTCTCCATTGCCTAGACATGCATATGCTTGGAGGTTACACCCAGGGCCTGCACAACCATTAGGTGAAATAGATGGTCACCTAGAGCACCAATGTTCAGAGGGTGCCCATTACCACCACTGCCACCCCTTTCCAGAATGTGCAGCGACGACAATACATTTAAAAAGGCACCATGACACCAGAGTTACCTTCTCTTCCAGCACTGTGGAGTGGTCAAATTGCTGGGGTACACACTGCTACCCTTCAGTGCATCTTCAGACTGCTCATCTCTTGTAAGTAGGACATTTTTGCCATGTTCCAGATGTCTATTCACACCGTGTCATGTTAGTGACATATGCTTTTTCCACACAAATATACCTTCTGGGTGAGGTGTCACAGTGTGTGACTGAGGATGGCCTTCTGAGTGGTGGCCATGCCCCTAATACATCAGTGCTGCCCATGGCTACTTGCACCATACAGGTGAGAGGGCAAGGGCTGTGGCCAGACTCACCATAGATAGGGTCAAAAATCTGTGCCTTCCAATGCCACACTGCATCTCCATAGGAAATCATATGTTCAGCAATGCACATTGGGAGTAGGTGCAGGGTTTAGAAGTGTTGTTTTGCAAACGTCCCATCACCATACCCACAGCAATGCACACACACCAAAAGCTTTAATACTCAAAGATGTCTGATGGGCCCAACCCAGGGTAGATGAAGCCCCCTATAAAGGGACAGGTACAGTTGTAGTCAACATTATTGGCACCCTTGCATTTTTCGTATGTTGTGTACAGAATATCTTGAGAAATAATTGGAAATATTCCAACTGTATGTTGTCATAATAATTTAGTAGTATGTTTGAAGGTATACAACAAATAAAAGATATCTGTGCAACTTAGATATAGTAATATCTCCAGGAACAAGCAGGAATGTAGTCATCACATATGGGTATCGTCTGTACCGATGGAGCCTGCGCGGGAACGCTCCCCAGCGTCCAATTAGAAAGCTTTTGGGAGCATCCCACAGCGCCTGCGTGCTGCCTTCCCGCCTTTCCCAACTGCCTCTCTCCAGTTCTTCGTTTTCCGTGGAGCCAGCAGGTCGTGTTCCTGTCACCGCAGAAAATTTTTCTTCTTTTTTGTGGTCGCGTCTGCCTTCCTCGACGCCTTACCGGTACCGCCGTTTTTTCTTTCTTTCTTTCTTTTCTTTAAAAAAAAAAATTTCTTAGTACTTTTTTTCCCATTTTTTTTCCAGGTGCATGCGCCATTTTGGGCCTTAGGCCCAAGATTTTTTCCACAATGGAAAAACCCTCTTTGGGTTTTAAAAAGTGCACCAAGTGTGGTGGTACCATCTCCATCACCGACACCCATGAGTGGTGTCTGAAATGTTTAGGTCCTGATCATTCCGTCTCAGAATGTATGGCTTCTGCCATGATGTCCAAGAGAGGTCGACAGAATCGAGCTGCCAAGCTCAGTACCCTGTTTCCCTCTGATGCAGCTTCGGTGGCATCGACGTCTTCCAGGGCTTCGTCTTCCTCCCGTGGATCTCAGATAACTAAACACAAGTCTAGCCGGCCCTCAAAAGGTAGATCTCCTTCTAAGCATTGAGATGCCTCTGGCGTTGCCCTTAAGGATTCTGCACCGGTAAAATTGCCCCGGCGGGAGGCTTCGGCTTCCAAAGCATTATCGGGGCTCCAGGACGTTCTCGAGGCCTCAACCTCAGCAGAACTACTGGTGCCATGCTCTGGGGTACCGGCGATCTACTCCAGTACCGACATCCAAGCATCGGCAGCGTCGATAGACCAGAGAGTCCTGGCTATTGAGCGCAGTCTGGCGGCTCTCCTTGCGGCATCGATGCTCTCGGAACTGCGTCAGACATTTCAACCGGTACCAGCTCCGGTATCGGTACCGATAACATCGACATCGGTGTCCGCATTGCTGGCACCCAGTCATCCGATGCCTTCCGATACCGATACTCCGGTACCGATTACTCCCGGTACCGACTTCAGTCGGTACGGGTATCGGGCTCTTCAAGAGTATCCGGACAGGCGGTACTTCGAGTCCTCAGAAGAATCTGAGGATTCTGATAGTTTGTCGATGCAGGAATGCTTCTCCCAGAGGAGCCCTCCTCCCCTAAACGCAGGATGTCTCCTCCAGAGGATATTTCCTTTCAAGATTTTATCAGGGAGGTGGCTTGGGGTCTATCCATTACTGTGGCTCCTGAAACAGAGCCTAGGGCAAAGGAGTTGGAAATTTTACAGTATCCCAAAGCTCCTAAGGAGGCAGCTACCCTGCCCATCCATGAGATCTTGCATGATCTCATGTTAAGAATGTGGGAGACACCTCTTACCACCTCACCTCATTCTCGTAGACAGGATACTCTGTATCGAGTCCCTCCTTGTCCTGGTTTTCCAAAACCTCAGCTTCCTCACCACTCTATTGTAGTGGAATCAGCTATGAGAAGGATCAAGAGTGCAAAGAGACATGCCTCTAATCCTCCAGGACGTGAGTGCAGAACTTTGGATGCTTGTGGACGTCGTGTCTTCCAAGCTTCCATGCTTTCTGCCAGGATCAGTTCCTATACATGGGAATGTTCCTAAAGGAAGTCACAGGTGATTTAGAGGCTTTGAGTCCTCTTCTTCCTGAGGATAGAAGGCAGGATTTTCTCACATTGGTCAAACATGCCCAAGATGTTTCTAAATTTGTCAACTGTGCAGCTTTTGACTGTTTTGAGTGCATAAGCAGAACCTCTGCCATTGCCATAGGTGCACGTAGAATTGCTTGGCTCCAGGCATCTGATCTGGAGCTCTGGGTACAAGACAAACTGGGAAATATCCCTTGTACTGGTGAGAACCTGTTTGATAAAGATTGGCAGGAAAAAGCCAATGAGTTGGATGCTGACAACTCCACCTTGGATAGATTATCCAAGTCAACAGCTGATCCTGCTAGAAAGAAATCTTTCAAGAAACCATTCTTTTCTAAAAAGAAAAGATATTATCCTGCTTATTCTCAGCAGGGACGTTCTGCAGATCAGCTTGTCAGGAAAGGTCAGCAACCACCCAAACAAAGAAAAGCAAAGACTGCTTAAGCCTCACCCTTCCCAGCAGTCTCAGCTTCCACAAGGCCTTTGACTTTCAGCTAGAGAACTTAGCCTTCCTGGCTGTCATTGGACCAGAGCCTTCCACCATTCCAGGAAGGTTGTGTCACTTTGCCCTCAGATGGGGGCAGATAACAGCAGAGCATTGGACACTCTCCATCATAAAGAAGGGGTACAAGTTTCATTTTTCAAGCATGCCCCTCCCACAATTTATTTATTTATTTATTTAGACAGATTTGTATACCGCCTTATCCTTCAATCAAAGCGGTCACAGCATAATTGGGGGATACATTTAACACGCAGGGATATGAAACACATACACTAATACTTACAGGGAACATGGGCAGTGGAGGGTTAAGTGGCTTGCCCAAGACCACAAGGAGCATCTGTGGGACTAGAAACCCCAGTCCTTCCGGCCCAAGGTTGCTGTCCTCTAGTGGGATTTGAACCACCGACCTTCCGGCCTGAAGTACCTTGCCCCAACCACTAGGCTACTCCTCCCAATGATAAGACAGTTCAATTCTCCGACCTCTCTCATCAACCTGTTAGGTCAGGAGGTCACTATGCTTCTTGCCCAGGGGGCAATAGAAGAAGTACCCATCCATCAGCAGGGTACAGGGTTTTACTCCTCCTATTTCCTTATCCCAAAGAAAATAGGGGGATACAGACCTATTCTGGACCTCAGAGAATTGAACAAATTCCTTGTCAAAGAGAAATTCAAGATGATTTCTCTTGGAGCTCTGCTGCCATACCTTCAGAGTCAGGATTGGCTTTGTTCTCTAGATTTCAAGGATGTGTACACACATGTTCTCATCCATCCAACTCACAGAAGGTTCCTTCGGTTCCTTTTACAAGAAAAGCACTACCAATAGAGGGTGCTTCCATTTGACCTGGCCTCAGCACCAAGGGTGTTCACGAAATGCATGGCTGTGGTCATATCCGCACTCTAGGGATATTCGTCTTCCCCTACTTAGACGACTGGCTCATTCGAGCCCCAACAGAGTCAGAGGCCAGGACTTCTCTGTCCTGCACGATGCGTATCCTTCAGTATTTGGGTCTGGTAATAAATATCCCAAAATCCAGTCTAACTCCCACTCAGTCTTTAGAGTTCATAGGAGCGTTGCTGGATACCAGAAAGGCAAGGGCCTATCTCCCCCAGGCCCGTTGCCTTCGACCTAGACCTTGCTTTTTGACAGTAGGTAGTACGTTTTGCTCCAAAATACCTTGGTAATCCTCTGACTTAATGATTCCTTGAATACATTCCAGTCTTCCAATTTCTAAGACAGCAAAGCAGCCCTACAACATTATGGTACCTTTACCATATTTAACCATAGGAAGGGTATTTTTTTCCTTATAAGGTTCATTTCTCCGTGAGCAAGCAAGAATTAAGTCCTCACGTATGGGTGACATCACCGATGGAGCCCCACATGGAATGCTCCCCATCTTTCAAAGGAAGCCTTTGGGAGGTACACCGCACATACGTAGCTGCCTTCCTGTCTGCCATGACGCCATCTTCTCTATTCGTCTTTTTTCTGCAGAGCCCCTAAGATGTGTTCCTACAGTCCGGAAAAAAGTTTTCTTTTCTAGCCCTTGTGGGCTGGCTTTTCTTGCTGCCTGTGGTTGGCTTAGTTGGTCTTGTTGACTTAGTTTTCTTGCTTTTTAGCATCTTTACCTCTTAGGGGTGGTTTTCCCACACATGGCATTTCTCCAGTTTAACTTTGCTGAGGCAGTATTTTTCGGCATGTCTAAGCCAGCTAGTGGCTTTAAGAAATGCACTAAGTGTGGCAAGACCATTTCAGCCACCGATCACCACAACTGGTGCTTGCAATGCCTTGGACCATCAGCTGGTCTGCTGCTTTGCTTGCAGATGACATGATGAGGACTGAAGGGTTGGGAAAAACATAGAGTCCCTCTTCAGTTCATGAGATTCTGCATTCTCAGCCCCGACCCCGTCATCAATGCCTGCCAATGTTACGGAGGCATCCAAGAGGAAGGAGCTACATGCCCAGTCAGAGCAGAGGGGTCCGAGCAGCAAGACTTCTGAGCCATTGACATCGAAGGGCAAGCACTGGGAGAAAATCCTGGTGCAGTGGCATTGCAGCTCTTCTTAATGGAATGTGGAAAGCAATATCTGGAGTGACCAACCAAGCTTGCCTGGTGGGAAGAATCCCGTGCACCCATGTCCTACAGAGGTTGTTACTGCGACTGTGGTAAACACCTCTTATGGTTCCCATTGTCAGCTGCAGACTCTAGCTAGACTCTAGCAAGTCCAGAAGGCCCCAGGCTTTGAGAAGCCTCAGCTGCCACACAGTTCCATCATAGTTGAATTGGTCTTGAAGAGGGCGGAAAGTGCCAAGACTGAGTCCTTGGTGCCTCTGGACCTCGAGGGGCGAACCCTGAACTCCTTTGGGAAGAAATGCTACTAGAGTTCAATACTGGTTGCCAGGGTCCTGGCCTACCAAACATATATGAGCATGTTCCTTAAGGATATCATGCTGGACCGAGTTTTTCGGCTGGGTGGTGGCGGTTGGCATTGCCGCCCACCGGATGGCATAGCTTCAGTCCTCTGACATGGAACAGTTGGTCCAGGCCAAGATTGCCAGTGTCCCCTGCGAAGGTGAGAACCTCTTTGAGAAGCCAGTGGAGGAGCTCCAGAAGGAGCATGTGACCCTTTCTTGGCTCTCCAGGAAAACCACGGATCCCGCGTGGAAAAGAAGCATCTACAGTGGTATGCAAAAGTCTGTAATCACTTGTGAGTTTTGCGTTTTTCGTACTTTCTAACGTTTTTTTTTTTAATTTTGCTTTAGCCCAGCATATTCATCTTTCTACCACGTTAAAAGGGATACATTTGGCTATTAGAGTTGACTTTTTGCATTCCTTGCTTCCAATTTAAATACTTTACAGACACTGGGAGATAGCTACTGCAATTTTTGTGGATCCTACGTCAAAACTGGATTGAGATTATCCAATATGCACATGTTATTTCTGACCAATCAGGAGGCTGGTTTCACTAACCAATCACAATGCAGATATCTAGTCAACAGTACAGCTATAAAAACGTGCAGAATTTTTGAATTTCATACGCTTTCTGGATCAACCATGAAGATGACTCGGACCCTGATGTTGGAGAAGCGTGCTCTTGTGTCCTTTATGACAGAGGAAGGATTTTCAAGCCGTCAGCCAGGAAAGTTGGCTGCAGTCAGAGCGCTGTTAAGATTGTACAGAAGAAAAAAGAAATGGGTTCAGTGGTGGACAAGCCTCGTTCAGGTCGTCCACGTGCATCATCATCATCACGCCAGGACCGCGCACTATGACGCATTTCACTGACTAATCGCAAGTTGACCTCTTCTCAGCTACTTCGAGAGTGATCAGACAAGAGTGAGGTCAGTGTCACATCATCAACAGTTCATCGCTGGGGCTGCAAAGCATGGAATAAGCCACTGATGACTGTCATACAAAGGCTGTAACACGCTAGAACCCCACAGCCTGGGCATGCAGAGTTAAGCGGCCTGATATCCTTTCTTCAGATAGTATAGCAGAGTTTGAAGAGGCAATGCCTCATGGGAGTTGTAGTACTTTTACTATCCAAATAAAGAGTAGTTGAGCACGAATGGTTTCAGGCAAAAATAACAGGATTTTAATTCCCCTCCGGGTGGATTCAAACAAAGGAAACAAAAGACATTTTGCCATACATCTCTGGCAGGAAAACACCATAAGAACTCAACAAAAATAGCTTCTTATATCAGCATGAACATTTGCGTCACAGCAATCAAACTTTAAACAAACACTTCTCAGCTCAAACGTTTGTGCTTTCTTCCTGCTGACTCATGCAGCTCTCTGCACAGCCTGACATTAGCACAAAGATATTATATTATCTGAAATAGACAATGTACAGTCCATTTGTTCTTCTGGCATATACTCTACAACCGGTTCTGTCTCCATTGCTTCATAATGGCTATCAGCTGGGAATGTTTGAAACTGGCTACACGGCGTTTCTAGAACCACACCCAGTTTCTCTGCTCGAGGCTTCTCTTTGTAGCACTCTATCAGACACGGTTGTGAATTACCATATATATTGTATTTACTGTGAGGAGAGTCCCACCCTTCTGGGCTAGCACAAGACCAATTCTTAAAAACAGTTTTGTCTTTGAGCCAATCACTCAGCCTACCTTTTGGCTTTCTTACAGGAGGATTCCTTTGTGCTTCAGGGTCAGCTAAAGATCCAAACCTTGGAGTTTGTGAGTGCTCCCAAGTTAGCCTTCCTGGTATTCTTTCCCTTTGGCTGCCTTTCAGACACGGCACCAAACCTGGGCTGTTTCTAGCTGGCTTCTTGGCACTGGTTCTCCAATTGTTTCTCTTGCTGGTTTCCCTCTCAGAATTAAACCTCAGAGAATCCTCTCTCAACGTCAGTTCCTCTGAGTTCTCACTCCCAAGCAGTTCTTCCTCTGCTCCTGAACTTGACTCCTGTTCTCCTTCTCCTTCCTCCTCTCCTTCCCTTCTTTCTCTCTAATGAGCATTTTTTATACCCCTGCCTTCTAGAGTTTAACTTAACCCCTCCTCCCAGCAGGTGTTCTGCCTCAACTCCTGACTGTGGAGATAAACTGCAGCAGGGGCGTGTTTTCCTCTCCCGTGACTCATTCTGCTTGTGGTTTCCCTGGAAACCATGAGCCATGTGCTTTTGTTGTCTGTCAGCTACTGAAGCCAACTCTTCCGTTTCAGCTATCTCTAAGGGATCAGAGGGACTTTCTACACCACAAGGCGCAACCGGATCCTGTGGGCAAGAAAGCACTTAACCTGGTCGACTGAAATGTGGGAAAAGGTGCTATTCAGCGATGAAAGCACCTTCTGCCTGTTTGGTAACCAGGCCCACACCTATGTGAGGAGATTTCCTGGAGAGGAATTCAAGCCTGAGTGTCTCAACCTCACTGTGAAGCATCCTTTGAAGGTCATGGTCTGGGGCTGCATGGCTGCCAGTGGCGTTGGACGTCTTCATATCATCGATGGAATGGTCAACGGGGCCAAGTACATCACCATACTGCAAAAGTGCATGGTGCCTCTTCGGTGGCCCGAGGGAATTTTTACTGGGGGATGGGGAACAAGAGGGAGCGGGAAAGTGGGAAAAGGTGCTAGAAGAGAAGCTAAAATTGGCAGCGAGAGTGGCGATTGCCTGGAAGTGGAAGTCAGGGGGGCCTACAGAGGAGGACTGGTATCGGAAAATTGAGGCGGCGGTTAAGTTTGATTGGTTAACGTACAGGTTGAGGGGAAAGGAATGGCTATTTCACAAAATATGGGACCCGTATTTGAAAGGACAGGGGGGAGGGGTAGCTAAGAAATGAGGGAACGTTGTTGGGTCGGAGGTAGCACTGGCACAAAGTTGAAAGTTGTGAGTTATGAGTTCTAAATTATAAGTCGTAAGCTATACGATGTGGTTTGGGAATTGATAAGACCTGTTGGTTAATGGGTGGACGGGAGTGAAAGGGAAGAAAGCAGAGCAATGGAAGGGGACAAGAGGGAGGGGCTAACGGGTATGGTATAAACAGGGAGGAATAAAGGAAAATGTGCTTAAGGGGGAAATAATTTGTGGTAGTTATGTCTCTGGGGACTTGGGGTAGTTGGCATTGTCATTGATGTGAATGTAAACTGTTTCCCTGTCTTTCACAAAGCTTAATAAAATATGGTTATAAAAATTAAAAAAAATTGTTTTCTAGAGAAAATCTTTACAAAAAGATCTTCCAGTTAAGCGGCAAGAGAACTGTGAAATCGTTTAAATAGGTGTTAAAGCCAAATGGAGTGGAGGAGTGGCCTAGTGGTTGGGGCAAGGTACTTCAGGCCGGAAGGTCGGGGGTTCAAATCCCACTAGAGGACAGAAACCTTGGGCCGGAAGGACTGGGGTTTCTAGTCCCACAGGTACTCCTTGTGGTCTTGGGCAAGCCACTTAACCCTCCATAGCCCATGCTCCCTGTAAAATAGTTATCTCCAAGTTATAATGCCCTGTTCAATGTAATTTCAGTTTGTTCAATGTAAACCGCACTGATGCAGAATAGCGTGGTATATAAGAGAATGTAAATAAATAAATAAAAATAAATAAGTGACACATTTAAAAGGTCAACTTAAAAGACTTCTTTTATCAAACCAAAGGCAGTGTGAATCAGCAAGGAAATTGAAAAGAGATCGTCTTAGAGGCACAGATATACATAGGTAAATGAGAGTTCATTGAATTTCAGTCTTGAAGGACTACTGAAAGCAGCTGCTCTTGGTGAGAAGGAATGTGCATTTTTAAGTATTCACCTGCTGGGAATTTTTCAGACTCTTTGGTTAAACGGAATTCTTTATGTTTAAGCTGATAAAGTTTGTGTCAATTTTAAAATTTTTTGTTTTATGAAGGCAGTAAGGGCACTGTGTAGCAAGCCAGCTTTCAGTTAGTGTTTGTTTTCTACTTACCCACCCCAGACATAATCTTTGATTTATGTTTATATTTATTCGGTTACTTGATAGATCGTGCTTTCATAACACTAGGGCGGTGTACAATCAATAAAACATAAAAAGAATGGCTAAAGCTGGAAAAGGAAAGGATCCAGAGTGTTAGATAGAAAAGAAACAACACAGCCATACAAAGCGAACGGAAACTGGACAGAGAAGCTCGAATAGAGGGTAATCAGGCATTGGTGGGGGAACGTCAAAGGCAGAGCAGACGAGATGAGTTTTCAGAACAGTCTTAAATTTTGGGAAGCCTATTAAGGGAATAGAGGTGTCTAATTCACTTTCAGGTTTAACTGATTATCTTCATTAGTAAGTTGTTTGGCCTTAGGAATAGCTCAATTAAGGCCTTGCATTTAATCTTGAGAAGAACATTAAACAAAGTCCCTTAAAACCTATTAGGTGTTGGTATTGAAACAAGTATCCCTTTTCCCCTAGCAACTTCAAATAAGTAAACAACTTAGAGCCAGGCCAGGACGTCTGTCTGATATGACCGATATGCCCCAGACACTATACGAAATATGCCTTGGATGTCTGCACCCTTGCTCTGCCCTGGCTGCGCCCCAGTATGCCCCCAGACACACCTATGTTGGGACACCTAGACTTGAATGTTCCATCCACGGAGACATTTAGATCTGCCCGGTTGTGTAATCACACTTTATACATCCCTGCCATTCAGACATCCATATTGCACATTTTGGATGTCTAAACTATGCCCATCTCTTTTAGAATGACCCTCATACTGTCTAGCATCCCTTACGATCATGCACTTCTCTTTTCTGATGACAATATAACACTTATAAGAACATAAGATATGCCATACTGGGTCAGACCAAGGTCCATCAAGCCCAGTATCCAGTTTCCAAAAGCGGCCAATCTAGGTCACAAGTACCTAGCAGTTTCCCCAAAAGACATAGGTTCCACAATGCTTGTATTGGGTCAAGCAGTGGATATTCTGGGACCCCCTTTAATAATGGTTCATGGACCTTTCCTCCAAGAAGTTGTCCAAACCTTTTTTTAAATCGAGCTATGTTTGCAGCATTTACTACATCCTCCGGTAGCAAATTCCAGAGTTTAATTACACATTGAATGAAAAAATATTTTCTCTTATTAGTCTGAAATAGGTTACCCTGTAGCTTCATTGCATGCCCCCTAGTCTTTCTAATCTCCAGGAACAAGCAGGAATGTAGTCTTCACACATGGGTATCGTCGGTACTGAAAGAGCCTGCGCGGGAACGCTCCCCAGCGTCCAGTAGGAAAGCTTTTGGGAGCATCCCACAGCACCTGCGTGCTGCTTTCCCACTTTTCCAACTGTCCCTCTCCAGTTCTTCATTTTCCGCGGAGCTGACAGGTCCCACACCCTGTCACAGCAGAAAATTTCGTCTTTAATCTTTGTTTTTGTGGTCTCGTCTGCCTTCCCTTGACGTTATACCGGTACTGCCGGTTCTTTCTTTCTTGCTTCTAAAAAAAACTATAGTTTCTGAAGTGGTTTACTTCAGAAACTTTTTTCTTTGGTGTTAGGCGCCATTTTGGGCACTAGGCCCAATTTTTCCTCAAAATTGGAAAAACCTGCTTCAGGTTTTAAGAAATGTTCTAAATGTGGCGGTACCATTTCCGTCACCGACACCCATAATTGGTGTCTCAAATGTTTAGGTCCTGACCAGTCTATTTCAGAGTGCCTCTCCTGTGGAATGATGTCAAAAAGGGGCCGGCAGAACTGAGCTGCTAAACTTAGCACCCTTTTTCCCTCAGACGTGGCGTCTTTTGCATCGATGTCCTCCAGGGCTTCATCTTCCTCCCATAGATCTCAGGTAACTAAACATAAATCTAGCCGGTCCTCAAAGGGTAGCTCTCCTTCTAAGTATCGAGATGCCCCTGGCATTGCCCTTGAGGAATTTTCACCGGCAAAACTGCCTCGGCGGGAGGCTTTGGCTTCCAAAGCATTAACAGGGCTCCAAGATGTTCTCGAGGCCTCAACCTCGGCAGAACTACTGGCGCCATGCTCTGGGGTTCCGGCCGCTTCTACCGGTACCAACACTCAAGCATCAGCAGCATCGATAGACCAGAGATTCCTTGCTATCGAACACAGTCTAGCGGCTCTTTTCACGGCTTCGGTACCGTTGAAATCGCTTCAGACACCTCAACCGATACCGGTACCAGTACCGACTGCATCGACATCGGCGAGTGTGCCACCTGTACCGAGTCATGCGTCTCTCTCCGGCATCGACAGATTGGTACCGGAACAATCCGATACTGACTTCGATCGATACCGGTACCGTGCTTTGCACGATCACTGGGATCGGAGATATTTTGAATCCTCGGATGAGTCTGAATACTCTGCCAATACCAGAGTACTTCTCCCCAAGGATTCCTCTTCTCCTCAGCGCAGAATGTCTCCGCCAGAGGATATGTCCTTTTAGGACTTTATCCGTGATGTGGCCTGAGGCCTTTCCATCACAGTAGCTCCTGAAAAAGAGCCTAGGGCAAAGGAGTTGGAAATCCTCCAGTACCCTAAGGCTCCCAAAGAGGCAGCTACTCTGCCTGTTCATGAGATCGTACATGATCTTATGCTAAGGATGTGGGAAACACCTTTAACCATATCTCCTCATTCTTGAAGACTCGATACCATGTATCGAGTTCCACCTTGTCCTGGCTTTCAAAAAACTCAATTACCACACCATTCAATGGTGGTGGAATCAGCCATGAGAAGGATGAAATGTGCAAAGAGACATGCATCCAATCCTCCAGGTCGTGAATGCAGGACTCTCGATGCCTTTGGGCGTCGATGCTTCCAAGCTTCCATGCTCTCAGCTAGGATCAGTTCCTAAATCTTGTATATGGGAATGTTCCTTAAAGAGGTCACAGGAGACTTGGAGCTTATGAGCCCCCTTCTTCCTGATGACAAAAGACAAGACCATCTCACTCTTGTCAAACATGCTCAGGATGTTTCCAAATTTGTTAATCATGCAGCCTTTGACTGTTTTGAGTGCATAAGCAGAACCTCTGCTATGGCCATTGGTGCACGTCGGATCGCCAGGCATTGGAAATTTGGGTACAGGATAAATTAGGAAGCATTCCTTGCACAGGAGAAAATCTCTTTGGCAAGAATTTGCAGGAGAAGGCTAACGAATTAGATGCCAACAATATCACACTGGATAGATTGTCCAAATCTACAGCCGATCCTGCAAAGATCCTCTAAGAAACCATTTTTCAATAAGAAAAATAAGTTTTATCCTTCATGTCGCTGTTGAGTATACCGTCCAGGTCAGACTGCCCAAAAGGGACACCAGTAACAATCTAGACAACAAAAGAAGCCAAAAGCTGCAAAACCTCATCCAGCTCAGCAGGCTCAGCCTCCTCAGGGCTTTGACTCATTTCTAGAGAACTTCGCCTTCCTGCCCCTGAAGGGTCCAGAACCCTTAACCATCCCAGGCAGGTTATGTCATTTTGCCCACAGATGGTACCAAATAACAGCAGAAAATTGGACTCTGTCCATTATACGAGAGAGGTACAAGCTTCATTTTCACAGCCTGCCCCCTCCTACAATTATAAGACAGTTCAATTCTCAGACCTCTCTCGACAATCTCTTAGGTCAAGAAGTCACAATGCTCCTTGCTCAAGGAGCAATAGAGGAAGTACCCATTCCCCATCATGGTACAGGGTTCTACTTCCCCTATTTCCTTATTCAAAAGAAAACAGGAGGACACAGACTCATTTTAGACCTCAGAGAATTGAACAAATATCTGTTCCGAGAGAACTTCAAAATGGTCTCTCTAGGAACTCTGCTGCCATACCTTCTAAGTCAGGATTGGCTTTGTTCTCTAGATCTCAAGGATGCGTATACTCATATTCTCATCCATCCAAATCACAGGAGACTCCTCCGATTCCTGTTTCAAGGAAAGCACTACCAGTACAAGGTTCTTCCCTTTGGCCTGGCATCTGCGCCAAGAGTTCACAAAATGCATGGCTGTGGTAGCAGCATTTCTCCACACTCTGGGAATATTCATCTTCCCTTAGTTAGACGAATGGCTCATTCGAGCCCCTACAGTGCCAGAAGCCAGCTCTGCTCTATCTCGCACAATGCGAATCCATCAGTATTTGGGATTGGTCATAAACCTCCCAAAATCCAATCTTGCTCCCACTCAGTCCCTAGAGTTCATAGGAGTTCATCTGGATACCAGACAGACAAGGGCTTTCCTTCCGCAGCTCCATTGTCTTCGCATAGTACAACTAGCTTCTCAAGCAGTGCTCAAGCCTTGTCTCACTACTCGGGAAATGCTATAATTGCTAGGCCACATGACATCCACCGTGCATGTGGTTCCTTATGCTCGCCTCCATATGCGAGCGGCCCAGAGGACTTTATCCACTCAGTGGACACAGTTCTCAGGTTGCCTGTCGGACAAAATAACAAACTCAGACCATCTTATTTCGTCCCTCCAATGGTGGCAATCACCCAGAAACCTTCTGGTGGGGTCTCCTTTCCAGCAACCCCTATCCCAAGCCACCCTAACAACAGATGCTTCACAGGTGGGATGGGGAGCACACCTGCACGATCTCTCTACCCAGGGTACCTGGACTCCACAGGAGGCCTGTTTTCACATCAACCTCCTGAAGCTCAGAGCAATCTTCCTTTCTCTTCCGAGTATTTCACGCCCAGCTCAGCTACAAGACAGTCCTAGTTCAAACAGACAATCAGGTAGCCATGTTCTATGTGAACAAGCAGGGCGGAACAGCTTCTCTGTCGCTATGTGGCAGGTGAAGGCCTGTGATCCACAGTGTCTGACATAAGCAAGCAAGCCTAACTAGCTTGACCTGTAAATGAAGTCTGTAGAGAGGCCCATAGGAATTGCACATCCCCCCAATATGCTGCTGTAGAATTAGAACTCAGTAAAAGCATTGATTTAGCTTAGACAAGCAGAATAGATGGAAAAATACAGAGAAATATGTTTAAAACTGCTGACAGAGAAATTACAGAGCCCTGCTTCCCTACACTTACAAACTAGCTCAATGGCCTTGAAAGAAGGAAAGTAACAAGTTGGTGAACTGGCGATTGTAATTGGGACTAGAAGGGGGGTGAGCAGGTGTTAAGCCCACTCAAAGAACATAATTGGATAATCATATCAGTACCGGGACCAATAGAAGGGGTACGGGAGGTTACCGGGACCAATGAAATGTTTTTCTATACCTAGAATGGAGCAAAAGTCTATAAAAGTTGTTGTATTGCCAGAGAACATTGCTCAGCCATTTTGAAATTGACTTTGCTTGAGACTTGTGCACAAATAAATGATTTGGACCTTCTGAACAGACTCCTGGTATTATTGGTTTGTCTGCGCTCTGCTGCTACATATTCTTGGTGCGTTGGCCGGGAAGTTGTGGAATCAAGAGTGTATATAGGGCAATATACCACGACTTTCCGCCTCTACGGGTTTGGTCCTGCCGGGATCGCGCCCTTCCGACGGGGGCTGCTCCCTGGCGCCGCCGGTCCCTTGCATCGGAGGGAGCTGGTCGGACCTCGGCGGGTGCCGGACCCGGCTGGAGCCAACACCTCGAACCCGAGTGAGGGGAGTCCGAGGTCCTACTCATGCGCCTGCTTGGGAAGTTTGAGGACTGGATCCGGTGAGTAAAGTTTTGATTTGTTATGTCTAGACAGATAAGAAAGAGCAGTGCTGCCATTTGAACTTGAAACTTGGAAATTGGTAAGAGAGCTTGATCACCTCTCAAAGACGGGCCGAGTAACCCCGCATGGGTATTCGCAGGGCGAAACCCCCGTCTTCTTGTATTTTGGAAATTGAACAAGACTAGTCAGAATAGATAGAAATGAATTCATTCTGGGATACGTTGCTAGCATGATTGTATGAATGAAGTGTGAATGAGAGGTCTGGCAGCACTGACCAAGCGAAGGCGGACCCCTGAGTAGCGCATTTCCTGACCGGGCGACCGCGTTCAGGTCGCAAAAAGGGGGAAGCGACTGTCGTCTTGTCTTGTTATTTGTTCTCCTTAAATGTTTCTAGGGCCGTGAGGACCCCTTACCCACGGTCCGCCCTCCTTTTCCCTTTTGTCTGTTGTTGCGCGCACACATCGAAATGGGAGGGGCGGGGTCTACTAGGAACACTCCACTAGAGTGTATGATCGCACATTTTAAAGAAGGATATTCCGGAGACTATGGTATTAAAATGACTGCAGCCCGTTTACAGATTTTGTGTACTAGGGAGTGGCCCGATCTAGACCCTACCTGGCCCCGAGAGGGAACCTTTAATGTAGGAATTATTCAGTTAGTGCACCATAGAGTGCGAATAGCGCATCCCGATCAGTATCCCTATATAGATTCCTGGTTAAGTATTTGTGAAGATCCGCTCCCTTGGGCGAAGCGCTGTTATGAAGAACAGTGCAGAATAATGTTAGCAAAGACAGATTATAATCAGAAAATAGAACAGCCTAGAAAGAAAGGGAAAGGTGAGAAATCCAGGAAGAAACCCATCCTGGTAGATCCTGATTCCCCAGAAATGATTACCCGACAGCCCCAAACTCAGCGCCCAGTGAGAGTAGCCCCACGTCCTGCCCCAGAGCCCCGGAGACAGCAGGAACGGGACCCAACCCCTGAGTCATTACCCAAAGAGCAGGTAGATGAGCTCCCTTTAATTGAAGAAGATGATTCTACCGAGACAGAAAAAGGAGAATCAGATACAGAAACAGAGAAGGAAGAAGCTGAAAATTCCCCGAGTGATACTGACAGTGTAAAAGTGGCTGCCAGTGTTAGCTCGCCAGTAAAAAGTAAATCTAAAGTAAAGCATGTAGAAAAGAAGAAAATAACCCCTGACAGGACAGTTACGAGAATATCTCTCAGATTCCAAAAGACATCTACTGCCAAGATGATGCCTTTACGGCAAGTCCCGGGAATACCCATAAGAAATGAAGATAATGAGGTGGTGGCGGGACCCCTAAATTATGTGTATGTCCCCTTCTCTACCACTGATTTGTTAAACTGGAGGACACATTATGCCTCCTATACCAATAAGCCCCAAGAGCTTACAGAATTAGTGAATACTATTATGGAAACCCACCAACCAACATGGGCAGATTGCCACCAGCTTCTGTCCACCTTATTTACTACAGAGGAGCGGACACAAATTAGAAAAGCAGCTATAGATTGGCTGGCAGATAACCCGGTAGCTCCAGGAGAAAGGGGGGAGGAAAGAATAGATAATCAGGAAGCGGCCCAAAGAGAATTCCCGAATGAAGACCCCCGATGGGATCCAAATACAGAAAGAGGATCCAGAGCCCTAGCCCGTTTTCGACAAGGCTTTATACAAGGCCTGAAAAGGGGGGGCCAGAAAGCTATGAATCTTTCCAAAGTCACTGAAGTTACCCAAGGCATAGATGAGAGTCCAGCAGTGTTTTATGAAAGATTAACTGAAGTATATAGAATGTATACTCCCTATGATCCCGATGCACCAGAAAGTTTATGCATGGTGAATTCTGCTTTTGTAAATCAGTCTCAACCAGACATTAGACGTAAATTACAGAAATTAGAAGGGTTTGCGGGCATGAATGCAACTCAGTTATTGGAAGTTGCTCATAAAGTGTATGTGAATCGCGATAATGAAAGGCAGAGAGAATGTGATCGAAAGATGAAGAAGAAAGCTGATTTTTTGGCTGCGGCCATAGTTGAACAGAAAAGGGGAGGCATCCCTAGTCGACGGAGCAGAGGACGGGGGCGGGGCCGAGGCGGAGGCCGGCCCCAGCTAGGCGTAAACCAATGCGCCTACTGTAGGGAGGAAGGACATTGGAGAGATGCATGCCCGAAACTCGAAGACGCCCATCAAGATGACGAAACCAATCATCAATGGAGAGAAGAAAGACGAGGCCGTCCCCGGAACCGCGGAGGAGCCAATCGAGAGCAATACCAGCGTGAAAGAGGAGAAGCCATACAAGCATTGGCTACGACAGCCCATGATGAAGATGACGTGGATTAGGACAGACCGGGCTCCGAATTTGCTTTAGGTCTCCAGGAGCCTATGGTCGGAATACAAATAGGAGACCAAGTTATGAACTTTATGGTTGATACTGGAGCAGAACATTCAGTAGTAGACAAGAAGATAGCCCCATTTTCTACAAAAGCAGTCACCATTGTAGGAGCAACTGGTGCCAAAGCTACAAAACCTTTTCTTCAGAATCGCATATGCAGTCTAGGAGGACAACAAATAACTCATCAATTCCTTTATATGCCTGAATGTCCAGTGCCACTACTGGGACGAGATATGTTAGCCAAACTACAAGCCCAAATATCCTTCACTGAAAGAGGAGAAATGCAAATGACAGTAAATTCTCAAGCCAAACCAGCAGGAATGATGCTGCTTACAGTTCCCCGAGAAGAAGAATGGAGATATTACAGTGATGATGCTGTCCAAGACACCTATTTTGAACAAACTTTGAAAAGTATTGATGCCCCACCTGGAGTATGGGCAGAAGGCAGTCCTCCACTGGGTACACATTTAGACAGAGCCCTTTTCCTATTGTTAGTGCTCTAGTGAGGGCTATCAGTTTCAGGTTTCTGTGATCAATTTTCTGGGGCCAGGGCTGAGGACTCAACTACCAAATCAGGGGTCACTACTGCATATCTGGCACAACAATATCCATAGTTTCTGAACAGTCATGATCAGGGGGTTCAAGACCAACTAATAACAGTGTAGCAGGATTCAGAGCTTGATTGACCTTCAATTGTATCTGGGGATTTTCACACAGCATACTCTGATACCTCAACATTTGTGAATTAGCTATAAGTTTCCTTTGTGTTTCATTATGGTTAGAACAGAGTGTGGTACAGTAACTTGAAGATTCCGTCTCAAAGTGATCTTGTTAGTTTTGCTCACTAGGAAGGCTGTAGCTGTAACAGCTTCTCAAATAAGGTCCAAGAGATTGAGTCAACACTCCTAGAACATTTCCTTGTGACTCATGAACATAGAGACTGAAAGGTTTTCTGGACATCTGGTAGACCCAGAATTGGTGACAACATCAGAGTGTTTTTTCAAAGATCAAAAGGCTGCATCCTGTTCAAGTCCCCATTCTAATGGAGACTTTTCCATTCCTTTGATAGCTTGATACAACGGTTTTGCTAGCAGCGCAAAATTGGGGATCCATATACCACATACTTTGTGGCACCCAAGAAGGCTCTCACTTGCCTCCTGGTGGTTGGAGTAGGAATACTGCATACAGCTGCTTTGCGTTCTGGTAAGGGTCCCAGGCGTCGAATTCCGCTGGACAACTGGAATCCTAGGTATTTAACTTGTTTGGCATAATTGCACCTTAGCTCTTGAGACTTTGTATCCAGCCTCATTAAAAAGGTGCAAGAGTTCACTGGTGGCTTGTAGACATTCACTTTCTGAGTTGGTGGTTATAAGCAAGTTGTCCACATACTGAAGTAGAATTCTTTCTCCTGGAATTACTGGATAACTTGTCAAATCTTTTGCTGAGTGAGGCAAGTTCTTGAATCCTTGAGGTAATCTTGTCCAGGTGAGTTGGCCCCGCCTTCCTGTAGTGGGGTCTTGGGCTAAGCATATGCAGAAAAAGAAAAACATCTTTTAAATCCAGAATGGTGAAATGTGTGTAGCTTCAGCAGAGATCAGTCCTAAGAGTGTGTAAGGATTTGGCACAACTGGATGTATAGTTCCAGCTGCATCATGCATTCTTTCTTAGATCCTGCACTGGGCGGTAATCACCTGTCCCAGGCTTCTTAACAGGAAGAAGGGGAGTGTTCCAAGGTGACTAACATTCCTTTGAAAAGTCCATACTTCAGCAGTTTCATTAAATGGCAGTGGATTCCTGCAATGGCTGGTCAGGGAAGAGGATACTGCTTCACATGCACTGGTTCCGCTTCTGGCTTGAGGATGACAATGACAGGGGCTATGTTCTTTGCTAGGCCAGGTGCATTATCTTTTGCCCATACTCCAGGTGGGGCTAAAGGGTTGGCGGGTATACAGGAACTTGTTGTCTTAACTGGAGGTGTGTTATAGAACCGCTACTTCTCTTCTCGGGGAACAGTCAGCACCATCAATCCAGCAGGCTCTGGGTTCACAGTCATTTGCATTTCTCTCTCTCCAGCAAAGGATATCTGTGCCTGAAGCTTTGCAAGCAGATCTCGGCTCCACAAAGTGGAATAGGGCACTCAGGCATATGCAGGAACTGGTGCATTATTTTCTGTCCCCCTTGTTCACTCATGCAGTTCTGCAAAAAAGGCTTTGTGGCCTTAGCCCCAGTAGCTCTGATAATGGTGGTGCATCTAGAAAAACACAGGGGCTACTGGCTTTAGTATTCTGCTCCTGTACCCCCTATAAAGTCCATATATTGGTCCCCTATTCTTCAGACTGACTCCTGGGGACCCAGGGAAACTGGAGAGTCCGGTCTGGCCTAGTCTTCATCCATGCTGTAGCCCTCTCAGGCTGCCACTTACTCTATAGCTGCTTCACTCTCGTGCTGAAACACTGTGCTTGGTTTTATTCTGTCTATGACTCTGCAATCAAGTACTCCCTCCTCCCCTCCTGGGGTGGAGTCAAGATACAGGCATTCACTTCTCTAATGTCCTTCTTTTTCTACAATGGGCATACTGACTCGCACCCAGTTTTTACTTCCTCTGCTCCTTCGATCAGGATAACCTCCTCCACATCATTCAACTAAAGCATCAGCAAGAAGATCCGCTCTCTTCTCCATCTTCACATCCACTCTCTCTATCACATTCAACAATTCACATACTTTCTGTTCAACTCTTCCAGTAACTATTATGCCCGCAAATCCATCCAATTTCATTTCTGTTTTATATCTCTCTGGGACTGCAAATTCTCCTGGGCTGCCTGCACTATTTGGATTCTGAATAATACTGTTTATTAATTCAATTAAATCCTAAAGCTTTCAGTTCAGTAAATCAGTGGCAAGGAGAAAAAAAAAAAAACCTAAACAAGTCTGGTCAGCTGACTGGCTGGCAAACTACTTGGGAATCTGCAGGGAGGAGTCCCCCCCCCTCCTCTCCCTAGGCCCACACTGTTTCTCCTAGCAACGCTCTATCCGGGAAAGGTTTTTTTTTTTTTTTTTTTAATGTTCTACTTCTCTGCTGTGGGCACATTAGTTCACGCCTACCGGGGGGTGATATCATCGGTGGACTGGGCTCCATCCCCCCCTTAAGCACTCTGAACGGAGCTACTTACAGAGAGAGAAACTGATGGGACAGGATATCTAGAGATTCTGGGGCAAAATATGGTGAACAGCAGAAACCACTCCCTTTCACATAGCATTCCTAATTGGGACAGAGACATTTGATTACCATAGTCTTCAGTAAATCCTATGCAACAAAGCTTTGCGACTATGGGCCCTCTGTTTCTCGTGAAGGTTCTAAGAGCTGTGTTCTCAGCCATGCTCTTGGTTGAGCTCTCCTCTGAACTACTGACTGAGCTCCTCTCAGCTGTGTCCTTCCCAGCTGCCGCCTTCCCAGCTGTGCTGCCTCTCCTCCTAATGAGCTCCCCTTAAATCCCTGGTTTCCTGAGTTTACCCTGGCTCCTCCCACCAACAGGTGTTCTGGCTTAACTCGTGACTGCTGCACTGAACTACAGCAGGGGCGTGTTTTCCCTTCTTCTGACCTGCTTTGTTTATGGTTGCCTGGGAAACCAGGTGCCATGTGCATTTGTTTTCTTTCCCAGCCTGAAGCTGGATCCGGTGATTTATCTCTCTCTTAAGGGGTCAGAGGGACCTTCTCCATCACATAACATATTCATAAATGACCTGTAAAAGGGAATAACGAGTGAGGTTATCAAATTTGCAGATGACACAAAACTATTTAAAGTTATTAAAACCCAAGAGGATTGTGGAAAATTGCAAGAGGATCTTGATAAATTGGAAGACTGGGCATCAAAATGGCAGATGAAATTTAATGTGGACAAGTGCAAAGTTATGCACCTAGGGAAGAACAACCCAAACTATGGTTACACGATGCAAAGTTCCACATTAGGAACCACCACCCAGGAAAAAGATTTAGGCTTCATTGTGGATAACATGTTAAAACCCTCCGCCCAGTGTGCAGCAGCGTCCAAGAGAGCAAATAGAATGCTAGGTATCATAAGGAAAGGAATGGAAAATAAAACAAAAGATATTATAATGCCTCTATATCATTCCATGGTGAGACTGCACCTTGAATATTGTGTGCAATTCTGGTCGTCGTATCTTAAAAAGGATATAGCGTTATTAGAAAAGGTTCAGAGAAGAGCCACCAAAATGTTAAAGGGGATGGAAGGATACTCCTATGAAGAAAGGCTAAAAAGGTTAGGGCTCTTTAACCTGGAAAAGAGACGGCAGAGGGGAGATATGATACGGAGTGGAACGGGTAATGTCGTCACTCCCCCTTGTGGCCAGGCGGTTGCCTAGGGCTGCAGGGGTGGTGACGATTGACCTTTGTTAAAACTTGCCTAAACTCATGTAGTTGTGTCCCCGAAAGGATTATAGCCAAGTGCAAGGTCGCAGGAAAATTTCTTTACTTCTCAGAAATCAGGAATTCCAAAACCAAGTCAATTCTTTAACATGAATTGATTGAAGATAAGGGAAAACAAAACTCAGGATACTTCTCCAAACATAACAATACTCAAGCCATTTATACAGTCCCTGGCTTGCTGTAGCCTTTAAACTGGCATTCAAGTAAAACTTTACTTTCAATGATATTCTGTACTTGGTCTTCAGGAGGCGCTGTGCCACCCTCCGTTGTTCCACAGCAGGAGTAGCACAGTTCCTGACTCAATCAACTGCTTTCACACGTAGTGTAATTCCTTCTCAGTTGTAATACAAACTTTCAGCCTAGCTCTGGCCCAAGCAGCATTAAATGAAACAGCTACTTTTAAAAAGCATGGCTAAAAGTACTGGCTTAAAAAGTCCTGGTAAAAGGAACTTCCTCAGTTCTTTTACCTAATACATGGTAACTCAGAAATATACATTAACTTCACCCAGCTGGGTTTTTTTCTTCACTCAAACCCTCTTTGGTCCTCTTATGTTTCTCTTGCACAAATAGCACAGCTTATTTCCATATCTGAAATGCTATCTGACTCTCCAGAGACTCCTACCTCCATTTCCTCCACACTTGATTCTCCTGGGTCATTGTTTTCCTGGGTATGCTCTTGGGAAGCCTCCCCAGCCTGCAGAGCCTTCAGTAGTTTTCCCCAGGCACCCTTGACGGTGAGAGAGCTAGCGGGGGAAGGGCAGGGAAAACCCCTTTCCTCTAATAAGCCTTTTAACCGATGTAAAGGGCTCACCTTAGTAGTGCTGGGTTTTCTGCTGACAACGTCCTTACTGGGTAGAGAGTTGAGCCAAGACCCTTTTGAGAATATTTCCTCCTCTGAGGACTCTTCTCCCGAGGTTTCCACAAGCCTTGTCAGCCTTTTACTCCTGGCTCTCACCGGCTTCTGTGCAAGGGATTCCCCTGGACTTCTTGTCCTTCCTTCCTGGAACCCTTGTGTCCTCTGTGTCTGGATTTTCTCTCTCTTTCTCTCCTCCCGAGGAAAGTCTCTTATCTCCTCCTCATGTCTGTGTCTGTGCTTGCCTTGGTGCTTGCTCTGAGCCTGTCCTCCGTCAGGAAAATCTGCTGTATGAGTGCAGTTTCCCTTCCTAAATGTTTGGGGCTGTCCTATTTATTTATTTAACATATATTTATAACCCGCAACTTCCAGAGTTCAGTTGCGGTTCACAATAAAACAACAATCTACAAAGCATAAGCTTAGTTTTACATCGAACATTTTGTAACAATAAAAGTAATGGTTAACAGTATGAACTAGTGCAAAACAGCAAACTGGCTTGTAAACTATGTACAAAAAACTATATACAAATACATGTTGGGGGTACTTTGGAATTGGATCATAGTGTTTTTATAATAGTGTATTGTCTGTTAAATTGTTGGGATTAGTATTACTCTGTCATAATTTTTAACCTTTATCTGAGTGTATCCAGGGGTTATCTATGTTGCCGTAGTGCATGGAGAATAAATAGGTTTTTAGTTTTTTTCGGAGTTCCATGATTTCAGTTATGGATCTTAGGTCCTCCGGAAGGGAATTCCACATAGATGGGGCAGCATGAGAAAAAGCTCTTTTGTTAGTTAATTTATTTGCTTTTATGAAATCATTAGGAGTATTTAGTTTATTTGAGTATCCTTTTCTGTGTGTGGTTTTTTGAGATTCCATGCTAATTAGTTTGCTTAATGGGATTGGGGCCGTGTTGTTTAAAGCTTTATATGTAGTTATTATGGTTTTATATATTATCCTACTTTGAATTGGAAACCAGTGTAGGGAGGCTAGTATTGGTGTTATGTGCTGGATAGAGTGTGCTTTCATTATAATTCTGGCTGCTGCGTTTTGTGCTAATTGGATTCTTTTTATGTTTTGTTTCGTTATACCTAAAAGAATTAGGTTGGCAAAATCAAAGTGCGGTGTTATCGTAGCTTGGATTATATTAATGAAGTCAAGTTGGTGTACTAACGGGCGTAATTGTTTAAGAATTTTAAGTTTAAAGTATATTTTCTTTATGGTGTTTCTGATGTGAGTGTTCATCGTCAGATGAGTATCTAAAATAACACCTAGGTATCTTATTTCATTTTTTATTTTAATGTCATGGTTTTGTAATGTTATATGGGTTGGGGGGATATATGATTGATTTTTTGTTACAATTAGGACTTCTGTTTTTGAATGATTAATGTGAAGGTTTTGTGCTTTTAGCCATGTAGTAATTTCATTGAAGCAGTCTGATAGTAGTTTTATTGGTAAATTAGGAATCGTGAAAGGGATGTACATCATAATATCATCTGCGTATAGATGATAGTATACTCCGAATTTTTTAAAGATATCACTGACTCCGCCCCCAAACCACTCCCTTCTCCTCCCTCTATCTCCATGGGAACAGGGGGTGTGTTTTGGTCTGCAGTTCTCTTTGAGAAACTTTTCTCTTTCGTATCTGAGTTAACCCTTTCAGAGCCTGCAGTTCTTTGGGTGAAAGGAAAAAAAGGCAGTTTTCCCTTTATTTTTCTGCCCTCAGCAGCTGTTTCTCCACCACAGTAAACGTAGATCGATTGTTTACGTTATCAGAATATAGAAAGACTAGGGGACATGCAATGAAGCTACAGGGTAAGCTATTTAAGACTAATAAAAGAAAATATTTCTTCACTCAACATGTAATCAAACTCTGGAATTTGTTACCGGAGGATGTAGTAAAGGCTATTAGTGTAGCTGGGTTTAAAAAAGGTTTGGACAAGTTCCTGGAGGAAAGGTCCATAAACCATTATTAAGAAGGGACCCAGGATATCAATGCTTGACCCAGTACAAGCATTGTGGAACCTGTGTCTTTTGGGGAAACTGCTAGGTATGTATGACCTGGATTGGCCACTGTTGGAAACAGGATACTGGACTTGATGGACCTTGGTCTGACACAGTATGGCATATCTTATATTCTTATGCAGCCCCCCCCCCCATGGCTGTCACCCCCCATGGCTGTCAGAATGTATTGTTTATTTATTTAGCCAGTTTTGTATACCACCTTATTCTTCAATCAAAGTGTTTAGCTTTAAATACCTTACTCATTGATGTCCCTAGAAGCTACCACCCTGGGTGACCACCTAGTTTGCCTAGTGGTTGACCTGGCCCTGATTGCATTTCCTCTAGTCTTTCTACTTTTTGAAAGAGTAAACAGCCAATTCAAATTTACTCGTTTTATTCCGCTCATTATTTTATAGACCTTGATCATAATCTCCAGGAACAAGCAGGAATGTAATCATCACATGTGGGTATCGTCGGTACCGACGGAGCCTGCGCGGGAACGCTCCCCAGCATCCAATCAGAAAGCTTTTGGGAGCATCCCACAGCGCCTGCGTGCTGCCTTCCCGCCTTTCCCAACTGCCTCTCTCCAGTTCTTCTTTTTCCGCGGAGCCAGCAGATCGTGTTCCTGTCGACGCAGAAGAATTCTTTCTTGTCTTTTTCTTTTTTGTGGTCACGTCTGCCTTCCTCGACGCTCTACTGGTACCGCCGGTCTTTTCTTTCCTATTCCTGTAAAAAAAAAAAAATTATATTCTCTTTTTCTTCAGGTGCACGCGCTTTTTTGGGCCTTAGGCCCAAAACGTTTTTCCTTGCCATGGAGAAACCTGCTTCAGGTTTCAAAAAGTGCACCAAAGTGTGACGGTACCATTTCCGTCACCGACACCCATGAATGGTGTCTAAAATATTTAGGTCCTGACCACTCCCTCACGGATTGTATGTCCTGTGCCATGATGTTTAAAAGAGGTCGACAGAACCGAGCTGCTAAGCTCAGTACCCTGTTTCCCTTTGATGCAGCTTTGGTGGCATCGATGTCTTCCAGGGCTGCTTCTTCCTCCCGTGGATCTCAGGTAACTAAACATAAATCCAGCCAGTCCTCGAAGGGTAGATCTCCTTCTAAGCATCGAGATGCTTCTGGCGTTGCCCTCGAGGATTCTGCACCGGCAAAATTACCCCTGCGGGAGGCTTCGGCTTCCAAAGCATTATCGGGGTTCCAGGATGTTCTCGAGGCCTCGGCAGAACTACTGGTGCCATGCTCTGGGGTACCGGCAGTCTCCGCCGGTACCGACATCCAGGTATTGGCAGCGTCGATAGACCAGAGAGTTCTGGCTATGGAACGCAGTCTGGCGTCTTTCCTTGCGGCAGTAGTGGATTGGGGAGCTCATCTGCAAGACCTCTCCACCCATGGCACCTGGTCTCCACAAGAGAGTTATCTACATATCAATCTCTTGGAGCTCAGAGCAATCTTCCTTGCTCTGCGAGTGTTCCACACCCTGCTCAGCTACAAGACAGTCCTCATTCATACGGACAATCAAGTAGCCATGTTCTGTGTGAACAAGCAGGGGGGAACAGGCTCTCTGTCGCTTTGCAACGAAGCTTTGCGACTATGGGCCCTCGCCAGAGAGCATCAGATTAATCTTCTGGCGGTGTATCTTCCAGGCATTCAAAGCTCTTGGGCAGACAGACTCAGTCGAGTTCTGCTTCCACATGAGTGGTCTCTGCATGCAGACCAGGTGACCAGGATATTTCAACTTTGGGGAACCCCGGACATAGACCTCTTTGCAAGTCCGTGGAATACCAAACTTCCCCGGTTCTGTTCCAGAACTCCGGCTCAGGGGGCTCAGGCCAGGGATGCTTTCCTCCTTTACTGGGGTCAAGACTTCCTGTATGCCTTTCCACCCATTCCCCTAATTCCCAAAATCCTTTTCAAGCTTCAGAGAGACAGAGGCCATATGATTCTCATTGCTCCACATTGGCCACGGCAAGTGTGGTACCCTCTGCTTCTACATCAAGCTCCCTCCCTGGAGTTAGGGTCTGCTCCAGATCTCCTATCCCAGGAGGACGGAATGTTATGGCATCCCATTCCCCAGTCTCTGCATCTCAGGGCTTGGTTGCTGAAGGCCTAGATCTGCATGATCTTAATATCCCTCAAGTGAAAGATATTCTTCTTGCTTCCAGGAAACCTTCCACAAGACGCTCTTATGCTTTCAAGTGGAAAAGGTTTACCATATGGTGTTCGCAAAAGGCTCTTAACCCCCTTGCGATACCTCTGGAATCACTGCTGGAGTATCTCCTTCATTTATCCAATGCAGGTCTTAAGACTAATTCAGTAAGAGTACATTTGAGTGCTATTGCAGCTTCTCTTAAGCCTCTAAATGGACAGCCTATTTCCTCTCATCCTCTTATAGCAAGATTTATGAGAGGCCTTTTTCTAACTAATCCTCCCATTAGGCCACCACCGGTGGCATGGGACTTAAATTTGGTTCTTGGGCAGCTCATGAAGCCACCTTTCGAACCTTTAGCTACTACCTCCTTGAAATTCCTTTCTTGGAAGGTTATCTTTCTCATTGCATTCACATCAGCACGCCGCATTAGTGAGTTGCAAGCGCTAGTAGCTAATCCACCTTATACAAGGTTCCATCATGACATGGTAGTCCTTAGGACTCATCCACACTTTATGCCTAAGGTGGTCTCGCCTTTTCATCTGAACCAAGCGGTCTACCTACCTGTGTTTTTTCCAGGACCTCATGCATCAAATGCAGAGAGGAATCTTCATACCTTGGACTGTAAAAGAGCTTTAGCTTTTTACTTACAAAGAACACAGCAACATAGAAAGTCCTCTCAACTTTTTTGTTGCTTTTGATCCTTCTCATTTGGGACTTCCAGTCTCCAAGAGAACACTGTCTAACTGGATTGCTCAGTGTATTTCCTTCGCCTATCAGAGTAAGAACCTTTCTCTGGAGGGCCATGTCCACTGTTCCCTCTAAGCTGTGCGCATGTGCGCGTGCACACACCTCGCCGAGCGAGCGCACATACTTTATAACAGAGCGCACAAAAATTACAGTTCTGATTCTGATAGAAAACAACACAGACGTCTTAAAATTTAAAAGTTGTTGTGCATTTACGGTTTTCACAAGTTCTACAATATTTTCTAGTGCAATCAATGTGGTGTACATACAGTATTCTGACGTGTAGTCAAATTTTAAAGCATATAACTCCGAGTGTCGTTATGTGGCGCACAAAAATTTAACCTTCCTTCAAAAGCTGCACAGCTGATATTTTATGTGCACACAGCCTACAGAAAATTAGAGGGAACATTGGCCATGTCACAGCTCACAATGCGAGAGCCATGGCAGCCTCAATGGCTCATCTGCACTCTGTGTCTATCGACGACATCTGTCGAGCAGCCACTTGGGCCTCGGTTCATACCTTTACAGCCCATTATTGCTTGGACAAGGACTCCCGCCGGGATGCCTTGTTTGGTCAGGCTGTTCTCAAACACCTGTTCCATACATAATCAACTCCTACCCACCATCCCTGGTAGGATGCCAGAGATCCATGGGGGGAAGTGGAGCCCTCTTCAGGGACACACAACTTCTGGGGTCTTTCCCTGGCACCTAAAGCTAGGGAGTCCCCATATGTGATGACTATATTCCTGCTTGTTTCTGGAGATAGCATAGTTACTCACCTGTAACAGGTGATCTCCGGGAACAGCAGGAATTTAGTCCTCACAACCCACCCACCTCCCCTAGGAGTTGTATCTCTCTATCTCTTTCCTTTCCCTCTCTCTTTCTTTGTCTCAGCTTTAAAACTCAACTGGAGAGAGGCAGTTGGGAAAGGCGGGAAGGCAGCACGCAGGCGCTGTGGGATGCTCCCAAAAGCTTTCTGATTGGACGCTGGGGAGCGTTCCCACGCAGGCTCCGTCGGTACCGACGATACCCATATGTGAGGACTAAATTCCTGCTGTTCCCAGAGATCACCTGTTACAGGTGAGTAACTATGCTTTCTCTGCGGTCTCTTCTCCAAGCTGAACAGTCCTAAAATTTTAAGCCTTTACTCATAGGGATGTCCTTTATCATTTTGGCTGCCCTTCTCTATACCTGTTCCGATTCTGTTTTAACTTTTTTCAGATGTAGCGACTAGAACTGCGCATAGAACTTGTGTTGCATTTGCACAATGGAGCAATACAAAGGCATGATATTAAAATTTAAAACAATCCTGATCACCTTTAAAATCATCCACCATCTCCCGGCAGATGCACTCCAAGATATCATAACAAGATATATCAGTAATAGACCAAGAAGGACCAATAATGTCAACATGATCCGCACACCTGCAGGATACCACAAGACTAAACAAACTACTTAAAGAAGAGCTCCTTCACTACTGGCGTCCACACTTTGGAACTCCCTCCCAACGAGCCTGAGGGCATTATATGACATCATAGACTTCCACAAGGCCCTTAAAACCCTGCTCTTTACAGAAACCTTTGAGCAGACGGACAACAAACCTAGATTGGCCACTGTTGGAAACAGGATACTGGGCTTGATGGACCTTGGTCTGACCCAGTATGGCATATCTTATGTTCTTAACAGTCTCCATCCGAACGGTAATGCAACTACCTCCGCCAACACGATACCCACTCATCCCAACTAGACATACGAGTTCATTGTATAATGTTGTTAAGTACCCTCATGTTAAATGTAACTCTCCAATTGTGATGTGACTACTTTGATTGTAGGATAAGGTGGTATACAAATCTGTCTAAATAAATAAATGATATCCTTTGTTCTCCAGGAACAAGCAGGAAGTCAGTCCTCACTTATGGGTGTCGGCACCGACTGAGCCCGCATGGAGCAATTCTCCAGCTTTCAAAGAAAGCCTTTGGGATTGATGCCACGCATTCGTGGTCCTCTTCTCACCCAAGGGTGCCATCTTGCTCAGTCTCCCTTTTTCCGCGGAGCCCATCGGACACATGTCCTCGTCCCTCGGAAAAAGTTTTGTTTTTTCGCCTGATAGGCTTCTCTATTTTACGGTTGCACCGGCCCTCTACCCGTTTTCCCCTGCTCTATTTTTTAGAGCTATAGGGGATACTCTTCTCATTTTTTCGTTATTGGCTTCGCGCCCTTTTTTCTTCCTCTAACCACTGGCCGCGTGGGTCTTCAACTTCGCAGGGGCCATTTTTGCCCCCATGGCCTGTAGGGATTATTAGTAGTACAAAAATAAGTTAGGCTCTCAGTTATGTCCAGGGGAAATTGGCTACTGATACCCAGCCCGAAGTTCTATGAGTTATGCTGGTGATGAGCCACAAAAGTAGTCTGGTTTGTAGATATGTATAATATATTATCTTTATTATGGATAGCAAGGTAGAAAAATATACAAACATATAGCTAACGATATATAATTAGAAACATAAGGTAGAAGTTTGTTGCAACACAGAATTACAATTAGACAAAGTAATAAATCACTAATTAGTAACCAGACATCACTGATTCGTTCTGCACTGAGAAAAGTTATGGAATAAGTTTCTAGCTAACCATTGCCCATCTGAAGGAGGAGGAGAGAGCGAGACTGTACCTTAGCTTCATCTGGCACTCTGGCGGCTGGGGTCCGGAGACTCTGGAGCAGCACAAGTCCAAGGAGTCAACTAAGCTAGATAACGCAGGCTACAGCCCTTTCGGGGGCGAGCTGCAGGAGAACACAGAACCGAAGATATCTGTGAAAGGCTTATCTCAGTCCTTAGGAGAACAGCCTGGCACACACGTAGTGTGTGTGTCTTGCAGGCCGATCAGGTAGCAGAAACCAGGTAAGCAGGGCACAAACAGCAAAAGGAGCCAAAGTTCTGCGCAGACTGTATTATTCTTTGTGATGAGTCTCCGTCCTAGGTCTGGCGATTGGTTGGCACAAGACAGTCCGAGGTGTTCTCAGCGAATCAGGAGGTAGGTGACAGGCATCTTTCTTGCAAAGGATCCATAGTAAGATGTCATGCGGAGAATACAGTATGTAGTTTCTGGGCATAGGTACAAGTGTCCAAGGCCAGTGGAACCATCTATAGGTAAGCACCAGAGAAGCAGATGTTCTTGCATGTGGGCGGTGAATTGGCCAGAAACAATGACTTCAGTATGCACACATAGAAACGCTGGGCAAGCAGTTGCTTGAAGGTCAAGTCTGTGGCTGAACACAGCAAAAGTGTAACAGGAAGCCATCTTGTTTGATCAGCTTGGTTCAGGACTGAGCTGCTGAGCAGGCCGGAGATCTGCAGGTGCAGAATTGCAGGGGTACCAGCCTTACATCTCCCCCCTCCTTGTAAGATGGAGTATTCTACAAGGGAGTACACTCCATCGTACAAAACCTAACTAGCAGTACTACTGTGCAGGTCAGAACCAAATGACATATGCTTGACTAAAGCATAATAAGTGGATAATACTTCAAGCACAATAGATGCATTAAAGCAATACTTCATGAGGAATAATACTGTGAATACACTCAAGCAATAAAAGAAGTTAAAATAAAATAACATAGATACTATCAAGTCAATGCAATCAATATAATATGTGTTAACTTCAAACTCAAGAGTATATAGTGTACTTAAACCTAAAAGGTATATCAGTAATGCAACATAATGTGTTAGTGTAACACCAAAGTGAACACCCAAATGTAATGATAAGCAATGTGTAAATGTGTTAGTAAAATAAACACATGCTATCTATGATAGATGAGACAACTCAATTAAGAGTAATGGATAACTTGAAAAGAAAATGGCGACACTATTCAAAAGTGTGACGTTCCAGCAAATCCTGCAGACGCATGGCAGGTAGCGGAGGTGCAGGACATATAGAGCGATGAAGAGTAAGAATCTGTCTATCTTGATACAAAAGATAAGGAACTGGAGCACCAACAGAAAGATAATACCAGGCACAATGGCATGAGACAGAAAATCAGTTTGCAAAATGTCCACATCACGTGAATCAAAGTTGTAAGCAGCAATTTCAAGGCTTTCTTAGTCAATAGACAGTTCAACTGTGTGAGAGTCCTTATAGTCCAGAAGATAGTTCAATGCTTCAGTGAAGTCAATCTCATGACCATGAAACACATCCAATATCTGGATCTGGAGTGGCTCAATGTGAGTTCAGGTAATTTTAGCAAAAGCTTCTGTAATAAGGTCTGTGGGTACCAAATATGAAGGAATCTGTCCTTGAATCAAGTTACTAATGCTATTGTCTAGTTCTCTAAACATATCATAAGTAAGATCATGTACACTCATCGTTCAAAAGATCTTTAAGCATAGATAATTCTGCTGTGGTTTTAACCACTGTTTTTTGTTAGGTGTGTGTGGAACAGAAATATTAAAATGCTTCTATAAAACATGTCGGGGATCCAGTGACACAAAGACTCTGTGTGACAGTCTGAGACTGTGTAATCAGGAAACCAAGCGTATCCTGTAGCACGACACCAGAAGGTGGGCCAGGCTCAATCAATCTGGCAACTTCGGATCCTGCTAACATCAAAATCAGGAACAGGACCTTCAAAGTTCTGTTCTCCATCTGTAAAATAGAACAAACAGGCTATCCTGCCTCAAGGTTAGTATCATTCACTTCATCAAGAGGTTTTTCAGGAAGGAGCTTACTGGGATGACACAGTCTAAGCTGATTAATGTGGACCCATTTAAGGAAGCCTTCCTTCTCAGTATCTGTCTTCATTTGAATTTGATAAGCAACAGGGGAGGCTTTATCCACAATAGGAAATGGACCATTCTAGCTAGGTAGAAATTTACAGTCTTTGACCTTATTCTTACCAAAGTTGTAGTAGAATACCTCTTCGCCAATCTGGTATTCTTTAGAGGTAGTCCTCAAATCATAGTAGGCTTTCCTACCTCTAGCAGCAGTGTCCAAATTCTTTTGGGCAAAGGCACTTAAGTGGGCAACATATTCATGAGCAGTTGTAGCAGACACGAGGTTCACGTCATTAGTCCTGTAAAGAAGATGAAGGGGTAAAACCATATCCCTACCTGTCATCATCTCAAGAGGGGACACACCAGTAGCACGATGACGAGTGGCTCTGATAACCATCAGGACCAAGGGCAGCTTGATGTCCCAGTCCTTCCCAGAGGAAGAGACATACTTCTTCAAGATAATGATAGTTTTGTTTGCTCTCTGCACTTGTCCAGAGGATTGTGAACGATAAGCAATGTGAACTTTGACTTTCACTCCCAGTACCTTCCACAGATGCTTGATGACTTGTCCCGTGAAGTGGGAACCCTCGTCGGATTCCACTCGCATGGGTAGGCCCCACCTGCTGAAAACATGGTTTAACAACAAGGTGGCCGTGGTCTCGGCGGTACAGTTGGGTGCTGGGATGCACTCGACCCACTTGGTAAATAAGCAGGTAACGGTCAGCATATATTTGTTACCTCGAGAGGATTGGGGCACAGGACCGATCCAATCAATCTTGAGATCAGACCAAGGCATGGTCAGACCTTTGTTTCTCAAAGGTGCTCCATGAAAAGGAGCTGCAGGTTGAAATCTGCAACAGGTCAGACAACCTTTAGTATACAATTAGACATCTTGGTACATGTGGGGCCAGTAGGCCACTTGTTTCAACATGTCATAGGTTGCTCTATCACCTCTGACCGCACAAGGCTCATCATGAGCGTGTTGTAACATAACTCCACGGAAGGCCCGAGGTACCACCCATTGCAGAATACCATGCTTACTTGTCTGAATCAACAGGTCTTTCTGGAGGTGGAACATGTCCTTGGAAATGTAGAGGATCCTTAGTTCCTCATTGTCCTGACAATCCTCCAGAGTTAATGGATGTTCTTGGGGGTTTTGCAGAAAAGAGTAGAAATGTCGGAGAGTATGATCTTGTTTCTGAGCTTGCACGAGGTCGAGATCCGTGATCTCGCTACACCATTGAATCACAGGGGGCATGGTTAATGGTTGGGCTTGTCACCTGATAACCGCCTTCACAGTTCGGATCCCATTGCTCTTGGGGGCCTCCAACTGCCAGAGGTCTCCAGAGATAGCACCCTCTTTGGCAAGCTGATCAGCAAGATCATTTCCAGTCTTGTCAGGATTGTCAACATGGGAATGACCTTTCAATTTCTTCCAGTAGATGGTCATGTCATTTTCATGAGCTTCCTTATCCAAGGCCAGAATTAATTTGGCATGTTTGACAGGTTTCCATTTGGAATTCAGCATATTGTTAGATTTCCAAATGGGTGAATGGGAAACAAAATTCTGTCGGACGTAGTCTGAGTCAGTACAGATGGTTAGGGTGTGAAACCCTCACTGAGCAGCGGACTGGAGAGTTGCTAGTGCTGCAGCTAGCTCAGCATACTGATTAGTCTTAAGAACATAAGATATACTATACTGGGTCCATCAAGCCCAGTATCCTTTTTCCAACAGTGGCCAATCTAGGTCATATGTACCCAGAGGTTTCCCCAAAAGACACAGGTTCCACAAAGCTTGTATTGGGTCAAACATTGATATCCTGGGTTCTTCATGATTTGATGCTCAGAGTGTGAGAGACACTTTTGACCACATCTCCTCATTCTAGGAGACTCGATACATTGTATCGAGTTCCACCATGTCCTGGTTTTCAAAAGACTCAGCTGCCACACTATTCAATGGTAGTGGAGTCAGCCATGCGTAGGATGAAAAGTGCAAAGAGACATGCATCCAATCCTCCAGGTCGTGAATGCAGGACTCTTGACGCTTTTGGGCGTCAAACCTTTCAGGCTTCCGTGCTTTCAGCTAGGTTCAGCTCATATATTTTATTTATGGGAATGTTCCTCAAAGAGGTCACAGTAGATTTGGAGCTTATGAGCCTCCTTCTCCCTGAGGACAAACGACAGGACTTTCTCACTCTGGTCAAGCATGCGGAAGATGTCTCCAAGTTTGTAAACTGTGCAGCCTTTGACTGCTTTGAATGCATCAGCAGAACCTCTGCTATTGCCATTGGTGCACGTCGGATTGCCTGGCTTCAGGCATCAGACTTGGAGATTTGGGTACAGGATAAATTGGGAAACATCCCTTGCACAGGAGAAAACCTCTTTGGCAAGAATTGGCAAGAGAAGGCTAATGAGATAGATACTGACAATCTCACTTTAGACAGATTGTCAAAATCTACAGCCACCCCAGTCAAAAAGAAACCCTATAAAAACCCTTTTTCAGCAAAAAGAGGAAGTTTTATCCATCCTATACCCAGCAAGGGCAAGCTCAGGGTCAAGTTGCCCAGAAGGGTCAACAACAATCCAGACAAAAGAAGACAAAAGGCCTTAGAGCTCAACCAGCTCCACAGGCCCAGCCCCCTCAAGGGCTTTGACTCCTTCGTAGAGAACTTAGCCTTCCTGCCTATGAAGGGGACAGAAACCCTAAACATTCCAGGCAGGCTGTGTCATTTTGCCAACAGATGGCACCAAATAACAGAAAACTGGACTCTGTCCATTGTTGGAGAGGGGTAGAAGCTTCATTTTCACAGTATGCCCCCTCCTACACTCGTAAGACAGTTCAATTCCCAAACCTCTACAGGCAATCTACTGGATCAAAAGGTCTCAACATTAGGAACCACCACCCAAGAAAAAGATTTAGGCGTCCTTGTGGATACCATGTTAAAACCCTCGGCCCAGTGTGCAGCGGCGGCCAAGAGAGCACATAGAATGCTAGGTATGATAAGGAAAGGAATGGAAAATAAAACAAAAGATATTATAATGCCTCTATATCGTTCCATGGTGAGACCGCACCTTGAATATTGTGTGCAATTCTGGTCGCCATATCTTAAAAAGGATATAGCAATTTTAGAAAAGGTTCAGAGAAGAGCCACCAAAATGGTAAAGGGGATGGAAGGCTACTCCTATGAAGAAAGGCTAAAAAGGTTGGGGCTCTTTAACCTGGAAAAGAGACGGCTGAGGGGAGATATGATAGAAGTCTATAAATTAATGAACGGAGTGGAACGGGTAAACGTAGATCGATTGTTTACCTTATCAGAATATAGAAAGACTAGGGGACATGCAATGAAGCTACAGGGTAAACTATTTAAGACTAATAAAAGAAAATATTTTTTCACTCAACGTGTAATCAAACTCTGGAATTTGTTACCGGAGGATGTAGTAAAGGCTGTTAGTGTAGCTGGGTTTAAAAAAGGTTTGGACAAGTTCCTGGAGGAAAGGTCCATAAACCATTATTAAGAAGGGACCCAGGATATCAATGCTTGAACCAATACAAGCATTGTGGAACCTGTGTCCCTTGGGGAAACTGCTAGGTACGTATGACCTAGATTGGCCACTGTTGGAAACAGAATACTGGGCTTGATGGACCTTGGTCTGACCCAGTATGGCATATCTTATGTTCTTATGTTCTTATATGTTCTAAGGAGCAATAGAGGAAGTGCCCATTCTTCAGCAGGGTGCAGGGTTCTACTCCCCCTATTTTCTTATTCCAAAGAAAACAGGAGGACACAGACTCATTCTAGACCTCAGAGAATTGAACAAATATCTGTTCCGAGAAACGTTCAAAATGATTTCTCTGGGAGCTCTTCTGCCATACCTTCAAAGTCAGGATTGGCTTTGTTCTCTAGATCTAAAGGATGCATATGCTCACATTGTGATCCATCTGGACCACAGGAAATTCTTACGATTCCTTTTCAAGGGAAAACATTTCCAATACAGGGTTCTTCCCTTTGGTCTGGCTTCGGCACCAAGAGTATTCACGAAATGCATGGCAGTAGTAGCTGCATTTTGCGAACCTTGGATATTCGTCTTCCCTTACTTGGACGACTGGCTCATTCGAGATGCGAATCCTTCAATACTTGGGATTGGTCATAAACCTCCCAAAATCCCAACTTGCTCCGTCTCAGTCCCTAGAGTTCATAGGAGCCCGTCTAGATACCAGACAGTCAAGGGCTTTTCTCCTACAACCCCGCTGTCTTCGTATAATGCAGCTTGCTTTTCAAGCAGTGGTGAAGTCCTCCCTAACTGCTTGAGAACTACTACAACTATTGGGACACGAGCAGCCCAGTGGACCCTATCTACACAGTGGACACAGGCCACAGGACATCCGTCTGACAAGATATCAAACTCACAACGACTGATCTTGTCCCTACAATGGTGGCAATCACTGGAAAATCTTCTAGTGGGGTCTCCTTTCCAGCAACCCCTATTCCAGGCCACCCTAACAGATGCATCACAGGTGGGATGGGGAGTACACCTGCATCATCTCTCTACCCAGGGTACCTGGACTCCACAGGAGGCTTGTCTTCACATAAACCTTCTGGAACTCAGAGCAATCTATCTAGCTCTACGAGTATTCAATGCCCAGCTCAGCTACAAGACAGTCCTAGTCCAAACGGACAATCAAGTAGCTATGTTCTACGTGACCAAGCAGGGCGGAACAGGCTCTCTGTCGTTATGCAACGAAGCTTTACGACTATGGGCCCTTGCCAGAGAGCATCAAATTCACCTTCTCGTGGTATATCTTCCAGGTATTCAAAACCTTTGGGCAGACAAACTCAGCCGAGTACTGCTGCCTCACGAATGGTCTCTCCACCTAGACCAGGTGGCCAAGATATTTCAGATCTGGGGAACCCCAGACATAGACCTATTTGCAAGTCCACTGAATGCCAAACCTCCCCGGTTCTGTTCCAGGATTCCGGCTCAAAATTGCCAGACAAGGGACGCCTTCCTTCTTCACTGGGGTCACGACTTCCTCTATGCCTTCCCACCTATTCCCCTCATCCCCAAAATACTCTTCAAGCTTCAGAGAGATAGGGGTCGTATGATCCTCATAGCGCCACGGTGGCCACGCCAAACGTGGTATTCTCTGCTTCTACATCTCTCTCAAGCTGCATCTCTGGAGAGGCTATGCTCCAGATCTCCTCTCCCAAGAGAACGGGATGCTATGGCACCCGAATCCCCAGTCCCGGCATCTCAGGGCCTGGTTGCTGAAAGCTTAGACCTTCAGGATCTTAACCTTTCCCAACAGGTAAAGGATATCCTTCAGTCTTCTAGAAAACCTTCCACAAGACGCTCTTACGCCTTCAAGTGGAAACGTTTTACTATATGGTGTTCACAGAAGGGGTTAAACCCCCTTATGTTACCTTTGGAATCGATACTAGAGTATCTACTTCATCTATCAAATTCTGGTCTAAAGACCAATTCAGTAAGAGTCCATCTTAGTGCAATTGCAGCTTCCTATAAGCCTCTAAATGGACAACCAATTTCCTCTCATCCACTCATAACAAGATTTATGAGAACTCTTCTATTAACAAATCCTCCCATCTGGGATTTAAACCTAGTTCTCGAGCAGCTTATGAAACCGCCTTTTGAACCTTTAGCCACTACAACCCTAAAGCTTTTGTCCTGGAAGGTCATCTTCCTAATTGCAATCACCTCTGCACGTCGCATTAGTGAATTGCAAGCTTTAGTGGCTGACCCTCCTTATACTAGGTTTCACCATGATAAGGTTGTTCTTAGAACTCATCCACACTTTATGCCAAAGGTGGTTTCGCCTTTTCATTTAAATCAATCAATTTATCTTCCTGTATTCTTTCCGAGGCCTCATGCCTCTAATGCAGAAAGGAACCTTCATACTTTGGATTGTAAAAGAGCCTTGGCTTTTTACCTACAAAGAACACAGCAACACAGAAAGTCTTCTCAACTTTTTTTTGCTTTTGATTCTAGTCATTTTGGACTTCCAGTCTCCAAGAGAACTCTGTCCAAATGGATTGCACATTGCATATCCTTTGCTTATGAGAGTAAGAGTCTTCTTCTTCAAGGCCATGTCACAGCTCATAATGTGAGAGCCATGGCAGCCTCTATGGCTAACCTTCACTCTGTGTCTATTGATGACATTTGTCGAGCAGCCACCTGGGCTTTGGTACACACCTTTATACAGCCCACTACTGCCTAGATAAAGCCTCCCATCGGGATGCCTTCTTTGGCCAAGCTGTTCTTCAAAATCTCTTCTAGACCTATTTCAACTCCTATCCACCAACCCTGGTGGGATGCCAGAGATCCATGGGAGGAAGCATGGCCCACCTTACTTGGGTGGCAGCTTCCTGGGGATATCTCCCTGGCATCTTCAGCTAGGGAGGCCCCATATGTGAAGACTACATTCCTGCTTGTTCCTGGAGATAGCATAGTTACTCATCTGTAACAGGTGATCTCCGGGAACAGCAGGAATTTAGTCTTCACAACCCACTCACCTCCCCTAGGAGTTGTTACTCTATCTCTCTGTCTCTTTCCTCTCTCCCTCTATCCTTTCACTCAGCTACAAACTTAACTGAAGAGGGACAGTTGGAAAGGCGGGAAGGCAAGCGCGCATGTGCTGAGGGATGCTCCCAAAAGCGTTCCTATTGGACGCTGGGGAGCGTTCCTGCGCAGGCTCTGTCGGTACCGACGATACCCATATGTGAAAACTAAATTCCTGCTGTTCCCGGAGATCACCTGTTACAGGTGAGTAACTACGCTTTATCAGTAAATGTGTAACCTCCTGCTTTATCAGTATATTATGATATGATTAATAATTCTCCTAATTATTTTTTACTCTTCTCTACACACATTTATATCTCACTATTACCTAGGCCAATGCTTCCCAAATTTTTATCCAATGACCTCATTTTAACCCTTTAAAATTCAAATGACCCAAATGATGATGAAAACAAAATATTAGACCTCCATTCCATTCCCTCATCCACTCCCCCAACTAGCCAAAACATTAAGACAGCACGTGTTCATACAGCCTAGTACTCTGCATGGGACTCCTGTCTAACTTAGTCTCTAGGCTGTCTGCCACTACTGGGTGTAAGTCACATTAGAGATCCGGAAGAAGAGGTAGTTAGCCCTGTTTCTGTGATCCCATCTGCCTCTGGTGTGACCCCATTTGCATCCAGGAGAGAGAGTGTATTTGGTATTGAGAAACCTATTCACATACTTACAGTACATTACTTTTCACCAAAAAAAAAATCCTGGGTTGTTCAGAGCTAATAATCAATCTGCATTGCTTATTCATAACAACTGGTAACTGCATTACTACTGTCTTATGTGATCTGCAACAACTCTCAACTATAGAGACCACGTCGGTGGCTGATTCATCCTGTTTGTCAACAGTAAAAATGAACTTGCCTACCTGCAGTGGGTCTTGTCTGCTCAGCTACCCAAGATTCGATTTTAAGCTACATATGAGTTGAGGTACTAGCACAGAGTTGGCAACATGTAGAAACAACTATGCATACTCGGGAAAACTTTAAGTTGACTCTGAGCTCTGGGAGAATTACTCAACACTGTTGAATGGCATCGACCCTTGTGTGTCTGATTTATCCTGTGGTCTAGAAGAATCCCTATTACAGGTAAGCAATTTTGCTATATTTGTTGTCAGAGCTGAAACTAATACCCACTACATGTTATTTTTGAAGGCAGATGGTACATAATGGTGGTAGAACTTGCAAATGTTCAGTTTTGCCTCTATTCAGTATTGATGGGGGATTTCTTCCATATATACACTGAACTGAAACTTCAAAAATTGATGTGTATAATGTCCATTGTGTTTTCCAATATGTTGAAAAATGAGGTTCCATATAAATACAAAGCTAGTTTTGTTGTTAATGAAGAGGTTGTGACAGTAATATGATTCATATCATGAAGAGTGTTTGGCTCTTCTCCGGCAACAGATATTTTGGATTAAGAATGGTGGGTTAATTATGTCTCATTCATTTCTAAGCAAAGTATGTTCACTCATTCACTCATCTAAAGAAAAATAAAGAATCTCAAAGTCTGTATTTAAAAATGAAAATTAAAAGTAAGATTACACTTTAAGTCAAAATTGTATCTTCTCAAATGCTAGTCTCATACTAAAATAATGTATGTTACTATAGGTGGTTGCTGCCGAACTACTCCTTCTGATATTGCTGATTTACAACAGATGTTGAGACAGGAGCAAGCAGCTAAATACATTTCTTGATTCTGGCTGCATTGTAAGAAGATCACCTCATTCTTCAAAAAGAATAAGAAAAATGGTATGCATCATAAGGAAAGGTTTCAGGATTGTACCTTTTGAACCTTTGCTTTTATTTTGAGCAAGCCAAGAAATTTATTGATCACAAAATTTGGTCCAGAAGAGTATGTAAAGAGAGATAGCAGAACTAGAAAAGTTACAGAGAACATTAACAGAGAGAGAATGATGGTAGAATCACAGTGAAGCTCATCCCCATTCAAATATGTACAACTGTGCCACCACATCTTATCAGCCAGGTGACCACACCAGGCAAGGAGTCCCTGACCATTAAATCACCCTCTTGCTATGTCTTTATATGACACCGTTGTGTAAATAGTTACTTTTGTTATCCAAATTGGTTCTCCTGTTAATTGTAAACTCTAGACTTATGTACCCTGTCTGATTGTTATGTTCCATGTAAACCGCGCTGATGCTGAATAGTGCGGTATAGAAGAAATTGTAAATAAATAAATAGATAAAGATCATCCAATCTGTCCATCTATATATACCAACAACTAAACTCTATAAATATTTTACTCTCCTCTGCTCTTGTCCCATGCTTTCTTGAATTCAGATAGTAACATAGTAGATGACGGCAAATAAAGACCAGCATGGTCTATCTAGTCTGCCCAGGAAGATGGCAAGAGTAGGTGCAGGCCACACCTCTCCATCTCTTTGTTTGGGGGTGAACCCACCTCTCCATGTAGGACACGCCTATTTGTTGAGACATTAGATGGTTTAGAAGTTATATGTTTCAGTTTATTTTGTTTTTATCCTGTTGCTATAAAGGGATCCACTGTGTTTGTCCCATGCCGTTTTGAATTCCATCCGTGTTTGCCCCCACCACTTCCATCGGGAGGGCATTCCAAGCAGTGAAAAAATATTTCCTGACTTTGCCTTTCAATTTACCACCTTGCAGCTTCATGTTATGCCCTCTAGTTTTACAGCTTCCCTGTCTTTGGAAGAGGTTTGTTTGTTCATCATTTCTCTTTAAGTATTTAAAGGTCTGAATCATATCTCCCCTGTCCCTCCTTTCCTCCAAAGTGTACATATTTAGGTCTTCAAGTCTCTTCTCATAAGGCTTTTGACGCAGGCTCCAAATCATTTTGGTCACCTTCCTCTGAACAGTTTCCAGTCTTTTTTACATCTTTTGCAAGATATGATCTCCAAAACTGAACACAGTATTCCAAGTGAGGCCTCACCAGTGACTTGTACAGTGGCATAAGTACCTCTTCCTTTCTGCTGGTAATCCCTCTTTGTATGCAGCCCAACATCCTCCTGGCTTTTGCCACCGCCTTGTCGCACTGCTTTGCCACCTTCAGATCATCAGAGATAATCACACCAAGGTCTTTCTCCTGAATTGTGCACACCAACCTCTCGCCCCCTAGCACGTACATTTCCCTTGGATTTCTGCTACCCAAGTGCATGACACTGCACTTTTTCGCATTAAATCATAGTTGCCAAGCATTAGACCATTCTTCAGCTTTTGTAGATCTTTCCTCATGTTAACCACTCCCTTGGGGGAGTCCATTCTTGCAAATTTTTGTGTCATTTGCAAAAAGACAGACTTTTCCATTCAGTCCTTCAGCAATATCACTCACAAATACATTGAACAGTGCTGGGCCCACGACCGAATCCTGGGGCACCCCGCTAATCACCTTTCTTTCATCTGTGTGAGCTCCATGTACCATCACCTTCTGTTGTCTGTCAGTCAACCAATTTCTAATCCAGTTTACCATCTTGGGACCCATCCCCAAGCTACTGAGTTTATTGACAAGCCTCCTATGAGGAACAGTATCAAAGGCTTTGCTGAAATCCAGGTAGATGACATCCATCACATGCCCCTGATCTAGTTCCTTGGTCACCCAGTCAAAAAACTCAATCAGATTTGTTTGGCAAGACCGTCCTTCGGTAAAATCATGTTGCCTCGTATTTTGCAACCTGTTGGTTTTGAGAAAGTTCACTATTCGCTCTTTCAGGAGTGCCTCCATTACTTTTCCCGCCACGAGGTAAGGCTCACGGGCCTGTAGTTTGACACTTCTTCCCTGTCACCACTTTTGTGTAGAGGTACGACATCAGCCATTCTCCAGTCCTGAGGAACCTTTCCTGTTTCCAAGGATCTGTTGAAGACATCCTTTAACGGTCCTGCAAGAACCTCTCTCAGCTCTTTCAGTATCCTGGGATGTATCCCATCCGGTCCCATGGCTTTGTCCACTTTCAGTTTAGCAAGTTTTTCTAACACCTCATCTTCTGTGAATGGTGTGGTATCTACTCACAGAAGATGAGATGTTAGAAAAACTTGCTAAAGTGAAAGTGGACAAAGCCATGGGACCGGATGGGATACATCCCAGGATACTGAAAGAGCTGAGAGAGGTTCTTGCAGGACTGTTAAAGGATGTCTTCAACAGATCCTTGGAAACAGGAAAGGTTCCTCAGAACTGGAGAATGGCTGATGTTGTACCTCTAAACAAAAGTGGTGACAGGGAAGAAGTGTCCTAGCATCCGTCACCTTCGTTGGAATGCTCTTCCACACACCTCCCACATTATCCTGAGATTACCACATTATCCTGAGATTAGTTCCCGAGATTACTCCTGAGTGTCTCTCTCCTTCATTTTATGCCCTATAGTTCCAGAGCTTTCTTTTCAATTGAAGAAGGCCTGCCTCCTGTGCATATATGCCACAGAGGTATTGTACTGATACATTTCTATCATATCTCCCCTACCCCTTCTTTCTTCAAAGTGTACCTATTGACATCTTTAAGTTTGTCCCCCTATGGTTTATGCTGAAGGCCACTGACCATTTTAGTGGCAGCCCTCTGCACCTGCGGGAGACACAAGGAGCAAGAGTGGTGATGAGACAAATGCTTATTCCAGATACATTTATTGAAGTTCCCCAACGCGTTTCGGCGGAACGCCTTCCTCAGGGGGGTTACAAAGACTAACAAATATAATATAAAAACACATATTAGAACATATTAAAAACATGTAAAACTAAAATAAAACTAATCAAGCTACACGGGCATGAGTAAAAAACAAAACCATCAATACTTAAACCAATAAATAAATAAATAGAACAAAATTATCATGCTAAAACAATAAATAGTGTTGTACATAATGACATCCTCTAATACAGCTGTATACATAAACACAAATGAGGAAAACCATAAAAGAACACACACAAGACGCAGGGCAGAAAACAAACTATCAAAGAGACCAAATGACAATCAATACTCGCTGATATATATCACGAGAAGAATGTCCATGTGTTAGAATGTGGCAAACAATCACCGTTGAGCCAACGGTGAAGGAGCCATGTATACAAACATCAATAAGCTATAACATAATAATATCATAAGATTAGAGTACAATGTGAGGCATTTAGTCTAAAAAAGAGTCACCATATTATCATTCTTAAAGAGAATATAAAACTGGCACAATGACCATATTCACATTTAAAAACTGACCAAAGCGACAAACAACAACATCATGTATAAAAAACATACGTAATAATAATACTAAAAGGACTGCAGATCCTGGGGGCAGAGAGAGTTGAACAATATACTTACTTAAAACAGAATATCTCCTAAATAGTGACGTGTTCTCTAAACCAAAACCGTAGTGACAAGCACACTGAAAAAGCATAAATAATGTAAGTTAGAGAACTTATGTGACAACATCATTTGGTAATAAATACGGATGATGTCCATTAGCAAATTCAATCGCATCTCTAAAATAAAGCTGTATTTAAAAACATCATATGCTTAGAGAAACTTAGAGCACTGTAAAAAACGTTGTATAAAAATGCTGTTTAGAAATAGCATCCAGACTTATATTTGAAAGAGGTTTGTTTATACACCATCTTCCGAGGCGAATGAAGTTAACTGGAAATAGAGTGCACCGTCTAAAAATATCGTTGAGCAGAAAATACAAGAATTGATTAAAATGCCCAAACACAGTCTCATACAAAACGACGTTTTTTACAGTGCTCTAAGTTTTATGGTTTTCCTCATTTGTGTTTATGTATACAGCTGTATTAGAGGATGTCATTATGTACAACACTATTTATTGTTTTAGCATGATAATTTTGTTCTTACTATTTATTTATTTATTGGTTTAAGTATTGATGGTTTTGTTTTTTACTCATGCCCGTGTAGCTTGATTAGTTTTATTTTAGTTTTACATGTTTTTAATATGTTCTAATATGTGTTTTTATATTATATTTGTTAGTCTTTGTAAACCCCCTGAGGAAGGCGTTCCGCCGAAACGCGTTGGGGAACTTCAATAAAAGTATCTGGAATAAGCATTTGTGTCATCGCCACTCTTGCTCCTTGTGTCTCCTGTTTGATACTGCGAGAGCTGCTGCTCTCTTTGTGCCAGCCCTCTGCACCTGCTCCTGTATATATCTTTTTGAAAGTGCAATCTCTGGAACTGTACACAGTAATGCAGATATGATCACACCAGAGACAAAAATGAATGGGGTAGAAGAGAATAAAAGGTTCTCCGTTGACTAGCAGGAAGTAAGTCCTCACGTATAGGTGACGTCCACGAAGGGGACCCGCGCGGGAACACTCCCCAGCTTCTAATGGAAGCTTTTGGGAGGCCCCATTGCACATGCATACCTGCCTTCCAACCTGCTGCGGTGGCATCTTCTTCAGTCTTCTTTTTTTTTGCGGAGTACCTAGGACATGTTCCTGCACCACTGGAAAAATTATTTTCGTTTTTGCCCTTTTGGGGTCCCCTTTCATCTAGTTTTCAATGCTTATCAGTAGCGCCATCCCATTACTACCTCTTCCAACATATTTTTGTCCTTTTTTCCTTCTTTTTTGTTTTCCTGCAGTTGGCACCATCAAGCCATTGAACCTTGCCAGGGCCATGTTACAGGACATGTCTCAGAAGCCAGCAAGTGGGTTAAAAACTGCACTAAGTGTGCCCGGACTATCTCGTTCATGGACCAGCACAATTGGTGCCTTCAGTGCTAGGGCCCCAACTACCAGCCCGCCTCTTGTAACTTGTGCTTGAAGATGACAAGAAGGGGCCTAAAGGGTCAAGAGAAGAAGCAGGAGTTCCTCTTCAGGCTGACAGATTCTGCAATTTCAACCCTGGCATCAACCCCAGTGTCCTTGGGCACTGCAGAGGCATCTGCATCGAGAGGAGCCTGAGCGAACTCTGAGTTGAAGGGCCCCAGTGCCCTGTAGTGAAGAAGCTCTGTTGACCTTCGCCTGGAATAGACTTAATTGACCCTATTGTCATCTAAGGGAGTATCTGAGCACAAGGCCAAGGTCTTTGTTCACCAACATTGGAGCCCTTCCTGAAGTGATGTGGAGGGCGATGGCTGGGAGTGGCCCACACCAGGGTACCAGATGGGTGCCGGGATTTCCCTACAAGGGCGACAGAGCTGGTAGCTAAAGTCGTAATTCCGTCCACGATGCCTTTGGAGATGGCAGAGAAATGCCTTTGAGCCCTCAAGGCCCATACAGCAGCGGTGTTGGCCACGCAACCGGTGTGCTGCTCAGTGCCTTGTGCATCACCACTGCAGGCAGTGCAGCCAATCCTCGAGATTCATGCACCGATGCAGGGTATTCGGTCGGTGATCTGGATCAACACCAGTTCTTACAGCCATCTCCCTGTTGAGCATATCTGGGTCCGATGCCACAGTGAGGCCACAGAAGCATTCGATGCACCATCAGTCTCAGAGGTGCTCTTCCTCTCTGCGCAGTCAGAGTCGACACCGGGATGAGGCCCGACTTGACTTCAAATTCCTCTACTCCAATGGCTGGGAGACCGAGGTGGAATCGGAGTTGTTCGGGAACAGATCTCCCGAGCTCCCTTCGTACCCCTCTCCTCCTCACAAGTGGCAGAAGTTGCCCCCGGAGGACATGTCCATCCAGGACTTCATGCAGAATATGGCCAAAGCCATCCCCTTCACCCTGGAGTAAGAGGGCAAGCCTAGGGTGGAGGAACTGGAGATTCTTCAATATTCTTTGGCCCTCGAGAAGGCTGTGACTGTGCCGGTACACCAGATCCTGTAGAGCAGTGGTTCTCAACCTTTTTTGTACCGTGACCCCTTTTACCATTGGTCAACTTGTGATGATCCCCAATGATAAAATCAAAGGCGTCTCTCTTCCTTTACCGTTAACGCATTGTCGCTGTAATCATTTGTTGAATTATTAATATATTATAGGCCTTTGCATTATGTTTTTAGTTATAAAATTTACTTATTTAAACCACAATAATTAATCCCAATAACAAGTAACAATATTTGATTTCAAAATTATTATGATTTTGTAGTCAAATCACTAATATGAAATAAAATTATTTTTTCTACCTTTGTTGTCTGACCAATTTATTCTCTGATCATGCTGGTCCCGATCTGAGGCTTCTGCTTTCCTGTCTTCTATTAGCTCTCTTTCTGTGGTCTATGGTCCATCTGCCATTCCTTATCTCTTGTTTTCTTCACTTCTTTCCATCAGCCTATTTCCAGTCCCAGTAACCCTCCCCAGTATCAGCCCCTTTCCAGTCCTCACTCCCAGTACCTTCCAATGTCAACTTGCATTTCCATGACTGCCACTGGTGTCCATTCTCTTCCAGTCCCCCTCCTTCTCCACTGACCAGTCTCTTCTAGTACAAATACCATGGCAGCCCCTCTCAGATCCACTCCCTTCCAGTTCCATTCTCCCATCCCCTCGTATCAGCCCATTTATAGCCTTAGCCCCCAGTTTTCTTCCAGGGCCAGCAGCTCTATCCTCCCCTCCCCACAATCAGCCCATTCCCAGTCGAAGCCCCCCAATCAGCTCACTTCCAGTGCTAGTCCCCCCTCAACCCCATTACCAGTGCTAGCCTCCCATAATCAGCCCAATACCAGTCCTAACCCCCCATCAGCTCATTACCAGTCCTAGCCTCCACTCAGCCCATTTCCAGTCGTAGCCCCCCCCCCCCGATCAGCTCATTTCCAATGCTAGCCTCCCATCAGTCCATTACCAGTCCTACCCCACCCCATCAGCCCATTACCTGTCCTTCCCTCCCCTAATCAGCTCATTTCCAGTGCTAGGTCCCCCTCAACCCCATTACCAGTGCGAGGCGCCCCAAGTCAGCCCATTACCAGTCCTACCCCCCATCAGCCCATTGCCAGTCTTACCCCCCCCCATCAGCCTAATACCAGTCCTAGCCTCCTCTAATCAGCCCATTTCCAGTCCTAACCTCACCGATCAACTCATTTCCAATGCTATGTTCCCCTCAACCCATTACCAGTGCTAGGCTCCCCTAATCAGCCCATTACCAGTCTTACCCCCCCCATCAGCCTATTACCAGTCCCAACCCCACCCCATCAGCCCATTCCCAGTCCTAGCCTTCCCTAATCAACCCATTACCAGTCCTAGCCCTCCCATCTGCCCATTACCAGTGCTAGCTCCCCCATCAGCCCATTATAATGCTAACCCACACTGTCTCCTCTCTGTCTAGCATTTATCCTCTGTCTGGCCCCTTTGTCCATGTCAGCCCCCTTCCCTCCCTCCCTCCATGTCAGCCCCCTCTGTCCATGTCAGCCTCCATCCCTCCATGTCAGCCCCCCTCTGTCCATGTCAGCCCCCCTCCCTCCCTCCATGTCAGCTCCCCCCTGTCCATGTCAACCCTCTCCCTCCATCCATCCATATCAGCCCCCTCCCTCCCTCCATTCAGCCCCCCTCTGTCCATGTCAGAGGGGCGCTGACATGGATGATAAACAACTTTCTTTGGAGGCGGGACAATGCTGCACGGTGTCATGCCCATAGCCCCTTATTTATTTATTTTTCTTATATACCGCGCTATTATAATCAGTGCGGTTTACATTTGAAACAGAACATACAAGAATGTAACAAGTTACATCGAGTTTTTTACATTGAACAGGGAATGTAAACATGGAGAAAAAACGAGGAAAAAAACTATGTACACATTATATACAAATTATAATACTCTTACAGATAAATAAAGATAAGACATTTACCTAGAGGCTTGGCTGGAGGGTCAAGGAGGCCGGTAAGGAGAGATAATGGTTAGCCGTTATCTACAGGAAGATGATCTGAGGGACGGGCTAGGTAGGGAGGTAAGGTGGGGGCAGTGTAAGTGTCGGGAATGGTGTCAGGGTAATATTGTAAGAATAGGTGATGTTTGAGGGCTTTTCGAAATAGTGCCAGGTTTGAGATGGCCCGGATTTCGGCTGGGAGGGCATTCCATGCCATAGGTGCAAAAATGGAGAAGGCTCTACTTGCTGTTGTTTTCTTACATTTTATCAACAGTTTTGGGACTTCGAGTTTATTCAACGAAGTTCTATTGTCTGGAGTGCTGTTGAGAAGATCACTGATGGGTGTGGGTGGATGGTTCTTACGGGCCTTGAACGTCATGACAAGAGCCTTGAAGTGGATTCTGGCCCACAGCGGGAGCCAGTGTAGGTTCTTTAGAACTGGCGTTATGTGGTCTGATCTTGAGAGCCCTGACAGTGCCCTTGCAGCTGAGTTCATGGCAAGACGTAACGGGTTAAGAGTCGACTGTGGGAGTCCCAGTAGGATAATGTTGGCAAAGTCGAGGTGTGGGATGACTAAGGCTTGGAATATTGAGCAGTAGTCAGGGAAGTCAAGCAGTGGGCGGAGATGGCGTAGTGATCGGATCTTATGATAGATTGCTTTAGTTGTGTTTATACTCCTTACATGAGTATGGAGGGGCGTGCTTGTTAGATAAAGTTCCCCAATTTAAGCAATGTTTCAGACTGGCTATCTTGCAAAGGATTGTGGTACTGGTAGTCCAGTCATGCGGTACTTGCTTTGGAGGTAAATGAAGAGAATGTAGTTGGCTCGAGTGTAAGGCAGTAACAGAATATTTATTTATAAGGTAAATCCAGATGCACACAGATTCTATTTGGTAACACCTCAGGATGTATTTTCCAGGATTTTTATATTCAAAATAACAAATACAACTGAAGGGTAAAGCAAGTTGCTTGTAAAGTTCATTAACAACAGAAAGTCCTTCTCAGTCACTGCTGGCACACCTGCTCAGCAGGACTGGATTAAAGGAAAACAAACTCAAAAGCTTCTTCACCAAAAACTGCTTTCCTTTTTACATTTAAAGCACTTTTGTATCCAATGTGTGTATAGCCTGAGCTGTGCTGCTGTGATACCAGCTGGCTAACAAGCTCCAATCAACAGCTCTTTGCCTTTCTCTGCACAAGTATTTACAGAAACGTTTAGTGCCAGATACTAGAATGTTTTCCCTTTTGATGTTTGATCCTACTTTCAGGATTTCTCTATGCTAGCAACCTTGCAATAAGAACAGTCCATGAGATCATCTTCCCCCTCTGTAATTATAGCCTGTTCTTCTACTTGCATTGGCTCTATATCAGGAGGTAGATCAGAGGGCTTCATTAACTGACCTTCACCAGGACAGGAACCGTGTCTAAACATTTTGCCTTGCTTTAGGTTAGATAAATGCTCATAGTTCATACCTGGGTTAAAGCTGGCATTAGGCTGTCCTCTCCAATATTCTGGCCAGTATGTATTGAAGCTTTTATATCCTGTCCTCCAGTCTACATTCCTGGACCTCAGGGTATCTGCTCCATACCTCTTCTTAGGGTTCCTAGCTGCAGCTCTCCAAGCCTTTGGATTTCCCCAATCCCTTGAAGCTGGCTTCTCCCAGGAATCTCTCCAAGAACCTGTACTTCTCAGAGCTCCTCTTTCCTTGCTCTCAAGCTTGCCTTCAAGCCTCCTCTCAGGATTGCCTCCTCGCTCTCCTCGTCGTCCAGGCTTAGGCTTTCCTCCTTCTCTCCCAGGCTTTCCTTGTCTGCTCTCTGCATATTCTGCTCTAGTTTTAAAGTTCCCAGTTTCCAACCACTCCCTTGCAGTCCCCAGGTGTTGGTGATCAAAGTCTCTCCTGGTAGCTGAATAATTAGGAGTGATGTAAGGGTTTCTCAATCTGGGCTTAAACTCCTGCACCTCATCTCCACTAGGGGCTCTCTGCAGGCCACTGCAGCCTGGAATAACCTGTCTTTTAGGTAAATATGCAGTTTTACTTTTGTGACCTGCCAAAACAGGTCCCTTGATTAGGGTAAATTCCCTTCCTTTACTAGTATCCTCTAGGCCAGGGGTCTCAAACTCAAATTGCTTTGAGGGCCAAATGAGGACTTGTAAAGTAACCCGGGGGCCGCATAAGACGTGGGGCCTCATTTGCATAAGGGGCCTCATTTGCATAAATATTTGCATAATGTTACCATACACTAACTTTTAGTAAACATGCCTCTTAATGAGTATGGATAAAGAAAGACTAAAAGATTTAGAAATAGGAAGACAATAATTAAACTGGGAACCCCAAAAGCCAAACTTGGAATGTACAACAACACTGTAGAAATAAAACTATAAATTAATTTCCTCTTGTACTAAACAAAGTGCAAACATTAATGATGCACATTTCCCAGAGCTGACATATTCCAGTTAATAAATTCAAAATAAAGAGATATTTTTCTACCTTTTGTGCATTTTTTTTCAGTTGCAATTGCTCCAGCCACTTCTGGTTTCTTCGTGTCTTCTGCTGTCTCCATCGTCTGCTGTCCATTTGTCCTTTCTTCTCTCTCTTCTAGTTTTTTTCCATTCTCTCTCTACATCTGCTTTAACATACTAATCTTTCTCCTTTTGCTCTTTCCTCATTCCTATTTCATCCACTCAAATTTTACCCCTCCATCCTCAATCCCCACTTACTCTCCCAATACCTGGCCAATTGTAGATTTGTCTTCTCTTCCAGACAAAATATTTTTCCCCTCTCCATTTCACTTTCCCAGCTCCATCCCATTCTAATCCTCCCCCAACATCAGCTCCCTTCTAGTTCCAGCCCCACCCAGCATCTGCTCCTTTCTAGTCCCTGCATCAGTCCATTTCCAGTCCTATCCTAGCCTCACCATCAGCCCATTTCCAATCCTAGCCCCCCATCAGCCCATTTCCAATCCTAGCTCCCTCCCCTCACAGCCCATTTCCATTCCAAGCCCCCCTCCCCATCAGCCATTTGCAGTTCAAGCCCCCCTTGCACTCAGCCCATTTCCAGTCCTAGCAACCCCCCCAGCCCATTACCAGTCCTAGACCCCCCATAGCCCATTACCAGTCCTAACCTCCCCATAGCGCACTTCCAGTCTTACCCCCCATCACCCCATTTTCAGTCTTACCCCCCCATAGCCCATTACCAGTCCTAGTCCCCCCCATAGCCCACTTGCAGTCGTATCCCCCATCACCCCATTTTCAGTCTTACCTCCCCTCATAGGCCATTACCAGTCCTAACCCCCCAATCAGCCCACCTCCAGTCCTAACCCCCATCTGCCCATTTCCAGTCCTAGCCCCCACCATAGCCCATTACCAGTCATAACCCCCCCCTGCCAATAGCCCACTTCCAGTCCTAACCCCCATCTGCCCATTTCCAGTCCTAGCCCCCACCATAGCCCATTACCAGTCATAACCCCCATTACCCCATTTCAGTCAGCCCCTCCATAGCTCATTACGGGCCAGCGAAGGAGGGAAACAAAAAAAACCCAAAACCCTGGCTTCTGCCGTTGCCGCCGTGGCAGCGGCAGAATCAATTGTCAAATTTAAAAAAAAAAGACTTCTGCTGCTCAAGCAGCAAAATCAGCTGTCCTGCGGCCCCTTCCCCTGTGCCCGGAGATCCGAGTCTGCTCTATCAGCGGCGTGCTTTTCAAGCCGCGAGGAGAGTATTCCCCTCTCGCGCGGCTTGAAACCGCGCGAGAGGGGAATACTCTCCTCGCGGCTTGAAAAGCACGCCGCTGATAGAGCAGACTCGGATCTCCGGGCACAGGGGAAGGGGCCGCAGGACAGCTGATTTTGCTGCTTGAGCAGCAGAAGTCTTTTTTTAAAAAATTTGACAATTGATTCTGCCGCTGCCACGGCGGCAACGGCAGAAGCCAGGGTTTTGTGTTTTTTTTTGTTTTCCTCTGTCGCGGGCCGCACAAAGTTGTCTCGCGGGCCGCATGCGGCCCACGGGCCGCGTGTTTGAGACCCCTGCTCTAGGCTCTGGGCAGCTTCCTCATCACAACGGATCCCGTTGAGAGACAGGAAGGCTCCGAACCAGTTTTACAGGCATAGCCGTGGTTCCCTAAGAGGCAGGGAGCCGCGGCTGCATTAGAAGGGAGTCGGTGAGTTTGCTGCTGCCGCCGAGAAGCGGACTCGGCAGTGGCAGCAACTTGTGTGCTTTTAAAAAAAATTTTTTTAACTTGGCGGAGTGAGTCGACTCCCGCTAAATCCTGTCGCGACCCCCGTGGGGGTTGCGACCCACAGGCTGAGAACCGCTGCTGTAGAGGCTGCAAATGAGGATGTGGGAAAAATGCAAACCCCCCCCCATTTTCCAAGTTCATTTGTAGCAAAACAAATCTGAGTGACATTTGGACCATTAGATGAAAAAAGGGTAAAATGGGATAGACTGAATGAATGCTTTGGTCTTTACTGAAGAAGATGTAGGGAAGTTACCCATGCCTGAAATTGTGTTTAAAGGTGATGCATCAGAAAAATTGAAAGAAATATTGGTAAACCAGAAAGATGTATTACAACTATTTGATAAACTGAAGAGTAGCAAATCACCTGGACCGGATGGTATACATTTGAGGTTATTGAAAGAACTGAAATATGAGATTGCATATTTCATTAAACTATCATTAAAATCATCTGTAGTACGTGAAGATTGGAGAATGACCAATGTAACGCCAATTTTTAAAAAGGGTTCCAGGAGTGATCCGGGAAACTAGACCAGTGAGTACTGGGCAAAATGGTAGAAACCATTACAAACAAGAAAATTACTGAACATTTATTTTATGGTTTAATGGGAGAAAGCCAACATGGATTTAGCCAAGGAAAGTCTTATTTATTTATTTTATTTATTTACATTCTCTTATATACCGCGCTATTCTGCATCAGTGCAGTTTACATTGAACAAACTGAAATTACATTGAACAGGGAATTATAACTTGGAGATAACTATTTTACAGGGAACATGGGCTATGGAGGGTTAAGTGGCTTGCCCAAGACCACAAGGAGCACCTGTGGGACTAGAAATCCCATTCCTTCCGGCCCAAGGTTGCTGTCCTCTAGTGGGATTTGAACCCCCGACCTTCCGGCCTGAAGTACCTTGCCCCAACCACTAGGCCACTCCTCCACTCCACTCCATTCTTGTCTTGTTACATTTTTTTGAAGGTGTGAATAAACAGGTAAACAAAGGTGAGCGGTTTATATAGTATATCTGGATTTTCAGAAAGCCTATGACAAGGTCCCTCATGAGATACTCTTAGAGAAATTAAAATTCATGGGATTGGAGGCAGTGTAGTACTGTGGATTAGGAACTAGTTAAAAGATAGAAAGCAGATAGTAGGGCTAAATGGCCAATTTTCTCAATGGAGAAAGATGAATAATGGAATACCCCAGGGATCTGTGCTGAGCCCACTGCTTTTTAACATATTCATAAGCGACCTGGAAATGGGAATAACGAGTGAGGTGACCATATTTGCAAATGAGACAAAATTATTCAAAGTTGTTAAAACACAAAAGGATTGTGAAAAATTGCAAGAGGGCCTTGATAACTTGTAAGACTGATCATTCAAATGGCAGATGAAATTTAATGTGGATAAGCGCAAAAAAGAACAACTGAAACTATGGTGACACAGGAAAAAGATTTAGGCATCATCGTCAATAACACGTTGAAACCCTCTGCCCATTGTGCAGTGGCGCCCAAGAAAGCAAATAGAATGTTAGGAATCATAAAGAAAGGAATGGAAAATAAAACAAAGGATATTCCATGGTGCAACCGCACCTTGAATATTGTGTGCAATTCTAGTTGCCGTATCTTAAAAAGGATGTAATGAAATTAGAAAAAGTACAGAGAAGAGCCACCAAAATGGTAAAGGGGATATGTTACTACCAGAACAGATTGGGTTCTTTTAGTCTATGTATCAGTTATATCTCCGTTACCACAACTGAGCTTCTATATCGGTTACCCCAACTGGTATTATTTTCTCTCAGTTACCACAACTGATGCTTATGCTATGAATTTGGTTTTGTCTCCCTGGATCCTGCTTCTCAGTACAAACCCTTGGGAACAGCAAATAACACAGGTATAATATAAGCTCAGTTTTATTCAGGGTATACATTAGCTTATATAGCCTAAAGATACGTCATAGAAAGTTACAGACAGATGCAAGGCTGAATTATATTTGAGTAAGGTGTCATCTTTGCACAGCTGTTTGCAGAGTTAAAAGGTTATCGTTACAGAGCCTCCAAAAAGGGGATCTGAAAGAAAGGAATCAGCATATCTTGTCTCGATTGCTCTCTCTACTTATGTCTCCATACAATGTGTGTGCATTGCAAAGCTAAACTTAAGAGCTTTTCTGCAAGGTTAGCAAATGATCTGTGTCATACCTTCACAGTAAACAAGCTAACAGACCTCTTCTGCAGATTTGGCAAATGACCTGTGGCCTACACTGGCAGCAAGCATACTTGTAATAACCCTGATATGTCTGAGACATATATAAAATTCCTTCTGATACATACATAATATTCCGCCTATCAGGATGGAAGGATACTCCTTGAGGAAAGGCTTAAAGGATTAGAGCTCTTCAACCTGGAAAAGAGACAGCTGAGGGGAGATATGATAGAGGTCTATAAATTAATGAATGGAGTGGAATGGGTAAACATAGATCAATTGTTTATGCTATCAAAAAGTAGTAAAACTAGGGGACATGCAATGAAGCTACAGTGTAACCCAATTAAGACTAATGAAAGAAAATATTTTTTCACTCAACATGTAATCAAACTCTGGAATTCGTTACCAGAGGATATAGTAAAGGCGGTTAGTATAGCTGGTTCTAAAAAAGGTTTGGACAAGTTCCTGGAGGAAAGGGCCATAAATCATTATTAAAGAGGACCAGGGAAATCCACTTCTTGCCTCAGGGCAAACATTGTGGAACCTGTGTGCCTTTTTGGGAACTAGCTAGGTACTTGTGACTTGGATTGACCACTGGAAACAGGATACTTGGCTTGATGAACTTTGGTCTGACTCTGTATGGTATCTCTTATGTTCTTATGGAAGAACCCTCTCATGGGTGCCAGTGGTCAGAAGGCAGCTGGACTCAGTCTATTGGGTCCAGAAGGCCCCAGGGTTTGAGAAGTCTCTGTTCCCGCACCACTCTCTGGTGGTGGAGTCTGATCAAGAGCAGCAAGACACACCCCTCATTTCCCTGGGGTAGGGAGGCGGTGCTTCCAAAGCACAATGCTGGTGGCCATATTCCTTTCATACCACTTGTACATGGGCATGTTCCTCAAGGATATCATGTGAGATCTGGCCGAGTTTGGCCCACTCCTTCCCCCTAAGCGCCTGTATTCCTTCTGCGCCCTTTTGGGCCACGGCAAGGACTGTTCCAAATTCATGGTCTGGGCAACTTATGATTCCTTTGAGTTAGTCTGCAGGGCTTGTCACGCCACCACCACTCGCCTCTAGGTTAGAGGGGTGTGGATTATTGAAGGAACTTTCTGCTGTATGCTTTTTCAGCTTTTTTTAAAACTATTTCCCTGCAATGCCCTCTGGGAAATGTAGTCCTTATTCAGCTGTATGAGTGCACCATGCAGAAAGCTGTAGTCAGGCTCAAGTAGGTAAGGCAAATGACAGAAATTTATTATTTTTATATACACAATGGTTCGATCATACCACACATAGGATTGTTGGTTCAGGACTCTTGGAAGCAAAAATTGTCCAAAACATCCAACCACAAAATGCAGTTTTAAAGGTTCTCTCTATTGCAGGATACACAGTGTTTACCAGCAAGCCTAATGTATTTCCTTCTTGGCCTTGCTGGCTAAAGCACCAAACAAAAAGCACATTTAAAGTCTGTGGTAAACTTCCCCTTTATAAACACATGGGATCTCAGCCACCCTGCTTGTGGTATAAGGGTACCTTTTCTCTTGGAAGACCTTCTTTCAGGACTGGCTTGCTTTCTCTACATTCCCCAGGTTTATAGCTTGGCACAAGGAACAGTCCATGGGAGTATCCTCCTCAATCAGCTTCACCTCGGGCTCTCCCAGCTGCATAAGCTATGACTCCCCGTCCTGCTCAGCATGCTCAGCTAACAGCCTCCCGGGGGATCTTGGAGTCTCTCTTGGTCCTGGCTCCAAACTCTCCTGCAGCCGTGCTACATGCCAAATAGCACTCTCTCCAGCTGGAAGCTCCGTTCCTCTGCTCTGCTTCGCCTGGCTTCCTGCTTCTCCTCTCCTTCTTTCTTTCTCTAAATCATACTCTGCTCTGGGTTTATACTTCCAGGGCTCTAGCTCCAACCCCACCCGACTCAGGTGACGGCTTGAAGCATTCACTGCCTAAAGGGTTCTGAGCCTTGTAGCCTCTCCCCTTCATTCCACTAGGGGGAGCCTGAAATGTTTTCCATGTGGAAGTTTTCTGATCCCTGGAGGTGTTTATGGCTTTCCTACCCTGTCTTGGTAAAAGGGGGCCCTTTACTAGGGTGAATTCCCTGTCTCTTTGCCCTCCCCTGGACTCTGGATAGGCCTCCTTGCCACAGGCTGCGGTAGTGGGCATTAAAGCCTCCCGACTTGCCTGGATTCAATCCTCAGACCTAGAGTAGTGGGTCCAGGATAAGCTGGCTGAAATAAGCTGGGAAGGAGGTGGAGGCCAAAGCTAGCGAGATTGAGATGCAGCATGTCACTTTCACCATGCTTTTGAGGAAGATGGCCGATCCTACTTTTAAGAAGTACCAGGTCAAGCGCCGGTACTTCCCAAGCCCACAAGGCTGTCAGCCTAGAGCGCAGGCTCCTTGTCAGCAGCATTGTGTGAAGCTGCAGAAGGCTCAGCTAGGGCAACGCAAACCTGGGGCGGGTTTTTGACTGGTTCCTCCGGAGCATAGCCAATCTGCCAGTCTCTGCAGGGGACAGTCCTCCAGTGGGGTGAGGGGGGGGGCGGCTTGTCCTTTTTGCCCACAGGTTACCTCTCATCACCTCAGATGCTTGGGTGCTGCAGATAGCTCAAAGCGGCTATATGCTACACTTCACTGAGCTGCTGCCTCCTTTCCACCTGAGGGAGTATCCCCTAGACCTCCACTCTGCTAACCATTCTTGCCATAGAGCTGGTGCCTCTACTACAGGTACTTCCTGGTCCCCAAGAAGACGGGGGGGGGGGGGAGTGTTTTAGCCCATCCTGGACTTTTGAGACCTCAACACCTACCTTGTGTGAGAAAAGTTCAAGATGGTCTCGCTGGGGATTCTGCTCCTGTACCTCCTAAATGATGATTGGCTGTGCTCCCTGGATCTCAAGGATGTATATAGGCACATTCCGATCCACCCCACTCACAGAAAATACCTCAGGTTGGTGCTGGAGGGTTGGCACTTACATTACAGAGTACTTCCTTCTGCCTGGCATTGGCACCCCAAGTCTTCATAAAGTGCTTAGTAGTGGTGGCCGCTTACCTTCGAACTCTGAGGGTATTTGTCTTCCCCTACTTGGACGATTGGCTCATAAAGAGCTCCACTCTGGATGGAGTCTGTCAGTCAGCCCAACTGACCATCCAGATGCTCTAGCAGTTGGAGTTTTGGTCAACTACCCCATCTCACCTCCAGCCCTCCCAACAGTTGGAGTTCTGTGGGGCCCTCTTGGACACTACTCGGGCTCGGGCCTTTCTCTTGATGGATCACCTGCAGAGGCTGTTGACCTTGGTTAGCAAAAACTGTCAGTGGTGTCAGGTGACAGCCCAGGGGATGCTAAAGGTGCTTGGCCATGTGACCTCAACTGTCCATATCACTCCCCTGGCCCGTCTGTTGATGACACTCCTTCTTACCTCCTCCATACCCACCACCTGTTCATCTGACCCTATCCCCACCCATCTCCTACACCCCATCTCGTCCACCATTGTACCCACCATCTCTCATATCCTCAACCTTTCACTCTCTACTGCAACTGTCCCCGTTGACTTCAAACATGCTGTTGTCACACCTCTCCTCAAGAAACCCTCATGCCTGAAATTGTATTTAAAGGTGATGCATCAGAAGAATTGAAAGAAATATTGGTAAACCAGAAAGATGTATTACAACTATTTGATAAACTGAAGAGTAGCAAATCACCTGGACCGGATGGTATACATTTGAGGTTATTGAAAGAACTGAAATATGAGATTGCAGACCTACTATTAGTAATCTGTGAACTATCATTAAAATCATCTGTAGTACCTGAAGATTGGAGAATGACCAATGTAACGCCAATTTTTAAAAAGGGTTCCAGGAGTGATCCGGGAAACTATAGACCAGTGAGCCTGATGTCAGTACTGGGCAAAATGGTAGAAACCATTACAAACAAGAAAATTACTGAACATGTGCACTGGTGGAGCTGCAGAACTTGCTCAGGGGTCTTCCTTTCAGGTATTGCCCTCCAGAGGATGCTGACAACGGATGCATCCAAGCTCAGCTGGGGGGAATGTGGTCCGAGCAGGAGAGCCTGCACCAAATCATTTTCTTGGAACTCCAGGCCATAGTAAGTGCCTTCCATGCATTCCAGGTTTATTTGGCCAACCAATCTGTGCTGATTCAGACTCAGACAATCAGGTGGTGATTTATTATGTCAACAAGCAGCATGGCCACAGGGTCATACCTCCTGGGCTGATTAGTGGTCTGCTTGTGGAAGTTTGCCATTGCTCACAGAATGGAGCTGAGGGCACTTGTGGTGGTGTAAATGGTCACAGCTGGGAAGAAGGCAGCTGGGAAGGACACAGCTGAGAGGAGCTCAGTCGGTAGCTCAGAGGAGAGCTCAACCAAGAGCATGGCTGAGAACACAGCTCTTAGAACCTTCACGAGAAACAGAGGATTGCCTTAGGAATGAAGACTCAGAGGAATCTATGATAATTGAGGATTCTCTGACCCTTGACTCAGAAGAGGAAGTCAGCAGAGGAAACAAGCAGGGAGTTGCTACCAAGGAGCCAGGTAAAAGTAACCCGGGTTTGGTGCTGGGAGTAAAAGGCAACCAAAAGGGAAACGTGCTGAGAAGGCAGACTTGTATGCACAGAGAAACTCCAAGGCTCACATTTGCAGCTGATCCTAGAGGACAAAAGGAAACTCTCACAAGGAAGCCAAGAGGTAGGATAAGTGACCGTTATAGACAGAAAGCTGTTTTTAAGTGCTCTGATATTAACCCAGAAGGGTGGGACTCCACATGCTGGGAATACTGTGGCAATTCACAACCGTGTATATCAGAAGGCTGTGAGGAAAAGTGCAATGCTAAAAAGATAGATGTGTGTTTGGAAACACCCTGTAGCAATTTGCAAACATTTCCAGATGGGGTTCAGATTGAACCAATGGACACTGAACCACCTTTAGAATGTCAGCCTACTGAACCTATGGATTGTACGATATCTGTATCTGAGAGGATAAGTCCTGTGAAATAGAATTAAGCTGTGCAGCGAAAGAGAGAGTGCTGCAGGTAGCAGCTGACCAGAAAAGCACAAAAGGGTTTTGAAATAGAAAACTGTTTTTCATTTGGATTACAGTGTTGCTGAGATAAGAAGCTTGAATTTCTTTTTATATAATTTAGTGCCAGAAGTGTATGGCCAATGTTCCTTTTGTTCTACATGTGAAACCACTTGGGAAGGGGAATTAAAAATCCTGTTTTGCCTGAAACACTCGAGTCCACAACTCTCTTTATTTGGGACAGTGAAAACTTCAACTCCCAGAAGGCAGTGCTTTCCCCAAGCACCAGTAACTTCCTGAATAGAGAATCAGGCTGTCAGTCTCCATAAGCTCAGGCTGTGGAGGCAACAACGACATCACAGCAGTAAGAACATAAGATATGCCATACTGGGTCAGACCAAGGTCCATCAAGCCCAGTATCCTGTTTCCAGCAGTGGCCAATCTAGGTCATACGTACCTAGCAGTTTCCCCAAAAGACACTGGTTTCACAATGCTTGTATTGGGTCAAGCATTGATATCCTGGGTCCCTTCTTAATAATGGTTTATGGACCTTTCCTCCAGGAACTTGTCCAAACCTTTTTTAAACCCAGCTACACTAACAGCCTTTACTACATCCTCCGGTAACAAATTCCAGAGTTTGATTATACGTTGAGTGAAAAAATATTTTCTTTTATTAGTCTTAAATATTATCTCCAGGAACAAGCAGGAATGAGTCCTCACATATGGGTACGTCGGTACCGACGGAGCCTGCGCGGGAACGCTCCCCAGCTTCCCAAAAAGGAAAGCTTTTGGGAGCATCCCACAGCGCCTGCGCGCTGTCTTCCCGCCTTTCCTAACCAACTCTCCTCAGTTCTTCTTTTCCGCGGAGCCAGCAGGTCGTGTTCCTGTCACCGCTGAAGAAGTTCTTTATTTTAATTTATTTCTTTGGTCGCGTGTCTGTCTTCCCCGACGCCGGACCAGTACCGCCGGTCTTTTTCTTTTCTTTTCTTTCAAAAAAACCCCAAAAAACTATATTTTACCTCACTTGGTGTATTTTTCTTCTTAGGCCTCCAGGCCCACAAGAAAATTTTCCATCATGGAAAAACCAGCCTCCGGGTTAAAAAAATGCACTAAGTGTAGCGGTACAATTTCTGTTACAGATACCCATGAATGGTTTCTTAAATGTTTGGGTCCTGAACACTCCATTCCGGATTGCCAGTCCTGCTCTCTTATGTCTAAACGAGGGTTACAGAACCGAGCAGCCAAGCTCCATATGCTGTTTCCCACGGATGCACCGGCGGTGGCATCGACATCTTCCAGGTCTTCCTCTCCTGAAGGATCTCAGGTAACCAAACATAAACCTAGCAGGTCCTTGAAGGGCAAATCTCCCTAAGCATCGAGATGCCTCCGGGCTTGCCCTAGAGGATCCTGCACCAGCCAAACAACCCCGGCGGGAAGCTCCGGCTTCCAAAGCTTCTCCTATGGGGTTACAGGTTGACATCGATGGCACGGCCTCGACCGATCACCTGTTAGACTGCTCTGGGGTACCGGCACTATCTCCCGGTACCGACATCCAGGCAGTCGTGGCGTCTATGGATCATACTGTCCAATCCATGCAGCAAGCTATCATGGCTTTCATTACGGCTGCGACGCCGGCGGTACCGCAACGAGTCCCGTTGTCGGTACCGGCACCGGTACCAGCTCCGATACCGGTACCGACTGCTTCGACATCGACCAGGATACCGACTCCGGTTCCTGGTTCAGGGCTCTTCCTCGGTGCCGATGCGGTATCGGGTACGCCCGATGTCGGTACCGATCGATACGCGTATCGATAGTTGGAATCGGACAGATGATACTTCGATTCCTCTGATGATTCTGATTCATCAGAGGAGTCTCCTGAAGTATCCATTACTCTTCCTGAGGAGCCTGCTTCTCCAAAGAGGAGAATGTCTCCTCCAGAGGATTTGTCCTTTCAAGACTTCATATTAGAAGTGGCTAAAGGACTCTCTATTTCAGTAACTTCTGAAGCAGAGCCTAGAGCAAAAAAATTGGATATTTTAGGATACTCTAAGGCTCCCAGAGAGGCAGTCGCCTTGCCAATTCATGAAATTCTTCATGAACATATGATTGACTTATGGGAGACTCCTCTCACCCTTTCTCCTCATTCTCGTAGATTGGACACTATGTACCGTGTCCCTCCTTGTCCTGGATTTCAGAAAACTCGGCTTCCTCACCATTCCATTGTGGTGCAGTCAGCTATGAAAAGGATTAAGAGTTCCAAAAGACACTCTTCTGCTCCTCCAGGAAGAGAATGCAGGACCTTGGATGCTTTTGGTAGGAAAATCTTCCAAGCCAGCATGCTTATTGCCAGAATCAACTCATATAGTCTTTATATGGGTATGTTTCTAAAGGAAATTGCACTAAAGTTGCACAACTTTCTCCCTTTCATTCCAGAAGATAGAAGGGATGAATTCCTCCTTTGGCTTAAGCATACTCAAGATGTTTCCAAGTTTTCCAACAGGGCAGCCTTTGACTCCTTTGAAGGCGCCAGCAGAGCCTCAGGCATTGCCATAGCTGCTCGTAGAATTGCTTGGCTCCAGGCTTCTGATCTAGAGCCCTGGGTTCAGGATTTTATTTTATTTATTTATTTACATCTCTTATATACCGCACTATTTGCGATCAGCGCGGTTTACATAGAACAAACCATATCCGACAATAAACACGAGTCAGGTCATGGTTTGGGAAATCTGCCCTGTACAGGTGAAAATCTCTTTGGCAGGGAGTGGCAAATTAAAGCCACTCAAATGGATGCAGAGAATTCTGCTCTGGATAGACTTTCCAAGTCTACCTCCATTCCAGCCAAGAAAAAACCTTTCAAAAAGCCTTTTTACAAAAGGAGCAGATTTCCTTCCACTTCTGGCCAGCAATTTTCTACAGGTCGCTTTCCTGCTAAGCGTCAGCAACCTAAACAGGCCAGGCCTAAACCTGCAGGGACTGCTGCAACCCAGCAGTCCCAACCCCCTCAGGGTTTTTGACTTGATACTAGAGAACTTAACCTTTCTGGCTCTACGACAGCCAGAACCTCTCACCATTCCAGGAAGGTTAGCTCATTTTGCTCCCAGATGGGAGCAAATCACATCAGAGCAGTGGACCCTCTCCATCATAAGGGAGGGCTACAAACTTCATTTCTCAGATCTTCCTCCCTACACCAGGGTGAGACACTTCAATTCTCCCACATCTCTTCTCGACCTTCTGGGTCAGGAAGTGACTACCCTTCTTGCCCAAGGGGCAATAGAAGAAGTTCCCCTTCTTCAACAAGGGTCAGGGTTCTACTCCCCCTATTTTCTCATTCCAAAGAAAACAGGGGGATACAGACCCATTCTAGAGCTCAGAGAATTGAACAAATTCCTATGCAAGGAGAAGTTCAAGATGCTTTCTCTAGGCACTCTCCTTCCATACCTGCAGAGTCAGGATTGGCTTTGTTCTCTAGATCTCAAGGATGCGTACACCCATGTCCTCATCCATCCATCTATCTCACAGAAAATTCCTACGTTTTCTGTTCCAGGGAAACCATTACCAGTACAGAGTGCTTCCTTTCGGTCTAGCCTCTGCTCCCAGAGTGTTCACCAAATGCATGGCAATAGTTGCTGCATTTCTACGCACTCTGGGAATATTTGTCTTCCCTTACCTGGACGACTGGCTCATCCGAGCTCCAACCCAGTCAGAGGCTCAGATCTCTCTAAACCGCACCAGGCGCATTCTGCAATACTTGGGACTTGTGGTAAATCTCCCAAAGTCCCAGCTCACCCCTACTCAGTCCCTGGAATTCATAGGGGCCTGGTTGGATACCACCACTGCAAGGGCCTACCTTCCTCAGGCCCGTTGCCAACGTCTAGTGCAGCTAGCCTCCCAGATTCAGTCAAAGAGCCACTTAACTGCCAGGGAGATGCTACAGCTACTAGGCCACATGGCTTCCACAGTACATGTGGTACCCTATGCTCGCCTACACATGAGAGCAGCTCAGTGGACTTTGTCCACCCAGTAGACGGACACAAGCTTCAGGAGCTCTCTCAGACCAAATAGCAACCTCCAAGCGTCTCTTTTGGTCTCTCCAGTGGTGGAGGTCCACTCAAAATCTGTTGCTGGGGTCCCCCTTCCAACCTTTGTTGCACCAAGCAACCCTCACAACAGATGCCTCCCAAACAGGTTGGGGAGCTCATCTGCAGGACCTCTCCACCCAAGGCACTTGGTCCCCACAGGAGACCTCTCTTCATATCAACCACTTGGAACTTCGAGCAGTATTCCTAGCTCTCAAGGTCTTTCATACCCTTAGCCACTACCTCCTTGAAATTCCTTTCATGGAAGGTTATTTTCCTTATTGCAATCACTTCTGCTCGCCGCATCAGTGAACTGCAGGCCTTAGTGGCTAATCCACCTTATACAAGGTTCCATCATGATAAGGTAGTCCTTAGGACAAATCCTCACTTTATGCCTAAAGTGGTCTCACCTTTTCATCTTAATCAAGAGGTATATTTACCTGTCTTTTTTCCAGCTCCTCATGCATCTAGTGCAGAGAGGAATCTTCATACTCTAGATTGTAAAAGAGCTCTTGCCTTTTACTTACACAGGACACAGCAACATAGAAAGTCTTCCCAGCTTTTTGTTGCTTTTGATCCTTCTCATTTAGGACTTCCAGTCTCTAAAAGAACACTGTCCAATTTGATTGCTCAGTGTATTTCTTTTGCTTACCAGAGTAAGAACCTTTCTCTGGAGGGCCATGTCACAGCTCACAATGTGAGGGCCATGGCCACCTCTATGGCTCATCTTCATTCTGTATCCATTGACCAGATCTGTCGAGCAGCCACCTGGGCCTCGGTTCATACCTTCACAGCCCATTACTGCTTGGACAAGGACTCCCGCCGGGATGCCTTGTTTGGTCAGGCTGTCCTCAGACACCTGTTCCATTCTTGAACAACTCCTGCCCTCCTTCCCTGTATGGATGCCTGAGATCCATTGGAAGACGAGGAACCCTTCAGGGTCTCATATCCTTGGGGATCTCCCGGGCATCTTAGCTAGGGAGTCCCCATATGTGAGGACTCATTCCTGCTTGTTCCTGGAGATAGCACAGTTACTTACCTGTAACAGGTGATCTCTGGGAACAGCAGGAATTAGTCCTCACAACCCTCCCACCTTCCCTAGGAGTTGTCTCTCTCTCTATCTTTCCTTTCCTCTCTCTCTCTATTGTCTCAGCTTTAAACTTGAACTGAGGAGAGTTGGTTAGGAAAGGCGGGAAGGCAGCGCGCAGGCGCTGTGGGATGCTCCCAAAAGCTTTCCTTTTTGGGAAGCTGGGGAGCGTTCCCGCGCAGGCTCCGTCGGTACCGACGTACCCATATGTGAGGACTAATTCCTGCTGTTCCCAGAGATCACCTGTTACAGGTAAGTAACTGTGCTTTACCCTGTAGCTTCATTACATGTCCCCTAGTCTTTCTATATTCTGATAATGTAAACAATCGATCTACGTTTACCCGTTCCACTCCGTTCATTAATTTATAGACTTCTATCATATCTCCCCTCAGCCGTCTCTTTTCCAGGTTAAAGAGCCCTAACCTTTTTAGCCTTTCTTCATAGGAGTATCCTTCCATCCCCTTTACTATTTTGGTGGCTCTTCTCTGAACCTTTTCTAATAACGCTATATCCTTTTTAAGATACGGCGACCAGAATTGCATACAATATTCAAGATGTGGTCTCACCATGGAACGATATAGAGGCATTATAATATCTTTTGTTTTATTTTCCATTCCTTTCCTTATGATACCTAGCATTCTATTTGCTCTCTTGGACGCCGCTGCAAACTGGGCCAATGGTTTTAACATGTTATCCACAATGACACCTAAACCTTTTTCCTGGGTGGTGGTTCCTAATGTGGAACCTTGCATCGTGTAACCATAGTTTGGGTTGTTCTTCCCTAGGTGCATAACTTTGCATTTGTCCACATTAAATTTCATCTGCCATTTTGATGCCCAGTCTTCCAATTTATCAAGATCCTCTTGGCAATTTTCCACAATCCTCTTGGGTTTTAACAACTTTAAATAGTTTTGTGTCATCTGCAAATTTGATAGCCTCACTCGTTATTCCCCTTTCCAGGTCATTTATGAATATGTCAAAAAGCAGCGGACCCAGCACAGATCCCTGGGGTATACTACTATTCACCTTTCTCCATTTTGAAAATTGGCCATTTACCCCTACCCTCTACTTTCTATCTTTTAACCAGATCCTGATCCATAATATTACACTGCCTCCTATCCCATGACTCTAGTTTTGCCAAAAGTCTCTGATGAGGGACCTTGTCAAAGGCTTTCTGAAAGTCCAGATACACTATTTTATTTATTTATTTAGACAGTTTTGTATACCGCCTTATCCTTCAATCAAAGCGGTCACAACACAATTGGGGGATACATTTAACACGTGGGTATATGAGACACATACACTAATACTTACAGGGAACATGGGCAATGGAGGGTTAAGTGGCTTGCCCAAGACCACAAGGAGCATCTGTGGGACTAGAAACCCCAGTCCTTCCGGCCCAAGGTTGCTGTCTTCTAGTGGGATTTGAACCACCGACCTTCCGGCCTGAAGTACCTTGCCCCAACCACTAGGCTACTCCTTCCTCCACTACACTATATCAACCGACTCACCTTTGTCCACCTGTTTATTCACACCTTCAAAAAAACATAACAGATTAGTAAGACAAGATCTTCCTTGTCTAAAGCCATGTTGGCTGTCTCCCATTAGGCCATGACTATCTACATGCTGAGTAATTTTGTTCTTTATGATGGTTTCTACCATTTTTCCTGGTACTGATGTCAGGCTCACCAGGTCTGTAGTTTCCCAGATCACCCCTGGAACCCTTTTTAAAAATTGGCATTACATTGGCAATCCTCCAAACTTCAGGTATTACAGATGATTTTAATGAAAATTCACAGATTCCTTTGCGTCCCTCTAGTCCAGTCCCGGAAACGTAGAGTTGTCAACCTCCACCAGCAGCTTTGGAGACTGAAAGATGTCATCGTCGTGATGTCACTGGTACAAATAGGCTAGATCCGCCCCCTTTCACCAGTACTTTCAGTCTCCAAGCAGCTTGGAGGTTCTGAGCCCGGGGCTGGGCTCAGAGGAACAAATAAGCAGAGCTTTAATTCTTTGATTAGTTTTAGGATTTTATTTTATTTTTACCTTGCTTTTGTTTTAGGTGCCTGCTGCTGCTGACAGAGATCCTGTACTGCTGGGGCTGTCTCCTTTCTCTGTTCCTTCTCTCTCACATCTCCTCCTCCCCCCCCCTCTCTTCCATTCTCCTGGTGCCCCAGCATGTAAACGAGCATTGCATTTGCACAAGAGTGTGCTTACACTTGACTCCCTGCTCCCGAACCCAATTGAAAGGGTGAAGAGCAGGTAGAGAACGGTAGAGACTGACAGCAGCAGGCAGGACTTGGAGCCAGAGGGAATTTCAGTCTCTCCAGGAGCTGATGCCGATTGCAAGGCTGTGCTTCTGAGGGGTTCAGCGCTGCCCTTCCTCACCTCCCTCCCGGTGTTGTGGTGAGTAATTTGGTCCTGGGGGGTCCCTTGGGGGAGTGAATGTTCACTCAGAGCAGGGTTTTGACAGCTCCACAGGAGTGCGGGAGGCCTGGCCGCGTGATTTTTGGCGCTGCGAACGTTGCGGCGGCCATTTTGGATGCCGGTTTTTTCTGGCTACAAAGTTAGTTTTTAGGACTTAGGAGCTTCGTTTTGGCAAACGGTTACCAGGGGGCAGCTAGTTAGAGCGGGCTTAGTGAACTACAGCAAAAAAAAAAAAAAAACGCGTTTAAAATATAGCTGCTCCTTGGGCTAGTCCAGACCTCTTTATTGACATTAAAGCGCTGTTTATAGACCATGCCTGCCAAGCCACGCTGCCTCGTTTGTGGGGTGAGGCGCGGAGAGCTTTTGGACACGGGCGTTTGCAAGGCGTGTTCTTTAGAGGCCATGGGCATGGAAAAGTCCTTGGGGAAGGCTCTAAAGAGCAGGGAGAGGCTTCTCCGGACGGCAGGGGGTCCGGCCCCCCCTCCTTGACTGCTTCGGAGCCGGTAGCGGGCCCGTCCTCCGCTGGCAGCGCTCCTTCGTTGCCGGAAGGGTCCCAGGGTACCGTGGTGCCGGGGCTTCCTTCAGAATTTTTCTCCCTTATGCAGAAGGCGTTCGCCTTGCTGCAGCCGGACCGGGGGCTTCGGTCCCCCAGTCCTACGAGGGGTAAGAGGAGGCGGTCGTCCAGTCTCCACGAAGGGGACGTGGCGCTACCTAAAAGGCGACGGGGAGATTTGGACCCGGAGTCGCCAGCTCCTTTAGAGGAGGACCTGGGGATGCAAGATCTGGAGGATGAGGCCTCAGACGTGGACTTGGAGGATGGAGAATTATTGGAGGAGGAGCAACAGAGCAGGGTGGTCCGCGTTTTTCGGCGGGAGGAATTGCCTGCGTTGATTTCCGAGACGCTAAAGGTGTTGAACATGCCCGCCGGGCCCTCGTCTTCCGAGGAGGCGTTGGAGGACCCGCTGTTGCAGGCCGTGCGCACATCGCAGCGGGTGTTCCCTATACACAGAGTCTTTCGGAATATGATTCAGGAGGAATGGGACTCTCCGGAGTCGGCGTTGCGCGGAACCAGAGCATTGGACAGGTTATACCCGCTCTCTGAGCAGGATAAGCTGATTTTTCGTTCTCCAAAGGTGGATGCCGCGGTGGCGGCGGTCACAAAAAAGACCACCATTCCGGTGGAGGGAGCGGCTGCTTTGAAGGATGGGCAGGATAGGAAGTTGGATACCTTGCTGAAGCAGGTGTTTGATATGAGTGCCCTTTCCCTGCAGGCCTCCATAGCGGGGGCGTGGGTGGCGAGAGGCTGTTTGCGCTGGTCTCAACGTCTTCAGGGCTCCCTCTCGGATGACCAAACGGCAGATGTGGCTAGGCTGGAGTCAGGCACAGCTTACCTGTCCGATGTTCACTATGATCTGATTCGTGGTCTGGCAAAATGTATGGCTTCGGTAGTAGCCGCTCACCGTTATTTGTGGCTACGTAACTGGTCGGCGGATAGTTCCTCCAAGGCAAGGCTCAGTAAGCTTCCTTTCCGGGGTAAGCTTCTCTTCGGAGAAGACCTTGAAAAGTTGGTTAAGGACCTCGGAGAATCCAAAGGGGGGCGCCTCCCGGAGGATAGGCTGAAGCAGACCCGAGGGGCTTCTGGGTCTAGAGGCCTCTCGAGAGATTTTCGTAGATTTCGCACTCCTCGTTTTCAGCAGTCGCAGCGGAGCAGGTTTCCAACGCGTGGTCAGTCATTTCGAGGGTTTCGAGGAGCGGGCAGAGGCTTTGGTTCCTTCCAGCCCTCCGGTGCCAAAAAGTCCCAATGAGATGAGGCGGACCCAGGTGGGCGAGGTACCCGTGGGAGGCAGGTTGCGGGAGTTCTACCCTGCCTGGGTCCAGATTACCTCGGACCGGTGGGTCTTGGAGGTTATTCGGGAAGGCTATGCCCTAGAGTTTCAGTGTCCCGTAGGAGATTCCTTTGTTCTTTCCCCCTGCAGGGCCCCTCGGAAGCTGTGAGCGGTTTCGGACACCTTAAGGCGTCTTCAGCGGCTCCGGGCGGTTGTGCCCGTGCCGGTCGATCAGTGCGGCGCCGGTCGATACTCCATTTATTTCGTGGTTCCCAAACAAGAGGGCACATTTCAACCGATTCTCGATCTCAAGAGGGTGAATCGTTGCCTTTGAGTGTCCCACTTCCGCATGGAAACTTTGCGATCCGTCATTGCGGAGGTTCGCGCGGGGGAATTTTTGACGTCGTCAGATCTGACGGAAGCTTATCTGCATATCCCCGTGCGGAGAGAGCATCAGCGTTTTCTGCGTTTTGCGGTACCGATGGGACATTTTCAGTTCCGGGCGTTGCCTTTCGGTTTGGCGACCGCTCCTCGGACGTTCACAAAGATTATGGTTGTGGTGGCAGCCGCTCTTCGCAGAGAAGGGATCCTGGTGCACCCTTACCTGGACGATTGGTTGATTCGGGCGAAGTCGAGAGAGGAGAGTGTGGTAGCCACCTCTCGGGTGGTGGAATTGTTGGAAAGCCTCGGTTGGGTAGTCAACGGGGCGAAGAGTCGGCTGACTCCCTCTCAGACTCTGGAGTACTTGGGAGTGCGCTTCGAGACTCGGCCGGGCCGGGTCTTTCTTCCCAACCCAAGGGCGCAGGCCTTGAGAGATCTGGTGCGTCGGTTTCTGGGGCTTCGGGCGCCGACTGCTTGGCAGTATCTGCAGTTGCTGGGCACCATGGCGGCTACGATAGACTTGGTGTTGTGGGCCAGGGCTCAAATGCGGCCGTTACAGAGTGCTCTCCTCAGGCGGTGGTCTCATCAGAGGGATGCGTTGTCGCAGTGTCTGCCCTGTCCGGCGGTGGTGAAGGACAGCCTGCAGTGGTGGTTACTTCCCAACAGCCTGACGCAGGGCGTGCCTCTGGAGCCTCCGAGCTGGCGGTTGCTCACGACCGATGCGAGTCTCGCAGGATGGGGGGCTCATCTCGAAGGCTCCTTTGCGCAAGGGACTTGGTCGCAGGAGGAGCGACTCTGGTCCATCAACCGTTTGGAGATGCGAGCGGTGTTTCAGGCTCTGTTTGCTTTTCGGCAGGTGCTGGGACAGGCGGCGGTGCGCGTGTTGTCCGACAACGCGACAACGGTGGCGTATATAAATCGCCAAGGCGGCACAGGCAGTGCGTCCCTGGAAGAGGAGGCGTGTGTGCTGCTGACCTGGGCGGAACAGAACTTGCAGGCCCTGTCAGCTCAGCACGTCGCGGGAGTCGACAATGTCGAAGCGGATTATCTGAGCCGCTGCCGAGTGGATCCGGGGGAGTGGGCTCTGCACCCGGACGTCTTCGCGATGATTGTGCGCCGTTGGGGGATTCCGGTGATGGATCTCACGGCGACCTTGCGGTCGGCGAAGGTGGAGCGTTTCTTCAGCAGGCGGAAAGAGTGACAGAGGGCCTGGATGCCTTGGCGCAACGGTGGCCCGCGGAGGGTCTGCTGTATGTGTTTCCTCCCTGGGCGCTAATCGGCAAGGTGATACAGCGCATCGAGCGGCACAAGGGCCAGGTGGTGCTGGTGGCGCCGGATTGGCCAAGACGGCCGTGGTATGCGGATCTGGATCGGCTGGTGGCCGACGTTCCGTGGCGGCTCCCGCTTCGGGAGGACCTGTTGCTTCAAGGACCCTTGCGGATGCCTCAGGTGGGTCGATTCTCGCTTACGGCTTGGCTCTTGAACGGGCGCGGTTGACGGCCCGGGGATACTCGGCGTCGGTTGTAGCCACTCTGCTGCGATCGCGCTGGAGGTCCACTTCCCTAGCGTATATACGCGTTTGGCGTGTTTTTGAGGCCTGGTGTTCCGATCGGTCTCTCAACCCCTTGCGAGCTTCCGTGTCCAACGTCCTCTCCTTTTTGCAAGCGGGAGTGGAGAAGGGGCTCTCGGCCAGTTCCTTGCGGGTGCAATTGGCAGCTCTCTCCTGTTTTCGTGGCAAGATTCAGGGTCAGGTGATAGCGGCGCATGTCGATATTCGGCGTTTCTTGCGGGCGGTGTTGCTGCTGAGACCGCCGAGGCGTTCGGTTATTCCTCCGTGGGATCTCAATGTAGTCTTGGACGCCCTGATCGGGGAACCGTTTGAGCCCTTGGGCAGGGCTTCGATTAAGGATTTGACGCTCAAGACGGTGTTCCTCGTGGCGATTTGTTCCGCCCGGAGGATTTCGGAGCTGCAGGCGCTGTCTTGCCAGGAACCTTTTTTGACTTTCTCGGCGGACAAGGTGGTTTTGCGTACGGTTCCCGCCTTTTTGCCGAAGGTAGTGTCCGCTTTCCATGTTAATCAGGTAGTGTCGCTGCCTGTCTTTTCCGCGGAGCAGAGAGCTCAGGCGGGTGGACGCTTGCATCGGTTGGATGTGCGGAGGGTGCTCAAGAAGTATCTCCGGCATACGGCGTCTTTCTGGAAGTCGGACCGGCTCTTTGTCGCCTTCGGGGGCCCAAGGAAGGGCGAGGCGGCGGCGAAGTCTTCCATCTCTAGATGGCTGAAGGAGGCGATTGCTTCTGCCTATATTTTGAGAGGCAAAGAAGTGCCGGTCGGTTTGCGGGCGCATTCCACGAGAGCTCAGGCAGCGTCGTGGGCGGAGGTCAGCCTGGTTCCGGCAGCGTATATTTGTAGGGCGGCGACCTGGTCCTCGTTGCATTCTTTTGCTCGGCATTATCGCCTGGATGTGCAGGCGCGCGGGGATGGTCGTTTTGGATCAGCCGTCCTTCAGGCTGGGGTTTCAGGGCCCTCCCGTTGATATGTACTGCTCTGTTACATCCTCTACGTTTCCGGGACTGGACTAGAGGGACGCAAAGGAAGAGTAAATTAGACTTACCTGCTAATTGTTGTTCCTTAAGGAACTCTAGTCCAGTCCCGGATCCCTCCCGTTCTCTGGGTGTAGACCAGCCTGAAGTTTAGGACGCGAGGGAGGCGAGATTGGACAGCTGTTGAACCCGTATAGATAAATATACCAAATTTTAAAAAAAAGAAAAAAAAAAGATAATTTTTCAGTGTCAGGGCGCTCTGTGAGGCGCAGGGATGTGAGGCGCTCTCAGCGGGGGTCTCTGTGGGGTTTGCAGCATGCGGCATGGGGTGATGAGCGCCGGGCTATGGTGCTTCAGTCCCCAGTCCTTTGGGGGCACTGCCTGTTCTTTCTGGGCAGCCCCGTCTTCTTCCTTAGAGTTTTTCTCTATCTGTATATACTGTTCAATATAGTTTTTTGAGATAGCTACTTATTTGTTGCTCTGCTGAGTCTGCTTTGTCAATAGGTGCTGGTGAAAGGGGGCGGATCTAGCCTATTTGTACCAGTGACATCACGACGATGACATCTTTCAGTCTCCAAAGCTGCTGGTGGAGGTTGACAACTCTACGTTTCCGGGACTGGACTAGAGTTCCTTAAGGATCAACAATTAGCAGGTAAGTCTAATTTACTCTTACTAATAGCAGGTCTGCAATCTCATATTTCAGTTCTTTCAACACCCTTGGATGTATACCATCCGGCCCAGGTGATTTGCTACTCTTCAGTTTATCTAATAGTTGTAATACATCTTCTCGATGTATCAATATTTCCTTCAATTCTTCCGCACCTTTAAATACCACTTCAGTCATGGGTAACATCCCTACATCTTCCTCAGTAAAGACCAAAGCAAAGAATTCATTCAGTCTCTCCGCTATCGCCTTGTCGCCTCTTAGTGCTCCTTTAACCCCTCTATCATCTAATGGACCAACTGACTCTCTCACAGGTTTTTTGCTACGAATGTACTTGAAAAAGCCTTTTATTTCATGTTTTTGCTTCTGCAGCAAGCTTCTTCTCAAATTATCCCTTTGCCTGCCTTATTAATGCCTTGCATTTGACTTGCCAGTGCTTGTGCTGTTTCCAGGTTTCGTCGTTTGGCTCTTTTTTCCATTTCCTGAAAGATGCTTTTTTGGCAACAGCCTCTCTGACCTCACCTTTAAACCATTGCTGGCAGTTTTTTGGACTTCCTTCCACTTTTCTTAACTCTTTAAGGACCAGGGGACATATTTGTCCCATAAGTTTTCAAACTCATAAAACATGCAATTTTTATTTAAAATCCATTGAAATTTGTGTTCGCATCAAGATAAAACCTTATTCTGTCAAATGATTCTGTTTAATGACCAATTCATGTAACATTTATTTTCTATAAAGCGCTTCATAATTTACCAATATGGAAATAGGAATTTGTGTTCTTTTGGTGTTCCATAGAAAATTATGTAAGAAGCCGGATGTTATGTGAACTTTCATATTTAATTACGCGCATGTCTTTGACAAACTTGAATAGTTTTCTTTAGAGAAATTGCTATTTTTATCAATTTTAGTGAGTTTTATTGCTCTGGGACACATTTGTCCCTGTGGTCTATAACTGAAAAATACAGTACTACTTTTGTCGCATGCTAACAGTTATCGTTCGTCAATTCGTAGAAAACCATACTTTGAAAAAAGATGCGTGAGTGTTTGTTTAGAATACGTGAAGCAGATATACAACTCTTGTTTGCTGAGAGCAGTGATTCTGATGATGATGATTTGCTTCTTGATGACAAAGATCAAAATTTCTTGCTTGAAGATGTCAACAATGTTGACGAGGAAGTGGTCATAGAACATCCTGATTCTTTGACAATTGAAACTACTAATTCTAGTAGTAGTACAAATCTAGCCAGTGGAGCTTCAACATTCATATCTGTGACATTCTACGGTAAATCTAAACGTAAATGTACCATCAAGACTCCATCTCCATCAGTAGCCTCCGGAGCAAAAGAACAGTCGATGCAGGTGCAGCCAACTACATCAAATTCTAGAAAGAATTCACACAAACGAAAAAAGACAAATGATGCCAATCATCCTGAGGATATTCAAAAACAAGCAACACAACCAATGGATGAAGACTTGCCCCCAACGACTAAATCACGAGCAAGTGGCAGGTCAGTGCAAACTACAGTACACTTCAAATGGGGAAGGAAGCCGGTGAAAGACAACTCTGAGACAATTGACTACGATTATGGAAAAGTAAATCTGAAGTTTGATGATTCTGAAGACATTAGTCCAGTTTCTGTTTTTGAACAAGTGTCTGATTTCAACTCCTTAGTCTCACTAATGGCAGAACAGAGTGAACTATATATGAAGCAAAGAGGCATTCCATTTCTCACTGATGCAGATGCGCTCCGAGCCTTCCTTGGGATGTGTCTGGTCATGGGTTACCATGTTCTGTCCACAATTAGAGATTATTGGTCTACTCATCCAGATCTGCAGGTTCCATTCATTGCAAATGCAATGACTCGGACCGATTTGAAACAATTCGCTCTGCCTTGCATTTTTCAAATAATGATGATATGCTACCGAGACCTCACCCACAGTGTGATCGGGCTTTCAAGGTTCGCCCATTGATCAACCACGTCAATCGATGCTTCCAGACAGCTAGAAATGCAAGCAAGCAGCAGTCAATTGATGAGCACATGATAAAATTCAAAGGCCAAAACATCATGAAGAAGTACATAAGGAACAAGCCTGTGAAGTGGGGATTTAAACTGTGGTGCAGAGGTGATGCGAACTCAGGCTATCTTTACCAGTTTGACCTGTATACTGGACGAAAAATGGAGACAGAGTATGGGCTTGGGGAGGGGGTGGTCATAATGCTGTCAAAAGCACTCGAACAGCTATGTTGCCAAGTTTTTATTGACAATTTATTCAACTCGCCAATGTTGCAATTTCAGATGCTACAAAAGAATTTTTACCTATGTGGCACAGTTTGTGTAGAGCGGAAGCACATGCCAAAGAACTTGAAATCAGATAAGGAAATGAAATGTGGTGACATGGATTATATGACAGCAAATGGTGTTACTTGTGTGAAATGGTTGGACAACAGGTCAGTGATTCTATTATCAAATTTCCTACCATGTTCAAAGGATGATGTCACGTATGTGCTAAGAAGGCAAGCAGGATCTGCAGATAAGCTGCGTGTTTCATGTCCTTCCATTGTTACAACTTACAACAAATACATGGGTGGTGTGGACCTCATGGACCAAAAAAAGGTTTCGTACGAGACTGACCGAAAGTCAAAAATTAAGTATTACTTGAAAATATTCTTTGATCCTCTTGATATTGCTGTCAGCAATAGTCATTTCATTTATGTTCAACTGAAACAAGAGAGGGACCCTGATTATAAGGCAATAACACCACTGGAATATCGTCAGATGATAGCAAGGCATCTTATTGGACGGTACTCCAACCGTCAAAGAAATGCACCATCAGCACCAGTTAGAGCTTCATGGTGTGTTCTTCCAGCACCAAAACCAGAACATTCCCTGACAAGAAGTGATCGACGCAGACGATATGCTCAGTGTGCCAAATCTGGAGTTGAAAATCGCACAGACAGCTTCTGTGACACATGTAGCATTCACTTGTGCTACACTAAGACACGTAACTGCTTTGCTGATTATCATAGCCTGAACGGTTTGTCAGACAATTAGACTTTTGCTTACTATTTACTATATTAATGTCTAATTGCCTATTTTCAAATATAATAAATCTTTTTGATTTCATGTTGATGCTCACTCTAAGACAGAAGCTTGATATACTAAGGTTTTGCATGCTTAACGTTTTTGCGCTTGTATTTTCTAAATAAATTTTGCTCAAATTGCTCAATAAACAGAAATATATGAAAAATTACATGACTACCCTTAATTAAAAACAAATATAAACATGAATTTTTAATATAACTGAGATGTTATTTGTAAATTAACACAAGGGACAAATATGTCCCATTATTCTCTTAATGACCATAGGGACAAATATGTCCCTTTTTATAGCGCCACCCCCCACAGTGTCACCGACCGCTTTGACCCGGTGAAAAGCGGGATATAAATACAGCTAAAATAAAAAAAAAATAAACATGTTTGAAATTTTTGTATTTGTTGTTCAAAAGTATTGTTGAATCTAACATGTCACTTTCATACATCTCATCAATCTAGACACCTTGCTGTCTTCAAAGGGTTAAAGCGTGGAATACAGCTGGTCTGGGCTTCCAAAATAGTATTGATGTACTATTTTGGGAGTACCAAGCTTCATGTAAGTCTTTAGCCTTTGCAACTGCTCCTTTTAGTTTTTTCTTAACTATTTTCCTCATTTTATCATAGTCTCCCTTTCGAAAGTTAAAAGGTAGTACTGTGGATTTCCTTACTATCCCTCCTCCACTAATTAAATCAAATGCAGTCAAGCTATGATCACTATTGCCAAGTGGCCCTAACACCCTTATCTCTTGCACTAGATCTGGTGTTCCACTAAGGACTAGGTCCAATATGGCTTCCCCTCTGGTCGGTTCATGAACCAGCTCCTCTAAGAAGCAGTCATTTATTTCATCTAGGAACTTTATCTCCCTAGCATGTCCTGCCGTGACACTGACCCAATCGATACCGGGGTAATTGAAATCACCCATTATTATTACTGCGCTGTAACTTTTGTTAGCTTCCTTGATTTCTTTGAGCATTTCATCATCCATTTTTTTATTCTGGCCAGGCGGTCGATAGTACACCTCCACTCCCATTGCCTTCCCCTTTTCACATGGAATTTCAATCCATAGAGATTCTACAGCAAATTTTGTTTCCTGCAAAACTTTAATCCTTTCTGACTCAATGCCCTCTCTAACATAGAGCGCAACCCCTCCACCAATTTGATCAGCTCTATCATTACGATATAGTTTGTACCCAGGTATCACAGTGTCCCACTAGTTGTCCTCCTTCCACCATGTCTCTGATATTCCAATCATATCTTACCTCTCATTTAGTGCTATATATTCTAACTCTCCCATCTTATTTTTTATTTATTTATTTATTTAACGTCATTTATATACCGCCTTATCCTACAATCAAAGCGGTCTCACAGCAAACAATCGAGGGGTGGTCATGTGTTATCATGCAGTGGTGGGAGTTAGTGTGTTGGTGGTGGGGGGATGATTAGGGGTGATCTCTACCTAGTGCGCTATATACATCATGAGCTATAATACATTCAGTTTTACTGACTTAGGGTGGGGGGAGGGGACTGTGGTCTGTCTTGGGTGGGAGTTCAAGTGGTGAGACCATAATGTTCGATGAATAGAGTTGTTTTCAGCTGTTTTCGGAAGTCTTTGATGTCTGTGTTTAGTCTCAGTTCATCTGGGAGGGTGTTCCAGATGGATGGAGCGGCCAGCGAGAGTGCTCGTTGTGTGGTGTCTTTCCGGGTCTTGGCAAAGTCTTTTGGTATGCTTACACGATTGGAGGTGCCTCTTCTCCTTGGGCGTGTGCTTGAGTCGGCTTGTATGAGTGTGTTTAGGCTTATGGCAGATGTGTGTTGTTTGATCTTGAATATATTTATGATAGTTTTGTATTTGATGCGTGAGGTGATTGGGAGCCAGTGTAGGTCTTTCAGTATGGGTGTGATGTGATCATGGATTGAGGTACCAGCTATAATGCGGGCGGCTGTGTTTTGTGCAAGTTGTAGCGGTCTGAGGTACTGTTTTGGTAGCCCATTGTAGATAGGATTGCAGAAGTCTAGTAGTGGTGTTATCAGAGCTTGGCATACAGTGCGAAAGTGCTCTGGAGCGAGGAGGGGTTTAAGTCTCCTGATGAGTCGCATTCTGTAATATGCACTTTTTATCGTTCTGCTTATATGTGCTTGGAGGTTCAGGTCCTTGTCCAGTGTAACTCTGAGATACTTAACTTCTGATTTTGTAGGTATGAGGACATCATTTATCTTGATGTTGGGAGGTGGGATGAAGTCCGGGTTTCGCGTGATGATCAGTGCTTCTGTCTTACTGTAGTTTATTGAGAGGTTGTTCTTTTTCAGCCAGTTTGACATATGAGTGAGGCAGTCTGTTATTTTGGAGTAGTCCGGGTTATTGACTGAGATGGGTGTATAAATCATTATATCATCTGCATAGATTGTATATTGTATGTTGTGATCTTTCATGATGTTGCATATTGGCTGGATGTAGATGTTGAATAATAGTGCTGAAAGGGCGGAGCCTTGAGGCACTCCTTGAGATACTCTTATTGGTCGGGAGGTATTGTGGCCTACTTTAACCTGTATTTGTCTGTTGGTTAGGTAAGAATGGAACCATTTGAGGGTGGAACCGTGTAGTCCGATGTTCTGAAGTCTATCCAGTAGAGTCTTGTGGTCAACTGTGTCAAATGCCGATGTGATATCTATGAAGATCATTAGGATTCCTTTCTTAGAGTTGTCTATTGTGCGGAGGATACTGTCAAAGAGGTATATTAGCAGTGTTTCTACCCCGTGGTTGGGGCGGAACCCATGTTGGTTGTTATCCAGGTGAGCATGGATGTCTATGTGATCTTGTAGTTGGTGCTGTACTGTCTATGTGATCTTGTAGTTTGTGCTGTACTTTTTAGACTTCTAGCATTTGCATACAAGCATTTTAGAGACTGTTTTATTCATATTAATCTGGCTATTGGTAGACATGGGTAATTTGGGATCTTTAAGCTCTGTCGGCTCCACACTTGAGGGCATTTGGGCTACTTTACTCTTTTTTGGAACCTCTCTGCTTTTGGTAGTATCCTTCAAGGATACATTCTTCTGAACCATGCACTCTTGGGCGACTGTCGGATTTCTCCTATTATCTAGTTTAACCCTGGGAGTACCGATGGGGTCAAAAGTGACCCCATTGCAAGTTTCACAATGCGTATCTCGGAAACTAGTTGTTCAAGAATGCAATCTTTTTATGACTTTTCACATGTCAATATTCTATTTATATTGCGCCATGAGAGGAATAATTTTCATCTGCTAGGTGACACTAGTGATGAATTGCAGCACAGAGTACCAGTGGGGTCATTTTTGACCCCAGTTGCTTACGTCCGGTTTGGATCGTAATACAATTTGCAGTTTTGTGAATTTTTTGATCTGACAAAGGTATTTATCATTAATTATGTATCATTTATTTTTTGTACTCTTATTTTATGAAAATTACACATTTTCTGTAATTGATATCATACGTTCTCTCATTATTTCCGATGAAATCTAAAGGCTTTCAGCTCGTTCATCACGATTATTGTACACTCTTATTGTACACCTATAGTAAAACTGCTTTGCATTTTATTCAACTTTATCTTTGTTTATTTATTTTAGTTATTGTTTATGATGTCAAAATGAAAGTATTCAGCTGCCCAAGTAAGAGAAATATTGCAATGAGATGCTGACAGTGACGGCTCTGAGTCATCTGATGATGCAGCATATTCAGCAAGCGAAGAAGCATATCAGCCAAGTTTGGGCGATAAATCTGATGATGACAGTCATGATTCAGATGGTGACAGCAGTTGGTCGCCAAGTGAATGTGAGACTGATGTTGAGCCGGTAACATTGCCTGCAGCAAAGAGTTAAGTTACAGGTCGAGGCAAAGGTCGACGCTGTGCTGGACGGAGAAGAAGGCATGAGTCCTCGGTGTCAGTATCATCTGTGAGGAATCTTAGTTGTGGTCGTAGAGGAGCTAAGAGGTCATCAACTATAAGCACAAATGTTGCCATTGAAGCCTATGTATCTAAGGATGCCACATCATGGAACAGGAATCCTATAAAGCAAGCTGCTGGAAGATACGCCAGAGCTAATGTCATGCCCCGTACAACAAGGTCCTACAAGGTATGCTGTACGAAATGTTGATGGCCCTCTCGCAGCATTCCACTTGTTCATGAGGAAGAACTTATTGAATGAAATCATGATGTGGACGAGCAAATCAGGAAGACACATTTATGACGACACCTGGAAAGATTTGACAGATGGAGAATTTCAACGTTTTCTTGGACTTCTTATCCTCTCAGGCATGTACAAGTCACGAAATGAATCCATAGTTCAGTTGTGGAACCTTGAAGATGGTCGTTCTGTTTTCGGCAAAAATATGGCCCTTAACCATTTTCAGCAAATTTCTTGTGCTCTCAGATTTGATGATGCAACCAACAGACGTGAACAACAAGGCATGGATAAGCTTGCTCCATTCAGACACGTTTTTGATACCTGGGAAGCAACTCTAAATGACACCTTTGTTCCTGGTAAAAATGTTACCGTGGATGAGCAACTGCTTACATTTCGTGGCCGTGTTCCATTCAGACAGTATATTCCCAGCAAACCTGGGAAATATGGCATAAAGCTATGGATGTTGTGTGCCAGTGCAGCGTCATATGTTCTGCGTCTTCAAGTATATACAGGAAGGGAACTCGGACAAAACAGGGAACAGAGTCAGGGTGAAAGGGTTGTGCTGCAACTCACTGAAGGATTGACGCGATCTGGCAGAAATGTTACTGTTGACAATTTCTTCTGAAGTTTATCCCTGTCACGGAAATTGCTAGAAAAACAAATGACACTTTTGGGGACAATTCGAAAGAACAGAAAAGAATTACCTCCAGAATTTGTAACAGCAAAGGGCTGAGAGGTATTCACTTCACTGTTTGCCTTTCGTGATGACGCTACTCTGGTTTCCTTTTGCCCGAAGAAAGGAAAAGTGGTTGTTCTTCTGAGCAGTTTGCATGATCAAGAAGAAGTAGATAAAACACGTGCAGACAAAAAAACACGCATGATCTTGGACTATAATTCTAGTGAAGGTGGAGTAGATACAGCAGATCAAATGTTGCACACGTATACCACAAAACGAATGACAAGACGCTGGCCAGTGACAATCTTCTACAACATGTTGGACATCAGTGCTTTGAATGCCTTCATTGTTTGGATGCCACTAAATACAGAATGGCAGTCCAAGTCAAAGCACAGACGTCGTCTATTCCTCTTGGAATTAGGAAAGCAGCTGCTTCAGAGTAATTGCAGCGAGACTTCGTCCAGCATTGAAGAAGCCACTAATGCTGTTTGCAATGTCGGGATCCCAAAGAAAAGGGCAAGGTGTCACTGCTGTTCCAGAGAAAAAGACAAGAAAAGCAACATAGTTTGCACCTCCTGCAAGCGCAATGTTTGCAAAGAACATTCAGAAATTGTCTGTGTCTCATGCAAATGACTGTAGTACTTTACTGTGTTCATCAAGTACATGCAACAACTGCTTTCATGGCAACTATTCTTCATGTAATTTTATGATAAAGCATTAAATTTCAAAACATTTAACCTTCATATAATAAATAATTAATTTGGAATAATATTTTGTCTGTTTAGTTTAAATTTTTCATGGTTAGCAATTAAAATTTGTCGTGGGGCCAACGGTATTCAGTGTGTGCAAAAAATCTCGGTAATTCCAGGGTTAAAAGCTGCTCATCTCTCCTTTTTAAAGGTTAATGCCAGCAGCCTGGTTCCATCCCGGTTAAGGTGAGGCCCATCCCTTCGGAAGAGCCCCTCCTTTCCCCAGAATGTTCCCCAGTTCCTAACAAATCCAAAACCCTCATCTCTGCACCATTGTCTCATCCATGCATTGAGACTCCGGAGCTCTGCCTGCCTTTTGGGTCCTGCGCGTGGAACGGGAAGCATTTCGGAGAACGTTACCCTGGAAGTTCTGGATTTCAACTTCCTACCTAAAAGCCTAAATTTAGCCTCCAGAATCTCCCTACCACATTTTCCTATGTTATTGGTACCGACATGTATCAAGACAGCAGACTCCTCCCCAGCACTATCTAAGACCTTATCTAGGTGGTGCGTGAGGTCCGCTACCTTCGCACCAGGCAGGCATGTTACCAGACGATCCTCACATCCACCAGCCACCCATATATCTACATGCCTAATGATCGAATCACCAACTATAATGGCTGTCCTAACCCTTCCCTCATGGGCACATGGCCCTGGAGAAACTTCCTCGGTGCGAGAGGGTTTTACATCACCTGGAGGACAGGTCCTAGTTACAGGATCACTTCCTGCCATACCAGGGTGATGCTCTCCTGTCAAGTGACCTCTCTCCTCCATGTGAGCGATACTCCAGCTAACCAGCTAGTAATCATTTAAAACCCATACCGGGGAGAGCTCCGCTGCCAAAACACAAATCCAGGCGAAAATAGATCAATCACTTACCTCTTCTTGGCAAACTCCATTTGTTCTTTTACTCTCCCCGATATGGGTTTTAAATGATTACTAGCTGGTTAGCTGGAGTATTGCTCACATCCGGTGTAGTTCCTTATGTATACAGTTTTTGAGAAATGTTTAAAAGATGGGGATAATTATTTTTGCCCTTAAGATAGGAATTTTATGTGAGTTTGATATGAGTTTCCTTCTTTTAATTACAGCGTAGCTGCCAGTATATTTTGGCAATAAGAATAGGTGACTGTCGGCACCAACACTAGTAATTTTGTGAATTAGTTGCGGCTCAATTTGTTCAATAGAGGTAAGAGACGGTGCGTTATTGGTATTACAATTTCAAAACATTTTTTTTTGGGAATAGAGCCTACGCGTATGTGAGAATGATGCAAGTTCATATATAATCAGATGTTTGGTCTTATTCTCATTCACAATATTAGAATATGTTGCACCAATTGTCCACTACGGTCCTGTTACACTTTTCCTTGGTTGGGCCTTTCCTTTAATTGTGGACATCACAGTATTAGATTCGCCCATTTATAATAGTCCTCCATTCTCTCATTGTAGTAATCAGTGTGGCAAGGTACAGATTATGGAACACACAGGTATGGTTTTAATATGTATATAATTTTGAATGACTATAGGTTATATTGTTTTCATATTTCTTGGCTGGTTTGTCACTTTTTAAGAGTTTTTATGGTTTTTCAATTGTTGCTATTTATAATTATGATTTATTCAAATGTTTTATATATGCATATTTATTTATTTATTTATGCAATGTGAGTTTTTTGCTGTACTTTGATATGCATATCTATTTATTTATTCATCTGTTCAATGTGAGGTCTTTTGCTGTACTTTAATAGTGCCTTTATGGTTTGTTTTTATACTCGTTTTTAACTGTAATAGTTTTTAATTATTTATGGATGTTTTAATATGTTTTTATGTGTTTTGTAGCCAAAAGCCCCTGATGAAGGCATAAGCGAAACACGACCTGTATCGGGCCTGGCTTTAAGAGTAAGAGTGTTCTAATAAAGAATTCCTTCCTTGCTATCCATGGTTTCTGACTGGTCTGTTACTTAGCATGTGGATTTGTGCTTTTTGGTTGGACAGAATATGTTGAACATCAGGGCAGAGAGGGAGGAATCCTGCGGAACGCCCTTCTTCTGGTGGAACGGTTCCGATGTTGAGGTCCCAGATCATACGTGCTGCCATCTGTCGGACAGGTATGATTTGCACCAGTTTAGTGCTGTGTCACAAATACCCTTCTCTTCGAGTCGCCTCAGGAGAAGCTCATGACTTACTGAGTCAAATGCAGCGATTATATCCAAGAAGATGAGGACAAACCCACGACGGGTTTTATCGATTCCAGCAATTATGTTGCTGAAGAAGGTGGTGAGGAGTGTTTCCACACCATGGGATTCCCTGAATCCATGCTGGCAGGGGTCCAGCGGGGAGGTGTCGTTGATGTGGTGTTGTATTTGGCATTGGACTTCTTTTTCAATTATCTTGGCTAGATATAGGTCTGTATGAGTCAAACTTATGGGGGTCGAGTTTGTTGTTTTTCAGCAGTGGTCTGATGGATGTGTGTTTGAGGCTTTGGGGGAATGAGCCTGTTGCGAAAGACAGGTCCATGAGTCCTATGAACGAACTAAATTCGGTACGTAGCTCCTTTATCCAGAAGGCAGGACAGGGGTCAGTTTGTGCCGTAGTGGTGTTGATCGTGGCAATGGTGTCTTCAATGTGCTTTTTGGACGGGGTAGAGAAGGTGGTTAGTAGTGTTGGGTGGGTTGGCTCCTGCACGGTGGTGGGTGCTGTGGCCTTATTGGTCTGGCATAGTTTTGATTGCAGGAAGTCTGCGAATTCTTGAGGGTAGATCCCATTTGTTTGTTTGGGGCCCAGTTCTTTTGTTAGGCTGTTGACTAGATTGAACAAGTCATGTGGTTTGTTTAGCGAGCGTTTTAGGGTATCAGTGTGGGATTGCCTCATTTTCTCTTTTATTGCTTCGCGGTGTTTTGCCAGGTGAAGGTTATATGCTCTCTGGTCTTCCGGAGATCGTGATCGCCGCCATCGTCTTGGGCTCTCAGTTATGTGCAGGGGAAATTGGCTACTGATACCCAGCCCGAAGTTCTGTGAGTTATTCTGGCAGTGAGCCATAAAAGAAGTCTGATTTGTATATATATATATTAGATTTATTATGGACAGCCAGGTAGAAAAAAAAAATATATATATATCTATATATCTATATATAGCTAAAGATATATAATTAGAAACATGAGGTAGAAATTTGTTACAACACGGAATTACAATTGGACAAAGTAATAAATCACTAATTAGTAACCAGACGTCACTGATTCGCTCTGCACTGAGAAAAGTTATAGAATACGTTTCTAACTACCCTTGCCCATCCGGAGGAGGAGAAAGACTATACCTTAGCTTCGTATGTCACTCTGCTGGCTGATGTCCGGAGACTCTGGAGCAGCACCAGTCCAAGGAGGCAGCTAAGCTAGATAACGCAGGCTACAGCCCTTTCGGAGGCGAGCCGCGGTAGAGCACAGCACCAAAGGTATCTGTGGAAGTCTTATCTCAGTCCTTTGGAGAACGGCCTTGCCCACACGTAGTGTGGCTGTCTTGCAGAAAGATCACGTAGCAGAAAACAGGTAAGCAGGGCACAAACAGCGAAAAAAACCTGTGTAAAAGTTCTCCTGCGCAGATTGTATTATTCTTTGTGATGATTCTCCATCATAGGTCCGGTGATTGGTTGGTACAAGACAGTCCAAGGTGTTCTCAGCGAATCAGGAGGTAGATGATGGGCATCTTCTTGCAGACAAAGGATCCATAGTAAGATGCCATGCGGAGAAAACAGTATGTAGTTTTCTGGGCATAGGTACAAGTGTCCAAGGCCAGTAGAACCAGCTATAGATAAGTACCGGAGAAGCAGATGTTCTTGCATGTGGGCAGTGAATTGGCCAGGAACAATGGCTTCTGTATGCACACACAGAAATGCTGCGCAAGCAGTGCTTGGAGGTCAAGTCTGTAGCTGAACACAGCAAAAGTGTAGTGAGGAATCCATCTTGTCTGATCAGCTTGGTTCAGGCCTGAGCTGCTGAGCAGGCCTGAGTTGCTGAGTAGGCCGGAGAACTGCAGGTGCAGAATTACAGGGGTACCAGCCCTACTTTCTCATACCAAAGAAAACAGGGGGACACAGGCCTATACTAGACCTCAGAGTATTAAACAAGTATCTGTTCTGGGAAAAATTGATCTCCCTCGTAACACTCCTGCCATACCTTCAGAGTCAGGACTGGCTAAGTTCTCTAGATCTAAAGGATGCATATACGCATATTCTCATCCATGCAGATCACAGGAAATTCCTTGGATTCCTTTTCCAGGGAAGACACTACCAATACAGGGTTCTTCCCTTCGGTCTGGCTTCTGCTCTAAGTCTTCACAAAATGCATGGCAGTAATAGCAGCATTCCTGAGAACTCTAGGAATATTCGTCTTCCCCTACTTAGACGACTGGCTCATTCGAGCATCAACAGCTCCAGAAGTCAGCTTCGCTCTTTCTCGCACCATGCAAATCCTTCGATACTTGGCACTGGTCATAAACCTCCCAAAATCTCATCTCACCCCTTCTCAGTCTCTAGAATTCATAGGGGCTCGTCTAGACACAAGACAGTCACAGGCTTTCCTGCCACAGCCAAAGTGCCTTCGTATAGTACAGCTGGCCTCCCAAGCAGCTGTGAAGGTCTTCCTGACTGCTCAGGAGATGCTTCAGCTTCTGGGGCATATGGCATCCACGGTCCATGTGGTTCCCTATGCTCGACCTCATATGCGAGCAGCCCAGTGGACCCTATCCTCTGTGGACAGAGGTCTCGGGTTGGCTAACGGACAAAATCAGAAACTCCACACATCTCATTTTGTCCCTGCAATGCGGCAGTCACTGGAAAACCTCGTGGGTTCTCCTTTCCAGCAGCCTCTATGTCAAGCCACAGATGCATCGATCTATCAACTCAGGGTCTCTGGACCCCACAGGAGGCTTATTTTCACATAAACTTCCTAGAGCTCAGAACCATTTTCCATACTGTCCGAGTTTTTCAGGCCCATCTCAGCTACAAGACAGTTCTGGTCCAGACCGACAATCAAGTAGCCATGTTCTATGTGAACAAGTAGGGCGGAACAGGCTCTCTGTCAATGAAGCTTTGTGACTGTGGGCCCTCGCCAGAGAGCTTCAAAGCCACCTCCTAGTGGTATATTTTCCAGGCATTCAAAATCTTTGGGCAGACAAACTCAGTCGAATACTGCTGCCACACGAATGGTCTCTGCACTCAGACCAGCTTGCTCGAGTGTTCAGAATCTGGGGAATGCCAGATATAGACCTCTTTGCAAGTCCACAGAATGCCAAACTTCCCTGATTCTGTTCCAGAATTCCGGCTCAAACTGTCAGGCAAGGGATGCTTTCCTCCTCCATTGGGGTCAGGACTTTCTCTATGCCTTCCCACCCATTCCCCTCATTCCCAAAACTTTGTTCAAGCTTCAGAGAGACAGAGGTCATATGATACTCGTAACTGCACGTTGGCCACGGCAGACGTGGTATCCTCTGCTTCTGCGTCTCTCTCAAGCCACACCTCTGGAGTTGGGATGTGCTTCAGATCTTCTTTCCCAGGAGAACAGGACGCTATTGCACCCAAATCCCCAGTCCCTGCACCTCAGGGCCTGGTTACTGAAAGCATAAGATTCCAGGATATCAACCTATCTCAACAGGTAAAGGATATCCTTGTGGCTTCCAGGAAGCCTTCCACAAGGCGATCCTATGCCTTTAAGTGGAAGAGATTCTCTGTATGGTGTTCTCAAAGGGAACTTAACCCCCATACAGTGCCTCTCGAATCGCTTCTGGAATACCTACTCCATCTATCAGATTCTGGTCTTAAGACCAATTCAGTAAGGGTCCATTTTAGTGCCATTGCTGCTTCTCGCAAACCTCCTGGATGGACAACCTATTTCCTCTCATCCACTCGTAGCGAGATTTAGGAGAGGTTTACTTTTAACAAAATCTCCCATTAAGCCACCGCCGGTCTAAAGTTTCTTTTTTGGAAGGTCATCTTCCTAGTTGCACTCACTTCTGCAAGACGCATCAGTTAGTTATAGGCTTTAGTAGCGGATCCTCCTTATACAAGATTTCACCATGATAAGGTAGTTCTTAGGACTCATCCTCACTTTATGCCAAAGGTGGTTTCGCCTTTTCATTTAAACCAAGCGGTTTACCTTCCTGTATTCTTCCCTAGTCCTCATGCCTCTAATGCAGAAAGGAATCTTCATACCTTAGATTGTAAAAGAGCCTTAGCTTTTTACCTTCAAAGAACTAAGCAACATAGAAAATCTTCTCAGCTTTTTGTTGCTTTTGATTCTAGTGATTTGGGACTTCCAGTTTCCAAAAGAACTCTCTCTTTGATTCTAGTGATTTGGGACTTCCAGTTTCCAAAAGAACTCTCTCTAGGTGGATTGCAATCAAGCCCTCCATAAAATACCTTGGAGTAATACTGGACCATCGCCTGGACTTTAAAGAACATATCAACCGCACGGTGAAAACCATTTATTTCAAGATAAGGACCCTACGCCATCTGAAAAACATGCTTGAACCAGACAGCTTCAGAACCATATTCCAAACCATAATCACACCCCACTTCGACTATGCGAACATAATACTCCATGGTCTTCCTAAAAACACCCTAAATACTTTACAACTTGCAATGAATGCCGCAGCCCGGGTACTATATGGCGCTTCAAAGAGCGAACATATAACACCCATCCTAATGGAGCTTCACTGGCTCCCCATATACTGCAGAATAGCATATAAAGCTCTTCTCATGACATTTAAAGTGATAAATACTTTAGCTCCTTCTTCAATGTCTAAACTCCTCCATCCCACCCTCGACATCAGAGCCAGGAGGTCAGCAGCGACAAACACCCTAGTTACACCACCTGAGGCCACAAAATGCAAACGTTCAACTACAGACAGGGCCTTTGCATACTACGCTCCTAGATGTTGGAACAACCTACCCCCCAACATAAGAGCTATTACTGACCTCAAGCATTTCAGAAAAGCCATAAAGCATCACCTCTTCATTCTGCATTTCCAAGGCTCATTATCATCCTTCTAAAATGCACAGTAAAATTGTAAATACCTCATACTAAGAAATTCTATCCTTTGTATATAGATTCTTATTTACAAATATGTACAAAGTTTCTCAAAGTATAAAGGTTCTTTACAAATATGTACTAAGTTTTACAAAGTTTTTACAAATATGTACAAAGTTTCCCATGGTTAAATTCCTAGTTGTATTTGCCTGTTATATGTAAACTCATTACAGTCTGTTGCGTGCAATGAGTATTCTGTTTAATGTAAACCGCGCTGACGAAAAAGAGTGCGGTATAAAAGAACTATAAATAAAAAAAAAAAATATATATATCCTTTGCATATGAGAGTAAGGAACTTTCTCTCGAAGGCCATGTCACAGCTCACAATGTGAAATCAATGGCAGCCTCAATGGCTAATCTTCATTCTGTGTCTACTGATGACATCTGTAGAGCAGCCACTTGGGCTTCGGTGCATACCTTTACAGCCCAGTATTGCTTAGACAAGGACTCCCGTCGGGATGCCTCGTTTGGCCAGGCTGTGCTCCAGCATCTCTTTCAGACTTAGTACAACTCCTACCCGCCGTCCCGGGTTTCGATGCCAGAGATCCATGGGAGGAAGCATGACCCATCTCACCTGGGGTTCGCAGCTTGCTGGGGTCATCCCCCAGGCATCTCTCAGCTGGGGAGTCCCATATTGAAGACAACATTCCTGCTTGTTCCTGGAGATAGCGTACTAACTCACCTGTAACAGGTGATCTCTGGGAACAGCAGGAATAATTCTTCACAACCCACCACCTCTCCTAGGAGTTGTCTCTATCTATCTCTCTCTCTTTGTCTATTCTCTCCTTTGGTTTCAGCTATAAACGCAACTGAAGAGGGAGAGTTGGAAAGGCGGGAACGCAGCACACAGGCGCTGTGGGATGCTCCCAAAAGCTTTCCTATTGGACGCTGGGGAGTGTTCCCGTGCAGGCTCCATCGGTACAGACAATACCCATATGTGAAGACTTATTCCTTCTGTTCCCGGAGATCACCTATTACAGGTGAGTAACTACGCTTTACAAACCTAATGAAATAGATGTCTGTACTAAATTCCCATTGGAAATACACATATCTATTTTATAAGTGCTTACCTCACTTCCCCTCTCCCATCTCAGGAGAACCTCTGTAAAAGACAGGGAAATAAAGAACATAAAAACTGTGTGGGGAAAATTAATTTCCACTGTCTTTACATGAGCTCAGAGCTGTGGGTATAAATCACTATAAATGCTGTAATGTGAGTTCTAGGTTACGTTGGATATGCCAAGAAACAAGCTGGGACACCAGTGGCTACTTTATATATCATGTTTTCAGGCAATTCATTTTGCCTTTTATTGACCTCTCAGTTTAAGACATATACTAAGTCTGTGCTGTATATTACGGTATCTTATTCAATATAAGTATGTTCCTGGTTTCCCTTTTTATATTTTTAGCTTTTGCTTTACAGTATCAAAAGTTTTGTTGAATACCTAAGGTGGAAGTACTGTTAGTATCCTTGAGTAATTTAGTAATGAAGCATAGATTCTCCGGGAACAAGCAGGAAGTTAGTCCTCACATATGGGTGACGTCGACACCAACGGAGCCGGCGTTGAGCAAATCCCCAGCTTTCAAAGAAAGCCTTTGGGAATTGCTACCACGCATGCGTAGTCCCCTTCCTGCCCAAGGGTACCATCTTTCTCAGTCTCTTCCATGCAGCCCATCAGACGTAGTCTGTCCCTGTCCCGGAAAAAGTTGATTTTTGTGCCTTCTTGTGGCTGTCTGCGGTCTCGCGCCGGTACCCTTTCCCGCCTCGGTTTCAGGTCAGTTCCTCTTTTTTCTACTAAATTTTATTTTTCTCTTTTTTGGGGCGTCTTCATGACATTTTTTCCTCACTGGCAGCCCGAAGGGTCTTCGACCTTGCTGGGGTTCTTTTTCTCCCCATGGCTACCAGCGGGTTCAAAAAGTGTGATCGGTGCGGAAAAATCATGTACCTCACCGATACATGCTGCCTCCTGTGCCTCGGCCTGGACCACGACCCGGCTGTCTGTGGCCTGTGCAAAAAAGATGTCCTCGAAGGCCTTGAGCATGATAAAATTTTTCCAGATTCCCCCATGCCTTCAAGAGCCGGGACCCCTCGACTGAGGCCTCCACAGCTCGGGAGAAGCACTCCGAACCTGAGCGTCGTCAGGGGTCCTCAGAGAGGGGGTCTCCCTTGAGGGAACCAAAAAGAAGGAAGAAACCCTTGAAGACAGAGTCTCTGGACGGCTCCGATCGGCCAGGCTCCTCTCGGGGCCGGTCGCAGAGCCCCGAACGCCTGCCTGAGGCGTCGGAGAAGGAGCGTCCAGCCAAGGTTCCTCGGAAGGACCCTGTCGCAGATCGGCCTAGGCAAGTACATACTGTCCTAGTCGAGGACTTCCCTCCGGGGGAACTGGCTTCAGGCCCGAGTGCGTCGGTGCCTGAGCCGAGGGCTGCGGAGCCTCCAGGACTGGTGTCTAGGATGGTGGCCTTGGAGAACAGTGTTACTGCCTATTTGGAACAGCAGCGGGCACTGATGTCCGCTATGTCCGGTTCCTCCTCCCCGACCATCAGGCGCTCAATGTCAAAGTCGACCCCCGAGGCCGAACTGATCCTCGAGGCCCTGCGGGCCCATAGAAACATGACGGCAAAGACCATATGGCTTATCCACGCTGCGCTTCCATATAAACTTATAAGCTATATAGTCCCTTTTTGTCCTTTAGAGATCTTCTTTGTTTGTTCCATGCTTTCCTGCTTTCCCTACTACCTCCACTCTTTTTGTAAAGAAATATACTCCAGGAACAACCTGGAAGTTAATCCTCACATATGGTTGACCCTTGCGCCGACGGAGCCTGTGTGGAGCATTTCCCCAGCTTTCAAAGAAAGCCTTTGGGACATGCTACTACGCATGCATAGTTCTCTTCCCGCCAAAGGCTGCCATCTTGCTCAGTCTCCTTTTTTCCATGGAGCCCAATGGACATCTGTCCTGTTTCCACAGAAATATCCTTGCTAATTATCCTTAAAAGTTAGTTTCCTGGTTTATGCACCTGTTCCTCTTCCTGCCTCGAGTCGGCACCATCACTGGCACTGTCCTCAGTTCCTTTTGTCTTTCTTGATTGAGGCTTGCCTTGACTGGCGTTCGCACCCTTTTTGCCCAGGGGTCATTGATCCCGTTTGGGTGTTCCCCACCATGTCCTCTAGTGGGTTAAAAAATGCGACCGCTGCAGTCAAATCATGTCAGTCACTGATACCCATGACTGCTACCTGGGATCGGACCATGACAGCACTGTCTGCGATCTGTGCCAGGCCATGATGCCTAAAACCAATAAAAAGAGGTCAGAATTGCAGGAAAATCTGTTCCCCAGGTCCAACTCTGCAGTGGCATCCCCAATGCTGAGCTCCAAGCCCAGCACTTCCCATGAGGCCCAAGCATCCTCGGAGTCCCATGGCAACGGCTTCTCCAAGAAAACCTCGGACCCTGAGAGAAAGAAGAAAAAATCCTCTAAGTCCGCCGAGGTTGCACCGGAGAAACCCAGTAAAACCGCCTGGAGGGGCTCGGGTGGCCCCGAGAAGCATCCTACCAAGGTCCTCGAGAAGGATACCTCGGCCGGTGGAGACCGTGCGAAGTTCCTCAAGACCGTAGTCCTCGTTGAGGACACACTCGTGAGAGTGCCGGCACCAGACCTGAGGTCTTTGGTGCCTGCGCTGAAAGCTACAACATAAAAACATAGAAAAATTACAACAGAAAAAAAACCACATGGCCTATCTTGTCTGTCCTTCCATATCAACAGCTACAACAGTCCCATTTTTACTTTTAGAGATCCTCTGTGCTTTTTTGAATTCAGATACTGTCCTCATCTCTACCACCTCCATTGGGAGACTATTCTACGGATCCACCACTCTTTCCGTAAAGAAATATTTCCGCATATCACTCCTGAATCTATCCCCTTTCACCCTCATCCCATGTCCCCTCATAGCAGAACTTGCTTTCAGTCGAAAGAGGCTCTCACCCTGTGCATTTATGCTACGGAGGTATGTAAACGTCTCAATATATCACCTCTATCCCGCCTTTCCTCTAAGTGTATATATTAAGATCCTTAAGTCTGTCCTCATATGCTTTATAATGAAGACCACTAACCATTTTAGTAGCCACCCTCTGTACTGACTCCATCCTGTTTATATCCTGTTGAAGGTGCGGTCTCAAGAATTGCACACAATACTCCAAATGAGGTTGCACCAAAGACTTATACATAAGCACTATCACCTCCTTTTTTCTGCTTGCCATTCCTCTCCCTATGCACCCAAGCATTCTTCTAGCTTTTGCTGTAGCCTTTTCTACCTGTTTAGGTACTTTAAGATCATCAGACACAACCACGCAGAGGTCCCGCTCTGCTTTAGTGGACAAAAGTACTTCACCCCCTATACTCTATTGCTTCCTTGGATTGCTGCAGCCCAAATGCATGACCTTGCATTTTTTAACATTAAATCCCAGCGTCCAAATTCTAGATCATTCTTCAAGCTTAGGTAGATCCCCCTCCTCATGTTATCCTGGGTGTCTATTGCAGATTTTGGTATTAACCGCAAAGAGGCAAACCTTACCTGACAGCCCTTCCGCTATATCACTAACAAAGATATTAAAAAGAATCGGAACAAGAACAGATCCCTGGGGCACACCACTGGTAACTTCCTTCTCCTCAGAGTGAGCTCCATTTACCTGTACCCTTTGTCGCCTCCCACTCAACCAATTTCTAACACAAGCAGTAACTTTAGGGTCCATCCCTAGGGTGCTCAGTATCTCCAGGAACAAGCAGGAATGAGTCTTCACATATGGGTATCGTCGGTACCGACGGAGCCTGCGCGGGAACGCTCCCCAGTGTCCAGTAAGAAAGCTTTTGGGAGCATCCCACAGCGTCTGCGAGCTGCCTTCCCGCCTTTCCCAACTGCCTCTCTCCAGTTCTTCTTTTCCGCGGAGCCAGCAGGTTGTGTTCCTGTCACCGCAGAAGAATTCTTTATTTTTTTCTTTATTTTTCTGTGTCGTGTCTGCCTTCTTCGACGTCAGACCGGTACCGCCGGACTTTTCTTTTCTAAAAAAAAACAAAAAAACAAACTTTTCTTTCTTCAACTAGTGCATTTTCGGTTTGGGCCTTAGGCCTGAACATTTTTTCTCCTCATGGAGAAGCCCGCTTCCGGGTTTAAAATGTGCACGAAGTGTGGCGGTACTATTTCTGTCACCGACACCCATGACTGGTGTCTAAAATGTTTGGGTCCTCGAAGGGCAAATCTCCCTCTAAGCATCGAGATGCCTCTGGGCTTGTCCTCGAGGATTCCGCACCGGCAAAATTACCCCGGTGGGAAGTTCCGGCTTCCAAAGCATTGTCTATGGGGTCACAGGTTGACATCGATGGCTCGGCCTCGACCGATCACCTGTTGCCGTGTTCTGGGGTACCGGTGGCCTCCACTGGTACCGACATCCAGACTCTGGTGGCGTCGATGGATCAGAAGATTCTGTCCATGCAGCGCACCCTAACGGCGTTTATGCCGGCTTCGACGCCTCCGGTACCGCAACAATTCCCATTGCCGGTACCAACTCCGGCACCGGCATCGTTCCCGGTGCCGGTACCGATTGCATTGACATCGGCTTCGGTGTCGACTGCAGCGGTGCCCTGTCCGATGATGCCCATCGGTACCGAACCGGTACCGCTTACTCCCGATGTCGATCCCACTCGGTATGCATATCGGGCTTTACAGGAGCATCCAGACAGGCGATACTTCGATTCCTCCGAAGACTCTGATGAGTCGGAGGCTTCTGTCGAGGCACCGGTACTTCTTCCTCAGGAGTCTGATTCTCCAAAACGAAGAATGTCTCCTCCAGAAGACTTGTCTTTTCAGGACTTCATTAGGGAAGTGGCTAGGGGCCTCTCCATTACAGTGGCTCCTGAGTCAGAGCCTAGAGCCAAGCAACTAGATATTTTGCAATATCCTAAGGCTCCTAAAGAAGCAGCTACTTTACCTATTCATGAGTTTCTCTATGATCTCATATTGAGCATGTGGGAGACTCCTCTTACCACCTCTCCTCATTCTCGTAGATTAGACACCATGTACCGTGTCCCTCCTTGTCCTGGCTTTCATAAGTCTCAGCTTCCTCACCACTCTATTGTGGTAGAGTCTGCCATGAGGAAAATAAAGAGTGCAAAGAGACACTCATCTAATCCTCCAGGACGTGAATGCAGGACCCTTGATGCTTTTGGCCGAAGGGTTTTCCAAGCCAATATGCTTGCTGCCAGAATCAACTCCTATAGTCTATATGGGGATGTTTCTAAAAGAAGTCACAGATCATCTGCAGACTTTAGCCCCTTTTATTTCAGAAGATAAAAGGCAGGAATATCTCACTTGGCTTAAACATGCCCAAGATGTTTCCAAATTTTCCAACCGTGCAGCCTTTGACTCTTTTGAGTGTGTAAGCAGAGCCTCGGCTATTGCCATAGGTGCACGCAGAATTGCTTGGTTACAAGCCTCTGATTTGGAACTTTGGTCAGCAGGCATCTTCTGCAGGTCGTTTTGCTGCAAAGCGTAAGCAACCACCTAAACAGGCCAAGTCAAAGGCTGCCAGGCCTCCCATGGCCCAGCAGCCTCAGCCTCCTCAGGGCCTTTGACTTGCAACTAGAATACTTAGCCTTTCTAGCTCTGGAAGAACCAGAGCCCCTCACCATTCCAGGAAGGTTGGCTTACTTTGCTCCCAGATGGGAGCAAATCACAGCAGAGCAATGGACCCTCTCCATTATAAGGGAAGGGTACAAGCTTCATTTCTTGAACCTTCCTCCCCACACCATGGTGAAACAGTTCAATTCTCCAACATCTCTCCTCAACCTTCTGGGTCAGGAGATTGCTACCCTTCTTGCCCAAGGGGCAATAGAAGAAGTACCCCTTCTTACATAAGAACATAAGATATGCCATACTGGGTCAGACCAAGGTCCATCAAGCCCAGTATTCTGTTTCCAACAGTGGCCAATCTAGGTCATATGTACCTAGCAGTTTCCCCAAGAGACACAAGTTCCACAATGCTTGTACTGGGTCAAGCATTGATATCTTCGGTCACTTTTTAATAATGGTTTATGGACCTTTCCTCCAGGAACTTGTCCAAACCGTTTTTAAACCCAGCTACACTAACAGCCTTTACTACATCCTCCGGTAACAAATTCCAGAGTTTGATTACACGTTGAGTGAAAAAATATTTTCTTTTATTAGTCTTAAATAGTTTACCCTGTAGCTTCATTGCATGTCCCCTAGTCTTTCTATATTCTGATAAGGTAAACAATCGATCTACGTTTACCCGTTCCACTCCGTTCATTAATTTATAGACTTCTATCATATCTCCCCTCAGCCGTCTCTTTTCCAGGTTAAAGAGCCCTAACCTTTTTAGCCTTTCTTCATAGGAGTATCCTTCCATCCCCTTTACCATTTTGGTGGCTCTTCTCTGAACCTTTTCTAAAATCGCTATATCCTTTTTAAGATACGGTGACCAGAATTGCACACAATATTCAAGGTGCGGTCTCACCATGGAACGATATAGAGGCAATATAATATCTTTTGTTTTATTTTCCATTCCTTTCCTTATCATACCTAGCATTCTATTTGCTCTCTTGGCCACTGCTGCACACTGGGCCGAGGGTTTTAACATGGTATCCACAATGACGCCTAAATCAACAGGGCTCAGGGTTCTACTCCCCTTATTTTCTTATTCCAAAGAAAACAGGGGGCTACAGACCCATATTAGATCTCAGAGAATTGAACAAGTTTCTATTCAAAGAGAAATTCAAGATGATTTCTCTCGGTACTCTGCTGCCATACCTTCAGAGTCAGGACTGGCTTTGTTCTCTAGATCTCAAGGATGCGTACACCCATGTCCTCATCCATCCTTCCTTTCGGTCTGCACCAAGGGTGTTCACGAAATGCATGGCAGTAGTAGCTGCATTTCTACGCATTCTAGGAATATTCGTTTTCCCATATCTGGACGACTGGCTCATTCGAGCTCCATCCCAGTCAGAGGCCCAGATTTCTCTAACCTGCACAATGCGTGTCCTTCAGTATTTGGGACTGGTAATAAACATCCCAAAATCCCATCTCACCCCTACTCAGTGTCTGGAGTTTATAGGGGCCTTGCTGGATACCACAACTGCAAGGGCCTATCTTCCTCTGGCCCGTTGCCTACTCTTGGTGCAGTTAGCCTCCCAGATACAGTTAAAGTCCCATTTAACTGCTCGAGAGATGTTACAACTATTAGGCCACATGGCATCCACCGTGCATGTGGTTCCATATGCTCACCTTCACATGAGGGCAGCTCAATGGACTTTGTCCACCCAATGGACTCAGGCATCAGGTTGCCTGTCAGACAAAATAGCAAACTCCAGTCGCCTATTTTGGTCTCTCCAGTGGTGGAAGTCCCCTCCAAATCTGTTGCTAGGGTCCCCTTTTCAGCAGTCGCTACCCCAAGCAACTCTGACAACAGATGCTTCTCCAATGGGTTGGGGAGCTCATCTGCAGGATCTCTCCATCCAGGGCATCTGGTCTCCACAGGAGACTTCTCTGCATATCAATCTCTTGGAACTCAGAGCTCTCAGAGTGTTCCATTCCCTGCTCAGCTACAGGACAGTCCTCATCCATACGGACAACCAAGTAGCCATGTTCTATGTAAACAAGCAGGGTGGGACTGGCTCTCTGTTGCTTTGCAACGAAGCTTTGCGACTGTGGGCCTTCGCCAGAGAGCATCACATCCATCTTCTGGCAGTATATCTTCCAGGCGTTCAAAACTCTTGGGCAGACAGACTCAGTCGAGTTCTGCTTCAACACGAGTGGTCCCTCCACATGGACCAGGTAGCCAGGATTTTTCGAATTTGGGGAACCCCGGACATAGACCTCTTTGCAAGTCCGTGGAATGCCAAACTTCCCCGGTTCTGTTCCAGAATTCCGTGTCAGGGAGTTCAGGCCAAGGATGCCTTCCTCCTTCACTGGGGTCAAGACTTCCTTTATGCCTTTCCACCAATTCCCCTAATTCCCAAGACACTATTCAAGCTTCAGAGAGATCAAGGGACCATGATCCTCATAGCACCACATTGGCCACGCCAAGTGTGGTACCCTCTACTTCGGCATCTCTCTCAAGCTCCTTCCCTGGACTTGGGCTCTGCACCAGACCTTCTGTCCCAGGAAGAGGGAACTTTGTGGCACCCAAACCCCCAGTCGCTCCATCTCAGGGCTTGGTTGCGGAGGGCCTAGACCTTCAAGATTTTCATCTCTCTCAGCAAGTCAGAGATGTTGTTCATGCCTCTAGAAAGCCTTCTACTAGACGTTCCTATGCTTTCAAATGGAAAAGATTTACCATTTGGTGTTCAGGGAAAGGTCTAAACCCTCTTGCAATACCTCTGAATTCTCTACTAGAGTATCTCCTGCATCTATCCCATGCAGGTCTGAAAACGAATTCAGTAAGAGTCCATTTGAGTGCTATTGCAGCGTCCCTCAAGCCTCTCAATGGACAACCTATTTCCTCTCATCCTCTTATAGCAAGATTCATGAGAGGCCTTCTTTTAACTAAACCTCCCATTAGGCCACCTCCAGTGGCATCGGACTTAAACCTGGTTCTTGGCCAGCTTATGAAGCCACCCTTCGAACCTTTAGCCACCACCTCCTTGAAATTCCTTTCTTGGAAAGTTATTTTTCTCATTGCAGTCACCTCAGCATGCCGCATCAGTGAGTTGCAAGCTTTGGTGGCTAATCCACCTTATACAAGGTTCCATCATGATAAGGTAGTCCTCAGGACCAATCCACACTTTATGCCTAAAACGGTCTCACCTTTTCATCTGAACCAAGAGGTATATTTACCTGTCTTTTTTCCAGGACCTCATGCATCAAATGCAGAGAGGAATCTTCATACCTTGGATTGTGAGAGAGCTCTCGCTTTTTACTTACAAAGAACACAGCAACATAGAAAGTCTTCTCAACTCTTTGTTGCTTTTGATCCTTCTCATTTAGGACTTCCAGTCTCTAAGAGAACACTGTCCAACTGGATTGCTCAGTGTATTTCGTTTGCCTACCAGAGTAGGAACATTTCTCTGGAGGGCCATGGCAGCTTCAATGGCTCATCTAAACTCTGTGTCCATCGACCAAATCTGTCGAGCGGCCACCTGGGCCTCGGTTCATACCTTCACAGCCCATTACTGTTTGGACAAGGACTCCTGCCGGGATGCCTCGTTTGGTCAGGCTGTTCTCAAACACCTGTTCCATTCCTAATCAACTCCTACCCACCTACCCTGGTCGGATGCCAGAGATCCGTGGAGGGAGGTAGAGTCCATTTCAAGGACACACAACCTGGGGCTTCTCCCTGGCATCTGCAGCTAGGGAGTCCCCATATGTGAAGACTCATTCCTGCTTGTTCCTGGAGATAGCACAGTTACTTACCTATAACAGGTGATCTCTGGGAACAGCAGGAATAAGTCTTCACAACCCACCCACCTCCCCTAGGAGTTGTATCTCTCTATCTATCTTTCCTTTCCTCTCTCTCTCTTTCTCTCAGCTTTAAAACTCGAACTGGAGAGAGGCGGTTGGGAAAGGCGGGAAGGCAGAGCGCAGGCGCTGTGGGATGCTCCCAAAAGCTTTCTTACTGGATGCTGGGGAGCGTTCCCGCGCAGGCTCCGTCGGTACCAACGATACCCATATGTGAAGACTTATTCCTGCTGTTCCCAGAGATCACCTGTTACAGGTAAGTAACTGTGCTTTGTTTATAAGTCACCAGTGAGGAATGGTGACAAAGGCTTTACTGAAATCCAAATACACCACATCTAGGGATCTGCCTCGGTCCAACTCCCCGGTCACCCAGTCAAAGAAATCAATCAACTTTGACAATTCCTGCCTCTGGTGAATCCATGCTGCCTCGGATCCTATAATCCTCTGGACTCCAGAAACCTCACTGTTTTCTCTTTCAGCAGCGTTTCCAATAATTTACTCACCACCGAAGTTAAACTAACCGCCCTGTAGTTTTCAACCACATGCTTACTTCCACTTTTGTGTAAAGGGACCACATGAGCCTCTCTCCAGTCCTTTGGCACCACTCCCGACTCCAACGAGGCATTGAAAAGGTCAGTTAGTGGAGCTGCTAGAACTACCCAAGTTCCATCAGTATTCTAGGGTGTATCCCATCCGGTCCCATCGCTTTGTTTACTTTAAGTTTAGCTAGTTTCTCACAAACACAGTCTTCTGAAAATTGTTCAAGATGCCCCTCGCTTCTGTTTCTATTTGTGGGTGTTTTCTGAGGTCCTGCTCCTGGTTCTTCATCTGCGAACACAGAACAGAAATATTTGTTAAGCAATTCCACTTTATCCTCATCAGCTTCTACATATTCCTCCCCTTCACCCTGACAATACCACTTTTGCCCTTCCTCTTCTCACTAACATACAGTATCTGAAAAATGCCTTATCCCCCCATTTTATTGCATTGGCTATTTCTTCCTCTTTTTGAATCTTTGCTTTCCTGACTACTTTGCTAGCTTCTCTAAGTTTTTCCAAATATAGATACCTTTCTTCCTCTTTCTGTGTTCTCTTGTATTTCATTAAGACCTCCCTTTTTTTTCTTCACCTTTTCAGCTACTTCTTTCGAAAACCATAGTGGTCTCCTTTTCCTTTTACCTTTTTTACCATTTTAAGAAAAAAGTTGGTTATACTTAAAATATCCCCTTTCAGTTTTGCCCACTGTTTTTCTATATCCCCCAGCTGTTCCCATCCCGCTAACGATTCCCTGAGGTATTGGCCCATCTTGGCAAACTTAGTTTTCCTAAAGTCTTAAGACCCTCGGTTTAGAATGGATTCTAATAGGCCTAGTCCTAATACTGAACCACACCATCTGGTGATCACTGGGTGCAAAATGATCTCCCACTATAACATTAGAAACACTTTCACCATTGGTAAGCACCAAGTCCAGTATGGCCCCTTCACGTGTGGGGTCTGTTACCAATTGCCTGAATAGTTCTCCCTGTAGAGAATCCAGGATCTCCTTACTTCTTGATAAAATGCAGCCGGAATGTGCCAATCAACATCTGGCATATTGAAATCCCCTGTCAGTAGCACTTCCCCATTCCTAGCAATGCTGCATATATCTTCAATTAACTCTCCATCCACCCTCTTGTGAGGGAGGTCTGTATATCACGCCAATGCAGATAAATTTCTTTTTCCCTCTTTCTAGTTTAACCCATAGTGCCTCCTCTTTCCCTTTAAAGCTCTGTAATTCCAAAGCTTTAATATTATTTTTTACATATAGTGCCACTCCTCCTCCCCTTTTTCCTACCCTGTCCTTTCTGAATAAAGTATAGCCTGGTATAGTTACATCCCAGTCATGGTTTTCTGTGAACCATGTTTCTGTAATTGCCACTAAATCCAAGTCAGCCACTCCCATTAAAATTTCAACATCTGGGATCTTATTTCCCATGCTACGAACATTTATACATATGTTGCTCCTTTTACACATTTCCATAAAGGTATTTAATGTTTCACTTACCTGGGGGCTTTCTTCACCCATCTCCAACGAATCTAGTTGAAAGCCCTCTGCTACTGAAGACACGTTGACATTTCTTGGACAGATGGACACCATCGCTTCTCCAGGACCAAGCAGGAAGTCAGTCCTCACATATGGGTGACGTCGGCGCTGACGGAGCCCTCGCGGAGCAATTTTCCCCAGCTTTCAAAGAAAGCCTTTGGGAATTGCAGCGCGCATGCGCGGTCCTCTTCCCGCCCAAGGGTGCCATCTTGCTCAGTCTTCTTTTTTCCACGGAGCCCTACAGACGTTTGTGAATCCCCGCAGAAAAGTTGATTTTATTTCTCTTTTTTCTCTCAGTTTCGACGCCGGTTCTTTTCCCGCCCGGACCCGCGACGCCGGTTGCGAGTCCGTTCTTTATTTTTCGTTTTTTTGTACTTCGTGACAGATTTCGCGCCTTTTTACTTTTTCACTGGCAGCCCGGTCTTTTGACCTCGCAGGGGCCCTTTTTCCCCCGATGGCTGCCAGCGGGTTTAAAAAGTGTGACCTCTGTAAGAAACTCATGTCTCTTACCGACACACACGACTTCTGCCTCCGCTGCCTCGGACCCGATCATGACCCGATGATCTGTGGTCCGTGTGGCAAAATGTCCTCAAAAGCGTTGAGGAGTCGGCAGCATCAGCGGGAACGTATCTTCTCTGACTCCGGCCGGGCTCGGACCTCGTCAGAGGCTTCGACGTCTCGGGACTCTGGTCCTGAGCATCATCGAAGTTCCTCTGAAAGGGGGTCTCCTACCCGGGAACATCATCGGAAGAAGAAACCCGCGAGGGCGGGATCGGTGGACGCTCCTGGTTCCTCGAGGGCCAGGTCGCATAGCCCCGATTCCCGTCCTGGGTCCTCGGAGGTGGAGAGGCCTTCTAAACATCCTCGTCTCGAGATGGACTTGCCCGCTCACGTGAGTACTGTTGTCCTCGTAGACTCGCCTCCGAAGGAGCCGATGTCGGGCCCGACGCCATCGGGGCCCGAGTCGGGGGCTGCTGGGTCTCCTGAGCTCGGACTCAGGTTGATGGCCTTGGAGAGCAGTCTGACTGCCTTCATGGACCAGCAGCGGGCATTGATCGCTGGCCTCGCCGGTGCTTCTGCCCTGACTGCCGGGACGTCGACCTCCAAGTCGACCCCGGAGACCGAGCCGATCCTCGAGTCCATGAGGGCTCGAGTCGATCCTCGGTCGCGGTCTCCTTCGGCCTCCCGTTCGGGACCGAGGTCGTCGACGCCGACTCCCTTGGCGTCGGGGCGGATGGCATCGATGCCCGCCCGACCGGAGCCGCTCGACTCCTCCTCCGAGGAGTCGGCCTGGGAATCCGAGGACGAAGAGTCACCTGGTTCCTTTCGGACTCTGTGTGTCCCATCGGACTCCCCCGAGTCCGAACCTCGGAGACGGTCCCCCCCGGAGGATACCCGGTTCTCGGACTTCGTGCGGGATATGGCCAAGGCCTTGGCCTTCCCCGCGGATCCCGAGGAGGAGCCTCGAGTCGAAGAACTCGATGCCCTCCAATATGACTCTCCCCCGAAGGAGGCCTTTATTGTACCGGTTCCTCCGATGCTGGAACGACTTCTCTTCCGCATGTGGGAGAGCCCGGCGTCGTCGCCGGTGTTAAGCAAGCGGGTCGATTCCATTTATCGAGTCCGCAAGAGCCCCGGCTTCCAAAAGGCACAACTACCGCACCATTCCATGGTGGTGGAATCGGCCATGCATAGACTTAAGAGTCAAAAAATGCACTCCTCGGTGCCCCCCGGTAGGGATGCCCGAAGCCTGGATGCCCTCGGTAGGAAGTGTTTCCAGGGCTCTATGCTTGCTTTTCGAGTCCAGACCTACCAGCTCTACATGGGCATGTATCTCCGGGACCTGGCTAAAGAAATTGCCGGGTTCTCTGCTGGTCTCTCCGACGAACCTTTGCAGAGGTTCCAAACCTTGTCAACTGGTATTCGAGAGTGCTCAAAGTTTATCTCTCGAGCAGCCTACGATGGTTTTGAGGCATCGGCTCGAGTAGCCGCAGCCGGCATCGGTGGACGCCGCCAGGCTTGGCTTCAGACGTCCGACCTCGAGCCATGGGTGCAGGACAAGTTGGTCGATGTCCCCTGCAGAGGTGATAACCTCTTTGGCAAGCCCACGGATGAAAAGGCTGCACAGATCGAGACCGAGACTCTCACCAGGACTCGTCTCTCCAGGAAGACCTCTGCCCCTTCTCAAAAGAAGAAGGGCTCGGGGAAAAAGCCCTTTTACCCGAGGAAGGCAGCTGCCTATAAATACTACCCTCAGTATCAGGCCTCACCAGCTCCCCCACAGGGTAAGCAGGCCAAGGGACGGGGTAATGGGTCCCGTAGGCAGCAAGCCCCCAAGCCTGCAACACCGGCCCCTTCTCAGCAGGGTGGGGGTTTTTGACTTCATCAGCATAGCCTCTCCCCCTCAGCTGGTTTCTCTCAGCACAGGAGGCCAGCTGGTCCACTTTGCCCAAAGGTGGTCCAACATCACCGCAGATACCTGGGTACTTCACATAGTTCGGAAGGGCTATCTTCTTCACTTTCACCAGGTACCTCCCTCCTATTTTCCAGGGGAGCCTCCGAGACTCCCTCTGCACAGGGACTTACTCCTTCAGGAGTTAGCAAGTCTCCTTCAGGAACAGGCTGTGGAACCGGTGCACCACCACCTGAAAGGTCAGGGGTTTTACTCCAGGTACTTTCTGATACCAAAAAGAACAGGAGGCCTCAGACCTATCCTGGACATGCGAAACCTCAACAAGTTCCTTGCAAAGGAAAAGTTCAAGATGTTTACCCTTGGAATCCTGCTGCCCTACCTCCAGCAGGGAGACTGGCTATGCTCCTTGGATCTAAAGGATGCGTATACTCATATCCTTATTCATCCAGACCACAGACAATATCTCAGGTTTGTGGTGGGAGGAAATCATTACCAGTACAGAGTACTGCCCTTTGGCCTGTCCTCCGCCCCCAGGGTGTTCACCAAATGCCTGGCAGTGGTGGCGGCCTATCTAAGACTTCAAGGCCTTTTTGTGTTTCCCTACCTGGACGACTGGCTCATCAGAGCCCAGTCTTCCCAAGAAGCCATTCAAGCCACTCATCGCACTGTGACTCTACTCCAGCACTTGGGATTTGTCATAAACTTCGCAAAGTCCACTTTGCTCCCCTCTCAAAATCTCGAATTCATCGGCGCCAGGTTGGACACTCTTCAGGCACGGGCCTTCCTGCCTCTGGACAGGGCCCAATGGCTCATGGATCTCGCCAGCCACTTTCACAGCAATTCCCTGGTCTCGGCCAGGCAATTTCTGAGACTGCTCGGCCATATGGCTTCCACGGTCCATGTGACCCCCAATGCCCGCCTGAACATGCGACCTGCTCAATGGTGCCTTCGCACACAATGGCATCAGGCCACTGGGAGCCTAGCGGACTCCGTACAGATCTCCGACCGGCTGGTCTCTTCTCTGCAATGGTGGCTTCATCTGCCCAACCTAGTACTAGGAGTGACTTTTCAGCCCCCTCCATATTCTCAGGTCCTGACGACCGATGCTTCTCTCCTGGGTTGGGGAGCACACTGCCAAGGGACGTGTACTCAAGGTCTCTGGACTCCTTGGGAGTCTGCTCAACAGATAAACTTCCTGGAGCTCAGAGCCATCCGCCTAGCGCTCAAAGCATTCTCTCACCTGATTTCTCATCAGTCGGTGCTGATACAGACAGACAATCAGGTTGCAATGTTCTATGTGAACAAACAAGGCGGGACAGGCTCCTTTCTTCTCTGTCAGGAGGCACAAAAACTATGCTCTTGGGCTGTCCACCACGGAATTATCCTCAAAGCTGTCTATCTCCCAGGTCAAGAAAATTACCTGGCCGACAAGCTGAGCAGGATCCTCCAGCCGCACGAGTGGAGGCTGGATCCGATGGTGGTTCAGCGGATCTTTCTCAAGTGGGGCCTCCCCACCATGGATCTGTTTGCCAGTCCTCTGAACCGGCAACTTCCCAGATTCTGCTCTCGACAACCGCATCCTCTCAGAGTAGCGGCGGATGCTTTTCTGATTCCATGGTCCACAGGCCTCATATATGCCTTTCCTCCCATGCCGCTGGTGTCTCGGACACTCTTCAAAGTTCTCAGAGACAAAGCATCGATGATCCTAGTGGCTCCCCGGTGGCCGAGACAACCTTGGTTCCCACTTCTAATGCAGCTGGCGGTAGACACCCCTCTTCCTCTGGGGTGTCAGCCCGACCTTCTGTCACAGGATCAGGGGACTCTCCTGCACCCCAACCTCCGGTCGCTTCATCTGATGGCCTGGCTGCTGAAAGGGTAGTCCTTGCTCCCCTCCGCCTGCCTCCAGATGTGGAGGAGGTCGTTTTGGCCTCCAGGCGGCCCTCCACCCGGAAGTCCTACTCTCTGAAGTGACGTCAGTTCTCCGTCTGGTGTGCTCAGCAGTCTCAAGATCCCTTCTCCTGTTCAGCGTCAGTGGTCTTGCAGTACTTGCTTTCCCTCTCCAATCTTGGACTTAAGTCCAACTCGGTCAAGGTCCACCTCAGTGCTCTTTCTGCGCACCACATGCCGGTGGAGGGCAGACCTCTTTCTAGCCATCCTCTGGTGGCTCGTTTTCTCAGAGGCCTCCTTCTCCTTAAACCACCTTTGCGCCCACCAGTCCCGGACTGGGATCTCAATGTGGTTTTACAGCGGATTACCTGTCCGCCGTTTGAACCTATGGCTACCTGTCCTCTTCATTTTCTTTCTTGGAAAACATTGTTCTTGGTGGCCCTCACTTCTGCTAGACGCGTTAGTGAGCTGCAGGCCCTGGTGTCTGATCCTCCGTACACTAGGTTCTACAAGAACCGGGTAGTCCTACGGACTCACCCTAAGTTTCTTCCCAAAGTGGTTTCCCCTTTTCATATCAACCAGGAGGTGGTGCTTCCGACCTACTTTCCCAGGCCACACTCCAGCCGAGCTGAAATGGTCTTGCATACCCTGGACTGTAGAAGGACGTTGACCTTCTACCTTGACCGTACGCGGGAGCACAGACGGGCTGTTCAGCTCTTCGTCTCTTATGACCCCAATAAGTTGGGGCTCCCTGTCTCCAAGCGTACTTTGTCCATCTGGATTGCTGACTGTATCGCTTGGGCTTACGAGGCAGCCGGCCTCTCGTTGGAAAGTCGAGTCGCGGCCCATCGTGTTCGGGCGAAGGCTACGTCAGTGGCTTACCTCCGCTCTGTTCCATTGGCAGACATCTGCCGGGCCGCTACTTGGTCTTCAAGCCAGACTTTCGCAGCCCATTACTGCCTGGAGAGGGAGTCCCGCAGGGACAGTGCTTTCGGACAGGCAGTCCTCCGTAATCTCTTCGAGGTATAGGCAACTCCTACCCTTCATCCCGGATGTTGGGCTACCGGTTGGAGACGTATTCAGAGAAGATTCCTTCCTTCTGGGCTACTGAGCTTGAGGGAGCTTGTTTTTGTGCTTAGGGTCTCCGGTAGCCTTAAGCTTGGGAGTCCCATATGTGAGGACTGACTTCCTGCTTGGTCCTGGAGAAAGCGTAGTTACTCACCTGTAACAGGTGTTCTCCAGGAGCAGCAGGAATCAGTCCTCACAACCCTCCCTCCTCTCCTTGGAGTTGCAGTTCTATGCTTTCTTTTTTGCTTATTTTTTGCTGTCTTTTAGCTATGTCATCTGACTGAGCAAGATGGCACCCTTGGGCGGGAAGAGGACCGCGCATGCTCGCTGCAATTCCCAAAGGCTTTCTTTGAAAGCTGGGGAAAATTGCTCCGCGAGGGCTCCGTCGGCGCCGACGTCACCCATATGTGAGGACTGATTCCTGCTGCTCCTGGAGAACACCTGTTACAGGTGAGTAACTACGCTTGCTCTGCAACCCTTGGAACAGCATCCCATGGTCCAGGAAACCAAAAGGCTCTCGATGACACCATCCACGCAGCCATGCATTCATCTCCAGGATGCGAGCTTCTCTGCCTTTATCTTTATCTTTATTTACTAACCTTGGCCTTTACCCTCAACAGGGAGGATTGAAGAGAACACCACCTGTGCACCTATCTGCTTCACCCTCTGTCCCAGAGCCATGAAGTCACTTTTGATATGCTCAGAGGGATACCTTGCAGTATCATTTGTGCCGACATGGATTAGCAACATTGGGTAATAGTCTCGTCAAACTCTCCGTAACATATCAGATTTTGGCACCTGGCAGACAGCATACCTCTCTGGACATCAAGTCTGGTCAGCAGATGGACACCTCAGCAGATGGACCTCTCAGCAGATGGACACCTCAGCAGATGGACCCCTCAGAACAGAGTCACCAACCACCACTACCCTTCGCTTCCTTGTGGTCACTGATTCTGCAACTTTGGAGTACTTGAGCTCTGGTTCTTCCCTTTCCAGGGATTCTTTCACCTCCTCCACTTCCAGGGCTGCATAATTGTTCTTCAGTTCAAGGACTGGAGAAATTGGATTGGTGATTCTGCAGGCCCTGGTGACTTGTGTCCAACCTTGGTCATTCTGTAGGCACCTATCTTCTCCTCTGCTGGAGAGCTTAGATATTGCAGGAAGCATCTCATCAATGTACTTCTCACTGTCTTGCATGCTCCTCAGCCTCGCCACCTCCTCTCTGAATTCCTCCAGCTGCGGAGCCTTCTGGCTTGGAAACCAGAATGGCGGCCCTGGAGCAGAACATTACTGCTATCCTGTCCCTGCAGCAGGCAATGATCGCTGGTTCATCCGCATCATCTGCCCCGATGACCGGGCCCCCATTTGCGGGGGAGTCCCTGGTCGTTGAGCCAAGCTCTGCCATTGGCCTCGGGTAAGCCCTCTGTGCTGTTCGAGGTCTCAGTCCCGGTCCCGTTCGCGCTCCTTGTGCATCCGATCCTTCATTTCCAGTTTCCGCAACTCAGACCCCCAGGTCCTCCTTAGGCTGCTAGCCACTCAGCCCTGGCCTCGACATTGAGTCACAGGACTTTGGACTTGTAGTCCTTGTTGACTCCGAGTGGGAGACCGATGATGAGGCGTCCCCGGAAACCAGAAGGCACTGAGATATTCCCTCAGACCCGTTACCCTCGGCTTCCTGGCGCCATTCTCCTCCAGAAGATTTGACCTTTCACGACTTTGTCAAGGATGTGGCCAGAGCCCCCTCGGTGCAAACCAAGGTGGAGGAAGATCCACGCAACGAGGAACTGGATATTCTCCAGTATAACTCTCTTCCCAAGGAGTTTCTCACAGTGCCTGTGCTTCTGATCCTCAAGCGGCTGCTACTTAGAATGTGGGAGACGCTGGCCTCAGTACTGGTGGTGAGCCGGTGCCTTGACACCACATACCGCATCCGGTAGGGCCGATAACTGCATGGTCATTGAGTTGACCAAGCAGAAACTCAAGAGCCAGAAGACCCACTCTTCAGCCCTTCCTGGAAGGAACGCTAGAGCCTTCTACGCCTTGGGTGCAAGTGTTACCAGGGCTCCATGCTGGGTTGCCAGATTGAAGCCTATGAACTGTACATAGGCATGTACCTGAAGGCACTAACCCAGGAGTTGTCCAGATTATCAGTGGGGCTTATCGGAGAACCCATCCAATGGTTCCAATCCCTGACCTCCGGGATCAAGAGCTGCTGTAAGTTCCTTTCCCAAGCAGCCTATGACGGCTTTGAGTCAGCGGCTCAGGTAGCAGCGGCTGGCATCAGCACCCAATGCCAAGCACGGCTGTAGTCTTCGGACCTCAATCAGTGGTCGACGTCCCCTGCTCGACGTCCCCTGCACTGGGGAGAACATGTTCGGCAAGGCTATGGCCGACAAGGCGGCCGAGATCGAGGCCCACGTGCTGACTCAACAGAGGCTCTCCAAAAATACCTCATTTCCCCATAAGAAACCATCGGGGAAAAGACTCTTGTTCCTGAGGAAAAAGGGGCCCTATCCTCAGAGTCACAACTACCAGCCCTTCTCGTGCCAGCAACACGGTTCTCACCCTAAAAGACAAAGCCATGGAGCGCAGAAGCCAAAGGCACAGAAGCCCCAGACCTCAGCTCCCGCCCAACCAGGGGGAGCTTTTGACACCCAGGGCAGGGTCTCCCCTCCCCTGGGAGACCTTCACCAGCCCACAGGGGACCGCCTGGCACTCCTCGCCCACAGGTGAGCCAAGGTCACCTTGGACCAGTGGGGTACTGCAGGTGGTAAGGGAGGGATACCTCTTCCACCTATAGCAGGTACCACCCAGGTTCTTCCCAGGAGAGCCAGTGCGGCCTCTCCTTCACCAGATCCTTCTGCTCTCAGAGCTCTAAGGTCTGCTCAGGGTCAGCGCCATAGAACCTGTACCCAAACATCTATGGGGAAAAGGCTTCTACTCCAAATACTTCGTTGTCCCAAAGAGAACTGGGGGCCTCAGGCCCATACTAGACCTGAGAAACTTAAACGTTTCTGGTGAGGGAGAAGTTCAAGATACTCTCCCTTGGAACACTGCTGCCTTACTTCCACCAGGGAGATTGGCTGTGCTCCTTGGACCTAAAGCATGCGTACACTCACATCCTGATCCACCCCTTCCACAAGCAGAACCTATGGTTTGTGGTGGGAGGAGGGCACTACCAATTCAGGATGCTACCCTTCAGCCTGGCCTCCTCACCAAGGGTCTTTACCATATTGCCTGGTGGTGGTAACCGCCCACCTGCGCCTACAAGGGGCTTTCGTCTTACCCTACCTAGACGACTGACTCATTAGGGACGGTATGGCCTCAGAGGTCAGTGCAGCACCTGGGGTTTGACATCAACTACCCCAAATCCCATCTCTCTCCAGCCCAAAGCCTGTAGTTCATAGGTGCTCAGTTGGACACATTACAGGTCAAGGCCATCCTCCCAAGAGAAAGGGCAGAACACCTCAGGCAACTGGCAGGAGAGATACCATGCCATCAGTCAGTGCCGGCTCATCTCCTCCTCTGCCTGCTCGGCCATATGATCTCAACAGTCCACGTCATGCCCTCAGCCCATTTATTTATTTATTTTATTTAGTTATTTATTTATTTAACTGTATTTATATCCCGCTTTTCACCGGGTCAAAGTGGCCCAACATCAAAAAGGGGGGGGGGGACGGGGACAGTAATCAATTCTTAGGGTGGAGGGGCTGTCATCGGGGAGGCCAACATTTACACATGTGGACAGCCCAGTGGTGCCTCTGCTCGCAGTGGATTCAGGCTACGGGACAGGGTCAGGGTTACTTGCCAACTGGCAGAGTCCCTCAACTGTTGGCAAAACTTGTGTCACCTCCATGCGGGAATGCCCTTCCAGGCACCCGTGCTGCAGAAGACCCTGAATACAGAAGCCTCCCTCCTGGGTTGGGGGGGAACATTGTGGAGACTGCCACACACAGGGCAGCTGGTCTCAGGAGGAGTCACTCCTACAGATCAATCTCCTGGAGCTCAGGGCAGTCTTCTTGGCCCTTACGAACGTTCCACCACCACCTGCGACACTGACTTGTTCTGATCAAGACCGACAACCTGGTCGCCATGTTTTATCTCAACAAGCAGGGGGGCACAGGCTCGTACTCCTGCCAGGAGGCGGTGGCCCTACTCTCCTTCACAGCATGCTTCTGCGAGCGGTGTACCTCCTGGGCCAGGACAACTACCTAGCGGACAGGCTGCGCAGAGTCCTTTGCCCACATGAGTGGCGCTTAAACCCCAGAGTAATGAAGCAGCTCTTCCATTTCTAGGGCAGACCCGTGATGGACGTATTGGCCTCTCCAGACAACATGCAGCTACCCCGCTTCTGCTCCTGTCAGCCGCACCCGGAAAGAGTGTCAGCAGATGCCTTCCTGATCTCCAAAGGCCTACTCTATGCATTCCCACCGACACCCCCTCCCCCCCCGGTTCGCCAGGACCCTCTTCAAGGTTCAGAGCAAAAGGGCATCAGTTATATTGATTGCCCCCAGGTGGCTCAGGCAATCTTGGTTCCCTCTGCTCCTTTCCCTGTCGGTGGCACTGCCAGTTCCTCTGGGCTGGGCCACAGACCTTCTGTCCCAGGAGGAAGGCTCCCTCTTGCTCCCCAATTTGGGGTCGCTAACACTAACAGCGTGGCTGCTGAAAGGGTAGCATTGGCCCCTTTCAGTCTTCCAGGAGAAGTCAAGGCGATCCTACTGGCCTCCTGAAAACCCTTCACCAGATGGGCTTATGCCTTTAAGTGGAGAAGGTTCTCTGCCTGGTGTGCTAAAATGGAAGAGAATCCTTTCTCCTGCCACATGCAACTAGTCCTTCAGTACCTACTGCACCTGTCACACACTGGATTGAAATCTAACTCACTGAGGGTACATCTGAGCACCATAGCTGCTCACCACTTCCCAATCAAAGGAAAACCCCTCTCAAGCCAGTACCTGGTCTCCAGGTTCCTCCGGGGCTTCCTGTTATCCAAGCTCCCTCTCTGCCCTCCAGCAGCCTCGTGGGACCTCAACATGGTGCTCTCCCAGCTCACCAAACTGCCGTTTGAGCCCCTGGCCACTTGCCACATGCGGTACCTGTCTTGGAAAATGGCTTTTCTGGTGGCTCTCATGTTTGCTTGAAGAGTGAGGAACTCCAGGCCCTGGTGGCAGATCCACCATTTACAAGGTTCTACAAGAACAGGGTAGTGCTCTGCACACATCCCAAATTCCTCCCGAAGATGGTGTCTCCTTTCCACCTCAACCAAGAGGTGGTCCTCCCCACCTTCTTCCCGCGGCCTCACGTCGGCGTGGAGAAACTAGTACTTGATACACTAGATTGCAAATGGGCCCTGCCCTTCTACTTACAGCGGACTCAGGCCCATCAAATAGCTCCTCAGCTTGTCGTGTCTTATGATCCCAGCAGACTGGGACTCCCCGTGACTAAGTGAACTCTGTCCACTTGGGTGGCAGACTGTATTGCCCTCACTTATGAGCGAACTAGCCTCTCCCTTGAGCACTGGATCACAGTGCATCGCATGAGGGCGATGGCTTTGTCGGTGGCCAACCTCCGCTCAGTGCCGGTGACAGAAATCTGCAAGTCCGCCACATGGTCTTCAAATCATACGTTCGCAGGTCACTACTGCCTGGAGAGGGAGTCCTGCAGGGACAGGGCCTTTGGCCAGGCAGTATTCCATAATGTTCTTGGGGTGTAGGCAATGCCTGCCCTCCGACCCTTCTGTGTTCAGTCTACCGGAGTGATAGTATCACTGGATGCTAGGGTCTGCAGAGTCTCTCAGTGAGGATTCACCTTCTGCAACTCATGGCTGCCCAATTGATTGCTGTTGGTGCTGTCGTGGTTTGGTCCTAGAGCTAGGGAGTCCCATATGTGAGGACTGACTTCCTGCTTGTTCCTGGAGAAAGCATAGTTACTCACCTGTTACAGGTGCTCTCCAGGGCCAGCAGGAATCAGTCCTCACAACCCTGTCTCCTCCCCTGGGAGTTGCCTCCTTACCTTATTTTATGTTTTACAGCCGTACTAGCTATGTCATCTGACTGAGCAAGATGGGACCCTTGGGCAGGAAGGGGACCACGCATGCGGGGTAGCATGTCCCAAAGGCTTTCTTTGAAAGCTGGGGAAATGCTCTGCGCGGGCTCCGTCGGCACCCATATGTGAGGACTGATTCCCGCTGTCTCTGGAGAACACCTGTTACAGGTGAGTAACTACACTTTTCCCCTAATTACTCCTGAGTCTATCTCCTTTCACCTTCATCCTATGCCCCCTGTTGCAGAGCTTTCTTTCACAGTAACATAGTAAATGACAGCAGATAAAGACAGTATGGTCCATCTAGTCTGCCCAGTAAGATGGCAAAAGTAGGTGCACCTGCCGCTCCGTGCAGGCCACCCCTCCCCATGTCTTTGTTTAGGGGTGATCCCACCGCTCCATGTAGAACACCCCTATTTGTTGAGAAATTAGATAGTTAAGTTTATTTTGATTTTATGCTGTTGCTGTAAAGCAGGCATGTCCAACAGGTAGATCGCGATCTACCTGTAGATCGCCGAGGGGTCAGAGGTAGATCACCAGCCCCACTTGGCTCCATCTCTCCAGCAGCTCGCCCCGTCGCTAGGAGAGAGCTCGTGCCGGCAGGTCGTCTGCTGAGGGCTTGCTGCCGCTGCTGATCCTTTGCCTGTCTTTTTTCCCTGCCTGCAGGAACCTTGCCTGTGGATGTATTGGGGGCGCTTGTTGTTTTCGTGCCAATAGTTTGTGGGTACCCCAGGGGGCTGTTGCCCACGCCCCGCAACGAGACGAGACGCCACAGGCCCGGTGTCATACCTGGTCTCCTGCCTCTCAGAATCACCCATTCCTGCCCTGCCCCAACACCCCTTAGAAGTGTGTTATATACCGGGCGATATCCATTCACCTGGGCTTTACCTGAATACCCTTACTGTATTAGTTGTGTCGTGTGCTGGTCGTTGGTCGCTTTATAGTTCGCTTTCATTAAACGTTTTCGGGCAGACACAACAAAGTGTCAAGAATTTGGTGATTTTGGCAGGCTTTTCCAATTTTGTTCTAACTTGCCTATACCTTGCCTTCGAATTGGTTCAAACCACTGTGACTTTTGCTTGCCTCTGCAATTTTATTTTGCCTAGCCTTTGCGTTGATTCTACACTGCAATTTTATTTCGCCTTGCCTTTGTGTTGATTCTACACTGTGTGCAGAATTTATTAAATCGCGTGTGGTGGTATTTGAACTTGTTTGGCGGTATTTGATTTTATCTGGTTTGCTGGACAGGTGTTTGAGTTTTTTTGATGATAGTTTGGTGGTATTTGATTATTGGTGCCAGTATGATGAATTCTTATTTTTACTTTTAGAACTGCGTTTGTGGTTTTGGCATCTCCAGTTCTTGTATTGCACATCATCCAGAGGTCTTCAGTTCCTGTTGATCTTTAATACTTTGGGACAATGACAGTTTTGGACCAGATTCAGCCAGTGTTTATACTAAGCAGATTTGGCCTTCTTACATCCAGCCACCCCAGTATAACGAAGATGAGTGTTCCAAAGAAGAGCAAAACCTACCACTTTCATGATGAATGGGAAATGGACTATTTCTTCATCATGGTGAAAGACAAGTGTTGTTGTCTAATTTGTAACGCCCCGGTATCCTTGCCCAAAAAGGGTAATCTGGAACATCATTATAAGGCTCTGCATAGCAATAAGTTTGATGCTGATTTTCTCCAGGACCAAGCAGGAAGTCAGTCCTCACATATGGGTGATGTCAGCGCCGACAGAGCCCCCATGTGGAGCATTTCCCCAGCTTTCAAAGAAAGCCTTTGGGAATGCAGCACGCATGCGCGGTCCCCTTCCCGCCCAAGGGTGCCATCTTGCCCAGTCTTCTTTTTTCCGTGGAGCCCAACGCAAGTGTGTCGTGGTCACCCGTGAAAAAGTTGATTTTTTCGGTGTGGATCCGTGTTTTTTCTCGGTTTGACGCCGGTTTCCCTTTCCCGCCTGGGCCCGGTACACCGGTATCGAGCCCGGACCTCATTTTTCGGTTTTTGTCCTTTGAGACTAGCGTTCGTGCCATTTTTCTATTTTTCACTGGCAGCCCTGTCTTTTGACCTTGCAGGGTCTCCTTTTCCCCCGATGGCTGCCAGCAGGTTTAAAAAGTGTGATCGGTGTAAGAAACTTATGTCTCTTACCGACACACATGACTGCTGCCTCGGGCCCGATCATGACCCGATGATCTGTAGCCCGTGTGAGAAAATGTCCTCGAAGGCGTTGAGGAGCCGTCAGCATCAGAAGGAAAGAATCTTCTCTGACTCCACGTTCGGTCGGGCCCGGACTTCGTCAGAGGCCTCGATGTCTCGGGACTCCGATCCTGAGCATCGCTGGGGTTCCTCTGAAAGGGGGTCTCCCTTGCGGGAGCACTGCAGGAAGAAGAAACCGAGAGGGCGGTGTCGGTGGACACATTTGGCTCCTCGAGGGCCAGGTCGCATAGCCCCGACCGCCATCCCGGATATTCGAAGTCGGAGAGGCCAGCTAAACAACCTCGTGTAGAGACGGAGACGCCAAGTCAAGTGAGTACTGTAGTCCTCGTGGACTCTCCTCCGGGGGAGCCGACGTCGGGCCTGACGCCGTCGGGGTCTGAGTCGGAGGCTGCTGGGTCTCCTGAGCTCGGACTCAGGTTGACAGCCTTGGAGAGCAGCTTGACTGCCTTCATGGAACAGCAGCATGCACTGATCACCGGTCTCACCGGTGCATCTGCCCCGACCACCGAGACCTCGACGTCCAAGTCGACCCCGGAGGCCGAGCCGATCCTCAAGTCCATGCGGTCTCGAGTCGATCCTCGGCCAAGGTCTCCCTCGGCCTCCCGTTCGGGACCGAGGTCGTCGACGCCGGTACCCTCGGCGTCAGGGCGGAGGGCATCGGTGCCTGCCCATCCGGAGCCGCTCAATTCCTCCTCCGAGGGCTCGGGCTGGGAAACAGAGGACGAGGAGTCCCCGGACACGTTTCAGACCCGGTGTGTCCCTTCAGACTCACCGGAGTCTGAACCTCAGAGAAGGTCCCCTCCGGAGGATACCCGTTTCTCGGATTTCGTGAGGGACATGGCCAAGGCTTTGGCCTTCCCCACGGACCCCGAGGAGGAGCCTCGAGCCGAGGAGCTCGAGGCCCTGCAGTATGACTCTCCCCCCAAGGAGGCCTTTACTGTACCAGTTACTCCGATGCTGGAACGGTTGCTCTTCCACATGTGGGAGGCACCGGCGTCGACGCCGGTATTGAGCAAGCGGGTCGATTCCATCTATCGAGTCCGCAAGAGCCCCGGGTTCCAGAAGGCACAGCTACCGCACCACTCCATGGTTGTGGAATCGGCCATGCATCGTCTGAAGAGTCAGAAGATGCACTCCTCGGTGCCTCCCGGCCAGGAGAAAGTGCTTCCAGGGCTCTATGCTGGCTTGCCGTGTCCAGACCTACCAGCTGTACATGGACATGGACCTTCGGGACCTGGCAAAGGAGATTGCCGGGTTCTCTGCTGGTCTCTTCGAGGAACCTTTGCAGAGGTTCACAGCCTTGTCAACTGGGATCTGAGAATGCTCGAAGTTTATGTCTCGAGCAGCTTATGATGGCTTCGAGGCTTCGGCCCGAGTAGCAGCGGCCGGCATCGGTGCACGCCGTCAGGCCTGGCTACAGTCATTGGACCTCGAGCCATGGGTGCAGGACAAGTTGGTCGATGTCCCCTGCCGAGGTGAAAACCTCTTTGGCAAGCCCATGGCTGAAAAGGCTGCAGAACTCGAGTCCGAGACTCTCACCCAGGACAAGGCTGTCCAGGAAGACCTCTGCCCCTTCTCAAAAGAAGAAGGGCTCGGGAAAAAAGTCCTTTTACCCGAGGAGGTCATCTGCCTACAAAACTCACCCTCAGTACCAGGCCTCCACAGCTCCCCAACAGGGTCAGCAGGCCAAGGGACAGGGACATGAGCCCCGTAGACAGAAAACCCCCAAACCACCAGCTCCGGCTCCTGCACAGCAGGGAGCAGGGTTTTGACTCCAGTGGCATAGCCTCTCCTCCTCAGCTGGCCCCTATCAGCACAAGAGGCCGGCTGACCCTGTATGCCCACAGGTGGTCAGCCATAACAACGGATACCTAGGTGCTCAGCATAGTCCAGAGGGGCTATCTGCTCCACTTCCACCAGGTACCCCCTTCCTACTTTCCAGGGGAGCCTCCACAACTCCCTCTGCACAGGGACCTACTCCTGCAGGAGTTAGCAGGTCTTCTAAAGGAAAAGGCGGTGGAACCGGTGCCTCACCACCTGAGAGGTCAGGGCTTATACTCCAGGTACTTCCTGGTACCAAAGAGAACAGGAGGCCTCAGGCCCATCCTAGACTTGCGAAATCTAAACAGATTCCTGGAGAGGGAAAAGTTCAAGATGCTTACCCTTGAGATACTGCTGCCCTACCTCCAGCAGGGAGATTGGCTATGCTCCTTAGACCTAAAGGATGCTTATACTCACATACTTATTCATCCAGACCACAGGCATTATCTCAGATTTGTGGTGGGAGGAAACCATTTTCAGTACAGGGTACTCCCTTTTGGCCTAACCTCTGGCCCTAGGGTTTTCACCAAGTGCCTGGCGGTGGTGGCCGCCTACCTCAGAGTTCAAGGGCTCTTTGTCTTTCCATACCTGGACGACTGGCTCATCAGGGGTCAGTCTCCACAGGAGACCAATCAGGCCACCCTCCACACTATTTCTCTTCTCCAGCATCTGGGGTTTGTCATAAACTTTGCAAAGTCCATTTTGCGCCCCTCACAGAACATAGAGTTCATAGGAGCAAGACTGGACACCCTTCAGGCAAAGGCTTTCTTACCTGTGGACAGGGTCCACAGACTGATGTATTTGGCCAGACAATTCCACAGCAATTCTCTGGTCTCCGCCAGACAATTCCTGAAGCTCTTAGGCCACATGGCATCCACGGTCCATGTAACTCCAAATGCCCGTCTACACATGAGACCAGCTCAGTGGGGCCTCAGAACTCAGTGGCTGCAGGCCACAGGAAACCTGCAGGACAAAGTCAGGGTGTCCAAGCTACTAGCGGCTTCTCTGCAGTGGTGGCTTCATCTTCCGAATCTGGTGCAAGGAGTGTTTTTCAAGCACCTCCACACTCACAAGTACTGACAACCAATGCTTCTCTACAAGGCTGGGGTGCACATTGCCAAGGAGCATGCACTCAGGGCCTGTGGTCTCCTTGAGAGGCCGCACAGCAGATAAATCTCTTAGAGCTGAGAGCAATCCGCTTAGCCCTGCAGACTTTCTCTCATGTCCTCTCTCACCAGTCCGTCTTAGTTCAGACGGACAATCAAGTTGCTATGTTCTATGTGAACAAACAGGGGGGGCACAGGGTCCCGTCCTCTCTGTCAGGAGGCACAGGACCTATGCTCCTGGGCAGTCAATCATGGCATAGTTCTCAAGGCGGTCTATCTCCCTGGACAGGAGAATTACCTGGCAGACAGGTTGAGCAGGATCCTACAGCCACACAAATGGCAGTTGAATCCTCTGGTAGTTCAACAGATCTTCCTGCGATGGGGGTCTTCCGACCATAGATCTCTTCGCCAGTCCATTGAACCGTCAACTGCCCAGGTTCTGCTCCAGTTAACCGCATCCTCTCAGAGTAGCAGCGGATGCGTTTCTCATCCCGTGGTCTACAGGCCTCCTATATGCATTTCCTCCCACGCCTCTAGTGCCCAAGACACTGTTAAAAGTGATCCGGGACAAGGCCTCGGTGATCCTGGTGGCCCCCAGCTGTCCAAGGCAACCGTGGTTCCCACTTCTTTTGCAACTAGCGGTGGACACTTCTCTTCCTATGGGGATGCAACCAGATCTCCTGACTCAGGAGCAGGGATCTCTTTTACATCCCAACCTCCAGTCCCTCAATCTGATGGCCTGGCTGATGAAAAGGTAGTTCTAGCACCCTTACTGCTGCCTAGGGAAGTGGAGGACGTGGTCTTGGCCTCTAGGAGGCAGTCCACCCGGAGGTCTTATGCCTTCAAGTGGTGTAGGTTCTCCACCTGGTGCGCTCAAGACAAGGAGGATCCTTTCTCATGCCTGGTGCCGGTGGTGCTGAAATACTTGCTTCACCTGTCCAACCTAGGCCTTAAATCCAACTCTGTTAGGGTCCATCTCAGTGCTCTCTCAGCGCACCGCTCACCGGTAGAGGGCCAGCCTCTCTCAAGCCACCCTTTGGTGACTCGCTTCCTCAGAGGCCTGCTTTTGCTTAAGCCTCCGGTTTGTTCACCTGCCCCCGAGTGGGATTTGAATATGGTCTTGCAACAGCATACTTGCCCACCTTTTGAGCCTATGGCTACTTGCCCTTTGCGCTTTCTTTCCTGGAAAGCGTTATTTTTGGTGGCTCTTAGCTCAGCACGGCGAGTGAGCGAGCTTCAAGCCCTGGTGTCAGATGCACCATACACTAGGTTCTATAGGAACAGGGTAGTCTTGCGGACTCACCCTAAGTTCCTTCCAAAGGTTGTCTCCTCCTTCCACCTCAACCAGGAGGTGGTTCTTCCGACTTTCTTTCCCAGGCCGCATGCCAGCCGGGCTGAGATGGTATTGCATACCCTGGACTGTAGGAGGGCATTGTCCTTCTACCTTGACCGTACGCAGGGACACCGAAGGGCTGTGCAGCTGTTCGTATCTTTTGACCCTAATAAACTGGGGTTGCCTGTCTCCAAGCATACCTTGTCCATCTGGGTGGCAGACCGTATCGCCTGGGCGTACAGGGCAGCCGGCCTCTCCTTGCAGGGTCGAGTCACGGCCCACCATGTCAGGGCGAAGGCTGCGTCAGTGGCTCATCTCCGCTCTGTTCCGTTGGCAGACATCTGCCAGGCCGCTACTTGGTCTTCAAGCCAGACATTTGCGGCCCATTACTGCCTCGAGAGGGAGTCCCGCAGGGACAGTGCTTTCAGACAGGCGGTACTCCGTAATCTCTTTGAGGTATAGGCAACTCCTACCCTCCGGCCCTGGTGTTGGGCTACCGTACGGGGGCAATATGAGAGAAGATTCTTTTCGCACATGCTGAGGCTCTAGAGGGAGCTCATTTTTTCAGCTTTGGGTCCCCGGTAACCTTAAGCTGGGGAGTCCCATATGTGAGGACTGACTTCCTGCTTGGTCCTGGAGAAAGAGTAGTTACTCACCTGTAACAGGTGTTCTCCAGGAGCAGCAGGAATCAGTCCTCACAACCCTCCCTCCTCCCCTTAGAGTTGCAGTCATATATTTCATTTTTATTTTTTGCTGTCTTCTAGCTATGTCATTAGACTGAGCAAGATGGCACCCTTGGGCGGGAAGGGGACCGCGCATGCGTACTGCATTCCCAAAGGCTTTCTTTGAAAGCTGGGGAAATGCTCCGCATGGGGGCTCCGTCGGCGCCGACGTCACCCATATGTGAGGACTGATTCCTGCTGCTCCTGGAGAACACCTGTTACAGGTGAGTAACTACTCTTTCCACCCAAAAATTCGTAAACTGAAGCTCAAAGAACTTAAATCGAAATTGGCTACTCAGCCAAGGTCACATTAGCATCCTTCAAGGTCAGCAACCTGATCGCAAAGAAATGCAAACTTTTCACTGAAGGGGAATTTGTAAAAGATTGTTTTCTTGAAGCAGCTGACAATCTTTTTGAAGGATTTAAAAATAAGAAAGAGATCATAGCTGCTATTCAAGATGTACAATTGTCAAGAAACACCGTTGTGCGGCGAATAGAAAAGATGTGTGGAGACACAACTGAACAATTGTTGGAGGATGTTTCAAATTCTGTTGCTTTCTCACTCCAAATGGATGAATCTACAGACATAAGAGACATAGCCCAGTTACTAGTCTTTATCCAGATGGTTTTTGAAGACTTCACTGTTAAAGAAGAACTACTTGGAATGATTTCTTTAAAAGGGGGAAAACTACTGGTCAGGAAATATTCAGTTCTTTCCATTCTTTTGTGACAAAGTGTAATCTTCCATTGCATAGACTTGTTTCCATCACTACTGATGGAGCAAGAGCAATGACAGGTGAGGTTAACAGTTTTATAGCCCTCTGTAGACAGCATGACGACTTCCCAGATTTCTTTCTTACCACTGCATCATTCACCAGCAAGTTTTGGCAAGCAAGAGATTCAGTCCAAAGACTGTCATGGACATCACTTTCAAAATTGTAAATTCAGTTTGTGAAAGATCACTTCAAAGATGGCTTTTCAATCTTACTCTTGATGAAGGGGCAGCGGAAATCATTTTGCACACAGATGTAAGGTGGCTAAGTAGGCACAAATGTCTGCAAAGATTTCGTGATTTGCTGAATGAAATAAGAAGTTTTTTGAAGGCGAGGAGAGATGACCAAGCAGAGTTGGACGATGAGGAGTGGTTATGTGATCTGGCATTTCTCGCTGACTTTACAGGCGAACTAAGTGATATGAACCTTGAACTACAAGGTAAAAACAAATGCATTGGTGAGATGATGAGTACAGTTTCATCCTACAAGAGCAAATTTGAGCTAATGATGACTGACCTTGCAAACAACACTTTTGATCATTTTCCTAATATGCAGGACCATTTGGGACAATATCCAAATTTTGTTTTTCAGAACGAGAAGTATGTGACAGAAATCTGTTCTGTTATCCAGGAATTCGAAAATAGATTCTGTGACTTCCAAAAAATTGGAACAGTTGTGGAGTACTTGTCATACCCATTCAAAGTAGATGTGGACATTAAAGAAACTGCAGCTGCTATCAGTAAAAATTACTCATTGAACAAGCCATCTCTTGAAAATGAAATATTAACCCTTAAAATGACATTTTTCTCAAGACCCGTGCTGAGCAAGAATCGTTTTGGAAGCTAGTGCCTAGAGACAAATTTCCCAACTTGAGAAGATGCAGTGAAGCTGTACACTCCTGTTTCGGTTCAACTTATTTGTGTAAATCTGCGTTTTCCCATCTGAAAATGACAAAGAGTACACAACGTTCCAACATGACAGATGAACATCTCCAGGATTCCCTGAGACTGGCCCTCACGCAATATTCACCCAACTTCAAAAAGCTGGTGGATGAAATGCAGGCTCAGACGTCTCACTAATGACAAGAGCAAAATATTAAAGATTGTGCAAGATCAGCCTGGATCAATACTCGACCTAAATTTAACACAAATTACTCAATAAAAGTTAGTTATTAAGACAGTTAAAGAAAGTTATTACTCAATAAAACTTTAAGAAAAAATGTACTTTCCATTTCCCCTCGCAGTTCTTACTGGATCTTCGTGTCTCTGTTTTGTTTTTGCTTAACCCTTTCCAGGCCGGTCCCGAAATACTCGGGACCCAAAATTCTGACCAAATGGCCGAGCCCGAAATATTCAGGATCGGTGCAATGACGCAGATACTAAATATTAATGAGCGAAATACCGGAAGCTAATGACAACACACATTTTGACTAATGAAAAGAGAGTTGTGCTAGTGTTTCTATTTATACACCAGGCCAAAACAGCCAGAAAATAACCTGAAAATAGGTCATTAGCAATAGGTCATTTAGAATTAAAAGCAAAGTAAACAAAATGGAGTCAACTGGTAAAAGAATGCGTAAAGAACGATATAAAGCTGCCAAAGTGATTAGGTTTCTCACAGAAAGTGATGGTAACAGTAATAGCAGTGGCGAAGATGTCATTGATAATGAAACTGAAGAGGTTTTCACAAAAAATGTGGACTTTGAAGCTTGGATGACAGTGACCCAGATTCAGTAGCGGCCGCAGCTGAACCTCCAGGTTAGTAATTATTTGCAGAAATTATTTATGTCACCTATATATCAGCTATGTCTTTAGGTATAACAAAACACTAAATGTCACATTTATATTGATAAATTTTTCAGTTTGAAAAATGTCAACTGTAATAAAACATTTTCATTTACAGTTGTGGCCGCGGCTGAACCATCTGTAAATAGAAATCCTCTTGGCAGAGGGAAGCTTTGCCGTTGTACTGCAGACCGTGGCGATAGTGCAACTACATCACAAGTACGGACAAGAAGAAGCAGTCTTCCATGGAAAACAACTCCAAAAGACGTCCGTCAGTTTCCTTTCATTGCACAACCAGGCATAGCCAAACGTATGGGTGTCAATGCAACTAAATTGGACTTCTACAAGCTCTTTGTTACAGATGAAGTAATTTCAATGATTGTTCTTGAGACAAATCGCTATGCAGCAGAACTGTGTGCTAAAATACCAGCTGACAAGCCTCATGCCCGAATGAGAAAATAGCAAGACATTGACCATAATGCTATATGGAGAATGTTGGCATTGATGATGGCTATGGGAATAATCAAGAAGCCTATGATCGACTTGTACTGGTCAGGTCAACTACTGTTAGAAACTCCATTCTTTCCATCAGTAATGAGCCGAAATACTTATAAGCGAATATTACAGGCCCTTCACTTTCAAAACAATGCAACACAGAAACCCGAGGGTGATCGCATTTGGAAGCATCGTCCATTCTATGACATTATCAGAAAGCGATTCCAAATTGTTTATATCCCGGAACAAGACATTTCAATTGATGAATCTCTACTGCTTTTCAAAGTAAGGTTATATTTCAAACAATACATACCTATAAAACGCTCAAGATTTGGCATAAAATCATATGAGCTGTGTGAGTCACGTAGTGGATACACCTGGAAGTATATGCTATACTCAGTTCAAGATGCAGTTCTAAGTGATGGTTTACATGGCAGTAGCTACTGTATTGTGCTGAATCTGATGGATGGACTGCTTGATCAAGGCTATCGATTGGCTGTGGATAACTACTACAACAGTCCAGAACTCTGTATGGATCTGTATGACCGAGCAACATCCTGCTTTGGAACGGTATGATCCAGTCGAGTTGGTATGCCTACTGACCTGCGTCTAAATGTAGATGGAAGCAAATTGAAACGAGGAGATGTCACATATCGTACAACAGATAAACTACTAGTACTTTGCTGGTATGATAAGAATTATGTAACAATGTTGTCCAACTGTCATGATGGCTCTGTAGTTGACACGGGAAAAAGAGATCGTAATGATCAGCCAATTCGAAAGGCACAAGTTATCGTTGACTACAACAACATAATGGGCGGTGTAGACAGAACAGATCAGTTATTGGAGTATTATGCTTTTCTGTGCAAAACTGTAAAGTGGTACAAGAAAGTTGCCTTTCATCTGTTGGACATAGCAGTACTCAATGCTCAGATACTCTGGAGCAAGTCCCACCCAGAGGAGAAAGTGGCAGGATTTGACTTCCGTATGAAGCTTATCTTGGCTATCATTGAAGCAGTTGGTCCTGATGCTAGTGCATGTGATGCTGGTGGCCAACCAAGTACTGGTGTTTCCCCATTTCGTTTGACTGCTAGACATTTCCCTAGTCTCATTCCACCAACTGAGAAGAGAACTACCGTATTTCAACAGTGTCGCGTGTGCAATGAGAGTCTCGGACATCGTCATGTTGCTGGTGACAATCATAAACGTGTTGAAACTAAATATCACTGTGCTGACTGTGGAAATGTACCTCTCTGTGCTGCACCATGTTTTGCATATTTTCATAATAATGAAGATCTTAAATAACTTGTAATTTTTATGATCAGTTAAAATTAAATCGAATGTATGCAACTAATAACGATTGCTTTTATAAATAAAGTGCACCTATTTTCATGTTTTTGAGCTTTCAGTTATACATATTTGTGTTGCTGTCTCATTTTTCTATCAAATGGTATATAATACATGACCATAGCAGAAAGAAAATCATTGTTATAACATATTGAATAAGACCGGTACAATTTTCCTGAGATATGGAAAAATTAACCCGGCTGCAGAATGTGGATTAGAAATTTAAAGGGAGCCTTGATAGGGTTAATTTGCTTAACAGCTGATCACATCCAAGTAAATGACAGAAGGTTCATTAAAAATGGGGGTGGGGGGAATCCTCCAACTTTATTCGGTTAAAATTTAATTTGAAACTTAATTTTCATGGTGGTAGATTACTGGCACTTTTGGCTGGAAAAAGTAGATCACGACCTGTTTGAAGTTGGACATGCCTGCTGTAAAGGGATCCACTGTGTCTGTCCCATGCCATTTTGTATTCTGTCACTGTATTTGCCCCCACCACTTCCATCGGGAGGGCATTCCAAGCATACACCACCCTTTCAGTGAAAAAGTATTTCCTGACATTGCCTTTTAATTTACCCCCTTGCAGCTTCATGTAATGCCCTCTAGTTTTACAGCTTCCCCGTCTTTGGAAGAGGTTTGTTTGTTCATTATTTCTCTTAAGTATTTAAAGGTCTGAATCATATCTCCCCTATCTCTCCTCTCCTCCAGAGTGTACATATTTAGGTCTTCAAGTCTCTTCTCATAAGGCTTCTGACGCAGGCTCCAAATCATTTTGATTGCCTTCCTCTGAACAATTTCCAGTCTTTTTACATCCTTTGCAAGATATGGTCTCCAAAACTGAACACAGTATTCAAAGTGAGGCCTCACCAGTGATTTATACAGTGGCATTAGTACTGCTTCCTTTCTGCTGGTAATTCCTCTTTGTATGCAACCCAACATCCTTGTTCAATAATGAAAAAAAACCAACTTCTGTTAAATTATGTTATTTAAAGAATTATGGTGCAATGGCTTCTTAACAAAATAAGAAGCAGTGTAAATAATAAAAGTGAAACAGATTGCTCTTGAATACTGCCCTCTGTTTTTTCTTGCCTTGTATAATGCTAAGCTGTCTTACTGTTAAATGTTCCTATACTATTAGGCACTTAACTATTACATTTGAGAGAATAGACTGAATGGGAGCATTGGTACAAGGCCCACAGTTATACAGATATTTATGCAAATGAGGCCCCGCAATGAGTCTCCTCGCACATGGCCCTGCTTCCCCTTGGGCCATCCCAGGTTCTACACATGCTCCATCTAGACTCCACTCCTGCGCACACCCACAATGAAAGTACACACAATCAGATCAAAGCATATACTTCTAGAATAGTGACAACATCAGTTGCATGCATAAATGTACATTTACGCGCATATATGACTAAAATACCAAGATTTACGCACACTGCATGTAAATCTTGGCAACTTCTACTAAAATTACCCCATTAACCATGTTAGTACACATCATGTGGCTTTTTCAACTTTCTTTTCTGAATCTTTAATATAATACTTACTTTTCATTACAAATTTCCATTTTAATACAGAAAATAAAACAAGCAAAAATAGCTATTTGGGAAGGAACCAGTCCATTCTCTGACCTTTTCAATGCTTCTTTAGAGTACTGGAGAAAGGTGCATGTAGTCCTTTTAGACAAATGTGGAAGTAAGGATGATGTTGAGAACTATAGGCCAGTTAGTCTGTGGCATGGGGCAAGTCACTTAACTCCATTGCCTTAGAAGAATCCAAGTTATCAATGATTTCCAGGAACAAGCAGGAATGAGTCTTCACATATGGGTACATCGGTACCGACGGAGTCTGCGCGAGAACGCTCCCCAGCGTCCAATCAGAACGCTTTTGGGAGCATCCCACCATGCCTGCGTGCTGCCTTCCCGCCTTTCCCAACTGCCTCTCCTCAGTTTTCGTTTTTCCGCGGAGCCGGCAGGACGTACTCCTGTCACCGCAGAAAATTCTTCCTTTATTTTTGTTTTTTCTTGTGGTCGCGTCTGCCTTCCCTCGACGCACCGGTACCGCCGGTGTTTTTTTCCTTCTTTCTCCTACAAATTTTTTTCCTTTGTAGGGAACTTTTCCCTGTTTAGTGCCTGACGTTTTTTTCGGCCTGCTAGGCCTCTCCACTTTCCTTCATGGAAACGCCGGCCACTATCCCTAAAACATGTTTTAACTGTGGCGGTACCAAATTAGTTTTAGACACCCATAACTGGTGCCTACCATGTTTGGGTCCTGACCACTATCCGCTGGAGTGTCCCTCCTGCAGTAGTATTTCCAGAAGAAGTCTTCAACATCGAGCTCAACTTGATACGCGGTTCCCATCAGTTCTGAGGGTACCAGCTACAACTTCTTTTTCACAGGATCAGGTAACCAAACAAAAGTCTGTAAAGACTAGCCAGTCCTCGGGTGGTAGATCTCATGTTCATCATCGAGATGCCTCTGGCCTTGCCCCCGAGGACAAATTGGCTTTAAAACCCCGGCGGGAGCCTTCGGCCTCCAAAGCATTAACGGGGTTTCAGGTTGTTCCCGGGGTTTTTACCTCTACGAACATACCTGAGCCATGCTCGGTGGTGGTATCCACTTTGAGGGTGCCGGTACCCCGGCATCGGCAATGGTGTTGGATGAAACATTCCACACCGATGATCGCAGTCTAGCGCTCTCGGTATCTTCGGTGCCATTAGAGTCGCTACTGACCGATCTTCCAGCATCGGTATCGATCCCGGTACCTGTTCTGGTATCCACGTCGGTACCCTCCAGGTGTGCTTCGATAGACTCGCTACTTTTGATGCCGAGTCTGGAATCGATCTCTAGCCTGGATGATTGGGTACCGACTCGTCTCGGTACCGACTTTGGGCGGTGCCGAAGACATTGTCCCGGGGATCAAAGCCTGGCACTCTCGGTACCTTTGGTACCGTTAGAGTCACCTCAGACTGATCTTCCGGTATCGGTACCGGCTGCGATACCACTGCCGGTACCGGTTTCTACGTTTGCATCAGTATCGGTGCCTTCCATGCTTACTTCCACAAGCTCGCTTCCTTTGGTACCGAGTTTGGAATCCATCCCTGGCATGAATAGTATTCCACTGATTTGTCGCGGCACCCGCCTCAAGCGGTACCGACGACTATCCTTTCAGGACAATCCGATGTTTCACCCTTTCGGGTCTTGTACTCCAATGGATCGGGATCAATCCATTAGTGCCAAGACTAGATCTTCAACAGATCTAACCTTTAATCCTCATGGTAGAGGATCCCCCTCTGGGGAAATTTCTTTTCAAGCATTCCTGTTTGATATGGCAAGGTTACTTGCCATTTCTATACCTGATCAAGATCCTGCACCAGGGGATTCAGAATTTCTGCATATCCCTGAGAATCCAAAGGAGGGCATCATGCTTCCTTTGCATCAAACCTTACAGGATCTCTTACTTAGAATGTGGGAAACTCCCTTAAAGGTATCCCCACCTTCAAGGGCCACTGACTCTCTGTACAAGGTGCCCCCTTCTCCAGGTTTTCAAAAGATTCAACTTCCTCATCATTCTATTGTTGTGGAATCAGCAATGAGGCGTGTTAAGAGTGCTAAAAGGCACTCTTCTTATCCGTCAGGTTGTGAGTCTAGAACTTTAGATGCCTTTGGACGTAAAAGCTTCCAGGCATCCATGTTTTCAACAAGAATTCTCTCATATATTTTCTATATGGGATTATCTCTTGAAGAGGTCACCAACAGTTTGCTGTTTTTGGCTCCTTTTCTTCAAGATCTCAAAAGAGCGGACTACTCTTTACTGGTTAGTCATGATCAAGATATCTCTAGGTTCCTTACTCGTGCTACCCTGGACTGTTTTGAGTCTGTTAGCAAAACGTCTGCTATAGCCATAGGGGCACGACGAATGGCCTGGCTCCAAGCTTCGGACTTGGACAAATGGGTACAAGAAAGGCTGGGAAATACTCCTTGTACTGGAGAGAATCTCTTTAACAAAGAGACTTTACGCCAAGCTGCTCAGTTAACCACTGACACTATTGCTTTCAAAGGGTTGTCAACACCTTCCTCTATCCCAGGTGGTAGGAAATCTCCTACCAAACTTTATTTCCCCAAGGGGAAAAAGTTTTATTCATTCTCTACCCATCATACAGCTGTTTCCAAACAAGGGAAACATCAAACCAGGCTAAAGAAACCACAACCTCAACCGCTTCAGCAAACCCAGCAGCCGCAGGGTTGCTGATAGATTCTTCACTGAATCCTTCTTTCCTGTTTTGAGGTTTAGAACCTGTAGTCTGCTTCTTCTCATTGCAAGCATCTACACCGGTTCTATCCTAATTTTTACACATGTAAATGATAAATGATTTTACAATGTAAATGATAAATAAATGATTTCCCTGTTTACTTCCATGTTAATTTTCCTGTTACTTGTAATAGGTCTGTTATATCTGACCAATTGTTGTATTGTTTCAATGTAAACCGCACTGATGACAAATAGCGCGGTATATAAGAAAATTAAATAAATAAATTAAATAAATGTATCTCTTTTAAAGAGACATCCTTCCTTTTAGCTCATAGAGCTTCTTAGGATGATTATGCTTTACAGGTAGTAAAGTTACTCCTCTCCCTCCTAAGTAGACAGAGGAGTAACAACTATCAATGAGGGAGGAGTGGCCTAGTGGTTGGGGCAAGGTACTACAGGCCGGAAGGTCGGTGGTTCAAATCCCACTAGAGGACAGCAACCTTGGGCCGGAAGGACTGGGGTTTCTAGTCCCACAGGTGCTCCTTGTGGTCTTGGGCAAGCCACTTAACCCTCCATTGCCCATGTTCCCTGTAAGTATTAGTCTATGTGTCTCATATCCCCTCGTGTTAAATGTATCCCCCAACCGCTTTGACCCGGTGAAAAGCGGGATATAAATGCAGCTAAATAAATAAAATAAATAAAATAATAAGGTTGCCTATGCCTTTACCTTGACAGTTTCTCCTGTATCAGCATGTCTCATATCACTTTTTCAGAGATTTACTCTGTCCCTCTTACTAAGACATTTGGTCTGTAAGAGTGATACCACTTAACTGGAGGGCTTATCCATAAGCCCCTGAGTTTTCTACCTATTCCAGTAAAGGGTTTTCATTTCAGAGTTGTCTCCCCCTTGCAATCTTGTTTTGTGGCAGCTCCTCAGACAATGAGGGAGTCTTACCACTCCTACTTATGTCTGTAGGTCCTTTTCCAATCTTGGGACCTAAAATTTATTCCGCTGCCCTAACAATAGCTAGAACTGCAGGGGCTCCTAGTGGTTAGACCACTGATTTGCTGACCTAGCCTAGCAATCAGGGTTTCATCTCCAATATCAATCCTTTCTGGCCTTAGTACTAAGTCCCAGACAGGTTAAGAACCTTTTCTAGCTTTATTGTTGCAGGCACATCAGCGTACCTTCTATCCCTAGCCTTCTCCAATCCTTGGGCTTGGCGGGATAGTTCAGGTTACATACTGGCACTTAAACAGCCAGTTTTTTCTTCCAATCAACCTGCAACATGCTCTCTGCATTTCTATAGAGCAGCTCTGCACTATGGGCCCTTGCTAGAGAGCAAATAATTCCAGGTGGTTAGGAAGGGCTTTACCTAGTCATGACTACTGGGTTCTTCCCTACCCCTACCATTTCCATTAAAGTCTCCTAGAATAAAGGACACAAGCTTTTAATTACGTGAAGACCTAAAGAATTACTCAATTCCCTGGGTTGGTTCACATCTCCAGTGGACCCCTTCACCAGGGATGGGTTTCTTTTCGTAACAGCCAGTCCTTGTCTCGTATTTCCTTCCACCCTCAATTCTTCATGGGGAAATTCATATTGAGCGCAAGAATGCATGATACTCATTTTGCCCTCATAGAAGGGAAAATATGGTATCTCATTTCATTGCATCTTCTTCTCCAGCTGCCATACTGGAGTTATGGAAGGATCCAGACTTACTGCCTGCGGATTAAAAACATCCTCTGCACTTTTTTCACGTAGGCCTCCATTCCTGGTTATTCAAGGGCTAGAATTCTTAAAGAAATCTAGACTTCTCCTTGTTAGTGAGAGCACTCCCTTAGCTCTCCCACTCATAATTGGGGAGAACGGATTCTCTAAACATCTCCTCAAGCAGGTATTTCCCTTCTTGTTATTAGATGAATCTTTCTCTCTCCACATATTCCTATGTGGGGACATGGGTATATATATATATATATATATATACATGTATATAGATATAAGTATATCTGTGCCCCGCCACTATATATAGATATACTTTTTCTATCTGTCTGCCTAGGTTCATATATACATATATTTCCTATAGGGCTCTGACAGATGGTCACTATCCCTATCAATGCTGCTCCAGCATGCTTAGGGTTCTACATAAACAACCACTTCTCTGTGGTAGTTAAAAGGTTTTTTCACCATAACCTTCAGGTTAGGTACATCTGAAGTCCTCCATGTACCATCTTTTTTCCTAAATGACTTCAATTGGGAAGGACATTCCCAATCTTCAGAAAATAGGAGGCTACAATGCCTCATACTTCTGTCCTTCTTTGTCATCGAATATAGGGGTCTTCAATACCCCTCTTCTCCTATAAGAACTATGTCTCTTTAAGGTCAAAAGAGCTTCAGGCTTATCTAATAGGGACTTCTGCGTTTCCCGCAAAAGTCCTGCCTCATTGAACTACCCCAGTTTCCACTGGGACTTTTCTCGCCCTAAAGCTTCTGACCTCAACCTGTCTTTTGCACAATTTCTTTACCTCTGCTCTACATTGAGGTACTCCTTGGGGATATTCTGCTGGTTCATATTATCAGACCCATATGAACCTCCATAAACTTTTTACAATACCACCAGGTGAGGTCCATATTGGTATATTGTAGTTCAATATTTACTACTAGATATCATCTGCACAGGGACTCCTATCTAGGCATCCAGTTTGGTCCAGCTGTTCCACAGCACATCTTTTTAGTTCAACTCCTACCCTCCATCCCCAGGATGCCTGAGGTTCTGTTGAATAGCATGGCCTTCTCAGATTCGCAACATGCTGGGACTCCTCCAGGCATCTTAGCTTGGGAGTCCCCATATGTGAAGACTCATTCCTGCTTGTTCCTGGAGATAGCACAGTTACTTACCTGTAACAGGTGATCTCTGGGAACAGCAGGAATAAGTCTTCACAACCCACCCACCTCCCCTAGGAGTTGTATCTCTCTATCTCTATCTTTCCCCTCTCTCTCTCTCTTTGTCTCAGATTTAAAACTTAACTGAGGAGAGGCAGTTGGGAAAGGCGGGAAGGCAGCACGCAGGCATGTTGGGATGCTCCCAAAAGCGTTCTGATTGGACGCTGGGGAGCGTTCCCGCGCAGACTCCGTCGGTACCGACGTACCCATATGTGAAGACTTATTCCTGCTGTTCCCAGAGATCACCTGTTACAGGTAAGTAACTGTGCTTTCCTGTTTAATGTACATTACTGAGTTTAAGTTATGACCACCGCTTTGACTAAAGCAGTATAAAAAAGCTGTTAAATAAATATATAGCCCCACCAACTTGCTGGAGTTGCTCTTGAACCAATGACCTACTGGTAGCAAGGCAGGTAATTTGCCAAGTAGCCAACATATCCCTTGGTGTAGCATGCTTTCAGTGTAACATATACAACCTATGCTACCATCTGTGTGTTGTCGGGTGCAGCAACTGTAGGCAGTGAACTCTGGGAATGTGTTGCTGTTCTAAACACTATTCTTCCCAATGTCTCCACCTCCAGTGGACCTGCAGAGTATAAAAGGACTATGTGGCTATTGTTCCCTGCTGCCATGGCTTGGTATACAAGCACAGAGGAGTGGTCTGTCCTGGTCTTGACAGAGCAGATTTGCTACATTTGAACAGTCTGGATATGGTGTAGGATAGGTAAAAGTTCCAGATAGATGTAGGACATGGCACTGCACAATGCCCATCACAGCCTCATGGTGAGAGTAAAAGCAGAAGCTTAAAGCAGAATATCAGCTGACCAAAGCATCATCAAGTGCTGTCATCTGGATCTCTGCACCCGAAGGCTATACTAAAGGGATGCCATGTAGGCTGCAGGAAAGATGACAGTGAGCTTGGATAACAGTTGTGTAGCAGTAAACAGCCACCCACCAGCTGTGGGGACAACACTGCCAGATGCTAGTTACATAAAGCAAAGATCTAGGGCTACGGGAAGTCACTGGAGTATGTGACCTTACTGCAGCAGAGGATGTAAAATGTGCCAAATCCTAGCAGCCCCAGCAGCAAGTTCTTTACCACCCCTTCCCCCACCACAGCCCCTACATGTCACCAATACTACTGTATAAGAACATGTGCAGAGATAAGGCCAAAAACAATGTTAGGGGAAGAGCATAAATTCCCACAAAACTGCTGATATGAGATAAAAGCACAACCACCACAAATATTAATATGGTAGGCCAGTACCCACATTGTCCAGGCAGCAGGATGTAATCATAATGTTCTGCCACTGGATGAACCATCACAGATAAGACCAAAAAGCACCATGCAATGTTGCTATGTCATGTTATATAATACATATGGGTCAGCCAAGTCTCTGGTGGCCTGCCCATCACAAGGATTTTACCATCACCATAAAACAGCCATCTAGGGCATGGTGTCCCCATAGTCCAAGTGCTGACCCTGCTTCCCACCTGCCAGATACAAGCAACATGCCTATAACTGTCTATGGTGTAGCTCACTATCTGGAGGAAGGTATGAGCAGTGGAGTGTCGGAATTATAAGTAGCAAATTTATTTTACTTGATTGGTCTAGGGGAAATTGCTTCTTCCTTTTTGCCCCAGATTCTATGGGACTACTGGCAAATGAACCACATGAGAGAGAGAGCCAATCCTGTGTGTGCGTATGTGTGTGGAGGAGTGGCCTAGTGGTTAGAACACTGGCTTGGTAACCAAGCAACCAGGGTTCAATTCCCACTAGCACTCCTTGTGGCCTTGGGCAAGTCACTTAACCCTCCATTGCCTTGGAAGAAAGGCCTGGCAATCTACTTCCGGTGACACTGCCAAGAAAACCCAGGAGCTTCTGGGTCACCAGGAGTCAGGACTGACTCGAAGGCACACATTGCATTTTGTTTGCATATATTAGAGAGAAGCTTTATTATTGATAGAAAAATAAAGTAAATATAGAATAAATTAAAATTATGAGGTAGCAAGATATTCAGCTCTATAATTACAATTATGCAGAGACAATAAATCACTGATTATCAATCAAAGTTATAGACCAACTCTGCACCTGAGAAAACACAGAAAATTAACTGTCTGACTAAACCACCCACCAGAGGAAAAATAAGACCAATACTTTAGTGCCTATACCTTAGCTTTGCCAGGAGGTAGCTTGGCTGGGCTCTTCCGAAGGGATGGGCTTCACCTTAACCGGGATGGAACCAGACTGCTGGCATTAACCTTTAAAAAGGAGATAGAACAGCTTTTAAACTAGGTAATAGGGGAAAGCCAACAGTTGCCCAAGAGCGCATGGTTTGGAAGAATGTATCCTTGAAGGATACTACCAAAAGGAGAGAGGTTCCAAAAAAAGAGTAAAGTAGCCCAAATGCCCTTGCGTATGGAGCAGACAGAGCTTAAGGATTCCAAATTACCCATGCCTACCAATAGCCAGATTAATATGAATAAAATACAGTCTCTAAAATGCTTGTATGCAAATGCTAGAAGTTTAAAAAAGAAGATGGGAGAGTTAGAATATATAGCACTAAATGAGAAGTTAGATATGATTGGAATCTCAGAGACATGGTGGAAGGAGGACAACCTGAGCACAAAGTATATCGTAATGATAGAGCTGATCAAATTGGTGGAGGGGTTGTGCTCTATGTTAGAGAGGGCATTGAGTCAGAAAGGATTAAAGTTTTGCAGAAAACAAAATTTTCTGTAGAATCTCTATGGATTGAAATTACATGTAAAAAGTGGAAGGCGATGGCAGTGGGGGTGTACTATCGACCGCCTGGCCAGAATGATCAAATGGACGATGAAATGCTCAAAGAAATCAAGGAAGCTAACAAAAGTTACAGCACAGTAATAATAATGAGTGATTTCAATTACCGCGGTATCGACTAGGTCAGTGTCACGGCAGGACATGCTAGGGAGATAAAGTTCCTAGATGAAATAAATGACTGCTTCTTGGAGCAGCTGGTTCATGAATCGAACAGAGGGGAAGCCATATTGGACCTAGTCCTTAGTGGAACACCAGATCCGATGCAAGAGATAAGGGTGTTGGGGCCACTTGGCAATGGTGATCATAGCATGATCGTGTTTGATTTAATTAGTGGAGGAGGGATGGTAAGGAAATCCACAGTACTACTTTTTAACTTTTGAAAGGGAGACTATGAGAAAATGAGGAAAATAGTTTAAAAAAAAAAACAACTAAAAGGAGCAGTTGCAAAGGTTAAAGACTTACATCAAGCTTGGGTGTTGTTGAAAAATACTATCTTGGAAGCCCAGACCGGCTGTATTCCATACTTTAAGAAAAGTGGAAGGAAGTCCAAAAAACTGACAGCATGGTTTAAAGGTGAGGTCAGAGAGGCTGTTGTTGCCAAAAAAACATTTCAGGAAATGGAAAAAAGAGCCAAATGGCGAAAACTGGAAACAGCACAAGCACTGGCAAGTTAAATGCAAGGCATTGATAAGGCAGGCAAAGGAAGAATTTGAGAAGAAGCTTGCTGTGTAGAAGCAAAAACGTGTAATAAAGCCTTTTTTCAAGTACATTCGTAGCAAAAAACCTGTGAGTCAGTTGGTCCATTAGATGATAGCGGGGTTAAAAGGGCACTAAGAGGCGACAAGGCGATAGCAGAGAGACTGAATGAATTCTTTGCTTCGGTCTTTACTGAGGAAGATGTAGGGATGTTACCCATGACTGAAGTGGTATTTAAAGGTGGAAGAATTGAAGAAAATATTGATACATCGGGAAGATGTATTGCAACTATTTGATAAACTGAATAGTAGCAAATCACCTGGACCAGATGGTATACATCCAAGAGTGTTGAAAGAACTGAAATATGAGATTGCAGACCTGCTATTAGTAATCTGTGAACTGTCATTAAAGTCATCTGTAATATCTGAAGATTGGAGGATGGCCAACGTAACGCCAATTTTTAAAAAGGGTTCCAGGGGTGATCCGGGAAACTACAGACCGGTGAGCCTGACGTCAGTACCGGGAAAAATGGTAGAAACCATCATAAAGAACAAAATTGCTGAACATGTAGATAGTCATGGCTTAATGGGAGACAGCCAACATGGCTTTAGACAAGGAAGATCTTGTCTTACTAATCTGTTGTGTTTTTTTGAAGGTGTGAATAAACAGGTAGACAAAGGTGAGTCGGTTGATATAGTGTATTTGGACTTTCAGAAAACCTTTGACAAGGTCCCTCATCAGAGACTTCTGGCAAAACTAGAGTCATGGGATAGGAGGCTGTGTACTATGGTTATACGATGCAGGAAAAAGATTTAGGCGTCATTGTGGATAACATGTTAAAACCCTCCGCCCAGTGTGCAGCAGCGGCCAAGAGAGCAAATAGAATGCTAGGTATCATAAGGAAAGGAATGGAAAATAAAACAAAGGATATTATAATGCCTCTGTATCGTTCCATGGTGCGACCGCACCTTGAATATTGTGTGCAATTCTGGTCGCCGTATCTTAAAAAGGATATAGTGTTATTAGAAAAGGTACAGAGAAGAGCCACCAAAATGGTAAAGGGGACGGAAGGATACCCCTATGAAGAAAAGTTAAAAAGGTTAGGGCTCTTTAACCTGGAAAAGAGACGGCTGAGGGGAGATATGATAGAAGTCTATAAATTAATGAACGGAGTGGAATGGGTAAACGCTGATCGATTGTTTACGTTATCTGAATATAGAAAGACTAGGGGACATGCAGTGAAGCTACAGGGTAAACTATTTAAGACAAATAAGAGAAAATATTTTTTCACTCAACGTGTAATCAAACTCTGGAATTTTCTACCGGAGGATGTAGTAAAGGTTGTTAGTGTAGCTGGGTTTAAAAAAAGTTTGGACAAGTTCCTGGAGGAAAGGTCCATAAACCATTATTAAAAAGGGACCCAGGATATCAATGCTTGACCCAATACAAGCATTGTGGAATCTGTGTCTTTGGGGAAAGTTGCTAGGTACATATGACCTAGATTGGCCACTGTTGGAAACAGGATATTGGGCTTGATGGACCTTGGTCTGACCCAGTATGGCATATCTTATGTTCTTATATAAAGACTCAAATTTTAATCATGAACCTCAAAATTCTTTAGTGCAAAAACACCTCTCATACCAATAGATATCCTTTTCGGAACCTGATAAGGTACTTGTTACCTGAATTGGTCACTGTTGGAAACAGGATACTGGGCTTGATTGGCCTTGGGTCTGTATGGCATTTCTTCTGTTCTTGTGCAACTACAAAAATGAGTACTTTTCTTTTCAAAACTTAATACAATGGCCAGGTACTCAGGAGCACAATCTTCCTCCCCAGGTCCTAAATTATAGGTTCCTATCAGTGCATTGGTGTGATGTATGTTCTCCTCTCCAGTGACCTGCAGTACATAAAATCTACATGGGTTCATTATATCTTCCATTGGAGCCTGGTTATGCCCCAAGCACTGAACAGTCAGAATAGTGTACATCAGGGAAGCTCATGAGATAGGCAGTCCAGCAGTGACGAGAGACACCTCAGAAAGCCCAGCCTGCCCCACAGCCCAAGCCGGTGGTGGGGTTTTGACTGGTTCCTTCGGAGCATAGTTTATAGTTTATTAAATTGGATATACCGCCTTTCTGTGTACCAACAAAGCGGTGTACAAACAGTCAAAAATCAGAAGTAATTGGCCAGTGGCCTGGAAAAGGAAAAGAAGTTACAATATTGATAGGACAGTAAAGAAAAGAACAGGCATACTAGACAAAGGGAGCATACAAGCGGAAAAAGGGTCATGCAGAGGGGGAGGGGAGGTTGAACGCAATGGAAAACAAATGGGTTTTCAAGAGGGTTTTGAAGGTGGTGAAGTTTTGTTCTAGTCTGAGAAGGGTGGGTAGTGAGCTCACAGAAGGTTCCTTCGGTTCCTTTTTCAAGGAAAGCACTACCAATACAGGGTGCTTCCTTTTGGCCTGGCCTCAGCACCAAGGGTGTTCATGAACTGCATGACTATGCTAGCAGCAATTCTCCGCACTCTAGGGATCGTCGTCTTCCCCTACTTAGACGACTGACTCATTCGAGCCCCAACAGAGTCAGAGGTCAGGACTTCTCTATCCTGCACAATGCGTATCCTTCAGTATTTGGGTCTGGTAATAAACATCCCAAAATCCAGTCTAACTCCCACTCAGTCTTTGGAGTTCATAGGAGCTTTGCTGGATACCAGAAAGGCAAGGGCCTATCTTCCCCAGGCCCGTTGCCTTCGCATGGTGCAGTTAGCTTCTCAAGCAGTGCTAAAGCCTCATCTCACTGCCCGAGAAATGCTACAACTACTAGGCCACATGGCATCTACCATGCATGTGGCTCCCTATGCTCGCCTCCATATGAGGTCAGCCCAGTGGACTTTATCCACTCAATGGACCCAGGCATCAGGATGCCTGTCAGACAAAATAGCAAACACAAGTCGCCTTATTTTGTCCCTCCAGTGGTGGAGGTCCACTCAAAACCTGTTGCTGGGGTCCCCTTTTCAACAACCCTTACCCCAAGCAACTCTCAAAACAGATGCTTCTCCGATGGGTTGGGGAGCTCATCTGCAAGACCTCTCCACCCAAGGCACCTGGTCTCCATAGGAGACTCATCTACACATCAATCTCTTGGAGCTCAGAGCAATCTTCCTTGCTCTTCGAGTGTTCCACACCCTGCTCAGCTACAAGACAGTCCTCATTCATACGGACAATCAAGTAGCCATGTTCTACGTGAACAAGCAGGGGGGAACAGGCTCTCTGTCGCTTTGCAACGAAGCTTTGTGACTATGGGCCCTCGCCAGAGAGCATCAGATTCATCTCCTGGCAGTGTATCTTCCAGGCATACAAAACTCTTGGGCAGACAGACTCAGTCGAGTTCTGCTTCCACACGAATGGTCTCTGTATGCAGACCAGGTGGCCAATATTTTTCAAAATTGGGGAACCCCGGACATAGACCTCTTTGCAAGTCTGTGGAATGCCAAACTTCCCTGGTTCTGTTCCAGAATTCCAGCTCAGGGGGCTCAGGCCAGGTATGCTTTCCTCCTTTACTGGTGTCAAGACTTCCTATATGCCTTTCCACCCATTCCCCTAATTCCCAAAACCCTGTTCAAGCTTCAGAGAGACAGAGGCCGTTTGATTCTCATAGCTCCACATTGGCCACGGCAAGCGTGATACCCTCTGCTTCTACATCTCTCTCAAGCTCCCTCCCTGGAGTTAGGGTCTGCTCCAGATCTCCTATCTCAGGAGGACGGAATGTTATTGCATCCCAATCCCCAGTCTCTGCATCTGAGGGCTTGGTTGCTGAAGGCCTAGATCTCCATGATCTTAACCTCCCTCAGCAAATAAAGGATATCCTTTATGCTTCCAGGAAGCCTTCCACAAGACGCTCTTATGCGTTCAAGTGGAAAAGGTTTACCATATGGTGTTCGCAGAAGGGTCTTAACCCCATTGCCATACCTCTGGAATCATTACTGGAGTACCTCCTTCATTTATCCAATGCAGGACTTAAGACTAACTCAGTGAGGGTCCATTTGAGTGCTATTGCAGCTTCCTTCAAGCCCCTAAATGGACAACCTATTTCCTCCCACCCTCTTATAGCAAGATTTATGAGAGGCCTTCTGCTAACTAAGCCTCCCATTAAGCCACCTCTGTGGCATGGGACTTAAATTTGTTTCTTGGTCAGCTCATGAAGCCACCTTTCGAACCCTTAGCTACTACCGCCTTGAAATTCCTTTCTTGGAAGGTCATCTTTCTCATTGCAATCACATCAGCACGTCGCATCAGTGAGTTGCAGGCATTAGCAGCTGATCCACCTTATACAAGGTTCCATCATGACAAGGTAGTCCTTAGGACTCATCCACACTTTATGCCAAAGGTGGTCTCGCCTTTTCATCTAAACCTGTAGCAGCGAAGTGACCGCAATGAATAATTCCAGGAGTCAGTTGCAGGGTCCAAGCCAGTTTATTGGGCACAGGCTCAGACAGGAGCGTGTCCAAAAGGGACTGAGCAACGAAGTACAGGAGCAGATTCCTTATATACAATTTTTACAGTTTGATAGAGGCAACCTTTCTATTGGTCCCAACGCCCATCGCACCTATCCAATCAGTGACCCTCCCTGGGCCCCATTCCTTGTTCCCCCTTCTCAAACCGTTCTAACAAAGGCATAGTCTTAGACATGGCTACATTTCTACTTCAAGGACATTTCTAGCTCAGAGAATGCAAGGACAATTCAAGCACAAAGAAATTGTACAAAGTTCATAAAGGGAGACAGGGGACTTTCAAAAGTAGTTTAAAGCAGATTCTTAAACTCTGGTTCTTTTCAGCACTAATCCCAGGTGGGGGTTGGAATCCAGGCCTAGTTTGCAGGCTATAGCCTACCACATTTCCCCCCTTTGATTATCCTCACCCCTCCTAAAAAAGGGGGTGAGGAAAGAATCACATATCATATTCTCCTCAGACTGATGCTTCCTCCTGAGGCAAGGCCTGATACTTCCACATAGCTAGTACCCTGGCCGCTGTCTTTCGTTCAACTGTACTGTCAATGATTGAGGTGACCATACGCAGGCAAAGGGGTAGGAAACATGGAAGGAGTAGACACATAGCTATCATTAGTAAAACAGCGAACATAATAGTCTTCAAACCTGCCAGCCCTGAAAACATAGTTCCGAACCATCCATTGAGTTCTAGCCCATGCCATGTCTGAACTGGTACATGTGCTAACCTTTGCATATGGTCGGCTATTTCTTCAATGACTTGACCCTGATCATCAATCTGCAGACAGCAGTTTGTCAGATTGAACTTTCCACATACCCCTCCCTCAGAGGCTAACAAGTAATCAAGGGCCAACCGGTTTTGGTAAATAGCAGTGCGCATCTGAGTACTTTGTTTTGCTAAGAGGGTTAGTGCTCTACTAGTTTCATTAGTTATAATTTCTATAACAGCTTGCAAGCGGATAATACGATTCAGCATATAAACAGGAGTGCGGTATCCCCAGGTCCCATCATTCGCCCAGGTGGCTGGTCCATAATATGTGATAATTCTCTCAGGTGGCCACTCTTCACCATACCATTTATCCCATTGACCTATCTTTAGGGCATCCCGCTTCTGTCGACCATTGTATACTGGGAAGCCTAACTTCTCCCCTTGGGAAATGGGAATAAGAAAGAAAGATGGGCGAATTGTTCCCAGGACACACGCCCCTCCCCAGTTGTTAGGGAGTTGGGCATATGCTTGAGTACCACAAATCCAGTAAAGCCCAGGAGGGGCCTCCCAGGCTTTGGTAGAAGTAAGATCAGTCCATACTTTAGGAGTGGAGGAGTGGACTAGTGGTTGGGGCAAGGTACTTCGGGCCGGAAGGTCGGGGGTTCAAATCCCACTAGAGGACAGCAACCTTGGGCCGGAAGGACTGGGGTTTCTAGTCCAACAGGTGCTCCTTGTGGTCTTGGGCAAGCCACTTAACCCTCCATAACCCATGTTCCCTGTAAAATAGTTATCTCCAAGTTATAATGCTCTGTTCAATGTAATTTCAGTTTGTTCAATGTAAACCGAACTGATGCAGAATAACGTGGTATATAAGATAATGTAAATAAAGACTAGAGAAATTCATTAAAGGGTTGGATGGTTCAGTAACATTTATACCTGACCACCAGGATGTCTTCTTAGTGGTAATATTGTAAAATCGTTGGCTTAGACATACTAACTCTCCTACCTGGATGGTGAACTGTGGCCCTGTTCGAACAAAACAGAGACGGCCAACGATGGTGTTGGCCAGTACCCATTCACTAGTGGTCCTGTTCAAGGCAGTCTGGTTATATCGGATAGAGTAATTCAATTCTCTTGCTTCCCATGGCCATTGTTCTCCAACCCTAGTTCCCCCACAGAAGAAACAATTATAAATGTGGAGACTGGAAGCTACAGCTTCAGCTAACTCGATAAACAAATTCTGAGTGGTCTGGGGAATCTCCACCTTTGTCTGCATGGCCTCATAAAAGGAATGGTGTACCTGAAAAGGTGAAGAAATGCGGGTCTTGGTGATAAGCTGTATGTATATATGAGTTCCAGGGTCTATTCCCCAACCCCGTATTCGCAATCCGAACCTAAATCCTTTTATCCACTGGCTGGGGTTGAGCACAATGAGCTTTAAGGGGTTACAGGTACCTTTCTGACAACTACGGGGTTCAAGCATCGGTAGTCTTTCTAAGATGGCCCTATGATCATCCCCATCGACCTTGCGGCCCATCGGTCCAGGTAGCAAAGTATACACACTCCTACCGGGGACAGGAGTATGCTCCTTCAGATGCCCTAGCAAAAGTAGTTGGGGCATGTACCCCGGTGCACGCTCCCCAATTATATGCTGTGTTGGGGCACATATATTTGTCATCTCGGTAGTAAATTCACTCTTGATTAACAGATCCACAGCTGTAGTAGCCATTTCTGTTGATGGCACCACAAGCATCGAAGTAGAGAGGAGCAGGTTTCGTGGGATATGAGAGTTGCTGGATGGCATTCAGGAGGGCTCCATCTTCGTTGTCCCAACGTAACTCTAAGACATAGTAGGTAGTGCTCTGATGGGGGTTGAAACAGGTCCTGACCTTCCCTCTTGTACAGATACTTAATTCTGTACCATTATATACACACTGGCTAACAGCACCAGTAAAGCTATAGTAGGAATGGTAAAGTAGAGTTTGGGTAATTTTTGTCCCGGTTCGGGTAGTGGTTATCTAGGCAGTACAGGGAGGTATGGCAAGAGTCATTCTAAGGGGCCCCAGGGCTACCGCAAGTACAACATAAATACATATATATATCTTGATTACAATATCTCAATGAATTCATCTAGAAATTGCAAATTCTTCACTTAAGTTCTCTTCTTCCACAGCTTTCACCGTACGTAGACCTGTCAGCTTCCGGTAGGTGACAGGAGTAGGGTTGTAGATTCCTCAAGCTTCTGCCGTACGTGGACCTGCCGGCTTCCGGTAGGTGGCAGGAGTAGGGCTGTAGATTCTTACAGCAGCGGTTTTCGTCGCAGCGTGAGTTGCAACGGTGATCCGGGGTGGTCTGTTGAAGTCCAGAGACAGGATTCGGTGGTTGCTGCTGACTTCACCCGACTGTGGTGGATCCAAGGTTCAAGCTCTGCAACTTTAACTGCTGTAGGGGTTGACAGTATGACGACGTAGGTCCTCTCCAGTGAGGTGCTAATGGTTCCTTCCTCCACTCCTTGATCCACACCGAGGTTCCAGGCTTGAAGGGATGCAGTGGTTCAGTCAGACTGATGGGCAGTTGGTCTTGTACCCAAGCATGGAGACTCTGCAAGACAGAACCTAGAGCCAACAGCTCTTGTCTAGTGATTTCGGACCCAATCTGATTCATATCCCCCTTTATCCCCTGGACAATGGGCGGAGGTCGCCCATACAAAATCTCGAATGGGGAAACTCCTAATGACTTGGTGGGGGCTGAACGTATCCTGAGGACGGCCATAGGAAGAACCTGGGACCACTTCAGGTGAGCTTCCTGGCAGAGTTTAGACAGCTGGGACTTCAGGGTGAGGTTCATACGCTCTACCCTTCCTGAGCTTTGGGGTCTGTAAGCTGAATGTAATTTCCATTGCACTTGTAGAGCTTGGGCCAACTGCTGAGCCACTTGAGATACTGTGGTGGCGAAAGCACATTTGAGCCCTGAGAATTAGGTGAAATAAAAACATTTACCTTTCAGCAGAGAGATAGCCCTGAGAGCAGTGGGGGTCAAACTGCAGCAAAAGAAAAAAAACTACATTCAGTTGCTGAGTGCAGGCCACGCCCAAGCTCCAAGGCAACCAAGAAAAGTAATGGGAAACACCTGGGGGAGGTGTGGAAGGGATAGTGCAGCCACTCTCTTTAAAACCCCAGGGAACAGAAAAAAGACAGCAGTCTGGGAAAGAGCAGTTGGGGAAAGCACAGCACCCGAGAAAAGCAGAAAGAAAGGAGCACCAGACCTCCAGGGAAACAGAGGGGAGTGAGTCCAGTGAGGAGGAGGAAGAAAGAACCTTCAGGAAGCTTGAAGGGAGGAAATCTTCCAGGGTCAGCCTCAAAGGGAATTCCCAAAGGTCTCAGCGTACGGGAAGCCACAGTCCAGGTGGATGCCAGTGCTATAGAAGTGCAGCTGGGTCTGGAGATGGGAAAGCTTTACCAGGGAAAGCTGTTGACCAGGAGCAAGGTACAAAGGCTGTGTTGCAGAAATCTGCCCGGAAGTTACCAGCTCTGAAAAGGTCTGTGCATAAAACTTTTACTGAGAGTAATTTAAAACTGTTAGAGTCTCTGAATCGTTTACTACCAGATAAGGATCAGTACAGCTCTGCTAGGATTCCTGAGGGTAGAAACAGCTCACGCTGGAGGACTCTCTTAGAGTTGTTAGAAGAGATTAACCCTTCGCCTGCTCAAGCTGAGGGAAGCCAGGAGACAAGAGAACAGGAATATGAAGCCATGCAAACAGACCCTTACCCTTCTGACCAAGAATCCATAGAATCTTGTATGGATTGCTCTTTTTTCTGAGAAGGCAGTATAAGGGCAGTTCTGAGTTTTAAAGGAAGGAAAACCAGGACTGGATTAGCTGGACAACAAGTACTTTAATTGCTAAAAAGGTTTGTGAAAGTCAGCTGTGTTTAAAGTGAACCAGTAACATTTAAAGCTGTGATTTGAATGTTAACCTTTTGGTCAAGAAGCAGTTCTTAAGTTTAAAGGCTGGACACTTTTGAATGAAGCAGACACCAGGCTCAAAAGTGAGCAAGAATCTTTTATGCTTTTATTGTAAAACACTGAGACTGAAAAGAAACACATGCCTGTGGTTATTAACTGCCAGAAACAGTGCTATCTTTAAGTTCCTGTGGAAGCTTTGTTATAAAATTTCTTTTGTGTTGGAGAAGCATCCTATCTTTGTTTAACATGCGTTGAGCTACCAAAGGCTCTGTTTGGAGGAAGTAAAAATAAATTCCTGTGATTTTTGCCTTACAAACCCTTGGACTCAATTATTATACACAACTACATTTCCCAGAAGCCACGGCTCTGGATCCTCTTGATAACAAGGGACAACAAAAGGCATGCCGCTACTTCCAGGCAACCGCCTAGGCGGTAGTGGGCGCCACAATACAAATGAGGGACCATTGTCCGATCCCATAACTAGTGGTATACCAAACCGGGGAATAATTTCATGGAGTAGAACTTTGGTGACTTCCCTGGCTTTTTCAGTCCTGGTGGGGAAGGCTTCCATCCACCCGGAAAATGTACAAACCAGGACCAACAGGTAACGATATCCGTTTGCACGTGGCATTTCAGTGAAGTCCACCTGGATATTTCCCATGGGGGTAACTCCTACTGACTGGACTCTCGGGGGCAGGTTAGGACCCTGCCGGGCATTGTTCTTTGTACAAGTTAAGCATCTACGGGCTACTGATGCTGACAGGGGTCCTAATAACAGGATACAGAAATGAGGTCTAAGAGCTCTTTCCATCGCAGTTTTTCCATAATGTGTGGCTTGGTGGAAAGCATGGACAAAGGCTGGACCTAAAGCTTCAGGGATTACAGTTGGACCCGGAGGCTGACCACCTACCGGCGGTGATCGTACTATCCATCCGGTCTCTGTTAACACTCCCCCTTCCTCCTGACAGAAATAGTCTAACTCTCTGGAGGTATATCGGGGAGTTCATGCACTGAGGGGTACCGGAAATAATGCTGCCTGGACTGGGGTATTGGGGGCAGGAACCTGTCCAGTTATGGCCATTTCTCAAGCAGAAGCATCAGCAAACCTATTTCCCCGTGAAACTTCTCCTTTCCCTGCCTGATGACCTCGGCAGTGCATTACTGCGACTTGTTTGGGGGCTCATACAGCATCTAGTAGTGTCAATATCTCAGGACCATATTTGAAAGACTTGCCTCCTGAGGTTATTAACCCACGTTCCTTGTACAGGGCTCCATGGGCGTGTAATGTGGTAAAGGCATACTTAGAGTCTGTGTACACATTCAAGCGGAGCCCTGTCCCTATTATCAGTGCCCTAGTGAGGGCTATCAGTTCAGCCTTCTGCGCTGAGGTTCCCGGGGCCAGAGCTGACGATTCAATTACCGTGTCCAGGGTCACTACTGCATAGCCAGCACAGCGTCGTCCGTTGACGACAAGACTACTTCCATCCACGAAGAAAGTCTGTTCAGGGTTATTCAGTGGAAGATCAGTTAAATCAGGGCGGCTGGAGAACACAGTGTCCATAATTTCCAGACAGTCATGGTCAGGGGGGCCTGAGCCAACAACATGGCAGGATTCAGAGCCTGACTGACGATCAACTGTAGCCGGGGGTTTTCACATAACATGCTTTGGTATTTTAACATTCATGAATTGGTGAACCAGTAATTCCCTTTGTGTTCCATGAGGGTCAAGACAGAATGCGGTACCATAACTTGGAGATTCTGACCCAAAGTGAGCTTGTCAGCTTCTCCTACCAGGAGGGCTGTAGCTGCAACAGCTCTCAAGCAAGACGGCCATCCCTTTGCGACAGTGTCCAGTTGTTTTGATAAATAAGCTACAGGTCGCTGCCAGGATCCAAGAGGTTGAGTCAATACACCCAGAGCATTTCCACTTGACTCATGGACATATAGGCAAAATGGTTTCTGTACATCTGGCAGACCCAAAGCTGGTGAGGACATTAATGCTGCTTTCAAGGATGGGAAAGCTACATCCTGTTCAGGTCCCCATTCCAAGGGAGATCGCTCCATTCCTTTGGTGGCCTGATACAATGGCTTTGCCAACAGTGCAAAGTTGGGTATCCATATTCGGCAATAGCCTGCAGCTCCAAGGAAAGCCCTTACCTGCTTTCTGGTGGTTGGGGTAGGGATGCGACACACAGCTTCCTTACGCTCTGGTCCTAGCCACCGAATCCCGCTAGACAGATGGAATCCCAGATATTTAACCTCAGTTTGGCACAACTGAGCCTTGGCCCTTGAGACCTTGTATCCGGCTTCATTCAGGAGGTGCAAGAGATCACTGGTGGCTTGCACGCATTCACTTCTGGAGTTGGTGGCTATCAGCAGGTCATCCACATACTGGAGAAGGACTCTTTTTTTCCTGGAGTAACAGATTAACTTGAAAGGTCCTGATTTAGGGCAGCACTGAAGAGGGTAGGCGAGTTCTTGAATCCTCGGGGTAGCCGAGTCCAGGTGAGTTGGCTTCGCCTTCCTGTAGTAGGGTCTTCCCACTCAAAGGCAAACAGGAGTTGGCTGACTGGTGCTAAGCATACACAGAAGAAAGCATCCTTCAAATCCAGGACGGTGAAGTGAATAGCCTCAGCGGGGATCAGTTCCAGGAGAGTGTAGGGGTTTGGTACCACCGGATATATGGTTACAACTGCATCATTCACTCGTCTCAAATCCTGCACTGGGCGGTAATCACCTGTCCCAGGCTTTTTGACTGGGAGGAGGGGGGTATTCCAGGGTGATTGACACTTCCTTAGAAGTCCATACTTCAATAATTTCATTAGATGACAATGAGTGCCTTCAATCGCTGGTCGTGGAAGAGGGTATTGTCTCACATGCACTGGTTCCGCTCCTGGTTTGAGGGTGACGAGAACAGGGGCTACATTTTTTGCTAGGCCCGTAGGATTATCCTCCGCCCATACCTCGGGCGGAGCCAGAATATTCGTGGGTATACGGGGACTGGTTGCCTTGGGCGGAAGTGTACTATAGAACCGCCATTCTTCTTCGCGGGGGACAGTCAACACCATTAGGCCAGCAGATTTCGAGTTCAGAGTCATTTCCATTTTTCCCCCTTCAACAAAGGATATCTGCGCCTGGAGCTTAGCAAGCATATCTCGGCCCAAGAGGGGGATCGGGCATTCAGGCATGTACAGGAACTGGTGTGTTATCTTCCGTCCCCCTAATTCACAGGTGCGGTTCTGCAAGAAAGGTTTAGTGGCCCGAGTACTGGTGGCTCCAACAATAGTAATAGATCGGGAAGACAGAGGGGCCACCGGTTTTGCCACCACCGAGTGTTCGGCCCCCGTATCCACCATAAAGTCCATATATTGGTCCCCAATTTTCAGACTGACCATAGGCTCCTGGGGACCCAGAGAAAACTTGGAGCCCGGTCTGGCCTAGTACTCATCCGAATTGTAGCCCCCTTTGGCTGTCACTCTCTCTATAGCTACTTCTTCTTCTCATTGGAACTGTGTACGACGCGTCTCTCCATGACTCTGGAATTGTCCCCCTGCTCTCCCAGTGCTCCCACCTCCCCTCCGGGAGGCGGGGTCGCGGTGCGGGCATTCATTTCTCCAATGTCCTTCTTCCTTGCAGTAGGCACACTGATTCATGCCTACCAGGGGCCGGACATTCCCTCGGCCCCTTCCACGTCCTCGGGTCCTTCTATTAGGAAAACCTCCTCCTCGTTGTTCAACTAAAGCTGCAGCAAGGAAATCAGCTTTCTTCCTCATCTTACGTTCACTTTCCTTCTGACGCTCTTGGTCACGATTCACAAACACTTTCTGTGCAACTTCCATTAACTGGGCCGCATTCATGCCAGCAAATCCTTCTAGCTTCTGCAGTTTCCGTTTGATGTCTCCCTGGGACTGACCCACAAAGGCCGCATTCACCATGCGCAAATTTTCCGGGGCTGCTGGATCATATGGGGTGTATAGTCTATAGGCTTCAGATAATCGTTCATAGAAGGCCGCTGGGCTCTCATACGGACGCTGGATGACTTCTGATATTTTTCCAATATTCATGGCTTTCTGGCCTCCTTTCTTCAGGCCCTGCAGGAGGGCTTGGCGGAATTGATTGAGGGCCGCCGCCCTGTCTACACTGTTTGGATCCCACTTGGGATCATCATTTGGAAAATCCGCGGCGGCTGCTTGCCAGGGATCTAGGCCTGCTTCTCCTACAGGATTTTCTTCTAACCATCGAGTGGACGCTTGCACAATTCGCGCTTGCTCTTCAGTACTGAAGAGAGTGGACAGGAGCTGGCAACAATCAGACCAGGTAGGCTGATGGGTCTGCATAATACTAGACATTAATTCAAATCCTGGGGCTTCTCAGTATAGGAGGCATAATGCGCCTTCCAGTTCAGTAAATCAGTGGTGGAAAAGGGCACATAAACTAGACTAGTTGGTCCCACCACAACCTGGCCCTGGTCATCAAGAGTAGGTAGACCTTGGACCTGGCGCAATGGCATAACGTGACCATCCCTTTGGCTCACAGTTGTACTTCTGAAAGCATAAGGTAGTCGGGATTGTCGGGGTTCTGTTCCATGATATTGGGTGACGGCAGTGAGTAACCCTGAACTGGCAAATGAATCCCTGCTTGCAGAGTCATCGGTGGACTGTGGCCCCCTCGAAATACTCCGAACGGAGCCGGGGCTTTCGGTCGGGAGGGAGTGCACGTCCTCCAGCTGCAGAGGCAGTTGGGGGGCTACTTCGGGTAAAAATGCAGGGATGGGTCCCTCCGGGACAGGCTCTGCCTGGGATGGTGGCGGAGCCGAGGGGACTGGCCTATAGAGGAACTGGGGTGGACGGGACGGAATGTCTGGAGATTCTGGGGTAGAATAGACAGGCAGTTTCTTTTCCCCAGGCTTCCGGGCCCCCCGTGTGGTTGCTACAAATATCCTGCACTGTTCCTCATAACAACGCTTCATCCAGGAGGGCTCTTTTTCACAAATACTTAACCAGGAATCTATATAGGGGAACTGGTCAGGGTGGTCTTTTCGTACAATTTGGTGAACTAAGGATATGATACTAACATCAAAGGTACCCCCAGGGGGCCACGAGGTGACCAGTACCGGCCACTCCCTATCACAGAGCATCTCTAATCAGGACGGAGACATTTTTATTCCATAGTCTCTGGCAAATCCCTTACTAAAATTCTTGATCATACATTTCAACGGAGTTTGCGTGGACTCCGACCCTCCCATAATGACGTACACGACAACAGACAGTAGGGGCGGGTAGTCGGGCTGCAGGTAAGGGGTCCGTACAGCCCTAGAAACAAATAGGTAGACAAACACCAAACGTGTCCTCCTTTTCGCGACCTGGGCGCGGTCGCCTGGCCAGGAACTGTGCTAATCAGGAGTCCGCACTTGCTTGGTCTGTGTTTCAAGACCTCTCATTCTCACACAAACAGACATGCTAGCAACATTCCAGAATTCCCAGGCCTTACTGACTGACTGAGGGGCAGTAGCTTCAGTCTCGCGCATACTCATGCAAGACGTACTAGGACCGCCCGGAGAGGTGATCAGGCTCTCATTTCCAAAATTCCAGACTAACTGACTGAGTAGCAAAGAAATTTCTACTCACTGGATCCGGTACCAGGTACAGAAACAGGTCATGGGTTGAATCCCGGACTCCCCTCGGGTTCGGAGGTGTTGGCCGGTCGGATCCAGTGATCCGCTGAGGCAAGGAGGAATCCTCTCCGATGCAAGAGGACCGGTGGCGCCTGAGTTTCCCCTGCGGTCGGCCAGACACGGTTCCAGCCAGACCAAACCTTGAGGCGGTAAAACGTGGTATATTCACTTGAATACCATCCACTACTCGCACTTCCCGGCCAACGCACCAGAATAATGTAGCAGCGAAGTGCACGCAATGAATAATACCAGGAGTCAGTTGCAGGGTCCAAGCCAATTTATTGTGCACAGACTCAGACAGGAGCGTGTCCAAAAGGGACTGAGCAACGAAGTACAGGAGCAGATTCCTTATATACAATTTTTACAATTTGATAGAGGCAACCTTTCTATTGGTCCCAATGCCCCTCGCACCTATCCAGTCGGTGACCCTCCCTGGGCCCCATTCCTTGTTCCCCCTTCTCAAACCATTCTAACAAAGGCATAGTCTTAGACATGGATACATTTCTACTTCAAGGACATTTCTAGCTCAGAGAATGCAAGGACCATTCAAGCACAAAGAACTTGTACAAACTTCATATTAGCTTTTACCTCCTTACACACTGGCTTGGAACCTCCCAGGCCCTTTACCCGTCCCACGGCATAATTCCCGTCTTGAATAGCCATGGAAAAAGATGGTCTGAACCCCCATACTCCCACCCAGGAAGTGATGCCTAAACGCGCCGCTCCCTCCTGATACATATAGTTCTCCATTTATCCAAAACACCCAACCAGGAAAAACCTCTGAACTGCTGACCCCTAAAATGTGCCATCATAAATGCGCGTTCTATTCGCAAAAAATGGCCTGTTGTTCTAGACACAATCTCCCTTTATGACCTAGAGATACTTATGATCACGGAAACCTGGTTATCATCGGAGGACAACGTTCTCCTCCACCAACTCCTACCCCCCAACTTCTCCATACACACAAGACATAGAGAAAACAAAAAAGGAGGAGGAGTGCTCATACTAACCAAATCAGATCTGAACTTCCACATAACCGCTTCCTCTAGCACAGATAGTCTAGACATTCTCTCCATCACGAACCAGCAATGCTCCATCAACCTGTTATACAGAACACCGTCTGCTTCTCCAGATGACCTCCCAACCATTATTGACCTAGCGGCCAACACCCCCAATCCCAATAAACCAAATTGGATAATGGGTGACTTCAATCTCCCATCTTTACCCCAAAACCATGCAACTGCCTTACTTGGTGCCATTGAAGACCTGGGATTCAAGCAAATCATCAACAAACCCACACACATAAAGGGTAATATTCTTGATATGGTGTTTGCTCCTCACCCAGTCATTGAACAAAATCACAACCTACCATTATCAGTAGTTGATGTACCCTGGTCGGACCACAAATTGATTATTATCCAGATACCCATCAACAATATGCAGCTGCATAGGAGCCGAAATATGAACAGAACATCACGAACGTCCACAAAAAGCTTTCGCCCATTTAACAGGGAACACATCCTGTCTGAGACGCAGTCACTCCTCAACAAAACCACGCCTGACCTTGAAGAACTGATCTCCTCCTGGAACTCCAACCTGCATGCCATCTCACAACGCCCGAACTCCAACAGCACAGCAAGGATAAAAAGAAGCTCTGCCCCATGGTTCTCTCCTGAGCTGCGATCTTCTCTTACTCAACTACGCAGACTTGAGCGCCGATGGCGCCGATCGCTTACTACTGAAGATCAGAATGCCTACCGAATCCACCTCTCAATGCACCGCGAAGCAATCACAACCAAAATGAAGCAATATCACACCGACACCCTAAAAAGATCACTGAACAAACCACGTGATCTCTTCAGCTTGGTCAAATCCCTCTTGAAGGAACCATCTCCCGAACAACACAGTGAGATTCACCCACAAAGATTCACTGACTACTTGCATTCCAAGATCGTGCAAACTGACAAGGTTTCAGCAGACCCGTATCATGAACCAACCGGCCTAACCCCACTAAACAAATTCTCCACACCATCCACTAAATGTATTGAGGATACAATAGCATCTCTCAATACCTCCACTGCGCAGACTGACTCTTGCCCAGCTTTTTGGATTAAGGAGCTACGCGGTGTTTTCAGCCCTTTCATCGCAAATCTAATGAACCTCTCCTTCACAACAGGTTCCTTCCCCACAGCACTCAAACAGACTTCCATTAGACCGCTATTGAAAAACCCCAAACTAGATCCTCAAAAGGTCGATTCTTATAGGCCAATAGCTAGTATTCCCCTCCTAGCTAAAATAATTGAGAAAGAGGTACAACGGCAAATTCAAGACCATATAGATACTGCAGCTCCCCTAGACCACTGCCAACACGGGTTCAGAGAATATCATGGAGTCGAGACCCTACTCACTAGCCTATTCAACGATATCATCACAGGCATTGACAATATCTGACAAGGTTTTGCACTCATCTTCTTAGACATCGCCGCGGCGTTCGACTCGGTGAGTCACGAAATTCTCCTCAGTCGACTGAAAGAGAAGGGCGTCTGCAACATTGCGCTAGGATGGTGTAAGTCTTATCTTGATGGAAGATGGCAATATGTGAAGTCCGGATCAGAAGCGTCAAAACGCTTCCATCAAAAGCAAGGTGTGCCTCAAGGTTCCTCGTTGTCTTCTCTACTATTCAATATATACATGCAGCCCATCTGCAACATCATTAGATCTTTCAACGTAAACTGTTTGATATATGCAGACGACATACTCCTATACATGCCGTTCTCTACAGCTCAAATGGACCTGACCCCACTGTTAGACTGTTTCAATGCGGTCTCAGATTGGCTCCAATCACAAAACCTCCGCATTCAACATAAGAAAACAGAGGTGCTTTTCATCACCAGAGACCCCAACTTAATTCCTCCATCCCATGTCAGTGTCAAGGAAGCTGACTTACAAACTAAAGAAACAATAAGATACCTTGGAGTCACTTTGGACCAACGTCTGGATATGAAACACCACATAAGCAACATAGTCAAAGCTGTATACTACAAAATCCGCACACTCAGGCACCTGCGCTCCCTGTTGGACCCAGACGATTTCCGGACCATATATCAAGCGCTAATCCTGCCACACTTCGACTTTGCAAATGCCATCTTACAAGGTCTCCCTCAATCCACACAGAGCCCTTTACAGCTAGCCATGAATGCTGCAGCAAGTGTCCTCTACGGAGCCTCCAGAAGTGACCACGTGACTCCCATTCTCAAACAGCTTCACTGGCTCCCCATCCATGGGAGGATTATCTTTAAAACCCTACTCCTCTCATTCAAGGCAATCAAAGGTATCTCATCCTCCTCACTCACAGAACTTATTCACACGGTGCCCCCCAACAGATCCAGAAAAGCAACAGCCGCAAACCTACTAATAACCCCAAAGGCATTGACAAAATGCAACATGACAACTGCAAACAGGGCATTCAGTTTCTATGTCCCCAAATGCTGGAACGCTCTACCTGCCGACATTCGAGCCATTGTAGACCTATCTCAGTTCAGGAAGGCACTCAAATACCACCTTTTCCTCCAATACTACTCAGTTAGCAACGGAACCTAGGTATCCCCACTTAAGAAATGATCATTACGTTCATTATGTTACTGTCACTCCAATCATGATCCGTGTAAATATCTCATGAATATAGTTCGCCCCTGTTATCCAAGTTTGTACCCCTGTTCTATGTAAAACCAAACAGCTTGTTGTTATGGTCATTGTGTTATAATGTAAACCGCGCTGATACCGAATAGTGCGGTATATAAGAAATTGTAATAAATAAATAAAATAAAAATAAAGGGAGACAGGGGAATTTCAAAAGTAGTTTAAAGCAGATTCTTAAACTCTGGTTCTTTTCAGCAGTAATCCCAGGTGGGGGTTGGAATCCAGGCCTAGTTTGCAGGCTATAACCTACCACAAACCAAGCGGTCTACCTACCTGTGTTCTTTCCAAGGCTTCATGCATCAAATGCAGAAAGGAACCTTCATACTTTGGACTGTAAAAGAGCTTTAGCCTTTTACTTACAAAGAACACAGCAACATAGAAAGTCCTCTCAACTCTTTGTTGCTTTTGATCCTTCTCATTTGGGACTTCCAATCTCAAAGAGAACGCTATCGAACTGGATTGCTCAGTGTATATCCTTTGCCTATCAGAGTAAGAATCTTCCTCTGGAGGGCTATGTCACAGCTCACAATGTGAGAGCCATGGCAGCTTCAATGGCTCATCTGCACTCTGTGTCTATCGACGACATCTGTCGAGCAGCCACCTGGGCCTCGGTTCATACCTTCAAGCCCATTATTGCTTGGACAAGGACTCCCGCCGGGATGCCTTCTTTGGTCAGGCTGTTCTCCAACACCTGTTCCATACCTAATCAACTCCTATCCACCATCCTTGGTAGGATGCCAGAGATCCATGGGGGGAAGTGGAGCCCTTCTCAGGGACACACAACTTCTGGGGTCTCTCCCTGGCATCTAAAGCTAGGGAGTCCCCATATGTGATGACTACATTCCTTCTTGTTCCTGGAGATAGCATAGTTACTCACCTGTAACAGGTGATCTCTGGGAACAGCAGGAATTTAGTCCTCACAACCCACCCACCTCCCCTAGGAGTTGTATCTCTCTATCTATCTCTTTCCCTTTCCCTCTCTCTCTCTCTTTGTCTCAGCTTTAAAACTCAACTGGAGAGAGGCAGTTGGGAAAGGCGGGAAGGCAGCACGCAGGCGCTGTGCGATGCTCCCAAAAGCTTTCTAATTGGATGCTGGGGAGCGTTCCCGCGCAGGCTCCGTCGGTACCGACGATACCCATATGTGAGGACTAAATTCCTGCTGTTCCCGGAGATCACCTGTTACAGGTGAGTAACTATGCTTTACTCACCTGTAATAGGTGTTCTCCAGGAACAGCAGGAATCGGTCCTCACTACTCTCCCCCCTCCCCTGAAGCGTTGCAATTTTTTTATCCTTCCCTTGCCAACTGCTTAGTAGGGCTCTCGCTATGGGACCTGACTGAGCAGGATGGCACCTTTGGGCAGGAAGAGGACCTCGCATGTGTGGCAGCAATCTCAAAGGCTTTCTTTGAAAGCTGGGGAATTGCTCCATGCGGGCTCTGTCAGTGCCGACGTCACCCATAAGTGAGGACTGATTCCTGCTGTCCCTGGAGAACACCTGTTACAGGTGAGTAGCTACGCTTTGTGGTGGGAGGTCTGCACTTCCAGTACAGGGTGCTCCCATTCTCGCCTCCTCCCCAAGGGTCTTCATGAAGTGCCTGGGCGCAGTAGCCGCACAGGTGCGCCTTCAAGGAGCTCATGTCTTTCCCTATCTAGATGACTGACTCGTCAGGGGCAGAACCGCCTGGGAGGCAGACTGGGCCACAAGGCTGACCATTCACGCCCTCCTTTGGTTGGGTTTTATCATCAACTTCCTCAAATCCAGGCTCTTCCCCAGCTCAGATCCTGGAATTCATAGGGGCCCAGCTGGCCAAGGCTTTCCTCCCAGAAGACATTCCACCACCTGATGTGGTTGACCATGGAGGTGCTAGCCTGCAGGTCAGTGTCGGCCCAGCGGCTCCTCCGCTTATTGGGCCACATGGCCTCAATGGTCTTGTTACGCCCATAGCCCACCTACACAGGTGGGCAGCCCAGTAATGCCTCCAGGGTGTGGGTCACCCGACAGCTGGCAACCTCCCTTGCCTGGTGGGAGCCCCCACACCACCTCAGGGCAGGGATGCCTTTCCAGGCACCGGCACCTCAGAGGGTTCTGAGTACGGACGCCTCTGATGCATATCAACCCCCTCGAACTCCGGGCCATCTTCCTGGCCCTGCAGACCTTCTGCCACCTGCTCCGAGGTCTTCCGATCCTCATACAGATGGATAACCAGGTGGTCATATTCTACGTGAACAAGCAGGGCGGAACGGGCTTCTACTCCCTCTTTCAGGAGGCCATAGTACTACACTCCTTTACGGTGCACAACTGCATGATCCTAAGGCTGTGTACCTACCGGGCCAGGACAACATCCTGGCGGACAAGCTCAGCAGGGTCCTTCGGCCACATGAGTGGCGCCTGGACTCCGAGGTGGCCCAGAGGCTTTTATGGCTCTGAGGCAGGCCATGCCTGGACCTGTTCGCCTCTCCAGACAACGAACAGCTTCTGCGGTTCTGCTCCCCGCAGCCACACCGCGGGAGGGTGGCGGCAGATGCATTTCTGATGTCATGATCGCAGGGCCTGCTTGACGCATTCCCGCCGACCCCCCTGATACCCAATTGTCTGTTCAAAATACAGAGCGAGCACGCATCAGTGATCCTGGTGGCGCCGGGCCTCCTCTAGCAGGAGGAGGGCTCCCTCCTGCACCTCAACCTGACGTCCCTAGCACTGACAGCATGGCTGTTGAAAGGGTATTGTTGGCCCCTTTCCACATTACAAGGGAGGTCGAGGAGGTGGTCCTGGCCTCCAGAAAGCCCTCAAGTGGAGGAGGTTCTCCGTCTGGTGTGCAGACAGGAAAGTGAATCTGTTCTCCTGCCAGGTACAGCATGTGTTGCAGTACCTTTTGCGCAAATTTCTCCCACTCAGGTTTGAAATCTAATTCAGTCAGGGGGCATCTCAATGCTATAGCTGCGAACCATCACCCTGTAGAGGGAAAGCCTCGCTTGACCAGAACCAACCAGAGGGGAAGCCATACTGGACCTAGTCCTTAGTGGAACGCCAGATCTGGTGCAAGAAATAAGGGTGTTGGGACCACTTGGCAATAGTGATCATAGTATGATCATGTTTGATTTAATTAGTGGAGGACAGATAGTAAAGGCATCCACAGTACTACCTTTTAACTTTCAAAAGGGAGACTATGATAGAATGAGGAATATAGTTAGGAAAAAACTAAAAGGAGCAGTTCCAAAGGTTAAAGACTTACAGCAAGCTTGGGTGTTATTTAAAAATACTATCCTCGAAGCCCAGACCAGCTGTATTCCACGCATTAGGAAAAGTGGAAGAAAGTCCAAAAAACTGCCAGCATGGTTTAAAGGTGAGGTCAGAGAGGCTGTTGCTGCCAAAAAGCAACCTTCAGGAAATGGAAAAAAGAGCCAAATGATGAAAACTGGAAACAGCACAAGCACTGGCAAGTTAAATGCAAAGCATTGATAAGGCAGGCAAAGAGGGAATTTGAGAAGAAACTTGCTACGGAAGCAAAAACACGAAAAAAAGACTTTTTCAAGTACATTTGTAGCAAAAGGCCTGTGAGAGAGTCAATTGGACCATTAGATGATAGAGGGGTAAAAGGGGCAGTAAGAGGAAACAAGGCTATAGCAGAGAGACTGAATGAATTCTTTGCTTCGGTCTTTACTGAGGAAGATGTAGGGATGTTACCCAAGACTGAAGTGGTATTTAAAGGTGATACTGCAGAGGAATTGAGAGAAATATCGCTACACCGGAAAGATATATTACAACTATTTGATAAACTGAATAGTAGCAAATCACCTGGACCGGATGGTATACATCCCAGAGTGTTGAAAGAACTGAAATATGAGATTGCAGACCTGCTATTGGTAATCTGTGAACTTTCATTAAAATCATCTGTAATACCTGAAGATTGGAGGGTCGCCAACGTAACACCAATATTTAAAAAGGGTTCCAGGGGTGACCCGGGAAATTACAGACCGGTGAGCCTGACGTCAGTACCAGAGAAAATGGTAGAAACCATCATAAAGAACAAAATTACACAGCATGTAGATAATCATGGCCTAATGGGAGACAGCCAACATGGCTTTAGACAAGGAAGATCTTGTCTTACTAATCTGATATGTTTTTTGAAGGTGTGCATAAACAGGTAGACAAAGGTGAGTCGGTTGATATAGTGTATCTGGACTTTCAGAAAGCTTTTGACAAAGTCCCCCATCAGAGACTTTTGGCGAAGCTAAAAAGTCATGGGATAGGAGGCAGTGTACTATTGTGGATCGGGAACTGGTTAAAAGATAGAAAGCAGAGGGTAGGGCTAAATGGCCAATATTCCCAGTGGAAAAAGGTGAATAGTGGAGTACCCCAGGGATATGTACTGGGTCCGCTGCTTTTTGACATATTCATAAATGACCTGGAAAAGGGAATAACTAGTGAGGTTATCAAATTTGCAGATGACACAAAACTGTTTAAAGTTGTTAAAACCCAAGAGGATTGTGGAAAACTGCAGGAGGATCTGGATAAATTGGAAGACTGGGCATCCAAATGGCAGATGAAATTTAATGTGGACAAGTGCAAAGTTATGCACCTAGGGAAGAACAACCCACACTATAGTTACACGATGCAAGGCTCCACATTAGAAACCACCACCCAGGAAAAAGATTTAGGAGTCATCGTGGATAACATGTTAAAACCCTCCGCCCAGTGTGCAGCGGCGGCCAAGAAAGCAAATAGAATGCTAGGTATCATAAGGAAAGGGATGGAGAATAAAACAAAGGATGTTATAATGCCTCTGTATCGCTCCATGGTACGACCGCACCTTGAATATTGTGTGCAATTCTGGTCACCGTATGTTAAAAAGGACATAGCGTTATTAGAAAAAGTACAGAGAAGAGCCACCAAATTGGTGAAGGGGATGGAAGGCTACTCCTATGAAGAGAGGCTAAGAAGGTTAGGGCTCTTTAGCCTGGAGAAGAGACGGCTGAGGGGAGATATGATAGAGGTCTATAAATTAATGAATGGAGTGGAACGGATAAACGTGGATCAACTGTTTACGCTATCAGAGTATAGAAAGACTAGGGGACATGTAATGAAGCTACAGGGTAAACTATTTAAGACAAATAAGAGAAAATATTTTTTCACTCAACGTGTAATCAAACTCTGGAATCTGTTACCAGAGGATGTAGTAAGGGCTGTTAGTATAGCTGGGTTTAAAAAGGTTTGGACAAGTTCCTGGAGGAAAGGTCCATAAACCACTATTAAAAAGGGACCCAGGATATCAATGCTTGACCCAGTACAAGCATTGTGGAACCTGTGTCTTTTGGGGATATTGCTAGGTACGTATGACCTAGATTGGCCACTGTTGGAAACAGGATACTGGGCTTGATGGACCTCGGTCTGACCCAGTATGGCATGTCTTATGTTCTTATGTTCTTATGGCCCTACCCCTGGTCTCCAGATTCCTCAAGGGCCTTCTGTCTAGGCCCCCCCTCTCCCCTTCGGCTGCGGAATGGGACCTCAATGTGGTGCTGTCCTAGCTCACCAGACCGCCATTTGAGTCTGTGGCCACCTGTCACCTGAGGTACCTCTCCTGGAAAGTGGCCTTCTTGGTGGCCATGACCTCTCCCCGTAGGGTGAGCGAACTGCAGGCCCTGGTGGCGAATCCTCCCTACACCCGGTTCTACACAAACAGAGTGGTGCTGCGTCCGCATCCCAAGTTCCTTCCTAAGGTAATGTCTGCTTTCCACCTCAACTAGGAGGTAGTTCTCCTTACCTTCTTTCCACGGCCTCACGCCAGCAAGGTAGAGTCAGTCTTGCATACCTTGGATTGCAAGAGGTCCCTGTCCTTCTATCTTCATAGGACCAGGGACCATCGCAAGTTTGCAAGGCCGCCACATGGTCTTCAGTGCATACCTTTGCAGCACATTACTGCCTAGGGAGTGAGTCCCACAGCAACAGTGCCTTTGGCCAGGTGGTAATCCATAGCATACTCCATGTATAGGCAACTCCTGCCCTCCAGCCTGTTGATGAACAGTGCCATAGATAGACTGAAGGGTGGCACTCAAGCCTCACCACCCTCCACAGTGACAGTCTATGCCTCTTCACTCCCTTTCATTCATTCCTGCTGATGTTTTGCCTGGTAAGTTGAAGCATCCATTTCCTCATGCATATATGTGGATACCACCCCTTCAGTGGATGGTCTGCAGTGGTCTTTTCTTGTCTTGTCTCCACAGATCACAACAATGTTGCTGTCTTTTTCTCCTTTGCTACACCATCCTAGGTAAGTAGAACTCTCTTCCTTTCACCCAATTAGTCCTAGTTTTTCGATCAAGTGGTTTCTGAACACCCTATTAAATCCTAGTACGTACAGCAATGCGTCCCATCTCCCATCTCTTATCTTCAAAGTACTGTACGCACCTTTGCCAAAATTGCATATAAAACTGTTGCACTGGAGTCCCTTTTTTGTAGTGAAAATATTTATTATTATTTCTGTTGCTTTTATAATTCTGTGTTAAAAAAAGTGGGGGTGATTGTATCTGATGATTTTTAAGGTGGCCAAATAGGTAGAAACAGTGATGGCAAAAGCCAGAAGGACGCTTGGGTGCATAATAAAAGGAATGGCCAGAAGAAAAAAGGAGGAGATAGTGCTTCCATATGAGTCTGGTAATACCTCATTTGGAGTACTGTGTGCACTTCTGGAAACTACTATGAAAAAAAGATAAGCAGGATAGTCAGTGCAGAGGGTGGCTACTAGAATGATCTGTGGTTTTTGTCATAAAGTCTATAGGTACAGACTTAAAGATCTCAATATGTGTACTTTGAAAGAAAGGCAGGAGAGGAGGGCTATAATATAGCACAATAGGAGAGCATCTTTCAGTGGAAAGAAACTCTTGAATAATGGGACATAGGATGAAGGTGAAAAGGGATAAATTTAGAAGTAATCTAAAGAAATATTTGTTTTATGGAAAGGGTGGTGGATGAGAAGAATGGCTTCCATTGGAGATAAAAACAGAATAGGGAATAGTGTTTCAGTGGAGGTGGTAGAGACGAGGACAGTATCTGATTTAAAAAAAGAATGGGACAAACACAGAAGATCTCTAAAGGAAAAAAGGGCACTATTGTAGTTGATGGAAAGGCAGACTAGATAGGCTATGCGGTCATTTTTTGTCGTCATGTTTCTATGAATTCAAGAAAATATGGGACAAGCACAGAGGATCTCTAAAGTAGAGGAAGGAATTGTAGAACAAGGTATTTGAGAAACATAGAAACATGATGGCAGAAAAAGACCACATGGTCTATCTAGTTTGCTCTTCCATATCAACCATTACAACAGTCCCCTTTTTCCCTTTAGAGATCCTCTTTTTTTGTCGCATGCTTTTTTGAATTCAGATACTGTCGTCATTTCTACCACCTCCACTGGGAGACTATTCCACGAATCGATTACTCTTTCCGTAAAGAACTATTTCCACATATAACTCCTGAGTCTATCCCCTTTCACCCTCATCCTTTGTCCCCTCATAGCAGAGCTTGCTTGCAATCGAGATGCTCTCCTCCTGTGCATTTATGCTATGGAGGTATTTAAACGTCTCAATCATATCACCTCTATCCCACCTTTCCTCTAATGTATACATATTAAGATCCTTAAGTCTGTCCTCATATGCTTTATAATGAAGATCCTAACCATTTTAGTAGCCACCCTCTGTACCAACTCCAACCTGTTTATATCCTTTTGAAGGTGCGGTCTCCAGAATTGCACACAATACTCCAAATGAGGTCGCACCAAAGACTTATACAGAGGCACTAACACCTCCTTTCTTCTGCTGGCCATTCCTTTCCCTATGCATCCAAGCATCCTTCTAGGTTTCGCCGTTGCCTTTTCTACCTGTTTAGCTACTTTAAGATCATCAGATACAATCACTCCTAGGTCCCGTTCTTCTTCTGTGGACAGAAGTACTTCACCCCCTATACTATATCGCTCCCTTGGATTGCTGCAGCCCAAATGCATGACCTTGCATTTTTTAACATTAAATCTCAGCTGCCAAATTCTAGACCATTGTCCAAGCTTAGTTAGATCTCTCCTCATTTTATCTACACCTTCCTGGGTGTCTACTCTATTGCAGATTTTGGTATCATCCGCAAAGAGGTAAACCTTACCCGACAGCCCTTCCGCAATATCACTAACAAAGATATTAAAAAGAATTGGACCAAGGACAGATTTATTTATTTTATTTATTTTTTTTTATACCGCGCTCTTTAGAATCAGTGCGGTTTACATGTATACTAACAGGTACTTTTTATTCCCTTGTCCCTGAAGGGCTCACAATCTAAGTGTACCTGAGGCAATGGAGGGTTAAGTGGCTTGCCCAAGGCCACAAGGAGTGGCCATGGGACTAGAGACCTCAGTCCCTCCGGCCTGAGGTTGCTTGTCCCCATGCGGGAATTGAACCCCCAACCTTCCGGTCTGAGGTAACCTGTCCCAACCACTGAGCCACTCCTCCCTTCTGCAGATCCCTGTGGCACACAACTGGTACCCTCCATCTCCTCAGAGTGAGCTCCATTTACCTGTACCCTTTTTCGTCTCCCACCCAACCAATTTCTAACCCAAGCAGTAATTTTAGGGTCCATCCCTAGGGTGCTCTGTTTGTTTATAAGTCACTTGCAGAACGGTGTCAAAGGCTTTACTAAAATCTAAATACACCACATCTAGGGCTCTCCCTTGGTCCAACTCCCTGATCACCCAGTCAGAGAAATCAATCAGATTTGTCTGACAAGACCTGCCTCTGGTGTATCCATGCTGCATCGGATCCAGTAATCTGTTGGACTCCAGAAACTTCACTATTTTCTCTTTCAGCAGCGCTTCTAATAATTTACTCACCACCGAAGTTAAACTAACTGGCCTGTAGTTTTCAACTACTACAAGTTGAAAATGGGTTCGCACTCATCTTTCTCGATATATCTGCTGCATTCGATTCTGTGAACCATGTGCAACTCCTCTCCTGCCTTCAAGAAAAGGGAATCCATGGCTTGGCCTGGGAATGGTGTAAATCCTATCTAGCTAATCGTTGGCAACAGGTTCAGATAGGATCATCAACTTCTGAACCATTCCATCAACAACAGGGAGTACCCCAAGGTTCCTCCCTATCTGCTCTACTTTTTAATATCTATATGCAACCCATCTGTGATATTATCCGTTCATTTAACATTTCCAGCCTGATCTATGCAGACGACGTATTGATATTCACCCCGATTAAAATCATGCATCCGAACCTCCTTCCACTTATCGAATGCTTCAACGCAATCACTGACTGGCTCTTATCGCAGATTCTACTCATAAACTTTAAGAAAACTGAGGTCCTGTTCATAACTAAGAACAAGAACTTCTCCAGGACCAAGCAGGAAGTCAGTCCTCACTTATGGGTGACGTCGGTGCCGACGGAGCCCTCGCGGAGCAATTTTCCCCAGCTTTCAAAGAAAGCCTTTGGGAATTGCAGCGCGCATGCGCGGTCGTCTTCCCGCCCGAAGGTGCCATCTTAGCCAGTCTTCTTTTTCCGCGGAGCCCTACAGACGTCCCCGTCTTGTCCCCGCGAAAAAGTTGATTTTCTTCTTTATTTTATCCTTTTTTCTTTCGGTTCGACGCCGATCGTTTTCCCGCCCGGACTCGCGACGCCGGTCTCGAGTCCTCTTACTTTTTTTCGGTTTTTCTGACTTAGTCAGCTTTCGTTTTCGTTTTCCCTGGCAGCCCGGTCCTTTGACCTCGCAGGGGCCCTTTTTCCCCCGATGGCTGCCAGTGGGTTTAAGCGGTGTGGTCGGTGTGACCGAAATATGTCACTAACCGACACACACGACTTTTGCCTCCGCTGCCTGGGCCCGGATCATGAGGAACTGATCTGTGGGCCCTGCAGCAAACTGTCCTCAAAGGCGTTGAGAAGTCGGCGGCATCAGCGTGAGAGAATCTTCGCTGACCCCAGCCGTACCTGGACCTCGTCGGAGGCCTCCGTGTCGAAAGGCTCCAGCTCGGACCGTCGCCGGAGCTCCTCCGACCGGGGTTCTCCCTCCGGGGACCATCGTCGGAAGGAAAAACCCGCGAGGGCGGCGTCGGTGGACGCTCCTGGCTCCGCGAGGGCCAGGTCGCATAGCCCCGACAGCCGCCCCGGGTCCTTGGAGAAGGAACACATCCCGAAGCGACCTCGCCTGGAGTCGGAGATGCCTGCCCGGGTAAGTCCTGTGGTCCTTCTGGACTCGCCTCCGCGACAGCCGACGTCGGGCCCGACGCCGTCGGGGCCCGAGTCGGGGGCTGCTGGGTCACCTGAGCTCGGACTCAGGTTGACGGCCTTGGAGAGCAGACTGTCTGCCTTCATGGACCAGCAGAGGGCACTGCTCGCTGGCTTCGCTGGCGTCGCTGCCCCGACCGCTGGGACGTCGACGTCCAAGTCGACCCCGGAGACCGAGCCGATCCTCGAGTCGATGAGAACTCGAGTCGATCCTCGGTCGAGGTCGCCCTCGGCCTCCCGTTCGGGACCGAGGTCGCCGACGCCGACCCCCTCGGCGTCGGGGCGGCTGGCGCCGCACCCTGCCCGGGCCGACCCCACCGAGTCCTCGTCGGAGTCGGTCTGGGAGTCTGAGGAGGAAGAGTCACCTGATTCTTTCCGGACTCGGTGTGTCCCATCGGACTCACCGGAGTCCGAGCCTCGAAAGCAGTCCCCCCCGGAGGATGCCCGGTTCTCGGACTTCGTTAGGGATATGGCCAAGGCTTTGGCCTTCCCTGCGGATCCCGAGGAGGAGCCTCGAGCCGAAGAGCTCGACGCCCTCCAGTATGACTCTCCCGCGAGGGAACACTTTACTGTGCCGGTTCCTCCTATGCTGGAACGACTACTCTTCCGCATGTGGGAGAGTCCGGCCTCCTCGCCGGTCCTGAGCAAGCGGGTCGATTCTATCTATCGGGTCCGCAAGAGCCCTGGCTTTCAAAAGGCACAGCTGCTACACCATTCCATGGTAGTGGAATCGGCCATGCATCGTCTTAAGAGCCAGAAGATGCACTCCTCGGTGCCTCCTGGAAGGGAGGCCCGTAACCTGGATGGCCTTGGCAAGAAGTGCTTCCAGGGCTCTTTGCTCGCATGTCGTGTCCAGACTTACCAGCTATACATGGGCATGTATCTCCGGGATCTGGCTAAAGAGCTAGCCGGATTCTCCGCTGGTCTCTCCGAGGAGCCCTTGCGGAGGTTCCTAGCCTTGTCCACGGACATTCGGGAATGCTCAAAGTTCATGTCCCGAGCAGCCTATGATGGCTTTGAAGCCTCGGCTCGAGTAGCCGCAGCCGGCATCGGTGCCCGCCGACAGGCTTGGCTTCAGTCGTCCGACCTTGAGCCCTGGGTACAGGACAAGTTGGTCGATGTCCCCTGCCGAGGCGAAAACCTCTTTGGCAAGCCCATGGCGGAAAAGGCTGCACAAATTGAGACTGAGACTCTCACCAGGACCAGGCTTTCTAGGAAGACCTCCGCCCCTTCCCAGAAAAAGAAGGGCTCGGGGAAAAAGTCCTTTTACCCGAGGAAGGCGGCTGCCTACAAACAATACCCCCATTATCAGGCCCCTGCAGCTCCCCAACAGGGCCAGCAGGCCAAGGGACGGGGTAACGGGTCCCGTAGGCAGCAAGCCCCCAAGCCTGCACCACCAGCCCCTGCTCAGCAGGGTGGGGGCTTTTGACTCGCTCAGCATAGCCTCTCCCCCCCCGCTGGTTCCCCCCAGCACCGGAGGCCGGCTGGTTCACTTCGCCCACAGGTGGTCCAGCATCACCGCAGATGCCTGGGTGCTTCAGGTCGTGCGAGAAGGCTACCTTCTCCACTTCCATCAGGTCCCTCCCTCCTATTTTCCGGGAGAGCCTCCGCGCCCCCCTCTGCACAGGGAGTTGCTCCTTCAGGAGTTAGCAGGTCTTCTGCAGGAACAGGCGGTGGAACCGGTGCCACACCACCTGAGAGGTCAAGGCTTCTATTCAAGGTATTTTCTGATACCAAAGAGAACAGGGGGCCTCAGACCCATCCTGGACTTGCGCAACCTCAACAAGTTCCTTGTGCGGGAGAAGTTCAAAATGCTTACCCTTGGAATCCTTCTGCCCTACCTCCAGCAGGGAGATTGGCTATGCTCCTTGGATCTAAAGGATGCCTACACGCACATCCTCATCCACCCAAGCCACCGCCAATACCTAAGGTTTGTGGTGGCCGGAAATCATTACCAGTACAGAGTACTGCCCTTTGGCCTGTCCTCCGCACCGCGAGTCTTCACAAAATGTCTCGCGGTCGTGGCGGCCCATCTCCGGCTTCACGGCCTCTATGTCTTTCCGTACCTCGACGACTGGCTCATCAGAGCAGCGTCCGCTCAGGAGGTCACCAACGCCACGTGCCGCACGGTGACTCTGCTGCAGCACTTGGGCTTTGTCATAAACTTCGCAAAGTCCACTTTGCTCCCCTCACAGGATCTCGAGTTCATCGGCGCAAGGCTGCACACTCCTCAGGCGCGAGCGTATCTACCGCTCGACAGGGCTCAGCGGCTCATGGACCTAGCCGACCGCTTTCGCAGCCAGCCCCTGGTCTCCGCCAGGCGCTTCCTGAGACTGCTCGGCCATATGGCTTCCACCGTCCATGTGACCCCCAATGCCCGCCTGAATATGCGGTCTGCTCAATGGTGTCTCCGCCGGCAGTGGCGACAAGCCACGGGCGGCCTCGCAGACCTAGTGCGCGTTTCCGAGCCGCTGATCTCGTCTCTCCGGTGGTGGCTCCGGCAGCCGAACCTGATATTCGGTATGCCTTTCCAGTCACCTCAGCCGACCCGGGTGCTGACCACCGATGCATCCCTCCTGGGCTGGGGAGCGCATTGCCAAGAGGCGCGTACTCAGGGCCTCTGGACCACGTGGGAGTCTGCTCAGCAGATCAACTTCCTGGAGCTCCGGGCGATCCGCCTAGCTCTCAAGGCCTTCTCCCACCTGACTTCCCAACAGTCCGTCCTTGTCCAGACGGACAATCAAGTTGCCATGTTCTACGTGAACAAACAGGGGGGCACGGGCTCCTTTCTCCTCTGCCGGGAGGCTCAGAAGCTCTGCTCTTGGGCCGTCAGTCACGGCATTCTCCTCAAGGCAGTTTATCTCCCGGGCCAAGACAATTGCCTTGCGGACAAACTCAGCAGGGTCCTCCAGCCGCACGAGTGGCGTCTGGATCCCTTGGTAGTTCAGAAGCTCTTCCTCAAGTGGGGCCTCCCCACGATGGATCTCTTTGCCAGTCCTCGCAACCGGCAGCTTCCTCGCTTCTGCTCTCGTCAGCCACACCCCCTTCGGGTTGCGGCGGACGCCTTTCTGATCTCATGGTCGGGGAGCCTTCTGTACGCTTTCCCTCCCATCCCGCTGGTCTCTCGGACTCTTTTCAAGGTTCTCCGAGACAAAGCCTTTATGATCCTGGTGGCCCCTCGCTGGCCCAGACAGCCGTGGTTTCCGCTCCTGCTGCAACTGGCGGTGGAGGGTCCGATCCCTCTGGGGGTACAACCGGATCTCCTCACTCAGGATCAGGGGTCCCTACTGCACCCCAACCTCAGGTCTCTCAACCTCATGGCCTGGCTGCTGAGAGGGTAGTCCTTGCTCCCCTTCTCCTGCCGGCGGAGGTGGAGGAGGTCGTCCTGGCTTCGCGACGCCCTTCTACCCGCAAATGCTACGCCCTTAAATGGCGTCGCTTTGCAGTCTGGTGTACCCAACAGTCGCAGGATCCCTTCTCCTGCCCGGTGTCGGTGATCTTGCAGTACTTGCTACACCTCTCTAATCTGGGACTTAAGTCCAACTCCGTCAAAGTTCACCTCAGTGCTCTTTCGGCACATCATGTGCCGGTGGACGGTAGACCTCTCTCCAGCGACCCTCTCGTAGCGAGGTTTCTCCGAGGTCTTCTTCTACTTAAACCACCTCTGCGCCCGCCAGCGCCGGACTGGGACCTGAATGTGGTTTTGCAGCGGATCACCTGTCCGCCTTTTGAACCTATGGCTACATGTTCTCTCCGTTTTCTGTCTTGGAAAACACTGTTCTTGATAGCCCTCACTTCCGCTAGGCGAGTAAGTGAATTGCAGGCCCTCGTGTCTGATCCCCCCTACACTCGGTTCTACAAGAATAGGGTAGTCCTACGGACTCACCCAAAGTTTCTGCCTAAAGTGGTCTCCCCTTTTCACATCAATCAGGAGGTGGTACTTCCAACCTTCTTTCCCAGACCACACTCCAGCCGAGCTGAGACGGTCCTCCATACCCTGGACTGTAGAAGGGCATTGAACTTCTACCTTGACCGTACGCGGGAGCACCGTAAAGCTGCTCAGCTTTTTGTGTCTTTTGACCCCAATAAATTGGGACTCCCGGTCTCCAAGCGTACTCTGTCCATCTGGGTTGCGGACTGTATCTCTTGGGCTTATGGGGCAGCCGGACTCGCCTTAGAAAGTCGAGTCACGGCTCATTGCGTTCGGGCAAAGGCCACGTCAGTGGCTTACCTCCGCTCTGTTCCGCTGGCAGACATCTGCCGGGCCGCTACTTGGTCTTCGAGCCAGACTTTTGCGGTCCATTACTGTCTCGAGAGGGAGTCCCGTAGGGACAGTGCTTTCGGACAGGCAGTCCTCCGTACTCTCTTTGAGGTCTGAGCAACTCCTACCCTCCATCCCGGATGTGGGCTACCGGTGGGTGATAATTCAGCGAAGATTCTATCCTTCTGTGCTGCTGAGCTAGAGGGAGCTCATTTTTGTGCTTAGGGTCTCCGGTAGCCTTGAGCTTGGGAGTCCCATAAGTGAGGACTGACTTCCTGCTTGGTCCTGGAGAAAGCGTAGTTACTCACCTGTAACAGGTGTTCTCCAGGAGCAGCAGGAATCAGTCCTCACTACCCTCCCTCCTCCCCTTGGAGTTGCAATCGTCTGCTTATGTTCTTTTTGCAAATTTTTATGCTGTCTTTTTAGCTATGTCATCTGACTGGCTAAGATGGCACCTTCGGGCGGGAAGACGACCGCGCATGCGCGCTGCAATTCCCAAAGGCTTTCTTTGAAAGCTGGGGAAAATTGCTCCGCGAGGGCTCCATCGGCGCCGACGTCACCCATAAGTGAGGACTGATTCCTGCTGCTCCTGGAGAACACCTGTTACAGGTGAGTAACTACGCTTTCTCTCCCCCCACTTCATTGAAGGTACGAGATGCTGAACTACCTTGCATATCTGCGATACGCTACCTTGGCATTACAATAGACCAACAACTCAATTTCAAAGAACACATAAAGAACACAACCAAGTCAATTTACAATAAAATATGGACTCTAAGACACCTAAGACCTCTACTCGCCCCAGATGACTTCAGAACCATATTTCAGTCACTTGTATTACCACATTTTGATTATGCCAATATCATTCTACATGGTCTTCCTAAGAACACTCTCAATCCACTGCAGATTGCGATGAATTCAGCAGCTCGCATTCTCTGTGGCATTTCCAGAAAAGAACATATCACGCCCATACTCATGGAACTACACTGGCTACCGTTACAATGCAGGATCACCTACAAAGTCCTACTCCTTTCATTTAAAGCAATTAACAGGATATCCCCCTCATCCCTCTCTGCACTTTTGACTACTACCCCTACAAACAGGCTAAGAAGGTCAGCAGCTACCAACATGATGTCTATGCCACCTGAGTCTACCAAATGTACTCAAACAACTAAAAATAGAGCCTTCACACTCTATGCCCCCAAATGCTGGAACAATCTACCGCCTCATATACGATCAATAGGTGACCTCTCTCAATTCAGAAAAGCCCTTAAATACCACCTATTCTGCCTTCACTTCGTCCACCCTAACTTCACACAATCACTTCCAGCACCTCATCTTACCCACTCAGCCTCTGACACTCCAACAACTTAACTATTACTGATATACATAACAGACCCGCCCTAGGCATAGATTATAAGCTTCATGCATCACGATTCCATTTACAATATACAATTTAAATCTGTAAATAGTTTTTACAACCTCCTCGGTTGTGGATTTGTATATAGTTACCCCTGTTACAGTTCCATGTTACAAACCCTGTTATGATGTAAGCAAAAGATCTTTGTTCTGATGCGAAACTTTGTTATTTGTAAACCACACTGATACCAAAAAGCGCGGTATATAAGAACTGTAAATAAATAAAATAAAATAAATAAATACATCCTTACTTCCTCTTTTGTGTATAGGGACCACATGTGCCTCTCTCCAGTCCTCCGGTACCACTCCTGACTCCGAGGCATTGAAAAGGTCAGTTAGTGGAGCTGTAAGAACGTCCCCAAGTTCCCTCAGTATTCTTGGGTGTATCCCATCTGGTCCCATCACATTATCTACTTGGTTTAGCTAGTTTCTCACAAACACAGTCTTCTGAAAATTGTTCAAGATGCCCCTTGCTTCTCTTTCTGTTTGTGGGTGTTTTCTGAGGTCCTGCTCCTGGTTCTTCATCTGTGAACACAGAACAGAAATATTTGTAAACAATTCTGCTTTATCCTCATCAGCTTCTACATATTCCTCCCCTTCACCCTTGAGTCTGACAATACCACTTTTGTCCTTCCTCTTCTCACTAACATATCTGAAAAATGTCTTATCGCCCCATTTTATTGCTTTTGCTAGTTCCTCCTCTTTCTGAATCTTTGTTTTCCTGACTACTTTGCTAGCTTCTCTAAGTTTTTCCCAAATATAGATGCCTTTCTTCCTCTCTCTGTGATCTCTTGTATTTCATGAAAGCCCTCTTTTTCTTCACCTTTTCAGCTACCCCTTTCGAAAGCCATAGCGGTTTCCTTTTACCTTTATTTACCATTTTAACAAAAAGGTTGGTTTCCCTTAAAATATCCTTTTTCAGTTTTGCCCTCTGTTTTTCTACATCCCCCAGCTGTTCCCATCCCACTAACGACTCCCTGAGGTATTAGTCCATCTTGACAAAGTTAGTTTTCCTAAAGACTAAGACCCTCACTTTTGAATGGATTTTATCAGCCCTAGTCCTAATACTGAACCACACCATCTGGTGATCACCGGATGCGAAATGATCTCCCACTATAACATCAGAAACACTTTCACCATTGGTAAGCACCATGGCCCCTTCATGTGTGGGTTCTGTTACCATTTGCCTGAATAGTTCTCACTGTAGAGAATCCAGGATCACCTTACTTCTAAATGATACTGCAGCAGGGATGTGCCAACCTGGCATATTGAAGTCCCCTATCAATAGCACTTCCCCTTTTCTGGCAATGCTGCGTATGTGTTCAGTTAACTTTCCGTCTACCACTTCTCCCTGTGAGTGAGGCTGTATATCACACCAATGCAAATAGATTTCTCTTTCCCTCTTTCTAGTTTAACCCACAGTGCCTCCTCTCTCCCTTTTAAGCCCTGAATTTCCATATCTTTAATATTATTTTTTACATATAGTGCCACTCCTCCTCCCCATCTTCCTACCCTGTCCTTTCTGAATAATGTATAGCCTGGTATAGTTACATCCCAGTCATGGTTATCTCCAGGAACAAGCAGGAATGTAGTCTTCACATATGGGTATCGTCGGTACCGACGGAGCCTGTGAGGGAACGCTCCCCAGCATCCAATTAGAAAGCTTTTGGGAGCATCCCACAGCACCTGCGTGCTGCCTTCCCGCCTTTCCCAACTGCCTCTCTCCAGTTCTTCATTTTCCGCGGAGCCAGCAGGTCGTCGTTCCTGTCACCACAGAAAATTCTGTAACCGCCACTAAATCTAAGTCAGTCACTCGCTCCTTCAAGAGGTGTGGAAATCCACTGCAGTCTTCCCGTTCCCAGAAGTGATCAAGGATATGATCCGGTTGGAGTGGAACTCTCTCCCAATTTCCTACCTAAAGTGTTACAGGTGTATTTATTTATTTTATTTATTTATTTATATTCTCTTATATACCGCACTCTTCAGCATCAGCGCGGTTCACATAGAACAAAAATCTCAGTACAGTCAACCTGTATGAGTTTATAGATAACAAGGGAAGGAACTTGGATAACAAGGGTAATTATTTACAATCTATTTACAAGGATAACACTACTGCATAGGTACCTGTTATTAGGAGCGGTTACTAAGAATATATTCTTTACTTATAGAGAATCAGTCTTGGCGTGTTATTGAGACACAAAGGAATTGTATTAATGGGTGGAATCACTGAGGACTATGGGTGTCGTTGACTCTATAAGGTACTTGTTGAAGAGATGGAATTTGAGGGCTTTCCTAAATTGTGTTAAACTATTGATAGCCCGGATGCCAGAATAAAGGCTCTGTTGGCTGTAGAAGAAGTGCAGCTTGTTAGGGCCTTTAGGAGCTTTAGGGAGTTGATGGTCGTGGATCTTCTTGCTCTGTTTGGTGTAGTAGTGTGAATAAGGGCAGATAAGGATGTGGCGGAGAGCTTATTGAGAGCTTTGAACGTGAGAAGTAGAGTTTTGAAGATAATTCTGGCCTAGATGGGTAGCCAATATAATTGAATCAGCAGAGGTGTAACGTGGTCGGTCCTGGCGGCTCCATGAAGGACCCTTGCTGCGGCATTCATTGCCAGCTGTAACGGGTTCAAGGTGGATTGAGGAAGACCTTGAAGAATGACATTGGCATAATCGAAGTGGGGTATGATCAGTGCTTGGTAGATTGTCCTGAAATCATTTGGCTCCAACATGGAGCGTAGGTGTCTCAGTGTACGGATCTTATAGTATATTGTTCTGACTGTGTTTCCTATGTGGGACTTCATATCCAGGCGTTGATCCAGAGTGACTCCCAGGTAACGTATTGAGGGCTTGGATTGCAATTCAGCTTCCTTTGTTTTGAGATATTGTGGTGGGATGAAGCTGGGGTTCCTCGTGATGAAGAGGACTTCCATTTTCTTATGTTGTATACAGAGGTTTTGGAAGAGAAGCCAGTCAGATACTGCATTGAAACAGTTTATTAGGGGGGAGAGATCTAAATGGTCAGTGGAGAAGAGGGTGTAAAGTAGAACATCATCAGCATAAAGCATGCAGTCGACATTAAATGACCGGATGATCTTACAGATTGGTTGCATGTAGATGTTAAACAGAAGGGCAGAAAGTGAGGAACCTTGTGGGACTCCCTGATCTAGGTGGAAGGGTTCTGAAGTTCTGCCTCCTGAGCGGACATGCTGCCATCTTCCGGATAGGTAGGACCTGCACCATTCAAGCGCTGTTCCACTGATGCCCTTCTCAATTAGTCTCGCTAAAAGGAGTTCGTGATTCACTGAATCAAACGCTGCGGCGATATCCAGAAAGATGAGGGCAAATCCTTGGCGGATGTTATCAATGCCAGTGATTATCTTGCTGAAGAGGGTGGTGAGAAGAGTTTTGACTCCATGGTATTCCCTGAAGCCATGTTGGCAGGGGTCTAGCGGTGCAGCGGTGTCAATGTGGTCCTGTAACTGTCATTGAACCTCCTTTTCGATGATCTTAGCGAGTAGAGGTATGCTAGAAATGGGTCTGTAGGAATCTACCCTTAGGGGGTCGAGCTTGCAGTTTTTCAACAGGGGTCTAACTGAAGTATGCTTAAGGGCTGAAGGGAATGATCCTGTTGAAAAGGAGAGGTTCATTATGTTGGAAATTACTGGGCTGAAGTGACTGCGGAGCTCCTTGATCCAGAAGGCAGGGCATGGATCAGACTGGGATGTAGTGATGTTGAGGGCTGTAATGGTGTCTTCAATTCCTTTCTTAGAGGGGATAGAGAATGCAGAAAGGGCTCTTGGGACGTCCTGCACTTGGGTGGTGGTTGTTGTAGTGGTTCTGTTGATCAGGCACATCTTAGATTGTACGTGGGTTGCAAAGTCTTGAGGGTGTATCTCAACTTGAGGCCCAGAGGATGGCTCCTTAGATAGAGACTTAACTAGGTCAAAAAGGTCGTGTGGCTTATTGAGAGATCTCATCAAGGTATCCGAGTAGTACCGTTTCATTGACTCGGAGATTGCCTTACGGTGAGCAGCTAGGTGGATATTGTAGGCTGTCAGGTCATCAATAGCATGGGAGCGACGCCAGCGTTTTTCGAGTTTCCGTAATTGGATGAGGGATTCTCTAAGGTCTGCTGTGTACCAAGGAGCATTCTCTCTTTTCCTTGAATGCTTGTTGGTTGGAGGACGCACGGCAATAGCACTGAGACTATTGTTCCAGTGAGAGACTAGTTCCTCAAGGTTCATGGTGGTGGTATTGATGAGTTGTTGAGTTTCCGCGAGGACGAGCTCTCTGTTAAATGACTTAAAAGATCTAGTGGTCGGTCTCGCTATGTTGGCCGATGTCTTGATGCTCTTGGTATGGATTTTGTTTGAAGGAATCTGGAGGATGATCAATTTGTGATCTGACCAGGGAACAGGGGTTATGGATGTTATGGGATCAAGAGATGGGTTGAGGGATGACTGTGGGGCGAATACCAGGTCTAGGGTGTTGCCTTTAATGTGAGTGGGAACCTTCACTAGTTGCTTGAAGCCGAGGTTCTCAAGGGCTTCTAGGAATGAAGCTGCTTGATTATCCTGTAACCTTGGTAGGTTGAAGTCACCTAGGATCCAAGTTGGGGTGTGTGGGCTATGAGTGTTGGAGGCAAGCTCAATGATAGTGGCAAGATCATCCAGAGACGTAGAGGGTGCTCTGTAGAGCAAGCTGATTGAGCAGCGTCTGTTGGAAATGGTAATGGTTTCCAGGTGACTTGTGCTGGTGGAGTGCATCGTCTGGAACTGGAGGTCTGACCTGGTGAAGATGAGGACACCACCACCTCTTTTGTCTTGCCTGTGACTGATATGTACTGTGAAATTTGGGGGGAGGAGCTGGTTGATTATGACATTGTCTTCCTCAGATAACCATGTCTCTGTGACCATGAGTATGTCAAGTTCATGAGTGGAGATTATGTCAGTGACAGCTGGCCATTTCTTCCGGATGGAACGTGCGTTGATGAGGGCACATTTTAGGCTATGGGGGTAGGGCTTTTCAGACTGTTTGTCTCTGATGGAATGTTGAGGAATAATATGAAGGAGATGGGGGTGGCGAGAGCGTGTGTCCCAGTCTAAGTTGCTACGAGATGCACCAGACCATCTCCTTCCATGGCTCTGTAATATTGGGATTTGGTTGGCAGATGGGGTTAAGGCTAGAGAGCAGGAGAGCCAACTTGTGAGGATGATACAGCATCCAAAGATGGTGGTAATGGGGGAACCCATCTTAGTAAGGTTTAAAGATTTGTGTGAGGGAAGTGAGGGCGGACACCAAGGAAGTATTATCAAATGGTGCTCTAAGAAGGCAGACTAGAGCAACTATTGGGTGGATCTTTGAGGGTGGTTGCTATACCTGCTGCTGCCCAGACAAAGCTCTGACTCCAGAGGGAAGGCTGCTGGATATGGCTAGGGAATATGAAATAGCAGCGCTATTAGTTACGTCGTATCTTTTGACTCACTTAGCAGTTTCAAATTAACCCAAGCTATGGGATACAATGTAATTGCATATGCAGTTTAGACAATGCAATTCAATATGCTGTATGAGATCAGAGTAAGCACTTGAGAGGCAAGAGCATGAGAGTAGAAGGGCACCAAAGCATTGAATTATAACAGGCTAAATTAATTGAGAGGTTATGAGATGTTTCACTTGGGATACAACTTTGGTTCGCAATGAAATACAATGTATCACATTGTATCAACAGTGTATCACAATGTACCACAACAATGTATCACAGACATGCTAAAGTTATTGAGAGGTTATCAGATGTTCACCTTACAGTTCAGGTATTGGTAGATAGTTGGTTGTTGTAGGTGTTTGAAGGGCTCTCTGCTGCGCGATAGGATGATTCCGGAGGCCTTAGTTTTAGAGCTGGGCCGCTGAAGGAGTCCGGTAGCTTTGGTGTCTGTAATATTCTGGGCCCTCCCCGTCAGGCCCGCGCCTAAGGGCCTCACCAAAGGGCCCTCTGGCGAGGCCCTCAGGCGCGAGCGCGCTGGCTGGTGCTTTTTTTTAAATGCTGCAGGCAGCTGCCCCGATTGGGCAGCCTGCCTGGAAGATGGCCGCCGGAGCCGCTGGGAGGAAGGCTCGATCCCTCTGAGGGGAGAGCAGGCTTCGGTGGTGGCTGGCGGCTCTCTTTCCCGCGCCGGCTGGCGCTTTCTTTTAAATGCTGCAGGCAGTTGCCCCGATTGGGCAGCCTCCCTGGAAGATGGCCGCCGGAGCCGCTGGGAGGAGGGCTCGATCCCCCTGAGGGGAGAGCAGGCTTCGGTGGTGGCTGGCGGCTCTCTTTCCCGCGCCGGCTGGCGCTTTCTTTTAAATGCTGCAGGCAGCTGCCCCGATTGGGCAGCCTGCCTGGAAGATGGCCGCCGGAGCCGCTGGGAGGAGGACTCGATCCCCCTGAGGGGAGAGCAGGCTTCGGTGGTGGCTGGCGGCTCTCTTTCCCGCGCCGGCTGGCGCTTTCTTTTAATAAGAAGATCTACACTCTCCGCGGAGGAGGAGTGTGGTGAGTGGTTTGACATTCCCAAGGTGGATGCGCAACTCACGGCAGTTACCAAACTATCATTCCTGTGGAAGGCAGATAGGCTTTAAAAGATGTTCTGGACTGCAAGGTAGATTCCTTGCTGAGGAGTCAGTTTTCCGTAGCAGCGGCTATCCTACAGCTGGTGGTATGTACCAGCCTGATGTCTCGAGCCCTGTTCCAGTGGTTTCAGTCTCTTCCACCTGACGATACTACATCATTTTTGGTGGAAAAGAAGAAAAAGAAACAGAAAACAAAGAAGTGAGGTGTAAACGCAGCTGGTGTCTAAAAGCTTTATAGATTGTCCTTGTTGGGGGCTCCCAGTTCCATCTCCAAGGGACGCAAATCGGGGTGGCTCAAAAGCCTCAAAAAAACATAATAAATAAATGTGAATATAGAAAATAAGAAACAAAATACATTAAAAACAAGGTGATAATTATTTTAAAAAACATAATGTTCATTTACATATAAAAAAGTGTGGGGGTAAAGGTAAGGCAATCAACTAATAAATAATAAAAAGAATAACATGTAGATGAAAATCATCATGATAGGTGATAATAAATAATAACAAATATCTTTATCTTTATTTCAGTGCTTGATAAATAATAAATAATGATAAATATATTTTAAAAAGTAAATTACAGATATCTTATTTTCTATATTCATGTTTATTATGGTTTTTTTTAGGCTTTTGACCCCCTGATGAAACGCATTGGGAGTCCTCATCAATAAAGGTCATGGTGGTGCAAGGTACTTCAGGCCGGAAGGTCGGGGGTTCAAATCCCACTAGAGGACAGCAACCTTGGGCCGGAAGGACTGGGGTTTCTAGTCCCATAGGTGCTCCTTGTGGTCTTGGGCAAGCCACTTAACCCTCCATAGCCCATGTTCCCTGTAAAATAGTTATCTCCAAGTTATAATGCCCTGTTCAATATAATTTCAGTTTGTTCAATGTAAACCGCACTGATGCAGAATAGCGCGGTATATAAGAGAATTAAATAAATAAATAAATAAAATCCCTATCTGGATGACTGGCTCATCCAAGCCTGTTCACTGTCAGAAGCATCTCGGCTGATATCACAAGTGATGTCCTTTTTGGAAAGCCTCGGCTGGGTGATCAGTGAAGAGCCAGCTTTTGCTTTCTCAGTCCTTGGAGTTTCTGGGAGCATGTTTTGACACTCCAGTGAGCAGAGTTTTCCTGCCAGAGGAGAAAGTCAGAAAACTGTTGGATTGCCTGATGCGGTTCTGTGTGCAGAAGGCCCCCAGAGTCTGGGATTATCATCAGCTCTTCAGATTGATGGCAGGGACCATAGAGATAGTGCTGTGGGCGCATGCACACATGCAACCGCTTCAGCAGTATTTGCTGACTCGATGATTCCCGAGTTCTAAGAAGTCTGAGTGCAGACTTCCACTCCCATTGATGGTGAAGGCTGGCCTGTGGTGGTGACTGCAGCCCGTCATCTGAGGAAGGGCGTATCACTGGATGATTTCTCCTGGATCCTTCTAATGATAGGCCAGTCTCTCGGGCTGGGGGACCCATTGTGAAGACTATACGGCCCAGGGCCTTTGAACCGCAAGGAAGCGGTGTGGCCCATCAACCACCTTGAGGCGAGGGCCATCAGGTTGGCTCTTCTGCATTTCTGTCCCCTGGTTGAGAGCCGGGCAGTTCAAGTATTTTCAGACAGTGCCAAATTAGTGGCTTATGTCAGTCAGCAAGGCGGCACAAGAGCGCTGGAAAGGCCCTGGAGATGGGTCTCCTGTTTGCCTGGGCGGAGAAGAACCTTCTAGTCTTGTCAGCTCAGCACATTGCTGGGGTTAATAATGTGGAAGTAGACTTCCTCAGCCAGCACTCTCTGAATCCTGGTGAGTTGGAGTTGAGTCAGAAGGCATTTTCAGTTAATTCTGTGCCACTGGGGTCTCTCCGAAATGGATCTGATGGTAACCCACTCCAATGCCAAAGTTTTCCTGTTCTTCAGTCACCACACAGAGATGGGGGTTCAAAGGTGTCGATGCCCTGGCCTAGCCTTGGCTAAGTCAGTGACTGCTGTACATGTTTCTTTTGTGGTTTCTGGTGGGGCGTACGAGTCGATATATAGAGTGCCACCCAGGCAGGATTGTTCTGGTAGCACAGATTGGCCACAGAGAGCATGGTTTGGAGGCTTGATGTGGCTCCTGTGGGCGCTGTCTCTTTGACTGCCTCCATCTCGGGAGCTATTGCGGCAGGGACCGATCATCCTGGAAGACCCGGCTCCCTTCTCGCTTATGGCATGGCTCTTGAAAGGAGACTGCTAGCACTTAAGGGCTACTATCCAGTAGTAATCTACTGTGCTTGGTGCCCGGAGGTCTACCAAGCTAGCATACGTACAGTTATGGTGTCTCTTTGAGTGTTGGTGTGACATGTGGCAGTTGGCTCCTGAGGCTGCCAGGGTGTCTTCCCTGTTGGTCTTTCTACAGGATGGCCTAGAGAAGGGCCTTTTGCTTAGCTCCCTAAATGTTCAGGAGGTAGCTCTGGCCTATTTCCATGGTCTAGTGGTGGGCAGGTTTTTGGCCAGACGTCTCATGTTTTCTCCAGGGGGTTTGGCCTATGTGTCCTCCCCTTCAGTTTATGATCCCTTACTGGGATCTGTGTCTAGTGCTCAGGGCACTGATGGTGGCCCCTTTGAGCCATTGAAACATGCTACTTTAAAGGATTTAACGTTCAAGACTGTCGTCTTGGTTGTGATTTGTTCTGCAAGGCAGATCTCCATGCTACCGACTCTGTTTTGCTGAGATCCTTATCTGTCATTCAAAGGAGACCGTTTCTATTCAGACTGTGCCTCCCTTCTTGCCTAAAGTGCTGTCTCCCTTTCACGTGAACCAGGTGGTTTGCCTGCCCTCCTTCTCTAAGGAGCAGTGTCAGGGGAAGGATAAGGATCTTCACTTTGTGGATGTCTGGAGGGTGCTTGGAGGTTCTGAATTCCTTTCGTAAATCAGACCATCTTTTTGTGCTGTTTGTTGGCCTGCGCAAGGATGAAGTGGCGGCCATCGATGTTGGGGCACTGGATTAAGGAGGCCATTGCCTCGACGTATCTGTTATGGAACCGACTGATTCTGGAGGGTTTGTGCGCCCATTCTACCTGAGCAGAAGTGTCTTTGTGGGTGGAGCGGAGCTTGGTAGCTCCTGCAGACATTTGTTGGGCAGCAATGTGGGCATCACTTTCCACTTTTGTCAAGCATTACCACTTGGATGTCCACGTGCAGGTAGACACAGCCATTTGCTCAAGAGTTTTGCAAGCTGCTGTCTTCTTCCCACCCAGTGGTGTTGTAGCTTTGGTACATCCCACTTGTCTAGACTGGCCTTGCAGGACAAGATGGAAGGTGACATTTTATTTACCAGTTCATGTCCTTCCCTTGTGTCCTGCTAGACCAGTCTAGGGCCTGTCCCTGAAACTAGATTGTTCAGCCATGATTTTTATTCTTGGCTCTATAGGCTCATCTTCTACTGATAGCCTTGTTTCTATTTTTCTGTACATAGCTCTCTACTGTTGATTACTCATTGTTGCCCACATCTGAAGTTGTATGAGGCTTGCTGTGCATCTCCCATATGCTTTAGGATGAATACAAAGGGACCCCTGGTGGCTGAGGTGAATAGAGGCATAGGAGTGATGTCATTGAAACCTGCGCTTTTCATTGGTGCTTTCTCTTCGCCAATCTGCTGGTAGGGGAACACAACCCACTTGACTGGACTGGTCTAGCAGGGCTCAAGGAAAGGACATTAACTGGTAAGTAAAATGTCATGGGGCAGTTTCTCCAAATGGGTTAGTTTTGCGCATACCATGACAGTCATGAACCTCAATTCTAAGCCAGGATATGTGGAGTATGATCTCCGTTTCTCAAATTTACTGCTAATGCTCGGTGTAGTACTTGCATCTTATATTTCTTCTCCGGGAATAAACAGGAAGTCAGTCCTCACAAATAGGTGATGTCGGCACCGACGAAGCCCATGCGGTACTCTCCCCAGCTTTTAAAGAAAGCCTTTGGGAGATGCCCTACGCATGCATAGTCCCCTTCCCGCCTAAGGATGCCATCTTGCCTCATTCTTCTTTTTTCCACAAAGCCCATCGGACGTGTGTCTGTTACCCCCAGAAAAAGTTGATTTTTTGCTTCCTTTTTTCTTTGGTTCTCGAATCGATTCCTTCTCTGGTTGCATACCAGTACCCCGTCGGGTCTGCTCGCCTCGGTGTCGTTTTTTCTCAGGACCTCTTTTCTCCCTTGGGGTTTTTTTCTTGGTGTGTGGGTTTCTGAGCCCTTTCTAGCCGGGCCAAGAGAGTTTGACCTCACGGGGGCTGTATTCCCTGCCATGACTTTGGTTAGTGGCTTCAAGCCTTGCGACCGCTGTGGCACATAATATATTGTGCATGGATCTGCATGATTGTTGCCTTTGGTGTCTTGGGCCGGATCATGATGCCTTAGCATGTGGTCTCTGCCAGCAGATGACACCCAAGGCCCTCTGAAGCCATAAGAAGCAGCATGAGTTGGTTTTTCATAAGACTGACTCAGCCGTGGAATGCCCTTGAGGGCTGCCATGGAGGTTTCTGCCTCGGGTAGCGACTACGCTTCCTCAGAGCCTTGAGGTCATGGGGCATTGAGCTGGGACTCCCTCGGGGAAGGACGCCCCTTGAAGAGATGGATCATGGTCAATGGCCTTATTGAGTGATGAGTCCGGGGCCTTGGAAGTCCCATGGCCCCTGGCCTCAGAGCCCTCTATGCAAGGCTGAGGGCGATGGCTGGGAGCAGCCCTTAAAGCTGCCCCAATGAGAGAAAATGCCATCGGCATCTGGGGATCAGTCTCTGTCTTCCGAAGCCATCCTCATCGAGGACACCCCCTCAACAGTGCCAGCACCGTGCCCGAGGTACTCAGTGCCTGCGCCAGTGACTGTGGAGCCTTCTGGCCTTGAGACCAGGATGGTGGCCTTCGAACACAACTTGTCTGCCTTCATGGCCCAACAGTGGGCTCTGATGCCCGGTTCCCCCAGGTCATCACTCCCAACTATCGCCCCTTCACAGTGAGGGAGTCCCTGGAGGTAGAGCCGATCCTCAAGTGCCACTGGCCTCAAGAGACACTTCAACACCGGTCCCTGTCCCGCTCGGGGCCAAGGGCTTCACCACACAGTGCTCCCGACTTGGAGCATAGGGGAATCAGGGCCCCCGGGCCATGTGGGCTGGGACATGAGCCCAAGGCCTGGAGGACCCTTGATATCGCCTCCAACTCCGGGTTGGACTGGGAGACCCAGGAAGATGAGTCCCTGGACACCATAGGGATGTGCCCTTAGACCCTTCCCCTTAAGAAGCCCGGTTCAGGTCCCTACCTGAGGAGCTGGCCTTTCTGGACTTTGTCTGGAATATGGCAAAGACTCTTGCTTTCACTACTGAGTCTGAGGAGGAGCCTAAAGAGACTCCCCCTAAGGAGGCTCTCATGGTGCCCATTCCCCCCATCCTGGAACGGCTGCTCTCCCATATTTGGGAGACTCCGGCCTCTGTGCCTATTGTGAGCAGGCAGCTGGACTCGATGTACCGAGTCCGCTGGAGCCCTGACTTCCAAAAAGCTCAACTGCCTCACAATACCATGGTGGTGGAGTCAGCAATGCGTAGGCATAAGAGCCAGAAAACACACTCCTCGGTGCCCCTGGGCAAGGAGGACTGTGCCATGAATGCCCTGGGCAAGAAGTGCTTCCAGGGCTTGATGCTCATCAGCCGGATCCAGGCCTACCAACTATACATGTGCTTGTGCTTGTGGGACATGGTGAGAGAACTCGCTGGGTTCTCGGCTGATATCTCTGAGGAACCTCTTCAGCGGTTCTAGATCCTGACCTCCACGGTCAAAGAGTGCTCCAAATTTATGACTTGGGCGCCCTATGATGGCTTCGAGTTGGCAGCTAGAGTAGCTGCAGTAGGCACTAGTGCCCACTGCCAGGCCTGGCTACAGTCTCCCGATTTGGAGCAATGGGTGCAGGATAAGTTGGTCGATGTCCCTTGCCGGGGATGAAACTCTTCTGCAAGCCCATGACGGACAAGGCCACCGAATTGGAGCCCGAGCTCATGACCAGGACCAGGCTTTCCAAAAAGACCGCTGACCCTTCACGAAGGAAGGCTTTGGGTAAAAAGCCCCTATTCCTGAAGAAGAGGAAGGCTTATGGAAACTATCCTCAGTACTCAGCCTTCCCAGCAGGCCAAAGGACCAGGGCATTTCCCTCATAAGCCTAAGACCCCCAAGCCCCAGACCACTTCTCCGGTATAACCTGGAGGGGGCTTTTGACTTCTTGGGCATAGCTTCTCTTCCCACAGGAGGTCCTGCCCCACAAGATACAGGGGGGCATCTGGTATTTTATGCCATGTGGTGGTCCACCATCACCAATGATGCATGGGCCCTACAGATGGTGAAGGAGGGTTAACTCCTCCACCTCGAACAGATACCCCCGCCATTTTTTCCAGGAGAGCCCCCTATAACTCCCCTTCACCTGGGCCTGCTTCAGCAAGAACTCACAGGTCTTCTTGCAGACAAGGTGGTGGAATCTGTCTCCCTCCACCTCAGGGGCAAGGGATTCTACTCCCACTTCTGTCTGGTTCCCAAAAGGTCCTCAACTGGTTCCTGGTGAGGGAGAAGTTCAAAATGCTGTCCCTTGGAACACTGCTGCCATACCTCCAGCAGGGAGACTGGCTATGCTCCTTGGATCCGAAAGATGCGTATATGCATATCACCATCCATCCCCGTCACAGGTAGTACCTCCGCTTCATGGTAGGAGGCTGCCACTACCAGTGCGGGATTTTCTCTTCGGTCTGGCCTCCGCCCCCAGGATATTCACCAAGTGCCCAGTGGTGGTCGCTGCCTTCTTGAGTCTCCAGGGTGTGTTTGTCTTCCCCACCTGGACGACTGGTAATCAAGGGCAGCACCGCCACTGAAGAGCATCAGGCGACGGCCTGTGCCATCCTCTTTCTGGAGCACTTGGGGTTCGTCATAAACTACCCAAAATCCCCTCTCCATCCAGCATAACACCTGGAGTTCATAGGGGCACTGCTAGACTGTAGGGCTGGTACGTGTTCAGAAACTAATGTCTGAACCAATAGCATGGCTTCCAGTTACAAGATAAGGCCTGCTCTGAACCAAAGACTGAATTAAACAAGATGGATTCCTGTTTTGTTATAACCCAGCATTAAAACTTGCAGATCAAGCAATTCTGCAAGTTTATGTGCTTCACAGGAGAAGTATTATTCCAGCTGACTACGTGCAGAAGAACATAGCTGAGACCTTCACTGTGCTAGCATTCGCAACAATGTATGGACCTGCACACCAGCAACTTTCAAGCAGAAGGACCACCTATTAGCTGTTATCGGATTTGCTGAAGATGACATACAAGTCTTGAGATCAACCAATCACCGTGCCATCAGGACAAAGAAGTATATGCTGGACACAGTCGGGACACAAACGCAAACCAGAAGAACGCAGATGCAGCCCAGAAAACACTTGCAGCACTTTGGAACATACAGAGACTAGCAGAACACCTAGGAACTTTAACTTCTGACACAGACTGTTTCGCTTGCCTGTCTCTCTGGCTGGAAAGTCAGATAGTGTCCAAGGGCAAAACCTCAGGATAGAGTAAATCTCTCCCACAGACCTGCAACTTGGTGTGACCACGTGGTTAATCTCAGCTGACGTTGGACCTCTACCATACTTTGACTTTGTACCATTCTGGAGACAATTTCTTGGACCTAGCCACAAGTGTTCTGGCAGGAGTTAAGGTATTGGTCTTTAGTTTGCTTAGACAGACAGATAATGTACTGTACGTCTGAGTGCAGAGCGAATCAGTGACATTAGTTCCTAAAACAGAGATTAGGACTCTTGGTAATTGTAACATCGGGCTGCATAACATACTACCTCAGGAAACTAATTTATGCTAATATTTACACTATCTTTGCTATCAGAAATAAAACCTAATTTATAGACAAACACAGGGTTGGTTCTTGTTTTATCACTTGGTTTGTTTGCCATGTAGTCCTATAGAATCCTTGGAAAAGGAGGGAAGCAGTTTTCCCTAGACAGACCAAGTATTTATACATGTGTATTTATCTGCTACTGATAATAGTTCCTAAATAATTGGTGACTCATCCTCCGGGATGAGTAATTGAGCCACCCCTGCCTCTTACATAATTGGGGGCCTCGTTTGTGATAGGCAACTCTGAATAAACCACGTCTTATATAGTGGGGGCATCCTTCGGGGTAGGTAGTGGGGGCATCCTTCGGGGTAGGTAGTTCTGAATGAACTACATTTCATAGAACTCTGAGTGAGCTAGACCTGAAGTTTCCCTGTAAGACTGTTTGTCTGATTTATGATGCCTTTATCAGCTAGGATTACTGACAGAAATAGTCTTGCTAGGCAGACTGAGGTGAATGTGTATCTCCAGGAACAAGCAGGAATGTAGTCTTCACATATGCATATCGTCAGTACCGACAGAGCTTGCGCGGGAACGCTCCCCAGCGTCCAATTAGGAAGCTTTTGGGAGCATCCCACAGCGCCTGCATGCTGCCTTCCCGCCTTTCCCAACTGCCTCTCTCCAGTTCTTCGTTTTCCGCAGAGCCAGCAGGTCGTGTTCCTGTCACTGCAGAAAATTGTATTCTTTATTTTTTTTGTGGTCGCGTCTGCCTTCCCCGACGCTATACTGGTACCTCCAGTTCTTCTTTCTTTCTTTTCAAAGATAATATTAATAATATTCCTTTTTTTCCAAACTTTCCAGGTGCGTGCCATTTTGGACCTTAGGCCCAAAATTTCCTCCACTATGGAGAAACCCGCCTCGGGTTTTAAAAAATGCACCAACTGTGGCGGTACCATCTCCGTCACCGACACCCACGAGTGGTGTCTTAAATGTTTAGGTCCTGACCACTCCATCTCAGAGTGCATGGCTTGTGCCATGATGTCCAAAAGGGGTCAAAGAACCGAGCTGCCAAGCTCAGCGCCCTTTTTCCTTCCGATGCAGCTTCAGTGGCATCGACGTCTTCCAGAGCTTCGTCTTCCTCCCATGGATCTCGGGTAACTAAACATAAGTCTAGCCGGTCCTCAAAGGGTAGATCTCCTTCCAAGCATCGAGATGCCTCTGGCGTTGCCCTTGAGGGTTCCATACCGGCAAAATTGCCCCGGCGGGAGGCTTCGGCTTCCAAAGCATTATCGGGGTTCCAGGATGTTCTCGAGGCCTCGACCTCGGCAGATGGTGCCATGCTCTGGGGTACCTGTTGTGTCCAGTACCGACACCCAGGCATCAGCAGCGTTGATAGACCAGAGGTTCCTGGCTATTGAGCGCAGTCTGGCGGCTCTCCTTGTGGCATCAACGCCCTCGAAACCGCATCAGATGGTTCAATCAGTACCAGCACCGATGCCGGTACCGATAGCATCGACATCGGCTTTGCCGGTACCCAGTCATGCGATGCCCTCCGGTGCCGATACACAGGTACCGATTACCCCCGTACCGACTTCAGTCGGTACGGGTATCGGGCTCTTCAAGAGCATCCGGACAGACGGTACTTCGAATCCTCGGAGGACTCCAAGGATTCTGACAGCTCTGCCAGTACCGGGATACTTCTCCCGGAGGAGCCTTCCTCCCCTAAACGTAGGATGTCTCCTCCAGAGGATATCTCCTTTCAGGATTTCATCAGAGAGGTGGCTCGTGGGTTGTCCATTTCTGTGACTCCTGAAACAGAGCCCAGAGCTAAGGAGTTGGAGATTTTACAATATCCCAAAGCTCCTAAGGAGGCGGCTACCTTGCCTATCAATGAGATTTTACATGATCTCATGTTGAGAATGTGGGAGACACCTCTTACCACCTCTCCTCACTCTCGCAGACTGGATACTATGTATCGAGTCCCTCCTTGACCTGGCTTCCAAAAAACTCAGCTTCCCCACCACTCCATTGTTGTGGAGTCAGCTATGAGAAGGATCAGGAGTGCAAAGAGGCATGCCTCTAATCCTCCAGGACGTGAGTGTAGAACTTTGGATGCCTTTGGACGTCGTACTTTCCAGGCTTCCATGCTTTCTGCCAGGATCAGTTCCTATATTTTATATATGGGAATGTTCCTTAAAGAGGTCACAGGAGATTTAGAGGTTTTGAGCCCTCTTCTTCCTGAGGACAAAAGGCAGGATTATCTCACACTGGTCAAGCATGCCCAGGATGTTTCGAAGTTTGTCAATTGTGCAGCTTTTGACCGTTTTGAGTGCATAAGCAGAACCTCTGCCATTGCCATAGGAGCACGAAGAATTGCCTGGCTCCAGGCATCCGATTTGGAGCTATGGGTGCAGGACAAACTGGGAAATATCCTTTGTACAGGTGAAAACCTATTTGGCAAGAATTGGCAAGAAAAAGCCAATGAGATGGATGCTGACAACTGTACTTTGGATAGGTTGTCCAAAGGCACAGCTGATCCTGCCAGAAAGTAATCTTTCAAGAAGCCTTTCTTCTCGAAAAAGAAGAGGTTTTATCCCTCTTATTCTCAGCAGGGACGTTCTGCAGGTCAGCTTGTCCGAAAGGGTCAGCAACCACCTAAACAAAGGGAAGCAAAGACTGCTAAGCCTCAACCGTCTCAGCAGTCTCAGCCTCCACAAGGCCTTTGACATTCATCTAGAGAACTTAGCCTTCCTGGCCCTCAATGGTCCAGAGCCTTCCACCATTCCAGGAAGGTTATGTCACTTTGCCCCAAGATGGCAGATAACAGCAGAGCATTGGACACTCTCCATTATAAAACAGGGGTACAAGCTTCACTTTCTGTGCATGCCCCCTCACACAATGGTAAGACAGTTCAATTCTCAGACCTCTCTTATCAACCTGTCAGATCAAGAGGTCACTATACTTCTTGCCCAAGGGGCAAAAGAAGAAGTACCCATTCATCAACAGGGTACAGGGTTTTACTCCCCCTATTTCCTTATCCCAAAGAAAACAGGGGGGATACAGACCTATCTTAGACCTCAGAGAATTGAACAAATTCCTGTTCATAGAGAAATTAAAGATGATTTCTTTAGGAACTCTGCTGCCATACCTTCAGATTCAGGATTGGCTTTGTTCTCTAGAAATCAAGGATGCGTACACTCATGTTCTCATCCATCCAACCCACAGAAAGTTCCTTCGGTTCCTTTTTCAAGGAAAGCACTACCAATACAGAGTGCTTCCTTTTGGCCTGGCCTCAGCACCAAGAGTGTTCACGAAATGCATGGCTGTGGTAGCAGCATTTCTCCGTACTCTAGGGATATTCGTCTTCCCCTACTTAGACGACTGGCTCATTCGAGTCCCATCAGAGTCAGAGGCCAGGACTTCCCTATCTTGCACAATGCGTATCCTTCAGTATTTGGGTCTGGTCATAAACATCCCAAAATCCAGTCTAACTCCCACTCAGTTTCTAGAGTTCATAGGAGCTTTGCTGGATACCAGAAAAGCGAGGGCCTATCTTACCCAGGCCCGTTGCCTCCGGATGGTGCAGTTAGCTTCTCAAGCAGTGCTAAAACCTCAGCTCACTGCCCGAGAAATGTTACAACTACTAGACCACATGGCATCTACAGTGCATGTGGTCCCTTATGCTCGCCTCCATATGAGAGTAGCCCAGTGGACCTTATCCACTCAATGGACCCAGGCATCATGGTGCCTGTCAGACAAAATAACAAACACAAATCGTCTCATTTTGTCTCTCCAGTGGTGGCAGTCCACTCAGAACCTGTTGCTGGGGTCCCCATTTCAACAGCCTTTACCCCAGGCAACTCTCACAACAGATGCTTCACCAGTGGGTTGGGGAGCTCATCTGCAAGACCTCTCCACCCAGGGCACTTGGTCTCCACAGGAGACTCATCTACATATCAATCTCCTAGAACTCAGAGCAATCTTCCTTGCTCTTCGAGTGTTCCACACCCTGCTCAGCTACAAGACAGTCCTCATCCACATGGACAATCAAGTAGCCATGTTCTACGTGAACAAGCAGGGAGGAACAGGCTCTCTGTCACTTTGCAACGAAGCTTTGCGACTATGGGCCCTCGCCAGAGAGCATCAGATTCACCTCCTGGCAGTTTATCTTCCAGGCATACAAAACTCTTGGGCGGACAGACTCAGTCGAGTTCTTCTTCCACACGAATGGTCTCAACATGCAGACCAGGTGGCCAAGATTTTTCAAATTTGGGGAACCCCGGACATAGACCTCTTTGCAAGTCCACTGAATGCCAAACTTCCCCGGTTCTGTTCCAGAATTACGGCTCAGGGTTCTCAGGCCAGGGATGCCTTCCTCCTTCACTGGGGTCAAGACTTCCTTTATGCCTTTCCACCCATTCCCCTAATTCCCAAAACCCTGTTCAAGCTTCAGAGAGACAGAGGGCATATGATTTTCATAGCTCCACATTGGCCACGGCAAGTGTGGTACCTTCTGCTTCTACATCTCTCTCAAGCCCCCTCCCTGGAGTTAGGGTCTGCTCCAGATCTCCTGTCTCAGGAGAACGGAATGTTATGGCATCCCAATCCCCAGTCTCTGCATCTCAGAGCTTGGTTGCTGAAGGTCTAGATTTTCATGATCTTAACCTCCCTCAGCAAGTAAAGGTTGTCCTTTATGCTTCCAGGAAGCCTTCCACTAGACGCTCTTATGCTTTTAAGTGGAAAAGGTTTACCATATGGTGTTCGCAGAAGGGTCTTAACCCCCTAGCGATACCTTTGGAATCATTACTTGAGTATCTCCTTCATTCATCCAATGCAGGACTCAAGACTAACTCAGTAAGAGTCCATTTGAGTGATATTGCAGCTTCTTTCAAGCCTCTAAATGGACAACCTATTTCCTCCCATCCTCTTATAGCAAAATTTATGAGAGGCCTTCTTCTAACTAAGCCTCCCATTAGGCCACCACCGGTGGCATGGGACTTAAACCTGGTTCTTGGTCAGCTCATGAAGCCTCCTTTTGAACCCTTAGCTACTACCTCATTGAAATTCCTTTTTTGGAAAGTTATCTTTCTCATTGCAATAACATCAGCACGTTGCATCAGTGAGTTGCAAACACTGGTGGCTGATCCACCTTATACAAGGTTTCATCATGACAAGGTAGTCCTTAGGACTCATCCACACTTTATGCCAAAGGTGGTCTCGCCTTTTCATCTAAACCAAGCGGTCTACCTGCCTGTGTTCTTTCCAAGACCTCATGCATCAAATGCAGGACGGAATCTTCATACTTTGGACTGTAAAAGAGCTTTAGCCTTTTACTTGCAAAGAACACAGCAACATAGAAAGTCCTCTCAACTCTTTGTTGCTTTTGATCCTTCTCATTTGGGACTTCCAGTCTCCAAGAGAACACTGTCCAACTGGATTGCACAGTGTATTTCCTTTGCCTGTCAGAGTAAGAACCTTCCTCTGGAGGGCCATGTCACTGCTCACAATGTGAGAGCCATGGCAGCTTCAATGGCTCATCTGCACTCTGTGTCTATCGATGACATCTGTCGAGCAGCCACTTGGGCCTCGGTTCATACCTTCACAGCCCATTACTGCTTGGACAAGGACTCCCGCCGGGATGCCTTGTTTGGTCAGGCTGTTCTCCAACAACTGTTCCATACCTAATCAACTCCTACCTGCCATCCCAGGTTGGATGCCAGAGATCCATGGGGGGAAGTGGAGCCCTGTCTCAGGTACACACAACTTCTGGGGTCTCTCCCTGGCATCTAAAGCTAGGGAGTCCCCATATGTGAAGACTACATTCCTGCTTGTTCCTGGAGATAGCATAGTTACTCACCTGTATCAGGTGATCTCCGGGAACAGCAGGAATTTAGTCTTCACAACCCACCCACCTCCCCTAGGAGTTGTATCTCTCTATGTATCTCTTTCTCTTTCCCTCTCTTTCTCTTTGTCTCAGCTTTAAACTCAACTGGAGAGAGGCAGTTGGGAAAAGCGGGAAGGCAGCACGCAGGCGCTTTGGGATGCTCCCAAAAGCTTCCTAATTGGACGTTGGGGAGCGTTCCCGCGCAGGCTCCGTCGGTACCAACGATACCCATATGTGAAGACTAAATTCCTGCTGTTCCCAGAGATCACCTGTTACAGGTGAGTAACTATGCTTTACTGCAGAACATACGTAAAAAAAAGTTACTGGAAGACTTGCGAGATACGCAAGCATTGTATAAGCAATTACTTAATGATCTAAACTCTGCTCAAACAGATGAAATGACTGCCAAATATCATGCTTGTGAATCTGAAAGATTACAGCTTTTGTCACAATTGACTGAGGCAGAATATGAATTGAGGGACACTTTGCAAATTGCTGGAAAGGTGTTTCCTCTAGTCACTGAGCAGAGGGAACGTTTGCAGAAGGGGCGGCTCGTGCAAGAACACATTCTTTGCCTGCTTGAAAGGAACAAAGCAGTTGTGTATAAGCGAGATTCTTTAGTAGGGAAAAGGGATCTGTTAAAAGTAAAGATCCAGTACCTTTGGCATGAATTGGAATCCTTGGTACGGCTACATGTCTCCCTTGAAATGGAAATCGGGGAGAAATCTGTAATTCCTTATCGTCCCTCCAGTCCAGTCCCTCACCTCTGGGTAGTGCACCTCCTCTCGCTGCATGGAGACTGGGCATGTCAGAATTCTGAAGTCACTTGTACTTATACTGGTGGCACCTCCCACCAGCTCCCAGTGTTCTCAGTCTCCATGCAGCTGGTGGGGGTAGTGAGCCGAGGTGCTGGGCTCACTAGAGGAATGGATAAGGAGCATTAGTTTAGGGTAGCTAGTGGTATTTTTAGGTTTGTTTCATTCCTGTGATTTACTTTTTCTTTAAGTTTAGTATATTAAAGCTTTTTGAAGAAAAAAAAAAACAGTGGAGAGAGCTGAGGACAGATGGCAGGGTCGTTCTGAGGAGGATTCCTGTTCCTTTTTTCTGGCGATCTCTGTCTTACCTGGCTGCACTCCCCTCCTTGACTGTATGGAGGGGAGCTGAGCTGCTCAATATTTCCCCTGCCTGCCGACCGGCTCCCGATCTCGTTACTGGGGGAGGAGCCGTCAGCGATCTTCCCTGCTTTCTCTCACATACTGCCGGGTTTTTATGTAATAGAACTAAAGTGCTTGGCAGCACGGGTTTCCGGTGTCGAGGAAACCTCTCTTTCACTACGGAGCAGCTGTTTGGCCTGAGGTGAGTCTCCGATCACAGTGCTTAGTTTATTTGGCGAATTGGGGCCTGCTGCCTCATGGAAACTAGGGAGAGTTTACTCAATGCGGTGAGAGTAGCAGTTTCTTTGTTTTCCCACGTTTTTTCTTTAGCACTGCTGTTTCTTTTTTCTGCGATCCTTTTCAGGCTGATTTTACAAGGAAACTGGTTGGCCTATATTAAAGGGTCAGGAGGTTCTGAGGACTTATAGTAAGGCAGAGAAAAGGAAAGAGTTGTAAAAAAAAAGAGAATAAAACTGATTATATTCCTTTTATTTTCTAATAAGGATTCTGTTTCATTTGATAGACTGCAGAGTCTGATGCCTACGTGCCACAGTGTCTCCTCTGTGGTACCCGTCGGGGGACTGTATCAGACGCAGGCGTGTGTCACGGTTGCGCAACGGAAGCACTAAATATGGAGCAGGAGCTCCAGGACAAGTCTAAAGAGGGGACTTCGGTGACTGCGCAAGGTTCCACAGTTCCTATAGAGGTATGTTCTCTTCTAGAGCCTCCTGCCTCTCCACTTGCTACGGGCCTGCCACGACTGGGTCCTTCTAACCCTTCTGTTGTGGGCGTACCTGCTCTAGGGGGGTTTTCTCCGGATTTTGTTCTTTTGCTGCACCAGGCTTACTGTTTAAGTCAGCAGGGGGCAGTTACGGACCTTGCGGTCCTTGGTGCCAGGTTGGTTCGGCCTTCTGCGGAGAAACCTAGCACCGTAGAAGTGAGACCGGTTAAGAGAGCTCGGTCGGGAGATGAGCACACTCTTAAAAAGGATTGGCTCGAGGGTGATGAATTCGACATTGATCCAGAGAACGGTATGGAAGAGCTCGAGGAAGGTGAAATTCAAGAGCCTGAGGATCAGGCGAGGATTATCCGAGTCTTTAGAAAAGAAGAGCTGACAGCTCTTATTACAGAGTCTCTTCAGGCTCTTAACCTCTCTGTAGTGGTGCCTACAGAGGATGAGGGATTAGAGGATCCTCTCATTCAGGCAGTACGAAAGTCCCAGTCAGTTTTTCCCATTCACAGGGTAGTCAAACAGATGATCCAGGATGAATGGGATTTGACGGAGGCACGGCTAAGGGGCGTATGGTCGATGTCTCGCCTCTATCCCTTAGCTGACCAAGAGCGGGAGATGTTTTGGTCTCCACGCATAGATGCGGCAGTTTCAGCAGTCACAAAGAAGACAAAGATTCCGGTGGAAGGGAGCGCTGCTTTGAAGGACGGTCAGGACCGGAAAGTGGATTCCTTATTGAAGCAGGCGTTTGAGGTCAATACGCTCTCATTACAAGCCTCAATTTGTGGAGCATGGGTGGCGATAGCTTGTCTTCACTGGTCGCAATGCTTGCAACAGTCAGGGAAGCAGGCGCAGGATCAGATGGCAGACGTAACTAGGCTGGAATCCGGAGCAGCTTACCTGGCCGATGTCCATTATAACCTCATTAGAGCATTGGCCAACAGCATGGCGTCGCTTGTGGTAGCTTGCTGTTATCTCTGGCTAAGGAATTCGTCAGTAGATAGTTCCTACAAGTCACGGCTTAGTAAGCTTCCTTTTAAAGGAAAGCTTTTGTTCGGGGAGGATCTCGACAAGCTGGTTAAGGATTTGGGGGAATCAAAAGGGGGTCGCTTACTGGAAGATAAGTCAAAGCTGGGACGGTCTGGAGCTGTTTCAAGGGGGTCAGCCTCGAGATTTTAGGCATTTTCGGACATCATGCCTGGGGAGTTTCCAGAGAGGGAGGTATCCCTTTTGAGGTTAAGGTTTTACGGGGTTCCGAGGTGTGAGCAGGGGTTTCGCTGGTACCTCGGCCTCCGGATTTAAGAAATCCCAATGAAGCGAGGGGGGCTCAGGTAGGGTTTCAATCCATAGGGGGTCGGCTGCTGGAGTTTTTTCCTGCCAGGGTCCAGATAACATCCGATCAATGGGTGTTGGAGGTTATTCGTGAAGGGTATGCCCTCGGGTTTGCTCATACGGTCATCGATTCCTTTGTTCTCTCCCCTTGCAGGGGGCAGTCCAAAGCGGTGGCGGTAGAGCGGACTCTGTCGCGTTTTTTGCAGCTGGGAGCGGTCGTTCCGGTTCCTCCAGAGCAGTATGGTTACGGTCGATACTCCATTTATTTTGTGGTACCCAAGAAGGATGGAGCCTTTCGTCCAATCCTAGACCTCAAGAGTGTAAACCGCTGTCTTCGAGTGCCTCATTTCTGCATGGAAACTTTGTGATCCATAATAGTGGCAGTAAGACAGAGAGAGTTCTTGACATCTCTCGATCTCACTGAGGTGAATCTGCACATTCCGATCAGACCGGATCATCAATGGTTCCTAAGATTTGCAGTGCCGTGGGGACATTTCCAATTCCAGGCATTGCCGTTTGACCTTCACCAAGGTGGTGATGGTGGTGGTGGCGGCAGCTCTTTGCAGAGAGGGGGTGTTGGTTCATCCTTATCTTGATGACTGGTTGATCAGGCAAAATCCACAGCCGAGCGTTTTCGAGCTACAGCCAGGGTGGTACAGCTCCTTCACAGTATCGGTTGGGTTGTCAATGTGGCCAAGAGTTGGTCGGAACCTTCTCAGAAACTAGAATACTTGTGGGTTCAGTTCGACATGCAGGTCGGAGTGGTGTTTCTACTGGAGCTCCAGGCTCAGGGGTTGCAGCTCTTGGTGAGGAGTCCAGCGCAGTCGGTGTGGCTGTATCTGCGTGTTTTAGGAACAATGGCGGCCACGTTGGAAGTAGTACCGTGGGCCAGGGCACACATGCATCCTTTGCAGAGGTCCCTGCCCCGTCGCTGGTCTCACCAAAGAGATTCTCTATCCAAACATCTGACCTGCCCGCTGGAAGTTCGGGCATCTCTTCAGTGGTGGCCTCGACCGGAAAACTTGGCTGCAGGCATGCCTCTCGAACAAGCACAGTGGGTTCCTGTGTTGACGGATGCCAGTCTGGCAGGTTGGGGAGCTCATTGTGGAGAGCTCTTCCCGCAGGGGAGCTGGAGCGCTCAAGAGGGTCCAGTGGTCGATGAACCAGTTGGAGTTGCGTGCAGTTGCTCTGGCGCTTTGCACCTTCGAATTCAACTTAATGGGTCATGTAGTCCGAGTTCTGTCAGACAATGCCTCCGCGGTAATGTGTATCAATCGGCAAGGGGGGATGGGCAGCGCAGCACTGGAAGAGGAAGCAGAGGCCTTGTTCAAATGGGTGGAGCCTCGTTATGCACACACATTGCGGGGTCAGACAACGTGATGGCAGACTACCTCAGCCGAGTCTGAGTGGACCCCAGAGAGTGGGAGCTTCACCCAAAAGTCTTTGCTCAGTTAGTCAGCAAGTGGGGATCTCCCATTATGGATCTCATGGCGACCTTCCGATCAGCCAAGACCAGCCGCTTCTTCAGCAGGAGGCGAGAGAGGATGTCCAAAGTTCTGGATGCTTTACTGCAACAGTGGCTGTTGCAGGGGCCCCTCTATGTATTTCCTCCGTGGGCTCTCATAGGCAGAGTGGTTCAACGCACTGAAGCTCATCAAGGGTGCGTAATTTTGATCGCTCCAGATTGGCCGCGTCGTCCGTGGTACGCAGACTTGGTACATCTAGACGGGGAGCCGTGGCGGTTGCCGTCTCAGGAGGATCTCCTATTGCAGGGTCCTCTTTGGATACCTCAGGTGGATCGGTTCTCGTTTACGGCTTGGCCATTGAAAGGGCAAGGCTAAGGAAGAAAGGTTACTCTAGTTCAGTGATTTCTACCTTACTCTTGGCTAGAAAAAGATCAACCTCCTTAGCTTATGTTTGCGTCTGGTGTATTTTTGAAGATTGGTGTGCGACTAAGCAAGTACGTCCTCCTACGGTGTTAATTCCGGAGATTTTGAGTTTCTTACAGGGTGGTTTTGATAAAGAGTTGGCGGCCAGCTTGTTGAGGGTGCAGTTGGCGGCTATTGCGTGTTATCGAGGAAAGGTTCATGGAGTCTGTTTGGGGGCCCATCCAGACGTCGTGCGTTTTCTAAGAGTGGTGTCTCGGTTGCGTCCTCCATGCAGGGTTGTAATTCCTCCGTGTGATCCCAGTTTGGTCTTGGGGTGTTGATGAGAGAGCCTTTTGAACCCTTGAATCAGGCTTCTATTAAAGATTTGACCCTAAAGACGGTCTTTCTAGTAGCAATCTGCTCTGCGAGTCGAGTTTCAGAGCTACAGGCTTTGTCCTGTACGGAACCCTTTCTGACTTTTTCTCAGGAGACTGTGGTTCTGCGTCCTGTCCCTTCCTTTCTGCCGAAGGTAGTTTCACCATTTCATGTGAATCAGGCAGTGTCCTTACCAGTATTAGGAACTTTAGGGAATGACATCTCAGACCATAGTTTGCGCCTGTTGGATGTTAAGAGAGTTCTCCGCCATTATCTGAAAGTTTCAGAGCCTTTTTGCAAATCTGAGCGTTTGTTTATTCTCTTTGGTGGACCTCGCAAAGGCGAAGCAGTAGCCAAAGCTTCCATTTCTAGGTGAATCTGGGACACGATAGCATCAGTTTATATCTTGCAAGATCATCAAGTTCCCGTAAGCTTAAGGGCTCATTCTACAAGAGCCCAGGCAGCTTCGTGGGCGGAACATAGTTTGGTTCCTCCGGTTGAAATCTGCAAGGCAGCTACATGGTCCTCTTTGCATACTTTCAGTAGGCATTATCGATTAGATGTCCAGGCGGCAGGAGATGCCTGTTTCGGTTCGGCGGTTTTGAAGTCCGGTTGGACAGGTCCCTCCCATTAATTTACTGCTCTGTTACATCTCAGAGGTGAGGGACTGGACTGGAGGGATGATAAGGAAAGAGAAATTAGACTTACCTGCTAATTGTTGTTCCTTGAGGAACTCCAGTCCAGTCCCGATTCCTACTTGGGACTTTATTAGCTATCAAACAGTTGTTGCGGACCAGACGGCCGCAGCTGCAGAATACAATAAGTATTTTCTCTCTTCAAGCAATGAATTATCTTTTTCTTCCTTTCTTTTCCTTGGCACATACTTTGGTTTTCTCTAGTTCTAATTCAACTTCTGTCATGGAAGAGGGGAACAGTTATCCTCTTCATTCAGAGGGATGGATAAGTTTAGAATGAGTTATTGTATTTACTTGTTAGTATAGCTACTTATTTGCTGCTCCTCTGAGTCTGCTTTGTCATTAGGTGACTGGGATGTGGTAGGAGGTGCCAGCAGTATAAGTACAAGTGACTTCAGAATTCTGACATGCCCAGTCTCCATGCTGCGAGAGGAGGTGCTCTACCCAGAGGTGAGGGGCTGGACTGGAGTTCCTCAAGGAACAACAATTAGCAAGTAAGTCTAATTTCTCTTTTTCTCTGAACCAGAGCCTGATTTTAACACCTTCCTGTTTTTAGAAACTGCAGAGATTGGGAAATCTCTAGAAGGTACCCTTGAGCTAGGGTGTTGAGGCCACTTGGCAATAGTGATCATAGCATGATTGCGTTTGATTTAATAAGTGGAGGAGGGATGGTAAGGAAATCCACAGTACTACCTTTTAACTTTCAAAAGGGAGACTGTGATAAAATGAGGAAAATACTTTAAAAAAAACTAAAAGGAGCAGTTGCAAAGGTTAAAGACTTACGTCAAGCTTGGGTGTTGTTGAAAAATACTATCTTGGAAGCCCAGACCAGCTGTATTCCACGCTTTAAGAAAAGTGGAAGGAAGTTCAAAACACTGCCAGCATGGTTTAAAGGTGAGGTCAGAGAGGCTGTTGTTGCCAAAAAAGCATCTTTCAGGAAATAGAAAAAAGAGCGAAATGATGAAAACTGGAAACAGCACAAGCACTGGCAAGTTAAATGCAAGTCATTGATAAGGCAGGCAAAGAGAGAATATGAGAAGAAGCTTGCTGCGGAAGTAAAAACGCACAATAAAGACTTTTTCAAGTATATTCGTAGCAAAAAAACTGTGAGAAAGTCAGTTGGACCATTAGATGATAGAGGAGTAAAAGGGGAACTAAGAGGGGACAAAGCCATAGTGGAGAGATTGACTGAATTCTTTGCTTCGGTCTTTACTGAGGAAGATGTATGGATGTTACCCATGACTGAAGTGGTATTTAAAGGTGATACTGCAGAAGAATTGAAGGAAATATCGATACATCGGGAAGATGTATTACAACTGTTTGATAAACTGAAGAGTAGCAAATCACCTGGACCGGATGGTATACATCCAAGGGTGTTGAAAGAACTGAGATATAAGATTGCAGACCTGCTATTAGTAATCTGTGAACTATCATTAAAATCATCTGTAATACCTGAAGATTGGAGGATGGCCAATGTAACGCAACAGCACAGTTTATAAAATCAAATTATAACTAATTTTTATTTTGTTAGAAACTGCATTATGGCTCTTGCTTTTTCTTTTTCAACATATATATCATCAAAAAAGGGTTCCAGGGGTGATCCGAGAAACTACAGACCGGTGAGCCTGATGTCAGTACCGGGAAAAATGGTAGAAACCATCATAAAGAACAAAATTACTGAACATGTAGATAGTCATGGCTTAATGGGAGACAGCCAACATGGCTTTAGACAAGGAAGATCTTGTCTTACTAATCTGTTATGTTTTTTTGAAGGTGTGAATAAACAGGTATACAAAGGTGAGTCAGTTGATATAGTGTATCTGGACTTTCAGAAAGCCTTTGACAAGGTCCCTCATCGGAGACTTTTGGGAAAACTAAAAAGTCATGGGATAGGAGGCAGTGTACTATTGTGGATCGGGAAATGGTTAAAAGATAGAAAGCAGAGGGTAGGGATAAATGGCCAATTTTCCCATTGGAAAAAGGTGAATAGTGGAGTACCCCAGGGATCTGTGTTGGGTCCGCTGCTTTTTGACATATTCATAAATTACCTGGAAAAGGGAATAACATCTTGACATGAAATCTCACATAAGCAACATAGTCAAAGCTGTTTATTTCAAAATCCGTTCACTCAGACATCTGCGCTCCTTACTGGACCCAGATGATTTCTGGACAATATTCCAAGCACTGATCCTGCCTCATTTTGATTTTGCCAATTCCATTCTACAAGGTCTCCCTCAATCTACACTGAACCCGTTGCAACTGGCCATGAATGCCGCAGCAAGGGTCCTCCACGGAGTCTCCAGAAGTGACCATGTGACCCCCATTCTAAAGCAGCTTCATTGGCTACCTATACACGGAAGGATCATATTCAAGACCTTACTTCTCTCATTCAAGGCCATCAATTCCCTCTCCTCTATGGCACTTTCTGAGCTTATCCACTCAGTGTCCCCCAACAGATCCAGAAGATCAACAACCCTAAATCTACTGATAACCCCGAAGTCCCTAACTAAATGCAACAACACAACGGCAAATAGGGCTTTCAGTCTGTACGCCCCCAAATGCTGGAATGCACTACCACCAGACATCCGAGCTATTGTAGACCTATCTCAATTCAGGAAGGCAATCAAATTTCACCTCTTCCTCCAATACTACCCAGCCAGCAACCGAGTCTAAGTAATATTCCCAGCCTCCTTCCTGCAGATCAGGCGCATACAGTCTTAAAGTGATTACTGGACTTCATTTAGATTCTTGTAATTATCATTTCATGTATTCACCTCAACCCTGTTGTTGCAATTTATTATCTCTGTATATAGTTCAACCCTGTTTGCCAAGTTGTTACTCCTTTTCCTTGTAAAACCAAACAGAATGTTGTATTGGTCGTTTTGTTATATTGTAAACCGCGCTGATGCCGAATAGTGCGGTATATAAGCAAATGTAATAAATAAATAAATAAAATAACGAGTGAGGTTATCAAATTTGAAGATGACACAAAACTTTTTAAAGTTGTTAAAACTCATGACGATTGTGGAAAATTGCTAGGGGATCTTGATAAATTGGAAGACTGGGCATCCGAATGGCAGATGAAATTTAATGTGGACAAGTGCAAAGTTATGCACCTAGGAAAGAACAACCCAAACTATGTTTACACAATGCAAGGTTCCACATTAGGAACCACCACCCAGGAAAAAGATTTAGGCGTCATCATGGATAACATGTTAAAACCCTCCGCCCAGTGTGCAGCGGCGGCCAAGAGAGCAAACAGAATGCTAGGTATCATAAGGAAAGGAATGGAAAATAAAACAAAGGCTATTATAATGCCTCTGTATCGTTCCATGGTGCGACCGCACCTTTAATATTGTTTCCAATTCTGGTCGCCGTATCTTAAAAAGGATATAGCGTTATTAGAAAAGGTTCAGAGAAGAGCCACCAAAATGGGAAAGGGGATGGAAGGATACCCCTATGAAGAGAGTCTAAGAAGGTTGGGGTTCTTCAACCTGGAAAAGAGATGTCTGAGGGGAGATATGATAGAAGTCTATAAATTAATGAACGGAGTGGAACAGGTAAACGTAAATCGATTGTTTACCTCATCACAATATGGAAAGACTAGGGGACATACAATAAAGCTACAGGGTAAACTATTTAAGACTAATAAGAGAAAATATTTTTTCACTCAACGTGTAATCAAACTCTGGAATTTGTTACCAGATGATGTAGTAAAAGCTGTTAGTGTAGCTGGGTTTAAAAAAGGTTTGGACAAGTTCCTGGAGGAAAGGTCCATAAACCATTATTAAAAGGGACCCAGGATATCACTGCTTGACCCAATACAAGCATTGAGGAACCTGTGTCTTTTGGGGGGACTGCTAGGTACTTATGACCTAGATTGGCCACTGTTGGAAACAGGATACTGGGCTTGATGGACCTTGGTCTGACCCAGTATGGCATTTCTTATGTTCTTATGAGCTGGTTAGCTCCGAGGAAATGCCCCTCCCATTTTGGAAGCGGAGAGTCATGAATTCTCTCCACTGGTTCTGGTAGTGCGGATGGTCAGGGAGAAAAGCAAAGTCTTTCCTGCCTCGCTCCAGTTAATGGGGAAGAGCTTTTGCCAAAGGGGGAAGAAAAACCTCTAGGTTTCTCTCCTGAAACAGTCCAGCTTCGGAACTCTGACTTGGAGTTAAAGCACAATGTTTCATTGTTTGTTAATATCAACAGAAGTCAGAAAATTTCAAATCAGCTCACTGTTGTGGGAGACATATTTTCACATAGAGAGAAAACGCAGATAACTGCTCAGCTGGCCAGTTTCTCAGATTGGACTTGTCTATAAAAGACACGAAGTCCAACAACAACTGAGCACAGATCCACGTGCTGACAAGACAACCAGTCCAAAAAAAAAACGTGGACAACAAAGGAAGGAAGAAATTACTTTTATTGGTCACTATAAGCCATTGGCCCGACACAGGCCGTGTTTCGTTATGCCTTCATCAGGGGCTGGCTTTACTAAAACATGAAAACAATTAAATAAAACATAAATATGAATGAAACAATTCAAATTAGAACATTTTTGCAACCTTAAAAGGCCTTTAAATGAACTGTCTTATCAATATTAACATAACTTTTAAAACATGTATAAAGAACTAAAAAATAAAATTAGTTTAGACACGCACAGGAAACGTATAAAGTCAGAATAAGCAGAAGAGAAAACTTACATGAATACTTTGAACTAATTTGATTTAAACCTTAAAAAACATAATGCATAATATAAAAAACATACTACTATATATACTTATGTTTTCAAATACATCCTATACTACTAAGAGATTCAAAAAATATATATGTATGACCCGTATGTATATCACTATTGATAACTAGTTAAAAATGAAAGCTTTTGTGATGCTACATGAAATAATGTTGCAAAGAGAAAATGCTGCACGAAAGAAGAAATCAGTGAAATCGCTAAACCCGCGTATGTTTTTAATGCCATGATATGGTTATTCGGCTTGACTAAGATTTCTACAGGGTTATTGTAAATATCACCTTTAAAATAAATGAAAATTACCAGTATGGTCAGCAGAACAAATAAAAACATATGATGCATATGTTAATTTTGGATGTTCTTCCAACATAGAATTGTATCCGCCAAAAAGGCCGACGTTATTGCGCTACAAAAAAAGGATCTAAATTTCATCACGAGGGTAAAATGTACTTACATCATGGGACCACTTATTATAGTTCAATTACAACCTTCTCATATAACACCTATACTATAAATTGATAAAATAATTAAAATGAATTTAAAAAGGAGGAAGGGGAACCTGCCATCATGATTCAAGAAAAAGGACAAACGTCTAGGATTTTAAAAAACAAACTGATATGCTAGTCATTGCCAAAGCAAGACAATGGAGGAGCTAATGGTGCTCTCTCTTAATACTTTATAATTAAACAATACACCCAACTTTTCTATACTAAAGTTTTTAAATAAACAAAAAAACCTGGGCACATTTACACTTGGTACTGCTCAATGTACAATATTTTCTAGTATTGAAGGAGTCACCTATCATCTTTTATATCCCATTGTGAAACTATGTGCTTTCAGATTTGACTCGCTTGATGAGTTTTAAGATCAGATACAAACTATAATGCTGAAGAAAACATGTAAATATTAACTTACATTTGACAGGATTGGTCTTTAAAACTTAAATAATAACGTGCCTCACTTATGCAGACGGATGCTCTAAGCAGCGATGCCGGCGTATGTGCTCTATAGAGGAGAGACCGTGTATACGGGGGCGTATTGTTAAATTGCCGTGTAGAATGAATGAAAAAACAGTTACAAATCACGAAATCTTATTCTTGCCATACTCTTATCGTTTTTGCAATGTACAGAATCTAATTATCTAATACTAGAGGAAAAATTAGACTTTGACTTACATTTGACAGAACCACTGGCATTACTCGACTTGTTTTAAACGGCTACTCTGACCAAAGCCGCCGGAGTCTGCGCTCTAAAAAGGAGAGACAGTAAGTACGGGAAATGTTAATGAGATGACGTGTGAGACTAACTCAGATCCCGTTTAAAACCAAAGGGTATACATCCTATTCATGCCCTCATTTTGTCAATATTTATTAAAATACCTATGCAGAATAAAGAGCATGCCCCTTCAACCAAAGGATTACATTAATTTATTATACCTGTATATCCAAGTAGAGGCATAACTCCTATCTGACTCGTAAAAAATATATATAAAATAAAAGTAAAATATTTAATGTTATAACCACCAATGATATGGATTCCACACTTTTTGTTCTTTGATGTAATTAGAAAGGCTCAATATAAAATATGTTATACTGAAAAAGGCGATTAAAAAGTATATTAAATTAAGGTTATGAATACATATAAACTTTTATTCTACTTATTCCTCTTGACCAAAAAAAACGGACAGGTTACCTTCAACTATTCTAATGTTACTGATGATAATTATCAATGTGTACACTACAAACACCTAGGTTTTAAAAGGTGACAATTATATTATTATTTTAAAAAATCCTTCAATATGTGTAAAAAGATGGCTCTTCTTATGCCCTTAAACCAGAGTGAACATGCCACTGGAGTGTGAGTGAAAACAGGCCACTTACTAAAAATGTAAAGGATACCTCTCTTATCTACATTGTTTAGAAATAAACGAACTACAAGAAAACCGACAGATCTCTGTCCATATTTAATCCATTGGGATGTAAACTATTTAAGGCGAAAATATATTGTTCTTCTAAACGCCGCATGGTTTTCTCCACATCTCCCCCTCTCCAATTAATTTTTACTCTTTTGATGACAAAAAATTTCAAGTCAGATATTTTATGTGTTAATTCTTGCCAGTGGTTAACCAGAGGTTTATCCACCACCTCTCTTTTAATACAACTCCTATGCTCTATAATTCTGTTCTCCAGGACCAAGCAGGAAGTCAGTCGTCACATATGGGTGACGTCGGTGCCGATGGAGCCGTTGTGTGGAGCATTTCCCCAGCTTTCAAGGAAAGCCTTTGGGAATGCAGTGCGCATGCGCGGTCCCTTTCCCGCCCAAGGGTGCCATCTTGCTCAGGCTTCTTTTTTCTGAAGAGCCTGACGGACCTGAGTTCGTGTCACCCGGTAAAAATGTGATTTTCTTCAGTTTTTTTGTAGTTTTACTCGGTTCGATGCCGGTTCCCCTTCCCTCCTGGGCCCGGTACACTGGTATCGAGCCTGGAGTTACTTTTTCAGTTTTTGTCCTTCGAGACTAGCGTTCGCGCTTTTTTGTGTTTTTCACTGGCAGCCCCGTCTTTTGACCTCGCAGGGGCCCTTTTCCCCCCGATGGCTGCCAGCGGGTTCAAGAAGTGTGATCGGTGCAAGAAACTTATGTCTCTCACCGACACACATGACTGCTGCCTCCAATGCCTCGGGCCCGACCTTGACCCGCTGGCCTGTGGCCCATGCGGCAAGATGTCATCAAAGGCGTTGAGCCGTCAACATCAGCGTGAAAGAATCTTTTCTGACTCCGCGTCTGGCCGGGCCCGGACTACGTCAGAGGCCTCGACATCTTGGGAATCCGATCCCAAGCACCATCGAGGCTTCTCTGAGAGGGTTCTCCTTCTCGGGAACACAGAAGGAAGAAAAAGCTCATGAGGGCGACGTCGGTGGACGCTCCTGGCTCCTCGAGGGCCAGGTCACATAGCCCCAACCGACGCCCTGGGCTTCCAGAGTCCGAGAGGCCTTCGAAGTTACCTCGTGTGGAGCCGGAGTCTCCGAGTCACGTGACTGTGGTTGTCCTCGTGGACTCCGACGTCGGGCCTGGCGCCATCGGGGCCCGAGTCGGGGGCTGATGAGTCTCCCGAGCTTGGACTCAGGTTGACGGCCTTGGAGAGCAGCTTGGCTGCCTTCAAGGAGCAGCAGCGGGTGCTGATCGCCGGTCTGACTGGTGCATCTGCCCCGACCACCGGGACCTCAATGTCCAAGTCGACCCCAGAGACCGAGCCGATCCTCGAGTCGATGAAGTCTCGAGTCGATCCTCGGTCAAGATCCCCCTCGACCTCCCGTGCAGGGCTGTCGTCGATGCCGATACCCTCAGCATCGGGGCGGGTGGCATCGAAGCCCACATGGCCTTCTCAGAGGAATCGGCATGGGAGACGGAGGACGAGGAGTAACTTCGGACTCACCGGAGTCCAAGCCTCGGAGACGGTCCCCCACGGAGGATACCCGGTTCTCGGACTTCGTGAGGGACATGGCCAAAGCTTTGGCCTTCCCCACGGATGCCGAGGAGGAGCCTCAAGCCGAAGAGCTCGAGGCACTCCAGTATGACTCTCCGCCTAAGGAGGCCTTTACTGTACCGGTTCCTCCAATGCTGGAACGGCTGCTCTTCCGCATGTGGGAGGCACCGGCCTCAGTGCCGGTTCTTAGCAAACGGGTCGATTCCATCTATAAAGTCCGTAAGAGCCCTGGGTTCCAGAAGGCACAGCTACCGCACCACTCCATGGTTGTGGAATCGGCCATGCATCGTCTGAAGAGTCAGAAGATGCAGTCCTTGGTGCCACCCGGCCAGGAGGCCTGGAACCTGGATGCCCTCGGTAGAAAGTGCTTCCAGGGCTCTATGCTGTCTTGCCGTGTCCAGACTTACCAGCTGTACATGGGCATGTACCTCCGAGACCTAGCGAAGGAAATTGCCGGGTTCTCAGCTGGCCTCTCCGAGGAACCTTTGCAGAGGTTCAAAGCTTTGTCATCGGGGATCCGAGAGTGCTTGAAGTTTATCTCTCAAGCAGCCTATCATAGCTTTGAGGCTTCGGCCCGGGTAGCCACGGCCGGCATCGGTGCACGACATCAGGCCTGGCTACAGTCATGAGATCTGGAGCCTTGGGTACAGGACAAATTGGTCGATGTCCCTTGCCGAGGTGAGAACCTGTTTGGCAAACCCATGGCTGAAAAGGCTGCAGAAATGGAGACTGACACTCTCACCAGTACAAGGCTGTCCAGAAAGACCTCTGCCCCTTCTCAGAAAAAGAAGGGCTTGGGGAAGAAGCCCTTTTTCCCGAGGAAGGGTACTGCCTACAAATCATACCCTCAATTCCAGGCCTTTACAGCTCCCCGGCAGGGTCAGCAGGCCAAGGGGCAGGGACATGGGCCCCGTAGGCAGAAAACCCCCAAGCCCCCAGCTCCGGCTCCTGCACAGCAGGGAGCGGGGTTTTGACTCCCACTGCATAGCCTCTCCTCCACAGCCGGCTCCACTCAGCACAGGAGGCCGGCTGACACTGTACGCCCACAGGTGGTCAGCCATAACAGGGGATACCTGGGTACTGAGCATAGTTCAGAAGGGCTACTTGCTCCACTTCAACCAGTTACCTCCCTCCTATTTTCCAGGGGAGCCTTCAAGACTCCCTCTGCACAGGAACCTCCTCCTTCAGGAGTTGGCAAGTCTTCTAAAGGAGCAGGCGGTGGAACCGGTGTCTCACCACCTGCAGGGGCAAGGCTTCTATTCTAGGTACTTTCTGGTACCAAAAAGGACTGGAGGCCTCAGGCCCATCTTAGACCTGCGAAATCGCAACAAGTTCCTGGAGAGGGAAAAGTTCAAGATGCTTACCCTTGGGATACTGCTGCCCTACCTCCAGGAGGGAGATTGGCTATGCTCCTTAGACCTAAAGGATGCTTATACTCACATCCTCATTCATCCAGACCACAGACAGTATCTCAGATTTGTAGTGGGAGGAAATCATTTTCAGTACAGAGTACTTCCATTTGGCCTAACCTCCACCCCCAGGGTTTTCACCAAATGCCTGGCGGTGGTGGCGGCCTATCTCAGAACCCACGGCATCTTTGTCTTTCCATACCTGGACGACTGGCTCATCAGGGGTTAGTCTCCACAGGAGACCAGACAAGCCACCCTTCGCACTGTATCTCTTCTCCAACATCTAGGCTTTGTCATAAACTTCGCAAAGTCCACTTTGCTCCCCTCACAGAACATAGAGTTCATAGGGGCCAGACTAGATGCCCTTCAGGCAAAAGCTTATTTGCCCGAGGACAGGGCCCACAGGCTGATGGACTTGGCCAAACAGTTCCAGAACGGTTCTCTGGTCTTCACCAGACACTTCCTGAGACTCTTAGGCCACATGGCATCCACGGTCCATGTAACTCCGAATGCCCGTCTGCACATGCGGCCTGCTTAGTGGTGCCTCAGAGCTCAGTGGGTGCAAGCCACAGGAGACTTACGAGACAAAGTAAGGGTGTCCAAACTGCTAGTGGACTCCCTGCGGTGGTGGCTACATCTCCCAAACCTTGTCAAGGGAGTGCCTTTTCAAGTGCCGCCACACACACAGGTACTGACAACAGATGCTTCCTTGCAGGCTTGGGGTGCGCATTGCCAGGGTGCATGCACTCAGGGCCTCTGGTCTCCTTGGGAGGCCACACAGCAGATCAATCTGTTGGAGTTGCGAGCTATCCGCTTGGCTCTACAGACTTTCTCTCACGTCCTCTCTCACCAGTCTGTCTTGGGTCAGACAGACAATCGAGTAGCAATGTTCTATGTGAACAAGCAGGGAGGTACAGGCTCCAGGCTCCTGTGTCAGGAAGCACAAGCTCTCTGCTCCCTGGCAGTCAAACAAGGCATGTTTCTCAAAACAGTTTATCTACCTGGCCAGGAGAATTATCTAGCGGACAGGTTAAGCAGGATTCTACAGCCGCACGAATAGCACTTGAATCTGCTAGTGGTCCAACAGATCTTTCTAAGATGTGGTCTTCCGACCATCGATCTCTTTGCGAGTCCACTGAACAGTCAGCTACCCAGGTTCTGTTCCAGACAACCGCATCCTCTGAGAATAGCTGCAGATGCGTTCCTAATCCCTTGGTCTACGGGCCTACTGTATGCGTTTCCTCCCACGCCTCTAGTGGCCCGAACCTTGTTCAAGGTTCTTCAGGACAAGGCCTCGGTGATTCTGGTAGCCCCCAGATGGCCGAGGCAACCGTGGTTTCCACTCCTTCTGCAGTTGGCGGTGGACACCCCACTCCCTCTGGGGGTGCAACCCGATCTCCTGTCTCAGGACCAGGGATCTCTACTGCACTGCACCCCAACCTCAAATCCCTCAATCTGATGGCCTGGCTGCTGAAAGGATAGTTTTAGCCCCCATACTTTTACTTAGGGAAGTGGAAGAGGTGGTGTTGGCCTCTAGGAGGCAATCCACCCAGAAGTCTTATGCCCTCAAGTGGCGTAGGTTCTCCACCTGGTGTGCTCAGCGCCAGGAGGATCCTTTTTCGTGCCTGGTACCAGTGGTACTGCAATATCTGCTTCACCTGTCGGACCTAGGCCTTAAATCCAACTCTGTTCGGGTTCACCTCAGTGCCCTAGCAGCGCACCACTCACCGGTGGAGGGACAGTCTCTGTCAGGCCACACCTTGGTGTCCCGCTTCCTCAGAGGCCTGCTTTTGCCCAAGCCTCCGATTCGTCCACCTGCCACTGAGTGGGATTTGAATGTGGTCTTGCAGCAACTTACTCGCCCACCGTTTGAGCCTATGGCTACCTGTCCTTTATGCTTCCTTTCTTGGAAGGCGTTTTTGGTAGCTCTTACCTCGGCCAGGCGTGTGAGTGAACTCTAAGCTCTGGTTTCCGATAGACCATACACACGGTTCTATAGGAACAGAGTGGTCTTACGGACTCATCCTAAGTTCCTTCCAAAGGTTGTCTCCTCTTTCCACCTCAATCAGGAGGTGGTTCTTCCAACATTCTTTCCCAGGCCGCATGCCAGCCGGGCTGAAACAGTCTTGCGTACCGTGGACTGTAGAAGGGCGTTGTCTTTTTACATAGATCGTACGCAGGGGCATCGAAGGACTGCTCAGCTCTTCATATCTTTTGACCCTAATAGACTGGGGTTACCTGTCTCTAAGTCTACGTTGTCCATTTGGGTAGCAGATTATATTGCCTGGGTGTACAGGGCAGCCGGCCTCTCCTTGCAGGGTCGAGTCACGGCCCACCATGTCAGGGCGAAAGCCGCATCAGTAGTTCATCTCCACTCTGTTCCATTGGCAGGCATCTGCCGGGCTGCTACTTGGTCTTCAAACCAAACTTTTGCGGCCCATTACTGCCTCGAGAGGGAGTCCCGAAGGGACAGTGCTTTCAGACAGGCGGTACTCCGTAATCTCTTTGAGATTTAGGCAACTCCTACCCTCCGGCCCTTGTGTTGGGCTACCGTACGGGGGCGTTCTCAGAGAAGATTCTTGTCACGCATGCTGAGGCTCTAGAGGGAGCTAATTTTTCAGCTTTGGGTTCCCGGTAGCCTAGAGCTGGGGAGTCCCATATGTGAGGACTGACTTCCTGCTTGGTCCTGGAGAAAGAGTAGTTACTCACATGTAACAGGTGTTCTCCAGGAGCAGCAGGAATCAGTCCTCACTACCCTCCCTCCTCCCCTGGAGTTGCAGTCATATACTTTATTTTGTTTTTTTGCTGTCTTTTAGCTATGTCATCAGACTGAGCAAGATGGCACCCTTGGGCGGGAAGGGGACCGCCCATGCACGCTGCATTCCCAAAGGCTTTCCTTGAAAGCTGGGGAAATGCTCCGCATGGGGGCTCTGTCGGTGCCGCCGTCACCCATATGTGAGGACTGATTCCTGCTGCTCCTGGAGAACACCTGTTACAGGTGAGTAACTACTCTTTATGGATAGGGCGAGTAGTCATCCCTATAAATAACTTGTTGCATGGGCATTGTATTACATAGATCACATGGCTTGTGAGACAATTGGAGAAATCATCTATATGAAAGACGCGTCTACTTATGGGGTGGATATATTGTTTCTTAATTATTAAAACATGGATACATACCGAGCAATGGCCACATTGGAAATGACCTTTGCATTTCGAGAGGAATTTGCGTTCAGTAATTGCAGATGGCACAAGCATATTCTTTAAATTAACATTGCACTTATGGGCTATTGTTAATTTTAGATAGTGGAAGCCTGGAAGAGTTTGAATCAAATACCAATGTTGTCTTATTATTTTTGCTACTAGACTTTGCTACTACAGGGAGGAGTGGTCTAGTGGTTAGGACAAGGTACTTCAGGCTGGAGGGCCGGGGGTTAAAGTCCCACCTGGGGACAGCAATCTCAGGCCGGAGGGACTGGGATTTCTAGTCCTATAGGCACTCCTTGTGGTCTTGGGCAAGCCACTTAACCCTCCATTGCCCATGTTCCCTGTAAGTATTAACGTATGTGTGTCATATCCCCTCGTGTTAAATGTATCCCCCAATTGACCGCTTTGACCCGGTGAAAAGCGGAATATAAATACAGCTAAATAAATAAAAATAGACGTGATTGATAAGAGTATAGTAAAGGGCACACTATGCCAACACCACTGTCTGTTTTCTTTTGTTGTAATAAATCTTCACGAGGGTATTCATAAGCTCTATTGCAAGCTTGGATCATTATTAGAGCCAATTTCACAACTGGTGGATGTCTTTTTACGGCCCTATGTTCAAGATATGTGGTCTTACGTTCGGGATTCTGCACATGTCATTCATATTCTTTCTTCCATGCAAGAATTTGATTCGTTGAATTTAGTTACACTTGACATAGAATCACTATACACTAATATACCACAGAGGGATGCTTTGAAAATAGTGGAACAATATCTATGCCATAGACAGACACATAGGCGCATCCCTACGGCATTTTTAATAGATCTAGCTCGTATGGCCCTTTGTGAGAATTATTTTTGTTTTCAAGGATTATTTTACAAACAGGTTAAAGGAGTTACCATGGGTTCTTCCATGGCCCCAGACATCATGAATTTATATGTTTTTAATTTTGAAGAGAATTACATAAAGATTAGCCCATTTAAAGCTAATATAAAATTATGGATTAGATATATAGATGATATCTTTATCCTGTGGGATGGAACTGTAGATCTCCTAGCGGAGTTCAATGAATGGATTAACACATGCGATGACAATTTACGGTTTCAAGTCACTTTTGATGAATATCAGATTCCGTACTTAGATTTACTTATCAAAAAGAATGATGAGAGATTCATTACCACACTTTATAGAAAACCCACAGACAGAAACCAATTACTTCATTATAATAGTTTTCACAATTTATCACTTAAGCACAATTTACCTGTAGGTCAGTTCTTAAGAGCCCGTAGGATATGTACTACTGATCAGGATTTTAAAAAACAGGCACTTATCATGAGCGATAGATTTAAAGCCAGACACTATCCACAGTATTATATTAATAAAGCTTGCAATAGAGCTTATGAATACCCTCGTGAAAATTTATTACAACAGGCTTCCACGATCTAAAATTAACAATAGCCCATAAGCGCAATGTTAATTTAAAGAATATGCTTGTGCCATCTGCAATTACTGAACGCAGATTCCTCTCGAAATGCAAAGGTCATTTCCAATGTGGCCATTGCTCGGTATGTATCCATGTTTTAATAATTAAGAAACAATATATCCACCCCATAAGTAGACGCGTCTTTCATATAGATGATTTCTCCAATTGTCTCACAAGCCATGTGATCTATGTAATACAATGCCCATGCAACAAGTTATATGTAGGGATGACTACTCACCTTATCCGTAATAGAATTATAGAACATAGGAGTTGTATTAAAAGAGGGGTGGTGGCTAAACCTCTGGTTAAACACTGGCAAGAATTAACACATAAAATATCTGACTTGTAATTTTTTGCCATCAAAAGAGTAAAAATTAATTGGAGAGGGGGAGATTTGGAGAAAACCATGCGGCGTTTAGAAGAACGATATATTTTCGTCTTAAATAGTTTACATCCCAATGGATTAAATATGGACAGAGGTCTGTCAGTTTTCTTGTAGTTCGTTTATTTCTAAACACTGTAGATAAGAGAGGTATCCTTTACATTTTTAGTAAGTGGCCTATTTTCACTCACACTCCAGTGGCATCTCCACTCTGGTTTAAGGGCATAAGAGGAGCCATCTTTTTACACATATTGAAGGATTTTTTAAAATAATAATATAATTGTCACCTTTTAAAACCTAGGTGTTTGTAGTGTACACATTGATAATTATCATCAGTAACATTAGAATAGTTGAAGGTAACCTGTCCGTTTTTTTTGGTCAAGAGGAATAAGTAGAATAAAAGTTTATATGTATTCATAACCTTAATTTAATATACTTATTAATCGCCTTTTTCAGTATAACATATTTTATATTGAGCCTTTCTAATTACATCAAAGAACAAAAAGTGTGGAATCCATATCATTGGTGGTTATAACATTAAATATTTTACTTTTATTTTATATATATTTTTTACGAGTCAGATAGGAGTTATCATGCCTCTAGGATATATGGGTATAATAAATCAATGTAATCCTTTGGTTGAAGGGGCATGCTCTTTATTCTGCAAAGGTATTTTACTAAATATTGACAAAATGAGGGCATGAATAGGATGTACACCCTTTGCTTTTAAATGGGATCTGAGTCAGTCTCACACGTCATCTCATTAACATTTCCCGCGCTTACTGCCTCTCCTTTTTAGAGCGCAGACTCCGGCGGCTTTGGTCAGAGTAGCCGTTTAAAACAAGTCGAGTAATGCCAGTGGTTCTGTCAAATGTAAGTCAAAGTCTAATTTTTCCTCTAGTGTTAGATAATTAGAATCTGTACATTGCAAAAACGTTAAGAGTATGGCAAAAATAAGATTTCGTGATTTGTAACTGTTTTTTCATTCATTCTACACGGCAATTTAACAATACGCCCCCATATACACGGTCTCTCCTCTATAGAGCACATACGCCGGCATCGCTCCTTAGAGCATCCGTCTGCATAAGTGAGGCACGTTATTTAAGTTTCAAAGACCAATCCTGTCAAATGTAAGTTAATATTTTCATGTTTACTTCAGCATTATAGTTTGTATCTGATCTTAAAACTCATCAAGCAAATCAAGTCTGAAAGCACATAGTTTCACAATGGGATATAGAAGATGATAGGTGACTCCTTCAATACTAGAAAATATTATACATTGAGCAGTACCAAGTGTAAATGTGCCCAAGTTTTTTTGTTTATTTAAAAACTTCAGTTTAGAAAAGTTGGGTATATTGTTTAATTATAAAGTATTAATAGAGAGCACCCTTAGCGCCTCCATTGTCTTGCTTTGGCAATGAATAGCATATCAGTTTGTTTTTTAAAATCCTAGACATTTGTCCTTTTTCTTGAATCATGATGGCAGGTTCCCCTTCCTCCTTTTTTAATTCATTTAATTATTTTATCAATTTATAGTATAGGTGTTATATGAGAAGGTTGTAATTGAACTATAATAAGTGGTCCCATGAAGTAAATACATTTTACCCTCGTGATGAAATTTAGATCCTTTTTTTGTAGTGCAATAACGTCCGCCTTTTTGGCGGATACAATTCTGTGTTGAAAGAACATCCAAAATTAACATATGTATCATACGTTTTTATTTGTTCTGCTGACCATACTGGTAATTTTCATTTATTTTAAAGGTGATATTTACAATAACCCTGTAGAAATCTTAGTCAAGCCGAATAACCATATCATGACATTGAAAACATACGCGGGTTTAGCGATTTCACTGATTTCTTCTTTCGTGCAGCATTTTCTCTTTGCAACATTATTTCATGTAGCATCACAAAAGCTTTCATTTTTAACTAGTTATCAATAGTGATATACATACGGGTCATACCTATATATCTTTTGGATCTCTTAGTAGTATAGGATGTATTTGAAAGCATAAGTATATATAGTAGTATGTTTTTTATATTATGCATTGTTTTTTAAGGTTTAAATCAAATTAGTTCAAAGTATTCATGTAAGTTTTCTCTTCTGCTTATTCTGATTTTATACGTTTCCTGTGCGTGTCTAAACTAATTTTATTTTTTAGCTCTTTATACATGTGTTTTAAAAGTTATGTTAATATTGATAAGACAGTTCATTTAAAGGCCTTTTAAGGTTGTAATCTTGTTCTAATTTGAATTGCTTCATTCATACTTATGTTTTATTTAATTGTTTTTATATGTTTTAGTTAAGGCAGCCCCTGATGAAGGCATAACGAAACATGGCCTGTGTCGGGCCAGTGGCTTATAGTGATCAATAAAAGTAATTTCTTCCTTCCTTTGCTGTTCACGGTTTTTTTTGGACTGGTTATAAAAGACACGAATCCATTGATCTCCAGGAACAAGCAGGAATGTAGTCATCACATATGGGTATCGTCGGTACCGACGGAGCCTGCGCGGGAACGCTCCCCAGCGTCCAATCAGAAAGTTTTTGGGAGCATCCCCGCCTTTCCCAGCTGCCTCTCTCCAGTTCTTCTTTTTCCGCGGAGCCAGCAGGTCGTGTTCCTGTCACAGCAGAAGAATTCCTTTTTTCTTTCTTTTTTTGTAGTCGCGTCTGCCTTCTTCGACGCTCTACCGGTACCGCCGGTCTTTCTTTTCTTATTTCTGTAAAAAAAAAAAAAAAATCGTATTTTTTCCTCTTCTTCAGGTGCATGCGTCTTTTTGGGCCTTAGGCCCAAAAATTTTTCCTTAACATGGAAAAGCCTGCCTCAGTTTTTAAAAAGTGCACCAAGTGTGGCGGTACCATTTCCGTCACCGACACCCATGAATGGTGTTTAAAATGTTTAGGTCCTGACCATTACATCACGGATTGTGTGTCCTGTGCCATGATATCTAAAAGAGGTCGGCAGAACCGAGCGGCCAAGCTCAGTACCCTGTTTCCCTCTGATGCAGCTTCGGTGGCATCGACGTCTTCCAGGGCTTCTTCTTCCTCCCGTGGATCTCGGGTAACTAAACATAAATCCAGCCGGTCCTCGAAGGGTAGATCTCCTTCTAAGCATCGAGATGCCTCTGGCGTTGCCCTCGAGGATTCTGCACCGGCAAAATTACCCCGGCGGGAGCTTCGGCTTCCAAAGCATTATCGGGGGTCCAGGATGTTCTCGATGGCTCAGCCTCGACAGATCTCCTGGTGCCATGCTCTGGGGTACCAGCGGTCTCCTCCGGTACTGACATCCAGGCATTGACTGTGTCGATAGACCAGAGAGTTCTGGTTATGGAACACAGTCTGGCGGCTCTCCTTGTGGCATCGACACCCTTGGTACCGCGACAGACAACTCCACGGGTACCGGCACTGGCACCGGCATCGGTATCGGTACCGGTACCGATAACATCGGCATCGGTGTTTGTTCTGCCGGTACCCTGTCCTATGATGCCCTCCAGTACTGATTCTCCAGTACCGGTTATTCCCGGTACCGACCTTGGTCGATACGGGTATCGGGCTCTGCAAGAGCATCCGGACAGACGATACTTTGAGTTCTCAGAAGAATCTGAGAATTCTGAAAGTTCTGTTGATGCAGCAATGCTTCTTCCAGAGGAGTCCTCCTCCCCTAAACGCAGGATGTCTCCTCCAGAGGATATGTCCTTCCAGGACTTCATCAGGGAGGTGGCTAGGGGCCTGTCCATTACTGTGGCCCCTGAAACAGAGCCAAGGGCCAAGAAGTTGGAAATTCTACAATATCCCAAAACTCCTAAGGAGGCAGCTACCTTACCCATTCATGAGATTTTGTATGATCTCATGTTGAGGATGTGGGAAACACCTCTTACCACCTCTCCTCATTCTCGTAGATTGGATACTATGTATCGATTCCCTCCTTGTCCTGGATTCCATAAGACTCAGCTTCCTTACCACTCTATTGTGGTGGAATCAGCTATGAGAAGGATCAGAAGTGCAAAAAGGCATGCCTCTAATCCTCCAGGACGTGAGTGCAGAACCCTGGATGCTTTTGGACGTAGAGTCTTCCAGGCTTTCTGCCAGGATCAGTTCCTATAGTCTCTACATGGGAATGTTCCTAAAGGAGGTTACAGATAATTTACAGACTTTAAGTCCTTTCATTTCTGAGGATAAAAGACAGGACTTTCTCACTTGGGTCAAACATGCCCAAGATGTTTCTAAATTTTCCAACCGTGCAGCCTTTGACTGCTTTGAGTGTATAAGCAGAACCTCGGCTATCGCCATAGGTGCACGTAGAATTGCTTGGCTCCAGGCATCTGATCTAGAGCTCTGGGTACAAGACAAATTGGGAAATATCCCTTGTACTGGTGAGAATCTGTTTGGTAAATATTGGCAGGAAAAAGCCAATGAAATGGATGCTGAAAATTCCACCTTGGATAGACTATCCAAGTCCACTGCTGATCCTGTTAGAAAGAAATTGTTCAAGAAACCATCTTTTTCTAAAAAGAAAAGATTTTATCCTGCTTATGTTCAGCAGGCATCTTCTGCAGGTCAGCTTTCAAGGAAACATCAGCAACCACTCAAACAGAAGAAAGCAAAGGCTGCTAGGCCTCCATCAGCCCAGCAGCCTCAGCCTCCTCAGGACCTTTGACTTTCAGCTAGAGAACTTAGCCTTTCTGGTTCTGGAGGGACCAGAACCTTCCACCATTCCAGGAAGGTTATGTCATTTTGCCCCCAGATGGGGGCAAATAACAGCAGAGCATTGGACACTCTCCATCATAAAGGAGGGGTACAAGCTTCATTTTTCAAGCATGCCCCCTCACACAATAGTGAAGCAGTTCAATTCTCCGACCTCTCTCATCAACCTCTTAGGTCAAGAGGTGGCTATCCTTCTTGCCCAAGGGGCAATAGAAGAAGTACCTCTTCATCAACAGGGCACAGGGTTCTACTCCCCTTATTTTCTTATTCCAAAGAAAACGGGGTTACAGGCCTATTGTAGATCTCAGAGAATTTAACAAATTCCGTCAAGGAGAAATTCAAGATGATTTCTCTCAGAGCTCTGCTACCATACCTTCAGAGTCAGGATTGGCTTTATTCTCTAGATCTCAAGGATGCGTACACCCATGTCTTCATCCATCCAACCCACAGAAGGTTCCTTCGGTTCCTTTTTCAAGGAAAGCACTACAAATACAGGGTGCTTCCTTTTGGTCTGGCCTCGGCACCAAGGGTGTTCACGAAATGCATGGCTGTTGTAGCAGCATTTCTACGCACTCTAGGGATATTTGTCTTCCCTTACTTGGACGACTGGCTCATTCGAGCTCCAACACAGTCAGAGGCCAGGACTTCTCTATCCTGCACAATGCGTATCCTTCAGTATTTAGGGCTGGTAATAAACATCCCAAAATCCAGTCTAACTCCCACTCAGTCTTTAGAGTTCATAGGAGCTTTCCTGGATACCACAAGGGTAAGGGCCTATCTCCTCCAGGCTCGTTGCCTTCGGTTGGTGCAGTTAGCTTCTCAAGCAGCGCTAAAGCCTCATCTAACTGCTTGAGAAATGTTGCAACTACTAGGCCACATGGCATCCACCGTGCATGTGGTTCCATATGTTCGCCTCCACATGAGGGCAGCTCAGTGGACTTTATCCACCCAATAGACCCAGGCATCAGAGTGCCTGTCAGACAAAATAGCAAACACAAGTCGCCTCATTTCGTCCCTCCAGTGGTGGAAGTCCACTCAAAACCTGTTGCTTGGGTCCCCCTTTCAGCAACCCTTACCCCAAGCAACTCTCACAACAGATGCTTCTCCAATGGGTTGGGGAGCTCATCTACAAGACCTCTCCACGCAGGGCACCTGGTCTCCACAAGAGAGTTGTCTACATATCAATCTCTTGGAACTCAGAGCAATCTTTTTTGCTCTGCGAGTGTTCCACTCCCTGCTCAGCTACAAGACAGTCCTCATTCATACGGACAATCAAGTAGCCATGTTCTATGTGAACAAGCAAGGGGGATCGGGCTCTCTGTCGCTTTGCAACGAAGCTTTGCGACTATGGGCCCTCGCCAGAGAGCATCAGATTCATCTTCTGGCAGTGTATCTTCCAGGCATTCAAAACTCTTGGGCGGACAGACTCAGTTGAGTTCTGCTTCCACACGAGTGGTCTCTGCATGCAGACCAGGTGAACAGGATATTTCAACTTTGGAGAACCCCGGACATAGACCTCTTTGCAAGTCCGTGGAATGCCAAACTTCCCCGGTTCTGTTCCAGAACTCCGGCTCAGGGGGCTCAGGCCAGGGATGCTTTCCTCCTTTACTGGGGTCAAGACTTCCTGTATGCCTTTCCACCCATTCCCCTAATTCCCAAAACCCTGTTCAAGCTTCAGAGAGACAGGGGCCATATGATTCTCATAGCACCACATTGGCCACGGCAAGTGTGGTACCCTCTGCTTTTACATCTCTCTCAAGCTCCCTCCCTGGAGTTAGGGTCTGCTCCAGATCTCCTATCTCAGGAGGACGGAATGTTATGGCATCCTAATCCTCAGTCTGGCATCTCAGGGCTTGCTTGCTGAAGGCCTAGATTTCCAAGTTCTTAATCTTTCTCAGCAAGTGAAAGATGTTCTTTATGCTTCCACAAATCCTTCCACTAGACGCTCTTATGCTTTCAAGTGGAAAAGGTTTACCGTTTGGTGTTCGGAAAAGGGTCTTAACCCTCTTGCGATACCTCTGGAATCTTTGCTGGAGTATCTCCTTCATTTATCTAATGCAGGCCTTAAGACAAATTCAGTAAGAGTCCATTTGAGTGCTATTGCAGCTTCCCTTTAGTCTCTAAATGGACAACCTATTTCCTCTCATCCTCTTATAGAGGCCTTCTTCTAACTAAGCCTCCCATTAGGCCACCACCGGTGGCATGGGACTTAAACCTGGTTCTCGGGCAGCTCATGAAGCCACCTTTCGAACCTTTAGCTACCACCTCCTTGAAATTCCTTTCTTGGAAGGTTATCTTTCTCATTGCAATCACATCAGCACGCCGCATTAGTGAGTTGCAAGCGCTAGTAGCTAATCCACCTTATACAAGGTTCCATCATGACAAGGTAGTCCTTAGGACTCATCCACACTTTATGCCTAAGGTGGTGTCGCCTTTTCATCTGAACCAAGCGGTCTACCTACCTGTGTTTTTTCCAGGGCCTCATGCATCAAATGCAGAGAGGAATCTTCATACCTTGGACTGTAAAACAGCTCTAGCTTTTTACTTACAAAGAACACAGCAACATAGAAAGTCCTCTCAACTATTTTTGTTGCTTTTGATCCTTCTCGTTTGGGACTTCCAGTCTCCAAGAGAACACTATCTAACTGGATTGCTCACTGTATTTCCTTCCCCTATCAGAGTAAGAACCTTTCTCTGGAGGGCCATGTCACAGCTCACAATGTGAGAGCCATGGCAGCCTCAATGGCTCATCTGCACTCTGTGTCTATCGACGACATCTGTCGAGCAGCCACTTGGGCCTCGGTTCATACCTTTACAGACCATTACTGCTTGGACAAGGACTCCCGCCAGGATGCCTTGTTTGGTCAGGCTGTTCTCAAACACCTGTTCCATACCTAATCAACTCCTACCCACCATCCCTGGTAGGATGCCAGAGATCCATGGGGGGAAGTGGAGCCCTCTTCAGGGACACACAACTTCTGGGGTCTCTCTCTGGCACCTAAAGCTAGGGAGTCCCCATATGTGAAGACTACATTCCTGCTTGTTCCTGGACATAGCATAGTTACTCACCTGTAACAGGTGATCTCCGTGAACAGCAGGAGTTTAGTCCTCACAACCCACCCACCTCCCCTAGGAGTTGTATCTCTCTATCTATCTCTTTCCTTTCCCTCTCTCTCTCTTTGTCTCAGCTTTAAAACTCATCTGGAGAGAGGCAGTTGGGAAAGGCGGGAAGGCAGCAGGCAGGCGCTGTGGGATGCTCCCAAAAGCTTTCTGATTGGACGTTGGGGAGCGTTCCCACGCAGGCTCAGTCGGTACCGACGATACCCATATGTGAGGACTAAATTCCTGCTGTTCCTGGAGATCACCTGTTACAGGTGAGTAACTATGCTTTCTCTGTGTATCAGGAAGAGCTGGAATATGTACCAGAATCCTTTCCTAAATGCTGTTGAAAGTCAAAGTTTAAAACCTTTCTTCTTGGCATACTGCCAATAAGACCGCTTTCATAGCTGGACAGGAATAATGAATTACCTATCCATACCTGAAAGAAATTTAAAGATGCTTGTAAACAGACTAGGAAAAGTCCCATGCATGCAAGGTTTACATTTTCTGCTGAGAAATCTTGTAGTCAAGAATGCAACAGTCTGAATTTGATTTCAGCTCTTTTCAGTGTGGGAGATTTTGACACTCGGCATGTTTCGCCACTGCTAGTGATGTAGAAATGTTCATGACTTAACTAATCATGTCTTTTTCTTCTCTGTCCATAGGTTCCTGAGAAGAAATTTCTTTGTTAAAATAAAACTGACAGTATTTTATCTTGTTTTAAAGCCATTCCCAAGGGAGTGCATACAGAAAGAATGTACATTTCTGAGGTCACCTGACCACATAAAACAAAGGTTTTGTTTAGTTCCTGTAGGAAACTGACATTAAGGGTTCCATTTGTGGCTACGTTTGGACCAAAGTGAATTTATGAGTACTTTTGAGAGGGAATGTAAGTGTGGTTCTCATTCCATGGACTGAGGAACTTTATTCCACAAGCAATGTCCAAAATTACTAGTAGTTAACTGACAAAAGTTCAGCCTAACTAATTTGCTGTTTGTGAATATTTCCTACACAGCTTTCTACACCTGAAAGGAAAGGTGCAGAGGTTTTGGAGCCTACATCTGAATTAATCTGTCACTACCTAGAACCAGGGGTGGCTCAAGGCAATCTGCTGCCTGAGGCGAAGGATGAGATGGCGCCCCCCCTCCCCCTCCATAGAGGTGGGCAGGGTTTTTTCAGAGCTCCAATCAGGGACTGAACCAAACCAAAAAGCCGATTAGATTATATGGAGGAAATGCAAGATGTTTGCACACCAAGGAACTAAAAGAGCGAGAACCAACAGCACAGTTTATAAAACCAAATTATAACTAATTTTTATTTTGTTATAAACTGCGTTATGGTTCTTGCTTTTTCTTTTTCAACATATATTTTGCATCCACAGAGGGATCAGAGCAGAACCAGGACATTCATCCACAGAACTCAGTATCTTAAAAAAAAAATCTGATTCTGATCATCTCACTAACAGCAAACATTCTCCAGTACCAGGCATATTGTGAACATTAATACAAAACCCTACAACAAAGAGCACATCTACCATACCATACCATATCAGCACCAACTTCCAAAACTCACATAAGAAGCCCATGTAAAAAACTGTCACTGTAAATACTTCAGTGGGCCCTGGCCCCTGGAACATCCATACACCTATTTGAAAAGCTGAACAAGTCAAATTAATACAGTACAGTATAGATCTTTATGTACAAACTCCATGTTAACAGAACACCTGGCCTCAGTCACACACTCAGAACACAGACCCTCACCAAGTACAGAATAAGTAACCACAATCTAAAGTAAAAATAAAAATATGTAGAGAGAATTTAAACTGAAACCCCAAGAAGCCAGACTCCGCATGCAGTGCAACATCACCGTATCTTAAAAAGGACATAGCATAGCATTATTAGAAAAAGTACAGAGAAGAGCCACCAAAATGGTGAAGGGGATGGAAGGCTACTCCTATGAAGAGAGGCTACAAAGGTTGGGGCTCTTCAACCTGGAAAAGAGACGGCTGAGGGGAGATATGATTGAGGTCTATAAATTAATGAATGGAGTGGAGCAGGTAAATGTGGATCAATTGTTTACGCTATCAGAATATAGAAAGACTAGGGGACATGCAATGAAGCTACAGGGTAAACTATTTAAGACAAATAAGAGAAAATATTTTTTCACTCAACGTGTAATCAAACTCTGGAATTTTACCGGAGGATGTGGTAAGGGCTGTTAGTGTAGCTGGGTTTAAAAAAGGTTTGGACAAATTCCTGGAGGAATGGTCCATAAACCACTTTTAAAAAGGGACCCAGGATAATCAGTGCTTGACCCAGTAGAAGCATTGTGGAACCTGTGTCTTTTGGGGATACTGCTAGGTACGTATGACCTAGATTGGCCACTGTTTAAAAGCTGCTCTATCTCCTTTTTAAAGGTTAATGCCAGCAGCCTCGTTCCATCCCGGTTAAGGTGAAGCCCATCCCTTCGGAAGAGCCCCTCCTTTCCCCAGAATGTTCCCCAGTTCCTAACAAATCCAAAACCCTCATCTCTGCACCATTGTCTCATCCAAGCATTGAGACTCCGGAGCTCTGCCTGCCTTTTGGGTCTTGCGCGTGGAACAGGAAGCATTTCGGAGAATGCAACCCTGGAAGTTCTGAATTTCAACTTCCTAACTAAAAGCCTAAATTTTGCCTCCAGAACCTCCCTACCACATTTTCCTATGTCATTGGTACCAACATGTACCAAGACAGCAGACTCCTCCCCAGCACTATCTAAGACCTTATCTAGGTGGCGCGTGAGGTCCGCTACCTTCGCACCAGGCAGGCATGTTACCAGGCGATCCTCACGTCCACCAGCCACCCAGCTGTCTACATGCCTAATGATCGAATCACCAACTATAACGGCTGTCCTAACCCTTCCCTCATGGGCACATGGCCCTGGAGAAACTTCCTCAGTGCAAGAGGGTTTTACATCACCTGGAGGACAGGTCCTAGTTACAGGATCACTTCCTGCCACACCGGGGTGATGCTCTCCTGTCACGTGACCTCTCTCCTCCATGGCAACAGGGATGCTGCCAGACTGGAGGTGGGACTTCAGGACTATATCCCTGTAGGTTTCGTCTATGTACCTCTCTGTCTGTCTTATGTTTTCCAAGTCTGCTACTCTAGCCTCTAGAGAACGGACTCATTCCCTGAGAGCAAAGAGCTCCTTGCACCTAGTGCACACGTAAGACCTCTCACCAACTGGGAGAAAATCATACATGTGACACTGAATGCAAAAGACTGGAAAGCCCCCATCCCGCTGCTGGACTGCTGTCTGCATCTTAGTTTTAAGTTTGTGTTTAGATCTAAGTTCTTTACTTACTAAGGGTTGCTATGGATATGTATACTAATAAAACTGTACCTAATACGTGTAATATACCTTGTTCACCTGAAGCTTAATTAATCTCAGGTCCTTAGTGTATGACTGATTTGGGTAATGAGCTTCTCCTGAAAGCACCTCCTGTCTTCTAAGATGTTTAAGTACCTATAAAGCTACGATTATCCCAGGGGTGGGTGGGTGTGGGGAGGGAAATAACACTTATTAAAAGAGGGCTGCTACACAGTACCCTGTCTTGTGCTGCTGAGGTAAGCTATATTCTGATTTTATTTAAATTATAGCTCTTAGCTGCAGCTAGGCTCTAACTTCTTATGAAATTTAAACTACAAGCTCTCTGATGGGTTCTAAATTTAATCAGGAAGCTCTCTTCTGTGTTTTAAATGTAAGCTAAAAGTACTTTGCTGAAGCTAGGCCCTGAGTGACTATTAAATTTAGACTACAAGTTCTCTGCTGGGTTCCAAATGTAACCGGCAAGCTCTCTTCTGTGTTTTAAAACTAAAAGTACTTTTCTGATGCTAGGCCCTGAGTGACTATTAAATGTAAACTACAAGCTCTCTGCTGGGTTCCAAATTTAACCAGAAAGCTCTCTTCTGTGTTTTAAATTTAAACTAAAAGTACTTTGCTGTTACTAGGCCCTCAGTGACTATTAAATTTAAACTACAAGCTCTCTGCTGGGAATGAAAAGTAACCAGAAAGTTCTCCTGTATGTTTTAAATTTAAACTTAAACTGCTGCTACTAGGCCCTGACTGATTTAACAAAAAATAGTGGGTTCACAGATTAATTAGCTTTAATACAAAGAATTCCTTTTAGAAAATTACCAGAAGTATATACTTACAGTTGCAGATCTCTCTCCAGAAGTAACAGTCCCTTTTTCTAGTCCTTCAAGACTACTCCCCCTTCAGTACAACCCAGGTGTCAGCTCCATTCCAGCCCCTTCCCTCTCCCGCCATATCAGCTCGTTTCTAGCCCCCTCCTTCCCCTGTGTCAGCTCCCTTCCTGCCCCCTCCTTCTGCTGGCAGACCCTCTCAGTATCCACTCTCTTCCAGTCCTATTCTCCCATCCCCCGCCTCAGCCCATTTGTAGCCCTAGCCTCTATCTTTCTTCCAGGGCCAGCAGCATTCTCCTCCCCTCCCTTGTTAGCCCATTTCCAGTCCCAGCCTATTTCCAGTCCTATCCCCCTTATCAGCCCACTCCAGTCCTAGCCCCCATCAGCCCATTACCAGTCCTAACCCCACCAATAAGTCCATTTCCAGTCCTAGCACCCCTAATCAACCCATTTCCAGGCCTAATCCCCCTCCTGATCAGCCTATTTCCAGTTCTAACCCCCCCATCAGCCCATTCCCAGTCCTAGCCCCCCATCAGCCTGTTTCCCATCAGCACCGGTGGGCTCAAATAACAGAGCCGCAAGAAAGGGAAACTCTCCCTTCGCGGTGCTGAAAGGAGAGCTCTGCCAGGGAGGCGGGGGGACCGTGGGGCACTTTATTCTGCTGCTGCTGCGGCTCCGATCTTTTTTTTTTTTTTAAGACCGACTGAGGCAGTCTTTTTGGGGGAAACTTTTGCTGCCCCCAAAAAGTTGCCGCCTGAGGCCACTGCCTCACTCGGCCTCATTATAGAGCCACCCCTGCCTAGAACTGGCAAACCTCCAGAAGTGGCTTTGACTTCATTTTGTACTTAGTTCAAAGTAAAGTAAGATTTTTAACATCTATTTTTAATTGTTCTCTGCAAGAGATCTTAGTTGCTCATTCTGTCTCATGAGACACCAAGCACATACATACTTAGTGAAGTATGGAATATTGGAGCCACACAGAGGACAGCCTTTGGGCCCAAGTGATTTTTCCAAGGTCTCTTCTGTTAATCATACTTTTGATTTTGTGAGCCCATAAATAAAAGACACTTATAGAGAAAAAAGAGAACTCGTGAACCTTTACAGATGCACCACCATCACAGCGCTCCCTGCACGCCGTGCAGGCAACGATCAAAGGAAGCACCTCCCGGCGCCACCATCACAGCGCTCCCTGCACGCCGTGCAGGCAACGATTAAAGGAAGCGCCTCCCAGGGCGCCTGGTGGGCCCGCACCAGAGGGCCTTGCCAGAGGGCCCTTAGGCGTGGCCCTTCGGTGGGGACCAAGACGCTTTAGCGCGCTGCTCCTCCACATCTCGCCGCCTGACCCTATCCAACTTCCTCACGAGGTAAGCACCCCTCTCCTAATGCCACCCACAGCCACTTGACTCCACAGCTACCATCGCTCCCTCATTACCTCTCCCCTGTACTGCAGCTAACCCTCCATTGCACTAATCAGATTACCCACTGCTTGCACTGAACTGGTTACCCACTGCTACCCACTGAACTGGTTACCCACTGCTACCCACTGAACTGGTTTCCTGCTGCTTGCACTGAACTGGTTACCCGCTGCTTGCACTGAACTGGTTACCCACTGCTACCCATTGTTTGCTTAGAAATGTTACCCTTTGTTTGCACAGAACTGCTACCCATTGTTTGCTTAGAACTGTTACCCATTGTTTGCACAGAACTGTTACCCTTTGTCTGCACAGAACTGCTACCCATTGTTTGCTTAGAACTGCTACCCACTGCCTGCTTGTTTGCCTATTACTTGCTACCCATTGTGTGCCTAGAACTTGCTACCCATTGTGTGCCTAGAACCTACTACCCATTGTGTGCCTAGAACTTGCTACCCATTGTGTGCCTAGAACTTGCTATCTATTACCATGGCCCCATACCTCATCGCCCTTCTCTTCCTCATCCTCCCCAACTGCCTCCCCTCTTACCAACACCCTCCCTCCTCCTCCCCCTACCTTCCTCACTTCTCCCTCCGTTCTGCCCCCTAGCCTAGCATCTGCTCCTGAGCTTCTTCACACCGCCCCTTCCTCTCTGAACAGATTACCAAAACGCTTATCCACTCCCGCATTCAACCAGCCCCCCTCTCCTTAAGGCAACCCCACCCTTGCTTCCGCCATACTATCTCCACTTTACCTTGCTCTCTAATACTCCTTCTCTCATCAGGTAATATCAACCCCAACCCTGCCCACCCCCCGATTTCTTTCTCACACCAAAAAAGGTTCCTCACGTACCCTATCTAATCTCATCCACATCCCGCTCCTCCCTCCTTCCGCCCTCCCTCATTCACCCCACAATCACTCATCCATAGATATCAACTCCAACCCTACCCCCAAAAATAATCCCTCACATAACCTACCTGATACCATCAATTTACCCCTCTCTTCCCCTCCCTCATGTCCCTCTTGGAGAGCATACACACCCAGACATACCCACCCACACCCTGCTCCCTCTAAATCTCGGTATTACCCTAGAAATAGACCCCATGCCAGTCTGATAAGAAATCCACATGTAACTTATCCAACCTTATCCATATCCCTCTCCTCCCCCCCCTCCACTCTCCCGTTTTCATGCGCCCTATGGAACGCATGCTCAGTCATAAAAAAACCCACTTTTATTCACGACCTTTTTATCTCTAATGCCCTACACCTTCTTGCCTTGACTGAAACCTGGCTCCCCCCCAGACGACACCGCATCCATTGCCTCTCTCTCCTATGGGGGCTACCAGTTCTCCCATACACCTCGATCTACTGGTCGTGGTGGTGGCGTTGGCCTCCTACTCTCTCCCTCCTGCCAATTCCAACCACTCCCGCCGCCCCAATCACACTCCCCCCTTTCCTTCGAAGTCCACTCCATTCGCCTCCTCACACCACTTCCCCTCCAAGTAGCTGTTATTTATCACCCACCTGACAAATCGAAATCATCCTTCCTCACCGACTTCGGCTCTCTGGCTTTATGGATCCCTCCTCCCCCACTCTTATTCTTGGCGATTTCAATATTCACATCGACAACCCCTCTAACCCCCATGCCTCAAAGTTCCTCGCTCTTACCTCCTCGTTCGACCTCCAACTTTGCTCCACTGCCCCCACATACCTACACGGCCACTGCCTGGACCTAATACTCTTCTCGAATTCCTCTTCCTCAAACTTCCACAAATCAAATCAATCCTTCCCTCATCTGACCATCACCTCTTAACATTTACTCTTCAGCTTCCGCCATCCCAACCTCGTCCTGTCTCCTCCGACCTATTTAGAAACCTTCATAATATTGATCCCCTGACTCTCTCCTCCACCATCTCTCCATCTCTTTCCTCCATTTTATCCTCTGAGTCCGTCGACAAGGCATTATCCTCATACAATGCTACACTATCCTCAGCCCTTGACACTCTTGCCCCTCCCACCCCACGTCCTGTCAAACGATCTACTCCCCAACCCTGGCTTTCACCTACAATTTGTCACCTACGCATCTGCGCCTGTTCTGCCGAACGAGCTTGGTCCAAATCCCGCTCTCCGGAAGACCTTCTACACTTCAAATTCATGCTTAGCTCCTTCCAATCAGCCTTAGCACTTGCCAAACAAGATTACTTCATCCATCTGACCAACTCCCTTGCCTCTGACCCTCGCCATCTCTTTAACACCCTCAACTCTCTCCTCAAGGTCCCCCCGCCCCCTATCCCACCCTCCCTTTCTGTCCAAACCCTTGCCGACTACTTCCACGACAAAATCCATAAGATTACCCTCCAATTCCCTACCCCCTCATCTACCTCCCCTCCTCCCCAATTCTCCTCCCCCATCCATACTCCCTCCGCCACCCTCTCCTCCTTCCCTCTGATCTCTGAAGAAGAAACCGCACTCCTTCTTTCCTCCTCCAAACCCACCACCTGTTCTTCAGACCCTATCTCCACCCATCTCCTATGTTCCATCTCCCTCACCATTGTCCCCTCCATCACTCATATCCTCAACCTTTCACTCTCCACTGCAACTGTCCCCCTCGACTTCAAACAAGCTGTTGTCACACCTCTCCTCAAGAAACCCTCACTTGATCCCATATGCCCTTCTAACTATCAACCCATCTCCCTCCTTCCCTTTTTATCCAAACTATTAGAACGAGCAGTCCACCGTCGCTGCCTCAACTTCCTCACCTCCCAGGCCCTCCTGGACCCACTACAATCCGGCTTCCGTCCCCTACACTCCACTGAAACGGCACTCACAAAAGTCACCAATGACCTGTTCCTGGTTAAATCTAAGGGCCTCTATCCTCATCCTTCTTGACCTCTCTGCTGCCTTTGACACCATTGATCACAACCTTCTCCTCACCACCCTCTCCTTGCTTGGCTTCAGGGACTCCATACTATCCTGGTTCTCCTCCTACCTCTTCCATCACTCATTCAGTGTTTGCTCTGGTGGCTTCTCCTCCTCCCCTACCCGGCTCCATGTAGGTGTACCCCAGGGATCTGTCTTGGGCCCCCTCCTCTTCTCTCTCTATACCCAAGGCCTTGGTGCGCTTATCTCCGCCCATGGCTTTCAGTACCATCTCTATGCTGATGACTCCCAAATTTACCTCTCTGCACCTAATATTTCTCCGGCAACCCAGTCCAAAATCTCTGCCTGTCTTTCGGACATCGCTGCCTGGATGTCTCATCGCCGACTGAAACTGAACATGGCCAAGACTGAACTCCTTGTCTTTCCACCCAACTCCTCCCCCCCCTCTCAGTCCATGTGGATGGATCTACTATCCTTCCTGTTCCCTCCGCCCGCAATCTAGGGGTTATCTTTGACACCTCTCTCTCCTTCTCCGCTCATATCGAGCTTGTTGCTAAGACCTGCCGCTTCTTTCTCTACAACATCAGCAAAATCCGCCCCTTCCTCTCTGAACACACTACCAAAATGCTTATCCACTCCTTAATCTCCTTTCACCTCGATTACTGCAACCTACTCCTCGCTGGTCTCCCCGTGAGCCACCTCCTTCCCCTTCAATCTATACAAAATCACGCTGCTCGGCTAATCTTCTGCCAGCCTCACCATTCCCACGTTACTCCTCTTCTCAAGTCGCTTCACTGGCTCCCTGTCCAAGTCCACATCCAATTCAAGCTTCTCCTACTGACTTATAAATGCATTCACTCTATGGCGCCTCAATACCTCTTATCTCTCATCTCTCCCTACGTTCCCTCTCGGAATTTGCACTCCGCTAACAAATTACTTCTATCAATGCCTTTCACCCGCACCGCGAACTCCCGACTGCGCTCCTTTCACCTTGCTGCACCATACGCCTGGAACAGCCTACCTGCGTCTGTGCGCCAGGCATCCTCCCTGGCCCTCTTCAAATCCAGGTTGAAGACCCACCTCTTCACCGTTGCATTCATATCCTGACTTCTCCAGGACCAAGCATGAAGTCAGTCCTCACATATGGGTGACATCGATGTCAATGGAGCCCCCATGCGGAGCATTTCCCCAGCTTTCTAAGAAAGCCTTTGGGAATACTGCACGCATGCGCGGTCCCCTTCCCGCCTAAAGGTGCCATCTTGCACAGTCTCTCTTTTTCTGTGGAGCCCAACGGACGTCTGTCCGTGTCACCCGGAAAAGTTGACTTTTTTTCTTGCGATTTCTTCGCTGTTCTTCTCCGGTTTGATGCCGGTTCCCCTTCCCGCCGGGTTCAGTACACCGGTATCGAGCCCGTCTTCTATTTTTCGGTTTTTGTCCTTCGTGGCTGGCATTCGCGCCCTTTTTTCCTTTTCCCTGGAAGGCCGGTCCTTCGACCTCACGGGGGCTCTTTTTTCCCCGATGGCTTTCAGTGGTTTCAAAAAGTGTGATCGGTGTAAGAAACTGATGTCTCTCACCGACACACACGACTGCTGCCTTTTGATGCCTGGGACCGGATCATGATCCTAAGGTCTGTGTCCCATGTGGCAAAATGTCCACCAAGGCACTTCGAAGCCGCCAGCATCAGAAAGAACGGATGTTTTCTGACTCTGCCTCCGGCCGGGCCCGGACCTCGTCTGAGGCTTCGACATCTCGTGAGTCTGACCCAGAGCATCGCCGGGGTTCCTCGGACAGGGGGTCCCCCGATCGGGAGCGTAAGAGGAAGAAAAGACTCGTGAGGGCAGCGTCGGAGGAAATCCCTGGTTCCTTGGGGGCCAGGTCTCGGACCCCCGACCGCCGCCCCGGGCCCTTGGAGCAGGATAAGCCGTCCAAGATGCCTCGCATGGAGCCGGAGTCCGCCGGACACGTAAGTCCTGTTGTCCTCGAGGACTCGCCTCCTAGGGAGGCGCCACCAGGGCCCGAGTCGGTAGCTGCTGGGTCTCCTGAGCTTGGACTCAGGCTGACAGCCTTGGAGTGCAGATTGTCTGCCTTCATGGATCAGCAGCGGGTACTGATGGCCAGCCTCGCTGGTGCATCTGCCCCGACCACTGGGACATCGACGTCTAAGTCGACCCCGGAGACCGAGCCGATACTCGAGACCATGACGGCTCGAAGTCGTCCTCGGTCACGGTCACCCTCGACCTCCCGCTCGGGGCTGAGGGCGTCGACGCCGGTGCCTTCGGCGTCGGGGTGGGTGCCGCCGAGGCCCGTGCGGTCGGAGCCTCCGACTCCTATTTGGATGAGTCTGCATGGGAGATGGAGGACGAGGAGTCCCCCGACACCTTCCGGACTCGGTGCGTCCCTTCGGACTCACCGCAGTCCGAGCCCCGGAGTAGGTCTCCTCCGGAGGACACCCGGTTCTCGGAGTTCGTCCAGGACATGGCCAAGGCTTTGGCAATTGCCGCGGACCCCGAGGAGGAGCCTCGAGCTCTTCAGCTCGAGGCCCTCCAGTATGACTCTCCTTCGAAGGAGGCCTTTACTGTGCCGGTTCCTCCGATGCTGGAACGGCTCCTCTTCCGGATGTGGGAGGCACCGGCCTCGGCGCCGGTTTTGAGCAAGCTGGTCGATTCCATCTATCGACTCCGTAAGAGCCCTGGGTTCCAGAAGGCGCAGCTGCTGCACCATTCCATGGTGGCGGAATCGGCCATGCATCGTCTGAAGAGTCAGAAGATGCACTCTGCGGTGCCTCCCGGCAGGGAGGCCAGGAACCTGGATGCCATCGGCAGAAAGTGCTTCCAGGGCTCGATGCTTGCTTGCCGTGTCCAGTCCTACCAGCTGTACATGGGCATGTACTTACGAGACCTGGCGAAGGAACTTGCCGGGTTCTCTGCTGGCCTCTCCGGGGAGCCTTTGCAGAGGTTCCAGACCTTGTCCTCGGGAATCCGGGAATGCTCAAAGTTCATGTCCCGAGCGGCCTACGATGGCTTCGAGGTTTCGGCCCTTGTAGCGGCGGCCGGCATCGGGGCCCGACACCAGGCATGGCTGCAGTCATCAGACCTCGAGCCCTGGGTACAGGACAAGTTGGTCGATGTCCCTTGCCAAGGTGAAAACCTGTTTGGCAAGCCCATGGCCGAGAAGGCTGCTGAGCTCGAAACCGAGCACCTTACTAGGACAAGGCTGTCCAGAAAAACTTCTGCCCCTTCTCATAATAAGAAGGGCTCAGGTAAGAAGTCCTTTTACCTGAGGAAGGCAGCTGCCTACAAACCTTTCCCTCAGTACCAGGCCTCCCCAACTCCCCAGCAGGGTCAGCAGGCCAAGGGGCAGGGACATGGGCCCGGTAGGCAGAAGGCCCCCAAGCCTCCGGCTCCTGCTCCCACTCAGCAGGGAGGGGGTTTTTGACTCCCACAGCATAGCCTTTCCACCTCTGCTGCCCCATCCCTGCACAGGAGGTCGTCTAGCCCTATTTGCCCACAGGTGGCCACCGATTACAGGAGATGCTTGGGTATTGAGCATAGTCCACAAGGGCTATATGCTACATTTCCAGCAGTTACATCCTTCCTACTTCCCAGGAGAGCCTCCAAGGTCTCCTCTGCACACAAACCTCCTCCTTCAAGAACTTCAGGGTCTGCTACAGGTACTTCCTCGTACCAAAGAGAACCGGTGGCCTCAGGCCTATTCTCGACCTCAGGGATCTCAACAAGTTCTTGGAGAAGGAGAAGTTCAAGATGCTTACTCTTGGAACACTTCTGCCCTACCTCCAGCAGGGAGATTGGCTATGCTCCTTAGATCTAAAGGATGCGTACACTCTGTCAGACTGGTGCCTGGGTGAGAATGTTCACAGTCTTGGCAAAGGCATATATCAATATGATTTGCAAGGGATTGTGGGAAATGCAGTCCATTCACACCAGACACAGCCGCTCACAATAATTAGTTGTGCTTGAGTGTAAAGCCAATAAGATATTTATTTATGGGGTTATTTCTCCCAACACAGATATGCTTGGTAGCACATAAAACAGGATACTTGCTTTCAGTGTTAACTTAGAAAAACAAAATCAGGAAAACAACAGTTGAACTTGTCAGGCAATCAAATCAAAAGAATAAAGACCTGGTTGGTAACAAACTGGTCTTTTCTGTAGGCTCTAGCTAATATTTTCTTAGCAGTGCTTTAATAAACAAACAAAACCCACAAAGTAGGGAAAAACTGTTCTTTTCAGGTTAACTTCTTATATCTTCACACATAGACTCAGAAGTGATTTCCTCAGAGCTCACAAGCAATTAGGTAAGGCTCAATTGCTAGCAGTTACCCAGCTGAAACCCCTTAGCTGGCTTGCTTTCTACTGCGTGGCTCAAAATCCTACTCAGGAGCTTTTCTGAGTAGATTAAAGAACAAGTTTGTATTTCTTTGTGATGGTTGTTGTACTTTGTAACAGTAAATTACCAAAGGAGTTTAGACAAAGAGCAATCCATGTATTCACAGCCTGCATCTGCAACCCCTCCCCCTTCTTCAACAATCATGGGTTCAATATCATGGATTGGTACAGAGGAATTTCTCAATGGAGCACTCTCAGGTGAATACTTGTTTCCCTGCTGTCTTTCAAGGTTATAGCTAGGGCATAGATCAGTGTTCATACCTGAGCTTCCATTGCTGTTAGAGTTCCTCTCTAAATAGCCTGGCCAGTATGTAGTCCAGTTCTTATGTCCAGCCTTCCAATCCAGATCCCTGGACACTGGATCTCTCTTCACATACCTTCTGGCATGGGTCCTAGGGTCCCTTCCACGTGCAGCCGTCTCCCTCACAGGTACCGTCTGGAGATGCCTAGCTCTGCAGCACCACTCCTCTGGTTTTCCCCAGTCCAATGGTGTACGCTGGCCTTTTGAATGTCTCCCAGTATTGTGGTGAACAGCGCCCTCCTGAGCCTTTGGAAACGGATGAAAATCCTGAGGTTCAGCAGGATTTATGCCTATTTGAGAAACCAAGGAAGAAAGAGAGACTCTATTCCACAGAGCTGAGCATGGAGACCAGCCCAGGGGAGGAGTCCTGCAGTCCTGATTGGGCACACCCTGTCCTGGGAAGGGGCGTGTCCAGGAGAGAACGTGGTTTTAAACCAGAGCATGGCTTTGCTAGTCAGAAGGAGAATGGGATTAAGAGAGAGAAGAGAAAGAAGGAGAGGAGGAAGAATGATTGGAAGTCCAGAAGACAGTATGCTGATACTTGGGAACCTGGCATTGGAAAGAAACCTGCAAAGTTCTATTCAGAGGCAGTGAGTAGAAGTCCCAAGGAGAGAGGACCTAGCCCTGAATTAGACAACCGTTGGAAGGCACAGCCCTGGGAAAGGAAGCCTTCAAGGCAGGCACAAGAAAGAAAACAATCATTCTGTGAAGTACCGTTTGAGCCAGAGAGCAACAAACATTCTAACAGCTGGAGAACGTTGGAGCCATCTGAAGTCAGAACGGCATGGCAACAAGTAAGTGAACTGCCACAAAGTTTCCAGGCTGAACGTAAAGCTAACTCTCCTGTGTGTGAAACATTAGCAAAAGAGACTAGCAGTTACTCTGACACAATTAATCTAAGAGAGGAGAAAATAAACAGCCTTAAGCCAGAGGGAAGTTGTATAGCTGATAGCAATTCCCTATCTCACAAACAGCAGGCTGAATTGCTCCTACAGAGTTTTAAGCAGTTTTTAGAGTTGCAAGCTAGAAGACAGCCAGTGTTACCAGAAGCCAGTAATTCCATACAGCTTGAAGAGTTAACACAAGATAATACAGACTTACCAGATTGTGAGAGCATGGATTGCACGGTCTGCTGTGTAGAGATGCCAAGCTGAAGGAAACTGCTTTTTACCGTATGTGAATTGAATGCTACGGAGCTGTTGTATTGCCTTGCTGAGAAAGCTCTAATTATGTGCACCTGATTTTCCCCAGCACTGTGAAGGTAACAGTGGCTGAAAGAGGCTGCAGTGAATCTAACTGACCTCTTGGGGCAAAGTGAGTAATTTGCTTAGAAGTGAAAAGAAGCAGTTATACTTTAAGTTGCCTTTATCCTAAGTTTTCCTGTTAGCATTTGAAGCACCTATTTTGTTTGCATTTATTTGCCATGTGATGGAACAATATCCTTTACTATAATAACTATTCTGGAAACCCCATAACTACAACTCTTTATTTCGGAGCGAGAGGAGCAGGAACTACAATACCCAGCATTCCCTGGATACAGGTTACTCTCCTTCCTCACGAAGCATCAGACCGCCGCTCCTGTCTTTAGCCCCAAGGCCAGGCAGGAGCGCCGCAGTATACGTACTGCTCTGGACTCCTTTAGACCTCCCAAATGCTTTTCTCTTCTTTCTTCCAAAGGGTTTCTTGCCCTCTCTGTCCGTCCGCTCTGGTTTCTGCTTCTGATGATCCTCCAGATGATGAAGATGTCCAAGCTGAGGATCTCCAAGCTGAAACTGAGGATAATTCTCTGTAGAATAAACTCTACCTTTATTCTGCTTAGATGAGTGCTCCACCCTAGCACAGCGCAGCTGTGCTGAATCAGGCCCTGCCCTTTGAGATGAGTGCTTGGGGATTACCTCATAGCCCTCCTGATTGAACACACGTTTCCCACTTCAGCTCCTCTAATGGCTGTTGGAAACCTGGTGCATTCTGGGACTGGTAGTCTTTTATGGAAAAATTCTGTTTTCTTATTTCTACCAGAACTGACAGGTTGCTTGTTGAGAGTCACTTCACCTTTACTATAGCTCCTTCCTGAGCTATGATAAGCTTCCTTATCACAACTCACATCCTCATTCATCCAGACCACAGAAAGTACCTCAGGTTCATTGTGGGAGGAAACCATTACCAGTACAGAGTACTGCCCTTTGGCCTAACCTCCGCCCCAAGAGTCTTTACAAAGTGCCTAGCAGTGGTGGCGGCCTACTTAAGGAATCAAGGTGTTTTTGTCTTCCCCTACCTGGACGACTGGCTCATCAGGGGTCAGACTTATCAGGAGGCCAGGCAAGCCACCTTCCGCACTGTCTCTCTTCTTCAACACCTAGGCTTTATCATCAACTTCGCAAAGTCCACTTTGCTCCCCTTCCAGAACCTGGAGTTCATAGGGGCACGGCTGGACTCCCTGCAAGCAAAGGCTTACTTGCCAGAAGACAGGGCACAAAGGCTCATGGACTTGGCAGTCCATAGAAACATAGAAACATGATGACAGAAAAAGACCACAAGGCCCATCTAGTCTGTCCTTCCATAACAACAACTACAACAGTCCACTTTTTACCTTTAGAGATCCTCTGTGTTGGTCCCATGCTTTTTTGAATTCAGTTACTGTCCTCATCTCTACCACCTCCACTGGGAGACTATTCCACGGATCCACTACTCTTTCCGTAAAGAAATATTTCCGCATATCACTCCTGAATCTATCTCCCTTCACCCTCATCCCATGTCCCCTCGTCGCAGAACTTGCTTTCAATTGAAAGAGGCTCTCTCCCTGAACATTTATGCCACGGAGGTATTTAAACATCTCAATCATATCACCTCTATCCCGCCTTTCCTCTAAGGTGTACATATTAAGATCCTTAAGTCTGTCCTCATATGCTTTATAATGAAGCCCATTAATCATTTTAGTAGCAACCCTCTGCACCGACTTCATCCTGTTCACATCCTTTTGAAGGTGCGGTCTCCAGAATTGCACACCATACTCCAAATGAGGTCGCACCAAAGACTTATACAGAGGCATTATCACCTCTTTTTTTCTGCTAGCCATTCCTCTCCGTATGCACCCAAGCATCCTTCTAGCTTTTGCTGTCGCCTTTTCTACCTGTTTAGCTACTTTAAGATCATCAGACACAACCACGCCTAGGTCCCGCTCTTCTTTAGTGGACAAAAGTACTTCACCTCCTATACTGTATTGCTCCCTTGGATTGCTGCAGCCCAAATGCATGACCTTACATTTTTTAACATTAAATCCCAGCTGCCAAATTCTAGACCATTCTTCAAGCTTAGCTAGATCCCTCCTCATGTTATCTACACCTTCCTGGGTGTCTACTCTATTGCAGATTTTGGTATCATCCGCAAAGAGGCAAACCTTACCCGACAGCCCTTCTGCTATATCACTAACAAAGATGTTAAAAAGAATCGGACCAAGGACAGATCCCTGGGGCACACCACTGGTAACATCCTTCTCCTCAGAGTGAGCTCCATTTACTTGTACTCTTTGTCGCCTCCCACCCAACCAATTTCTAACCCAAGCAGTAACTTTAGGGTCTATTCCTAGGGTGCTCAGTTTGTTTATAAGTCGCCTGTGAGGAACAGTGTCAAAGGCTTTACTGAAATCTAAATACACCACATCTAGAGCTCTCACTCGGTCCAACTCCCTGGTCACCCAGTCAAAGAAATCAATCAGATTTGTCTGACAAGACCTGCCTCTGGTGAATCCATGCTGCCTCGGATCCTGTAATCCGCTGGACTCCAGAAACCTCACTATTTTCTCTTTCAGCAGCGTTTCCAATAATTTACTCACCACTGAAGTTAAACTAACCGGCCTGTAGTTTTCAACCACATCCTTACTTCCGCTTTTGTGTAAAGGCACCACATGAGCCTCTCTCCAGTCCTTTGGCACCACTCCCGACTCCAACGAGGCATTGAAAAGGTCAGTCAGTGGAGTTGCTAGAATGTCCCCAAGTTCCCTCAGTATTCTAGGGTGTATCCCATCCGGTCCCATCGCTTTGTCTACTTTAAGTTGAGCTAGTTTCTCACGAACACAGTCTTCTGAAAATTGTTCAAGATGTCCCTCGCTTCTGTTCTTATTTGTGGGTGTTTTTCTGAGTCCTGCTCCTGGTTCTTCATCTGTGAACACAGAAAAAAATATTTGTTAAGCAATTCCGCTTTATCCTTATCAGCTTCTACATATTCCCCCCTGCACCCTTGAGTCTGACAATACCACTTTTGCCCTTCCTCTTCTCACTAATATATCTGAAAAATGTCTTATCCCCCCATTTTATTGCATTGGCTATTTCCTCCTCCTTTTGAATCTTTGCCGCCTTGACTACTTTCTAAGCAGGCCAAGTTTCTAAGCAGGCCAAGGGTTTCCGCCAGACTCTGTCTAAAGCTCCTCCGCCACATGGCTTCGACAGTGCATGTGACCCCCAATGCCCGCCTCCACATGAGACCTGCACAGTGGTGCCTCAGGATTCAGTGGAAGCAGGCCACAGGAAGCCTCACAGACAAAGTACGGGTGTCCAAACCCTTCCTGAACTCCCTACAGTGGTGGCTACACCCCCCCCCCCCCAATCTACTACAGGGGGTGCCTTTTCAGGTGCCTGTCGCCACAGTGGTGTTGATGACCGATGCCTCCTTGCAGGGCTGGGGTGCGCATTGTTTGGACAGGTGCACCCAGGGCCTGTGGTCTCCATGGGAGACAACACAACAGATCAACCTACTGGAACTCCGGGCTATTCGCTTAGCCCTCAAAACCTTCTCTCACACTTTGGCTCACCAGTCTGTTCTGGTACAGATGGACAATCAAGTGGCCATGTTCTATGTGAACAAACAGGGAGGCACTGGGTCCAGGCTCCTGTGTCAGGAGGCACAGGCCCTTTGCTCTTTTGCGCTCAGGCACAACATGTTTCTCAAGGCTGTTTATCTCCCTGGCCAGGAGAACTTCCTGGCAGACAGATTGAGCAGGGTTCTGCAGCCCCACGAGTGGCAACTGCACCCATTAGTAGTTCAACAAATTTTCCTGAGATGGGGATTTCCCTCCATAGATCTCTTTGCCAGTCCTCTGAACCGGCAGCTACCCAGGTTCTGTTCCAGGCATCCGCATCCTCTGAGGTTAGCGGCGGATGCCTTCCTGATTTCTTGGTCCCAGGGCCTCCTGTATGCGTTTCCTCCCACGCCTTGGTGGCCCGAACTTTGTTCAAGATTCAAAGGGACAGGGCCTCGGTACTTCTGGTAGCCCCCAGGTGGCCGAGGCAGCCCTGGTTCCCACTTCTGCTTCAACTGGCAGTGGAAACCCCACTACCTCCGGGGTTGCAACCCGATCTCCTCTCTCAGGATCAGGGTTCCCTTCTGCATCCCAATCTCAAATCTCTCAATTTGATGGCCTGGAGGCTGCAAGGGTAGTGTTGGCTCCCTGGGGCCTGCCCCAGGAAGTGGAAGAGGTCGTCTTGGCCTCTAGAAAGCAATCCACCAGGAAAACCTATGCCCTGAAGTGGAGAAGGTTCTCCTTGTGGTGTCAGCAACGCAAGGAAGATCCTTTTTCCTGCACTGTGCCACTAGTGCTTCAGTACCTGCTGTACTTGTTCAATCAGGGCCTTAAATCCAACTCTGTTCGGGTCCACCTCTCTGCTCTGGCAGCTCACCACTCACTGGTGGAGGGACACTCTTTGTCGGTTCACCCCTTGGTGTCCAGGTTTCTCAGAGGCTTGCTCTTGCTCAAGCCTCCTCTCCGTCCACCGGCCCCTGAGTGGGAATTGAATGTGGTCTTGCAGCAACTGACTCGCCCACCGTTTGGGCCGATGGCTACATGTCCTCTCCGCTTCCTTTCTTGGAAGACTCTATTCCTAGTGGCCTTGACCTCGGCCAGGCGAGTGAGTGAACTTCAAGCCCTGGTCTGTGACAGGCCATACACTCGCTTCTATAGGAACAGGGTAGTCCTTAGGACTCATCCTAAGTTCCTCCCAAAGGTTGTCTCCTCTTTCCATCTCAACCAGGAGGTGGTTCTTCCAGCGTTCTTCTTTAGGCCCCATGCCAGCCGGGCTGAGACAGTCCGTAGGAGGGCCTTATCCTTCTACCTTGAACGTACGCAGGGGCACAGAAGGGCTACTCAGCTCTTCGTATCTTTTAACCCTGATAACTTGGGGTTACCTGTCTCCAAGCGTACCTTGTCCATCTGGGTGGCTGACTGTATCACCTGGGCTTACAGGGCAGCTGACCTTCCCTTGCAGGGTCGGGTCACAGGCCACCGTGTCAGGGCAATGGCTGCCTCAGTAGCTCATCTCCGCTCTGTACCGTTGGCAGCCATCTGTAGGGCTGCAACTTGGTCCTCAAGCCAGACCTTTGCGGCCCACTACTGCCCGGAGAGGGAGTCCCGTAGGGACTGCTTTCGGTCAGGCAGTGCTCCGGAATCTCTTCGAGGTTTAGGCAACTCCTACCCTCCAGCCCTCTGGTTGGGCTACCGGTGGGGGTATGTTTCAGTGAAATCCTTTCTCTGATGCTGCAGCTAGAGGGAGCTCATTTTTCAGCTCTGGGTCCCCGGTAGCCTGAAGCTGGGGAGTCCCATATGTGAAGAATGACTTCCTGCATGGTCCTGGAGAAAGAGTAGTTACTCACCTGTAACAGGTGTTCTCCAGGAGCAGCAGGAATCAGTCCTCACAACCCTCCCTCCTCCCCTGGGAGTTGCAGTTGTACATAGTTCTTTTTTTTTTTTTTTTTGTGCTGTCTTTTAGCTATGTCATTTGACTGAGCAAGATGGCACCTTTAGGCAGGAAGGGAACCGCGCATGCATGCAGTATTCCCAAAGGCTTTCTTAGAAAGCTGGGGAAATGCTCCGCATGGGGGCTCCATCGACGTCGATGTCACCCATATGTGAGGACTGATTCCTGCTGCTCCTGGAGAACACTTGTTACAGGTGAGTAACTACTCTTTCCATCCTCATCTCACCCTTACCCCCGTCAATGTTTATGACCAAACTATAGACCAAACTGTACCACACCGCACCTTGCGCAGAATGGACTAACGCTCTGTACTGTTCTCATTCTAATTAGATTGTAAGCTCCAATGAGCATGACTTTGACGGGCAGGGACTGTCTCTTATATGTTGGCTACCGCTTGTAGGTTAGCTGTGCAGCGCTGCGTGCGTGGCGCTCTATAACTGTTGAACAGCAGTAGTAGTAGTAGAAATTGCACAAAGAGATGGATTTTTTAAATAATTCAATTTTTTACTGTTTGAAATAACAAATACTAATCTAGAACAGGATAGCCTGTTTGTTTTGTTTTTCAGATAGAGAACCAAACCTTGAAGGTCCTCTTCTTGATTCTGGTGTCGTGCTGCAGGATACACCTGGATTCCTGATCACACAGTTCCAGACTGTCACACAAAAAGTCTTTGTGTCACTAGATCCACAACATGTTTTACAGTCAACATATCTGACCCACGCACACCTAACAGTCAACAGTGGTTAAAAGCACACATGGACTATGCTGATGTACAGAATAAACATGACGTCATTAATAAAGTACCTCTACCCTACAATGTTTGCTTGATTGATATTCCTAAGCATTCCATTGTTACTGTTGGTGGAGTAGCTCTGTTTTATTTAGATGCAAATGCTGTTTCTACTGAAATCCAGGTGTTCGATGTGTTTTGAGGCCATGAATAACTTCACTGAAGCCTTGAACTACCTACTGGACTACAGTATAAGGACTCTCACATAGTTGAACTGTCCATTGACAGGGAGGGCCTTGATGTTACTGATTATAACTTTGATTCACATGATGTGGACATTTTACAGACTGATTTTATGTCTCATTTCATTGTGCCTGTCTTTGCCCTTCTCTTGCAATCTAATTCTTTATTTCCTTATATCAGCAAAGAGAGATGTGTACCCTGCGTCATCTTGTATGCTATGGACCTTAACTACCTACCATGCGTCTGCAGTATTTGATGGAATGTCACCTCATTGACTAGTGATGCCATTAACTTTTCACTTATACATTGCTTTTTAACCAAATTATACATTAAGTAGGTTAAGTACAGATAGTAACATAGTAAATGATAGCAGATAAAGACCAGTATAGTCCATCTAGTCTGCCCAGCAAGGAAGCAAGAGTAGGTGCACCTGCCACTCCATGCAGGTCACCCCCCCCCCCATGCCTTTGTTTAGGGGTGTACCCTCTGCTCCATGTAGGTTATCCCTGTTTATTTTGATTTTATCCTGTTACTATAAAGGGATCCACTGTGTCTGTCTCATGCCATTTTGAATTCTGTCACTGTATTTACCCCCACCACTTTCAACGAGAGGGCATTCCAAACATCCACCACTCTTTCAATGAAAAAGTATTTCTTGACATTGCCTTTCAGTATACCTACCCCCTTGCAGCTTCATGTTATGCCCTCTAGTTTTACAGCTTCCCCGTCTTTGGAAGAGGTTTGTTTGTTCATTAATACTCTTTAAGTATTTAAAGGTCTGAATCATATTGCTCCTGTCCCTCCTCTTCTCCAGAGTGTACATATTTAGGTCTTCAAGTCTCTTCTTGTAAGTCTTCTGACGCAAATCATTTTGGTCGCCTTCCTCTGAACCATTTCCAGTTTTTTTATATCCTTTGTAATATATGGTCTCTCAAACTGAAAACAATATTCCAAGTGAGGCCACACCAACGACTTCTACAGTGGCATTAGTACCTCTTCCTTTCTGCTGGTAATTGCTCTTCATATGTAACCCAGCATGCTTATGGCTTTTGCCATCGCCTTGTCACACTATTTTGCCAACTTTAGATCCTCAGAAACAATCACTCTGAGATCCTTCTCCTGGTCTGTGCACACCAACCATATTCCCTCTATCACATACAATTCCCTTGGATTTCTGCTTCCATGACAGTGCATTTCTTCACATTAAATCTTAGCTGCCAAGCATTAGACCATTCTTCCAGCTTTTGTTGATCTTTCCTCATGTTATCCACTCCCTCAGGGGAGTCCACTCTGTTGCAAATTTTCATGTCATCTGCAAAAAGACAGTCTGTTACATTCAATCCTTCAGCAATATCACTCACAAATACATTGAACAGTACCGGTCCCAGGACCGAACTGTGAGGCACACCGCTAATCACATTCTTTTCATCCAAGTGAGTTCCGTTTACCATCACTTTCTGTCATCTGTCAGTCAACCAGTTTTTGATCCAGTTCACCACCTTGGGACCCATCCCCAAGCTGTTGATTTTGTTGATAAACCTCCTATGAGGAACAGTATCAAAGGCTTTGCTGAAATCTAGGTAGATCTCATCCATCGCATGCCCTTGATCTAGTTCTCTGGTCACCCAGTCAAAGAACTCAATCAGATTTGTTTAGCAAGATCGTCCTTTGGTAAAACCATGTTACCTCAGATCATGCAATCTGTTGGTTTTGAGAAAGTCCACTATTTGCTCTTTCAGGAGTGCCTCCATTACTTTTTCTGCCACCGAGGTAATGCTTACTGGCCTTTAGTTTGTCACTTCTTCCCTAGTACCACTTTTGTGAAGAGGTACTGTGATAAGGAAGCTTATCATAGTTCAGGAAGGAACTATAAAAGAGGTGAATTGGCTCTGAACAAGCAACCTGTCTTTGCTGGTAGAAATACTAAAACAGAATGTTTTCATAAAAGACTACCAGACCCAGAATGCACCAGGTTTCAAAAAGCCTCTAGGAGGGCTGAAGTGGGGAAACGTGTGTTCAATCAGGAGAGCTATGAGGTAATCCCCAATCACTCATCTCCAAGGGCAGGGCTTGATTCAGCACACCTGGGCTGTGCTAGGGTGGAGTGTCCCTCTATGCACTTTAAAAGTAAAAGATATTCTACACAGAAACAGAACAGAGAGAACAGACAGAACAGAGAGAACCGGATCTCACAGAAGCCGTTGGAGAAAGAAGAGAGAGGACTACAACAGCAGAAGCAACGTAGAAAGAAGAACAGAAAGACATCTTGGAGGTCTAAAGAAGGAACCCACAGCAGTACGTGTGTTGGGAGTAATTCCAGAGGCAAGCATACTCCATTGGACTGGAGGAAACCAGAGGCTTGAGGTTATAGAGCCAGGAATTCCCAGACGGCACCTTTGAGGGAGACGGCTGCATTTGGAAGGGACCCTAAGATCGGTGCAAGAAGGTATGTGAAGAGAGACCCAGTGTCCAGGGATCTTGATTGAAGGGCTGGACATAAAAGCTGGACTACCTACTGGCCAGGATACCCGGAGAGGAAACCTAACAGCAATGGGAGCTCAGGTATGAACTTTGATCTGTGCCCTAGCTCTTCATCAGGAAGACAGCAGGGAAACAAATATTATCCTGAGAGTGATCAATTAAGGAATTCCTCTGAGCCAGACCATGATATTGATTTCATGATATTTGAGGAAGAAGGAGATATATCAAATGATCAATTGGAATACATGGATTTCTCTCTGTCTAGGCTGCTGTTTTAAAGTAGTTTCTCACTAATACAACCACCAAAAGGAACTGTAACTTGTTCTTTTGTCTACCCAGAAAAGTCTCTACAAGAAAGCTTTAGGGTAGGATTGAGCCACGTAGAGAGAGTGAACCAGCAAAGGGGTTTGCAGCTGGCTAATTATTGGTAATTGAGCCAAGCACAAGTGCACGTGAGCTCTAGAAGGAAACTTCTTCATTGTGTGTGTGAATAGAAGAAAGTTATCCTTGATAAAGAACAGTTTTTTTTCTACTTTGGGGTTTGTTTTTGCCTTTTGGAACACTGCTAAGAAGGTCATTAGCAGGAGCCATCAAAAAGACCTTTTCTGTTTCCCATCAAGGTCTTTATTGATTTATTGCTTGAGAAGTTCAGTTACCTTATATCATGTTTTGTTTTTCCTGAGTACAATACTTGAAGCAAGTGTCCTTTTGTGTTACCAAGTAAATCTGTGTGGGAGAATTAACCCCATGAATAAAATCTGTTTTTCTTTGCTTACACTCGAGCATCACAACTCATTATTTTGTGAACGGCTGATTCTGGTATGAATGAACTACAACACCCACAACCCTTTGCAAGTCATAATAATATTTTGCCTTTGCCAAGACTGTGGACTTTCACAACCAGCACCCCCGTTTACAATACCACATCAGCCCTTCTCCAGTCCCATGGAACTTCTCCTGTCTCCAAGGATCTATTAAAAACATCCTTTGATGGCTCTGCAAGAACCTCTTTGAGCTCTTTCAGTATCCTTGGCTATGTCCCATCGGGTCCAATGGCCTTGGCCACTTTCAGTTTTGCAAGCTGTTCTAACATATCATCTTCTGTGAATGGTGTGGTATCTAATCCATTCCCAATTGTATATTTGTCAATCACAAGTGGTCCTTCTCCAGGATTTTCTTTAGTAAAAACAGAACAGAAGTATTTGTATAGCATTTTCGCTTTTTCAATGTCACTTTCCACAAATCCATTCCCAGTACTTTTGAGTCCTGCAATTCCACCTCTGAATTTCCCCATCTTCTGAATATACCTGAAAAATGTTTTGTCACCAAACTTCACATCTTTAACCATCTTTTCTTTGCCTTTGATTTTGCTATCCTTATTTCTCTTTTAGTTTGATCCTCTGTTTGTGAACTTCTGAATTTTGTGAAAGCTGTGTTTTTTGCTTTTATTTGTGCAGCCACTTCTTTGGAGAACTAAATAGGTTTCCTTTTCTTCTTGTTTTTATTTACTTACCTTACATATGTATCTGTTGCCCCTTTTATTGCCTTCTTTAGTTTAGACCATTGCAATTCCACTTCCCTTATCGCTTCCCACCCTGCTAATTCCTCCTTCAGGTACTTGGCCATTTTACTAAAGTCATTGTTTTCAAAGTCTAGGACTTTGAGCTTGCTGTAATTGGACTCCACCTTGTTTTTTATCTCAAACCACACTGTGTGATGATCGTTGCTGCTCACATGGGCACCCACCTGGATATTTGATACGCTATCGCCGTTGGTGAGCACTAAATCCAGCATCGAGTTTTCCCTGGTCGGTTCCATAACCTTTTTTCTAAGTAATGCATCTTGGAAGACATCCACAATTTTTTTACTTCTTTCCAGATTTGCAGAAGGAATTCTCCAATACACATCGGGTAGATTAAAGTTCTCCAGGAACAAGCAGGAAGTCAGTCCTCACATATGGGTGACATCAGCGCCAACGGAGCACTCATGCAGAGCAATTCCCCAGCTTTCAAAGAAAGCCTTTGGGATTGCATTGCGCATGCGCGATCCCCTTCCCGCCCAAGGGTGCCATCTTGCTCAGTCTCCCTTTTTCCGCGGAGCCCAACGGACGTAGTCCAACTTCCCTCACTGAAAAAGTGTGTCAAAACTCCTGAAGATTCTCTTCTTTGGCCCGGTTCGACGCCGGTTCCCCTTCCCGCCTCGGTTCGGTACACTGGTATCGAGGCCGGTCTTTTATTTTTTTGTTTTTGTTCTTAGTGACTAGCGTTCACGCTTTTTTCTTTTCACTGGCAGCCCGGTCGTTTGACCTCGCAGGGGCTCTTTTTCCCCCGATGGCTGCCAGCAGGTTTAAAAAGTGTGATCAGTGTAAAAAATTAATGTCCCTCACCGACACACATGACTGCTGCCTCCGCTGCCTCAGGCCCAGCCGTGACCCGAAGGTCTGTGGCCCGTGTAGCAAAATGTCCTCTAAGGCACTTAGAAGTAGGCAGCAGCAGCGTGAAAGGATTTTTTCTGAGTCCAAATCCACCCGGGTCCGGACCTCTTCAGAAGCCTCGACATCTGTGGAGCTATCTGACTCCGAACATCATCGGGGGTCGTCTGAGTGGGGGTCTCCCTCGTGGGAACACTGGAGGAAGAAGAAACCTGTGAGGGTGTTGTCGTTGGATGCCTCTGATCGGCCTGGGCCCTCGCAGACCAGGTCATGGAGTCCTGACCGCCTCCCCGGGTCCTCGGAGCAGCCTGCAAAAGTACCTCACAGGGAGCCGGAGATGCCAAGGAAGGTAACTGCTGTTGTCCTCATTGACTCTCCTCCGGGAGAACCGGCATCGGGCCCGATGGCGTCTGGACCCGAGCTGGAGGCTGCGGAGTCTTCTGAGCTCAGTCTCAGAATGATGGCCTTGAAGCACAGCAAGTCTGCCTTCATGGAGCAGCAGCGGGCGCTGATGGCCGGTCTCACCGGTCCATCCGCCCTGACCACCTGTACCTCGACATCCAAGTCGACCCCGGAGGCCGAGCCGATCCTCAAGACTCTTCAAGCTCGAGTCAATCCTCGGCCGAGGTCTCCCTTGACCTCCCGTTCGGGACCGAGGTCGTCGATGCCGGTGCGCTCGGCATCGGGGTGGTCGAGATTGAAGCCCTCATGGCCAGAGCCCATTGATTCCTCCTCGGAGGACTTGGCATGGGAAACGGAAGATGAAGATTCCCTGGACACCCACCGGACCTGGTGTGTCCCATTGGACTCGCCGGGGTCCGAGCCTCAGAGAAGGTGCACCCCTGGAGGATACCCGGTTCTTGGACCATCAGGGACATGTCCAAGGCTTTGGCATTCCCAGCGGACACCGAGGAGGAGCCTCGAGCCGAGGAGCTCAAAGCCCTCCAGTATGACTTTCCCCCTCGGGAAGCCCTTACGGTACCGGTCCCTCATCAGAGACTTTTGGCAAAACTAAAGAGTCATGGGATAGGAGGCAGTGTACTATTGTGGATCAGGAACTGGTTAAAAGATAGAAAGCAGAGGGTAGCGCTAAATGGCCAATTTTCCCAATGGAGAAAGGTGAGTAGTGGTGTACCCCAGGGATCTGTGCTGGGTCCGCTGCTTTTTGACATATTCATAAATGACCTGGAAAGTGGAATAACGAGTGAGGTTATCAAATTTGCAGATGACACAAAACTATTTAAAGTTGTTAAAACCCAAGAGGATTGTGGAAAATTGCAAGAGGATCTTGATAAATTGGAAGACTGGGCATCAAAATGGCAGATGAAATTTAATGTGGACAAGTGCAAGGTTATGCACCTATGGAAGAACAACCCAAACTATGGTTACACGATGCAAGGTTCCCCATTAGGAACCACCACCCAGGAAAAAGATTTAGGCGTCATTGTGGATACCATGTTAAAACCCTTGGCCCAGTGTGCAGCGGCGGCCAAGAGAGCAAATAGAATGCTAGGTATGATAAGGAAAGGAATGGAAAATAAAACAAAAGATATTATGATGCCTCTATATCGTTCCATGGTGAGACCGCACCTTGAATATTGTGTGCAATTCTGGTCGCCGTATCTTAAAAAGGATATAGCGATTTTAGAAAAGGTTCAGAGAAGAGCCACCAAAATGGTAAAGGGGATGGAAGGATACTCCTATGAAGAAAGGCTAAAATGGTTAGGACTCTTTAACCGGGAAAAGAGACGGCTGAGGGGAGATATGATAGAAGTCTATAAATTAATGAACGGAGTGGAACGGGTAAACGTAGATCGATTGTTTACCTTATCAGAATATAGAAAGACTAGGGGACATGCAATGAAGCTACAGGGTAAACTATTTAAGACTAATAAAATATTTTTTCACTCAACGTGTAATCAAACTCAGGAATTTGTTACTGGAGGATGTAGTAAAGGCTGTTAGTGTAGCTGGGTTTAAAAAAGGTTTGGACAAGTTCCTGGAGGAAAGGTCCATAAACCATTATTAAGAAGGGGCCCAGGATATCAATGCTTGAACCAATACAAGCATTGTGGAACCTGTGTCCCTTGGGGAAACTGCTAGGTACGTATGACCTAGATTGGCCACTGTTGGAAACAGAATACTGGGCTTGATGGACCTTGGTCTGACCCAGTATGGCATATCTTATGTTCTTATGTTCTCCAATGTTGGAATGGCTGATGCTTCACATGTGGGAGTCACTGGCCTCGATGCCGGTTCTCAGCAAGCGGGTCGATTCCATCTATCAAGTCTGCAAGAGCCCTGGGTTCCAAAAGGCACAGCTGCCGCACAACTCCATGGTTGTGGAATCGGCCATGCATAGGCTCTAGAGCTAAAAAGCGCACTCCTCAGTGCCCCCTGGCAGGCAGGCCTGGAACCTGGATGCCCTCGGTAGAAAGTGTTACTAGGGCTCGATGCTATCATGCTGTGTCCAAACATACTATGTACTTACGGGACCTGGCAAAGGAAATTGCCGGGTTCTGAGCTGGCCTCGCCGAGGAACCCTTGCAGTGCTTCAAGAACTTGTCCACTGGGATTCGGGAGTGCTCGAAGTTTATCTCTCAAGCAGCCTACGACGGCTTTGAAGCTTTGGCCCGGATAGCCGCAGCCGTCATCAGTGCCCGACGCCAGGTGTGGCTTATGTCATCGGACCTGGAACCATGGGTTCAGGACAAGTTGGTCGATGTCCCTTGCCAAGGTGACAACCTTTTTGGCAAACCCATGACTGAGAAGGCTGCTGAAATCGAGACCGAGTACTTGACCCAGATAAGACTCTCAAAGAAGACTTCTGCCCCTTCTAAAAAGAAGGGCTCGGGTACAAAGCCGTTTTTCCCAAGGAAGGGTACTGCTTACCGCATCTACCCCACTCACCAGGCCTCCCCAGTTCCCCAACAGGGGCAGCAGGCCAAGGGATAGGGGCTTGGCCCGCGTAAGCAGAAGAACCTCAAGCCCCAGGCACCGGCTACTTCCCAGCCGGTAGGGGTTTTCTGACTGCCACAGCATAGTCTCTCTCCAACCAGGGGTAAGGCTTTGCACAGGAGGAAGGCTGACCCTGTACGCCCACAGGTGGCCTGCAATCACCACCAATGCCTGGGTCTTACAAATAGTCCAGAAGGGCTATTTGCTCCACTTCAACCAGGTACCTCCCTCCTACTTTCAAGGAGAGCCTCTCAGACCCCCTCTACACAGGAACCTCCTCTTACAGGAGTTGGCCGGCCTTCTAGAAGATCAGGTGGTGGAGCCAGTGCCCCACAGCCTGCTAGGACAAGGCTTTTACTCCAGGTATTTTCTGATACCAAAGAGAACAGGAAGGCCTCAGGCCCATCCTCGACCTGTGAAACTTAAACAAGTTCCTGGTGAGGGAAAAGTTCAAGATGCTTTCTCTTGGAATAATGCTGCCTTACCTCCGCCAGGGAGACTGGTTATGCTCTTTAGATCTGAAGGATGCCTATACGCATATCCTCATACATCCAGACCACAGACAATATCTTAGATTTGTAGTGGGAGGAAACCATTTTCAGTACAGAGTACTGCCATTCGGCCTAGCCTCTGCCCCCAGAGTGTTTACCAAATGTCTGGCGGTAGTGGCGGCCTTCCTCAGGAACCAGGGAATTTTTGTCTTCCCGTACCTGGACGACTGGCTCATCAGGGCCCCGTCGCCTCGAGAAGCCCAACAGGCCACAGCTCACACTATCAACATACTGCAGCATCTAGGCTTTGTCATAAATCAAGTCCAATTGGCTCCCCACTCAGAACTTAGAGTTCATAGGGGCAAGACTCGACACTCTTCAAGCAAAGGCTTACCTGCCAGAGGGCAGAGCACAGGCTTCTGGAGCTAGTACACCAAATCAGCCACAAGTCTCAGATATCAGCGAGGCACTTTCTACGCCTTCTAGGACACATGGCCTCCACGGTTCATGTGACCCCAAATGCCCGTCTCCACATGAGGACAGCTCAGTGGTGCCTCAGAGATCAGTGGATACAAGCCACAAGAAGACTCCAAGACAGGATCAGAGTGTCCAAATGACTGCTGAAGTCGTTGACCTGGTGGCTTCAGCCATCCAGTCTGCTCAAGGTAGTGTCTTTTCAGCCTCCCTCGTACCCAAGAGTGCTGATAACAGATGCATCTCTGCTGGGCTGGGGAGCCCACTGCCAGGACCTGTGCACTCAAGGGTTATGGTCTCTTCAAGAGAAGATGCAACAAATCGACCTTTTAGAGCTCCGGGCGTTATGCCTAGCTCTTCAAACCTTCTCTCATGTTCTCTCACATCAGTCTGTCTTAGTGCAAACAGACAACCAGGTGGCTATGTTCTATATCAGCGATGGCGAACCTATGGCACGCGAAGGCCTTGCAGCTGGCACGCGGGAAGGTCGCACATTAAAAAAAAAAAAAAAAAAGCTGCCCGCTGCCGCCGCGGCGGCATGGAGTGTCCCGCGGGGCTCACTCTGCCCGGCGGGACTCTCCCGGCGCTGCTCAGCCCCTCTCTGCCGGATTTCAGTGTAGCGATGTGAGATTCTCCCTCGTGTATATGTTAAGCCATAATGAAATGATGGGTAATTTCCCATCTGCCCCTGCTGGCTTAAGAGAGACGCGAGGGAGACTCTCTCTCCCTTCGCGTCTCTGCAAGCCGCAGAGAGGGGCTGAGCAGCGCCCGGAGAGTCCCGCCGGGCAGCGGGAGCCCCGCGGGACACTCCATGCCGCGGCGGCGGCAGCGGGCAGCTTTTTTTTTTTTTTTATTGCCATGAGCCGAGGGAGGGGGGTTAAGACTGGCAATGGGCTAGGGAGGGAGAGAGGGGGGTTAAGACTGGCAATGGGCTAGGGAGGGAGGGGGGTTAAGACTGGCAATGGGCTAGGGAGGGAGGGGGGTTGAGACTGGCAATGGGCTAGGGAGGGAGGGAGGGAGGGAGGGGGTTGAGACTGGCAATGGGCTAGGGAGGGAGGGAGGGGGTTGAGACTGGGAATGGGCTAGGGAGGGAGGGAGGGAGGTTAAGACTGGCAATGGGCTAGGGAGGGAGGGAGGTTAAGACTGGCAATGGGCTAGGGAGGGGGGGAGGGGGTTGAGACTGGCAATGGTCTAGGGAGGGAGGGGGGTTGAGACTGGCAATGGGCTAGGGAGGGAGGGAGGGAGGGAGGGGGGTTGAGACTGGCAATGGGCTAGGGAGGGGGGGTTAAGACTGGCAGTGGGCTGGGGAGGGGGGTTAAGATGCAGTGGGCTATGGGGGGAGTTAAGACTAGCAATGGGTTGTGGGCTGATGAGGGCTGGCAATGGGCTATGAGCTGATGAGGGCTGTCTGGAAATGGGGTGATGGGGGGTTAGGACTGGTAATGGGCTATTGGGGGGGGGGTTAAGACTGGTAGTGGGCTGATGGGGGGGTTAGGACTGGTAATGGGCTATGGGGGGGTTAAGACTGGTAGTGGGCTGATGGGGGTGTAGGACTGATAATGGGTTATGGGGGGGGCTAGGACAGGAAATGGGCTGATGGGGAGGGGTTAGGACTTGAGGTGGGCTGATGTGGTTAGGACTGGTAATGGGCTGTGGGCTGATGGGGGGGGGTTTAGGACTGGCAATGGGCTATGGGGGGCTGACTGGAAATGGGCTGATGGGGGGTTAGGACTGGTAAAGGGTTATAGGGGGGGGCTTAAACTGAAAATGGGGTGATGGGGGTTAGGACTGGAAGTTGATTGACGGGGGGCTAGGACTGGTAATGGGTTGGGGTGTTGCTAGGACTGGAAATGGGCTGAGTGGAAGGGGAGGCTTGAACTGCAAATAGCTGATGGGGAGGGGGCTTGGAATGGAAATGGGCTGTGAGGGAAGGGAGTTAGGACTGAAAATGGGCTGATGGAACAGCTAGGATAGGACTGGAAATGGGCTGTTGGGGGGAGCTAAGATTGGAAATGGGCTGTGGTGGGGGCTTGAATTGAAATGGACTCATGGAGGGGCTAGAACTGGAAGTAGGCTCATGGGGGGGCTTGGACTGGAATTGGGCTGAGTGGAGGGGAGCTATGATTTGACATGGGCTGATGGTGGGGCTAGGATTGAAAATGAGCTGATGAAGGGACTTGGACTGGAAATGGGCTGATGCAGGGACTAGAAGGGAATGGATGCTGGGTGAGACTGGAACTAGAAGGGAGCTGATGTTGGGGGAGGATTAGAATGGGATGGGGCTGGGAGAGTAAAATGGAGAGGGGAAAAACTATTTTGTGTAGGAGGGATGAAAAATCTACAATTGGCCAGGTATTGGGAGAGTAATTGGGGATTGAGGATGGAGGGGTAAAATTTGTGTGGATGAAATAGGAATGAGGAAAGAGCAAAAGGAGAAAGATTAGTATGTTAAAGCAGATGTAGAGAGAGAGAGAATGGAAAAAAAACTAGAAGAGAGAAGAAAGGACAAATGGACAGCAGACGATGGAGAGTTAGCAGAAAACATGAAGAAACCAGAAGAAGGTGGCTGGACCAATTGCAACTGAAAAAAAAATGCACAAAAGGTAGAAAGATATCTCTTTATTTTGAATTTATTAACTGGAATATGTCAGCTCTGGGAAATGTGCATCATTAACATCTGCGCTTTGTTTGGTACAAGAGGAAATTCCTATTTGACGTTGCCACTTGTTCTCTTTCCCCAGTATTCTCTGAAATGTATTGGTTTAATATTTGCAGTGTTGCCTTTTGATAGGTAGGGTATGGTGCTTTGTGAGTCCTGGTAATGCTGTCAGGATACGGCGGGTTTGCTATGGGTTCTAAATGGGCAGCGTTTGTAGTAGTTCCTAATGTGCCTGGCGGTTGGCACTGGATTATAGTAATGTAGAAATCTTTTAGTCTTTCTTTATCCATACACTCATTAAGAGACATGTTTACTAAAAGTTAGTGTATGGTAACATTATGCAAATATTTATGCAAATAAGACTACTTATGCAAATGACGTGCTGGCACTTTGAGGAAATTCTTTGGTTTTGTGCGGCAGTTTGGGCACTCGGGCTCAAAAAGGTTAGCCATCACTGTTCTATATGATCAAGCAGGAAGACACTGGACCTCTGTTCCTTTGCAATCTGACAGGGTATGTCTCTCAAAGCAGTTTACCTACCAGGTCAGGAGAACTGCCTAGCAGACAAACTAAGCAGAATTCTTCAACCTCACAAATGGCAACTGAATCTGGAAGTAGCCTAGCAGATTTTCCATTGCTGGGGACATCCGGTCATAGATCTCTTTGCCAGTCCGCAGAATCATCAGTTACCCAACTTTTGCTCCAGACAGCCACACCCCAAAGGATGGCTGCAGATGCTTTTCTAATCTCCTGGTCCATGGGCCTCCTGTATGCGTTTCCTCCCATGCCTCTGGTGGCCCGAACTCTATTCAAAATCCTTCGAGACAAGGCCTCTGTCATTCTGGTAGCTCCCAGATGGCCAAGACAACCTTGGTTTCCGCTTCTCCTCCAGCTGGCAGTGGAAACGCCACTCCCTCTGGGGACGCAGCACGACCTCCTGTCCCAGGAGCAGGGCTCTTTCTTACACCCCAACCTCAGGTCCCTCAACCTGATGGCATGGCTGCTGAAAGGGTAGTGCTAGCTTCTCTCCTCCTGCCTAAGAACGTGGAAGAAGTGCTACTGGCCTCTAGGAGGCAGTCCACGAGGAAAACCTATGCCTTCAAGTGGCGTAGGTTTGAGGTGTGGTTTGAGGGAGGAGTAGCCTTGTGGTTGGGGCACAGTACTTCAGGCCGGAAGGTCAGGAGTTCAAATCCCACTAGAGGACAGCAACCTTGGGCCAGAAGGACTGGGATTTCTAATCCCACAGATGCTCCTTGTGGTCTTGGGCAAGCCACTTAACCCTCCATTGCCCATGTTCCCTGTAAGTATTAGTGTATGTGTCTCATATCCCCACATGTTAAATGTATCCCCCAATTGTGTTGTGACCGCTTTGATTGAAGGATAAGGCGGTATACAAAACTGTCTAAATAAAAATAAATAAATAAATAAATAACCAGCACAATGAAAACCCTTTCTCTTATCTGGTACCAGTGGTGTTGCAGTACCTGCTTCACCTCTCAGAATTAGGCCTCAACTCTACTGTAACTCTGTCAGGGTCCATCTCAGTGCATTGTCAGCACACCACTCTCCAGTGGAAGGACAACCTCTTTCGGTTCACCCCTTGGTGCCCAGATTCCTCAGAGGTCTACTTCTACTAAAACCCCCGATTCGTCCTCCAGCCACCGAGTGGGATTTGAATGTGGTCTTACAATAGCTTACTCGCCCACCTTTTGAGCCAATGTCCGCTTGCAATCTGCACTTCCTCTCCTGGAAGGTGCTCTTCCTGGTGGCACGCACATCTGCCAGATGAGTGAACTACAAGCTCTTGTGTCAGAAAGACCGTACACACAAGTTCCTTCCAAAAGTAGTCTCTCCATTCCACCTCAACCAAGAGGTGGTTCTTCCGACATTCTTTCCCAGACCGCATGCCAGCCGGGCAGAGGCGGTTCTGCATACCCTTGATTGTAAAAGGGCATTAGCCTTCTACCTGGAGTGTACGTGGGGACATCGAAGGGCTACTCAGCTCTTTGTCTCTTATGACCCCAGTAAACTGGGGCTACCTGTCTCCAAGCGCACATTGTCCACCTGTGTGGCAGACTGCATTGCCTGGACGTACAGGGCAGCCGACCTCCCGTTGCAGGGTCGAGTCACGGCCCACCGTGTCAGGGCTAAGGCCGCATCAGTGGCTCACTTCCTCTCTGTTCCACTGGCAGACATCTGCCAGGCCGCAACCTGGTCTTCAAGCCAGACTTTTGCAGCCCATTACTGCTTGGATGGAGAGTCCCGATGGGACAGTGCTTTCAGCCAGGCGGTACTCCGTAACTTATTTGAGTTTTAGGCAACTCCTACCCTCTGGCTCTCTGGTGTCAGGCTACTGGGGGTGTTACGTCTCTGCTGAATTCCTATCACAGCTGCTGCGGCTCTTTTAGAGGGAGCCATTTTTCAGCTATGGGTTCTCGGTAGCCTATAACTAGGGAGTCCCATATGTGAGGACTGACTTCCTGCTTGTTCCTGGAGAAAGCGTAGTTACTCACCTGTAACAGGTGTTCTCCAGGGACAGCAGGAATCAGTCCTCACGACTCTCCCTCCTCCCCTGGAGTTGCAGTCCTATTATTGATGTTTATTCATTTTGCTGTCTTTTTAGCTATGTCATTTGACTGAGCAAGATGGTACCCTTGGGCGGCAAGGGGATCGCGCATGCATGATGCAATCCCAAAGGCTTTCTTTGAAAGCTGGGGAATTGCTCCGCATGAGGGCTCCATCGGCGCCGACGTCACCTATATGTGAGGACTGATTCCTGCTGTCCCTGGAGAACACCTGTTACAGGTGAGTAACTACGCTTCAGCCAATATGATCACTTTGTGGCTATCTTTGCAATATCAATAATCAATTTGCTATCCATTTCTTCAGTTTGAGTTGGAGGCCTGTAGACTACACCAGTATGGATGACAGTGCCATCTCCTCTTTCCAGCAGAATCCACAGCTCTTCATCTTTTCCCCTCATCTCCTGCATTTCAGCATCTTTAATATTGCTTTTGACATATAGGGTTACTCCTCTTCCTTTTCTATCCTCTCTATCTCTTCTAAATAGATTATAGCCAGCTATGGCTATATCCCATTCATGCGACTCATTAAACCATGTTTCTGTAATGGCCACAATGTCCAAGTCCATTTCCACCATTAAGGCTTCCAGGTCAGGACTTTGTTGGCTAGGCTTCAAGCTTTTGTGCTCATTGCTTTCCATTATTTGTTGAATGACTTGCCTGTATTTTGCATGGATTTTGTTCTCCATGCCTCTTCCCACTTGCCATTGATGTGTGGTTTAAAAGTATGACTGTTTCCAATGTTATTATGCTTTTGCTGGAAGTGATGTCCTGAACTTATCCTTCTCCATCTGTCACCCCTTTTCCCTAGTTTAAATGCTTGTCCACATGCAGCCTGAATTGTTCACTTAGGATCCTTTTCCCTGTGTTAGAGAGATGTAGTCCATCAGCACAATATAGTCTCTTGTTGATCCATCTATTTCCTCAGACGCCTACATATCTAAATCCTTCTTCTTTGCACCATGTTTGCAGCCATGTATTAAAGTTGTTTATGTGATGCAGCCTTTCTGCCCCCTTACCATGAACAGGTAGAACTTCTGAGAATGCTTTAGTGTTAACAATGGGCTTGAGTTTCTCTCCCGGAGTCTGGAAGTCCCTTTGAACTGCAGAGTCACTGTTTCTAGCCAGGTCATTTGTACTCAAGTGGATGACAACATCAATTTTGGAGTGCTCACTTTCTGCACTAACTATACCAAGAATTTGTTCATATTCCTGCTGGCTGAAGAGCCTGGGAGGCATTTGACCATCTTCTCTCCTTTGAACTGTGTTCCCAAGTTGGTGCCTTTGAAGATGGAATCTCAAAGTAGTAGTAGTTTTCTGTTTTGTGATTTTTTTCTTCCTGTTTGATGCATTATCAGTAGATTGGGCAATGACTCTCTCATTTAAGGGCAGTTCAGTTTCCATGGATTGGGTACCCTCATTATCCAAGTCAGAGAAGGTATTAGGCAGGGATATCTCTTGATGTATAGGGTGTCTCTGTGTTACAGGTCACAACCTACCAGAGCCCACTGTGATTCATTTCTTCCGGGGCTGTTTGATTTTTTTTGTGGGAGCGGTGGAGGATGTTTTTCATTTTGTACCCTAGAAGAGGTGTGTTTAATTGCAGCTAATTCTTCCCTTAGTAGAGTCAATTCTTTATGCATAGCAGCTAACTTGACCTTCCATTCTTCTGTGGTTACACCAAATAGTGGTCAGCTCTCGAACGATTAGATCAACAAAATTTTACAAAAAGATCGTTCATGTATTAGTACATAAAAATGAGACTATTCTTCAAACTAGCTCAAATGATAATTGTATTTTTGAAATCAACGAGGTCTCAGACTTATTCGGCTCTGCCACTAGGACTTGCGTCCGTTCTCAAGCAGGTTACCTATTTGCATCAACGACCTCTAGGAATCAGTGTGGTTATGTTTCTCAGGTTATATTTTTCATAAATCAATGTAGAATAATACAAACTTCACTTATCTCATTAACCTGAGGTAACACACTGTTTGGACTGTTATGGATCCCGACGCCCTTTCCAGGTACCAATCATGCGTTTCATTGCATTGATTTCATCAGGGGATCACTCGATCTATCCGTAGGAACTGTTCTGATATACGTGATTTCAAGCTACGTTCAAAATCGTTGTTCTTTGATTTTTTAGCTCGGGGATATCCACGACATATAGTTAGGAAAGCATACACACAAGCGTTGTATAATCACAGAGCCGCGCTTTTAGAGATGCGTCCGTCTCAAACAATAGAGCATGATTCCTCTCATGTAAATTTAATTACGAGATATTCTCCGTTAAGTTCAGCAGTGCAACAAGTCATTAAGAAACATTTGAATATTCTTTCAATGGTTCCCGGGTTAACTAATAGGGCCATTAGATGTGTGTGGACTCGAGATCGTAACTTGAAAGAAATTTTAAGTCCAGCAGTGTTGAAGCCACTAGGGGTTGATCAATTGATGACTTTAGATAGGGGTCATTTTAAATGTGGCACTTGCGATATATGTGCAATCCTCTTATTTTGAATACAATGGTCGTAAGAGAAATTTAAGATTTTTTACTACTTGTGATTCCACGAACGTGGTCTATGCCATATTTTGTCCATGTGGATTGGTTTATATCGGTAAGACAACACGTTCTTTTCGAACTCGTATTCGGGAGCATAAAAGCCGCTTGAAATGTGGAGTGACAGAGGCCCCTATAGTTTCACATTGCTTACAAGAACGCCATCATTATGAACAACTTCGAATTTTCTGTATAGATCGGGTCCTGACGGGAGAAAGAGGAATGTCTCTAGATAAAACATTAATCAGACGTGAACAACGCTGGATATACACTTTTGACACGGTGATTCCTAAAGGTTTAAATGCTTTAATAGAATGGGCGAATTGTGTGTAATATGGATATTTGACGTTGACTTAAGTTATTTCAATATACTTTAGTTTTCAGCTTATAACTAGAAAAGGCTATTTAGGTATAAGATAAAAAGGGGATGACGTGTTCACGTAGGATTGGAGCTTAGCTTTTTAAGTATGAGAGGTTTCTCCCAGTTCGCATGCGTGGCGTTCTGGGATTAACCGGCAAGTATGAAGATTATCACCGGTAGAACGTGGGCAGCTAACCAGTTTGTTGGAGGTATTTCTCAGTTATATCCATGTGGGTTTGAATATGTTCAGTTTTTATTATAATAAAGGTGGGGTGAGGATGAAAATTGGTAGTAAGTTATTATCTTTTTGATTTAGAATAACAGAAACATGGAATTTGGATGCCATAGATCGAGTGATCCCACTACGGCTATGACACTTAACCAACTCATATTAATTGTAACCTCTCTACATTGTGTTTTTTGTAATAGTTCACCATGTTATGTATCCCACCTTTCACTTCCCATGCCTATGTTTAGCTTTTGTATGTCTTTGTAACCGCTTTGATTTAAGGAAAAGGCGGTATAAAAAACCTGTTAAATAAATAAATAAATAAATAAAGCAATGAAACGCATGATTGGTACCTGGAAAGGGCGTCGGGATCCATAACAGTCCAAACAGTGTGTTACCTCAGGTTAATGAGATAAGTGAAGTTTGTATTATTCTACATTGATTTATGAAAAATATAACCTGAGAAACATAACCACACTGATTCCTAGAGGTCGTTGATGCAAATAGGTAACCTGCTTGAGAACGGACGCAAGTCCTAGTGGCAGAGCCGAATAAGTCTGAGACCTCATTGATTTCAAAAATACAATTATCATTTGAGATAGTTTGAAGAATAGTCTCATTTTTATGTACTAATACATGAACGATCTTTTTGTAAAATTTTGTTAGCAGCTAACTTGAGGCATATAGGGCAAGCTCTTAGGTTCCAAATGATTCTTCTGAGAATGAAAGCACCACAGTTATTGCATTGAATACTTGATATGCTGATTAAGTGGTCCTAGAAGAACACCTAATTAAAGGACTGATGTCACTATATATGATGACTATATAGGCAATGCACCCCTGGGGTGGGTGAGGTGAAGGGTAGGGTCGGCGGGAACTTAAGTGTCCTTGGCCAGTAGACATTATATGAACTGAGGGGACACTTAGATATCTGATTTAAAGGCTATGCAAGGAATGTAGGCAGTCAAAATATTCCTAAAAACTTAGATCCAGGCAATTGTAAGATCTGAAAGCTTAGCTGTGTGTAGTCTCTTGGAGCTGTGATGACCAGACTTGATCAGGTACTTGGTCAGGCTGTTGAGTTGATTCAATTAGCCCCACCCTATAAAGCAGGCTTGTAACAGACAATGGAAACTGAAATATTCAAAGTGAAATCTTACTTCTGTGTAACAGCCTACTATGCAAAGGTTCCTGTAACCTTAAAATTTATACCTTTGCTGCAAAATTAAGTAGGAGACTTAGGTAGAAGACCAGGTCTCTGCAAATCTAAAAGCAAATATGTACTTCTATTCCAAGTAGCTATATATCACAAGAATCCCTGGCCAGTAGACCTCATATGAACTGAGGACATACTCAGATATCTGATTTAAAGGAGTTCAGGCAGTCAGAATATTTGTAAAAACTTAGATTCAACAGTTAAAAGTTATATTAAGAAAAAACCCAGGCAATTGTAAAGTCTGAAAACTTAGCTGTGTGTAGTCTCTTGGAGCTGTAATTTATTTTTATTTTATTTAGACAGTTTTTGTATACCGCCTTATCCTTCAATCAAAGCGGTCACAACACAAGTGGGGGATACATTTAAAATGCGGGGATATGAGACACATACACTAATACTTACAGGGAACATGGGCAATGGAGGGTTAAGTGGCTTGCCCAAGACCACAAGGAGCATCTGTGGGACTAGAAACCCTGGTCCTTCCGGCCCAAGGTTGCTGTCCTCTAGTGGGATTTGAACCCCCGACCTTCTGGCCTGAAGTACCTTGCCCCAACCACTAGGCTACTCCTCCCTAATGTAATGTAATGGCAGACTTGATCAGGTACTTGGTCAGGCTGTAGAGTTAATTCAATTAGACACACTCTGTGAAGCAGGCTTGTAACAGACAATGGAAACTGAAATATTCAGACATAAATCTTACTTCTGTGTAGCAGCCTACTATGCAAAGATCCCTATATACTTAAAATTTATACCTTTGCTGCAAAATTAAGTAGGAGACTTAGGTAGAAGACCAGGTCTCTGCAAATCTAAAAGCAAATGTGTATTTCTATTCCAAGTAGCTATATATCACAAGTGTCCCTGGCCAGAAGACCTTATATGAACTGAGGGCACACTCAGATATCTGATTTAAAGGCTATGCAAGAAATGTAAGCAGTCAGAATATTCCTATTCTCCAGGAACAAGCAGGAAGTCAGTCCTCACATATGGGTGACGTCAGCATCGATGGAGCCCTTGCGGAAGCATCCCCCCAGCTTTCAAAGAAAACCTTTGGGAGATGCCACCATGCATGCATGGTCCCCTTCTCGCCCAAGGGTGCCATCTTACTCAGGCTCTTTTTTTCCACGGAGCCCTTCAGACATTGTCTGGTTTGTCCCTGGAAAAAGTTGATAATTATTTTGTTCCCTCGTTTCCCACTTGTTTCCGGTATTGCACTGGTACTCTTCCCGCCTACAGACCTCGGTGCCTTGGCGTCGGGTTCAGTTTAATTTTTGAAGTTTTTGGTTCTTTTCTTTTTCTGGTGCCTTTTCTCCCACTGGCAGCCTGCAGGGTCTTCGACCTTGCAGGGGTACTTTTATCCCCCATGGCTACCCACTGGTCAGGCTGTAGAGTTAATTCAATTAGACCCACTCTGTGAAGCAGGCTTGTAACAGACAATGGAAACTTGAGAGACCTGGCGAAGGAACTCACCGGGTTCTCAGCTGGTCTCTCCAAGGAACCCTTGCAGCGGTTCAAGAGCCTGGCCAAGGCCGTCCGTGAGTACTCCAAATTCATGTCTCAAGTGGCCTATGACGGGTTTGAGTTGGCGGCCTGGGTAGCCATGGCGGACATCGGTGCATGCCGCCAAGCTTGGCTTCAGTCGTCCGACCTCGAGCAGTGAGTTCAGGATAAATTTTTCGATGTCCCATGCCAAGAAGAGAATCTCTTTGGCAAGCTCATGACTGACAAAGCTGCTGAGCTGGAGACCGAGTTCATGACAAGGACCAGGCTCTCTAAGAAGACCACTGCCCCTCCCCGATGGAAGGGCTCAGGTAAAAATCCCTTTTACAAGGGGCTGCATACTGAAACTACCCACCCTATCAGGCCCCCCTGGCTCCCCAACAGGGTCAGCAGGCCAAGGGACATGGGCATGACCCGTGTAAGCAGAAGGCTCCAAAACCCCAGGCACTGGCCCTGGCCCTGGCCCAATCAGGGGGGGGGGATCTTTTGATTCCTTGAGCTTAGCCTCTCTACGCCAAGAAGATCAGCATCCCACAGGGAGACGTCTGGCCCTCTATGCCTAGAGAACGGTGGCCGCTAACGGTAGTCAGGGAGGGCTATCTCCTCCATCTGGCTCAGACACCTCCCCCGTATTTCCTGGGAGAGCCCCTCAGGTCTCCCCCCCACTGGGACCTTCTGAAGGAGTTGGCAGGTCTTCTTGAGGACAAGGCGATGGAAGGGCAAGGAGTTCTATTTCAGATAGTTCCTCATGCTAAAGAGGATGGGGGGGCCTAAGGCCCATCCTCGACCTGCGCAACCTCAACAGATTCCTGGTGAGGGAGAAGTTCAAGATGCTCTCCTTTGGAACATTGCTGCCATACCTCCAGCAGGGAGCCTGGCTATGCTCCTTAGACCTCAAGGATGCTTATATTCACATCCTCATCCACCTCAACCAAAGACAGTACCTGAGGTTCGTAGTAGGGGGAGGCACTTTCAATACAGGGTGCTCCCCTTCGGCCTGGCCTCTTCCCCAAGGGTCTTCACAAAATGCCTGGCAGTCATGGCCGCCTTCCTCAGGCTCCAGGGAGTCTTCGTTTTTCCCTACCTGGATAAGAACATAAGATATGCCATACTGGGTCAGACCAAGGTCCATCAAGCCCAGTATCCTGTTTCCAACAGTGGCCAATCTAGGTCATACGTACCTAGCAGAATCCCCAAGAGACACAGGTTCCACAATGCTTGTATTGGGTCAAGCATTGATATCCTGGGTCCCTTCTTAATAATGGTTTATGGACCTTTCCGCCAGGAATTGTCCAAACCTTTTTTAAACCCAGCTACACTAACAGCTCTTACTACATCCTCCGGTAACAAATTCCAGAGTTTGATTACATGTTGAGTGAAAAAATATTTCTCTTATTTGTCTTAAATAGTTTACCCTGTAGCTTCCTTACATGTCCCCTAGTCTTTCTATATTCTGATAGCGTAAACAATTGATCTACGTTTACCCGTTCCACTCCATTCATTAATTTATAGACCTCTATAATATCTCCCCTCAGCCGTCTCTTTTCCAGGTTGAAGAGCCCTAACCTTTGTAGCCTCTCTTCATAGGAGTAGCCTTCCATCCCCTTTACCATTTTTGTGGCTCTTCTCTGTACCTTTTCTAATAACGCTATATCCTTTTTAAGATACGGCGACCAGAATTGCACACAAAATTCAAGGTGCGGTCGTACCATAGAACGATGTTTTATTTTCCATTCCTTTCCTTATCATACCTAGCATTCTATTTGCTTTCTTGGCCGCCGCTGCACATTGGGCGGAGGGTTTTAACATGTTATCCACGATGACTCCTAAATCTTTTTCCTGGGTGGTGATTCCCAATGTGGAGCCTTGCATTGTGTAACCATAGTGTGGGTTGTTCTTTCCTAGGTGCATGACTTTGCACTTGTCCACATTAAATTTCATCTGCCATATGGATGCCAATCTATCCAGTCTTCCAATTTATCCAGATCCTCCTGTAGTTTTCCACAGTCCTCTTGGGTTTTAACAACTTTAAACAGTTTTGTGTCGTCTGCAAATTTGATAACCTCACTAGTTATTCCCTTTTCCAGGTCATTTATGAATATGTCAAAAAGTAGCGGACCCAGTACAGATCCCTGGGGTACTCCACTATTCACCTTTTTCCATTGGGAAAATTGGCCATTTAGCCCTACCCTCTGCTTTCTATCTTTTAACCAGTTCCCGATCCACAATAGTACACTGCCTCCTATCCCATGACTTTTTAGTTTTGCCAAAAGTCTCTGATGAGGGACCTTGTCAAAGGCTTTCTGAAAGTCCAGATACACTATATCAACCGACTCACCTTTGTCTACCTATTTATTCACACCTTCAAAAAAACATATCAGATTAGTAAGACAAGATCTTCCTTGTCTAAAGCCATGTTTGCTGTCTCCCATTAGGCCATGACTATCTACATGCGGTGTAATTTTGTTCTTTATGATGGTTTCTACCATTTTCCCCAGTACTGATGTCAGGCTCGCTGGTCTGTAATTTCCCGGATCACCCCTGGAACCCTTTTTAAAAATTGGCGTTATACTGGCGATCCTCCAATCTTCAGGTATTACAGATGATTTTATTTCAAATCATTTTTATTGAGTTTCCAAAGTTTCATACACAAAGAAAACATATGAAACGAACATATGTGAAGATAAATGGAGCAAGATATACATGGAAATGAAACACCACAGGAAAGTACTCAGCGAATTAAACATAATCTATGTAACTCAACAGCATAAATCCAGCACTCAGACAAAACCCGTCTACCCACCCCCTACACCCTCCACTCCCTCCCCACCCCCCCTCCCCCCCTCCCAAACCCACCCCTCAGGAGCAGCTAATCTCTTCCACACGCCCTCCTCCATATAGCAGTATATCGGTATCATCTAACCATCTAGGCTCAAAGACGTTTCCACCCCACATCCCAAACATGCAAACCCACCTCACACTTCATTCATCAGTCACACAGGACCTGTCACAGATGATCCCCCGGGAGGTGAAGAACTCCACAGTAACCCCCTCCCAGACTTTCCCACAGGCTACTAGTTTCTTGTTCCCCAGCAGATGGGCTGTGCGAAACTCGTGCCTCCTCAAATTTAGTAAGGCTCTGCACCATTCCCGAAGTCCCGGGGGTCGATCATCCACCCAATGGCGGAGTATGCTAGATTTCGCAATCAAGAAGCCACGAGCATAAAGCTGTCGCGTAGGCGCTGCACCTAAGAAGGTAGGGCACCCAACCCCGGAGAGAGCAATGTTTGAGACACCATCACCAGGGGTCCCCCCAGTCGTCTCCAACAAGGTGGTCTCCACCAGACCAAACAAACACCATTCAGGGGAAAGTGTCTTCTCAAGGGGTCTGCAAACTTGCAGCTCGTTATATACGTCCTGCCAAAACTGATTTACACTCACACATTCCCAAAAACGATGTAGCAATGTCCCCCTATGGGTCCCACATAAATGGCAAACATCGGTCGAGAGCACCTTCATCCTGGCCGCCCAAGTGTTGGGTACAAATGCTCTCCAGAGCAATTTATATTGTAGCTCTTGAAATTTGACAGATTCAGAGAGGAGCCTGATTTGTTGAAAAGCTTCCTGGCAGGCGGCCACCGTAAGTCGGACAGTACCATCGGTTTTCCACCGCTGGACTAGTTTCTCTAACGGGGCCCGCTCACCCCCCGGATAGCACTCCTCCCGCCAGATTCGCAACGAAAGCTTACCGTCAGTGGCCGCCATAAATTCCCATATCCCCAATGTATCGAATTGAAAGCCCCCAGTACGTTGCAGTGCTCGGATGTAGTGTCTCACTTGCAGATAGAAAAAGAAAGTCTGAGGCGCAAGATGAAAGCGGCTCATCAACCCTTGAAAGGAATCTAACTCCGCCTGTGACTGCATATGAAGTTGACCCAGATATCCCAAACCCGCTTGCGTCCAACTCACGGGAAGTCTCCCTTGGTTCCCAGGCGGAAAGTCAGCATTATCACGCAATGGCAGACAGTCCGTACTGTACCAATGTACTCCTTTTTTCTGACAAAGGAACCGCCAAGCCTGTCGCAAGGCACCAAAATAGACTGACCCTCGCCACGCCTGTGGCAATACCGGCGTCCGGCAATGCAGCAAGTAGGCTGGATGAGAGGGTGCGGAGAGCCGCTCAACCAGTCCCATCGGTAAAATATCCTCCCGCCTCAAAATTAGATCTCTCAGCGGCTTTAGCAAGGCTAGGAAGTTATAATCTCTCACCGAAAATAACCCAGCCCCCCCTCCTCCCTGCTGCTCATCAGCACCGAAAGGGGGATCCGTGATTTCTTGCCCCTCCATAGAAAGAGTCTAATGTGACGCTGCAAAAGCAGCACATCTCTTCTCAACAGCCAAATAGGCAGATGGCGCAACAAGTACATCCAACGCGGGGCCTCCATCATCTGGAAAAGAGCAAGACGCCCCATAAGCGAGAGCGGGAGATCCCTCCATTTTTGGAGAGTAGTCATCGTGCGCTGCAGCATCGGTCGAACGTTAACAGCATATAACTTCGACACATGATCGGGGATCTGAATCCCCAGATAGCGAAATTCCCCTGATGCCCATCGCAGGGGAAAAGGCCCCTTCCACTGACGCCTGGCTCGGCCACCCACATCCAATGCGACCGACTTACTCAAGTTAACCCGGAGTCCTGAAAATGCGCCAAATCGCTGGATCATTCCCAAGGCCCGCTCCAAAGAGGCCTGCGGCGCGCATAAGCAAAGGAGCATGTCGTCTGCAAAAGCACTAACCTTAATGCCACCTCCGGGCCAATCAATTCCCCGTATCTCCACTTCCGCTATGAGCGCAAGAAGCAGGGGTTCCAATTGCAGCACAAATAATAAGGGCGATAAGGGGCATCCCTGTCGCGTACCTCTACGTAGCTCAAAAGACTCGGAGCAAGTTCCCCCAGTCGCTACACAGGCCAGCGGACTCGCATACAACGCTCTCACCCAAGACAGAAACTCACCTCGAAAGCCAAATTTCGCGAGGACCGCAAACATATAAGACCAGGAGACTCTATCGAAAGCTTTTTCAGCATCGAGGCTCACCAGTAGCAAAGGAGTCTCCTGGTGCAAACAATGCTCCATGCCAAGCAACACCTTACTGATATTGGAGAAAGCCCCTCTCCCCTTGACGAAACCCGATTGGTGTGGGCCAATCAACCGAGGTAGGAGCCCTTGCAATCGGGCCGCTAACACCGAGGCCACCAGCTTCATATCATAATTAATCAGAGATATGGGACGATAGGATGCCGGATCCTCTGGATCGCGACCCTCTTTTGGGATGATAGTTATTGCTGCTGTTCTCATGTCTCTCGGGTAAAGACCCCTCTGCTGAGCATCGTTGTATAATGCCATCAAAGTAGGTGTAATATGAGGCATCAGTACTTTATAGAATTCAGCGCTATAGCCATCGGGGCCCGGAGCCTTATGAGGTTTCCCCTTCTTTATCACTGCCTGGATTTCTGCCCCAGTTATTCTCGCATTTAATCCCTGAAGCTCCGCCTCTGTCAGTGTAGGCACAGGGATGGCCGCCAGGAATTCACGTTCGTGGGCTCTATTCTCAATATCTGGCGTATATAAGGCTTGATAGTATTGGCGAAATACCTGGACAATTTTCCGTAAATCAGTCTGGGGAACCCCTTGTTCGTCTCGCACTCGGGCCACCCCCTGAATGCCTCCCTTCCGTTTAACCAAACGCGCCAGGAGCCTCCCCGTGCGGTCCCCAAATCGAAACAATTGGTGCTGATAGTACTGCAGCGAGTGGATGGCCCGCTCATGGAGCACTTCATTCAAAGCTCTTTGAGCCTCTAAGTATTCCTCAAGCCTCCTCGGGCGCACCATAGCGGTCCGCTTAGCCTCCTGCAGCTGACTCGTCAGATCCAAAAGTCTCGAGTTAAGGCGTTTCCTCTCTCGCGCTACATACGTTATAATGTGGCCGCGCAACACTGCTTTACCTGCCTCCCAAAAGGTCGCCACCTCAACATCTCCTGTATCGTTGAAACGGAGATACTCCTCCCAGTGGCTCACCAGATACGCTCGAAAGTCTTCTTTCTGCCAGAGGTGACCCGGGAAAGTCCACCGTGTTCCTCCCGGGGAAGTGCCCTGCCAATCCAACACCACTTTCGCATGGTCAGACACCACTATGGGCTCGATCTCCACTTTGATCACTTTACCCAGGCTCTCTCTGGAAATCAGAATATAGTCAATCCGGGACCAAGTTTGGTGTGCTCTCGACAGATGCGTATAATCCTTCTCTACCCCATGCAGAATTCTCCAAGAGTCAATCAGACCACCCATCTGACAAAGGTATCCCACCCCTTTCTTACTCCAAGCTCCGCAAGCGCCGCCAGTCGCAGACCTATCTAACACTGGATCATGTGGGCAGTTGAAGTCCCCTGCCAATATCAGTGGGACCTTTGGGGCCCCCAATATTTTCCTCAGCACTAGTTGGAAGAACTGATGGTCATAAACATTGGGGGCATATATGTTACCCAGAAAAAGTTCTTGCCCCTGAATTTTAGCATGTAGAAAGATAAACCGCCCTGCTGGGTCAGTCTCCTCCCCCAGGATTTCCACGCCAAGGCCTCGATGTACCAGAATCGCCACGCCACGTTTCTTTATGGTTGTGGACGCAGCAAAGACCTGCCCCACCCAGTCCTTTCTCAATTTGGCATGCTCTACTCCCGTCAAGTGGGTTTCTTGTAATAAGGCTATTTGGGCACGGCTCCTTTTCAGAGCTTGGAGCATCTTGGTCCTTTTAACCGGGGTATTTAAACCACCGACATTCCAGGTGACTATACGAAGATCATCCCGCATTTCCCTTATCCCGTAGACAGTCCAAGAACCACATCCACCAATCATACCATTGTTCTAGGTCGCCCAGCCTCGACCCAGAACTCCAGCTCATTCCTATCGTACTCCAAATGGGCGTGTATGGGAATTGTAGATGCTGCACGTCATACCGTAATTCATTCATCCTGGAGTCCAGGCTCAGTCCACTTGCTACACATACACACCACTCCTCCCCCCGTCCCTCCCCTTCTCCCCCCCAACCCTCCCTCTCTACCCCCTTCATCCCCCACCCCCCTCCCAACACATTTCCCCCACCCTCCCCCATTCGCTCCACTTCTACCAAATTAACCCTTCCCTGTACATAAACATCAAACCCCATAAAACATAAGCATTCAACCCTCAGTTACCGCACTGAGGTGAGACTTCCAACGCGGTGCTTCAGGGCCGCCCCACCCCTCCGCCACTGCGGCCGCGGTGTCCCCTCCCCCACCCACCAATGAAGCAGGTGCAAACACCCATTATACTAACCAACATAGCATGAGTATGATAACTAAACATTCTTATAAAAGGACTAGGATACATGCAATAAAGCTACAGAGCAAACCATTCAAAGCTAGTAAAAGAAAACAGTGTTCACTCAGCATGTAATCAAAACCTTGCAATTGTTGTCACCGGAGGATGCAGCAAAGCTCCAGTGTGAAAAGGTCCACTCAAGGTTCTGGAGTGAAGGTCCACTAGCCATTATGAAAGCGGGATCCAGGATATCAATGCCCGACCAATACAAGCATTGTGGTACCTGTGTCCCTGGATAGAAACTACTTGGTACAGATGATCGAGATTGGCCAGTGCTGAATACAGATTGACCGGTGCTGGAAACAGATTTTTGGGCCCGAGAGATCCTGGCCTGACCCAGCATGTCGTGTTTTATGCTCGTATGTTCTCTTATAAAAGTCAAGTAACAGAGTAGATCCCCAATATTCCCTGCCGGATCCAGAAGTAAGATAGCCAGCCTGGGGCAGTAATCAGGATGAGCCCAAAGGGAACACAGACGCCCGGCCAACAAATCTCCCATGAACGGCCCTGAGCCAAGTCTCAGCCCACAGGCCCACAACCTCAGACTCTAATCCAGGAGCCCGGGCATCCCTCATGTCCCCATGAGAAAAAAAAAAAGAAAACAGGACGCTCATGAACGGGCCTCGGAGACATCCGCAGGAAAATGCTGGATTAGGAACTTTTTGGCGGCCGCCACCTGATCAAAAGTATGATTCTGGCCCTGGAGGGAAACTCGCAATGTGGCTGGATAAGCCAAAGTGAATCGGGCTTTCCTACGGTATAGCTCAGTACATATTGGGGAAAATTCCCGCCGCTTTGCCGCAACTGCCGCCGAGTAATCCTGGAATATTAGTACTCGCCTGTTGTCCAACATGAGGTCGCCACTCTTCCGATAAGCCTGTAATATGCGCCATTTATGTTGGAAATTCATCACTCGAAGAATCACCACTCTCGGCCGCTCGCCAGTCTCCCTCCTCACTCCCAGGCGATGTGCTCTCTCAATTTGAAAGGGGCCCTTAAGGTCTGCTAGACCCAGCACTTCAGGCAGCCAAGTTTCCAGGAAGACCAACAGTTCTCCATCAGGCCTCTCTTCTCCCAGACCCACCAGTCGGAGGTTATTTCGGCGGGATCTGTTCTCCAGATCCTCCAATTTGTTCTGCATCTCAAGCATTGCCTTCTTTTGATTCTCCAGCTCCCGGTCTCGGCGGCCCTCACCCTCCTCTACCCCTGCCACGCGGTGCTCAAGCTCCTCCACGCGCCTACCAACCTCCGTCAGCGCTTCTTCCATCCCATCCAATTTCTTCATGAGGCGGTCAAATTTAGGATCGAGGAGCCGGACCACCTCCTTTGCCAGCTCCTCTGAGTGGGAATCAATGCTTTCCGCACCGGGGGAGGACGGCTGCACTGTGGCCGCCGCGGAGGGCCCTGCTCGAGGTGGTTTGTCGCGCTCTTTTCTCGCCGGCAAAGGCATCTCCGGTACTCCGCAGTTGCTACACTCGGACAGTGCAGTACCCGGTAAGCAATTTGAGGTGGGTAGAGGGGGGAGACCCAGAAAATAGATAAATTTGCAGGTTTATCGGCAAGGCGGCCCCGGAGCGAGAGAGAGACGTCTGCTCTCACTCACGCATCGCCGGAAGTCTCTTACAGATGATTTTAATGAAAGTTCACAGATTACTAATAGCAGGTCTGCAATCTCATATTTCAGTTCTTTCAACACTCTTGGATGTATACCATCTGGTCCAGGTGATTTTCTACTATTCAGTTTATCAAATAGTTGTAATACATCTTCCCGGTGTAGCGATATTTCTCTCAGTTCCTCTGCAGTATCACCTTTAAATACCACTTCAGTCTTGGGTAACATACCTACATCTTCCTCAGTAAAGACCGAAGCAAAGAATTCATTCAGTCTCTCCGCTATAGCCTTGTCTCCTTACTGCCCCTTTTACCCCTCTATCATCTAATGGTCCAATTGACTCTCTCACAGGCCTTTTGCTACGAATGTACTTGAAAAAGTCTTTATTTCGTGTTTTTGCTTCTGTAGCAAGTTCCTTCTCAAATTCTCGCTTTGCCTGCCTTATCAATGCTTTGCATTTAACTTGCCAGTGCTTGTGCTGTTTCCAGTTTTCGTCGTTTGGCTCTTTTTTCCATTTCCTGAAAGATGCTTTTTTGGCAGCAACAGCCTCTCTGACCTCACCTTTAAACCATGCTGGCAGTTTTTTTGGACTTTCTTCCACTTTTCTTAATGCGTGGAATACAGCTGGTCTGGGCTTCCAGGATAGTATTTTTAAACAACACCCAAGCTTGATGTAAGTCTTTAACAGGATGACTGGCTCATAAAGGGAGGCATAGCTTCCGAGGTGCAGCAGGCCACCGCACGCACCATCCAGGTTCTGCAACACTTGGGTTTCGTCATAAACTACCCCAAGTCTCACCTCCTCCCGACATAGTGCCTGGAGTTCATTGGGGCAAAGATCGACACTCTCCAGTCGAAGGCCTTCTTGCCCAAGGACCGAACCTATCGTCTCAGATCTCTAGCTCGGGACATACAGCACCGTCCCTTGGTGCCCGCCCGGCTTTTTCTGCGCTTCCTTGAGCACATGGCCTCCATGGTCCACATCACCCGACGCCTCTACATGAGGACGGCACAGTGGTGTCTCCAGGACCAGTGGTCTCAGGCCACAGGCTGCCTCTGAATTTTGGTGACACGCCAGTTTGCGGACTCTCTGGTCTGGTGGTAGTCGCCCTAGCATCTCAAAGCGGGCATGCCTTTTCAGGCCCCAAGCCACTCGAGGGTCTTCACCCGGACACCTCCCTGCTTGGCTGGGGAGCCCACTATGGAGATCTCTGCACTCAGGGCAACTGGTCACCAGATGACAGCACCCAGCAGATCAATCTCCTGGAGCTCCGAGCCATACATCTAGCCCTGAGGGTCTTCTGTCACCACCTGCATCACTAGCTGGTGCTGGTCCAGAAGGACAACCAGGTGGCGATGTTCTATGTGAACATACAGAGGGGCACGGGGTCTGGTACCCTTTGTCAGGAGGCACTGGTCCTCTGCTCATATGCAATCCAACAGGGTATCCTGCGGGCAGTGTACCTGCCGGGCCAGAACAACCTGCTGGCTGACAGACTCAGCAGAGTTCTCTAGCCGCACAAGTGGCAGCTGGACTCCAGAGTAGCCAGTTGGCTTTTCTGGCTCTGGGGGGAACACGTGATGGACCTTTCGCTAGTCTGGACAACTTTCAGTTGCCCCGCTTCTGCCCCTAGCAGGCCCACCCCTCCAGGGTGGCAGCGGATGTGTTCCTAGTCTCATGGTCGGAAGGCCTCATGTATGCCTTTCCTTTGACACCACTGATCACCAAGACCTTGTTCAGGACTCTCTGTGACAGGGCCTCGCTCAAACTGATAGCTCCTCAGTGGCCTAAGCAGCCGTGGTTCCCACCGCTTCTGCAGTTGACGGTGGAGGCCCCCATCTCCTTGGGACTCCTATCTCAGGAGGGGTTTCTCTCCTGCACCCCAACCTGGGGTCCCTCTCGCTGACAGCATGGCTGCTGAGAGGGTGATTCTGGCACCTCTCAACCTTCCGTTTGAGGTGGAGGACATTCTTCTGGCCTCTCGCAAGGCCTCTACTATGAAGGCTTACTCCCTCAAGTGGCGCAGGTTCTCTGCTTGGTGCGCTGAACACAGGGCTGATCCTTTCTCCTGCCCGGTGGTTCTGGTGTTTGTGGCACCGCAGACCAGCTGCAAGCAGAGGGAAAAGGTTTAAACACGGAAAAAAGAGATAAAGAACAGCTGCAGCGACAGGAGGAACCACATAGAGGGAGCCAGAGAGACCTCTGGACGTCTGAAGAACCACGCCTTAAAGCCCATGACGTAATTCCAGCCAACACCCAAGGCAGAAGGGGAGGAACTCCTTTTAAATGCTCAGTTGACTGGAGGAGAAGGCAGGCAGTCAGGAAGGCAGTCGGGAGAGCAGGCGAGAGAGCAGGAGACAGAGCAGCCGACAGAGCAGTCGGGAGAGCAGTCGAGGAGAGACAAGGAGACTGGCAAGGATACGTGCCAGAACACAGTCAAGGAGACTGGCAAAGAGAGACAAGCCAGAACACAGTCAAGGAGACTGGCAAGGAGACCTGTACAGCCAAAGAGGTGGGAGAAAAAGAGAAAGACAAAGAGGTTGGCAGACAGCTTCAGACAGACAAGGAGACTGTCAGGAAATTGTGCAGGAAGCTTCAACTCCCGAGCTACATGGAGATCTGGAGAATCCAGGGAGAGGACTCCTGACCAAGGGAACCAGCCTAACCGTGCCAGCCAAACCAGGTACAGGAATCTACTGTAAACATTTTAAAGAAGGGAGAGATAAATTCTCCAGGAGAGAAAGCTTTTATAAAGCTGCTGACCCTGAAGGAAATTGGACTATAAGAGAGACCCAGGACTAAGTTTGATAAGAGCCTGAGGCCTACCTGTGTAGCAGATAATCTAGGACCTGCCAGGCCCAAACCTCAGCCTACACCTTTCAGAGAGCAACATGGAAGCAAAGGTAAATGCTATTTTTATAATGGTAATAGTTTGAATACTGTGACACAGAAAGGGGCAGACACTAGAGCCTGTTGTCCTCGCAGAGGCCTGCCTGAAACAAGGTTCAAACCTGCACTTAATAAAAAGCTTAACAAAGAGAGTACTGTATGCAAGCGAAACTATCCTCAGCAGAGAAGTTCACAGATACAGGACTTACCTTGCAATGCTGATTACTGGCGTTTAATCCAAGCACTAAGCAGAGAGCCTGAAGGAAACCTCCCAAACGCTCTAAGCAGTGAGCCGATGCAGGTGGAATACCAAGAGGATCCTTTAGACATTCCAATGGAAGTGAATTACTGCCTGTCAGAAAGAATTGAGCCCTAAGAGAGGCATAGCTGGGGTGAGCTAAGAATTGAATGTTATATTTCATGTGCCTGTACTGTGAAGAGAACAGTGTTTTCAATGCTTATGTTTTCCTTTACCTGAAGCAAGGACATTTTCTTTTTATGTGTTGTTTTTGTACTCTGGGCTAAAGAACCTGTTTTGCAAAAGAGGGAAATAAAAGCTTTACCATTTCCCTAACTCGGACTATATTTTCTTTGGAGAGTTAGTAGTACAGAAGGCTACCAGGCCTACAGAAGCCTGGGCCCTGCATAAGAACCAACCTCCTCCCTAAACAAACTTTTCCCCTCTCTGTCCACGCCCTTCTGTCGTGCCACGCCGTCACCACTAGGGGGGCAGTGTGACATGGGGAAAATGGCGTAGTTGTTGGATTTTGCCTGGAGATTCACTACAGCACTAAAGGGGATAAGGATTGAAATTCCTGAAGAAAAGGGAAAATTCTTGGCTGTGCTGCTGAAAAAAACCCCGAAAAAACCCGGAGTGGATCAGCCCAAGAAACTGAACCGGAAGCTGAAAACCCGGAGCGGGGTAGCTGAGGATCTGGATCGGATTGGAAAGAAATCCTGAATAGTGAAAATCCTGTTGCCAAATTCTCGGACGGAGAGCGGTGGCGAGCAACAGCAACTTCCCTCCCAATGCTGATTACACACCAGAATCAGGTAACATGTAAATAAGCCTGTCTAGTGTGGGATAAAGGAGGAAGTTTGAAAAAAAAAAAAAGAGAGAAAAATAGAAAGAAAAAAAAGAAAAAAAAAAAAAAAAGTTGGAGAGCCGCACTTGGTTGTGTCTTTTTCTTTCCTTGTAGGTACACCATGGAGCCAAGAGAGTTATGCGCGTGGATGGCCCACCAATTTGACAAACAGGCAGAGGTGGCGCTCAAGAATCAGGCTCAAGCGTTGCAGGCCATGCAGGCACAGCAGGTGCCGGTACTGCAAACGATGGAGAGCTGGTTGGCGCAACAAAGAGAAGAAATGGCCAAGCTCAATGAAGAGGGCGAGTGCGACTGCTGTGAACAAGCAAGCAGTGGGACAATGGACTTGCCATGATTTGGTGGTAGGGAAATTGAGTCCTGAGGACAATGTGGACGATTTCCTAGATTCCTTCACCAGAATAGCTAGTTCAGCAAATTGGCCCCCAGAACAATGGTCAATACGTCTAGCAGCGTCCCTTACGGGCGAGGCACTGGCTGCCTACCGGGCCATGCCGCCTGCCTTAGCGAACACCTACGAAGAGGTAGTATCAGCGATTAGGGATCGCCTAGGACTTACCCCATTGTCATACAATAAACTGTTTAGGGCTACTACCCTTAGAGCGGGGGAGACGCCAAAAGCCCTGGGACACCGAATTAGGAGCTTAGCATACAAGTGGCTACAGCCCGAGAGGAAAACGGTAGACACACTAATGGACGCCCTGGTTTTGGAACAATATATGACAGCGGTGCCCAGTAGGGTACAGAATTACCTTATGTTGCAGAATTGCTGTACCACTACTGAGGCTATTACCCTTACAGAAAGGTACCTTGAGGCTGAGAAAGTCACCCAACATAGGATGGGTAGCCCCAAGACAGCCTTAGGTATGGAAGCCCGGAAAGTAGGGAACACTTCCCGTCCAGTGTATAGAAGTATGAAAAGCAATTACCCTCCAGATAAGCAAGAAGGTAGGCGTTGTTTTACTTGTGGTAAGAAAGGCCATTTAAAAAATGATTGTTACACTCGCACTGCCCTTGTGGGGGAGACCCCAAAGACAGTCCGAGAAGGATTTGTATTGTCTGTACAAATACATGGAGTGGATGTAAGTGCGCTTCTGGACTCAGGCGCTGATCAAACGATGATGTCCCAGAAGTTATGGTCTGTGATCAGAGACCAGGGAGGATCAGTACCTGAATGTCCAGAAGGCAGTGTAAAAATAAAATGTATTCACGGGGCTGCCACAAGCTATCCTCTCTACAGGCTATCGGTTAAAGGTTTGGGAATAAGGAAGGAAATGCTGATAGCAGTCGTACCAAAATTGCCCCAAGAACTAGTGTTGGGCCGCGACTGGCCGCAGTTCCGAAGGAGCCTCAAAGAGGGCTTGTCTCCAACAGAAAAACAAATCCCCAGTTCCACCTGTAGTTGGCATGAGTCTATGGATAACACGGAATTACCGTCTAAGCCAGCTGATTCTTCCAGTACCCCACGAAACAGCCTAGCTGCGACTACGAACCCTATGGTTCCCAGCCCGCTGTGGGAAAGGCCAAAGGAAAGGCGAGAGAAAGAATCACGGGAGGCAACAAAAAAGTTTGTGATGAAGTTTTGCAGGACTTCGGAGAAAGCCCGATGTCCGCAAAGAGCCACCGCACAAGCCGCCGGCTACAACCTATACAGCGCGGAAAGCCAGGTCATTCCGTGTCAAGGACGCAAGCTGGTCAGTACGGACATACAGATAGAACTACCTCCAGGTTGTTACGGGAGAATAGCTCCACGGTCAGGACTGGCTGCGAAACACTGCCTGGATGTGGCTGCAGGCGTAGTGGACCCTGACTACAGGGGTGTCTTAAAAGTACTCCATTGTAATTTTTCGGATGAGGATTTCAAGGTCCAAGAGGGGGACAGAATAGCTCAGCTAATTTGTGAGCGAGTGGGTTTCCCCAGCCTGGAAGAAGTCGCCATGCTAGATCCCACTAGCCGAGGTACGGAGGGTTTCGGCTCCACCGGGAAGGCAGAGATGGAAGGCTTCGTGGCCGTAGGAAACGAACCCCCAGAAGAGGATCTTGGCCCTCAAATAGAGGAGTGTAAAGAAGAATCCCTGCCCAAGATGGGCGAAGAGCTCTCCCTAAGCCAACGAAAAGAGTTAGTTCAGTTACTAGAGGAATACACTGATGTCCTTACTCCGATACCCGGAGAAACATCACTGGTGGCTCATGAAATTCTAACGCCACCAGGAAAAATCATCCGGCAACGCCCTTATCGCTTGCCGGAGGCTAAGAGGCAAGAAATTGTCAAGCAAGTGGAGGAAATGCTGCAATTAGGGGTCATCGAGGAGTCATACAGTCCGTGGTGTAGCCCGGTGGTACTGGTGCCAAAACCAGACGGGTCGCTACGTTTCTGTATCGACTTTCGTCAACTGAATGCCATATCAACTTTCGATGCATACCCCATGCCGCGAATCGAGGAGTTGCTCGATCGGCTCGGCCAAGCAAAATTCCTGACAACACTGGATATGACGAAGGGGTATTGGCAGGTCCCGCTGACACGGGATGCCAAGCCCAAGACTGCCTTCAGTACGCCCTCAGGTCTTTTCCACTTCCGCAGGATGCCATTTGGTCTACATGGGGCCACGGCCACGTGCCAACGCTTAATGGATATCATTCTACGACCCTACCAAGCGTTCGCCACGGCCTATATGGATGACGTGGTAATCCACAGTACCACCTGGAAAGACCATCTACACCAAGTGGGCATTATATTGGAGGCTATGAGGAAAGCCGGCCTTACGCTCAACCCAAAAAAATGTACCTTCGGGGCGAAGGAAGTCAAATATTTGGGTCACCTCGTGGGTCGTGGAACAGTACGTCCTCTGCAAGATAAAGTTGAAAGCGTCAGGAACTTCCCTGTCCCACAACATAAGAAGCAGTTACGGAGCTTCCTTGGCCTTATAGGCTATTATCGACGCTTTATACCACACTTTGCAGAGGAGAGCCATATTTTCACAGAGATGCTGAGAAAAAATGCCCCAAATTTAATAAAGTGGACACCGACGGCGGAAACAGCTTTTCAACGTTTGAAGGGAAAGCTATGCCAAGCACCTGTGCTGCGTGGGGTGGACTTCCATGAGACCTTTCTATTGCAAACAGATGCGTCAGAGATGGGCCTCGGTGCCGTGTTATCCCAGATACAGGATGGGGCAGAGCATCCTATTCTGTTCCTAAGCAGAAAGTTATCACTGGCGGAACGAAAGTACGCTACGATTGAGAGAGAATGTCTCGCTATCAAGTGGGCCATAGAGGCATTAAAATTTTATCTAACGGGAAGAAAATTTGTACTCATAACTGACCATGCCCCTCTGAAATGGTTGCATACCATGCGGAATGAAAACAGTAGATTGACCCGATGGTACATGGCTTTACAACCTTATGATTTCAGAATCGAACATCGAGCTGGGAAGCTACACTTTAATGCGGACGCAATGTCGCGTATTCCGTGCTGTGTGGCAGAGGCTGCACCAGCCCGTCATATTTTAAGAGGGGGGATATGTGGCACCGCAGACCAGCTGCAAGCAGAGGGAAAAGGTTTAAACACGGAAAAAAGAGATAAAGAACAGCTGCAGCGACAGGAGGAACCACATAGAGGGAGCCAGAGAGACCTCTGGACGTCTGAAGAACCACGCCTTAAAGCCCATGACGTAATTCCAGCCAACACCCAAGGCAGAAGGGGAGGAACTCCTTTTAAATGCTCAGTTGACTGGAGGAGAAGGCAGGCAGTCAGGAAGGCAGTCGGGAGAGCAGGCGAGAGAGCAGGAGACAGAGCAGCCGACAGAGCAGTCGGGAGAGCAGTCGAGGAGAGACAAGGAGACTGGCAAGGATACGTGCCAGAACACAGTCAAGGAGACTGGCAAAGAGACAAGCCAGAACACAGTCAAGGAGACTGGCAAGGAGACCTGTACAGCCAAAGAGGTGGGAGAAAAAGAGAAAGACAAAGAGGTTGGCAGACAGCTTCAGACAGACAAGGAGACTGTCAGGAAATTGTGCAGGAAGCTTCAACTCCCGAGCTACATGGAGATCTGGAGAATCCAGGGAGAGGACTCCTGACCAAGGGAACCAGCCTAACCGTGCCAGCCAAACCAGGTACAGGAATCTACTGTAAACATTTTAAAGAAGGGAGAGATAAATTCTCCAGGAGAGAAAGCTTTTATAAAGCTGCTGACCCTGAAGGAAATTGGACTATAAGAGATAGACCCAGGCCTAAGTTTGATAAGAGCCTGAGGCCTACCTGTGTAGCAGATAATCTAGGACCTGCCAGGCCCAAACCTCAGCCTACACCTTTCAGAGAGCAACATGGAAGCAAAGGTAAATGCTATTTTTATAATGGTAATAGTTTGAATACTGTGACACAGAAAGGGGCAGACACTAGAGCCTGTTGTCCTCGCAGAGGCCTGCCTGAAACAAGGTTCAAACCTGCACTTAATAAAAAGCTTAACAAAGAGAGTACTGTATGCAAGCGAAACTATCCTCAGCAGAGAAGTTCACAGATACAGGACTTACCTTGCAATGCTGATTACTGGCGTTTAATCCAAGCACTAAGCAGAGAGCCTGAAGGAAACCTCCCAAACGCTCTAAGCAGTGAGCCGATGCAGGTGGAATACCAAGAGGATCCTTTAGACATTCCAATGGAAGTGAATTACTGCCTGTCAGAAAGAATTGAGCCCTAAGAGAGGCATAGCTGGGGTGAGCTAAGAATTGAATGTTATATTTCATGTGCCTGTACTGTGAAGAGAACAGTGTTTTCAATGCTTATGTTTTCCTTTACCTGAAGCAAGGACATTTTCTTTTTATGTGTTGTTTTTGTACTCTGGGCTAAAGAACCTGTTTTGCAAAAGAGGGAAATAAAAGCTTTACCATTTCCCTAACTCGGACTATATTTTCTTTGGAGAGTTAGTAGTACAGAAGGCTACCAGGCCTACAGAAGCCTGGGCCTTGCATAAGAACCAACCTCCTCCCTAAACAAACTTTTCCCCTCTCTGTCCACGCCCTTCTGTCGTGCCACGCCATCACCACTAGGGGGGCAGTGTGACATGTTACAGTACCTTTTCCACCTCTCTCAGTCCGGGCTCAAGTCTAACTCCGTCTGAGTGCACCTGAGTGCCCTGGTGGTGCACCACCATCCTGTGGATGGTAAGCCTCTCTCGGTCCAACCATTGGTGACCTGTTTCCTTCGGGGCCTGCTCTTATTGAAACCCCTGGTTCGCCCTTTGTCAACTGAATGGGACCTCAGTGTTGTGTTAGGGCAGCTCACTCACCCACCCTTCGAGCCTTTGGCTACCTGCTACCTTTGCTACCTCTCTTGGAAGGTGGTTTTCCTGGTCACGCTCACCTCCACTTGCAGAGTTAGCGAGCTCCAAGCCCTTGTGGCGGAGGCGCCTTATACCAGGTTCTACAAGGACAGAGTGGTGCTTTGCACACACCCCAAATTCCTGCCGAAGGTAGTGTCGCCCTTCCATCTTTACCTGGAAGTGGTACTTCCTACCTTCTTCCCCAGACTATCTCCAGTTGGGCGGAGACAGTCCTTCACACGTTGGACTGTAAGAGGGCTCTGTCCTTCTATTTCCAACGCACTCAAGGCCACCGCAAAGCTTCTCAGCTTTTCATCCCCTACAACCCCAATAGTCTGGGGGAGGTGGTGACCAAGTGTATGCTGTCCACATGGGTGGCGGACTGTATCGCCCTTGCTCCGTAACCTTTTGGGGGCCAGGCAACTCCTACCCTCCGACTCTTCTGTGTTCAAGTACCCCATAGTTGCGGAATCAGTGACCAGAAGGAAACGAAGGGTAGTGGTGGTTGGAGACTCTCTTATGAGGGGTACTGAGGCATCCATCTGCCGACCAGATTTGATGTCCAGAGAGGTATGCTGTCTGCTTGGTGCCAAGATCCAAAATGTTACGGAGAGTTTGCCGAGACTCATCAAGCCCACTGACTATTACCCAATGTTGCTAATCCATGTTGGAACAAATGATACTGCCAGGTATACCTCGGAACGTATCAAAAGTGACTTCATGGCTCTGGGACAGAGGGTGAAGCAGGTAGGTGCACAGGTGGTGTTCTCTTCAATCCTCCCTGTTGAGGGTAAAGGCCAAGGCAGAGAGGCTCGCATCCTGGAGATTAATGCATGGCTGCGTGGATGGTGTCTTCGAGAGCGTTTTGGTTTCCTAGACCATGGGATGCTGTTCCAAGGGTTGCAGAGCAGAGATGGCATCCATCTGTCCAAGAAAGGTCAACGCATCTTTGGTAGTAGACTGGCTAATCTACTGAAGAGGGCTTTAAACTAGATTCGTTGGGGATGGGTGAAGAAAGCCCCCAGGTAAGTGAAAGCCCCCAGGTAAGTGATATATTAAATACCTTTATGGAAATGGGTAACAGGGGTAACATATGTAAAGCAGTGTGTATTAATGCCCGTAGCATGGGAAATAAGATCTCTGAAGTTGGAGCTTTGGTGGGAGTGGCTGACTTGGATTTAGTGGCAGTTACAGAAACATGGTTCACAGAAAACCATGACTGGGATGTAACTATACCTGGCTATACTTTATTCAGAAAGGACAGGGTAGGAAGAAGGGGAGGAGGAGTGGCACTATATGTAAAAACTACTATTAAAGCTTTGGAATTACAGAGCTTAAAAGGGAGAGAGGAGGCATTGTGGGTTAAACTAGAAAGAGGGAAAGAGAAATCTATTTACATTGGTGTGCTATACAGACCTCCCTCACAAGAGGAAGAGGTGGACAGAGAGTTAATTGAAGACATATGCAGCATTGCTAGGAAAGGGGAAGTGCTACTGCTAGGAGATTTCAATATGCCAGATGTTGATTGGCACATTCCTGCTGCAGTATCATCTAGGAGTAAGGAGATCCTGGATTCTCTACAGGGAGAACTATTCAGGCAATTGGTACCAGACCCCACACGTGAAGGGGCCATACTGGACTTGGTGCTTACCAATGGTGAAAGTGTTTCTGATGTTGTAGTGGGAAATCATTTTGCATCCAGTGATCACCAGATGGTGTGGTTCAGTATTAGGACTAGGGCTGTTAAAATCCATTCCAAGGTGAAGATCTTAGACTTTAGGAAGACTAACTTTGCAAAGATGGGCCAATACCTCAGGGAGTTGTTAGTGGGATGGGAACAACTGGAGGATGTAGAAAAACAGTGGGCAAAACTGAAAGGGGGTATTTTAAAGGCAACCAACCTTTTTGTTAAAAAGGTAAATAAAGGCAAAAGGAACAGGAGACCGCTATGGTTTTCAAAAGAAGTAGCTGAAAAAGTGAAGAAAAAGAGGGAGGCCTTCATGAAATACAAGAGATCACAGAGAGAGGAAGACAGGCATCTGTATTTGGAAAAACGTAGAGAAGCTAGCAAAGTAGTCAAGAAGGCAAAGATTCAAAAGGAGGAGGAAATAGCCAATGCAATAAAATGGGGGGATAAGACATTTTTCAGATATATTAGTGAGAAGAGGAAGGGCAAAAGTGGTATTGTCAGACTCAAGGGTGCAGGGGGGGAATATGTAGAAGCTGATAAGGATAAGGCGGAATTGCTTAACAAATATTTTTGTTCTGTGTTCACAGATGAAGAACCAGGAGCAGGACCTCAGAAAACACCCACAAATAAGAACAGAAGCGAGGGACATCTTGAACAATTTTCAGAAGACTATGTTCGTGAGAAACTAGCTCAACTTAAAGTAGACAAAGCGATGGGACCGGATGGGATACACCCTAGAATACTGAGGGAACTTGGGGACGTTCTAGCAAGTCCACTGACTGACCTTTTCAATGCCTCATTGGAGTCGGGAGTGGTGCCAAAGGACTGGAGAGAGGCTCATGTGGTGCCTTTACACAAAAGCGGTAGTAAGGATGTGGTTGAAAACTACAGGCCGGTTAGTTTAACTTCAGTGGTAAGTAAATTAATGGAAACGCTGTTGAAAGAGAAAATAGTGAGGTTTCTGGAGTCCAGCGGATTACAGGTTCCGAGGCAGCATGGATTCACCAGAGGCAGGTCTTGTCAGACAAATCTGATTGATTTCTTTGACTGGGTGACTAGGGAGTTGGACCACGGGAGAGCTCTAGATGTGGTGTATTTAGATTTCAGTAAAGCCTTTGACACTGTTCCTCACAGGCGACTTATAAACAAACTGAGCACCCTAGGGATGGACCCTAAAGTTACTGCTTGGGTTAGAAATTGGTTGGGTGGGAGGCGACAAAGAGTACAAGTAAATGGAGCTCACTCTGAGGAGAAGGATGTTACCAGTGGTGTGCCCCAGGGATCTGTCCTTGGTCCGATTCTTTTTAACATCTTTGTTAGTGATATAGCGGAAGGGCTGTCGGGTAAGGTTTGCCTCTTTGCAGATGATACCAAAATCTGCAATAGAGTAGACACCCAGGAAGGTGTAGATAACATGAGGAGGGATCTAGCTAAGCTTGAAGCATGGTCTAGAATTTGGCAACTGGGATTTAATGTTAAAAAATGTAAGGTCATGCATTTGGGCTGCAGCAATCCAAGGGAACAATACAGTATAGGAGGTGAAGTACTTTTGTCCACTAAAGAAGAGCGGGACCTAGGCGTAGTTGTGTCCGATGATCTTAAAGTAGCTAAACAGGTAGAAAAGGCGACAGCAAAAGCTAGAAGGATGCTCGGGTGCATACGGAGAGAAATGGCTAGCAGAAAAAAGGAGGTGATAATGCCTCTGTATAAGTCTTTGGTGCGACCTCATTTGGAGTATGGTGTGCAATTCTGGAGACCGCACCTTCAAAAGGATGTGAACAGGATGGAGTCGGTGCAGAGGGTTGCTACTAAGATGATTAGTGGTCTTCATTATAAAGCATATGAGGACAGACTTAAGGATCTTAATATGTACACCTTAGAGGAAAGGCGGGATAGAGGTGATATGATTGAGATGTTTAAATACCTCCGTGGCATAAATGTTCAGGGAGAGAGCCTCTTTCAATTGAAAGCAAGTTCTGCTACGAGGGGACATGGGATGAGGGTGAAGGGAGATAGATTCAGGAGTGATATGCGGAAATATTTCTTTACGGAAAGAGTAGTGGATCCGTGGAATAGTCTCCCAGTGGAGGTGGTAGAGATGAGGACAGTAACTGAATTCAAAAAAGCATGGGACCAACACAGAGGATCTCTAAAGGTAAAAAGTGGACTGTTGTAGTTGTTGTTATGGAAGGACAGACTAGATGGGCCTTGTGGTCTTTTTCTGTCATCATGTTTCTATGTTTCTATGCTTATGAACAGACGAGGCTCCCGCTGGAAGGCCGCATCATGGCGTACCATGTCAGGGCCATGGCAGCTTCAGTGGCAAACTTGCGCTCTGGCCTGATGGTGGACATCTGCCAGGCTGCCACCTGGTCTTGAGTCCATGCCTTTGCAGCCCATTACTGCCTAGAAATAGAGTCCCAACGAGACAGAGCCTTCGGCCAGGCTGTGCTCCGTAACCTTTTGGGGGCCAGGCAACTCCTACCCTCCGACTCTTCTGTGTTCAGGCTACTGGAGTGCTGGTTTCATTGGACACAGGGGTCCTACTGTAGTCTGTGTACTGTCAGACGGCTGCCTGGGTGAGAATGTTCACAGTCTTGGCAAGTGCATATATCAATATGATTTGCAAGGGATTGTGGGAAATGCAGTTCATTCACACCAGACACAGCTGCTCACAATAATTAGTTGTGCCTGAGTGTAAAGCCAATAAGATATTTATTTATGGGGTTATTTCTCCCAACACAGATATGCTTGGTAGCACATAAAACAGGATACTTGCTTTCAGTGTTTAACTTAGAAAAACAAAATCAGGAAAACAACAGATGAACTTGTCAGGCAATCAAATGAAAAGAATAAAGACCTGGTTGGTAACAAACTGGTCTTTTCTGTAGGCTTTAGCTAATATTTTCTTAGCAGTGTATCAAACAACAAACAAAATCCACAAAGAAGGGAAAAACTGTTCTTTTCAGGTTAACTTCTTATATCTTCCCACATAGACTCAGAAGTGATTCCCTCAGAGCTCACAATTAGGTAAGGCTCAATTGCTAGCAGTTTCCCAGCTGAAACCCCTTAGCTGGCTTGCTTTCTACTGCGTGGCTCAAATCCTACTTCAGGAGCTTTTCTGAGTAGATTAAAGAACAAGTTTGTATTTCTTTGTGATGGTTGCTGTACTTTGTAACAGAAAATTATCAAAGGAGTTTAGACAGAGAGCAATCCATATATTCACAGCCTGTATCTAAGACTCCTCCCCCTTCTTCAACAGTCATGGGTTCAATATCATGGATTGGCACAGAGGAATTTCTCAATGGAGCATTTTCAGGAGAATACTTGTTTCCCTGCTGTCTTTCAAGGTTATAGCTAGGGCATAGATCAGTGTTCATACCTGAGCTTCCATTGCTGCTAGAGTTCCTCTCTAAATAGCCTGGCCAGTATGTAGTCCAATTCTTATGTCCAGCCTTCCAATCCAGATCCCTGGACACTGGATCTCTCTTCACATACCTTCTGGCACGGGTCCTAGGGTCCCTTCCATGTGCAGCCATCTCCCTCACAGGTACCGTCTGGAGATTCCTAGCTCTGCAGCACCATTCCTCTGGCTTTCCCCAGTCCAATGGTGTATGCTGGCCTTTTTAATGTCTCCCAGTATACGTACTGCTCTGGACTCCTTTAGACCTCCCAAATGCTTTTCACTTCTTTCTTCCAAAGGGTTTCTTGCCCTCTCTGTCCGTCCGTTCTGGCTTCTGCTTCTGATGATCCTCCAGATGATGAAGATGTCCAAGATGAGGATCTCCAAGCTGATCCTGAGGATGAGGACAATTCTCTGTAGAATAAACTCTACCTTTATTCTGCCTAGATGAGTGCTCCACCTTAGCACAGCGCAGCTGTGCTGAATCAGGCCCTGCCCTTTGAGATGAGTGCTTAGGGATTACCTCATAGCCCTCCTGATTGAACACACGTTTCCCCACTTCAGCTCCTCTAATGGCTGTTGGAAACCTGGTGCATTCTGGGACTGGTAGTCTTTTATGGAAAAATTCAGTTTTCTTATTCCTACCAGAACTGACAGGTTGCTTGTTCAGAGACACTTCATCTTTACTATAGCTCCTTCCTGAGCTATGATAAGCTTCCTTATCACAGTACACGGACTATCAAATTGCTGCTGCTTGCCGCTCCCCATGAGGGAGCCCTTATTTTTTCCTATGGGCTTTTGGTAGTCTGTAGCTGGGGAGTCCCATATGTGAGGACTGACTTCTTGCTTGTTCCCGGAGAAAGCGTAGCTACTCACCTGTAGCAGGTGCTCTCCGGGGACAGCAGGAATCAGTCCTCACAACCCTCCCTCTTCCTTTACCATCTTTGTTTTTGCCGTCTTTTAGCTATGTGATCTGACTGAGCAAGATGGCACCCTTGAGCAGGAATGGGACCATGCATGCGTGGTGACATCTCCCAAAGGCTTTCTTTGAAAGCTGGCGGAATGCTTCCGTGAGGGCTCCGTTGGTGCCGACATCACCCATATGTGAGGATTGATTCCTGCTGTCCTCAGAGAACATCTGTTACAGGTTAACTACGCTATAACTTAGATCCAACAGTTAAAAGTTTTATATTTTAAAAAAAAGGCATTGTTAAGTCTGAAAGCTTAGCTGTGTGTAGTCTCTTGGAGCTGTACATTGTTCCCAAGTTTGAAGTTTGTGATAAGGAAGCTTATCATAGCTCAGGAAGGAGCTATAGGAAAGGTGAAGTGACTCTGAACAAGCAACCTGTCAGTTCTGGTAGAAATAAGAAAACAGAATTTTCCCATAAAAGACTACCAGTCCCAGAATGCACCAGGTTTCCAACAGCCATTAGAGGAGCTGAAGTGGGGAAACGTGTGTTCAATCAGGAGGGCTATGAGGTAATCCCTAAGCACTCATCTCAAAGGGCAGGGCCTGATTCAGCACAGCTGCGCTGTGTTAGGGAGGAGCACTCATCTAAGCAGAATAAGAGTAGAGTTTATTCTACAGATGACCATCTTCATGATCACCTTGGATATCCAGAGAATTGTCCTCAGTATCCTGAGAATCAGCTTGAGTTTGATCATCAGTTTCATCTGAAGGATCATCAGAAGCAGAAGCCAAACCGGATGGACAGAGAGGGAAAGAGACCCTTTGGAAGAAGGAAGAGAAAAGCCTTTGAGAGGTCTAGAAGAGTCCAAAGCAGTACGTATACTGGGAGGTATTCCAAGGGCCAGCATACACCATTGGACTGGGGAAAGCCAGAGGAATGGTGCTGCAGAGCTAGGAATCACCAGAGGCTACCTGTGAGGGAGACGGCTGCACGTGGAAGGGACCCTAAGACCTGTGCCAGAAGGTATGTGAAGAGAGATCCAGTGTCCAGGGATCTGGATTGGAAGGCTGGACATAAGAACTGGACTACATACTGGCCAGGCTATATAGAGAGGAACTCTAGCAGCAATGGAAGCTCAGGTATGAACACTGATGTATGCCCTAGCTATAACCTTGAAAGACAGCAGGGAAACAAGTATTCTCCTGAAAATGCTCCATTGAGAGATTAATCTGTGCCAATCCATGATATTGAACCCATACTTGTTGAACAAGGGGGAATAATAGCAGATGAGGATCCTGTTTATATGGACTGCTCTCTATCTAAACTCCGTTGGTAACTTTCTGTTATAAAGTACAGCAACCATCACAAAGAAATACAAATTTGTTCTTTAATCTACTCAGAAAAGCTCCTGAAGCAGGATTTGACCCACACAGTGGAAGGCAAGCCAGCTAAGGGGTTTCAGCTGGTAACTGCTAGCAATTAAGCCTTACCTAATTGCTTGTGAGCTAGGAGAGAATCACTTCTGTATCTATGTGGGAAGTAATCAGAAATTAACCTGAAAAGAACAGTTTGCTTCTTGCTTTGTGGCTTTTCATTTGTTGTTTTCCTGATTTTAACTTTGTTTTTCCAAGTTAACACTGAAAGCAAGTAACCTAATTTATGTGCTACCAAGCATATCTGTGTTGGGAGAAATAACCCCATAAATAAATATCTTATTGGCTTTACCCAAGAGCACAACTAAATTATTGTCAGCAGCTGTGTCTGGTGTGAATGAACTACATTGCCCACAATACCTTGCAAATCATATAGAAATATGCACTTGCCAAGAGTGTGAAGATTCTCACCCAGGCAGCCGTCTGACAAGTTATACTCATTACATTGATTGAGTTGATTTGATCTTACATATATCATTTCAGTATTAACTTATTTTACCAATTGTATGTATGCACAGTATAATTACCCATGCAGTATTGCTTCCAATGCAACTATTATGCTTAGAGTAACTAGTAGCCTCCTAGTTAGTTAGGTTTTAAGAGGGGATATGTTCCCTTGTAGCTATTCCCATCTTAAAAGAGGAGGAACTGTAGGGCTTGTACCTGTTCAGAAACTATTGTCTGAACCAATAGCATGGCTTCCTCTTACAAGATGGGGCCTGCTCTGAACCAAAGACTAAATTAAACAAGATGGATTCCTGTTTTGTTATAACTCAGCATCAAAACTTGCAGATCAAGCAATTCTGCAAGTTTATACGCTTCACAGGAGTATTATTCCAGATGACCATGTGCAGAAGAACATTGCTGAGACCCTCATTCTGCTAGCATTCGCAACAATGTATGGAACTGCACACCAGCAACTTTCGAGCAGAAGGACCACCTATTAGCTGTTACCGGATTTGCTGAAGATGACATACAGGCTTTGAGACCAACCAATCACCATGCTATCAGAACAAAGTATATGCTGGACACGGAGAATCAGTACACAGATGCAGCCCAGAAAACACCTGAAGCACTCTGGGAACTTTAACTTCTGACACAGACTGTTTCACTTGCCTCTCTGGCTGGAAAGTCAGATAGAATCCAAGGGCAAAACCTCGGGACGGAATGAATCTCTCCCACAGACCTGCAGCTCGGTGTGACCATGCAGTTCATCTCAGCTGAGTTGGACCTCTGTCATACTTTGACTTTGTGCCGTTCCGGAGACAATTTCTCGGACCCAGCCACAAGTGTTCTGGCAGGAGCTAAGGTATTGGTCTTTAATTCCCCCCACCCCCCCAAGGTTGGGGCTAGCTTAGACAGACAGATAATGTACTGTACGTCTGAGTGCAAAGCAAATCAGTGATATTGGTTCCTAAAAGAGATCAGGTCTCTTGGTAATTATAACAGAGGGCTGCATAACATATTACCGCAGAAAACTAATTTATGCTAATATTTATACTATTTTTGCTATCAGAAATAAAGTCTAATTTATATACAAACAAAGGGTTGGTTCTTGTTTTATCATGTGGTTTGTTTGCTAGGTAGTCCTATGGAATCCTGGGAAAAGGAGGATAGCAGTTTTCCCTAGACAGATTGAGTATTTATATATGTGTATTTTTCTGCTACTGACAATAGCTCCTAAATAATTGGGGATTCGTCCTCCGGGATGAGTAAATGAGCCACCCTTGCCTCTTACAGGACACCTCAAGGCATTTGCAGGGAACGTCCAGGGTCACACCTTGGCCTCTGCCCACCTTCTGTTTTGCCTGCTGGGTCACATGGCATCCACAGTATGTCATCCCAGATGCCCACCTATACATGCACCAGCCCAGTGGGCCCTACATTCCCAGTAGTCTCAAGCGACAGGGCGCTTGCAGGTCATAGTGGTGGTGACCTATCTGCTGGCTGACTCGACTGGTGGCAACAGCTCCAGCACTTACAGGCCTGGATGCCCTTCCAGGCCCCCACCCCCAGAGGATTCTCATCTTGGATGCCTCCAAACTGGGCTGGGAAGCCCATTGTGACAACCTCTGCACTCAGGGCAGTTGGTCACAGGCAGAAAGCCTCCAGCAGATCAACATCCTGGAGCTCCGAGCCAAAGCATTAGCCCTCTGGGCCTTTCACCTTTCACTATGGCATCAAGCGGTACTGATCCAGACCACCAATCAGGTTGCGATGTTCTACATCAACAAACAGGGATGTCAGGAGGCGGTGAGCCTCTGCTCTTTTGCCAGTGACAACAGGATGCTCTTGTGGGCAGTCTATCTCCTGGGTTAGGACAAAGTCCTGGCAGACTAGCTCAGCTGGATCCTTCAACCACACAAGTGGTGGCTGGACCATCGGATGGCTAGCCAGCTCTTATGTCTTTTGGGGCTCCTGCAGATGGACCTCTTTGTCAGCCCAACCAATGCTCAACTGTCCCGCTTCTGCTAAGGCAGCCACATCCTTTGTGGGTGGTGGCGGATGTGTTCCTCATTCCGTGGATAGGGGGCCTCCTCTATGCCTTCCTGCCCATGCCACTGCCAAGACCCTGTTCAAGTTCCAGCTCAACAGAGCAACCTTGATACTGTGGCTCCTCTGTGGGCTAGGCAGCTGTGTTTTCCCCTACTCCTCTGCCTATCCCAGGTGCTCCCAGTTCCACTGGGGTGTGTCCCTGGCCTGCTCTCACAGGAAAGCATCTGTCTACTGCACCCCAGTCTGGGGTCCCTGACTCTGATGGCCTGGCTGCTGAAAGGGTAGCCTTGGCCCACTTCAATCTCTCAAGCGATGAGGAAGTTGTCCTGGCCTCCCGCAAAACCTCCACCCGCTGGGCCTACGTCTTCAAGTGGTGGAGATTCTCGGTGTGGTGCATGGAGAAGTAGATCAACGCCTTCTCCTGTTCAGTCCATGTGGTGCTGCAATACCTGCTCCCCTTATCCCAGACTGGGCTGAAGTCCAACTCCATCAGAGTGCACCTCAGTGCACTTTCGGCGCACCACCATCTTGTCGAAGGCAAGCCCCTCTCCACTCACCCCTTGTGATGTGCTTCCTGAGGGGTCTACTACTCTCAAGGCCACCAGTCTGCCCCCCCCCCTCGGAGGCAGATTGGGATCTCAACGTGGTTCTCTCAAGACTCAGCGCCACCTTTCGATCCTCTCAGCTCTTGCCACCTCATGTATCTCTCCTGGAATGTGGTTTCCCTTATGGTGCTCACCTCTGCTCCCAGAGTTAGTGAGCTCCAAGCTCTTGTGACCCATCCACCTTATACGAGGTTCCACAAGAATAGGTTGTGCATCACATGCACCCCAAGTTTCTGCCTAAGGTGGTGCTTTTATTCCACCTCAACCAAGAGGTGGTGCTCCCCACCTTCTTCCCATGGCCTCACACTAACAGGGCAAAGGCCACTCTTCACACTCTGGAATGTAAGTGGGCCCTGGTTTACTATCTAGAGTGTACCCAGGCCCACCGTCGCTCCTCAGAGCTTTTCATCTTCTACTACCCAAATCGGCTTGGGACAGTGGTCTCTAAGCATACCCTGTCCATTTGGGTGGTGGACTGCATCATCTTTGTTTATGAACAGGCCAGTCTCTTGCTGGAGTATCATGTCATGGTGCACAGTGTCATGGCCATGGTGGCCTCTGCAGCAAACCTACGCTCCGCTCCCTTGTCGGAAATCCACCTGGTCCTGGTCCTTACCTTCGCAGCTGATTGCTTGGAGAGGGAGTCCCGCTGGGACAGCGCTTTTGGCCAGGCAGTACTCTGTCATTTGTTTGGGGTTTAAGGCAACTCCTGTCCTCCAGCCCTTGGTGTGTTCAGGCTACTGGAGAACTGGTTCCTCGCTTGACACCTGGGGCTGCTTGTGGGTCTGCTGTTCCTTGACTCTGTTACTGCTTCTCATAGTTCACCCTTTTCTGCTCACCCATGGCTTTTAAAGGTTTTTTTGGTAGCCTGTAGCTAGGGAGTCCCATATATGAGGACTGACTTCCTGCTTGTTCCCGGAGAACACCTGCTACCGGTGAGTAACTATGCTTTCCTGGGAATGAAAAATGTATGCACTCTTTCTTTACCTGGGAATGAAGAAGAAATGCAGGGCAACTGGACATACTTTTTTGTGTGCTGAAGCACTTGTTGAAAATTGTGTGCCCATAAAATATGCATGCGTATAAAATGTGCATGTTTCTGGATTGTTCTGCACAAGCATTGCTTCTATGTAGCTAACAATTTATCTGTAGAATAAATCCAAGTTGCTGAGTTTATAATGGCACCATAACCCTATTAAAAATGCTACTGCCATTTTCATCCTATAATAGTTGATAGGCCATTCATTGTAGGGATAATCCTCTCTCCCCAACAATCAAAACAAGAACCATGCCCATCCATCGCGCCTGTCCTTAACATCGCAATACTTGACTTGAGAGGTCTAGTGCTGCATATACTTCCTGAAACCGCTGTGATTCCTGCAGGGGGAGGGCCTTCACCATTAAGGAAGGATAGGATGGTGTGTAAATTAGAGGATGACAAAAAAAAAAAACATTCAACACTATGCTGGAATGATTTGTCATGAAGAAAAATGGCATTGCTGTAAAACGGCAAGTGCACAGTTATAAGCACACAATGGCATGCCCTCTATGCTTTTAAGAGTGCCAGAAACTGCACTGGGAGTACGTGGTTGTGTGAGTGCATATCCAAGCATACACTTCCAGTTTTGCGTAGTGCACTTATTTGAAATGGATCTACCTCACTGCAAGCCTAATTACACTGGTTGTGACACTGAGTTCCTCCTGGAGCTGTTTCTGGCATATGAAAAACAACTTTAAAGCTTAGTTGAAGGCTGGGATGACATGTGGGGGTGTGTGCGTGGGTGTTTGCAGCTGGGTGCTAGTATGTAGAGAGCAGGGTTGTCCCACCCACTAGGCGAACTAGGCTGTTATCTAGGATGGCAGACCCCGATTGGAGGCACTGGCCCCCCTCCTCCCAGTGAAATGACAGTTCATCATTGCCCACGCCGCCCCCTCCTTGCATCCATCTTCTCACCTTGAGGAGGGGCTGGCATGGCGATGCTTCCGCTGCATCGGGCTTTAAAGTGCTTGTGCTAGCGCGATCACAAACTGCCACTACTGCCCCCCTTCAATGCAACTTTCTGCCGCTTCTGCCCCCTCCAACAGGAAGTTGTGTCAGATGGGGGTAGGAGTGTCAGGCTGTGAGTGTGCTAGTGTAAGTATTTTAAAGTCTGATGCAGTGGAGGCATCGCCATTCCGTCTCCCTCCCCAAGGTGAGAAGATAGATGCCAGCAGGGCAGCATAATCTTCGGAGGGTGGCATGGAGGGTCTGCCTAGGGTAACAGAAACCCTCGGGCCAGTCCTGGTAGGAGGAAGCGAGCTAGTGTGCAGGGCAAATTCACCTGTGGAGTGAGTTGAATGCATATGTGACAATAAGTATATGTGTATTTGTGGGAGGTACCTGCTGAGATTCTGCAATGGTAATACAGAGGAGGGATCTGTGTTCATGGTGTGTTTGGGAGAGTGGTACAGCACTGGTGTTTGGTGCAGTGGAGTGTGGTTTTATGTTGGAGTCCAGGAAATTTGTTATGAGTGAGGGTAGAATGTACAGAGGGAACTTGAAAAACATAAGGATTTACAAACATTTATGGTAATGAACTAAAGAGGAAATTGTATGGGCCTCTTCTGTCTCATTTTACTATGGCATGACCTCAGCTTTCACTCAGCTTTTTCCTATCTTCATCTTTTTCGGATCAAGAACTTAAAAAAAAAAAGATGAAGCACCTCTGCCTGCATAAAATCATGGTGGTTTAGGTGCATGCAGGCAGAGGTGCTTCATAAGTCATAAGTATTACAATGTTGAGGAGAGGAAGTGTGGATGGGCTTGGTTCTTGCTTTGATTGTTAGGGTGGAGGGAGTATCTCTCCAGTGGATGTCCTCTTAACAATGACTGGATGGGATTGGCAGTAGCATTGTTTGAACAGAGGCAGGTGGGTGGGTGGTTGGGTAGTCTGGTTCACCACTAGAGGCTCTTTGGATGATGGCCTCTGACAGGGGGGAGATATGATTCAGACCTTTAAATACTTAAAGAGAAACGATGAACAAACAAACCTCTTCCAAAGACGGGGAAGCTGTAAAACTAGAGGGCATAACATGAAGCTGCAAGATGGAAAATTGAAAGGCAATGTCAGGAAATATTTTTTCACTGAAAGGGTGGTGGATGCTTGGAATGCCCTCCCGATGGAAGTGGTGGGGGCAAACACGGTGATGGAATTCAAAACGGCATGGGATAAGCACAGCGGATCCCTTTACAGCCACAGGATAAAAACAAAATAAACTGAACCAACGAACTTTTCAACAAATAGGGGTGTCCTACATGGAGTGGTGGGTTCACCCTTAAACAAAGACATGGGGAGGGGTGGCCTGCACAGAGCAACAGGTGCACCTACTCTTACCATATTGCTGGGCAGACTGGTGGACCATGGTGGTCTTTATCTGCCGTCATTTACTATGTTACTATGACATTTAGTTTTTATACAAATACAGCAAACGATCACACACAATACTACCACAGCAGTGTGTGCCGTTTTATTTAAAAGTGTACATTTTTTGACACAACAGTAAGTTGCATGCCATTAGTTTACAGCATCAGTAGAAAACATTTTTTTGCATGTGTTATAGCTGGCACACCATCCCTCCAAACACACGCATAGGCCATATCAGCACCTCGCCTAATTCCCAATGGTCCTTTTTATATTTTGTGCCCGCTTTTTCTCTTTTCCTGCAATGCTATTTTTTGCTTGTATGCATACTTTTGGTTTGTTTATATACATTTTTATATTTATTTAAATTGGTTTAACTGTACTTCAAAACATGACCCTTTTTGCTAAAATGAGTGACTCTTTTGAAGGGAGGTGGAGAACTGATGGCTGTCTTGAACACAAGGATAGAAACCATAATCCCCTGACTGCTATCCCACTCACATTCCCCCCACTCCCATTAACTGAAACTGAAACCACCAAGGCCTTGGTACCAAGAGTTTTGTAAGGTGAAAAAAAAAGAAAGCATTTCAGACGTCTCCAACGTTTAATATTTTCCATAGGCCTTGGGAAGAGCTAGATGTACCACAATTGGCAACTACTCGAAACAACATTTCCTTCTGTGAAGCCACTTCATGCAGTCCTCTAGAGAAACACAAAAATATTGTAAAATGATGTTTGCAAGACAACAAGATTTACCCTCTTTAAATCACAATGATGCCACAGTCATTACATAGTGCAATTCTAGGGTATAAGGCAATATCATACCTATATTTAAACTCCACAGTCAGTACAATATGGTGCAGAATATACATAAGTCAATAGGCTGTTACTAAACAGTTTGAGTTGGAGGACAGAGATTCTTACCATTGGGCTGTTCTTCTGCCACTGAATTCTGTGCGTGAGGGTGGAATCGCCAGCAGGGATAAGTTTCTGTGCAGGCAAGGTGTCAGCAACCCCTTCTTTCCCTGTGACATCAGCTGCCTGAGGCTCCAAGGCTGCATATTATTTCATCCAGAGGCCCTCTGGGCATGCAAAAAGGGGCAGGCCACGCCCCTTTGGTGCCCCTTCAGTGTACTGTTGGTGTATGTGACAGCTTTGGGACTATCCTGGATCAGTTTATGACAACGGAGATTCAGGTACTGTATAGTTTGTCGCCATTTTGAAGTTATGGGAAAGTGGAAGGCTAAGACTGTTCCAAAAGTAGACTCTGACCCCAGCTCTTGTGCGAGTTGTTGGTCCTTTGGATAAACATTTTACTGTTCATGTGAGTCAGCAGCCCTCACCTGAAGGAGTAACTCTCAGATCTCCGTAACTCCTTTTGTTTTTCAGGAGGACAGACAGAGTCTCATTGAACCTGCACAGGATATTACTTTGAAAGATCTTGGTTTGCTATTGCTAAGATGGACTCCAAGCTCTCCAATACTGTGGCGTCTCTCTGTAGGTTTTCTCATGAGAACTCACATAAACTTCAGGAATCTGATACTAGGTTCTCGCTAGTAGATGAGTTTGTGTCTAAGATAGAAGGCCAACTGCAGTTAGTGCAGGAGGCTAACGTGTCTGCAATTAAGGATTTCCTTGTTATACATCATAAATTAGAAGCCTTGGAAAATTCATCCAGGATTAATAACTTACGTTTTCTTAATTTCCTTGTTACCTATCTGTTGTCAGCTGAAATTTTATTAGCAAAGTATTTTAAAGAGATATTAATGTTTAGTGATGTGGTTCCTATTCAAAAGTGTTACTATTTACCTATTAAGATGCGGTCAGGGCTTCCTGGTGTGGATGACTTCGATGTCTTAATCCCAAATATTAGTCAGGACTTGACTAAGTTTTTGGAGGATTCCTCAGATACTATTTTCAAAAGAGCTACATTGTTAGTGACTTTTGTTTCTGTTACAGACAAAATTGTTTTTTAAGTGTAAGAACAGGTATTTTGTGGACAGAAGTTGAATGTGTTCCCAGATGTGTTGAGGGATACTCACCTTAGGAGGAAGCAATTTTTGGCTCTGAAATCTAGGATGCTGCAGATCGGTGTGACTTTTTTCAGTGATTCAGATGTAAGTGTGGGATCACCTGGCATGGGAATATATAATTATTTTTTGATGCATCTCAATTGGAAATTTTTCTGTTGAATAAATCGCTTGAAGTAGGGTCCAAATGATTTTGTTAGCCCAATGGATATTGGTGGTCTCCCCCATTGACCCCCCTGTAATTACTTTGATATTAAATTACATTGGATTCACCTTTATTCTCCCATGATGTGGACTTTTGGTTGTATTATGTATTTTTTTGTTTATTTCAATGATGAGTATGTTGAGTTTTGATAAACAACATGTCTTTTTTTTCTTTATAGTATTTTGTGCATGCAAAAAGCTTAATTAAAAAGGGAAGATGATATAAATTCTAAAAACTGACATTCCAACAATCACAAAATTAAAGGGCCAGATTTTCAAAGCCCTATTGCATGCTATATGAGTAAAAGACGGCCTTACCCGGGAAAAACCACCATAACCGTGTAAACCAGATTTTCAACAAGGCAGCCTGAATCGGAGAAGGCCAGGCGCCGAGGCTTGGGGGCGGAACAGAGGCATGGATTTCCGAAAACTGTGTGCACTGACATTGGACGTCACTAACTGCATAAGCCTTCACGATGTTTCCTGGTGCATACAACTGCTTAAGGTGTGCAGTGAACCCGTGTTGTAGATTACAGTGCAGAGTACAGTGAGGAGAGCGTGTTTAGGCCTATACCCAAACTGTGCAGAGGTACATTGTTGCTGGACCAGCTGAGAAGCATGTGGGCCATACACATGGTGCTCCAGAGGTAGAGACGCACCCGTCGTGCCTGGGCACAGTGGAGGATGCAGCAGGCAGTGCGGATCCATCAGTAGGCAGTAGCCTAGCATCCAAGACGCAGGTACCATGCCCCACGTGTACATAGGCCCAGGGTGAGCTACCTGCAATTGACTGAGGAGGTCTACCAGCGATTCAGACAGGATGGGGCAACGATAACTGAGTTGTGCAGCATTCTAGGTGTGGACCTGGAGCCCTCCACTTTCAGAAGCCAGGCCCTGCCAGTAGCTATGATGGTGATCACTGCCCTGGGATATTTGGCAACTCATAGCTTCCAGCATGTGATTGGGGCGACTGTTGGAACCACGCACTCTACTGCCAGCCACTGCATAAGTGCCTTCATCGGGGCCCTGCTGCGGAGGATGCACCACCTCATAGCCTTCCCTCGGACACAGCAGATGTGGCATGAGACCATGCCTGCATTCTACAATGTGGCTAGATTCCCATTGGTACTTGGAAGTAAAGACTGCACCCACATTGCACTGCGGGCACCACGGCTGGAGCAGAGGGCATATCAGAACAGGCATAATTGTGCATCATGAACATGCAGGTCATTGTGGATGCCAACATGACCTTTCCTGATGTGTGTGCCCACTACCCGGGGTCTTGTTACAATGCATTTGTCCTTGCCCAGTCCAGCGTGGGACAGGCAGTAGCTGGGGGTAGGCTCAGAGATGTGTGGCAGCTAGGTGAGTGTGCACATATGTGAGCCCCAGAGATGCCCAGAACAAACAGTTGCTGTAGTATGATGCTATGTGTAATGCAAACATGTGGGGATATATGTGCATGTTGTCACGTGCACCACCTTGGCATGTAACAGACCAAGGTAGGTTGGACATAAAAATATATAAGGTTGAGTTTGGCAAGTGTTTCCCAGGACCCAGGGACTTTTAGCCCTGGTAGCTTCCTTGTTACCAAATCTCAAAGAACACAAAGGTCAGAGTGGAGGGAAAACAAAGGCATTTATTTCTCCTTCTTGCAAAGGTTCAAATGCTTGGGCAATAACATCAACACAAGTGTCCTTACTTCAGGTTAGAAGAAAAAGTAAAACATGAGTTTAAAGCAACATTGTTATCTTCACAGGAATGGTGTACAAAAACAAACATTTTCTATTCCACAAGTTATAGCTTATACGTTAGGCAAGGACTCCAGGCTTCCTGTCATGCAGTAATTACAGTCCATTTCTGTATCTGAAAGCTCTTTAGCAAATTCCACTTGCATCGGTTCCAATTCGGAAGCCTCTGAAACTGAGTCAGTAGTTTCTGGCAAATTGTAGTCAGGCTTCTTATATAACTTTTGTATGACCTCCCAATGCTCAGGGTTAAGCGTAGGGCGTCGGTCCTGTGCTCTCCTATACTGAGAACACTCCTCCTTCTGCAAGGGTTTTACATTAGCTTCATACAAACCTTTCTCATTAAAAAGTCTCTTATTTGGTGAACGTTTCTTGTACCTTGTATCATAGGCAGTTTTATATGGACAGTATTTCTCTGCTCCCTGTCCTCCCCATATACCAGCACTCTGAAACCTGCTTCGAGTAAAATATGGGTTACCTTTTATCTTTGGCTTTTCTACTCCAGGTGAGGGTTGAGGCCTGCCTCGGCTGGGATTCTGACTTGCCTGAGCAATAGGCCTTAGGTTCTCCAGCCGTCCTTCAGTTGGCTTTATACCACAGTCACAGCAATGCCTTTGCCTCTCTGGACGAAGAGCACTCACTCTTGGTGGAGCTATCTCTCCTTCTCCTCGGTTGCTCCTCTCTTCATGCCACAGCGGCTGCTGCTGCCTTCTGCCAAACTCCTGTCCAGGAGCTACTGCTTCAGCCCTTCCTTCTCCAGAACTGGCCTTCTTCCTGCACCTCTCTTCCTTGAAGAGCACACCTTCTCCTCTCTCCTTATCTCGGAGGAGAACCCTTTCTCCTGGATCTGCCGGTTCTGCTGGTCCTGCCCGTCCTTCCGATTCTGCCTCTTCTGCTGGTCCTGCCTCTTCTGCTCTCCAGTCTTCCAGACTCTCTTTAAGAGGTACTCCTCTCTTCCTTGATTGGAGGCTGGCTGGCATTACCTCATGACCTATGGGGCGTGGTTCCTCAGTCTCTCGGAGGTCCCTCTTGCTCCCCCTAACTGGTTCCTCGAAATATTGCAGCTTGTGCCTGACTTTTTCTGTGTTTAAAACATTTTTATGTTCCCAGAGGGTCTGCTGCATGACAATGTGCATACTGCAACTCATGATGATCACTGTGTGCACATATGCTGCTGTTCCGCAGATGCATGCGCACAGCAGGCCATGTTGCACACCATGGAGACAAACAGGGGAAGCCCCATGGCCAATAGCAGACATAAGATATGCCATACTGGGTCAGACCAAGGACAATCAAGCCCAGTATCCTGTTTCCAACAGTAGTCCATCTAGGTCACGAGTACCTAGCAGTTTCCCCAAAAGACACAGGTTCCACAATGCTTGTATTGGGGCAAGCAGTGGATTTCCTGGGTTCCCTTTTAATAATGTTTTTTTAAACCCGGCTACACTATCAGCTTTTACTACATCCTCCAGCAATGAATTCCAGAGCTTGATTACACGTTGAGTGAAAAAATAGTCTTAAATAGGTTATCCTGTAGCTTCATAGCATGTCCCCTAGTCTTTCCATATTTTGATGACATAAACAATTGATCTACGTTTATCCATTCCACTCCATTTATTAATTTATAGACCTCTATCATATCCCCTCAGCTGTCTCTTTTCCAGGTTGAAGAGCCCTAACCTTTTTTAGCCTCTCTTCATAGGGATACAGACAGCACGCACCAACATATGGCATGAGAAAGAGCACGGGTTGGCGCCATGTAGTGCTGCCACATGGCAGCAGCTTGTGTAGGGCACATCTATGTTTGCCCCCATCCCAGGCAGCAGACCCCCCAACCACATCTCCATGCCATGCCCTTGCTCCCCCCCTTTCCATCAGGCCAGTGGATGTGAGGGCGATCTGGCTGCGAAATCTGTCACCCCATTGATCGCTAGGGTTGATTCGGGTGATCTGACTGGCTAGGCTGGTGTCCCCTTCCTCCCTCACCACTCCATGTTCGTCCCTCCCGAAGCTGCATGCTCGGTCGAAGAGGATGACCTTCCCAATAGAAGAAGTGCCATTCTTCGGTCCTGGGTATACCAGTAGCTGCGCTCTCCTGCTAGAACCTCCAACAAGCTCTTGTCACCATCCCCCATTGCCCTGTTCCACATGCCTGACTGCCGCACATGCTATATATTGGTGTCCTCTCAATTCCACAGTGTCTCTGATTGTTTCATATTGCATCCCACCCTGCTAGTAAATGGTGTGTTGTATGTTGTCTGTAACAGCCCATTGACCCTAACCAACACATGTCCCATGTTTATGTGCACATCTCACATTGCCCCCACAGGCGACCGTGGATATCCCCTGAGGACCTGGCTGCTGACCCCAGTGCACAAACCCATGAGCCAGCAGGAGGAGCGGTACAATGCCGCCCATCAGTAGACCCGGGCGGTTGTGAAACAAGTAATAGGGGTTCTGAAGAGCCACTTTCGGTGCCTCAACAAGAGTTGCAGGGAACATCTCTACAGCCCAGAACATGTATGCTAGATACCTGCATCATGCTGCATACTCCACAACCTTGCATGTATGTTTGCCGGACCCAGAGCCTGCGGTTGTGGAGGAGTAGGAGGCCGCAGAGGCAGCAGATGGTGATGGCACAGAAGCTGGGAGCCAGCAGCAGGCCCAGGCACTGACCCACCGTGTGCAGCTGATATGAGTTTCTGAGGTGACTGTCCCACATCATCACCTGGATAAGATACACACATTCACCAATAAAGTGCTTGAAATGATGTTACATGTGCAGAGTGTTTATTTCCCCCCATGTTTGTCCCCTGCTCCTAGGATCACAGCTGGCCATGGGCACTTGATAACACGTGTACTACGATGCAGTGAAGCGATGTCTGACGATGTGCTGGCAGCATCATCACCCACCTCCGCAAGACAGGCTGCTGCACATGGTTCAGGGCTACCAGGTGGCTGCACTGGTGTGCTGGCAGCCCCAGCACCCACCTCCTGGGCCCACATGAAACCCACCAAACTGCGCATGAAACCAACAATCGTTGCCTGGTATGCTGCCATCTTCCTCATCAGATGCAGGTGTCCCTCCGAATGGCGCTCCACTCACAGTTGGTGTTCCTATCACTCCTTAAACTCTGCCTCCTTTGCCGTTGTTGCTGCCTGCAGGTCCAAGCAGATATACTGCAGCTTGGACGGTATGCCAACGATGCAGGCCAGCAGTCGTGCACCCTCCTGCAGTAGCTCCTGGTGCACATCAGTGCCCCCGTGGTCCACAGAATCATCAAGGATGGTGAACTGTAGCTCAGCCAGTGGTGGATCATCTGTCTCCATCTCCCCAGCACTGGCAGATATGCTCGCCTGCTCAACTGCTCTGGGAGCCGCATTGGCCTGCTCCTCTGGGTATTGCACCAGACTGCTCCTCTGCCCTGGCAGGCACACCAGACCACTCTTCCACCCTGATAACTGCACCAGACTGCTCCTTTGCCCTGGCAGGCACACTGGCCCCTGTGGCTGTGCTGCATCCCAGCTATGCACTGGCATCATCCACGGCAGGTGGTGATGCTCCCTTTGATGTATCTGTTCCAGGCTGTGAGGGTTGGGTCCCTGGCAGGTCTATGGGAGAGCAAAGGTGGCAGAGGGTAGTGGTAGGGGTTGCTATGCTGGCCTAAGGTGTGTCACCAAGCTCACAATGGAACAGGCAGGGGGATCCCCAGTCTGCACTGTCCCCAACCCCCACATCGCCCAAGGACTGACAGACAGGCAGGCCCTGGGTGGACAGAACCATTATGCGGACACATACATGGCCATCAAGGTGCCACCTAGGCCATGGGGCAACCCCTACTCACCCTCCTGTGTGCCTGGGGTAGAGCTGTTGAAGCCTGCAACCCCTGAGATGGAGACCTTCTCCACAAACCTCAGCACCTGTTCCTCCAGAGGGATGACTCTGAGCTGGCTCGCTGGTGGCAGTTTGCTGTTGCTGGCCCTTTTCTCCTTCGCAGCCTGCCATACCATCCACCACTTCTTAATATCCTCCATGTCCCTTTTGTGGTGGTGGACGGTATTGACTTTCCTGACAATGTCAAACTGTGAGCTGGCATCCTCTGCTGCAAAGAGGGCAGCGTGCTGCTTAAGGATGAGCCCCAGGGCTATAGAGGTCTCGGAGGGTGTAAAGTTTGCCTTCCAGGTTTGCTTTGGCCATTTTCTGCACTGTCTCTGCCATTGTGCTGCTCAGGCGCTATGGCAGTGTTAGGTTACCTGCGTAGGCCCTTTAATACATATGCGGATATGACGCGCAGCCACGCCCCATCCAAATGCATATCTGGTACCCGTGTAGCTTCCTGAGCACCGATGGGAAGAAAATCTGCATGACAGCTATCCACCATAGGACGCCATAGCCGCACACGATGGCGAGAAGGCATCATATGTGTGCATGGACGCCCAGACGGTAATACCCAGGGAGGACAGACAGCACAGTAAGCGGGCATGGCCGCGGCGGCATGAGGATTAGTGCACAGTGTCGCTTTGATTGTGTGCCCTCTTGGGGCAGGGGGCGTTCTGCATGTGCAGCACCGCTGTGACACACCTGTGCTGAATGGCAATGGCACAAACAGCTTGCACCAATACAGTGGTGGCGTCGCAGTCCATTCTGCATGGGTATGGCACAGAGGTGTTACCTATGCATAGCTGAGAATACCGCTGTTCTGCCCATGCAGCACCTCTGTGCCATATGAAAAGAAACGAAGAGACTCATGCAGGCAAAAACAGCAACAGAGAAACTGAGACATTACCCAATACTGTAGCACTCTAATTTTATTGAATGGTTTTGAAACTTCTTTGTATACACTCTATAAAACAGAATATTGCTGATCTGACTGTCAAGAACTTATAAGTATCAAAGAACTTATAAAACAAGAAATCAAAGTACCAAAGTTTCAACTAGCGTGCAAGACGAACAACCTATCAATATGAAACAAGGATTGTATACTAAAAAACATTGTGTACTAAATACATGTTAACCTTGCTTTCATATTTAAAATGGAACCATTAAAACCTCCAACAGTGGGCCATACATGAACATTTGTGAATAAACAAAAACTTGTTATATTACTAAATACATCCCATCGCTACATCAGATGCCCTACAGCGTTTCGCTGTTGCTTCTTCAGGTGAGGATCACGGCAGACATCTTCAAATCATTAGCATATGCTCAAATCACAACATCGTCACACATCTCTCTCACATAAAGTACAGCAACCTCAAGAAGTGACCCTCCCCTGAAGAAGCGACAGTGAAACACTGTAGAGCATCCGATGTAGTGTTGGGATGAGTTACATTTGGGATGAATCACATTGAGGATGACCAGCAGCAGTGCATAAAATGAGATAAGTGGCATACATATGCAGAAGATGATGAATGCTGCTGTATCTGTGAAAATTACATAGCTATGTGAAGCTATATGAAGAGTGTTTATTTATGTATAAGAGATGTAGGGTGTAAGGGAGACCAATGTTATGTGCTTAATTAGGCTAATACGATATTCAAAATTTAGCTATGTGAAAAATATTTTGCTTGGGTTAATGGTTTATGGTTAAATGTGAATATATTTTTGTGTCTGGTATTGTGCTGGAAGGGAGTCTTCTGAATCTGTGAAGCTCTGGTGCAGATCCATTGCCTAATTTAATAGCCAGGACATGTTAGCCCATAGGTGCTGAGATCCATTTCTCCCTTGCCAACACAATGTTGGGATTATTTCTTAATGTTGGTAATGGTAGAATGATGTTTTTGAGGGTATAATAAGCATCTCCTGGCAATGTCCAAGTTTTTATACTTTATATATTTACTTTATTTGGTCTTGTTTTATTTAATTCTTTTATGTGTTGTCACGGCTACTAGCTACGTCCCCCTAGGCAGATGCCTGAGAGGGCTAGTGCCTCAGACTTTCTTTATGCCAACTCCTAGAGCACAGACTTCTGGGAGTTGAAGTACCTTGAATGTTCTCATGTAGTTGTGATATAATAAATATACCGAGAGGCAAGGCTTGAAAGCAAACAGGATTTTTAATCGCCTCCCTAAAAGGCAGGAACTTCAAATGGAAGCTTTGGTAGTTCACATGTTATTACTTTACTCTTACAAGAAAAACAAAATGGTGCTTAACGTTCAGCCCAAACATTTGCTTCCTTCAGCATGGCATAACTCTTCAATACAGGTTTCCAGCACATAAACTTTCCAGCAAATGAAAACAGTCTTTTGCAGAACTTTGCAAACAATCAAAACAGGTAAGAAAATCTTCTTCTTTGGTTTAAGACAAATAGGAGCTTTACTCTGGCTTGCACTAGAGAATCTGGGTATTTCTTTCATCCAGCTTCCTATGTAAAAATCACAGCAGCCATACTAGTTAAAACTTCCTATGTTTCTTCAAAACATTCATGCACAAGAATAAGATATTTTCTTCAAGCTTGACCCTTGTAACTTTTACTTTACCTTCATGGAAAAGCTATAGTCCATCTCCTGGTCACTCTCACTTGAGGAACTTTGGTTAACAGATATATCCATTGCATTAGATTCAGAACAGTCACTGTTTGCTGCGTCATCAGCTAACAGCTGTTCTCTGTGAAAACTCTCCCGGGACTCAGGGTTGCACTTTTATTTATTTATTTAGTAAACATTTGTATACCACCGCTTCCTACGATCAGCCGCGGTTACTTTACAGAATCATCATGTATCGTACAATACAATGAATTTTTAGAGTACAATTTTGATTTTAGCAACGACTTACATAACACACGAAATAGAGACTAGATACTTTTCATAATTCTAAATAAACATTCGATTCAAGGGTGCGAGGGTGGGGGATACAATATACATATACATGATTACCTATCGGTCGTCAAATGCTGCATTTGTTCCAAGTGTCATTAGAAGATATCTGATTGTGGTAAGGTGCTGCAATTAGGTTGGGTTGTAGAATGCCTGAAATAAATGCGTTTTGAGGTTCCTTCTGAATTCAATAAGGCTATTTGACATTCGGAGCTCAGGAGGGAGCTGGTTCCAGTGGATCGGCGCTGCATAGGTGAATGCTCTGTTGCTTGTTTCTGTTTTAACAGATCTCATGCTGGTAGGGACACAGAGCGTGTTGAGATGTATGGTTCTTCTGTTCCTGTTGTGTGTTTGCTTAGTGATTAGGTTGTCAAGGTATGAGGGAGCAATATTGTGAATGAGTTTAAACGTTGTTATGAGTAGTTTGTAGATGATGCGGGCGGCTACTGGGAGCCAATGTAGTTCCATAAGCACTGGCGTTATGTGGTCCGTGACGTTTTTTTCCATGATGATTCTTGCAGCAACATTTTGGGCCATTTGTAAGATATTTAGGGTGTTCTTTGGGAGCCCTTGTAAAATGGCGTTGCAGTAGTCCAGGTGAGGAATGATTAGCGCTTGAGCGACAGTCCTGAAGTCTGATTTTTCTAAGATACTGCGAAGTGGTTGGAGAACTTTCAATTTGTAAAATATGTCTCGGTTGACTGTTCGGAGATGTTTATCCATCTTAAGGTTGTTGTCTATTAGGACCCCTAGGTACTTTATTGCAGGCTTTGCATGGTAAATGTTTTTGTTGAGGGTTACTGTAGTGGGTGGGTCGAAATTAGTTTTTTTGGAGATAAACATGACCTCTGTTTTCTTGTGGTTTATTGACATGTTGTTTTGTTGAAGCCATGTTTGTAACATGTCAAAGGCATTTTTCTAGGGGAGTGAAATCTGGCTGTGCTGCGTTTAGGCGTGTGTACAGCATCACATCGTCAGCATAGATGTGGTAGTTGATGTTGCACTTCTGAAAGATTTCACAGATTGGTTTTATGTACAGGTTGAAAAGTAGAGATGACAAGGCAGATCCTTGCGGGATGCCCTGTGTCTGGGGGAAGGCATCAGCTTTATCGTTGTTGAATAGGACTTGTTGCATCCTGTTGGAGATGTATGATGCAAACCATTTTAGGGGGGTCCCTGTTATACCTATTGATGATAGTCGTTTTAAGAGGGTGCTGTGATGTACTGTATCAAATGCTGCCGAGATGTCTATAAATACAAGTATGAACATGTCCTTTTTGTTCTCAAGACCCCTGAGGAGGTTGTCGAGGAGTGCTAGCAGAAGGGTTTCTACTCCGTGATGTTGGCGGAAACCATATTGATGCATGTCTAGGGCTTTCCTATCGTCAATGTGATCTTGCAGCTGCTGCTGCACCGCTTTTTCAATAGTTTTTGCTAAGAAAGATATACTCGAGATTGGCCTATATGACGCAGGGTCGCTTTTGTTGAGCGATCTGTTCTTTAAGATGGGCCTAATGAGTGATCTCTTGAGATAGGCAAGCATTTCACCTTGATGAACCTGCTACTTCCTGATCCTGTATCAAACGTTTTAAGAGACTTAAAACATTAAGAGATTTCTTGTTCAAGGGTTTCCTTATCTGCTCTTCCTGAGACAAGAAATAAGGATTCAAACCTTCCTGGTAAGCTTTTATATTCTGAACTCTCTCTGTAATTCTTTCAGCTTTGCTTCTCTGGGCTCTTGAACCTTTATCCGGCTTCTTATAGCCTTGGAACTGATTCAAGCTCTGCTCAAATGGCTCAGTGGGAATTCTCTGGTCAAACTGCTTATGACAACGAGGAGGCTTTCTCTCTCTTACCCTCATGTGTGGAAGCAGCTTCCGTCCATGCAGAGGTTCATGGTCAGAGTCTGTCTCTGCGTCAGAATCAACTGTCTCTGGAACTTCCTGGAGATCTCTGCCACGTGCACTCTTGCTTCCCCAAACACTGCTCTGAGCCTTACCAATGCTCCTGCGACGGTGTCTGGTATTACTTGCTGAATCTCTCAGGTTTGACCCATCTCCCACATCTGGTATGTCTGAAGCAACAGGACCTGCTGCACTGCAGTCCTCCTTGCCTTCTCTCTTGCAATCTCCTCTGCCCTCCCTCTCTGAACTTGCTCTCTGGGGTTTATATAAGTGGTTTTGCCTAATACCATTCCACCCCGCCCCCAACTGCCTTTGGTTACCACCCTCAGTTTCCCTATAGCTGGGGCGTGGCTTTGACTCAGCAGTTCTTGAGAGGTTTTTTTCTTTCTCAGTTAGATTCTTAAAGATACATTTTTCAGCCTTTCTTTTCTGACCAGGGGAAACTGTCAGCATTTTATCTGTTTCCATAGGCTCTATACTGGCTTCGTCACCACAGTGTCAAATATGTGTGCATATATAGTCAAAAGCCATTCCACTGGCTACTTTTTTTTAGGAGATATTGAACATTAAGGGGTTGAACTGCAAGGGTGCCAGTAATGTTGACCAAAACTGTAAGTTGTTTACTTAATCAAAAAGTAGAAAGACTAAGGGACACACAGGAGTTCATTCATCCGTGACCGATTCCCCTTCCAGCTCTCCCTGTACATCCTGTGCATCAGGACAGGGAGAACCGGCGGGGGCAGGAATGGGGTGGAGCGGGGTTGGCCCGGGCCGGGATTGTGGGAACATGCTGCTTATACTACCTCAAAGGTATAAGCAGCACCTTTGACCCAATCAGGCCCATGGATTCCCCCCCCCCCAGGGCTGGGGCTAGGTGCCGCCCGATCCAGGCTGTGGCAGGCTGGCCGTGGGTCAGGTGGTGGGGAAATGGGGGTCCAGAGCCGCAGATGTTGGGGGGCACCTGTGGGGAGGACGTCTCCATAGGAGGAAGGGGCATGCCAGGCCATACTCAGGCCCATGTCCTGCAGAAGCTGCTCCTGTGGCTGTGGGAGGTGCCTCTTATTCTTCTGGCCATCAGCTGCTGGCTCAACTCCCTGCACCGGGTTTGAGAAGCCACAATTACACCACAATTTCCTTGTGGTTGAGTCTGCCTTGAAGCATGCAAAGAGTGCTAAAATGCACTCATTGGTACCACCCATGCGGGAGGTGAGGACCCTGGATTCCTTTGGGAGGAGGTACCTGCAGGGTTCCATGCTGATAGCCCGGATCCTGGCCTACCAGACTTACATAGCCATGTTCCTCAAGGATGTCATATTGGACATCGACAATTTTCCTTCCCTCATTCCCGAGGACCGTCGTGAGTCTTTCCAGGGCCTTGTAGTCATAGCATGGATTGCTCAAAGTTTCTGTTCTGGGGTGCCTATGACGCCTTTGAATCCGCTGCAGGGTGGCAGCCATGGGGATCTCCGCATGGCAGGTGGTTTGGTTGCAGTCCTCTGACCTAGAACAGTGGAGCCCGGACAAGATTGCCTATGTCTCCTGTCGGGGTGAGAACCTCCTCGGCAAGCCCATGGAGGAAAAGACCAAAGAGCTGGAGAAAGACCAGATGACCCTCACCAGGTTCTCCAGAAAGACTACAAACCCCGCGCAAAAGAAGCAACAAACCAATGTTTTCCTTCCACACCCACGGTTGTACTTTCCATCCAGCTGCAGGTTCAGCCTAAGGCCCAAGCTCCCCGCTCACAGTGGAGGGAGAAAATCCCAAAAGCACAACCCACCCCTCAGCCCATGCCGGGTGCAAGCTTTTGACAGGGTCTTCAGGAGCACAGCCAGCCGACCGTCGTCAACCAAAGTCTTCCCCACAGGTAGGGGGGGGCAGCTCATCCACTTTGCCTACCGGTGGCCTCTGGTCATCTCTGATGCCTGGGTGCTACATATCATCCAAAGCGGCTATAGGTTGCATTTCACCCAACTGCCCACCCCCTTACAACCCCGGGGGTACCCTATGGACCTCACGTGCCGGAGCCTCATGGCCCTGCAGGCCAACCTCACCCATCAAGCCAGTTCCCCCAGCCCAGATCGGGCAGGGCTTTTACTCCAGATACTTCCTGGTCCCCAAAAAGACCGACGGGTTCCACCCCATTCTGGATCTGTGCAACCTCAACCTGTTCTTGGTGTGCAAATAATTCAAAATGGTCTCATTGGGGACGCTGCTCCCGTTCCTCCTCCAAGATGACTGACTATGCTCCTTGGATCTGAAGGATGCGTATGCGCATATTTTGCATCACAGACTACCTTTGGTTCGTGCTGGGCGACCAGCATTATCAGTACCAGGTGCTACCCTTCGGGCTGGCTGCAGCCCCCATGGTCCTCACAAAGTGCCTTCCTTTGGACCTGGGAGGTCTTTATCGTCTCATATCTGGATAACTGGCTCGTAAAGGACTCATGCCAGCCAGTGTACGGCAGTTCACCAAGCTCACCATTCAGGTGCTCAAAGGACTCTACTTCGTAATCAACTATCTGAAGTCTCACCTCCAGCTGGTACAGCAACTCGAGTTTATCAGGGCCGTCCTCGATACCACTCAGACAAGGGTTTTTCTGCCGGCGGACCACCTAAAGCATCTCATCAAGGTGGTGGGTGTTTTGCAGTGTCAGCGCCACATCACAGCCCATGGGCTGCTGAGAACCCATGGACATATGCTAGCCACGGTGCATGTCACCCCTCAGGCCCGCTTCTGCATGAGACGGGCTCAATAGACCCTGCGAATGCAATGGCTGCCTGCGGGACAGGGTGGTGGTCATTGTGCCACTTGCAGAGTACCTGAAGTGGGTGGCTTGTGTCCTGAAACTTGCATTGGGGCCTTCCATTCCAACCAGCAGTGCCTTGTAGGCCGCTCATGACTGATGCATCCAAACTTGGCTGGGACGCACACCTGGATAGTCTTCACACCCAGAGTCTGTGCGAGAGCGAGAGCCTCCATCAGATCAACTTCCTTGAGCTCTGGGCCATTGCAAATGCTTTCCATGCTTTCAGGCGCACCTGGAGAATCAGGTGGTCCTGATCCAGATGGACAACCAGGTAACCATGTACTACGTGAGCAAGCAGGGGGGCACAGGCTGGTGGCTCCTGTGTTGGGAGGCTGTTCGCCTCTGAAGGTTTGTTTGCTCCATGGCATGGATCTCACGGCAATGTATTTGCCGGCGAGAGCAATGACCTAGTGGATCGCCTTAGCCGGGTTCTAGAACCACAGGAGTGGTCCCTCAAGAGGGACTGGATCTTCCAGGAGTGGACCTCCCGATGTGGACCTCTTCGCTACTGCAGAGAATGCTCAGGTAGCTCAGTTCTGCTTCCGGAGACTGACCAGCAATCGCCTGGCTCTGAACGCCCTCCTTGTCCACTGGGGGACAGGCCTACTCTATGCCTACCCCCAGATTCTGCTCACCTGAAGCTCAAGGCCGAGAGGGGATGCATGATTCTCATTGCTCTCTACCAGCCTCAACAACTGTTGTTCCCACTACTGCTACAGCTCTCACAGAGGGAACCTCTTTGCTTGGGCTCTGACCCAGACCTCATCTTACAGGAGAGCGGTTTCTTGTTACATTCCATCTGCTCCCTGGTGTTCACGGAGTAAATAGCCCTCGAGAGGCTTGCCCTCTCCAAAGGTGGTACTGAGATCCTGCTAGCATCCCACAAGAAGTCGACACGTAAGGCCTATATGTTCAAGTAGTGGCGTTTTACCGTCTGGTGCACTGGTCTGGTGCTGGACCCCTTTGTTTATCCCATGAACCAGCTATTGGAGTACCTCTTGCACCTCTCCAATTTTGGGATCAAGTCCAACTCAGTATGGGTTCAACTTAGCGTGATAGGAGCATTCCATTATGGCTGCGAGGGGAAGCCCATGTTGCCTCGACTTCTGGTACGCTGATTCATGCGGGGCTTGCTTCTTTTGAAGCCTCCAGTTAAGCCCTCTATGGTTGCTTGGGATCTGAATGTGAGCCTTGGCCAGCCCATTCAGAATCCTTTTGAGCCACTGGACACCTGTCTGCTGAGGTTCCTGACCTAGAAAGTACTCTTCTTGGCGGCCGTCACATCAGCCAAGCGAGTGAGTGAGCTCCAAGCTCTGGTCGCACACCCTCCATACACCAGGTTCCACTAGAACCAGATGGTGCTCTGCATGCACCTGTGTTTTCTGCAGAAGGTGATCTCAGTTTTTCACCTCAACCAGTCTATTGTCCTTCCAACGTTTTTTCCCTGGCCTCATGCCAATCCCGGTGAGGCAGCGTTGCACATGCTGGATTGCAAGCGTGTTTTGGCCTTCTGCTTGGAGCACACAAAGGCACACCATCAATCCTCTCAGTTGTTCGTCTCCTTCAACCCCAATAGGCTGGGAATCACTGTTTCGAAGCATACGCTATCCCTCTGGCTCGCGGATTGCATCACCCATGCATACTCCTTAGCTAGTCTGAACCTTTGAGGGTCATGTCATGGCTCACAATGTTCATGCGATGGCCGCATCGGTGGCCAACCTCCGTTCTTTCTCCGCAGAGGAGATCTGTAGGGCTGCGACATGGTCCTTGGTACATAACTTTGCCACACATTACTGTCTGGATGGGGATTCCTGAAGGGACAGCAATTTTGGCCAGGCTGTGCTCCGGCATCTCTTTGGATCTTGAGAGTCAACTCCGGCCCACTGGCCCTTCTGTCTGTCCATCCAGGATACCTGCTTAAAATTCCCTTGGTCGATGTTGACTGTGGATACTGCATCAGATGAGTTCCTCAATGGGACTGCCTCTCTGATTTTCCTGGCTTCTTCAGTTATTCATGCCCAGCTGGGCTATTCTTTCTCCTCAGGTTCTAGTAGCCTGGAGCTTGGGAGTCCCATATGTGAAAACTTATTTTCTGCTTGTTCATGGAGAAAGTATAGCTACTCACCTGTAGCAAGTGTTCTCCGTGAATAGCAGGAATAAATCCTCACAACCATACTACCTCCCCAGGGAGTTGACATTTGACTCCTGCGCTGTGATCCTACTGAAGAATATGGTACTGCAGTAGGCATGAAGGCAGGCGTGCATGCGTGGCATACCTCCCAAAAGCTTCCTTTGGAAGCTGGGGAGCGTTCTGTGTGGAGCTCCATCAGTGACGTCACCCATATAAGATGACTTATTCCTGCAATTCACGGAGAACACCTGTTACAGTTGAGTAACTATACTTTTTTCTGAGTGAGTTCCATTTACCAACACTTTCTGTCATATGTTAGTCAACCAATTTCTGATCCAGTTCACTACCTTGGGACTTATCCCCAGGCTGCTCAGTTTATTGATAAGCCTCCTATATCAAAGGCTTTACTGGAATCTAACTGCAAGGCATTGATAAGGCAGGCAAAGGGAGAATTTGAGAAGAAGCTTGCTGCGGAAACAAAAACGTGTAATAAAGACTTTTTCAAGTACATTCATAGCAAAAAACCTGTGAGAGAGTCAGTTGGTCCACTAGATGATAGAGGGGTTAAAGGGGCACTAAGAGGCGACAAGGCAATAGCGGAGAGACTGAATGAATTCTTTGGCTTTAGACAAGGAAGATCTTGTCTTACTAATCTGATGCGAGGTTCCACATTAGGAACCACCATCCAGGAAAAAGATTTAGGCGTCATTGTGGATAACATGTTAAAACCCTCGGCCCAGTGTGCAGCGGCGGCCAAGAGAGCAAACAGAATGCTAGGTATCATAAGGAAAGGAATGGAAAATAAAACAAAGGATATTATAATGCCTCTATATCGTTCCATGGTGAGACCGCACCTTGAATATTGTGTGCAATTCTGGTTGCCGTATCTTAAAAAGGATATAGCGTTATTAGAAAAGGTTCAGAGAAGAGCCACCAAAATGGTAAAGGGGATGGAAGGATACCCCTATGAAGAAAGGCTAAAAAGGTTAGGGCTCTTTAACCTGGCAAAGAGAAGGCTGAAAGGAGATATGATAGAAGTCTATAAATTAATGAACAGAGTGGAATGGGTAAACGTAGATCGATTGTTTACGTTATCAGAATATAGAAAGACTAGGGGACATGCAATGAAGCTACAGGGTAAACTATTTAAGACTAATAAAAGAAAACATTTTTTCACTCAACGTGTAATCAAACTCTGGAATTTGTTACCGGAGGATGTAGTAAAGGCTGTTAGTGTAGCTGGGTTTAAAAACGGTTTGGACAAGTTCCTGGAGGAAAGGTCCATAAACCATTATTAAGAAGGGACCCAGGATATCAATGCTTGACCAAATACAAGCATTGTGGAACCTGTGTCTTTTGGGGAAACTGCTAGGTATGTATGACCTAGATTGGCCACTGTTGGAAACAGGATACTGGGCTTGATGGACCTTGGTCTGACCCAGTATGGCATATCTTATGATCTTATGTTCTTATATACCATTCCATGCCCTTGATCTAGTTCTCTGGTCACCCAGTAAAGAACTCAATCAAATTTGTTTGGTTTGATCTTCCCTTGGTAAAACCATGTTGCCTTGGAAATTGGTTTCCAGAAAGTCCACTATTCTTTCTTTCAAGAGCACCTCTATAATTTTTCCCACCGCAGAGGTAAGGCTTACCAGCCTATAGTTTGTCACCTCTTCCCTATTACCAGTTTTGTGAAGAGGTGCCACTTCAGCTCTTCTCTAGTCCTGCAGTACCTCTCCCATCTCCAAGGATCTATTAAAAACATCCTTTAAAGGCCCTGCCAGAATCTCTCAGAACTCTTTTAGCATCCTCAAATGTTTCCCATCCAGTCCAATGGCCTTGTCCACTTTCAGTTTTGCAAGAAGAATGGCAAGGAAATCCACATTACTACCTTTTAAGTTTCAAAAGAGATAAAATGAGGAAAATAGTTAAAGATTTAGATCAAGCATGGTTTGGAACAATGTATCCTTGAAGGATACTACCAAAAAAATGAAGCTAGGGCACATCAGCAGAGAGTTTCAAATAAAGACAAAGGTAGCCCAAATGCCCTTGAGTACGGAGCAGACAGAGCTTAAAGATTCCAAATTACCCCTGCCTACCAATAACCAGATTAATATGAATAAAATACAGTCTCTAAAATGCTTGTATGCAAATGCTAGAAGTCTAAAAAATAAGATGGGAGAGTTAGAATATATTTTATTTATTTAATTAACAGGTTTTGTATACCACCTTATCATTAATTCAAGGCTGTTCACATGGAACAAACATAGCAATAGGCTTTTACTTAGAACAGGGAGTAGGAACTTGGAGGAATATATGGGGTAGTGGATACATTTAACAAAGGCTAACTATGTACAGTAACATTGTTGCAGATTGAGTTAATATAGCTTCATTTAGCAGTTGTCCATTAAATGCATCTACATTATAATGTCTCGCTGTGGCATTTGTTATACTAGGTGGGACCGTAGTATTCGAGGAATAGATGGGTCTTGATGGCTTTTCTGAAGTCAAGTAGGTCTTTGATTGCTCGTATTGGGGCAGGTAGATGATTCCAGAGTTGGGGAGCATACAGAGAGAAAGCTCTGGTGCAAGTGAATTGCTTTGATGATCTGTAGTTTATTGGAGTTTCGATGATGTTGATGTCTGTACTTCTTCTTGTTCTGGTTGGACTTGATTTCTGGATCAACGGTTTTAGAGTTGGCAGGGATAGATTGTTTAGTATTTTGAAGATTATTAATATGCTTTTGTATTTTGCACGTACAGCAGTTCTGAAGTCATTGTCTGTTAGCAGTGGTTTAAGTTTGTGGAGTGTCTTCAACTTGTGGTAGGCTGATCTGGTTGTTTTCTTTATATGCAGCTGGAAGCTGAGTTGTTGGTGAAAAGTTTTTCCAAGGTATTTGACCTCTTTTTTGTTGGTTAGGGTGTCGTCTAGTATCTTGAGTGAGTCTGGTGGGGAGAATTTAGTATTTCTGGTGATGTGTATCATTTCAGATTTTTTAAAGTTAATGGGAAGATTCTGTCGTTTGAGCCATTCAGACACTGCTTCAAGGCATGCTGTGATTTGAGAGTAGTCCGGTTTATTGATGTTGATTTGGGTGAATATCATTATATCGTCTGCGTAAATTCTATAGTAGATGTTATGTTGCTTTATGATGTTACATATTGGTTTAAGATATATATTAAATAACAGTGCGGAGAGGGCTGAGCCTTGTGGAACTCCTCGCTATTATCTAAATCAGGGGTGGGCAATTCTGGTCCTGGAGGGCCGCAGACCAGTCAGGTTTTCATGATGTCCCTAATGAATATTCATGGACCTATTTCCATAGGATGGAAGACAGTGGATGCAAATAGATCTCATGAATATTCATTAGGAACATCATGAAAACCTGACTGGTCTGCGGCCCTCCAGGACCGGAATTGCCCACCCCTGGTCTAAATGGTTTAGATTGTTTGTTTGTTTTTGGTTCTCACTTGTTGGTTACGGTGTGACAAGTAGGAGAGGAACCAGTCTAGCACTGTACCATTTATCCCTGTCTCTTGTAGTCTCTGGAGTAGTGTGTTGTGGTTGACAGAATCAAACGCGGCGGTGATATCTATACAAGCATAAAACAAAGCCATGTAGTATGTTGTGTCCCCCTCAGCCCCCTCTGGTGGCGGCGTAGTGGTACCACCGGGGCTGGGGAGCGCATAAGAAATAGGGGTTTTAGGGTTGACCTGTTGTGAGGGTCAATGAGGTAGCAGCCCTCTGTGTCAGCCTCATGGTCAACTTCCCAAAAAGCAACTCTTAGCCAAGTGTAGGGTAAAGAAAAGGCATTTATTTCACCTTTGCGCAAAAAGAAGTTCAAAATAGGCGGTTATGAGTAACAGAGCGATAACTTTCCTTGTATCAAAATGTAAAATCAGCAAAACATTCAAAGTAACATTGTTAACCTTCACAAACTCAAAGCATAAGGTCTCCTGTATTCTTTTCATACATTGGGTTTGCTTCCCTTAACTTAAACACGTCTCATTGTGCAATAATTACAGTCAATCGGTTCGATGGCTTCCATAACCTCAGATTCCCCTGGCAGCCATTCCATTTCTGAGGGGTCCGAATCTGATGTCTCAGGGATGTTAAAATCTGACTTTCTAAAAGCATGCCATACCGTATCCCAGTGTTGGCTTGACAGTTTGGGGCGTCGGCTTTTAGGTATGTTGTAACACCCTGGATTTTCTGCTGTTACAGGATTAAAAGTTTGCTTGTTCCAGTCTTTGGCAGCACTAACCTTTTTCCTATAAAGATTATCTGGTATTTCTGGTTTAAAACTGTCCTTATCATCCAGATAAAAGTTAGTCCTTTGTTTCTCTCTTGGTCTAGGCCTTGGTAGACAATTACAGGCACCAACTGTTTCCCCTTTAAACTTCCTGCAATCCCTTTTGTGTAAGGCTTGAGGCCTAGTCTGAATGTCCTCCGCTTCAGGCAGTTTCCAGTGATCCCAGGATATCTTTCCTGCTTTAGAATAGGGTATAACTCTTTTGAGGCAGGGCTGCTGCTGAGGCGCCTGTCTTCCACCTCCACCCCTGTGGCAGTTGGCTACTGGCTGCGCCCTCTCAGCTATGTCCTCTTCCCCATGCCTCTGAATCTTTCTTTCATCTTTCAGGTCACCTTTATAAAAACTTTTAAAAGTACCTTTTCCTCCTTGAAGGTTCCTTTCCAGTGGATATATCTTCCTCTGCTTGTATCCCCGTCCTTCTCCTTGGACAAGGCTTCCTCTCCAGCTGGAAGGGTAAGCACCTCCTTCCTTGGCTGCACTCTGTAATACTGCCCCTTGCAGTTGTGTATGGCCTTCCTCTAGGCCTGCTCTTGGGCCTTCACCTCGGCCTGCTCTCCCAGTAGCTTTCACTCCTTGAGTTATTCTGGGTCTGTCAGTGACTTCACCCCGGTCTCTGACTCCGGCTTCTGGAGCTGCTCTTGGTACTGCTTCCTGTAATGCTCTCTGTGAAGCTCTCTGCCAAGCTCCTTGCCTCTCCTCTTGTAATGCTCTGTCCCTGCTTAAATCGAGACCAGCTGCTTCTGGGTCCTGCCCATAGAGGCGTGGTTCCTCTGCTTCCAGGCTTGCTCTCCTGCTCCCTCTATGTGTACCTTCATGTAATTGCGGGTAAATCTTGTTTTTTTCCAGATTTAAAACTTTTTTTCTTTGTGTCAGAGGGCCTGCAGTATCACATATCCCCCTTCTCAAAATATTACGGGCTGGGGGAAGCTCTTCACCGCAGCACGTAATCCATGACTTGCGGCCCGCTTTTCTCTGCTGCTCACGCCCATAGGTGACTTGCCTGCCGATTACCGGCATCTTGTTGAGGTGATCTCCACGCTCGGTATACGTCCAAAGCGCGTCCCGTTCCTTCCAAGGGCGAAGGAGATTAGCATGGTAGACCTGTTCTCGTCCTTTTGAGTTTTTCACCACATAGGAGGTGGTGCCCACTGGGTGTACTACGGTATGGGGACCCTTCCACTGGTACTCAAATTTAGGGGTGGCCCCAGGAACCAGAACCACTACCTTCTCCCCGACCTTCAAGTGTCTTGGCTTCGCCCGCCTGTCATAGTAGTGCTTCTGTTTCTTTTGGCTTTCTTTAAGCCTCTCCGTAGCAAATTGGGCAGTTCGTTCGAGGCGTGTCCTTAAATTCCGCAGGAACAGGGGTACACCTATTTCATCTTCCACGGGTTCAATCCACTGCTCTTTCAAAACGTCCAGTATGCCTCTAGGTAAGCGTCCATACATGAGCTCGTATGGCGATGTGCCCAATGAACTTTGCCTTCTTTCGCGGCAGGCATATAGTATGAAGGGTAGCATGGTGTCCCACTCCTTCATCTCTCCGTTCAAAGCCCGTCTCAGCATCTGCTTTAGACTTTGATTTAGACGCTCTACCAATCCATTGCATTGGGGATGGTAGGCCGCCGTCTTTACATGTTGGATCCCGAATGCTTCCCAGACCTGGGCGAGGTATTTCGATAGAAAGTTGCTTCCTCTGTCCGTTAAGACTTCCTGCGGGAATCCGACCACACAGAACAATTTGACCAACTCCGCTGCAATCGCCTTAGCGGAGATATTCCTTAGGGGCACTGCCCAAGGGAATCGCGTGGCCTGGTCAATTATTACCAGGATATATTGAAAACCGCGCGGGGTCTTGATAAGGGGTCCGACGATGTCCATGGCCAGTCTTCTAATGGGCTCCGCTATTACAGGCATCGGGACTAGCGGTACTCCCGCTGGTCGGTGCGTTGTAACCCTCTGGCAGGAGGCACAAGACTCGCAAAAACGGGTGGTCTCCCGGAAAACACCTGGCCAATAAAATCTTTCTAAAATTTGGTCCAGGGTACCTTGGGGACCTTTATGGCCTCCTGTAGGATGGTCATGGGCTAGTCGCAGGACAGATAGCTTAAACTTGTTTGGGACGACCAATTGCTTACGGATCAGTCCCGTCCGCAGATCTCTACTTTCTCTGTACAAGATTTCTTCGTCCATTATAAATCTGGGGTACGTCTCACAGTCTTCCTGAGCCTGTTCGATCGCTCGGACCAAAGCAGGGTCCGCCCTTTGCTCCATTTTAAAGGAGGGAAATTTCTCTACCACGTCTGCGGGTATCCAAGGCATGCTTTTTCCTGCCTCCAACTCCGCTCTCCCCCGGGATCGGCTTCTCCTCTCTTTCCTTCGCACGGCTTTAGGCTTTCGTCCCCTTCGTGCTGGGTCCCCTATCAGCTCGTCATGTGAAGGGAGATCTTCCAGGGTCGTCTCTCTTGAACAAGAAGGTTTCTCACCATCTTGAGAATGGGCTCTCGTAGAGACTAGAGCGTTAGTTTCCCTGGTATCCCTCTTTATACTATTCAACTGAGGTGTGTGAGCTTCCGCGCGACCAGGGTTAGAGGTGCATCTAGAGTTTTTAATAAGGTCAGGTGGCATGCCAGTGGAACCTGGTTTAACTTGAGGCAAAAACTCTTCCTTCAAAGTTTTTCTAAATTGGGGCCAATCTCGGCCCAGGACTAGGTCCTGCGGTAACCTTGGCACCACTGCCATTGGCATCTCTTTCACAATACCCATCCCTTTTATCCACAACTTATAAATGGGGTAGCGTGTGGCTGCTCCATGCACGCACTTAATTTTCACATACCCCTCGGGTGATTCTGGAACCGAGAGTCCATGATCCTGGATGGTCGACCATAACTTCTTAGAAAGCATGGTCTGGTCGGCTCCAGAATCCAACAATGCTTGTACACTTATACCATGTATTTTTACATTGACCAAAAACCCATCATGCAATAGTCTTGGTGACTCCCCCACCAAGGCAGTTCGTGCATGACATTCGTACTGTACATGTCCCTTCTTACCACAAGCAAAACATTTTTTCGTATTCATTTTGTCTAGGGGCTTACTACTCTGCCACCTACCACCTGGAGGACGTGAGGGACTTCCCCTCCCTTGTGCCTCCAATCCCATGGCACCTCGTAGGCTTGTACTAGGCTGTGTCACTTTTTCAGCTTCTAAGTATCTTTCTATGAGTACTATAGCTTCAGTGGTATTGCCACAATTTTGGAGCATCAGAAAGTTTTGCACCCTACAAGGTAGTGCATTCATATACTGCTCCAAAATTATCGCATCCATGAGCATACTTATACTTCTCTTTTCGGGTTGTAGCCACTTATAAGCAAAACTCCGTAACCTGTGGCCTAATGCCTTAGGTGTCTCATTTACCTTAAGCATAGCAGCTCTAAACATTTTATTGTACGCCACTGGCGTAAGACCAACACGATCTCTAATTGCTGTCACTACATCAGAATATGAATTCGCTAGTTCTGGGGGCATCGACCTGTAGGCCGCCAGCGCTTCACCCGTGAGTGATGCCGCTAGACGTATTGCCCACTGCTCCTCAGGCCACTTAGCCGAATTCGCAATCCTAGCAAAAGTGTCTAGAAAGTCATCAATATCGTCACTCGGACTGAGTTTCCCTATCATCAAGTCCGAACAAGACCAGTGTCCGTGTTCAGGGTTTACCCGTCCGGTGAGTGATGTTCCTTCCTCCTTGCTTCGAGCCAGTTCCTCTCGCTGTTGCGCAAGCCATGCGCTCATAGTTTCTATGACAGGTGTTTGCTGCTCTTTCATCGCCTTCAGCGCCTGCTCCTGGCTCTGTTGTGCCAGCTCAGCCTGTTTGCTGAACTGGTGTGCCATCCAGGCACACAGTTCCTTGGGCTCCATCACACCTGTTGATAAAACAAACAGAGAGAAAAACCCAAGTGCGGCTCTTTCACAAATATATATTTTTTTATTTTTTTTTTTTTCAGACCCTCTACTTTTTTTTTTTCCAACTTCCCCTGGTGTCCAACACTAGGTAGGGTTATATACGCCTTACCTTGCTCTAGTGTTGCATCAGCTTTTGGGGAATATATGTGCGGTCGTCCAGGGGTTGCTCCACCGCTTCTGGATTCTCCAGAGGATCTCCCACCTTCAGGATTTTCTTTTTTTCTTCTTCCCGGTCCGGTCTGGATTTCAGGACTCCTTGTTTTTAACTCTGGTCCACTTTCTTGTAACCGCTCCGGTCTCCTGGTTTTTCCTTCCGATCCAGGTTTTTAATGCAGGACGGTCCGGGTTTTACTTGCAGTTTTTTTTTCAAAAAGGAAAGAGCTTCTATTTCTCTTTTGTGTAGTTGCCAACGTCGCTCTGTACACTCAAGAGTACCTCCCAAAAATCCGTAAAACTACGCCACTTATGTCCCCCTCAGCCCCCTCTGGTGGTGGTGTAGTGGTACCACCGGGGCTGGGGAGCGCATAAGAAATAGGGGTTTTAGGGTTGACCTGTTGTGAGGGTCAATGAGGTAGCAGCCCTCTGTGTCAGCCTCATGGTCAACTTCCCAAAAAGCAACTCTTAGCCAAGTGTAGGGTAAAGAAAAGGCATTTATTTCACCTTTGCGCAAAAAGAAGTTCAAAATAGGCGGTTATGAGTAACAGAGCGATAACTTTCCTTGTATCAAAATGTAAAATCAGCAAAACATTCAAAGTAACATTGTTAACCTTCACAAACTCAAAGCATAAGGTCTCCTGTATTCTTTTCATACATTGGGTTTGCTTCCCTTAACTTAAACACGTCTCATTGTGCAATAATTACAGTCCATCGGTTCGATGGCTTCCATAACCTCAGATTCCCCTGGCAGCCATTCCATTTCTGAGGGGTCCGAATCTGATGTCTCAGGGATGTTAAAATCTGACTTTCTAAAAGCATGCCATACCGTATCCCAGTGTTGGCTTGACAGTTTGGGGCATCGGCTTTTAGGTATGTTGTAACACCCTGGATTTTCTGCTGTTACAGGATTAAAAGTTTGCTTGTTCCAGTCTTTGGCAGCACTAACCTTTTTCCTATAAAGATTATCTGGTATTTCTGGTTTAAAACTGTCCTTATCATCCAGATAAAAGTTAGTCCTTTGTTTCTCTCTTGGTCTAGGCCTTGGTAGACAATTACAGGCACCAACTCTTTCCCCTTTAAACTTCCTGCAATCCCTTTTGTGCAAGGCTTGAGGCCTAGTCTGAATGTCCTCCGCTTCAGGCAGTTTCCAGTGATCCCAGGATATCTTTCCTGCTTTAGAATAGGGTATAACTCTTTTGAGGCAGGGCTGCTGCTGAGGCGCCTGTCTTCCACCTCCACCCCTGTGGCAGTTGGCTACTGGCCGCGCCCTCTCAGCTATGTCCTCTTCCCCATGCCTCTGAATCTTTCTTTCATCTTTCAGGTCACCTTTATAAAAACTTTTAAAAGTACCTTTTCCTCTTTGAAGGTTCCTTTCCAGTGGATATATCTTCCTCTGCTTGTATCCCCGTCCTTCTCCTTGGACAAGGCTTCCTCTCCAGCTGGAAGGGTAAGCACCTCCTTCCTTGGCTGCACTCTGTAATACTGCCCCTTGCAGTTGTGTATGGCCTTCCTCTAGGCCTGCTCTTGGGCCTTCACCTTGGCCTGCTCTCCCAGTAGCTTTCACTCCTTGAGTTATTCTGGGTCTGTCAGTGACTTCACCCCGGTCTCTGACTCCGGCTTCTGGAGCTGCTCTTGGCACTGCTTCCTGTAATGCTCTCTGTGAAGCTCTCTGCCAAGCTCCTTGCCTCTCCTCTTGTAATGCTCTGTCCCTGCTTAAATCGAGACCAGCTGCTTTTGGGTCCTGCCCATAGAGGCGTGGTTCCTCTGCTTCCAGGCTTGCTCTCCTGCTCCCTCTATGTGTACCTTCATGTAATTGCGGGTAAATCTTGTTTTTTTCCAGATTTAAAACTTTTTTTCTTTGTGTCAGAGGGCCTGCAGTATCACAGTTGTCAATGCCTGTGACAACAGTATCCATAAGTTATGTAATTAGTGTTTCCACACTGTGATTTTGTCTAAATCCATATTGATGTGGGTTGAGCGGGTCAGATGTGTCTATGTGGTCTTGTAGTTGATACTGTACTGTTTTTTTCAATTATCTTCATTATGAATGTGAGACTTGATATTGGGCGGAAGGAGCTTGGGTCTTTTTTTGTCAAGATTATTGTTCTTCAGGATAGGTCTAATAGAAGCACTCTTAAGTCGGGGGGGGGGGGGCAGGAGGTATCCTTGGGTAAATGATGATTCCACGATTTTATGTATGTATGGTGTTAGGAACTCTTTTGTTTGCTTGATCCAGCTAACAGGGCATGGGTCATTGGGTGAAGTTGTTGTGTTAATATTAGTTATGATCGTGTCCAGTTGTTTTCTTGTCGGGACATGAAATTTTTCCCTTGTGATATCCTTGGTGTGGTGTGAGTTAGCTTTGTGTGTTTTTTCAAGTGATGTCTTGGTGTACTTCTGCTGCAAGAAGTCTGCTACTGTATGTCTTGTGGTGATATTGAGTCCAGGTCATATGGTTCCATTGGTTCTTTTATTACAACATTTACTATTGGTTCATGAATCAGCTGCTCCAAGAAGCAGTAATTTATTTCATCTAGAAACTTTATCTCCCTAGCATGTCCTGCCGTGACACTGACGCAGTCAATAGCGGGGTAACTGAAATCACCATTATTACTGTTGTGTAACTTTTGTTAGCTTCTAAATGTCTTATGTCCCTATCTATGTTCTCCACACCATCTGCAAAATATTTATTTTTATTTATTTATTTATTTATATTCTCTTATATACCGCACTATTCTGCATCAGTGCGGTTTACATTGAACAAACTGAAATTACATTGAACAGGGCATTATAACTTGGAGATAACTATTTTACAGGGAACATGGGCTATGGAGGGTTAAGTGGCTTGCCCAAGACCACAAGGAGCACCTGTGGGACTAGAAACCCCAGTCCTTCCGGTCCAAGGTTGCTGTCCTCTAGTGGGATTTGAACCCCCGACCTTCCGGCCTGAAGTACCCTGCCCCAACCACTAGGCCACTCCTCCACTCCAAATACATTGAGGACACAATCACATCTCTCAATACCACTACGGCTCAAACTGATCCCTGCCCAGCCTTTTGGATAAAGGAGCTACGCAGTGAGTTCAGTCCTTTCATTACAAGACTTATGAACCTATCATTCACAACTGGATCTTTCCCCACAGCACTCAAACATACATCCATTAGACCTCTTTTAAAAAACTCCAAACTAGACACCCAGAGGGTCGACTCATACAGACCCATAGCTAGTATTCCTCTCCTAGCTAAGATAATTGAGAAAGAGGTACAAAGGCAAATCCAAGATCATATAGACTCCGCAGCCCCTCTAGACCAGTGCCAACATGGGTTCAGAGAGTCTCATGGCATGGAAACCCTCCTTACCACCCTCTTCAATAATATAATCACAGGTATCGACAACATCCGGCAAGGTTTTGTGCTTATCTTCTTAGACATCGCTGCAGCATTCGACTCAGTAAGTCATGAACTTCTCCTGGGGCGACTGAAAGAGAAGGGCATCTGCGGCACTGCACTCGATTGGTGTAAATCATATCTGGCTGGAAGACTGTAACATGTAAAATCCGGAGCAGAAGAATCAAAACCTTTCCATCAAAGGCAAGGTGTACCGCAAGGTTCCTCACTATCATCACTCATGTTCAACATATACATGCAGCCCATCTGCAATATCATCAGATCATTCAATGTAAACTGTTTGATATATGCAGACGATATTCTGCTTTACATGCCGTTCTCTACGGATCAAATTGACCTTTCCCCCCTTATAGAATGTTTCGACGCAGTTTCAGAATGGCTCCAATCTCGAAACCTCCGTATCCAACACAAGAAAACTGAGGTACTCTTCATCACGAGGGACCACAATTTCACTCCACCACCTCGTGTAAGAGTTAAGGAAGCTGATCTGCAAACAAAAGACACAATAAGATACCTTGGGGTCACGTTGGACCAACGTCTCGATATAAAGGTACACATAGGCAACATAGTAAAAGCAATATACTTCAAGATCCGAACATTCAGGCACCTGCGTCCCTTATTAGATCCAGAGGACTTCCGGACTATATACCAAGCACTAATTTTACCCCATCTGGGCAGCAGCAGAATGGGATAGTGTTGACGGCGGAGGATCACATTTCTGTGACAACGGCAATACCACCAAACTTAAACTGCGCAGAAGGAAGGCCTGGCAATCTACTTCTGTATCTTGCCATGAAAACCCAATGGATAGTTACAACAAAACAAATTGTGCTATGGTGCTGGAAGATGAGACTCCCAGGTCGGAAGGCACTCAACTAGCTACTGGGGAAGAGCTGAAGACTTTTCAGAGTAAAGCCAGCATTTATGATGTGGTTGGATCAAAGCCCTCGGGAAGTCTGACTGCTGATGTAGCTGCGCATGAAATGAGAGTCAGAAGCTGTAAAGATGTCTTACACATTGGAACATGGAACGTACGAAGCATGAACCAAGGGAAGTTGGAGGTGGTCAAGAATGAAATGGAATGTGTACAACTTGATCTGTTGGGTGTCAGCGAACTGAAATGGACTGGCATCGGGCACTTTGCATCAGATGATCACATGGTCTACTATGCTGGAAATGAAAGACAAAGAAGAAATGGTGTTGCATTTATAATAAAGAAGAAACTTGCAAGAACTGTAATGAAATGCAATGCAATCAGCGAACGCTTAATCTCTATTCGTCTACGAGGATTGCCTATCAACACAACTATAATTCAAGTATATGCCCCAACAACAGCTGCAGAAGTGAATGAAATTGAAGAGTTCTATGAACAAGTACAAGCTGAAATTGACAGAACATGCAAACAGGATATCCTGATAGTCATGGGTGACTGGAACGCAAAAGTTGGCAACAAAGAAGAAGGCAAAGTAGTTGGAAAATATGGACTTGGCAACAGAAATGAAGTTGGAGAAAGACTGATAGAATTCTGCAAGACCAATGATCTATTCATCTCAAATACCTTCTTCCAGCAACACAAGCGGCGACTGTACACATGGACTTCACCCAATGGATTGTATAAAAATCAAATTGACTACATCTGTGGAAGTCAACGATGGAAAAGCTCTGTAACATCAACAAAGACAAAACCTGGAGCTGACTGTGGTACAGATCATCAACTACTAGTATGCAAACTCAAGCTAAAGTTGAAAAAGAGCAAACCACTCATGAATGCAGCGAAATATGACCTTGAGAATATACCACTGGAATTTAAAGACTGCCTGCAAAATCGATTTGCTGCTTTAGATACAAATGACAGAGCTCCGGAAGAGTTATGGAATGACATCAAGAAGGTTGTGCTGGAAGAAAGCGAGAAGTCTCTACAAAAGGTGAAAAAGCAAAAACGGCCAAAATGGATGACGGAAGAAACTCTGAAAATTGCCCAGAAACGCAGAGAAGCTAAAACCAAAGGAGAAAGAAAGACAATCGCAGAGATTTCCAACGTGCAGCAAGACAGGACAAGGAAAAGTACTACAATGACACTTGCAAGGAAATAGAAGCAGAAACTATTAGAGGAAGAACAAGATCGGCTTTCCTAAAGCTGCGAGAGTTAAAGGAAAAGTTCCAGCCTCGAATTGGAATGTTACAAGATGCTCTAGGTTCTATGTTGAATGATGCTGAGAAGATCAAGAAAAGGTGGAAGGAATATACAGAGTTTTTATATGATAAAGATCAAGTGGACCTAGATTGGCCACTGTTGGTAACAGGATACAGGGCTTGATGGACCTTGGTCTGACCCAGTATGGCATATCTTATGTTCTTATGTTAGACAATGGGGGTAGCCACCTTGATACATCGATGGTTCCCTTTGTAGCGTGTTCTTATGTTCAGTCTCTCCGCTATCGCCTTGTCACCTCTTAGTGCCCCTTTAACTCCTCTATCATCTAATGGATCAACTGACTCTCTCACAGGTTTTTTGCTACGAATGTACTTGAAAAAATCTTTATTTCGCGTTTTTGCTTCCGCAGCAAGCTTCTTCTCAAATTCTCCCTTTGCCTGCTTTATCAATGCCTTGCATTTGACTTGCCAGTGTTTGTGCTGTTTCCAGGTTTCGTCGTTTGGCTCTTTTTTCCATTTCCTGAAAGATGCTTTTTTGGCAACAACAGCCTCTCTGACCTCCCCTTTAAACCATGCTGGCAGTTTTTTAGACTTCCTTCCACTTTTCTTAAAGCGTGGAATACAGCTGGTCTGGGCTTCCGAGATAGTATTTTTCAACAACACCCAAGCTTGATGTAAGTCTTTAACCTTTGCAACTGCTCTTTTTAGTTTTTTCTTAACTATTTTCCTCATTTTATCATAGTCTCCCTTTCAAAAGTTAAAAGGTAGTACTGTGGATTTCCTTACTATCCCTTCAGCTAGGAACCCTAAAGCATGTGATAAGGAAGCTTATCATAGCTCAGGAAGGAGCTATAGTAAAGGTGAAGTGACTCTGAACAAGCAACCTGTCAGTTCTGGTAGAAATAAGAAAACAGAATTTTTCCATAAAAGACTACCAGTCCCAGAATGCACCAGGTTTCCAACAGCCATTAGAGGAGCTGAAGTGGGAAACGTGTGTTCAATCAAGAGGGCTATGAGGTAATCCCCAAGCACTCATCTCAAAGAGCAGGGCCTGATTCAGCACAGCTGCGCTGTGCTAGGGTGGAGCACTCATCTAAGCAGAATAAAGGTAGAGTTTATTCTACAGAGAATTATCCTCAGTTTCATCTGGGAGATCCTCAGAATCAGCTTGGATATCCTCATCTTGGACAGCTTCATCATCTGGAGGATCATCAGAAGCAGAAGCCAGAGCGGACGAACAGAGAGGGCAAGAAACCCTTTGGAAGGAAGAAGAGAAAAGCATTTGGGAGGTCTAAAGGAGTCCAGCGCAGTACGTATACTGGGAGACATTCAAAAGGCCAGCATACACCATTGGACTGGGGAAAGCCAGAGGAATGGTGCTGCAGAGCTAGGAATCTCCAGACGGTACCTGTGAGGGAGACGGCTGCACGTGGAAGGGACCCTAAGACCCATGCCAGAAGGTATGTGAAGAGAGATCCAGTGTCCAGGGATCTGGATTGGAAGGCTGGACATAAGAACTGGACTACATACTGGCCAGGCTATTTAGAGAGGAACTCTAACAGCAATGGAAGCTCAGGTATGAACACTGATCTATGCCCTAGCTATACCCTTGAAAGACAGCAGGGAAACAAGTATTCTCCTGAAAGTGCTCCATTGAGAAATTCCTCTGTGCCAATCCAAGATTTTGAACCCATGATTGTTGAAGAAGGGGGAGAAGTCTTAGATACAGGCTGTGAATACATGGATTGCTCTCTGTCTAAACTCCTTTGGTAATTTACTGTTACAAAGTACAACAACCATCACAAAGAAATACAAACTTGTTCTTTAAATCTACTCAGAAAAGCTCCTGAGTAGGATTTGAGCCACGCAGTAGAAAGCAAGCCAGCTAAGGGGTTTCAGCTGGATAACTGCTAGCAATTGAACCTTACCTAATTGCTTGTGAGCTCTGAGGGAATCACTTCTGAGTCTATGTGTGAAGATATAAGAAGTTAACCTGAAAAGAACAGTTTTTCCCTTCTTTGTGGGTTTTGTTTGTTGATTAAAGCACTGCTAAGAAAATATTAGCTAGAGCCTACAGAAAAGACCAGTTTGTTACCAACCAGGTCTTTATTCTTTTGATTTGATTGCCTGACAAGTTCAACTGTTGTTTTCCTGATTTTGTTTTTCTAAGTTTAACACTGAAAGCAAGTATCCTGTTTTATGTGCTACCAAGCATATCTGTGTTGGGAGAAATAACCCCATAAATAAATATCTTATTGGCTTTACACTCAAGCACAACTAATTATTGTGAGCGGCTGTGTCTGGTGTGAATGGACTGCATTTCCCACAATCCCTTGCAAATCATATTGATATATGCCTTTGCCAAGACTGTGAACATTCTCACCCAGGCATCCGTCTGACAAGCAGCAGCCAGTAAGAGGACCGAAGCAGCTGAAGGGAGAAGGAACACGAATACCTTTTGGAAGAGGTATGGAGCAGATGCCCTGAGATCCAGGAATACGGACTGGAGGACAGGTCATAAAAGCTCAAATGCATACTGGCCAGAGTATCTAAGAGGACAGCCTAATGCCAGCTTTAACTCAGGTATGAACTTTGGACATTTGTCTAACCTAGAGCAATGCAAAGTGCTTAGAAACAGTTCCTGTCCTAATGGAGGTCAGTTAGTAGAGCCCTCTGATCCAGACCCTGATCCAGAACCTATGCAAATAGAAGAACAAGATATAATTACAGAGGAAGACGATACTTTCATGGACTGTTCTTTATGCAAAGTTGCTAGCACAGAGAAATCCTGAAAGTGGGATCAAACATAAAAAGGAAATGTTCTAGTAACTGGCACACCAGAAAGTTTGTGTGGAAAGAAAGAAGGTTTTGGGGAAAGTGAAATACTTGTGCAGAGAAGGAGAAAAGCTGTTGATTGAAGCTTGTTAGCCAGCTGATATCAAAGCAGAGCATGGCTCAGGCTGTGCACACGTTGGATATAAAAAAGTTCTTTGAATGTCGAAAAGAAAGCCTGTTCTGTGAAGAAGCTTTTATTTTTGATTTGCTCTACACCAGCACTGCTGAGCAGGTTTGTCAGCAGTGGCTGAGAGAAAGACTTTCCGTTGTTTAATGGACTTTATAAGCTACTTGCATACGCTTTCAGTTGTATTGTTAATTTGAATATAAATCCTGGAGAAGACATCCTAAGGTGTTACCAAGTGAATCTTGTGATAAGGAAGCTTATCATAGCTCAGGTAGGAGCTATAGAAAAGATGATGTGACTCTGAACAAGCAACCTGTCAGTTCTGGTAGAAGTAAGAAAACAGAGTTTTCACATAAAAGACTACCAGTCCCAGAATGCACCAGGTTTCCAGCAGCCATGAGAGGGGCTGAAGTGAAGTGAGAAAATGTGTGTGCAATCAAGAGAGCTATGAGGTAATCCCTAAGCACTCATCTCAAAGGGCAGGGCCTGATTCAACACAGCTGCGCTGTGTTAGGGAGGAGCACACATTAGAACAGAATAAGAATAGAGCTTATTCTACCGATAATAGCTACAGAAAGAGCTTCAGGAAAGGAGACAGCAACAGCTATAAGCTCAAGCACCAGCATCACCTGGAGAAACAGAAGCCAAGCCAAGCGGATAGAGAGAGAAGGAAACTCTCTGGAAGGAAGAGAAGAAAGGCCATTGGAAGGTCTGGGAGATTCCAAGGCAGTACCTATACTGGGAGGTATTCCAAATGCCAGCAGAGTCCATTGGACTGGAGTCAGCCAGAGGAATGGAATGGCAGAGATAGGAATCACCAGTGGCTACCTGGAAGAGAGAAGACTGCACGTGGAAAGGACTTTCAGACCAAGGCCAGAAGGTATGTGAGAGGAGATCCAGTGTCCAGGGATCAAGATTGGAAGGCTGGACATCAGAACTGGATTACATACTGGCCAGGCTATACAGAGAGGAATTATGATAGCAGGAGAGGCTCAGGTATGAACACTGATCCAGACCCTGTCTATAATAGTGAATGGCAGCAAGGGAATAAGCATTCTCATGATAGTGCCTTATTGAAAGACTCGTCTGTGCTAATGTATGATAGTGACCCTATGCTGATTGATGAAGGGGGAGATACAGCAGATGAAACTATTGATTACATGGACTGTTCTCTATCTAAATGCTATTGCTAGCTTTCTGTGAGCAAACACATAAGCCATCACAAAGAAACCTAACTTTGTTCTTTATTTCCACTGCAAACAGCTCTTAAAGCAGGATTTGGGTTCACACAGTAGCAGCCAGCCAGCTAAAGGCTTTCAGCTGGTCAATTGATAGTAATTAAAGCTGCACCTGATTGTGTGTGTGAGCAAGGGAGAATCACTGCTGGGATCTGCGTGGAAAATAAGCAGAAGTTAACCTAACAAGCAAAGTTTATTCATTTCTTTGTGCCTTTTTATTTGGTAATTATTTGCTAAGAAAACATTAGCTAATTGCCTGACAAGCTGAAGGTTGTTTTCTGCTTTGCTTTGTGACTTTATGTTATCCATCTAAACACTGCAAGCAAGTAACCTCATTTATATTGCTACCAAGCATATTTGTGCTGGGTGAATTAAACCCCATCAATAAAAGAAGTATTTTATTGGCCTTACCACTGGTTTCACAACTCAATTATTGTCTTCAGCTGTGTTTGGGAGTGAATGAACTACATTACCCACAATACCTTGCAAGAATCATATGAATATATGCATCGTCAAGATTGTGTAAGTTCTCACCCTAGGCAGCCGTCTGACAATCTGTGTGCATTTTGATTTACCTCATAAATAAATTCTGTCATTGCCTTAACACTCGAGCCAAAGGTAAGCACCGCATGACTGGACTACCATTACCATAGTCCTTTGCAAGATAGTCAGTCTGGAACATTGCCAAAGTGGTGAACTCTATATAACAAGCACGCCCCCTCCATACATATGTAAGGAGCTATGGGCATGACAGTACTTATGACCTAGATTGGCCACTGTTAGAAAAAGGATACTGGGCTTGATGGACCTTGGTCTGACCCAATATGACATATCTTATGTTCTTATGTTAGACAATGGGGGTAGTCACCTTGATACACCGATGGTTCCCTTTGTAGCGTGTACAAGAGCCTAGCCAATCCAGAGGGCTGATACCATATTATGGGGGGGGGGGGGGGGATTGGAGCGAAGGGTTCACAGATAGCTTTTTGTAATGTATATGCCCTAAATGTTTATAGCCATGTCTTTTTTTCATCTCTGCTGGCCAAGCTCATAGGATTTGGGGATTACCAGTGCGTGCTCAGGGGGATTTTAACTGGCCCGGGGACCCCATAGTTAACTGTAAACCTCCCAGAGTCCACCAAAAACATAACACCAGATGCAGGGTCGATTACTTACTGAGCAAGTTGGGGCTAGTAGATGCCTGGCGCACACTACATCCAACCGAGAGTGATTTTACATTTTACTCTAACCCCCAAAATAGCTACTCTTTGTGCAACTACCTATGAATGTCAGAGAGCCTGTTCCCAGAATTAGAAAAGGTGGTGATAGGGGATATGGGGATATCCAACTATTCACCAGTGTGAACTGATCTTCGCCTGTGAAGGACAAGTGGAGAGAGGGAGGAGAGCGGGTGGTGAATGAATCCCACTCTATGTACAGATGAGGTTTTCTGCAAGCACCTGCAAAAAGAATGGTAGGCTTACTGGGATTCCAGCACTGATGAGGGGATAGACCCCCGAGCTCTATGGGCAGCAGTCAAGGCCACCATGAAGGGGATGACTATCCAGTATACTATCAGAAAGCAGAGACAAGCAGATGAGCGTTTCCTCACCCTTTCGGGTGAGCTCCAGGCATGTAGGCAATGCCATGAGGGATCTTTGGAGCAGATGATAGGGAGCGCCAAACCAAAGTGCACCGCAAGTTAAATCAACTCCTTAACCAATGGGCAGAAAGAGACATCAAGCCCAAGAGCGCATGGTTCGGAAGAATGTATCCTTGAAGGATACTACAAAAAGCAGAGAGGTTCCAAAAAAGAGTAAAGTAGCCCAAATGCCCTCGAGTATGGAGCAGACAGAACTTAAAGATCCCAAATTACCCATGTCTACCAATAGCCAAATTAATATGAATAAAATACAGTCTCTAAAATGCTTGTATGCAAATGCTAGAAGTCTACAAAACAAGATGGGAGAGTTAGAATATATAGCACTAAACGAGAGGTTAGATATGATTGGAATATCAGAGACATGGTGGAAGGAGGACAACCAGTGGGACACTGTGATACCTGGGTACAAACTATATCGAAATGATAGAGCTGATCAAATTGGTGGAGGGGTTGCGCTCTATGTTAGAGAGGGCATTGAGTCAGAAAGGATTAAAGTTTTGCAAGAAACAAAATTTGCTGTAGAATCTCTATGGATTGAAATTCCATGTAAAAAGGGGAAGGCGATGGCAGTGGGGGTGTACTATCGTCCGCCTGGCCAGAATGAACAAATGGATGATGAAATGCTCAAAGAAATCAAGGAAGCTAGCAAAAGTTACAGTGCAGTAATAATAATGGGTGATTTCAATTACCCCGGCATCGACTGGGTCAGTGTCACAACAGGACATGCTAGGGAGATAAAGTTCCTAGATGAAATAAATGACTGCTTCTTGGAGCAGCTGGTTCATGAACCGACCAGAGGGGAAGCAATATTAGACCTAGTCCTTAGTGGAACACCAGATGTAGTGCAAGAGATAAGGGTGTTGGGGCCACTTGGCAATAGTGATCATAGCATGATCGCCTTTGATTTAATTAGTGGAGGAGGGATAGTAAGGAAATCCACAGTACTACCCTTTAACTTTCGAAAGGGAGACTATGATAGAATGAGGAAAACAGTTAAGAAAAAACTAAAAGGAGCAGTTGCAAAGGTTAAAGACGTACATCAAGCTTGGGTGTTGTTGAAAAATACTATCTTGGAAGCCCAGACCAGCTGTATTCCACGCTTTAAGAAAAGTGGAAGGAAGTCCAAAAAATTGCCAGCATGGTTTAAAGCTGAGGTCAGAGAGGCTGTTGTTGCCAAAAAAGCATCTTTCAAGAAATGGAAAAAAGAGCCAAATGATGAAACCTGGAAACAGCACAAGCACTGGCAAGTCAAATGCAAGGCATTGATAAGGCAGGCAAAGAGAGAATTTGAGAAGAAGCTTGCTGCGGAAGCAAAAACGCGAAATAAAGACCTTTTCAAGTACATTCGTAGCAAAAAACCCGTGAGAGAGTCAGTTGGTCCATTAGATGATAAAGGGGTTAAAGGAGCACTAAGAGGCGACAAGGCGATAGCGGAGAGACTGAATGAATTCTTTGCTTCGGTCTTTACTGAGGAAGATGTAGGGATGTTACCCACGACTGAAGTGGTATTTAAAGGTGTGGAAGAATTGAAGGAAATATCGATACATCGGGAAGATGTCCTACAACTATTAGATAAACTGAAGAGTAGCAAATCACCTGGGCCGGATGGTATACATCCAAGGGTGTTGAAAGAACTGAAATTTGAGATTGCAGACCTGCTATCAGTAATCTGTGAACTATCATTAAAATCATCTCTAATACCTGAGGATTGGAGGATCGCCAATGTAACACCAATTTTTAAAAAGGGTTCGAGGGGTGATCCGGGAAACTACAGACCGGTGAGCCTGACATCAGTACCGGGAAAAATGGTAGAAACCATCATAAAGAATAAAATTACTCAGCATATAGATAGTCATGACCTAATGGGAGACAGCCAACATGGCTTTAGACAAGGAAGATCTTGTCTTACTAATCTGTTATGTTTTTTTGAAGGAGTGAATAAACAGGTGGACAAAGGTGAGTCGGTTGATATTGTGTATCTGGACTTTCAGAAAGCCTTTGACAAGGTCCCTCATGAGAGACTTTTGGCAAAACTAAAGAGTCATGGGATAGGAGGCAGTGTACTACTGTGGATCAGGAACTGGTTAAAAGATAGAAAGCAGAGGGTAGGGCTAAATGGCCAATTTTCCCAATGGAGAAAGGTGAATAGTGGTGTATCCCAGGGATCTGTGCTGGGTCCGCTGCTTTTTGACATATTCATAAATGACCTGGAAAGTGGAATAACGAGTGAGGTTATCAAATTTGCTGATGACACAAAACTATTTAAAGTTGTTAAAACCCAGGAGGATTGTGGAAAATTGCAAGAGGATCTTGATAAATTGGAAGACTGGGCATCAAAATGGCAGATGAAATTTAATGTGGAGAAGTGCAAGGTTATGCACCTAGGGAAGAACAACCCAAACTATGGTTACACGATGCAAGGTTCCACATTAGGAACCACCACCCAAGAAAAAGATTTAGGCGTCCTTGTGGATACCATGTTAAAACCCTCGGCCCAGTGTGCAGCGGCGGCCAAGAGAGCAAATAGAATGCTAGGTATGATAAGGAAAGGAATGGAAAATAAAACAAAAGATATTATAATGCCTCTATATCGTTCCATGGTGAGACCGCACCTTGAATATTGTGTGCAATTCTGGTCGCCATATCTTAAAAAGGATATAGCAATTTTAGAAAAGGTTCAGAGAAGAGCCACCAAAATGGTAAAGGGGATGGAAGGCTACTCCTATGAAGAAAGGCTAAAAAGGTTGGGGCTCTTTAACCTGGAAAAGAGACGGCTGAGGGGAGATATGATAGAAGTCTATAAATTAATGAACGGAGTGGAACGGGTAAACGTAGATCGATTGTTTACCTTATCAGAATATAGAAAGACTAGGGGACATGCAATGAAGCTACAGGGTAAACTATTTAAGACTAATAAAAGAAAATATTTTTTCACTCAACGTGTAATCAAACTCTGGAATTTGTTACCGGAGGATGTAGTAAAGGCTGTTAGTGTAGCTGGGTTTAAAAAAGGTTTGGACAAGTTCCTGGAGGAAAGGTCCATAAACCATTATTAAGAAGGGACCCAGGATATCAATGCTTGAACCAATACAAGCATTGTGGAACCTGTGTCCCTTGGGGAAACTGCTAGGTACGTATGACCTAGATTGGCCACTGTTGGAAACAGAATACTGGGCTTGATGGACCTTGGTCTGACCCAGTATGGCATATCTTATGTTCTTATGTTCTTATAAATACCGCCTGCACAGATGGTGGAACAAATGTGGAAAACGGCAGGCCCACCTCATGAGCCCGCAGTGGAAAAAGACTGTGATAAGTAGGATTAAAGGCCTTGGGAGTAACATGAATAGTGAGGATAGAGTGGTCCACCGCCAATTCTAACAATACTATAGTGAGTTATACGCCACTGACCCAAATGACGAAGTTCAGAGGGACCATTTCTTTAGGTGGCTGCAACTGCCTCAGGTGGAGGAACAGGAAAGAGAGCTATTCACCTTGAGGGAAGTGTCCCAGGTAGTCAAGATGATCAAGTTGGCCAAGGCCCCCGGCCCAGACGGACTAGGGGCAGAGTTCTATAAGATCTTGTGAGACAAAATTACCCTTCCTTTCCTGGTGTATTACGAAGTAGCGCTCTGCAAGGGAGATATGGGTCTACACCAAAACCATGCCATGGTATTGGTCCTCCCAAAACTGCATAGAGACCACACGTTAGTAGGTTCCTACTGACCTATCTCACTTTTGAACCAAGATATAAAGCTGATCACAGGGATCCTGGCGCAGCGCTTGGGGAGGGTGATTGCAGCTTTGGTGCACCCAGACCAAGTAGATTTTGTGCTGGGACGCTTTGCCTCCGCTAATCTTCTGAAGATCCTTGTAGTGCTGTATAGAAGCATAGGCAGAGAGGAGTATGCATTAATAGTGAGCTTGGACACTGAGAAGGCATTAGATAATGTCTCCTGGGAGCATATGTAGTGCATCTTGGAGGAGTATGGGCTGAAAGGGCCCTTTTTGCATTGGGTTAAAACACTTTATCATGAACCATCGGCCTGGATATTGGTTAATGGAGGAGGAGGAGGTTGAGCTCCATCGGGACACCTGACAAGGATGTCCCCTGTCTCCCATGTTATTCTTGCTCACCCTGGAACCCCTCACAGCCAAGATCCATCAGACCACTGAATGGGATGGTATCCAGGTGGGGCAGGATATCTTTCTCATTAATTTGTTTGCTGATGATATGCTTCTGTTTATCAATTGGGCGAGTGAGAACATTGTAAAGGTATTGACAATGATAGGTAATTTTGGTGTTTTCTCTGGCCTACACATCAACTGGAGCAAAAGGCCATGTCTGTTTCACGGGACAATCAGTGCCGGGGGCAGCCTGGCTTCCCACTCGCTTGGGCAGGGGAATCACTCAAATATTTAGGCATACATCTCAGTCAGGATCCTGGGAAGGTATATCAAAAGAATATTCATAAGTTGATGGGGTGCATGAAACAACTATGTGAGAAATGGTGTGATCTACCTCTCTCCCTAATGGGTCGAGTGGCACTGATCAAGATGGTTGTGTTACCATGTATTCTGTATCCCCTCCAGATGGTGCCCCTTTTGGTTAAAGGGTAAGAGGAACGGATATACTGGGGAATGCTGGAGGTCTTTCTCTGGAGGGGGAAAGGAGCCTGGATTAGTTTTATGGAACTCATGCTTGATAGGGTGCATGGAGGAATGATGCTCCCTGATCTGAGGCTTTATAACGTAGCAGCTCTCATGCACTGATCACACAAACTGCACACAGGAGAGAACCGCTATGCCCCCACTGGCTTCCTTAATGGCGGGTGTCACTGTATGAATTTTTCAGCTTGTTGAAGATCCCGCAAGCAACAAGGTGGAATTGGCTGCTGGGGCTGATTGGGAGGCACTGGGGCTGATGGAGACTACACATGGGGGGAGGCAGAGGGGATTCACCTTTTCAGCGGTTGATAGATAATTCCGAATTCAGCCTGGGTATAGGACAATCTGTGTTTCAAGGGTGGGAGGCTCAGGGCTGCAAATATTTTGGACAATTGTGAGAGCTAGGAGAACATGTGTCCCGCTTCTTCGACCAAATGAAAGCTAAATGGGACTTTTCCAATGAGCAACTTATAGCCTACCTGCAAAGCAGCAAACCCCTATCAAATAGGGAAAGTGGAAGGTTTACCTCTTTGGATCAGGTGTTTCTGCAGACTCCAATAAAACTGAACAGAATCTCACACTGGTACCGGATGGGGCTATATCAGCTGCCAGTACCCTGGAAGACACACCTTGCGGAGGTGTGGGCAAAGGAGCTAAGGGAACTTATGGAAAAGGGCCATTTACAGCGGTACTTTAAAGCTATTTATGATACCATTATGGATGTAGTTTTGCAGGAAACACAATATAAGATAATCCACCAGGCGTATATCACGTGGGAAAGGGAGGCAAATATGAAGCTGTGGGATAGCCCAGTAATGTCAGAGGTATTGAGTATATGGGGGAACTTGGGTCCACACCTTTTTTAGACTGTGCAAATGTACATCCATTTTGGGGGGGAGGGTATTGGAGAATCTTGGGGAAAAGTAGAATGGACCTATACTGCTCTCCTATTGGGGGATGATGAGCCCTTGCATGTCAAAGGAGTGGGGGATACGGGAAGTAAATTGGCAAGAGTGGCTTTACTGATTGCATGGAAAATCATTTTGATCCATTGGACAGAGTCGGGGGCCCCAGTGGGCTCTCAGTGGATATGTAGTATGTATGAAATGGCAGAGTGGGTGTGAAGAGACTGACCCCGAGTATGCTCGGTGGCATGGCAAAAGTACTTGTTGCTGTAGGGTGTGTTTGTAGACAGGCTGCAGACTACCTGAGACAGTACTCAGAGAGGGTTCAGGCTGGGGGGAAGTGAAGGGGAGCATGGGGGGGGGGGGGGTAGACTTAAAGGAGTAAAACAGGACCTACAAGGGCTCACTTGGTGGCTAATATGCTATGTGTTGCAAGTAGCAGCCTTGCTGATTGACATGTTGTGGCTTGATTGTACCACTGTACCCTTTGTTTTGTTGGTATAAAGTTATATAAATGGTCCTGATGGCTGAGCTATTTTGTAGTTGTACCTTCTGGTTTCTAATAAAGATTATTCTCAAAAACAATTCTCAGCTGGCAATGAAGATTGAATGCAAGCTGGGATGGTGGGAGGAGGAGAGCAAAACTTCAAGCCACAAGTGTGGTGATGCTCCTTCAATGGTAGCATACATGGGCTCAAGTCCGCAACATAGGCAGTTGGTGAACTAATGAGTCAATCTTCTGTTACAAGGATATGGGCGTTGAGGTCTACAAGGGATGGCTCTTTTTAGTGAAGATCATTTTTATTGATTTTTAAAAACAAAACCAGTCACAATTGTTATGTTTACTGATGCCCAAAGCGAGTACAGCAAAACCTCTCATTAACCTAAGTAGATCCTAAAATACTTAGGAACCCTAGTCAGAATCCTAAACCCAGAAAATCCCCCCTCTCCCCAACCCCCACCCCAGCTAAAGGTAATCAGGGAGAGATTAGGGCTCACTCCTTTAGTCTACCACACGCGTTTGAGGAGTGTGAGACTGAGGCCGAGTGAGACGCCTAAGTCATTATGTCATCGGATTCAAAGCTTGCTTGATAAATGGTTAACTCCAGAAGGGAGGTCTGTGGAGTCAATACTGGATGCTTTGACATTAGAGCAGTACATGAATGCTCTACCACAGGGAATCCGCACCTTCCTAATCTTGCAGAATTGCAAAACTTCCCAAGAAGCTGTTGCACTCTCTGAGAGATATATAGAGGCAGAGCTAACTGCCCAGAGAGCTGGCACTACTTCCCAGGAGTCAGGCAATGGCAGATCAGAAAGGGACGGAAGGGTGTATGAGGACCCTGTAAAGATGTGCATGCCTTTATGGAAAAGCTCTAAGAATAGGCTAAAATGTTACAGATGTGGGCAAGAGGGACATTCGCAAAAACATTGTGTTGTAAAAACTGCTTTGATAGCGGATAGTCATGTGGAAGATAGACAGGGATTTCTTCTGTCTATTGAAATACAGGGAATTACCACTCAAGCTTTTCTGGATTCAGGAGCTGAGGTAAGCATGCTCTCTGCAGAGTTGTGGCAGAGAATAAAAGCCATGCAGGGCCAGGAAGTAATTCAGCCTGTGAGTTCTGCTCCAATAAGGTGCGTCCATGGAGGAACTTCTACCTACCCAGTATACAAGTTACGCATAGCAGGGTTAGGTGCACCAAAGACTGTCCCATTAGAAGTTGTCCCAGGACTTCCCCAGGCAGTAATTCTAGGCAGGGATTGGCCGCAGTTCTTCAGGGAGATGGAAAGAGAGTTGCAGGTGAAAGGTGCAATGGTCTCCACAAGAGCCCAGTCCTCAGCCTTAGAAAAGAAAGAGGATACCCCAGAGGATCTCGGAGAAGTTCTCCCCTCTGATAATGCGTTGATAGATACTCCAGACACAAAAGTCAGGAAGCCTAAATCTGCGAAACGTAAGGAGAAACAGTCTCGCTCTAAGAACAAGTCTGAAGTACGGGCAGGGCAAGAGCTACCATGGGTACCAGAGGAGCTAATGAATAAGTTTCCCACGTTCCCAAATGAGCAGCAAGCGGATCCTGCTCTCACACAGGCATTCAAATGGGCTCAGACTACTAGAGATACCTTACCTAGATTTATCCTGACTACAGGAATACTCTACAGGGAGAGTAGAGATCCTTTCACAGGAGATAGTAGAAAGCAGTTGGTTGTGCCAACGACCTTTAAAAATATAGTACTACGGTTGGCACAGACCATCCTGTTGGGGGGCATAAAGGCATTCAGGGAACCCTTGATCAAATCTTATCCAGGTTCTACTGGCCTGGTGTCTTCAAAGAGACGGCCAAGTTCTGTGAGGCTTGCCCCACGTGCCAAAGGGTTTCAGCAGCCCATCCCAAGGATGTCCCCATGATACCATCACCAGTGATTAAGGATCCCATCCAGAGGATAGGTGTTGACTTTGTCGGACCTCTGATTAAAACACCCCGAGGTTTCCGCTATATCTTAGAGGTGGTAGACCACGCTACAAGGTTCCCGTGGGCCATGCCACTATGCACCATATCTGCCAGAGTGATTGCAAATGAACTTAAGTTGTTTTGTGAAGTGGGTTTCCCTAAGGAAGTTCTCACCGACAGGGGGAGCAACTTCATGTCAAAATACTTAGGACAAGTGTGGGATGCTTTTGGTATTCACCACATCAAGACAGCAGCATACCACCCTCAAACGAACGGTTTAGTCGAGAGACAAAACCAGACTCTTAAAAGGATGTTACGTAGGAGTTTGGAGGGGGAAATGGACTATTGGGATACAATGTTACCCTTTGTTCTTTATGCATGCCGAGAGAGAAAACAGGCCTCATTAGGAACAGCACCCTATGAGCATTCTCGATATTTTGAGAGAACAGTGGGTAGAACCCGATCCCAGGGAAGTAGAAGTGCCCGAGTTCCTGAGAAACTTAAAGAAGCGGCTACACCGGACTTCACAAGTTGCTGTGGATAACCTAAAGCGTAGTCAGGCCAAACAAAAAGCCTACTATGATAGGAACACAAAGCAATGTCAACTAAATGTTGGAGAGAAAGTTATTGTAATGGTGGCTGGGACAGAACCAAAATTTGAGAGCAATTGGAAAGGACCGTGTCGGGTAGTACAAGCTGTAGGACCTGTGTCTTACTTGGTAGAGAATAGGAAAGGTCGCAGGCAAGTTTACCATGTCAACGTGTTAAAACCATGGCATGAGAGAGTAGCTTTAGCCCAAATAGCCACAATAGCCTCTCCCAGACAACAGCCCCAACAGAAGCTCATCACCACTGAACCCATAGATAGAATCACGTGCTGTGCGGGCGTGCCTACGCCAGCCCGTGATACCTTAAGGGATCTGTGATGTAGCAGACTCTTATGAAGCAATGGAAACTGATAGTGATCCGGTGGAGAGAGCCGGTACTGCAGGGGAATGCAGGATTTTCTCTGTTGAGAGGAAAAAAGAATGCAGAGCTAATCAGGAACCACTCCTCACTTCAAGGCAGGTGAGAAGCCAAGTCCCTGATTGGGCACGCCCAAGCAGGAGGCGGGCAGTGCAGCACTCAGCCAGCTTGTTAAAACAGAAACAGTTAGACAAGCCAGGGAAGCAACGTGACAAGCAACGAGAGAGGGAAGAAGGACACAAGCACCTGGACGAGGACAGGTCAAATGACCAGGAACAGGAATCGTGGGAGAGAGAACCACTAAGCAGCTGTGATCCAAGAAGGAGCAGACAGGAGCGGGGAGACTCAGGGGCAAAGAATTCTAAGGCACTGAGAGACGCAAGGCTGCAGATCAGGAGTTTAAAGGACCCAGAAGAACCTTGGAATAGGAGGCAAAGGGATAAGGAATTACCCTGGAAGAAGCCCAAGCACAAGGTATCTGGTGGGAGTGGCACGGCTAGCAAGCTTAACAGTGGAAAGCCAGAAAGAGTGAATTTTAATTGTGAAAGACAGGAGAAAGGCAGAGAGTTTGATACTAACTGGTTAAGTCAAGAAAAGCCTGACTGTTTTCCTTTTAACACTCTGAGAGACTCTCTAACCACAGTTGGAGCGTTTTACCCTGCACTGCCATGTGGAGATAGGTGGGGGAAGGGAAATGCTTACACGCTGAAATGTTGTCCAAGTAAAAGCACTGATAATTACCTAGAGATAAGAAATACAAACAAGCATCTACCTGAAGGAGGATTTGCTCAGCCTAGCTCAGAAAATACACAGGCTGAATTACTTCTCACTGAATTCAGTGAGTTCCTTAAGAGCAGAGCAATTTCTACTCAGAACGTAGCAAAGCCATTGATCAGCTGGCAAGAAGAAATGCCTTTAATTTCTTTGCCATCTACGGAACAGGAAGTTCCGATGGATTGCTCTACCTGTATGATTTCAAAGGACATTTAAGTGATTTGCTTGCCAGTGTTGTATGTAAGAAAATAGCAAAGTTACCTCACAGTTTGCTGTGATAAAAGAGCTTATCTGAAAGGAATAAGTGGAAACATATTCTGTGCAGTTCAGGAGCAGTGCTGGTATCAGAGTTTTCAGTTACCTTAATGAAAAGGAGATCACATGACAGGTGAATGTGATCAGTAACGGACATTCAGTCAAGCAGTGAAAAAAAGCCTTGTTTAAGTTCAGTTTCTCAACTTTGTTTTTGTGCCATGTTATTTCATTTACGTCTGCTGCATTTGAACTGCGAAAGCGGGGAATAAACCTCAGAAAAATAAATATCCTTTGCCTTGCCTTATCACTTGAGCACCAACACAACTACAACATTAACCCTCAAGGGCATTCAAGGCCAGCCCCTCCCTTAACCCTCAAAGTCCAGGGAGTGGGTGGGTGGCAGCCTCTAGCCCACTTAAACGCCACTGCTCCTGACTCGTGCTCTTTTGCATCTGACATCCTCTTAGCCCTGTTTTCCAGGTCCGAGGAGCCACTTGGTAGGCAAAACGCCTTATGCAAAAGTAAGACAAACTCCGGTGAGAACTCCCCCGGGAGCCCTATCGCTCCCTGGGCTTGAGAGATGGATGGTCCAGGCATTGTGCAGGGACCAGATCCGTTGAAGAAAACCTACCCTTCCAGAAGAAACCGAGACAGGACATACGTAACCGCCGAAAATCCCGAGGCTGGCCTCGAGAAGATGAGGGATTGCGGCTCTGCTTCGGCCTATCCTCCGGAAGGCGTCCTCCCTTCGATTCCCCCAAATCCTTCACCAACTTGTCCAAGTCCTCTTCAAACAGCAGCTTCCCCTTAAAGGGAAGCTTGCTGAGCTACACCTTAGAAGAGCTGTCTGCTGCCCAATTGCGCAGCCAAAGATAGCGACGGGCTGCCACTACTGATGCCATACTCTTTGTGAGGCTGCGAATGAGGTCATAGTGGATGTCAGAGAGATAAACTGCCCCTTACTCCATCTTAGCAACTTCCGCGAGCTGCTCCGGTGTGGAGTCCTCAGTCTGCTGCAGATGCTGTGACCACTGCAGACAGGCCCTCGCCACCCAGGCACCACAGATGGAAGCCTGCATAGACAGGGCATTGATATCAAAAGCCTGCTTCAATAGCATATCCAGCTTCCTATCCTGCGTATCCTTCAACGCCGCACTTCCCTCCACCGGGATGGTGGTCTTCTTGGTAACTGCAGACACCGCCGCATCCACCCGTGGAGACCGAAACATTTCACGCTCCTGCTCTGACAAAGGGTAGAGGCATGTCATGGCCCGCAGACAGGTCCCATTCGTCCTGAATCATCTGCTTGACCACTCTGTGCACTGGGAAGACCAACTGTGTCCTTCGCACCGCTTGTATGAGTGGATCCTCGAGACTCCTCCTCCATAGGCAGGTTGACTGGCAAATTGAGCGCTGAAAGCGACTCTGCGATCAGTACCAGCAATTCCTCCCGCCTAAACCATTAATGCATGAATATTTGTTTCACATGAAACTCCATAATATGTTAGTCAATACCAAACTAATAACACCTCAAGTGATAATTTTGGTCAAAACAAATATTTTGACTGCTATTTTGCACAATATTTCAGCATCCCCATTTCTGGGATGCTATGCATGAAAGGGCGGGTGAAGTGGCTGTTATATAAAACAACTGCAAATAATGTCAAACAACTGCAAATAAATTTCCAAAACTTATTATAAATGAAATGTAATTAGTATTATGTGGAAATGATCTTTATGCATCAAAATTGTGTAGCCAGCCACATCACATATGACAGTTATGCGTGACATGTACATGGGGCAGTATATGGAGAAGGGAATGGCCCAGAGTAGGCCATGGATGTGGCAGACTCAAGTCAAATGGGTGGCCCAGATGTGTGGGTATGCCCAAGAAGGGATGTGGAGGGACCCATGGCAGTGTGGGTGGGCTGGAGGAAGGGGCCACATGCTGCCACAGACACCTGTCCTATGCATGGGGTCACCTGTGCAGCAGCCTTACCACCCCATGGTGACAGAAGCAGGCCTGGGACCGCATCCACAGTGCCCGATGGCTGACATGCATGCCCTGTGCAGCTAGACAGCGATGTGCTGGGGGTACCATGTGTATGCAACACACCATGCACATGTCCCGCCCTCCATGACAGCCACCATGTGTGCGGCACTGGCACACATGGCAGGTGACACTGCACCCTTGGCATATCTCAGCAAAATTATTGGTGGAGTGGGCCTCGAACCCCTGGACCCAGAGGCAGTCCCCATATCAACAGCCCACGATGGAACACTGCTGTGATCAATGTCCCAGGCAGGCAATGTGCATGATGCACAGAGGCATGGGCCAGCCACACATGGTGTGGACATGCACAGGCCTGCGGCAGCTGCTGCACATACCGCAGCCCCTCCCCAGGTGCTGACATGTGCATTGAGTGGTATGGGCATATGGCTCGGGCAGTCATGAAAAGTAATGTATATGTCGGCTGCTATCCATTCATCATCATCCTCCAGCACCGAAATAACTTCATGTAATTTGTAATGCCTTGATATTCTAAAGTTGAAAAATGTGAAAAATCATAAACAGACAACACAAAAACACCAAATAGCACAGTTTGTGGAATAATTGCATACTGCACATGCTCTGTTACACTTAATTGATCATATTATCGCTTATCGCAAACGCCCTACCCATTCATGCATAGCGTTCCCATAACGGGGACGGCAGAAATATGTATCATACTCAGAACGGAATCACTGCAAATTCTACATACAAATACTGTATATTTAATTTAAAACAATATATTAAACAAAAATCAAGCTAACTTGATAGAATGACTGATTGCGTTCTTGTCGAAAAAACGCTACTTTTCAAGCGTATGATAAATTTAGCAAATTTTACTAAACTCTTACTTCAAGTTCTTTTATCGGTTCTGCAGGTGAACATATCACAGAACGTTTTGTAATGCATTCATTCTACATTTGTTCCTACTAAAATATTGCGTGATTGAATTGTTTTATGTGTGGTTTAATATGACCTGAGGCATAAAATTTGAGCATACCCATTTCGGGGATGCTATGCAGACGCGGACCACACGAACCTGGTCTTCCGGCTCTGGAATCTCTCCTTACTCAAACTCCTCGCCTACAAAGTCTGGTTCCGGCTCCCAGCCACCAGACTCTGGACCTCCTACCGAAGATCTACCCTTCTTGGCCAGCAATTCCACCGCGTCATCTCTAATCTCTGCGAACCTACGCTTCGCACAGGCCCCTGCAGGACCTCAAAACCTCTGCTGTGCCCTTCCCGGGCGTGAAAACAAAGCCCCACACTGCAGAGAGCTACCGGAATCCAGCGGGAGCTATGATGGGGAAAACGCTGACCCTCGCGCTCAGCCCTTTCCACGGCTTCGGCGCTGAGGGGGCAGAATAGCCAATAGTTCACCTCAAGGTCCGCAGCTCAGAACACGGCAGCTCCTCACCCGATCATGGGATCGGGAGCCGCCAAGCGTCAGGATGCCATCAAGTGCCTCAACCCACCTCCTGATTCTCCAAAGGGGGCGGGGAGGGGGGAGGAAAGAGAGAGGGTCAGACTGCAAGGCTCTTCTCTATCGGGCTTGTTACCGGTTCCCGACTGCGTTTTTGTTTTTTTGTAAACTTTAAACAGAAATAAAAAAATAAAGACAAAGGAAACCAAAAATAAAATACTCAAATCAAGTAAACCCTAACTATTCCTTATTTGCTCCTCAGTGAGCCCCTGGCTCACCACCTCCAGCTACTTGGAGACTGAGCATACTGGGAGCTGGTGGGCGGTGCCAGCAGTATTAGTACTGGTGGCTACAGTTTTGGACATGCTCAGTCTCCAAGCTTCTGGAGGGGGTGCACTACCCAGAGGTGTGGTACTGGAGGGACGATAAGAACTACGGTTACACGATGCAAGGTTCTACATTAGGAATTGCCACCCAGGAAAAGAATATGGCCATCATTGTGGATAATATGTTGAAACCCTCTGCCCAGCGTGTAGCCACAGCCAAGAAAGCAAATAGAATGTGTGGTAAGGCAGGTGCAGCACAGACCCGGGAAAGAGAAAAAAAAGAGACTTTTTCTGCTGAGAGGGGGATGGGCTCATCTAAGCACAGGTCCCAAAATGAAAGTAATATTGAAACACACACTTGCAAGGCTAGCCTGAAGCCACACCCAGTCTCCAGGGCAACAGCAGGGAGAGATAGGGTGGGGCCAGAAAGGGAAGCACGCTGGCAAACATTTAAACACAGTCAGTCAGCAAGTGAGAGGAGAGCTGAGAGAACCGGGGAAACCGGGAGAAGCAGCCAGAACTGCCAAAACGAGTGGCAGGGCCAGAGAGGAGCAGGAAGACGCTTGAGAGAGTTAAAGGATTATAGTTCTAACTCAGAAACAAGCAGCTCAGACTCTGAGCAAGAAACAGAGCTTTTTAAAAAGCCTGACAGGAAGAAGGTTTCTACAAACAAGGTAAAACCGACAGTACCTTTAAGTGCCTCACTAAAGGGAAGGAAGTCTAGGAGCACTGACATTATTCCAGGGGGAAGAGGGAACGTTCACTGGGAGAAACTTTTTAAACTGTTAAGAAAAGTGAAACTTGAAATCCCTGAACGTATCCAGGTCCCTGAGTCTTGCAGTACAGAGGAAGAGATGGAAGTGGAACTTTATAATGAGGATTCGGATTTCACAGAGGTTCCAATGGAATGTTCATTAAATGCCTGAGAAGTGATTAGGTAGCCATGAAAGAGATATTATGAAGAAAGCCCAAGAATTAGTATTCTGAGTAATTGCTACTGAGAAAGGCTGGAAAGACAGAAGTCTCATCTTTTAAAGCTTCAATAGTACTTGTGCTAGGGAAGTGTTTTAAACGGTAGTTTAATTCCCATGCTAAGAAGCAGAGAATGTTTTAAGCTTACCTGAAATAGCTGGAAGAGGCTAACAAGGTTAGCTGGACTTTGCTCATAACAGTGACTTTCAACTGTGTTTTGTTTGACTGAAAAGGAAACTTATTTTGGTTGCAAAGACTGAAAGAAACTGCTTTGTCATAGCACTGCTGAAATACCTTTATAAAGAAGCATTTTTGTTGGAGAAAATATCCTCACTTTCTGTTAATGGTTTGGAACCTTCTGCCAAGGTCCAATTGCAAAGCTTGATGATTAAAACAAAATTTAAAAATAAAATTTTCCTGTGTCGGCCTATTTCCACTTGGACTGCTTTAACTGCCCCACAACTACACAATTAAGGGCCTCAGCTACCAGGCTGAAGCAAGACACAAGTTAATATGGCCCGCCGCCCCTACTAGGCAACCGCCTAGTATGGGTGCCGGCCCACAGGTGGCGTAGTTCTTGGATTTTCAAGTTTTTGCACGCCTAAAAGAAGAGCCTGACCTCAGAAGGAGGAGAGGACCCCCAGAGAAGCTGCCGTCAACACACGCGCTATCTGCTAAGCGGAGATCCGGAGTGGCAGTGGAACCGGAGTCGATATCCACGTGGTTGACAAGGCGAGACTCTGCACCAGGGCCAGGTAACCCGTAGGCTAGAGGGGTTATCGGTGGATTCTGGTGTCAAAGGGAGGCTATAGGGGAATGCTCACTAGGGAAAAAGGGGAGCATAAGAAAGTGCCGCACTTGGTGTTCATTTCTCTTTGTTTTGTTCACAGCACTACTACAACAATGGAGAGTCGTGACATCCTGACCTGAGTGGCTGAACAGTTTGCCAAGCAAAGGGAGATGTCGGCGCAGAGCCTGGAACAGGCGAAGGCCATGCTCCAGGCCCAGCAAGGACCTTTACTGGAGATGATGTCCAGGTAGCTTGCAGCGCAGGAGAAAGCGGCCGAAGCTGCCAGGACAGTGCCAAGTTCACAGGGAGATTTCCATGGGGGGAACCTATTAGGCACTGAGACTTTCTCTTGTGGACGCCTTACCAGAGATGATGATGTAGACGATTATATTGAGGCATTTGAGAGAATAGCTCTCTTGGCCAGATGGCCAAAGGAACAGTGGGCGCTAAGATTCGCCACGTCTCTCACAGGCGAAGCTTTGGCGGCCTACAGGGCCATGCCTGCCAGTTTAGTCACAGATTATAAGGAGGTGAAGCGAGCTATTAAGGATCGGATGGGATTAAACCCTACTGTCTATCGCCGGCTTCTACGTTCCTGTAAATTGAAGTTAGGTGAGACACCTCAAGCTCTCTATTATAGAGTGAAGAGCTTAGTTTATAAATGGCTTACACCGGAGACTAAAGATTTAGAATCCATATTAGACACTGTGATTCTAGAACAGTTTATGGAAGCTGTACCAAGCAATATGCAAACTTTCCTAGTCCTCCAAGATTGCAAAAACACTCAGGAAGCCATTGCGCTGGCGGACCGCTTTCTAGAGGCTAACAGATTAAGCCCCGAGAAAGAAGTTGTTTTTAAGAATGCAAGTGTGGAGTTACTAGAAAGGAAGGCAAAGCTTGCAAACTTTAGGAAAGAAAGTATGTCTTTGGATAAAAGATTTGATGCACAGAAAAAATGTTTTATGTGTGGAGAATTGGGGCATCTTAAAAGGGATTGTAAAGCTAGGAAAGCTTTTGTAATTACCCATCATAGAGATGCAGGAGAAGGGTTCCTGTTAACAGTGGAGGTGGAAGGGATCCCAACAGAGACATTATTGGACTCAGGCGCAGACCAATCTATGATATCTCAGAGGCTGTGGAAGAAAATTGAGGCAAAAGATAAACCCTCACCAGAGACCTCTGGAAATCATATTAAGATTCGCTGTATCCATGGGGCCGCCTCTACCTATCCCATACATCCCGTTGAAATAAAAGGATTGGGTATGAAAAAGCAAATAGAAGTGGCTATAGTACCGAGACTCCCACATGACATAGTACTAGGCCGAGATTGGCCACAGTTCAGGAAAGGCTTAGCTGAGGAGTTGCAGGACAATACAAGTCAAACAGCTACCCTTTCTCAGAGAGATGACTTAGCAAGGGAGAAAGCCTTACCCCGGGTAGGAAAGGTTGCTGACCCCAAGCTAGGAGAAGACAAGGCTGGTATGATAACTACCCGCACAGGCATTAAGCCTTCAGAAAAGGAAAATGATCCTCAGGAAGACCCTATACCAGGGACATCCTTTCAGGAGGAATTGATTACTCCCCCAAAAGACATCCACAGGAAGAGAAAGGCCGAAAAGCGGCGGGAAAGGCAAACCAGGGCAAAGAATAGGTCTGAGTTGATAGCTGGACAGGAATTACCCTGGGTTCCTGCAGAGTTAAAGGAAAAATTTCCCTCATTTCCTAGGGAACAAATGGCAGATCCTGCATTGGTCCGAGCTTTTGAATACGCCAGGAAAGGATCTGAGACCCTGCCAAGATTTCTTTTGGTGGATAACCTGCTATATTGGGAGAGTTCAGACCCAAGAACAGGTGATACAAGGAAACAGTTAGTGATACCTCACTCCTTTAGAAACATAATCCTGAGATTAGCTCATGATCACCCGGTGGGGGGACACAAAGGGGCCCAAGGCACATTGGATCAGGTACTAGCTAGATTTTATTGGCCCGGAGTTTTCAGAGCGACGTCACGATTTTGTGCAGCTTGCCCATCCTGTCAGAGGGTCACGGCGAATCATCCGCCGGAGGTGCCTTTGATTCCGATGCCAGTTATAACCAAACCAGTACACAGGTTGGCAGTTGATATAGTGGGACCATTGTTAAAAACACCCCGGGGCTACCGATACATACTGGTCATAATTGACCACGTCACTAGATTTCCCTGGGCAGTCCCCTTGCGAAATACGTCCGCATGTATCGTAGCCATGGAATTGGTAAAGTTATTTTGTGAAGCTGGGTTCCCTCGGGAAGTTTTAACAGATAGGGGGAGCAACGTCATGTCCTGATACCTTTCTCAGCTATGGGATGCCTTTGGTATCCATCATGTCCGCACAGCAGCGTATCACCCACAAACTAATGGCCTGGTAGAAAGGTTCAATCAGACCTTAAAGAGCATGTTGAGAAGAACCCTTGACGGTAACATGGGGGAATGGGATACCATGCTCCCATTCGTGCTATACACATGTAGGGAGAGAAAGCAGACCTCTACAGGCGTTTCCCCATACGAACTCATGTATGGAAATGCTCCGCGGGGGGTACTGGATATAATGAGGGAACAGTGGATAGCACCCGTTGAGGGCGAACAAGAGGTACCCAAGTTCCTGACGGATTTGAAAGGTTGCTTGCAACGAATGGCTACAGCGGCAGAAGGGAACTTGAAAGCGAGTCAGGCCCGTCAAAAGTCTTATCATGACCGACGAGCGAGAACACGTATCCTGAAGGTTGGGGATAAGGTACTTGTAATGGTCGCAGCTGCTAGCTCCAAGTTTGAGAATACCTGGAAAGGGCCTTACAGAGTTTTAAAACAAGTAGGTCCTGTAACTTATGCATTGGAGACCGGAAAAGGGAGGCAGCAAGTATACCATATTAATATACTACGCCCATGGCACGAGCGAACAGCCAAATTGGCCCTAAGAGAGAACAGTAACCCACAGGTCCTACCAAGGATTACAGGCTCTGCGCGGGTTGGGCCACCAGCTTGTAATAGCTTAAGGGGGGGGATATGTGGTAAGGCAGGTGCAGCACAGACCCAGGAAAGAGAAAAAAATAGACTTTTTCTGCTGAGAGGGGGATGGGCTCATCTAAGCACAGGTCCCAAAATGAAAGTAATACTGAAACACACACTTGCAAGGCTAGCCTGAAGCCACATTCAGTCTCCAGGGCAACAGCAGGGAGAGATAGGGTGGGGCCAGAAAGGGAAGCACGCTGGCAAACATTTAAACACAGTCAGTCAGCAAGTGAGAGGAGAGCTGAGAGAACCGGGGAAACCGGGAGAAGCAGCCAGAACTGCCAGAACGAGTGGCAGGGCCAGAGAGGAGCAGGAAGACGCTTGAGAGAGTTAAAGGATTATAGTTCTAACTCAGAAACAAGAAGCTCAGACTCTGAGCAAGAAACAGAGCCTTTTAAAAAGCCTGACAGGAAGAAGGTTTCTACAAACAAGGTAAAACCAACAGTACCTTTAAGTGCCTCACTAAAGGGAAGGAAGTCTAGGAGCACTGACATTATTCCAGGGGGAAGAGGGAACGTTCACTGGGAGAAACTTTTTAAACTGTTAAGAAAAGTGAAACTTGAAATCCCTGAACGTATCCAGGTCCCTGAGTCTTGCAGTACAGAGGAAGAGATGGAAGTGGAACTTTATAATGAGGATTCGGATTTCACAGAGGTTCCAATGGAATGTTCATTATGCCTGAGAAGTGATTAGGTAGCCATGAAAGAGATATTATGAAGAAAGCCCAAGACGTAGTATTCTGAGTAATTGCTACTGAGAAAGGCTGGAAAGACAGAAGTCTCATCTTTTAAAGCTGCAGTAGTACTTGTGCTAGGGAAGTGTTTTAAACGGTAGTTTAATTCCCATGCTAAGAAGCAGAGAATGTTTTAAGCTTACCTGAAATAGCTGGAAGAGGCTAACAAGGTTAGCTGGACTTTGCTCATAACAGTGACTTTCAACTGTGTTTTGTTTGACTGAAAAGGAAACTTATTTTGGTTGCAAAGACTGAAAGAAACTGCTTTGTCATAGCACTGCTGAAATACCTTTATAAAGAAGCATTTTTGTTGGAGAAAATATCCTCACTTTCTGTTAATGGTTTGGAACCTTCTGCCAAGGTCCAATTGCAAAGCTTGATGATTAAAACAAAATTTAAAAATAAATTTTCCTGTGTCGGCCTATTTCCACTTGGACTGCTTTAACTGCCCCACAACTACACAATTAATGGCCTCAGCTACCAGGCTGAAGCAAGGCACAAGTTAATATGGCCCGCCGCCCCTACTAGGCAACCGCCTAGTATGGGTGCCGGCCCACAAATGCTAGGAATCATAAGGAAAGGGATGGCAAATAAAACCAAGGATATTATAACATCTCTGAATCACTCCATAGTGCAACCGCACCTTGAAATATTGTGTGCAGTTCTGGCCACCATATCTTTAAAAGAATTTAGCAGAATTGGAAAACAGAAGAGCAACCAAAATGGTTAAGGAGATGGAAGGATATCCCTATGAAAAAAGGCTTAAATGGTTAGGGCTCTTCAACTTGGAAAAGAGACGACTGAGGAGAGAGATGATAGAGATCTATAAAATAATGAAAGGAATGGAATGGGTAAACAGATCAGTTGTTTACTCCTTCAAAAGTAGACAGACTAGGGGACATGTCAATTTCCTCCTCTTTTCTTTTTATCATTCTGTTGCTTTTTACAGCTCTGGGAGCTCCATTTTCCCTAACATGATTTGGTATTCTGGCTCTTGGTCTTCTTCATTGTTCTCCTCCCTGGCTCTAGAAACAACATATCCTCCCCATGTCGTCATCTTCTTTAAAACAGCTGTCTCTATTAATCTCTGTACCAATCCTCTTTACTGCATCTCTGGTGTAATTTATAAATCTCTGCTGGTTATAAAATATATAATTGATCCAGTCTACATTCTTATTTGTAGTGGCCCACCAGAATAGGGATGATTCAAACCCTGCTGCTATCTGATTCCTAGCCTTGAACTCATCAGATACTCCCCTGGGCACTCCTATCACATCTATGTAGACCCTATCATCAAAAGAAGTTCCAAATACATCTCTTTTCCCCCTCCTTCCCACCTTCTTCCTCAAATGCCAGGGTGAAAGGAATTGCCAATTGAACAATTGCACAGGTGCCAGACCACCGCGAAGGTAGTACTGATCTCAACATCTTACTTCCACAGTACCACCAGAGGTCAGCCCTGGGCACTTGCAGTCTGGAATAGTTCCCTTGGCGGTCTCCAGCTTGGATAAGGTTCAACATTTCAGAGCAAGAGGACAGTTCTTCCACAGCTTTTGTGAAATTCTTTCCCTGTCTGGTGAGGCAGGCAGAGTGGTTCCCATACGCTGCTGAGAATCTCGGAGGTATCTTTATGTCCTTCTCATTCAGTGCCGGGAACAGCAAGGCAAGGGACCGGCAGCAGCTTTCATTTCCCCAAGCTGTTCTATCTTGATACAGGGCGACCATGCAGTTCATTCCAGCAGGGTCCGACTTCCAGTCGAGCCTGAACTGTACTACCTGTGCGATTGGTCTCCCTGAGGCACACGCATAGCAATTGCTTTTGTTAAAACTTTTAACAGTATATTTTACCCATTCCATCTAGGCATTTGACTCTCCATATCTCTGTCTCTATCTCCAAGGTCTCTGCTAAATCCTATTACTTTTACTAACTTGGAATCATTGGGTGGTTCCCATTTTTCATATCTTGGGGAGAATAGGAAAATTACTTCGGGGGGGGGGGCTTTCCTTACTACAATTCTAAATCTTCCCTGGGGATCTGTTCCCGAAACATATGCACCCAAGCCATAGGTTCTATTTACTTCAGAATCAGTCCCTGTTATAGTAAGAGTAATAGGGTTACATAGAATCAGTCCCTCTAATAATAAGAGTAATAGGGTTACATTGTAAATGTGGGCACTTGGGGGCTAACAATTCCCTTAAAAATTGATATCTTCCTTTTAAGTGGTTTACCCTCACTATGTGGTACATCCCAACCCCCATCAGTAGTGGTTGCCCACAATACCTGACCCCATCCTTGACATGGTGGTCCCTAGTTAATCGTTCTTTACTCTCAAGACATAAATATTTAATCTCATTACTTAACTGTCTTTGTTTTTTTAGGTCTCCACAAGGTAATATCTGGCAGGCATCTAACTGTATAACTTGGGGTGTGTCCCCTTTGGTTACACTCACCCACATTTTCACTGGGTAACCCCCTCCTCCTCTCCACTGATCATCCTCCTTCAGGTCTATATACCTATACTTTTGGGCTCTCGAGAGGGGTACCAGGGATATCAGTGTTAGTGTGAATCTCCCCCACTTCAGAGTCTGCCTCATCTTGACCCCTTCTCCTTTTCCCACAAAATACATATTTTTCACCGATACAAATTACAATGATCCCTAATATACACAATATTACTATGAGCCCTATCTCAATGGCAGTTAACTCAGCACTTAACAACATAACATTAGGTGAAAAAGCATATACAGAAAATACGTCACAGTTATACTTATCATGCACAACTTAATAAGAAGCAATATTTCTAGTGGATCCGTGGAATAGTCTCCCAGTGGAGGTGGTAGAGATGAGGACAGTAACTGAATTCAAAAAAGCATGGGACCAACACAGAGGATCTCTAAAGGTAAAAAGTGGACTGTTGTAGTTGTTGTTATGGAAGGACAGACTAGATAGGCCATGTGGTCTTTTTCTGTCATCATGTTTCTATGTTTCTATTCTTCGCTCTGTGTCAGAGCACACGTTTTAAAACAACTCAGTAGAATGCAGAAGGATCCAGGCAGAGTATATGTTTAACTGTTCTTCTATTAGTTCCCCAAAGAAGTCCTTAACTGGCTGAAGAAAAAGTTATTGTCTTTTCAGTCTCACAATCATGGGGTCCTTAGTTGGTTGTACTTCCCAGGCTTCTGGGGTCTGGATCAGAGGTGGGGCTGTGACGGGTCCCTTGACTCGGGTATGATGTGTCCAGCCTTTCTCTGTTGTGCGCACCGCTGTCTCTGTGGTGAGCAGGACTTGGTACGGCCCCTCCCAGTCAGGTTGTAACTTTGTCTGTTTCCATGACTTGATCAGGACGCACTCCCCCGGTCGGATGGAATGTACTGCAAACTCAAGGGGTGGAGTTTGAGCAAGCAGTCCTTTTTTTTCTTTTTTTCTGAGAACAGACAAATGACAAGACAAAGCCAGTACATACTTTCTGATAAACAAATCCTTTGTCTCTATCACCGGAACTTCCCCGTATCCTCCAGTGTACGGGAGACCAAGCAGCAGTAAGGGGACAGGCCCAAATCTTTTCTCGGTGCTGTCCTGATACGAAGGAGTGCAAGAGGCCAGAGGTCCAGGGCAATTTGGTTTCCAGCATTAGTTTAGCCAATTGCTTTTTCAAGGTTTGATTCATGCGTTCAACCCTTCTGGAGGAGAGGTGGTGCCAAGGGGTGTGAAGATCCCATGTTGTACCTGATTCATTAACCCTTGCAATACCTTGGAGGTGAAGTGATTCCCTGATCGGAATCCACCCTTTCTACGATTCCGTATCGGGGAATCACCTGTTCCAGTAACACTTTAGACACTCCCCCTGCTGTGGCTGTAGCCATGGGGTACGCCTCCACCCATCCTGTTAAATGATCTACAATGACCAGGATGTATTTGAGCCTCCTGACCCTCGGGAGTTCAGTGAAATCAACTTGCACACTCTGAAAAGGTTTCAAGCCCGAGTTCCGTCCTCCCGGAACTTGCTTTCTCAGCACTTTCTTATTAATCTTTTTACACACCATACACCCCTCACACACTTGTTTGGCCACAGTATAAATTCCCACACATCTGTATTTTCGCAAAATCAAATCACACACTGCCTGCACTCCCCAGTGACTGCCTTGATGCAAAATGCTCATAATCTCCCTCACAATCTGTTTACCATTTCCCTCCCATCTGGCAACAGCCACCTTCCTTCCTCAGTTTTTATTGCTCCCAATTCCGCTAGGGCTTGTTCTTCTTTCCATGAGAACGTTCGGATTGGCACTTTGGGAGGAAAGGACGGGGTTAATGTGTGTATTGTAATGGGCTTTGAGCTTAAAGCAGCCTCTTTCGCTGCTTCATCTGCTAGCAGATTTCCCCGTGCTTCCGGAGTTGCTGCTCTCTGATGTCCCTGTACATACACTACTGCAATTTCATCTGGCACCATTTCCAAAACTTGTTTCACTAGCTCTTCATGTATCAATTCCTTTCCTCTGCTGCTTATTAAACCTCTTTCCTGCCAGATTTTCCCCAGAGGTCTGTACTACCCCAAAGGCATATCTCGAGTCTGTATATACAGTACCCGCTTTCTGAGCCAATAAGAGGAGAGCCTGATCAAGAGCATATAGTTCACAAGTTTGTGCTGACCAATTATCGGGTAACCTCCCTGATTCCAAAATGGTCCCCCTAGTCCCATTGACTACAGCATACCCATTGTGTCTTTTCCCTTCTATCACCCTTGAGGACCCATCAATGAATAATCTTTCCCCTGCATGGAGGGGAATATCTCTCAGGTCTGGACGTACTTTGGTTTGGTATTATATTATATCTAAACAATCATGCTCAGGTTCCCCACCCTCCCCTTCACCTCTCCATAGGAAGGCAGCTGGGTTCAAACACTGTTTGGAGTGGAGGAGTGGCCTAGTGGTTGGGGCAAGGTACTTCAGGCCAGAAGGTCGGGGGTTCAAATCCCACTAGAGGACAGCAACCTTGGGCCGGAAGGACTGGGGTTTCCATTCCCATAGGTGCTCCTTGTGGTCTTGGGCAAGCCACTTAACCCTTCATAGCCCATGCTCCCTGTAAAATAGTTATCTCCAAGTTATAATGCCCTGTTCAATGTAATTTCAGTTTGTTTAATGTAAACCGCACTGATGCAGAATAGCGCGGTATATAAGAGAATGTAAATAAATAAATAAATAAACTGTTCCGTGGTTAGCACTAGATCATCCTTTTCCATGAGCATTGCTTCATATTTTAGCATTCGTGAATCAGTGAGCCACCTCTCAGCCCTCTGGCTCAAGATGGTTCTCACCTGATGTGGGGTACTCACTACAAGCGATCACCCAAAAGTCAATTTCCTACTCTCGTCCACCAGTAGGGCTGTCGCCGCCACTGCTTGGACACATTCTGGTCATCCTCGTGATACTGGATCTAAGATCTTAGATAGGTAGGCTACTGGTTGTCTTTTACCTGTCCATTTTTGAGTGGGGACCCCCAATGCGGTCCCTTTATCTACAGCGACAAAGAGATAGAAAGATTTGGCAAGTGAGGACAAGGCCAGGACTAGGGCTTCTACTGAACTTTGTTTTAATTGTTTGATCAGTTCCTCCTCTTCTGCCTTCCAGATCAACTTATTAGGTTCTTTTTCTAGTAGTTTTAAATATAAACCCTTGATCTTCTGTGCATAGGAATCTATCCACAGCCGGCAGTATCCAGTCAGTCCCAGGAACTTTCTGAGTTCCTTCTTGGTTTTTGGTAAGGGTAATTCCACTATGCCCTGTATCCATTCGGGGGTCAACTTTCTCTTCCCCTCACTGATTAAATGCCCCAAGTATTGGACCTCCCTCTGAATGTATTGTAACTTACTTTTGGACACCCTCAAACCTTGTCCCCCTAGGACATTTAATAACTCATTAGAGGCTGCTGATACTATTTTCTCTTTACTTCCGGAGACTGGTCGTCAACATATTGCAAACATTTTACTTCCTCTGGTATTGCAAAGGCCTCCAGGACCTGCTGCAATACCTGGGCAAACAAATTTGGGGACTCAGTATAACCCTGGGGGAGTACCATCCACCTGTATTGCTGTTTCTTCCCTGTGTATGGGTCTTCCCACTCAAAAGCAAACAAATCCCTGCTTTCTACCGCTAGGGGCAGGCCCAAAACGCATTCTTAAAATCTACTACACTGAACCACTTGTGTTCATGTGGAATTTTGCTCAACAATGTATAGGGGTTTGGGACCACAGGGTGCCGGGTCTGGACAATCTTAATCAGATTCCTTAAATCCTGCACCAGCCGGCATGCTCTGTCCGGCTTTCTTACAGGCAGGATAGGGGTGTTATATGGAGACATACAGGGATCTAGTAATCCATCTCTCACTAGGCCCTCTGTCACAGGGGTCAGTCCCCTCCGTCCCTCCAAAGGGATGGGGTATTGTCTTTGTTTCACTACCTCCCCCTCCTTTTCCTCAAGGTTATCTTTAAAGGGGGTATTTGGAACCCACCCCATTCCTCCTCAAAAATCATCAGGGGGATTCTCTCTTCCTCATTTCTTAATTTAGGGCACTCTCGTTTAAAATGTCCTAACTCTCCACAGTGGAAACATCCAGCCCGGGGACCAGCTTTTTGTTTCTGCCTTTCATCTTCTCTTTTTACAAATACTTTCTGGGATTCCCGCATTAAGTCTTCCATCAATTTTGCCTACCAGTCCTCCACTTTCTCTAGTTTCTTCCTTATATCTGGCCAGGATTTTGTTACAAAATTCATCTTAAGTAGAGTGGCCTCCAGGACATCGTCAGGATCCAATCCCGAATATTGTTGCATACGATCCTTCAGTCCTTCTAGAGTTTTCCTGGAGTGTCTCAAATGCCTTAGTTAGATTCTGGGACCGGGGCACAGCCTCCCTTATACCCCTAACAAATTATATTCCTCATGTCCCTCATGCGTCCCCTGTCCACCTCATTCTGATTATCCCATCCAGGGTCCCGGAGGGGGTACTTCTCCGCTGGGACGACTGGATTGGTCCCTCCCTGTGGATTGTCCTGCTCCCAGACTCTCATGGCTGCTCTTCGTATCATGCCCCGCTCCTTCCCGGTGAATAGGATACTCAATACTGACATTATTTCCCCCCAGGTGTAGATATTGGAGCATTCATGTAACCTACATTGTTCTGACCCATGGGGACCTCCCGTAAGGGAAATATCTGCTGCTTCTGTCTGGAGGTTTTATCTGAATCCTCCTCAAGTTTTAATTGGTCCTTTTTAATTTTAGACCTAGTGGCTTTACCCGTCGTTGATAAACTTTTTATATCCCTTTCATATTTCTTTCTGTTTAGTTCTATGTCTGGGTTTGTTTCTTTGACCTGACGATGTCTGATTCTCGTCGGCCGACTCCCATTCTGACTCACTTAGGCCCCCCTCCTTTTCTTCTCCCTGTGGGCCTTTCCCTTGTCCTTTTATTGAGACCTGGTGATCACCCTGTTCCTGGTCGCTTACTCTTAAGGCCACTCCCCCTACCTCGGGTATATTTGACGGGGCAGGAGGGGCTGTTGGGTAAGGAGGTGGCAGGTATTCTAAGGGGTCCCATCTCTTCCTCCTATCTCCCACCCCTCTCCCTTGATTCCTCCCTCAGAGGAAACATGCGTCCTGAACTACTCCCAACCCAACATGAGGCATACTGGACTTCCTCTTTCTCCACTTCAGACTTGCTATTCACATAAATGTTTAATGCCTGACAAATCCAGTCCTCCTCAGCCCCATACCTGGGCCAAAAGACAGCAGGAGGACAGATACTTTCCTTTGTTCAAAGGAAACAACAGTATTTCATCATCTTCTTATCCTTAGCGGTCTTATTGTCTTTCCAATGTTTTAGCATCTTTCCCAAGGGACTATCTGGGGGAATGTTGGAAGGACTACATTTCTTATCCTCCTCCCCCTTTCCCTTACTACTGCCTAGGCTTCCTCCCATTCTATCTATTTATTATCCCATTGAGACTTATTACACTTACTCGGCCTCTTCGTTTTGTCCGTCTCTGGCTGTCCCCCTCGCGGGAGTACAGAACCGTGGATCAGGACTCCACACTCACTTTGTACACAATTGTACGTCTCACTCACACACAATCAGTCTCAGTACCCGATAGAATGTCCCAACCACTAAGGTAGGTATTAAAGTCCCACTTTTCCTTACCTTGGTCCGTGCAAGGAGTTACCTGGTTGCTGCAGTGTCTACTTTTAATTTACCATCTTTCACACTCTGGTTCACAACGCCTCTGTTCACTTTTTCAGCTCCGGGACCATTACCAGCTAGCAGAGAAACTTATCTGCAGAGGGGGAGGCGAGACTGTTGAAATCAACAGGACGCGTCTTCCCACCTCCACCCAGCAGGAGTCACCCTGCTGTGCGAATATCCCAGGCACGCCCCCAGCTGTAATAACCACCAATTTACCTGTAACCAATTCACCTATGGCCAATCTGACCAATAAGACTCAGATTGTAATGTTGTGAAGCAGTAATAGTGCTCTTTATTTGTTTAAACGGGTGACCAGCAACAGAGTGTAGGCACACACCCCTTGGGGTTCATCTCTCTTTTATCCTTTTTCTCTTGACCTATTCCCCTTCCTTTTCTCTACGCGGGCCTATACCATATTTGGTATGTGTTCCTTATTCTTGGACCAAAGGTCAGGCCCCTTTCGGTTGTTTGCCAGGTGTCCAAAAGAGGAAGTTAGTGAAGCTGACCCCTAACAATTTTTCTTTAAGGATCATTTTACTTTTGGTTAAACCTTATTCAAGTAAAGTTCATTACATAGGCCTGTTTTGAGGCCCACGCATATAATTATTCTCTTGAATTTCCCTGTATTATTTCTACAGGGTTCTTAGTCTAACATTCTTGCTTCTAGAAAAGTTTTTCTGTGTATTATAAGCCGGGGGTATAATTCTACCATACAAAAGCAAGGGAAGGGGGTGTATGAGTGATGAGTTAGTGTTACTAAGGAAGTTGGTTGGGGATGGTTAGCCTAGCACAGCAGAGTATTCTATTTCTATTGTAAAGCATGCACTTCTGCCATTAAGCTAGAATGTTTAAGTTCATTGCCTTTAAGCTTCTGTTTCCGGCAGCAGGGGACAAGGGATGAGGTAGTGTTTGTTGCAGCAAGACAAAGGGGGGGGGGGAAGGGGGGCTGGCAAGAATAGACTGAACATGCTATCACTGAGTGAGAAATAAGGAAGTGGACAAAATGTCTGGCTGTGTAGTCTTACACTAAACTTTCTTATGAAAAATAGAAATTACACTTACCTGATAATTGTTCTTCCTTGAGGAACTCCAGTTTAGTCCTCCACCTCTGGATTGTGCACCTCCTCCTGCAGCTTGGAGACTGACATGTCAAACTCGTGACATCACTGGATGTAGCCTGCTGGTCTCTCCCATCAGCCCCCAGTGAACTATTGACAAAGCAAAACTCAAAGAAGCAACAAATAAGTAGCTATTATAATAATAACGTTTGTATAGTTAAACTGAACGTATAACCCATAACTCATGGAACATAGGTAATCACTAATCTCCTCCTAAACAGAAGAGGCAGGTTCACGCACCTTCTCCTCCCTCCATGCCGTTCCAGAGAAGAGGAAGAAGAAAGACAGAAATAGGAATGATCCTATTATAAAAACTTATACTTATACTCACTTGTAATTTGGCACGTCTCCCAACTGAAAAAAAGAAACCCACTGCTAACCATCCACACCCCGGGAGGGAATGAGGACTAAACTGGAGTTCCTCAAGGAAGAACAATTACCAGGTAAGTAATTTCTATTTCCTTATCATCCCTCCAGTTTAGTCCTCCACCTCTGGGATGTAACAGAGCAGTAACTATTTCCAGCCGGACTGTAACACCGCTGACCCGAAACAGGCATCGTTCGCTGCCTGCGCATCCAGGCAATAGTGTTTACTGAAGGAATGAAGCGACGCCCAAGTGGCTGCTCTACAAATTTCTACTGGCGGAACCAAGCTGTGCTCCGCCCAGGAAGTCACTTGCACTATAGTAGAATGAGTCCTCAAACCCAAAGGCGCTGGGCGACCCTGCAAAAGATATGCTGACGCAATTGTTTCTTTAATCCATCTGGAAATGGATGCTTTCGTCGCCGGTTCCCCTTTGCGGGGACCTCCGAACAAAACGAATAGACGATCTGACTTGCGAAAAGACTCAGAAACTTTTAAATACCGCCGCAGAACCCTTTTTATATCTAAGCGGCACAAACTACGGTCAGAACGTTCCCTTCCGCCGACCCTAGTACTGGAAGAGAAACCATCTGATTTAGGTGAAACGGAGAAACCACCTTAGGCAAAAAGGACGAAACTGGGCGCAGCACCACCTTTTCCCTAGAAAACCCCAAAAATGGCTCTCTGCAAGACAGCGCTTGTAACTCCGAAATTCGCCTCGCCGAACAGATGGCTATCAAAAACACCGTTTTCAAAGTTAAATCTTTAACGGATGCCTGGTGCAGGGGCTCAAATGGTTCTCTTGCTAATGCCCCTAATACTAAGTTGAGATCCCATGGAGGAACCGTGATTCTATGGGAGGGCCTCAGCCTAGCCACCGCTTTGAGAAAATGCACCACATCGACATGTGAACCTAAAGACACTCCCTAGACTTTTCATCTATAACAAGACAGGGCTGCTAATTGAACTCTCAAAGAACTGGCTGCCAGACCCTTGTCAAACCGGTCTTGCAAGAAACTTAACATCCAGGGCACAGATGCTGTAGCTGCATGCACTTGCTGCCTGGAACACCAGTTCTCAAAAATACGCCTGGGGACAGCAATCTCAGGCCGGAGGGACTGGGATTTCTAGTCCTATAGGCACTCCTTGTGGTCTTGGGCAAGCCACTTAACCCTCCATTGCCCATGTTCCCTGTAAGTATTAGCGTATGTGTGTCATATCCCCTCGTGTTAAATGTATCTCCCAATTGACCGCTTTGACCCGGTGAAAAGCGGGATATAAATACAGCTAAATAAATAAATAAAATAAATAAACATATTCTAGCGACGTGGACGTCTTTCTTGCCTGACGCAACATCGCAATGACCGATCTGGAATAACCTTTTTTCCTTAACCTTGCCCTTTCAATGGCCAAACCGTAAGTGAGAACCGATCCACCTGAGGCATCCGAAGTGGCCCCTGTACCAACAGAGCCTCCATTGCCGGTAACCGCCACGGAACCCCACTGATCAACCGAATGAGATCGGCGTACCAAGGGCGTCTTGGCCAATCCGGGGCTACCAATAACACATGCCCCCGGTGCGCTTTGATGCACTGCATCATGCGCCCTATGAGCGCCTACTGCGGAAAGACATAGAGAAGACCTGACGATGGCCAAGGTTGCATCAGGGCGTCGATTCCTTCCGACATTCTCTCCTGCCACCTGCTGAAGAAATGACTCCCCTTCGCTGACTGAAAGGTCGCCATGAGATCCGTGATCGGCGGTCCCCATCTGTGAACTATCTGTGCAAAGATGTCCGGATGCAACTCCCATTCCCCCGCATCCACTCGTACCCTGCTGAGAAAGTCCGCCATCACATTGTCCTTCCCGGCAATGTGCGCCGCCGATATTGCCGGCAGTCGAGTCTCCACCTAAGAGAACAGTGCTGCCGCTTCTTCCTCCATGGCTACACTTCCTGTACCGCCCTGCCGATTTATGTAGGCTACCGTCGCGGCATTGTCGGACAACGCTAGAATTGCTTGGCCCGTCACCATCGCTTCGAACCTTCGTAGTGCTAGCAGGACCGCCCTTAGCTCCGGTCGGTTGATTGACCACTTGCTCTCTCGTACCGACCAGACGCCTTGCGCAAAGAGATCTCCGCAATGTGCACCCCACCCTGCAAGACTCGCATCTGTCAACAGCGGGAGCCATCGCGGCTGCTCCAGAGGCATCCCTGCTGTCAGAGAGCCGGGAAGCAGCCACCACCGAAGGGACTGCCGGACCCGAGGAGGGCAGGGAAGCCGTTTGTTCAAGGAGTCGGTCTGATGCGACCAGCGGCGAAGCAGTGCCCTCTGCAACGGCTGCATGTGAAATCTGGCCCACGGAACCACTTCCAAGGTCACCGCCATTGTTCCCAGTACTGAAGGTAATTCCATGCTGGGGGTGCTGGGACGGATCTGAATTTGCGCACCAGCTGTTGAAGCGCTTGGACTCGACAATCCGGGAGGAATACTGCCCCACTCTGAGTATCGAACCATACCCCTAGATATTCTAGCTCCTGAGACGGAACTAATCGACTCTTGGCCGGGTTGACCACCCAGCCTAGACTCTACAGAAACATCACCACTAAAGACCCACCTTTTCTATACGACCTACGACCTTTCCCTCCCCTCCTCCATCCCCACAGCCCCTCCTTAGGTTTGTCTCGTCTTCCTCAGTTTGTTTGTCTATCTGACTTTGACCTACTCGTACACTCTCTCTCCTTCTCTACCTCTATCCCTTTCCTATCACATTAATGGAGTTCTATTTCCTCTATCCCTCCTTTCTTGCAGCGTTTTTGAACTGACCTCTGTTTTATGCTTATTGTAAACCGCGCTGGTGTCTACGGCGTGTGCGGCATATAAAGAAATGAATAAAGATAAAGATAAAAATACATTATCTTCAGGTGTGAGTTTCCCAAAACTGAATGCCCCAATATCCTGACAGAGTCCCACATTGTCCTCATGAGGAGTAACGGGTGCCACTGTTGGTGTTGATTCAGCTCTTCCTTGTCTGTGCAGTGCAATTAACGCCTCAACTAGATCCAGAACTGGCTTCTGTTGCTCCCTCAGGGCGGTGATTGATGCGTCCTGAGCCTGCTGTGCGATCTCCTGTTGCCTGGCGAATTGAGCTGCCATCCAGCTCACCAGTTCCTTGGGATCCATTCTTTAGTATCCTGTAAGAAACAAAAAGAAAAACACACAAAAGGCGGCACCCTACAAACAGGATTTTTTTTCAAATGCCCCCGTATATACACTTTCTTATCCAGCACTGGTCATGCCCAGGTACTTTTTACCTTATACCAGTGAGGATTCTGGCTCATACAGGATCTTTTCCCCGGAACTGCTCCTGGATCAGCCTCCTTATTCTTCAGAGAGATTCCTCTTTCAGCCTCCTGGCTTGAATGTTTTTGAAGTTGTAAATCCTTTTTGAATTCCTGGTATCCTTGATGCAAAAGTAATCCAAGAACTACGCCACTGTCACGCCCATAGACCCTTACATAAGTATGGAGGGGTGTGCTTGTTATATAGAGTTCACCACTTTGGCAATGTTCCAGACTGACTATCTTACAAAGGATTATGGTAATGGTAGTCCAGTCATGCGGTGCTTGCCTTTGAGGTAAATGAAGACTATGGTAGTTGGCTCGAGTGTTAAGGCAAAGACAGAAAATTTATTTATGAGGTAAATCAAAATGCACACAGATTCACTTGGTAACACCTTAGGATGTCTTCTCCAGGATTTATATTCAAAATAACAATACAACTGAAAGCTTATGCAAGTAGCTTGTAAAGTCCATTAAACAACAGAAAGTCTTTCTCTCAGTCACTGCTGACAAACCTGCTCAGCAGTGCTGGTGTAGAGCAAATCAAAAATAAAAGCTTCTTCACAAAACAGCTTTTCTTTTCACATTCAGAGAACTTTTTATATCCAACGGGTGCACAGCCTGAGCCGTGCTCTGCTTTGCTATCAGCTGGCTAACAAGCTTCAATCAACAGCTTTTCTCCTTCTCTGCACAAGTATTTCACTTTCCCCAAAACCTTCTTTCCTTTCACACAAACTTTCTGCTGTGCCAGTTACTAGAACATTTCCTTTTTATGTTTGATCACACTTTCAGGATTTCTCTGTGCTAGCAACTTTGCATAAAGAACAGTCTATGAAAGTATCGTCTTCCTCTGTAATTATATCTTGTTCTTCTATTTGCATATGGATTCTATATCGGGGTCTGGATTAGAGGGCTTTACTAACTGACCTCCATTAGGACAGAAACTGTTTCTAAGCACTTTGCCTTGCTCTAGGTTAGACAAACGTCCAAAGTTCATACCTGAGTTAAAGCTGGCATTAGGCTGTCCTCTTAGATACTCTGGCCATTATGCATTGGAGCTTTTATGACCTGTCCTCCAGTCTGTATTCCTGGACCTCAGGGCACCTGGCTCCATACCTCTTCCAAAAGGTATTCATGTTCCTTCTCCCTTCAGCTGCTTCGGTCCTCTTATCGGCTGCTGCTTTAGGGTTCCTAGCTGAAGTTCTCCAAACCTCTGGATTTCTCCAATCCCTTGAAGCTGGCTTCTCATAGGAATCTCTCCAAGAACACGGATCTCTCTGAGCTCCTCTCTCCTTCTCGCTCCTACTCCTGCTACTCCTCGTTCTACTCTCTGAATATTCTGTTCTAGTTTTAAAGTTCCCAGTTTCCAACCCCTCCCTTTCACTCCTCAGGTGTTGGTGGTCAAACTCCCTCCTGGCAGCTGAGTAATTAGGAGTGACGTAAGGGTTTCTCAATCTGGGCTTATACTCCTTCACCTCATCTCCACTAGGGGCTTTCTGCAGGCCACTGCAGCCTGGAATAACCTGTCTTTTAGGAAAACATGCAGTTTTATTCCTGTGACCTGACAAAACAGGTCCCTTGATTAGGGTAAATTCCCTTCCTTTGTCACTATTCTCTGGGCTCTGATAAGCTTCCTTATCACAAGCTCTAAAAGGCTGATCTGCTGTGTGGCCTCCCAAGGGGATCACAGGCCTTGAGTGCATGTGTCCTGGCAATGTGCACCCCAGTCCTTTAAGGATGCATCTGTCATCAGCACCCTTGTGTGTGCTGGAGCCTGAAAAGGTACACCCCTGAGAAGGTTTGGCAGATGTAGCCACCATTGTAAGGAGTTCAGAAGTCATCTGAACACCTTTACTCTGTCTCGGAGGTCGCCGGTGGCTTGTGTCCACTGATCTCTGAGGCACCATTGAGCAGTTCGCATGTGCAGACGGGCATTCGGGGTCACATGTACCGTGGATGCCATGTGGCCCAGGAGCCGCAGGTAGTGCCTGGCGGAAACACGAGAATTGCTTTGGAATTGGTTGGCCAAGTCCATAAGTCTGTGGGCCCTGTCCTCGGGCAAGTAAGCTTTTGCCTGAAGGGTGTCCAACCTGGCCCCTATAAACTCTAGGTTCTGAGAGGGGAGCAAAGTGGACTTTGCGTAGTTTATGACAAAGCCCAGATGCTGAAGAAGAGAGACAGTGCGAAGAGTGGCCTGTCGGGCCTCCTGGAGTGACTGGCCCCTGACTAGCCAGTCATCCAGGTACGGGAAGACAAAAATCCCTTGATTTCTGAGAAAAGCCGCCACCACCGCCAGGCATTTGGTGAAAACCCTGGGGGCAGAAGTCAGGCCAAAAGGAAGCACTCTGTACTGAAAGTGGTTTCCTCCCACCACAAATCTGAGATATTGTCTGTGGTCTAGATGGATGAGGATGTGAGTATAAGCATCCTTTAGGTCTAAGGAGCATAGCCAGTCTCCCTGCTGGAGGTAGGGCAGTAGTATCCCAAGGGTAAGCATCTTGAACTTTTCCCTCTCCAGAAACTTGTTCAGATTTCGCAAGTCTAGGATAGGTCTGAGGCATCCTGTTCTCTTTGGTACTAGGAAGTACCTGGAGTAGAAGCCTTGCCCTTCCTGGTGGTGTGGCACTGGTTCCACCAGCTGTTCCTTTAAAAGACTTGCCAACTCCTGAAGGAGGAGGTCCCTCTGTAGAGGGAGTCTTGGAGGCTCCCCTGGATAGTAGGAAGGGGGTAGTTGGTGGAAATGGAGCATATAGCCCTTCTGGACTATGCTCAGTACCCAGGTATCCCCTGTGATGGCTGGCCACCTGTAGGCGTACCGGGTCAGCCGACCTCCTGTGCTGAGTGGAGCCACCGGCGGAGGAGAGGCTATGCTGTGGGAGTCAAAAACCCCCTCCCTGCTGTGCAGGAGCCGGAGCTTGCGGCTTGGGGGTTTTCTGCCTACGGGGCCCATGCCCCTGCCCCTTGGCCTGCTGGCCCTGTTGGGGAGCTGGAGAGGCCTGATACTGAGGGTAGGTTTTGTAGGCAGCACCCTTCCTCGGGAAAAAGGGCTTCTTTCCCGAGCCCTTCTTTTTGTGAGAAGGGGCAGAAGTCTTTCTGGACAGTCTTGTCCTGGTGAGAGTCTCGGTCTCGATTTCTGCAGCCTTCTCAGTCATGGGCTTGCCGAACAGTTTGTCACCTCGGCACGGGACATCGACCAACTTGTCCTGTACCCATGACTCCAGGTCCGACGACTGTAGCCAGGCCTGACGGCGTGCACCGATGACGGCCGCGGCTACCCGGGCCGAAGCCATCATAGGCTGCTCGAGATATAAATTTCAAGCACTCTCGGATCCCTGAAGACAAGGCTTTGAAATCTCTGCAAGGGTTCCTCGGAGAGGCCAGCCGAGAACCCGGCAATCTCCTTTGTCAGGTTCCGTAAGTACATGCCCATGTGTAAGTCTGGACACGGCAAGACAGCATAGAGCCCTGGAAGCACTTTCTACCGAGGGCATCCAGGTTCCGGACCTCCCAGCCGGGAGGCACCAAGGAGTGCATCTTTTGACTTTTCAGCCTGTGCATGGCCGATTCCACAACCATGGAGTTGTGCGGCTGCGCCTTTTGGAACCCAGGGCTCTTACGGACTCGATAAATGGAATCAACCCGCTTGATAAGAACCGGCGCCGAGGCCGGTGCTTCCCACATACGGAAGAGCAGCTGTTCCAGCATCGGAGGAACCGGAACAGTAAAGGCTTCCTTCGGAGGAAAATCATACTGGAGGGCATCGAGCTCTTCGGCTCGAGGCTCCTCCTCAGCGTCCACCGGGAATGCCAAAGCCTTGGCCATGTCCATGACAAAATCCGAGAACCGGGTATCCTCCAGGGGGGGGGGGGACCTTTTCCGAGGCTTGGACTCCGGGGAGTCCGATGGGACGCACGGGGTCCAGAAGGTGTCAGGAGACTCCTCGTCCTCCGTCTCCCACACCAACTCCCCCTCCGAGGAGTCGAGCATCTCCAGCCATGTGGGCCTCGATGCCACCCGCCCTGACGCTGAGGGCACCGGCGTCGACGATGATGTCGGCCCCGCACAGGAGGTCGAGGGAGACCTTGGCCGAGGATCGGCTCAGCCTCCGGGGTTGACTTAGACGTCGAGGTCCCGGTGGTCGGGGCAGATGCACCGGTCAGACCGGCGATCAGTACCCGCTGCTGCTCCATGAAGGCAGCCAGGCTGCTCTCCAGGGCCATCAACCTGAGACTGAGCTCAGGAGACTCCGCAGCCCCCGACTCGGGCCCCGACGGTGTAGGGCCCGACGTCGGTTCTCCCGGAGGAGGGTCAACGAGGACAACAGAAGTTACCTGACTCGGGGACTCCGGCTCCAGGCAAGGTAGTTTGGTCGGCCGCTCCGACTCCGAGAGCCCGGGACGGCGGTCAGGGCTTCGCGACCTGGCCCTCGAGGATCCAGGTGCCTCCACTGACGCCACCCTCACGAGCTTCTTCTTCTTTTTGTGCTCCCAGGCGGGAGACCCCCTTTCAGAGGACCCATGACGCTGTTCAGGGTCAGACTCCCGAGATGTCGAGGCCTCTGACGAAGTCCGGGCCCGGCCGGACGTGAACTCCAAAAAAATTCTTTCACATTGATGCTGACGGCTCCGAAACGCCTTCAACGACATCTTGCCGCACAGGCCACAGACTAGCAGGTCATGGTTGGGCCCGAGGCATCGGAGGCAGCAGTCGTGTGTGTCAGTGAGAGACATAATTTTCTTACACCGATCACATTTTTTGAACCCGCTGGCAGCCATTGGGGGAAAAAGGGCCCCTGCAAGGTCAAAAGACAGGGCTGCCAGTGAAAATAACAGAAAAAGCGCGAATGCTAGTCAGAAAGGACAAAAACAAAAAAAGAAGTTCCGGACTTTATACCGGTGTACCGAGCCGAGGCGGGATGGGGAACCGGCGTCAAACTGGATAAAGAGATGTGAAAAATCGCAGAAAAAAATCAACTTTTCCCGGGTGACTTTTCCCGTTGGGCTCCGCGCAAAAAGAGACTGAGCAAGATGGCACCCTTGGGCGGGAAGGGGACCGCGCATGCTCGCTGCATTCCCAAAGGCTTTCTTTGAAAGCTGGGGAAATGCTCCGCACGAGGGCTCCATCGGCGCCGACGTCACCCATATGTGAGGACTGACTTCCTGCTTGGTCCTGGAGAATAACAACTTCGCTCCTTCTGTCACGCTGACTCCTTAACCCTGGATTTTCACTTCTGCGGCGATGGAAGTGAAAATTTGGGGTTCACCGCACAGCCAGAAAGCCGCTGAGCCTAACCGGGCAGCAGCGATTTTGGATGATACCCGGTTAGCACCGGCGCCTTAAAGATAGGCAAAGAAAACCCTCACCTATCTTTAAGGCACAGAGCACTAACCAGGCAGCATCCAAAATCACTGCTACCCGGTTAGCGCCATTCCCCACCTCTGCTCCGCCCCAGAACGCCCCCAACACGCCCTGATGCTAACCAGATAGCATCGGGGCACGCAGGGGACTTAATCGGGGATTCTCAAAGGCACTAGCCCCATATAGTTTTGGAAATAATTCTGTTGTTTCCTAAACATTCTCAATGTAGCATATGGTATCCTCGTACTAGGATTTGAACTACAGGCAAGATGTTAAAAGTTCACATAACATAGAAACATAGAAATATGACGACAGAAAAAGACCACATGGCCTATCTAGTCTGTCCTTCCATAACAACTACAACAGTCCACTTTTTGCCTTTAGAGATCCTCTGTGTTGGTCCCATGCTTTCTTGAATTCAGTTACTGTCCTCATCTCTACCACCTCCACTGGGAGACTATTCCACGGATCCACTACTCTTTCCGTAAAGAAATATTTCCGCATATCACTCCTGAATCTATCTCCCTTCACCCTCATCCCATGTCCCCTCGTAGCAGAACTTGCTTTCAATTGAAAGAGGCTCTCTCCCTGAACTTTATGCCACGGAGGTATTTAAACATCTCAATCATATCACCTCTATCCCGCCTTTCCTCTAAGGTGTACATATTAAGATCCTTAAGTCTGTCCTCATATGCTTTATAATGAAGCCCATTAATCATTTTGGTAGCAACCCTCTGCACCGACTCCATCCTGTTCACATCCTTTTGAAGGTGCGGTCTCCAGAATTGCACACCATACTCCAAATGAGGTCGCACCAAAGACTTATACAGAGGCATTATCACCTCCTTTTTTCTGCTAGCCATTCCTCTCCGTATGCACCCAAGCATCCTTCTAGCTTTTGCTGTCGCCTTTTCCACCTGTTTAGCTACTTTAAGATCATCAGACACAACCACGCCTAGGTCCCGCTCTTCTTTAGTGGACAAAAGTACTTCACCTCCTATACTGTATTGCTCCCTTGGATTGCTGCAGCCCAAATGCATGACCTTACATTTTTTAACATTAAATCCCAGCTGCCAAATTCTAGACCATTCTTCAAGCTTAGCTAGATCCCTCCTCATGTTATCTACCCCTTCCTGGGTGTCTACTCTATTGCAGATTTTGGTATCATCCGCAAAGAGGCAAACCTTACCCGACAGCCCTTCCGCTATATCACTAACAAAGATGTTAAAAAGAATCGGACCAAGGACAGATCCCTGGGGCACACCACTGGTAACATCCTTCTCCTCAGAGTGAGCTCCATTTACTTGTACTCTTTGTCGCCTCCCACCCAACCAATTTCTAACCCAAGCAGTAACTTTAGGGTCCATCCCTAGGGTGCTCAGTTTGGTTATAAGTCGCCTGTGAGGAACAGTGTCAAAGGCTTTACGGAAATCTAAATACACCACATCTAGAGCTCTCCCTCGGTCCAACTCCCTGGTCACCCAGTCAAAAAAATCAATCAGATTTGTCTGACAAGACCTGCCTCTGGTGAATCCATGCTGCCTCGGATCCTGTAATCCGCTGGACTCCAGAAACCTCACTATTTTCTCTTTCAGCAGCGTTTCCAATAATTTACTCACCACCGAAGTTAAACTAACCGGCCTGTAGTTTTCAGCCACATCCTTACTTCCGCTTTTGTGTAAAGGCACCACATGAGCCTCTCTCCAGTCCTTTGGCACCACTCCTGACTCCAACGAGGCATTGAAAAGGTCAGTCAGTGGAGCTGCTAGAACGTCCCCAAGTTCCCTCAGTATTCTAGGGTGTATCCCATCCGGTCCCATTGCTTTGTCTACTTTAAGTTGAGCTAGTTTCTCACGAACACAGTCTTCTGAAAATAGTTCAAGATGTCCCTCGCTTCTGTTCTTATTTGTGGGTGTTTTCTGAGGTCCTGCTCCTGGTTCTTCATCTGTGAACACAGAACAAAAATATTTGTTAAGCAATTCCGCTTTATCCTTATCAGTCATGGTGTTCAGAACACACTACCAAGATTCTTATCCAATCCCTCATCACCTCCCACCTAGACTATTGCAACTTGCTTCTCACTGGTCTCCAAATGAATCATCTGTTTCCTCTTCAATCTGTTCAAAACTCAGCTGCACAGCTAATCATCTGCCAATGTTGCTATGCTCACATAACCCTTCAAGTCACTTCATTGCCTCCCTATCTGTTTCCACATACATTTCATTCAAACTTCTCCTTCAGACCTACAAATGCATTCATTCTAAGGCTCCTCACTATCTCTTCTCTCTCATTTCTCCCTACACCCCTATCCAGCAATTCCACTCGTTAAGCAACTCACTTTTATCTATGCTCTGCTCTTCTACTGCCAACTTCAGACTCCATTCCATCCATCTTACCACACCATATGTCTGGAATAGACTATCTGAATCAGTACTTCAGGCTTCATCCCTGGGCCTATTCAAATCCATGTTAAAAACTCAGATCCTATTAAGACAGACAAACAGAACACCTAGTCTCCTGGTGTTCTGATTGTCTGTCTTAGCAGACTGCAATCTCTGTGGAGCATTGACTGTCTTTTATGTGTTTTTGTACGGCACTGCATATGCCTAGTAGCACTGTAAATGATAACTAGTAGTAGTAGTAGTAGTTTTATTCAAATTCACACAGTTGATTATTTATGAGCCTGGTATGATATTTAAGGATAGTTTGTCTGGTTAAGTATGATTCAAAATGGGTAAGGTTTGGGGAACTTTATTCTAGATCTGTATAATGTTTTCAGTGGTGTTTATCTCATGCCAAGGTTTTTGTCTGTTTTCCTTTATTATGTGTGAACAGTGTAATACTTTTAATGACCTTTCTGTACAGTTTGTGACTCCAAAATGAAGGGCCCGATATTCGAAGGGCATTTACATAGTTTACAGCCCAGTAAACCATGTAAATGCCCTAAATCGGGATATTCAACAGCACTTACATGGTTAGTGCCATAGAATATCCCCTTCAAAGCCCGCTACACGCCCTGATGCTCTGTGGTTAGCATCGGGGTGCGTTAGGGGCATTCTGGGATGGAGCGGAGGCAGACTGCCGCTAACCAGGTAGCGGTGATATTGCACCGCTACCCAGTTAGCAATCCGTGGCTAAAACGAGGCCCTAGTTTTAGCTGTGGATGCTAACTGGGTAGGGGTGCAATATCACTGTTACCCGGTTAGCCTCGTCGACTCTGGGGCATGTGCGACCAGGGGCGGCCCAAGGGGGGTGCGGGGCCATGTGCGGAGACTCGGTGCGGGGCCTCATTTGCATAAGTGGCCTTATTTGCATAAATATTTGCATAATGTTACCATACACTAACTTTTAGTAAACATGTCTCTTAATGAGTGTATGGATAAAGAAAGACTAAAAGATTTCTACATTACTATAATCCAGTGCCAACCGCCAGGCACATTAGGAACTACTACAAACGCTGCCCATTTAGAACCCATAGCAAACCCGCTGTATCCTGACAGCATTACCAGGACTCACAAAGCACCAGTCCCTACCTATCAAAAGGAAACACTGCAAATATTAAACCAGTACATTTCAGAGAATACTGGGGAAAGAGAACAAGTGGCAATGTCAAATAGGAATTACATAAACAGAATACCTCAGCTCAGTTACACATGCAGAACATAGACCATCACCAAACAAGGAATCGCAATTTAGAAACAGGAAGGCAATAATTTAAACTGGGAACCCCAAAAGCCAAACTTGGAATGTACAACAACACTGTAGAAATAAAACTATAAATCAATTTCCTCTTGTACCAAACAAAGCGCAGACGTTAATGATGCACATTTCCCAGAACTTTCATATTCCAGTTAATAAATTCAAAATAAAGAGATATATTTCTACCTTTTGTGCATTTTTTTTCAGTTGCAATTGCTCCAGCCACTTTCTTCTGGTTTCTTCATGTTTTCTGCTAACTCTCCATCGTCTGCTGTCCATTTGTCCTTTCTTCTCTTCTAGTTTTCTTTCCATCCTCTCTCTCTACATCTGCTTTAACATACTAATCTTTATCCTTTTGCTCTTTCCTCATTCTTATTTCATCCACACAAATTTTACCCCTCCATCCTCAATCCCCACTTACTCTCCCAATACCCGGCCAATTGTAGATTTTTCATCCCTCCCACACAAAATATTTTTCCCCTCTCCATTTTACTCTGCCAGCCCCATCCCATTCGACTCCTCCCCGTAACAGCAGCTCCCTGCGAGTTCCAGTCTCACCCAGCATCCATTCCCTTCTAGTCTCTGCATCAGCCCATTTCCAGTCCTAGCCCCCCATCAACCCATTTCCAGTCCTAGCTCCCCCATCCATTTTCAGTCTGAGTCCCTTCATCAGCTCATTTCCAATCCTAGCCCCCCATCAGCCCATTTCTAGTCATTTCCTAGCCCCACCATCAGCCCATGTCAAATCCTAGCTCCCCTCCACTCAGCCCAATTCCAGTCCAAGCCCCCCCATGAGCCTACTTCCAGTTCTAGCCCCTCCATGAGTCCATTTCAATTCAAGCCCCCACCACAGCCCATTTCCAATCTTAGCTCCCCCCAACAGCCCATTTCCAGTCCTATCCTAGCTGCTCCATCAGCCCATTTTCAGTTCTAGCTCCCTTCCCTCACAGCCCATTTCCATTCCAAGCTCCCTCCCCATCAGCTATTTGCAGTTCAAGCCTCCCCGTCCACTCAGTCCATTTCCAGTCATAGCAATCCCCCAACCCATTACCAGTCCTAGCCCCCCATCAACCCATTTTCAGTTTAAGCCCCCCCCTATAACCCATTACCAGTCCTAACCCCCCATCAGCCTACTTGCAGTCTTAACCCCTTCAGCCCATTTCCAGTCATCCCCCCATAGGACATTGCCAGTACTAACCCCCCCCCATCAGCCCACAGCCCATTACTAGTCCTAACCACATCAGCCCACCTCAAGTCCTAACCCCTCCCCATCAGCCCTTTTCCTGTCCTAGCGCCCCCATAGCCCATTAGCAGTCCTAACCCCCCCCATAGCCCATTAGCAATCCTAACCCCCATCACCCTATTTCCAGACAGCCCCCATCAGCCCACAGCCCATTACCAGTCTTAACCCCCCCCAGCCCATTTCCAGTCCTAACCCCCCATCACCCCATTTCCAGTCAGCCTCCATCAACCCCCAGCCCATTACCAGTCTTAACCCCCCCAGCCCATTACCAGTCTTAACCCCCCCAGCCCATTTCCAGTCAGCCTCCATCAGCCCCAGCCCATTAGCAGTCTTAACCCCCCCCAGCCCATTTCCAGTCCTAACCCCTCCCCAGCCCATTTCCAGTCAGCCTCCATCAGCCCCAGCCCATTTCCAGTCCTAACCCCCCCTCCAGCCCATTTCCAGTCCTAACCCCCCCCCAGCCCATTTCAAGTCAGCCTCCATCAGTCCCAGCCCATTTCCAGTCCTAACCCCCCCTTGCACATTTCCAGTCCTAACCCCCCCCTTGCACATTTCCAGTCCTAACCCCCCCCTTGCACATTTCCAGTCCTAACCCCCCCCAGCCCATTTCAAGTCCCCCACCATTTCCAGTCCTAACCCCCCCCCTAGCACTTTTCCAGTCCTAACCCCCCCCTTGAACTTTTCCATTCCTAACCCCCCCCCCATGCACATTTCCCTTCGTAACCCCCCCCTTGAACATTTCCAGTCCTAAACCCCCCCCCTTGCACATTTCCATTCCTAACCCCCCAACCCCCCACTTCCAGACACCCTCCATCAGCCCCCCCCCTTCCCTTCCCTTCCCTTCCGGCAAATTTAAAAACAAAAACCTGGCTCTAGCTGCTGCCGCGTCCGTCGCAGCAGCGGCAGAATGGCGTGTCCCGCGGGGCCCCCTCTCCACGTCGAGCCCTCTGCAAGGGCTTTCAGATTCGCGAAGGGAGAGTGCTCCCTCGCGTCTCTGTAAAGCCCGCAGGGGCTAATGGGAAATTTCCCATCAGCCCCTCGCGTCTAAAGGGGCTGATGGGAAATTTCCCATTAGCCCCTGCGGGCTTTACAGAGACGCGAGGGAGCACAACTCTCCCTTCGCGAATCTGAAAGCCCTTGCAGAGGGCTCGAAGAGGAGAAGGGGCCCCGCGGGACACGCCATTCTGCCGCTGCTGCGACGGACGCGGCAGCGGCAGCAGCTAGAGCCAGGTTTTTGTTTTTAAATGTAATAAAAAAAAAGCAGAATGTTCTTTGCGCGGGGCCCCCTGAAACGCGGGGCCCTGTGCAAAAAACATTCTTGCTCAATGGACGGGCCGGCCCTGTGTGCGACGATGCCAGATATTCAATGCTATTGCCGCAGCATTGAATATCTGGTTTTAAGGGTCAGTGGGCAGAGCTATGCACCATAGTGGCGCATAGCCTGCCCAATTCAATATCAGGCCCGAAGTGTTTAAAAAGCAAAAAGTTAATAAAACAAGATTGAAAAAGTATACTCCATGTAGCACATACAATTTCCAAAGACATTCTTTACCTCCAGCACTTACTCAGGCAGAGATGCCAAGTGTGGCCCGTCTCAAAGAATGAGGCTTACCATCCCAATGAAAGAAACTGAAGGCCAATGAGTGAGATTTTTCAGATGGTATGTCCAGGTTTAAATCTGTAAACATAAGAGTTTTGTATTGTTTTGCAAATTAAAGTAACAATTAAAAATGATAATTTGGTAATGAAATTAGCACCAGCTCTCTCACTTTCAATCTTTCCCTCTCCCAGCCAACAGTGCTCTCATTTTCTTCTCCTCCCCCCATCCAACATCTACCTTCTCTTTCTTTTCCTCCTTCCCCTATCAAGTAAGAACATAAGAACATAAGATATGCCATACTGGGTCAGACCGAGGTCCATCAAGCCCAGTATCCTGTTTCCAACAATGGCCAATCTAGGTCATACGTACCTAGCAGTATCCCCAAAAGACACAGGTTCCACAATGCTTGTACTGGGTCAAGCACTGATTATCCTGGGTCCCTTTTTAATAGTGGTTTATGGACCTTTCCTCCAGGAACTTGTCCAAACCTTTTTTAAACCCAGCTACACTAACAGCCCTTACCACATCCTCCGGTAACAAATTCCAGAGTTTGATTACACGTTGAGTGAAAAATATTTTCTCTTATTTGTCTTAAATAGTTTACCCTGTAGCTTCATTGCATGTCCCCTAGTCTTTCTATATTCTGATAGCGTAAACAATTGATCCACATTTACCTGCTCCACTCCATTCATTAATTTATAGACCTCTATCATATCTCCCCTCAGCCGTCTCTTTTCCAGGTTGAAGAGCCCCAACCTTTGTAGCCTCTCTTCATAGGAGTAGCCTTCCATCCCCTTCACCATTTTGGTGGCTCTTCTCTGTACTTTTTCTAATAATGCTATGTCCTTTTTAAGATACGGTGACCAGAACTGCACACAATATTCAAGGTGCGGTCGTACCATGGAACGATACAAAGGCATTATAATATCCTTTGTTTTATTTTCCATCCCTTTCTTTATGATACCTAGCATTCTATTTGCTTTCTTGGCTGCCGCTGCACACTGGGCAGAGGGTTTTAACATGTTATCCACGATGACTCCTAAATCTTTTTCCTGGGTGGTGGTTCCCAATGTGGAACCTTGCATTGTGTAACTATAGTGTGGGTTGTTCTTACCTAGGTGCATAACTTTGCACTTGTCCACATTAAATTTCATTGGCCATTTGGATGCCCAGTCTTCCAATTTATCCAGATCCTCCTGCAGTTTTCCACAATCCTCTTGGGTATTAACAACTTTAAACAGTTTTGTATCATCTGCAAATTTGATAACCTCACTCGTTATTCCCTTTTCCAGGTCATTTATGAATATGTCAAAAAGTAGCGGACCCAGTACAGATCCCTGGGGTACTCCACTATTCACCTTTTTCCATTGGGAATATTGGCCATTTAGCCCTACCCTCTGCTTTCTATCTTTTAACCAGTTCCCGATCCACAATAGTACAAAAGTATCTGTTGACACTGCTCTGCCAGGACTTTGGGCCATGCTGGCAATGCAGCAGAACCAAAAACTAAGACAGTTTAAGCAGGACATCTGAACTGATGCAGCAGCTCAAAGCTCTGTTTGTTCCACCCCCAACTTTTTTCACAGGTTTTCTGTTAGTAAAAGGAAACCTATGTCTAAGTGAGGCAGCTGGAAAAGGCAGCTGTGAGAGAAAGCCCCCCCTCTCCCCCTCAGGCTGCAGCGAAGCAGCACTTACACATACCCTTTCGCCCAGAAAACCAGTAGACCAGAGCATACCAGTCTAAACAGGTCACTCGGGAATGCTTGATGAGAGCCCACTGCCCCCCCCTTCAGGGGCTACCGATTGGTGAAGAGGAGATACCTGGGGCGAATGGGAAGGTAGCAAGGGGTTTGAGAATATACTGTAAATAAAAGACAGTGTGGGACGTCATTTGCGCTCTCAGATCTTTTGTCCAGGGTGCCGGCCCTGGCTATCTGAGTCTTGTGTACACAATAAAAGTTTATGTTTGCATTCTAGTCTGTCTGTGTGTTCCTTCTGAAGGTGTGGGAAACAGGGTTCCTGCTTCATTTTGGTGCATTGGCCGGGAAATCCTTTCTCCTCGCACCCGCGGAGGGACCCTCCCTGCGGTTCTGCAGGACCGGGCCTCGGCTGGCTGGTGACCGGCCCCCAGGCCGTCAACGCTCCTTGGCACCACCGGGTCCCTTGTGTCCCAGCAGGACTCCTTGACACGTCTGGCTGGTCGGTCCCAGCGGGCTGATTACTCCGTTTGTATTCCGGCAGGATAGACTGGCATCCAAACTTTCTCTGGCCAGAGGTCTGGTGAGTACTACTGCCTTTCTGTTTTGGGTAGTTCTGTGAGTCTGGTATTCTGGAAATCCTGGTATTCTGTAATCCTGTAGCGGTTTGATCACCCGCACGAGCGGTCCGAGTAAGAACCCCGGGGGTTCTGAAACCATTGCTTGTCCTGTCTGTGCTGGGTGGAGGGAGGAAAGGAAGGGTAGCTGTGTCTAAGTGTACCTGTTGTTAATGTGTTTCTGTCCTTTCTCCCTTCGTTTTCTTCGTTGTCCTGTGTGTGAGGTCCGAGCTCCTGGGCTCTCCAACTGCTCCCTCCTCCCCTTGGGGAGGCAGAGTCCAGGTTCCAGCAAGCATTCTCGTCTCCTCCCAAATGTTCAGTGTTCAGTGTCTGTCCGTTTCCTGTGTGAGCTGGAAATGCTGCTAGTGTTACTGCATTGAGAATTGTGCATTGTAATCGTGATTAGAGCATATTGTGATTAGAGCCTATTGTGATTAGAGCATGGGGGTGGGAGAATCTAAAGGGCAGACACCCCTGCAGAGTATGCTCCGTAATTTCAAGTCTGGGTATGGGGAGGATTACGGGGTTTCCCTCTGTGCCTCTCGATTGTCTGTTTTATGTGAACGGGAGTGGCCAGCCTTAGTGAAGCTGTGGCCTCCCCAGGGGTCCACTGATTTGCCTACTGTGTTTTTAGTCCATCAGATTGTAGTGCAGGAACACCCGGAGCAGTTTCCCTATATTGATTCATGGCTGGCCATATGCCAGAAACGGCCAAAATGGCTCCAGTGCTGCCACGAGGATCAGTGTAGAATAATGGTGGCCGCTGTCAGTCGCAGGAAGGAGTGAACACCTGCCCCTGTCTACCAGGGACGGGATTCCCCGGAGGTCCCTGCACGCCCCCTCAATCTGCTTTACCCTACTGTCCCGTCCGCGCCCTTACAGGATCTGCCCCTAAGAGATGCAGAGTCAGGAGAACCTTCCCCCGGGGCGGGTGAAGCAGGACCTGGGGAGGATTCTGCAGATTCCAGCTCCTCATCAGATTCTCTTTCTCATAGTGATACACCCCTACAGACCCCTCCATCATCCTCCTCTCCTCCTATTCCTGGTACCGCCTCCAATGTTATAGCCTCACCCCCTGAGAGCACTCCAGCTGAGCTTCAGGCATCTACCCCACTGGCCCAGCGCCTGCGGTCAGCTGCTACAGAGAAGCAGACAAAACAGGATTTCCAACTGCCTTTACGACAAGTACAGGGACTCCCGTACCTTGATGCTGTTGGATGGGTGGCAGTAGAACCTTCTAGTCTGATATATGTTCCTTTCTCTACCACTGACCTGCTGAATTGGAAAACCCATTATGCCTCCTATACTGAAAAGCCTCAGGAGTTGACAGACCTTATGACCAGTATTATGCAAACGCACCAGCCTACTTGGTCAGACTGTAGACAATTGCTTTCCACCCTATTCAGCACGGAAGAACGAGCACATATTGTGCGGGCCACCCTCATGTGGCTGGAGGCACATCCTGCAGACGCTGGGGTTATAAATCCCCGGCAGCAAGCAACTGTGGATTTCCCGAATGAAGACCCTGAGTGGAACCCGAATGATCCCGTGGGAGCACGGGCTCTCACTCGCTTCCGGACCGTGCTCCTTGAAGGCCTCAAGAAGGGAGGGCAGCGGGCTATGAATATCAGCAAGATTGCAGAAATCCTCCAACTTCCTGACGAGAGCCCAGCAGCGTTTTATGAGCGTCTGTCTGAAGCGTATCGACTGTACACCCCTTACGATCCAGCAGCTCCTGAGAACCTTCGTATGGTGAATACCGCTTTCGTAGCACAGGCCCAGGGTGATATACGGCGGAAGCTGCAGAAATTGGAAGGATTTGCAGGCATGAATGCTGCACAATTGATGGAAGTGGCACAGAAGATCTTTGTAAATCGTGATCAGAAGCAGAGGCGACAATCTGAGCGTCGGATGAAGAAGAAGGCAGATTTCCTAGCAGCTGCCCTAACCGAACGGCCACCAGTATCGGCCTGGACCAAGGACGGGAGCAAGGGATGTGGACGAGGACGAGGACAAAGGGGGCTGAGATTTCTCCTGGGCCCCAATCAGTGTGCATACTGTAAAGAGGAGGGACATTGGAAGAATGAGTGTCCAAATCGGAGGGAGCAATATCCGTCCATGAGGGGCGCAAGGGTACCCGTACACAGCACACGAGGGCGGGGCCAGCCCATGGTATATCCACATGATACCTTCCCGCCCCCTCCACCAGATCTTGAAGGCCTCGCAGCAGTGGAACATTATTACTCGGATGAAGACTAGGCCAAACCGGGCTCCAAGCTTCTGTTGGGTCCCCAGGAGCCTATGGTCAAGATGAACTTAGGGGACCAAGAAATGCAGTTCATGGTTGATACCGGAGCAACACACTCAGTGGTTACTCAGCAGGTGGCCCCGATTTCCTCCCGGACGGTAACTGTAGTGGGAGCCACAGGAGAAAGAGTGCAACGATCCTTTCTGCAAAACCGCATGTGTCAGTTGGGGGGACGGACTATCACCTACCAGTTCCTGTATATGCCTGAATGTCCTATACCCCTGTTGGGGAGGGATGTCCTGGTGAAACTACAGGCCCAGATATCATTCGGGCCCGGGGGCCAGGCTGAGCTCGACATACCCAGCCTGGGCCCAGCAGTTTTGGTATTGTCCGTCCCCGAGAAGAAGAATGGCGGTTGTTCGAGGACAAACTCAAGCCTGATGTGATTGCCCTGGATAAGTGGGATGCGGTACCCCCAGGAGTATGGGCAGAAGGCAACCCCCCCAGAATGGCCATCAACATCCCCCCTGTCTGTATCGAGTTGAAGCCAGGAGTCTCCCCAGTACACGTGCGGCAGTATCCGCTGCCACGGGCGGCTGTGGAAGGAATTCATCATCATATGGAGCGACTCCTGCAGTACGGTATCCTGCGGCCCTGTCAATCAGCATGGAACACTCCTTTACTACCAGTCCGAAAGCCAGGTACTACCGACTACCGACCTGTCCAGGATCTCTGCTGCGTCAATGACGCCGCTGTGACTCTGCATCCAGTGGTACCCAACCCCTATACCTTGTTGGGTCTCATCCCAGCTGCGGCCTCTCATTTCTCCGTGCTAGATCTGAAGGATGCCTTCTTTTGCATACGATTGTCTGCAGAAAGCCAACACCTCTTCGCCTTTGAGAGGGAGGACCCTGCCACTGGCAGTAAGACCCAAGTAACCTGGACTCGCTTACCACAGGGGTTCAAGAACTTCCCCACTATCTTCAGTACCGCTCTGGCCCAGGATCTTGCTGGTTACCCCCGGGAGTGCCTGGGAGAAGAGCCCTCCTGCAATACGTTGACGATTTGTTGGTTGCTGCTGACTCTGAGACTGAATGTATTCTGGCAACCACAGAGCTGCTACAGTTGTTGTATAACGCGGGCTACCGCGCTTCAAAGAAGAAAGCTCAATTATGCCAGTTGGAAGTAAAGTACCTGGGATTCCACCTGTCTAAAGGAAGTCGGTGGTTGGGGAAAGAACGGAAGGAGGTGGTATGCCGGATCCCTGAGCCAACAACTCGCAAGCAGGTACGCGCTTTCCTCGGGGCTGCAGGATACTGTCGCATCTGGATTCCCAACTTCGCCAGGATTGCAAAGCCCCTCTATGAATCTATGAAAGGCCCAGAGACGAGTCCCCTTGAATGGGGATCAGACCAACGGGGGGCCTTCGAACAGTTGAAGAGAGCGTTGCTATCGTCACCAGCCTTGGGCCTACCGGATGTCACTAAGCCCTTCACTCTTTATGTGCATGAAGCAGCGGGCACAGCTCTAGGGGTCTTGACTCAACAGCTGGGATCTTGGCCACGCCCGGTCGCTTACCTGTCTAAACAGCTGGATCCAGTGGCCAAGGGATGGCCACCCTGTTTAAGAGCGATAGCAGCAACAGCCCTATTGGTGGAAGAGTCGGATAAACTATCCATGGGCCAAGACCTCTTAGTCACCGTCCCACATTCTGTCCAAACTTTACTGGAACATAAAGGAAGCCACTGGTTTACCAGTTCCCAAATGTTAAAATACCAGAGTATGTTATGGGGAAACCCAGAGTGCGGATAACCACCAGTCAAGCCTTAAATCCTGCCACGTTCCTGCCTGTCGGCCCAGGACCACCTGATCACGACTGCCTGGAAGTAATGGACACAATCTTTTCCAGTCGCCCTGATCTGACAGACGTACCACTAAACAACCCGGATGAGATCTACTTTGTGGATGGAAGCAGTCTGGTAGTGGAAGGCCGCAGGTGTGCGGAGTACGCGGTGGTGACGCTGGAAGTAATAGTCGAAGCTCAGCCACTGCCCTCGGGCACTTCCGCACAGAAGGCTGAACTCATTGCCCTCACCCGTGCCCTAACCCTTGGGACAAACCTTCATGTAAACATATACACAGATTCCCGATATGCCTTTGCCACTCTCCATGCCCATGGTGCTCTATACAAAGAAAGGGGGTTGCTCACTGCAGCTGTGTCTGAAATTAAGAATGGTCCCCAAGTAGTGGCCCTGTTAGAAGCAGTCTGGTATCCCAAAGCTGTAGCAGTCATGCACTGTAAGGGCCATCAAAAGGGGAACGACGGGATAGCCAAGGGCAATAGACGGGCTGATACAGAAGCCCGGCGGGTCGCGATTGCCTCTTTGTCCCAGCCCTACTCTGAGAGCTCCGAGGGTTTGCAAGCCCCCCTGTTCCCAGTCCTGTTAAGCCAATGGGCTAAAAGATACACTACACGGGAAATGGATTTCTTCTGTCAGGAGGAGGGTGGGGTATTACACTCCGATGGTTGGATAAGATTACCTCGAAAGGTAGAATCTTATAGGCCCATATCTAGCATACCTATGCTAGCAAAAATCATCGAGAAAATAGTGCACAGGCAATTACAGGATCATATAGACACATCAGCTCCACTGGATCCAGCTCAACATGGTTTCAGAGAGTCGCATGGAGTAGAAACACTACTCACAACACTCCTCAACAACATAACCTCAGGTGTGGATAACATACGCCAGGGCTTCGCTCTTGTCTTCCTAGATATAGCAGCGGCTTTTGACTCTGTATGCCACGAAATTCTCATCTGCCGGCTAAGGGAAAAAGGCATCTGTGGAACGGCACTCGAATGGTGCAAATCTTACCTGTCCGATAGATGGCAGCATGTCAGAGTCGACGGGGATACATCTGAACCTTTCCAACAAAGTCAAGGTGTACCCCAAGGATCCTCTTTATCTGCATTGATGTTTAATATATACATCCAACCCATCTGCGACATCATCAGATCCTTTAATGTCAGTTACATGATATATGCAGACGATGTGCTACTATATATGCCAATATCATTGGATTACCTAGACCTTACCCCGCTGACTAACTGCTTTGACACCATATCAGATTGGCTCCTATCACAAAACCTGAGAATACAACACAAAAAGACGGAAGTCCTGTTCATCTCGAGGAACACCAACTTCACTCCACCTAGTTGTATTAACGTAAAGGATGCCCAACTCCAAGTTAAACCGGCAATACGCTACCTGGGAGTAACACTGGACCAAAACCTGGACATGAAGAACCACATAGCCAACACAGTCAAGGCAATCTACTTTAAAATCAGATCCCTCAGACACCTACGCATGCTACTTGAACCAGATGATTTCCGTACCATTTATCAAGCCCTTATACTCCCCCATTTCGACTTCTCAAACTCCATACTACAAGGACTCCCCCGGTCCACCCTGAACCCCCTGCAATTAGCCATGAATAGTGCAGCGAGGGTACTCCTCGGGGCATCCAGGAGAGATCACGTAACACCCCTTCTAAAACAGCTACACTGGCTCCCCATTCAAGCAAGGATCAGTTTCAAGACCTTATTGCTAACATTCAAAGCGGCTAAGGGGCTCACCTCTTCCTCTCTCCAACCTCATACAACCACTTGCACCAAACAGGCCACGAAGAACAGCAGAATTAAACACACTAGTTATCCCAAATGACACCACAAGATGCACTAGATCAACAGCCAACAGAGCCTTCCAATTCTGCGCCCCATCTCTATGGAACACCTTACCAGCACAAATCAGAGCAATACCTAATCTAAGTCAGTTCAGAAAGGCTTTAAAGCATTTCCTCTTCCTTAAATATCTCAATGACAGCTCCGAACATAACCCCAGGTGAATAGCAGAAGTGGTCAAACCAGATAGACTCCCGCAACAGACCAACTTCACAATGTAAATAACTAGTTGTTCCATATACTATTGTACCACTATTGTATATAGTTAACCAGGATATCCTTTATCAGATAACCCTGCATTGTATTTAGTTCCCTATTTCGCCAAGTTATTCTTCCTGTTAAATGTAATGACCAGACATATGTAAACTGTCGGATGTTTTCTGTTCAATGTAAACCGCGCTGATGTCTAATAGTGCGGTATATAAGAATTGTTAATAAATAAAATAAATAAATAAATAAGTAATAGTCATCCCAGACAGCCTTGCCCCAGCTTTCCTGTCATCTTTCCATCAGACTACTCACTTTGGCAAGACAGCCATGGAAACTACTCTCCGCCCATATTTCTTTATTTCCTGCTTATCTTCCCTGGCAGCCGCAACTGTTAGGCAATGTACCATGTGTGCTAAGAATAATGCTCGTCAGGGTCCTTGCTAACCCCCAGGAGTGCAGTCCTATGGGGTCACCCCCATGGGAAATATCCAAGTTGATTTTACAGAAATGCCCCGAGCAAATGGATACCGATATCTGTTAGTTCTGGTTTGTACATTCACGGGGTGGGTGGAGGCCTTCCCAGTCCGTACAGAAAGAGCCAGAGAAGTGACAAAGGTGCTACTGCATGAAATCATCCCCCGTTTTGGGCTTCCAGTAGTAATGGGATCAGATAACGGACCTGCATTTGTGGCCCAGATAGTACAACACGTAGCCAAAGCCTTGCAGATTGATTGGAAGCTACATATAGCTTACCGTCCACAGAGTTCAGGGAAGGTGGAACGTATGAACTGTACCATTAAAATGCACCTAGCAAAACTGTGTCAGGAAACCGCCTTGAAGTGGCCCCAATTGCTCCCCATAACCCTGCTTCGTATACGCTCAGCCCCACGAAAGGGTATTGGTGTTTCCCCCTTTGAAGCTGTGTATGGCCGCCCTGCACCCCTCATACAGGGCTTCCATGGGGACTTGATTCAGATAGGTTCAGAAATAACCTGACAGGAACTGTTGGCTCTCAGTTCTGTTTTGCAGGACTTGCACCAGTGGATTCAGGAGCGGCTCCCCATCAACTTGACGGAACCACTCCATACACATCAGCCTGGTTCGCGAGTGTGGGTCAAGGAGTGGAAGAAGGATCTGCTGACCCCCCAGTGGCGAGGCCCGTATACCGTTCTGCTGGCTACCCCGACAGCTATCAAGGTGGCTGAGATTACTCCGTGGATTCATCACACCCGTGTCAAGGCCGCAGTGCCAGAACCCGTTCCGGCCTGGACTTCTGTCACGGTTCCAAACCAGCCTCTGCATTTGACACTAAAGAGAGATACTTCTGCCTAGAGACGGCTAAGGCATCTGGACTGCTTAAGGGACGAAACCACCCCAAAATGCATAAAAGTGCCATATTTTTACTGCTATCCTTGATGTGGGCCTGTTTCCAGCCGAGCACAGGGACTACTAATACAGCAATATTACTTGCCCAAACTGCCTTAAACATGACAGACGTTTGCATACGTAACTCTCTACAAACTGGGGTTTTTCTATCAACCTGTCTCATTGCTGTACCCTCCAGTATATGTGAACTGCTGAGTTTTACCATATTTACTAGCCTGGACTGTAAACAACCTAACATGTCGTTTTCTACCCTCCTCTATAGTATTGGAGCCACCCAGCCTACCTCAGCTTTTAACCGAGTTCCTTTCTTCCTGCTGGTAGTTTCCACCCTTAATGCTACTGATTGTTTTATTTTTGTAAATACCAAGACGGGAGGATTTAATGTGTCTAATACTGAACTATCATGCAACTCTGTTACAAGGGTATCTTATGTGTACTCAGAAATGTATCTACCCTTAGGCTGGTTTTTGATATGTGGGAGGATGACTTATACCTATGTTCCCATGAACGCCACCGGTGGCCCATGCACCCTTGGCAGGCTAACGACCGCTGCTTTCCTCCACACGCCCAAAGTAACCAAAGTCCACCCCAGACCTCCCCGCTCTATCCCCATGCCCTCAACCTGTAATTCAAATGTAGAACCCTACAGTGATGAGACGGCCCTTGGGCTGTTGCTATCAATTGTTGCAACACCTGGGTTAGCCCTACACAACTGAATGGAGATAAGCCGACTTGCCGGTTCTCTAGCTAAATCCCTTAATCTGACCTCAACCATACTGGCCACCATGAATCATGAAATGTCCGGCTTACGCATGGCGATACTGCAGAATAGGATGACCATTGATTTCCTACTCTTACGCCTTAACCATGGCTGTGAAGAGTTCGAGGATATGTGTTGGGTTTTTTTTGTTTGTTTTGTTTTGTTTTGTTTTTTTCAATTTTTTATTTATAAAATTTTCAAAATTTACAAGAAAACAATCATATACACATAACATAATTTGTAATAGGAAACAACTAAAGAAACAAATTAAGTATTTAAACCACTTCAAGGAGGGGTGCTGCATAATTTAAACAAGATTGAAATGGTTCCTAGAGGAATCTAACAGATGCTCCTTAAAAAGAGACACTACTCAACTTTATCTTTAAGAAAATCAATCAAGTGTTTAGGATCAAAAAACAAATATCGATTACCCTGATACATAATAAGACATTTACATGGAAAACGTAAATGAAAGACAGCGCCAGCGGCCAACACACGCGGACGCTGCTCTAAAAAAGCTTTGCGCTGCAGCTGTGTGGTCCTGGACACATCAGGGAAAATTTGAATTGATTGACCACAAAACTTTTCAAATTTTTTTGGAAAATAAGCCCGCAATATTTTATCTTTATCTAATTCCGAAATAAAGGAGACTAACAGGGTGGCTCTAGAAGAAATATCATCAGATGTTGTTTCCAGAAAAGCAGAAATATCCAAAGTAGAAGAGGAAACTTTATCAGTTATGGCTTTCCCAGAAACTAAAGGAACACTTCCCTCACCTTTAAATTGTTGATTAGAATTCCTCAAGGGAACATAATAAATTTTTGAAATTGAAGAACCTGAAACATCAGTAATCAACAAGATCTCTTTCAAATATTTTTGAAATAGGATCATTGGTGATAAATAGTGTGTACAGGGAAAGTTCAATAACCGAAGATTCTTAGATCTCATCAAATTCTCAAGAACCTCATCTTGACGGTGCAAGGAACTAAAATTTTGTAATGAAGAAGCTAGCAAACCTTTAGTAGCAGAGCAATCCGCCACAAATGAATCAACTTTACATTCAACAGACATCAACCTTTTATCATGATCTGCAAGTTTCTGAACCGTTGCCTTGGAAAACTCAGAAACCCGCTGCAGTGAGGCCCCCAATACAGATTCAATACGTGAGGTAACTAACCATATATCTTTTAGGGACAAATCTGCAGGTGGGGTTTGAGGTTCCCCAGGCAATGGAAAGGAAATCGCAGAGGGTAAAGGAGGAGAGAGATCACTTTCCAAACGTAAAAAGGAACCCGGTAACCCAACAGTCTCCCCAACATCACAACCCTTTGAAACTAAAGACAACTCTAATGCAGGCGATAACTTGGCCTCTTGAATGGGAGGAGACAACCCCATTCCTCGGGAATCGTCACAGGAGGACACAGTACTCACAGAAAGCAAGTTTTCAACATCAGCGTCCAACAAAGCAGCAGGTGAAGATGGAACCATTTTCTCTCCCAAAACAACATGTGCATCCATCGGGCCTACCACTTTTACTGCTTTAGATTGAGCCGCTTGAGAAAAATGTTTGCGACGTTTCCCCATCACAAAAAACCTCCTGCGCCGAACTGACGCCGAAGGGGCGCCAAAGGGGCAGACCTGCCCCTTTGGTCACGCCCCTTCGGGCATGCGCCCGCTTCGCGTCCCGCGAGCAGGGCCCGATGAAATAGCCCTTGGAAGGCCCCGCCTGCCGCAGGGAGCAGCCTCCAACCTCGGGGAACCAATCAGGTCTCAGGCACAAAGTAGCAGGTACAGTCAGCACTCCTCGGCGTCCCGCGAGCAGGGCCCGATGAAATAGCCCTTGGAAGGCCCGCCTGCCGCAGGGAGCAGCCTCCAACCTCGGGGAACCAATCAGGTCTCAGGCACAAAGTAGCAGGTACAGTCAGCACTCCTCGGCGTCCTGCGAGCAGGGCCCGATGAAATAGCCCTTGGAAGGCCCCGCCTGCCGCAGGGAGCAGCCTCCAACCTCGGGGAACCAATCAGGTCTCAGGCACAAAGTAGCAGGTACAGTCAGCACTCCTCAGCGTCCCGCGAGCAGGGCCCGATGAAATAGCCCTTGGAAGGCCCCGCCTGCCGCAGGGAGCAGCCTCCAACCTCGGGGAACCAATCAGGTCTCAGGCACAAAGTAGCAGGTACAGTCAGCACTCCTCCGATATGTGTTGTTTTAACCTCACTGACGAAAGCGTGTCCATCGAACGCTCTATCCAAGACTTACGTAATTTAGCAAAACATATCACAGACCCCTCCGTGGGACTGGGAATGGGATGGTTCGGAAAGTTGTTTGGTTGGCTGGGGGGCCTTAAGACCCTGGTTGTAGGAGTTTTCTTTCTTTTTCTGCTTTGTGCTTTCATACCATGCTGTATCCCTATCCTCCACCGCTTTATCACCTCCACCCTCAACGCCTTGGTGGAACGCAAGGCGACTGCCTCTGTCATGGCCCTAACCCCCTATACCCCTCTGTGGCCTGCCCCTAGTAATACTGCCCTCTACCGCTCCTAGCGGTTGAGGTCATACTCGAAAAAGGGGGGAGTGAGGCAGCCAGAAAAGGCAGCTGTGAGAGAAAGCCCCCCCCCCTCCCCCTCAGGCTGCAGTGAAGCAGCACTTACACATACCCTTTCGCCCAGAAAACCAGTAGACTAGAGCATACCAGTCTAAACAGGTCACTCGGGAATGCTTGATGAGAGCCCACTGTCCCCCCCTTCAGGGGCTACCGATTGGTGAAGAGGAGATACCTGGGGCGAATGGGAAGGGGGTTTGAGAATATACTGTATATAAGACAGTGTGGGACGTCATTTGCGCTCTCAGATCTTTTGTCCAGGGTGCCGGCCCTGGCTATCTGAGTCTTGTGTACACAATAAAAGTTTATGTTTGCATTCTAGTCTGTCTGTGTGTTCCTTCTGAGGGTGTGGGAGACAGGGTTCCTGCTTCATAAGGAGGGGGTGGGACCTGTCAGAGCTTTGAAAGGTTGCATCTGCTCAGTGGCCCTGCCTGCGCTACCTTTTTTATTTTGGATTCTTTGGCCACAATGCGGGGGCATCCTTTAAAAACATCTGTGACTGCTGCCTTTTCTGTCTGTGGTCACTTCCGATTCCTGGTTGAAGCCTTACTCCCAGATGCGTGAGAAGATCTGCAATTGCATGTGTCTCATGCCTAATGTGTGAGACTTGGGATCTCTACTCATGCAAGCATCTTGTACTCCTGTCTCTACCATCTCATTATCTTTGAGGGGTATCCCCCATATTCCACCCCATGCAGCCCTGTCTTTCTCTTCCTTCATGCCACACCCTAATCCTGGTTTAGTCTTTTCCCTCTTTACTCATCCCAGTGCAGTATTTCTCCCCTGCTACCCCAATTCTCTTCCCCTTACGCACTTAATCCTTCATCCCACCCTTCTCCTTCTCCTCAGGAATGGTCCAACCACTAGGAAAATTAGGCAATCATCTAGGGCAGCAGTTTCTGGGGTGGCAGCAAATAGCAGCTATGATTAAAGTAAAGTAAGGGGTCCTGGCAGCCACACAAACTCAGTCATCAGTGCATATTTTTACACAGAGTAGTGGCTTGCAGTGACATTTACAGTAAAGGATTCAATATTAGCGCAATGCGTAACCTTAACCAAAATTCATATACTCCCTTGTTTTAGGCTGAACTGATGATACAGCTTCGTGACAAACCATGAAAATTTTCTTACTATTTGAAAATAAACTAGTTAACAATTGGGCCCTTTCCTAGAGTCACTTGCAACATTTGCTGAAATTGTCATCTGTGCCACAGCAAGAGGGGCTTGGTGGCCACAACATCTTAGTTACCATCCCCTTAACTTGGATTTTTTTTTTAAGCAATGGAGGGATAAGCAACTTGCCCAAGGCCACAAGGAGTGCTAGTGGGAATTGAACCCTGGTTAATGGGAATCGAACCCTGGATTACCATCCCCTTCAAAACACCATCTGTATCCTATCCCAATCCTCTTTCCCCCTGCACACTGCCCAACAGCTTCCTCCTCTCTTTCTACCACCCTTTGTACTTTCTCACACACTCATCTCCCATCCCTTCACCCCATACTCCCTTCTCCTTTCTTCTGCTGTCCTCTTACTTCCTCTTTCCCCCATCGGCTGTGGGAGGGAAGAAGCAGCTCCATTAAATTGCAGCCGCCGACAGGCGGGCCCGCGCCTGTCGGGCCCGCGCCTGAGGGCCTCGCCAGAGGGCCCTTTGGCGTGGCCCTTAGGCGTTGGCCCGTGGCAAAAATTGAAGAACATCAAATGTGTATAAGATCTAATTTGAGTATTTATTCTCAGTATAAATTCCTCTGTCTGTCTCTCCCTTTAGATGCTCTTCCGTTTAGAGGTATGTCTGTATTACATGTTAACCTGATGTAGTCTTCCTTTGTTACCTATAGATCCATTGCTTATCACTTTGATATTTTGATAAGGTGGTATAAAACTGGATGCATTGTTTTGTCTTTGTAGTCTGATGTTTTTATGTCTGTATTTCATGCTAACCTAATGTAGTCTTGTAACCGCTTTGATTGTAAGAAAGGCGGTATAAAAAACCTGTTAAATAAATAAATAAATAAATCCTCACAGTCCCAACTCCCTGCTCTTCCCCTCCTGTTTCTGTACAACTTCTTTTCCTAGCATGATCTCACCCCACACCCCTGCTCTGCCCACTACTATTACTAATAGCGCTACAAGGCATATGCAGTGCTGTACATATAGATGTAAGACATAGTCCCTGCTCATCAGAGTTTACAGTCTAATTAAGACAAAAGACACAGTGAAACTGAGGACTAAAGTATGGTAAGATACATGTAAGTAGTGGACAAGAGAGTGAGGGGCATCAGGATCCAAAAGTGGCTTCAAAGAGATGGGTTTTAGCCTGGATTTGAATAGGGCTAGAGAAGGGGCCTGACGCACAGACTCAGGTACTTTGTTCCAGGCATATGGAGCAGCGAAATAGAATGAAGTCTTGAGCTGGCAGTGGCAGAGAAGGGCACAGATAAAAGGATCTACCAGAGAAGCAAAGCTCCCGAGGAGGGATGTAGAGTGAGATAAAAGAGCAAAGGTAGTGAGGAGCTGTGGGATGAATGCACTTGTAGCTTATGGATATGGTTATGGTTACACTATATTTAATATAATGCAATGGTGCATAGCAATCTATGCAGTGTACAAACAAAAAAAGAACTTCCGAGTTAAAAAGGATAGAATAGTAAAACAAATAAGACATAAAGTCCATGCAAGAGTAAAACATAAAAGAGATATATTGCGACACCCACCGGCTGGGCCAAGAGGCTGACAGCTGGTAGGCGGCCTTAGGGTCCCTTGGAATAAAGTTCTTTCACTCCTCAGGCAATAAATTTGTAGTTGAGTCGGTGGTAAGGCTTTGCAAGATTTTTATTTTCTTTTATGGGGATTTCCAAAAGCACGCTGGGGTTCAATTACAACCAAGGCAGAAGGATAACCTCTCCAAACAGAAAAGATGAACTCAGGAAAACCAGGAGAAATAAATCAAATAAACTTTTCTTTTCTCAGCCTTACTGCTGCTCTGTGTCCTCACACTCTGCACTGCTCCGTGTGGTCACACAATGAACTGCAGCAGAACTCTATCACAGCTGTTCTCACTTTGTAATGCAACGTTCCCTCACCGTTGCTCTCAGTCAGTGAACAAACAAACATTGAAGGCTTCTTACAACTCTCGTGGTAAGCACTACCCTTACTACAGGGTTTTTACATTTTCTTCCTTTCTTATCTCACAACTGTAGCTTTCCTTTGAGCCAGAGAACAATCCATAGGAATTGGGCAACAGACCTCATTAGGCACACATGTCTCTATTTGCATTTCTTCAAAATCATTTGTACCAACAGAGTCTCTCTCATATTGTGGAGTTTCTTTAATTTTCCTCTCTCTTAGAAACTGCTGAAACTGGTCCCACAGCAAGTCAGCCCTCGTAGGTATTTTTGCATTGGAGATAGAATTCCTCTCATTAGAGTGTATCCCTTGCAAAACCCCTAATTTAGAGGATTCAAAAACTTCTCTGTTATCTGCACTGGGGATTCCAACACTGGCTAAGCTTTCAATCCACTGGTTAACGGTGGGAGGTGAAGGTTTCAGTTCCTGCCCTTTTAAACCAGCCCTTAGCCCTCATGCCACATTATCAGGAAAGAAATTATCGGCTTTACCTTGAGGCTGTTTCTGTATGTCAGCACTGATACCTTTTCCACCTGCTATCACCGTTGTCCCGGTTGCTGGCCTGACGTGCACTTCTCCTCCAGTTACTTGTACTTCTGCTTTTAAATGCTGGCTCAATATCTCTTTCTTCCTGGTCTGAAACAGTAGACGGGCTTTGGCCTGAGACTGCCACTGCCTCTCGGTGAGCTGCTGCTGCCTGAGTTTGAGTCTTCTCTCTGGCTCCTTCTCTCACCCAGACTTCTCTCTCTCTGTCTGGCTTCAGCCACTCTCCTCTGGCATTCTCTCCAGCAGGTCTCCCGCTGACTCTCACTCCCTGGAGTCTCCCTTCGTCTCTTTGTCTCTGTCCTTGAGCTTGACTCTGTGCTTGTCTCTTTCCTTGGCTCCTTCCTTGTCCCCTACACGTGGTTTTTAACCACTGCTTCCTGCTGGTCTTTCCCTGTGCTCCGCCTTCCTCTGACCAATCAGGAGGGTGGCTTGTCTCCACCCCTGAGCTAGGGCGTGGTCTGCCTCTTGCAGGGAGCTGAGCTTTTCTCTGACGTAGGCTGTAATCCCCTTGCATCTGTGCACGGTCATTGACTTCCATGGGGCTTTCAGGATTTTCATCCATATCCATGCTTTCTACTATGCTTTCACCATCACAATATGTATATCTTCAGTAATTAATAGAGGCAGTACTTCCCATTCCATATCAGTGAAAGCCTGCTACCATGATAACTAATTGTGAAGATTAAAAACAGCTTTAAAAAGAAAGGTTTCAAGGCTTTTTAAAAACATTTAAAATGTAATTTGGTAGGAAGATAACTGGCCAATTCATTCCATTGTGCCAGTGCAGTAGGTCAATAGGAGAAGTTTGAACTGAATGCAGAAATGGATTAGGAGCCAGTGAAATGTCTTAAGAATGTTTATGTTTATTTATTTTTGATATACCGCCCTTTATAACATCAGGGCAGTTCACAATCATATTAACAATCAGAGTTTGGCTCAAGGCCAGATAAGGGGAAAAGAACTACAATCATGACAGGAAAGAAGAGGCAACAAAAAACGTGAAACAGGACATAGAGGAGAGGTCAACAAAACACAAATAAACCAGGTCAGCTGTGTGTATCCGAGAAGTTGTATGCAGAGGTGAACAGATGAATTTTCAGTAGGGATTTAAATGTGGAATAGTTTTGTTCCAACCAGAGTGATGTGGGTAGGGAGTTCCAGAGAGTGGGACCGTGGGAGAAAAAGGCAGAGTGACAAGTGGATTGTAGATGTGCATGTGATGGGGGAGGAAGGTGGAGGCGATTTATGTGAAGGGAACGGAGGTTGCGCATAGGAATATGAAAGTGGAAAAGGTCAGCAAGGTATTGTGGTGTGTGGGTATGAAAGACTCGATGTACTAAAGTTAGTATCTTGAAGTGAATGCGATATTCTATAGGAAGCCAGTGTAAATGGAGTAGTAAGGGGGTAATGTGATCTCTACGTGAGGAGTGAGTGATGATTCTGGCCGCGGTGTTCTGTATAAGTTGTAGACGACGTAACTGGACGTGTGTGACACCTACGAGGATGGATTTACAAAAATCAAGCCGGGATATGACTGTGGATAAAGTGAGGGTAGTCAAGGCAGAAGGAGAGAGAAAAGGACGGATAGATCGAATTTGTTGAAGAAAGAAATAGGATGTCTTGGCGAGCTGTGAAACATGATCCCTGAGGGTGAGGTTAGAGTCAAGAAGGACCCCCAGGTATCAGAAGGAGGAGACCATAGGGATTTCAGAACTTCCAAGCGAGGGAGCAAGGGAAGGACAGGGGCTCCCAAAGGTAAACTATGTGGAGGATGTTTTAGTCAGATTAAGATGAAGACAGTTTGAAGACAACCAATCAGCTACAAGAGTGAGACAGGAATTTAAAGGAGTGAGATCAGGGTGAAGGGGATTAGTGTGGTGAAGGATAATGATGTAGTCTGCATAGTAGAAAGCTGACAGACTGGACTGCCGGATACAAAGAGCAAGTGGTGCAAGAAAAAGATTAAATAAGAGAGGGGCCAAGACTGAAATTGAGGGACACCACAGGGGAGGGGGTAGTATCAGAGAGAGACTGCGATCCAGTGGATGAAGCCACGGAAAAGGAACGGAAGGAAAGAAAAGAGTGAAACCAGCGATAAACGGTACCTCGAAGGCCTGCGTCCCGTAAGCGTGAGAGGAGGAGTGAGTGATCCACAAGATTGAAAGCTGCGGAAAGATCTAGAGAGACCACCACTGAGATGTCACCCCTATTGTGCGAGGAATGAAGTTTGTTGAAGAATGCTGTCAAGATTGTCTCAACACTATGGCCCTGACGAAAACCCGATTGATGTGGGTGGAGAAAGTTTATTGAGTGGAGGTGTTGTGAAAGTTGGGTAAAGACAGTTTTTTTCTATATGAGGTTACATGAGCATAGCGACACTGGTGGAAGATAAGCCATGCAGCCGAGTTTTGAACAGACTGAAGGGGGAGAAGATGATTCAAAAGGAGACCAGAGAGGAGCAGGTTACATAGTCAAGGCAGGAGGTGACTAGTGAGTGGATAAGGGCCTCAGTAGTGTGAATACAATGGAAGGAACAAATTTTGCTGATGTTAAAGAGAAAGAAGTGGCAGGTTTTCACCATCTGCTGGATATGCCCAGAGAAAGAGAGAGTAGAGTCAAAGATGACCTCAAGGTTGAGAGCTGAGGAAACAGGGAGGAGTTTAGTGTCATCCACAGAAATAGAGAAGGGAGGAAGGGGGGGGGGGAGGTGGGTTTAGGGGAAAGACAAGGAGCTCAGTTGTGACCATGTTCAATTTCATTTGGCAGTGAGACATCCAGGCAGCAAAATCGGATAAGCAGGCAGAGATCCAGGACCAGATTCCTGGAAAAATTTCAGGCACAGAGAGGTAGATCTGAGAGTCATCAACATAAAGATGGCACTGAAAACTATGGGAGGAAATAAGTGCACCAAGGGACTGAGTGTAGAGAGAGAAAGGTAGAAGTTCCAAAACAGAGCCCTGAGGTACACCTACTGAAAGCAGGATAGCAGTAGAGGAGGATCCACCAGAACATACACTAAAAGTGCGCTGGGACAGGTAAGAAGAAAACCAGGACAGAACAGAGTCACTAAATCCAAGCAAGGACAGGGTATCAAGGAGAAGGTAGTGATCAACAGTGTCAAAGGCAGCAGAAAGGTCAAGAAGGATGAGAATCGAATAGAGGACACTGGAGACTTTGGCAAGAACATTTCTGTGGAATGTACAGGACGAACGCCAGACTACAATGGATCCAGAAGGGCTTGAGAGGAAAGAAAGTCAAGATAGCGGCGGTGAACTGCTCATTCAAGTAGTTTTGAAGCAGAGGGAAAGAAAGAGATAGGCTGATAGCTGGAAGGACAGGCAGAGTCTAATGAGAGCTTTTTGAGGAGAGGTGTGACCAGACATGCTTGAAGGCCACATAAACAGTTGCAATGGAAAGCAATAGGTTAAGGATATGACAAATGGAAAGGATGACGGTGGAAGAGATAGAGCTTAGTAGACGGGTGGGAACGGGATCAGTTTGGAGGAGGAGAGATTTGCAGTTTCAGAAAACAAAGAAAGGGTGACAGAAGGTGATGGAAGGATTTGGGATTGAAAAGGGGGAGGGGGAGGTGGAGATGAACATGTGAATTCAAGGTTAATCTTTTGGACTTTGTCATGGAAACAGTCAGCCAACGTCTAGGCAGACAGTGAAGGAGGGATTGGGGGAGGAGAGGCCTGGAGGAGACAGTTAAGCATAGCAAAGAAACGGTGAGGGTCAGAAGCAAGAGAGTTAGTCTGATGGACATAGTGCATCCAGAGCAGAGGAGAGTACTGTATAATGTTATAGGAAGATACTACCTCATCAACAGACAACATAGTGGAGGAAAGAGGTGATAAGATGGCAGTGGAAAGAGCTAAAGGGTCGATAGTGTGAAGATTCCTAAACATGTTGATGGAAATCGGGCAAGACCAGGACGGGGGGTGGCTAAGGGTGAAGGTTAGCAGATGATGGTCAGATAAGGGAAGAACTGATGTGGAGATGTCTGAGGGTGGGCGGTTGGAGAAAAAGACAAGGTCAAGGCAGTGGCCATGCTTGTGAGTAGCAGCAGTAGAGCACAACTGGAGGTTGAATTAGGTGTTTAGGAAAAGGAGCTTTAAGACATAAGGGTCAGAAAGATCGTCAACGTGGATGTTAAAATCCCCAAGAATAAAGGAAGAGGAAGATGCATCTAGAAAGGAGGAGAGTCAGGTGTCAAAATCTGTGAAAAAGGTAAAGGTAGACTTGTTGTGGGGTCCATAAATGACAGGTACCCAGAGGAAGTGGAGTAAATAGGTGGATGGCGTGGACTTTCAAAGTAAGCAAAGGAATTAGATGGAGGCAGGAGAGGCTGAAATTGGCAGGAGAGATAGTAGAAACCCAACACCTTGGTCTTGAAGGACTAGAAAAAGGGACTGTTACTTCTGGAGAGAGATCTGCAACTGTGAGTATATACTTCTGGTAATTTTCTAAAAGGAATTCTTTGTATTAAAGCTAATTAATCTGTGAACCCACTATTTTTTGTTAAATCAGTCAGGGCCTAGTAGCAGCAGTTTAAGTTTTAAAACACAGAGGAGAACTTTCTGGTTACATTTCATACCCAGCAGAGAGCTTGTAATTTAAATTTAATAGTCACTCAGGGCCTAGTAACAGCAAAGTACTTTTAGTTTAAATTTAAAACACAGAAGAGAGCTTTCTGGTTACATTTGGAACCCAGCAGAGAGCTTGTAGTCTAAATTTAATAGTCACTCAGGGCCTAGCATCAGCATAGTACTTTTAGCTTAAAATTTAAAACACAGACGAGAGCTTTCTGATTAAATTTAGAACCCAGCAGAGAGCTTGTAGTTTAAATTTCATAAGAAGTTAGAGCCTAGCAGCAGCTAAGAGCTATAATTTAAATCAAATCAGAATATAGCTTACCTCAACAACACAAGACAGGGTACTGTGTAGCAGCCCTCTTTTAATAAGGGTTATTTCCCTCCCTCCCTCCCCACACCCACGCACCCCTGGGATAGTCGTAGCTTTATAGGTACTTACACATCTTAAAAGACAGGAGCTGCTTTCAGGTGAAGCTCATTACCCAAATCAGTCATACACTCAGGACCTGAGATTGCTTAAGCTTCAGGTGAACAAGGTATATTACACGTATTAGGTACAGTTTTATTAGTATAAATATCCATAGCAACCATTAGTAAGTAAAGAACTTAGATCTAAACACAAACTTAAAACTAAGATGCAGACAGCAGTCCAGCAGCGGGATGGGGGCTTTCCAGTCTTTTGCATTGAGTGTCACATGTATGATTTTCTCCCAGTTGGTGAGAGGTCTTACGTGTGCACTAGGTGCAAGGAGCTCTTTGCTCTCAGGGAACGAGTCCGTTCTCTAGAGGCTAGAGTAGCAGACTTGGAAAGCATAAGAAAGACAGAGAGGTACATAGACGAGACCTACAGGGATATAGTCCTGAAGTCCCACCTCCAGTCTGGCAGCATCCCTGTTGCCATGGAGGAGAGAGGTCACGTGACAGGAGAGCATCACCCTGGTGTGGCAGGAAGTGATCCTGTAATTAGGACCTGTCCTCCAGGTGATGTAAAACCCTCTCGCACCGAGGATGTTTCTCCAGGGCCATGTGCCTATGAGGGAAGGGTTAGGACAGCCGTTATAGTTGGTGATTCGATCATTAGGCATGTAGATAGCTGGGTGGCTGGTGGACGTGAGGATCGCCTGGTAACATGCCTGCCTGGTGCGAAGGTAGCGGACCTCACGCGCCACCTAGATAAGGTCTTAGATAGTGCTGGGGAGGAGTCTGCTGTCTTGGTACATGTCGGTACCAATGACATAGGAAAATGTGGTAGGGAGGTTCTGGATGCAAAATTTAGGCTTTTAGGTAGGAAGTTGAAATCCAGAACTTCCAGGGTAGCATTCTCCGAAATGCTTCCTGTTCCACGCGCAGGACCCAAAAGGCAGGCAGAGCTCCGGAGTCTCAATGCGTGGATGAGACAATGGTGCAGAGATGAGGGTTTTGGATTTGTTAGCAACTGGGGAACATTCTGGGGAAAGGAGGGGCTCTTCCGAAGGGATGGGCTTCATCTTAACCGGGATGGAACGAGGCTGCTGGCATTAACCTTTAAAAAGGAGATAGAACAGCTTTTAAACTAGATATTAGAGGAAAGCCGACAGTCGCCCAAGAGCAGATGGTTCGGAAGAATGTATATTTGAAGGATACTACCAAAAGCAGAGAGGTTCCACAAAAGAGTAAAATAGCCCAAATGCCCTCAAGTATGGAGCAGACAGAGCTTAAAGGTCCCAAATTACCCATGTCTACCAATAGCCAAATTAATATGAATAAAATACATTCTCTAAAATGCTTGTATGCAAATGCTAGAAGTCTAAAAAATAAGATGGGAGAGTTAGAATATATAGCACTAAATGAAAGGTTAGACATGATTGGAATATCAGAGACATGGTGGAAGGAGGACAACCAGTGGGACACTGTGATACCTGGGTACAAACCATATCGTAATGACAGAGCTGATCAAATTGGTGGAGGGGCTGCTCTCTATGTTAGAGAGGGCATTGAGTCAGAAAGGATTAAAGTTTTGCAGGAAACAAAATCTGCTGTAGAATCTATATGGATTGAAATTTCATGTAAAAGGGGGAAGGCAATGGCAGTGGGGGTGTACTATCGAGCACCTGGCCAGAATGATCAAGTGGATGATGAAATGCTCAAAGAAATCAAGGAAGCTAACAAAAGTTACAGCGCAGTAATAATAATAGGTGATTTCAATTACCCAGGTATCGACTGGGTCAGTGTCACGTCAGGACATGCTAGGGAGATAAAGTTCCTAGATGAAATAAAGGACTGCTTCTTGGAGCAGCTGGTTCATGAACCGACCAGAGGGGAAGCCATATTAGACCTAGTCCTTAGTAGAACACCAGATCTAGTGCAAGAGATAAGGTTGTTGGGGCCACTTGGCAATAGTTATCATAGCATGATCGCCTTTGATTTAATTAGTGGAGGAGGGATAGTAAGGAAATCCACAGTACTACCTTTTAACTTTTGAAAGGGAGACTATGATAAAATGAGGAAAACAGTTAAGAAAAAACTAAAAGGAGCAGTTGCAAAGGTTAAAGACATACATCAAGCTTGGGTGTTGTTGAAAAATACTATCTTGGAAGCCCAGACCAGCTGTATTCCACGCTTTAAGAAAAGTGGAAGGAAGTCCAAAAAACTGCCAGCATGGTTTAAAGGTGAGGTCAGAGAGGCTGTTGTTGCCAAAAAAGCATCTTTCAGGAAATGGAAAAAAGAGCCAAACGACGAAACCTGGAAACAGCACAAGCACTGGCAAGTCAAATGCAAGGCATTGATAAGGCAGGGAAAGGGAGAATTTGAGAAGAAGCTTGCTGCAGAAGCAAAAACGCGAAATAAAGACCTTTTCAAGTACATTCGTAGCAAAAAACCTGTGAGAGAGTCAGTTGGTCCATTAGATGATAAAGGGGTTAAAGGAGCACTAAGAGGCGATAAGGCGATAGCGGAGAGACTGAATGAATTCTTTGCTTCAGTCTTTACTGAGGAAGATGTAGGGATGTTACCCATGACTGAAGTGGTATTTAAAGGTGCGGAAGAATTGAAGGAAATATCGATACATCGAGAAGATGTATTACAACTATTAGATAAACTGAAGAGTAGCAAATCACCTGGGCCGGATGGTATACATCCAAGGGTGTTGAAAGAACTGAAATATGAGATTGCAGACTTGCTATTAGTAATCTGTGAACTATCATTAAAATCATCTCTAATACCTGAAGATTGGAGGATTGCCAATGTAACACCAATTTTTAAAAAGGGTTCCAGGGGTGATCCGGGAAACTACAGACCAGTGAGCCTGACATCAGTACCGGGAAAAATGGTAGAAACCATCATAAAGAATAAAATTACTCAGCATGTAGATAGTCATGACCTAATGGGAGACAGCCAACATGGCTTTAGACAAGGAAGATCTTGTCTTACTAATCTGTTATGTTTTTTTGAAGGAGTGAATAAACAGGTGGACAAAGGTGAGTCGGTTGATATTGTGTATCTGGACTTTCAGAAAGCCTTTGACAAGGTCCCTCATCAGAGACTTTTGGCAAAACTAAAGAGTCATGGGATAGGAGGCAGTGTACTATTGTGGATCAGGAACTGGTTAAAAGATAGAAAGCAGAGGGTAGGGCTAAATGGCCAATTTTCCCAATGGAGAAAGGTGAATAGTGGTGTACCCCAGGGATCTGTGCTGGGTCCGCTGCTTTTTGACATATTTATAAATGACCTGGAAAGTGGAATAACGAGTGAGGTTATCAAATTTGCAGATGACACAAAACTATTTAAAGTTGTTAAAACCCAAGAGGATTGTGGAAAATTGCAAGAGGATCTTGATAAATTGGAAGAGTGGGCATCAAAATGGCAGATGAAATTTAATGTGGACAAGTGCAAGGTTAGGCACCTAGGGAAGAACAACCCAAACTATGGTTACACGATGCAAGGTTCCACATTAGGAACCACCACACAGGAAAAAGATTTAGGCGTCATTGTGGATACCATGTTAAAACCCTCGGCCCAGTGTGCAGTAGCGGCCAAGAGAGCAAATAGAATGCTAGGTATGATAAGGAAAGGATGGAAAATAAAACAAAAGATATTATGATGCCTCTATATCATTCCATGGTGAGACCGCACCTTGAATATTGTGTGCAATTCTGGTCGCCGTATCTTAAAAAGGATATAGCGATTTTAGAAAAGGTTCAGAGAAGAGCCACCAAAATGGTAAAGGGGATGGAAGGATACTCCTATGAAGAAAGGCTAAAAAGGTTAGGGCTCTTTAACCTGGAAAAGAGACGGCTGAGAGGAGATATGATAGACGTCTATAAATTAATGAACGGAGTGGAACGGGTAAACGTAGATCGATTGTTTACCTTATCAGAATATAGAAAGACTAGGGGACATGCAATGAAGCTACAGGGTAAACTATTTAAGACTAATTAAAGAAAATATATTTTCCCTCTACGTGTAATCAAACTCTGTAATTTGTTACCGGAGGATGTAGTAAAGGCTGTTAGTGTAGCTGGGTTTAAAAAAGGTTTGGACAAGTTCCTGGAGGAAAGGTCCATAAACCATTATTAAGAAGGGACCCAGGATATCAATGCTTGACCCAGTACAAGCATTGTGGAACCTGTGTCTTTTGGGGAAACTGCTAGGTACATATGACCTAGATTGGCCACTGTTGGAAACAGGATACTGGGCTTGATGGACCTCGGTCTGACCCAGTATGGCATATCTTATGTTCTTATGTTGTGACACAGTAGCCAGTATAGAGCACATGGAGGTAAGAGAAAATGAGGAACTTACCTCAGATTTAGCTGAGCAGCACATAAACTCAGTACACGTAGGAACAGCTGAGCAGCAAATACATTCAGCACAGGAGAAGCCAAAAGGCATTAGAATGAATTTTGCTGGCGATAGTCCTGACGTAATTAGAAACAGAAAGCCTCATCAGGAACACCTGTTCACAAAGACCCACGTAGCATGCAGAGAAGGGAAGCATATAAGTTGCTGGCTAGAACCAGGAAGGGCCAGCAGGGGCAGCGACTCAGGAGGACTGAGCAAGCAACCAGTGAGCACGTGTCATGCTGAAGGAAGTTTGCCGGGAGAAGGAAACAGTAGGTCTGACCCCAGAGCAGGAAGCAGCCAGGGACGTGGCCAGGAGCCTGCTAGGTTTGATGGTGGTTGGAGAGTCTGGGAGAGAGCTGTCACGAGCCCAGAAACACAGTTAAAAGGTGGGAACCTTGCTTTTCTGAGGAAAAGGCTAAAGGCTCTGTGTGTTTTAAAGGGCAAGGGCGTGGCACTGGAAGTGACTGATGCTGAAAGATATCCAGTGATTCCACCAGGTTGGAAGAGAAAGGAAAGCCAGAAAGAAGCTATTACCATACCAGGCATTCAGAGCCCTAGGTCTGAAGAGCACGTTTTGGGAAAAGTAATCCATGTACCACAGGAGGGTTTTCAGGAAGCCAGCACATGTGGAAAGTGTGACCCTTATGCTATCGGGAGTGACTCCGAATTAATGCAGTGGGAGAATAACAGCTGTACTTCTGATCCGGTCCCTATGGATTGTACAATATGTTTTTCAGATGATATCATATCTTTTCGTTAAGCCTGTGGAAAGGAGCCATGTGCTAGTACAAAGGAAAAGAAGATATTTTTCTTTGTAGCCATTCTTTTGTTTTTCTGCTGTTTGTTTGTGTTGTATCCAAGGAATATCCGTTTGGGAAGGGGAATAAAGCCCTGATATTATTTTGCCTTACCATTTGACTGCAAGACTCTTTTTGGTAGAAAGGCAGCGTGAGCTTCAAAGCCCTAGGCGATCGCCTAATAGGGCTCAAGGAGGTCTATCTCTCAGACCCTCTCACAATGTTCTAACACCACTACCATGCCCTATGGTAGCTGAGGGAAAATAGGTAGCCTCCATGACAGAGGGCAGCGAATGAAGCAGAGTCTTCAAGGATAAGCCAAGTTTCAGTAAGAGCCAGGAGATGCAGAGTATTAGAGATAAAGAAGTCATGAATGAAAGTAAGTTGATTGGAAACAGAATGTGCATTCCACAAGGCGCATGAAAAAGGGAGAAAGGAGAGGGTTATGAACCAGATTTGAGGGGTTACATATTGATATGCCTTGGGAGTGTGAAAAACGTCTAGGGGGGCCAGGGTTGGGATTGATATCTCCAGATGAGAGAAGGAGAAGAAGCAGGAGAGAATGGGGGAGAGAGGAAGCGGCAGAACAGAAGTGAGGGTGAGTTTCCCTCAGTGAGAGCGGAGATGGCTGAATAAGAGTAAGAAAATGGTGACGCTCAAGGACCGATCATAATATAGGGCAGAGGAGGTGGGGACAGTAAGGAGTGGGTAATGAGAAGTAGGGCCATGGAATTGTTAGAATGAGGGGAAAAATTAGAGAGGATGGAGCCATAAGAACCATAGGAGAGGGAGAAGAGAATGCAAATCAGAGGCGATACGGGTAGAGAGGTTCTGGTGGGTTCAGGTGCACCTGAGTAACTGCATCAATGAGCAGAGGAAGGCTATGAAAGAAACTTAAGCCAGGAGTGGGTGGGTAATAAAGTAAGAACATAAGAAATGCCATACTGGGTCCATCAAGCCCAGTATCATGTTTCCAGCAGTGGCCAAACCAGGTCAAGTACGTGACAGGTTTCCAAAAGGCACACAGGTTCCACAATGCTTGTCCCGGGGCAAGCAGTAGATTTCCCAGGTCCTCTTTAATAATGGTTTATAGATCTTTCCTCCAGGAATTTGTCCAAACCTTTATAAACCCAGCTACACTAACAAGTTTTACTACATCCTCTGGTAACAAATTCCAGAGTTTGATTATGCGTTGAATGAAAAAATATTTTCTCTTATTAGTCTTATATAGATTATGTTGTCGCTTTATTGTGTGTCCCCTAGTCTTTCTACTTATTGATGATGTAATTAAACAATCTACGTTTACCCATTTCATTCCATTCATTAATTTATAGACCTCTATCATATCTCCCCTTAGTCGTCTCTTTTCCAAGTTGAAAAGCCCTAACCTTTTAAGCTTTTCTTCATAGGGGTATCCTTCCATCATCTTTACCATTTTGGTGGTTCTTCTCTGTAACTTTTCTAATTCCACTATATGCTTTTTAAAATATGGTGACCAGAATTGCACACAATATTCAAAGTGCGGTTGCACCATAGAATGATACAGAGGCATTATAATATTCCTGGTTTTATTCTCCATTCCTTTCCTTATGATTCCTAGCATTCTATTTGCTTTCTTGGCCGCCGCTGCACACTGGGCAGAGGGTTTCAACGTATTACTGTGTAACAAATGTTTACTTTTTTCTTGTTCCTGGGTAAAGCTTAGTAACTATATGCACCAACCCTCTGGAACTCTCTACCAAGTCACATCAGAAGCAACGGAGACCCCTTATCATTCAGGAAACAACTAAAAACCAACCTATTCCAAGAATACCTTGGATCAGAAACAAACACCCGACCCCCCCCTATTTCATCCCCGTAAACATATGTTCTAAAGAGACTGTATCACACTGCCTATGTCTGTGTCCCAAATATCTGTTATAATCATTAATGTTAGCCACCTGGTGATGGCCCCAACCCCAGAAGTTGATTATTGTCCACCCTCCCCTTTATGTTACACCGCTTTGACCCGGTGAAAAGCGGGATATAAATACAGCTAAATAAATAAACAAACAGGTGATCTCCAGGAACAGCAGGAATTAAGTCTTTACATATGGGTATCATCGGTACCGACGGAGCCTGCGCGGGAATCCTCCCCAGCGTCCAATAGGAAAGCTTTTGGGAGCATCCCACAGCGCCTGTGTGCTGCCTTCCCGCCTTTCCAACTCTCCCTCTTCAGTTGAGTTTATAGCTGAGACCAAAGGAGAGAAGTAGACAAAGAGAGAGATAGATAGAGACAATGCCTAGGGGAGGTGGGTGGGATGTGAAGACTTAATTCCTGCTGTTCCTGGAGATCACCTGTTACAGGTGAGTAACTATACTATCTCCAGGAACAAGCAGGAATGTAGTCTTCACATATGGGGACTTCCCAGCTGAGAGATGCCAGGGGGATGACCCCAGCAAGCTGCGAACCCCAGGAGAGATGGGTCATGCTTCCTCCCATGGATCTCTGGCATCGAAACCCGGGATGGCGGGTAGGAGTTGCACTAAGTCTGAAAAAGATGCTGGAGAACAGCCTGGCCAAACGAGGCATCCCGATGGGAGTCCTTGTCTAAGCAATAGTGGGCTGTAAAGGTATGTACCAAAGCCCAAGTGGCTGCTCTACAGATGTCATCAATGGACACAGAACGAAGATTAGCCGTAGAGGCTGCCATTGCTCTCACATTGTGAGCTGTGACATGGCCTTCGAGAGAAAGTCCCTTACTCTCATATGCAAAGGATATGCAATTTGCAATCCACCTAGAGAGAGTTCTTTTGGAAACTGGAAGTCCCAAATGACTAGAATCAAAAGCAACAAAAAACCGAGAAGATTTTCTATGTTGCTTAGTTCTTTGAAGGTAAAAAGCCAAGGCTCTGAGGCATGAGGCCTAGGGAAGAATACAGGAAGGTAAACCGCTTGGTTTAAATGAAAAGGCAAAACCACCTTTGGCATAAAGTGAGGATGAGTCCTAAGAACTACCTTATCATGGTGAAATCTTTTATAAGGAGGATCCGCCACTAAAGCCTGTAACTCACTGATGCGTCTTGCAGAAGTGAGGGCAATTAGGAAGATGACCTTCCAGGATAGAAACTTTAGAGCTGTAGTGGCTAAAGGCTCAAAGGGCCGTTTCATGAGCTGCCCGAGAACAAGATACAGATCCCATGCCACTGGCGGTGGCTTAATGGGAGGTTTTGTTAAAAGTAGACCTCTCATAAATCTCGCTAAGAGTGGATGAGAGAAAATAGGTTGTCCATCCAGAGGTTCGCGAAAAGCAGCAATGGCACTAAGATGGACCCTTACTGAATTGGTTTTAAGACCAGAATCTGATAAATGGAGGAGCTACTCCAGAAGCGATTCCACAGGCACTGTATAGGGGTTATGTCCCCTTTGAGAACACCATACAGAGAATCTGTTCCACTTAAAAGCGTAGGATCGCCTTGTAGAAGGCTTCCTGGAAGCCACAAGGATATCTTTTACCTGTTGAGATAGGTTGATATCCGGGAATCCTAGGATTTCAGTAACCAGGCCCTGAGGTACAGGGACTGGGGATTCGGGTGCAATAGCGTCCCATTCTCCTGGGAAAGAAGATCTGGAGCACATCCCAACTCCAGAGGTACGGCTTGAGAGAGACACAGAAGCAGAGGATACCACGTCTGCCGTGGCCAACGTGGAGCTATGAGTATCATATGACCTCTGTCTCTCTGAAGCTTGAACAAAGTTTTGGGAATGAGGGGAATGGGTGGGAAGGCATAGAGGAAGTCCCGACCCCAGTGGAGGAGGAAAGCATCCCTTGCCTGACAGTTTTGAGCCAGAATTCTGGAACAGAATTGGGGAAGTTTGGCATTCTGTGGACTTGCAAAGAGGTCTATATCTGGCGTTCCCCAGATTCGAAACACTCGAGCAAGCTGGTCTGAGTGCAGAGACCATTCGTGTGGCAGCAGTATTCGACTGAGTTTGTCTGCCCAAAGATTTTGAATGCCCAGAAGATAAACCACTAGAAGGTGGATTTGAAGCTCTCTGGCGAGGGCCCACAGTCGCAAAGCTTCGTTGCATAACGACAGAGAGCCTGTTCCGCCCTGCTTGTTCACACAGAACATGGCTACTTGATTGTTGGTCTGAACCAGAACTGTCTTGTAGCTGAGATGGGTCTGAGAAACTCGGACCACATGGAAAATGGCTCTGAGTTCTAGGAGGTTTATGTGAAGACAAGCCTCTTGTGGGGTCCAGAGACCCTGAGTTGATAGATCGTGCAAGTGAGCCCCCCAACCCAACTAGGATGCATCTGTTGTTAGGGTGGTTTGGCATAGAGGCTGCTGGAAAGGAGAGCCTATGAGAAGGTTTTCCAGTGATTGCCACCATTGCAGGGACGGAATGAGACATGTGGAATTTCTGATTTTGTCCGTTAGCCGACTCGAGGCCTGTGTCCACTGAGAGGATAGGGTCCACTGGGCTGCTCGCATATGAAGGCGAGCATAGGGAACCACATGAACAGTGAATGCCATATGCCACAGAAGCTGAAGCATCTCCCGAGCAGTCAGGAAGACTTTCATAGCTGCTTGGGAGGCCAGCTGTACTATACGAAGACAACGTGGCTGTGGCAGAAAGGCCCTTGACTGCCTTGTGTCTAGACGAGCCCCTATGAATTCTAGAGATTGAGAAGGGGTGAGTTGAGATTTTGGGAGGTTTATGACCAGTCCCAAATACCGAAGGATTCGCATAGTGCGAGACAGAGCGAAGCTGGCTTCTGGAGCAGTTGATGCTCGGATGAGCCAGTCGTCTAAGTAAGGGAAGATGAATATTCCTAGAGTTCTCAGGAATGCTGCTATTACTGCCATGCATTTTGTGAAGCCTCTTGGGGCAGAAGCCAGACCGAAGGGAAGAACTCAGTATTGGAAGTATCTTCCCTGGAAAAGGAATCAAAGAACATAAGAACATAAGATATGCCATACTGGGTCAGACCAAGGTCCATCAAGCCCAGTATCCTGTTTCCAACAGTGGCCAATCTAGGTCATACGTACCTAGCAGTTTCCCCAAAAGACACAGGTTCCACAATGCTTGTACTGGGTCAAGCATTGATATCCTGGGTCCCTTCTTAATAATGGTTTATGGACCTTTCCTCCAGGAACTTGTTCAAACCTTTTTTAAACCAAGCTACACTAACAGCCTTTACATCCTCCGGTAACAAATTCCAGAGTTTGATTACACGTTGAGTGAAAAAATATTTTCTTTTATTAGTCTTAAATAGTTTACCCTGTAGCTTCATTGCATGTCCCCTAGTTTTTCTATATTCTGATAACGTAAACAATCGATCTACATGTACCCGTTCCACTCCCTTCATTAATTTATAGACTTATATCATATCTCCCCTCAGCCGTCTCTTTTCCAGGTTCAAGAGCCCTAACCTTTTTAGCCTTTCTTCATAGGAGTATCCTTCCATCCCCTTTACCATTTTGGTGGCTCTTCTCTGAACTTTTTCTAATAACGCTATATCCTTTTTAAGATAGAAAAGGTTCAGAGAAGAGCCACCAAAATGGTAAAGGGGATGGAAGAATACTCCTATGAAGAAAGGCTAAAAAGGTTAGGAATTTCCTGTGATCTGCTTGAATGAGAATATGCATATATGCATCCTTTAGATCTAGAGAACATAGCCAGTCCTGACTCTGAAGGTATGGCAGGAGTGTTCCGAGGGAGATAATTTTGAATTTTTCCCAGAACGGATACTTGTTTAATTCTCTGAGGTCCAGTATAGGCCTGTGTCCCCCTGTTTTCTTTGGTATGAGAAAGTAGGGGGAGTAGAACCCTGTATCCTTTTGGTGTATGGGTACCTCTTCTATTGCTCACTTCAGCAAGAAGTGATGCGACCTCCTGACCCAAGAGATTGGTGCCAGGGACTTGAGAATTGAACTGTTTTATGACTGTAGAAGGGGGCATGCTGTGAAAATGAAGTCTGTACCCCTCTCGTACAATGGACAGAGTCCAGTTTTCTGATGTTATTTGTTGCCATCTTCTGGCAAAATGGTATAACCTGCCTGGGATAATAAGGACTGTCAGGGGCAGAAAGACTAAGTTCTCTAGGAAGGAGTCAAAGCCCCTGAGGAGGCTGAGTCTGTTGAGCTCTTGGAACTGTGGCTTCCTCTGCTGTCTGATCTGTTGTTGCCCCCATGAACTGGACAGTGTCCCTAATGGGTGTAAGATGGGTAAAATTTATTTTTCTTGTTGAAAAAGGGTTTCTTGACTGACTTTTTCTTTGCTGGGTTGGCTGTAGACTTTGATAGTCTGTTCAAGGTAGTATTTTCAGATTCAATCTGATTGGGCTTGTCTTGCCAATCCTTGCCAAAGAGATTCTTTTCTGTGCAAGGAATGTTTCCCAGTTTATCTCGCACCCATGGCTCTAAGTCTGCACGGTTCACAAACCTAGAGACATCCTGGGCATGTTTGACCAGAGTAAGGAATCCCCCACTTTTTTCCTCAGGGAGAAAAGGGCTCATAAGCTCCAAGTCTCCTGCAACTTCTTTGAGGAACATTCCCATATAGAGAATGTAGGAGCTAATCCTGGCTGCCAACATGGAGGATTGGAAACATCGACGCCCAAAGGCATCAAGTGTCCTCGATTCACGGCCTGGAGGACTGGAAAAATGGATTTTAGCACTCTTAATCCTACGCATTGCTGATTCCACTACCATTGAATGGTGTGGTAACTGAGTCTTTTGAAAACCAGGACAGTTTGGAACTCGGTACATGGTATCAAGTCGTCGAGAGTGTGGAGACACCGTTAAAGGAATTTCCCATATTCTTAGCATAAAATCATGCAAGATCCTATGAATGGGCAGGGTAGCTCCCTCTTTAGGAGCCTTAGGGTATTGAAGAATTTCTAATTCTTCTGCTCTGGGTTCCTTCTCCGGAATCACCGTGATTGAGAGACCTCGAGCTAAATCACGTATGAAATCCTGGAAGGACATGTCTTCTGAAGGAGACATTCTGCGTTGAGGAGAAGGAGATGGATCCTCCGGAAGGATTGCTCTGACACCAGCAGAGTTATCAGAATCAGAGTATTCGAAGTATCTCTGCACCGGGTGTCCCTGCAACGCACAGTACCGGTACTGCTCGAAGTCGGTATCGGGGTGTCTCGGTATCGGTCTGTTGATACTTGAGATAGACTCCAGGCTTGGCATGGGGGGAAGCATACCGGCCGAGGCGCTCGGTACCGGTACTGATGTCGGTACCGATACCTATGGAACCATCTGTAGCGGTCTTAGCAGTACCGAAGCTGCTAAGACGGCTGCTAGACTGCGTTCGATAGCAAGGATTCTCTGATCCATCGCTCCTGCCGATGCCTGGGTGTCGGTACCGGCGGAAGTGGGTACGACCCCAGAACATGGCACCAGTAGTTCTGCAGAGGTGGAAGCCTCTGAAACATTCTGGAGCCCCGTTAATGCTTTGGAGACCGAGGCCTCCCGCCGGGGCTGTTTTGCCGGTGAACTTTCCTCGAGGGCAACGCCAGTGGCATCTCGATACCGGGAAGGAGATCTACCCTTTGAGGACCGGCCAGTCTTAGAAGACTTAGGTTTGGTTACTTGAGATCAATGGGAGGAAGATAAAGCCCTGGAAGACGTTGATGCAACTGACATCGTATCTGCAGCAAAAAGGGTACCGAGTTTTGCAGCTCTATTCTGCAGGCCCCTTTTGGTCATCTTTCTGCAGGAGAGACACTCCGATGGAGAATGGTCAGGACCTAAACACTTAAGACACCATTCATGGGTGTCGATGATGGATATGGTACCGCCACATTTAGAACATTTCTTGAAACCACTAGTTGGTTTCTCCATGTTTGAAGAAAATTGGGCCTAATGCCCAAAATGGCACCTAGCACCGAGAGGGGAAAGACCCCTGAAAGAAAGCTAGGTTTTTAAAAAAAAAAAAAAAAAAAAGAAGAAAAGAGAACCGGCGGTACCGGTAGGCGTCGAATGAAGGCAGACGCAACCACAAAAAACAAAAAAAGAATAAATTTTCTGCAATGACAGGTATGCATCCTGTCAGCTCTGTGGAAAACAAAGAACTGAAGAGGGAGAGTTGGAAAGGCGGGAAGGCAGCATGCAGGCGCTGTGGGATGCTCCCAAACGCTTTCCTATTGGACGCTGGGGAGTGTTCCCGCGCAGGCTCCGTCGGTACCGACGATACCCATATGTGAAGACTACATTCCTGCTTGTTCCTGGAGATTAAGTGTTATTTTCCGATATCTTATGTCTCAAAACCATAGGAAATGGCAATTATGGCCCACAAACATTGCTTTTGGGACCAAGAGACTGATATTTTTAAAAATTACCTATTTTGCAGGACATTCTAGATAGATTTAGTGCAAACTAAACTTGGAGTACCTTTTGGAAAATTCTAGAACTTTCTAGAGCTTTACAGAACCTGCAAAACTTTTGGAACTTCTATAACGTTTGAGAACTTTTAATAAAAACCTTTTGGTGACCGCTATAATGTCACTTCTGCCTCGCGTCTATAGAAACAACGGATTTGCACAGAGTGAGCACAGTCGTTCAGCAGCCTCCTTACAGACTGGAAACCTAGGAGTGAGCAATAACAACACGTGTCTTAAGCTCACCAGTTTATTTTCATTCTAGCTTCTTAAGTAGACTGACATGGCATTAAGAGGCTATAAGCATCCGGCAGACGCATTTTGCTATGTCTGTGGCGATTTTATAAAAAAAAGAGCAAAAAAGTACTCTGTGGAAGCATCTGCCAAGATGTGTGAAGCTTACAAGGCATATTTCGGCATGCCTGCTGGGGATCAGGACAAACGCTGGGCGCCTCATTTCACTTGCGAGCACTGCAAGAAAAAACTCTGGAAGGTAAGATGGACAATTGATGCTGGCTTAGACTGTGGCATTTTATGTTATAAAATCTTTATTGTTACTGAATTTTTATATAATGTATGAAATATTTAGCATGAACATTATTAATTCAAATTAATTTTATCATCATAATTATATATAATTATTTTTTATTTTCACAGTTTTATTTTTTCTTTGGCAGGATGATATAGAGGGGAAAAGAGAGTCACGAAGTTTGCTATCCCAAGCAATTGCTACTTCTGCATGGTGGATTCTTCCAAATGTCAGACTGGCAAGAATGTTCCTTCTGTCATGTATCCAAGAATGGTCTAGAATTTGGCACCTGGGATTTAATGTTAAAAAATGTAAGGTCATGCATTTGGGCTGCAGCAATCCAAGGGAGCAATATAGTATAGGGGGTGAAGTACTTTTGTCCACTAAAGAAGAGCGGGACCTAGGCGTGGTTGTGTCTGATGATTTTAAAGTAGCTAAGCAGATAGAAAAGGCGAGGGCAAAAGCTAGAAGGATGCTTGGGTGCATACGGAGAGGAATGGCTATCAGAATAAAGGAGGTGATAGTGCCTCTGTATAAGTCTTTGGTGCGGCCTCATTTGGAGTATGGTGTGCAATTCTGGAGACCGCACCTTTAAAAAGATGTGAGCGGGACCTAGGCGTGGTTGTGTCTGATGATTTTAAAGTAGCTAAGCAGATAGAAAAGGCGAGGGCAAAAGCTAGAAGGATGCTTGGGTGCATACGGAGAGGAATGGCTATCAGAATAAAGGAGGTGATAGTGCCTCTGTATAAGTCTTTGGTGCGGCCTCATTTGGAGTATGGTGTGCAATTCTGGAGACCGCACCTTTAAAAAGATGTGAACAGGATGGAGTCGGTGCAGAGGGTGGCTACTAAGATGATTAGTGACCTTCATTATAAAGCATATGAGGACAGACTTAGGGATCTTAATATGTACACCTTAGAGGAAAGGCGGGATAGAGGTGATATGATTGAGATTTTTAAATACCTCCGTGGCATAAATGTTCAGGGAGAGAGCCTCTTTTAATTGAAAGCAAGTTCTGCTATGAGGGGACATGGGATGAGGGTGAAGGGGGATAGATTCAGGAGTGATATGTGGAAATATTTCTTTACGGAAAGAGTGGTGGATCCGTGGAATAGTCTCCCAGTGGCGGTGGTAGAGATGAGGACAGTAACTGAATTCAAAAAAGCATGGGACCAACACAGAGGATCTCTAAAGGTAAAAAGGGGACTGTTGTAGTTATTGATATGGAAGGACAGACTAGATAGGCCATGTGGTCTTTTTCTGTCGTCATGTTTCTATGTTTCTATTCCTTCATCCATTGCCCCAGTGCCACACTGCCCAGAGCTCCCTGTACCCACTCCTCCGCAGAGAAAGCAGCTGTCTTCAGAAAAAAGCAGCAATTCACAAAACAAAGAAGACGTTGCAAATCTAGATTACAATATCAGAGGTGGAGTTGAGGAGAGAAACCCTTACTACCCAAACCAAAATGACATCAACGACTTGGTCAGAGACCTTGGTCTCACCAAGTCCAATGCTGAGCTTTTGATGTCCAGGTTCAAGCAGTGGAACTTGCAGGATGAAAGTTTGCAAGTCACAGGTCAGAGGAAGAGTCACCACACTTTTTCTAGCTTCTTCACTAGACAAGTTGGCTCTGCCTTTGCCACAATGTGACTGGTCTGTTTGACACTATTGGAATTGCACATAATCCAAAGGAGTGGCGTCTGTTCATTAACAGCTCTTCCAGGAGCCTCAAAGCCGTGCTGCTACAAAACGGGAACAAGTACCTGTCTCTTCCCCTAGCTTAATCAGTGAGCCTCAAAGATTACAGCAGCATCAAGACCTTGCTAGAAGCCTTGAAGTATGCTGTGTACGGCTGGGAGGTTATCGGAGACTTTAAAATGGTGGCATTTCTGATAAGTCTCCAAAGCAGTTTTGCCAAGTTTCCCTGCTATCTTTGTCTATGGGACAGCAGGGACACCATGGCACACTACCACAGGCGGGACTAGCCACAGCAAACAGAATTTTCTGTTGGGACAAAGAACGTGAAGTGGGAGCCACTGGTGGAACCACAGAAGATACTGATGCCACCGCTGCACATCAAATTGGGCATTATGAAACAATTTGTCACAGTTCTAGAGAAAGAGTCGACAGCCTTCAAGTACCTTAAACACTTCTTCCCTAAACTGTCTGAGGCAAAGGTCAAAGCTGATGTCTTTGTTGGACCACAAATAAAAAAAAGATTCTTGAGTGCATGGAACTTCCCAAGCTACTTACTAGGAAGGAGAAAGCGGCTTAGAACAGCTTTGTTGCAGTGGCTCATGGCTTTTTGGGAAATCACAAGGCTGAAAATTATGCAGAGCTGGTTGAGACTCTGGTTAAGAATTATGGCAAAATGGGCTGCAGGATGTCTCTCAAAGTCTATATCCTTGATGCTCGTCTTGATAAATTCAAGGTGAACATGGGAGCATACTCAGAGGAGCAAGGCGAACATTTCCACCAGGATATACTGGAATTTGAACATCTCGACCAAGGACAGTATAACAAGAACATGATGAGAGACTACATCTAGGGGCTTATTCGTGAAAGTGATTTACAAATAATCATAAATGTCGAAAATCTACTCATTTCCAAATGTTTTATGATCTTTAACAACACGAATACGTAAGTTTCACAAATATTATTCTCCTGTTCACAAAAGCAAAGTTTAATGAGAATAATAACCATTTTCCATACTTTTAAATTATAAGCAATTAGGAAATAGCAGTCACTACCCAGAAACAAAAATTGTGTTACACAGTGATCCACGACGATGCCTAAATCTTTTTCCTGAGTGATGGTTCTTAATGTGGAACCTTGCATCTGTGTAACCATAGTTTGGGTTGTTCTTTCCTAGGTGCATAACTTTGCACTTGTCCACATTAAATTTCATTTGCGAGTAGGTGCTCCAGTTTGGGTTGTCAATCTTCTCCAGCAGCTGAGGACTGAAAAACTCAAAGTCTTGCTGACAGCCTATCCAGCTCCCTCTGGTGCCAGAGACTCAGTCTCCTATTGTCAAAGCAGTCTATAACTAAAAAACAGCAACGCAAAAACCTGTCTAGAAACCTTGAAAAGAAAAACCTGTTTTGCTTCCTTGGCACTTGGCTTTCATACCAAATACAGTGTTGAGTTTCGCTAGTACCCCCTGGTACGCCATTTTTTTTTTGCGCCTACTGAACCAAACCAGAGCGGTCCCTAGCGTTCTCCTCCCGCCCCATAGCGGGAGCTCCAAACTGCAGCCACTGCTACAAGAAACTACTCCCCCAAAACCAATATTTCCTGCCCAGAACCAGATACTCGCAGACTAACCAGGGTGGGCCCTGGATTGGCCCGGAGAGAACTCAAGGAAAGACAATTAGCAGGTAAGGTCTAATTTCTCCTTCCTATTCGTCTCTCCGGGCCAGTCCAGGCACTGTAGGGAAGTACCAAAGCAGTCCCTAAAAATGGGAGGGTCCTGCGAGCCCCGCTAGTACAGCCAAGGCCCCCACCTTCGCATCCTCCCTGGCCTGCACATCTAAACGGTAATGTTTAGCAAAAGAATAAAGCGACGACCAAGTTGCCGCCCGACAGATATCCACCGGCGGAACTAAAGCCAATTCCGCCCAAGATGTCGCTTGTGCTCTAGTAGAATGCGCCCTGAGGCCTGGAGGAGGCACTCTGCCCTTCGCCTGATAAGTAGCCCCAATCGCCCGCTTCACCCATCGGGCCTTAGAAGCTGCCTCCCCTCTACGAGGCCCCCCAAAAATCAGGAATAACCTGTCCGACTTCCGAAACGGTTGTCTTCCGGAGATATCTACGGAGCACTCTTCCCAAATCCAACTTCCGAAGAGCCGGAGATCCGTCACTCCCCTCTATATGCCGAAACGTCGGAAGCGAAACCATCTGATTCAAATGAAAGGCGGAAACCACCTTGGGCAGAAAAGATGGAACTGGCCGCAATACCACCTTCTCCTTCATAAACTGCAGGTAAGGAGTCCTACATGAAAGAGCTTGAAGATCAGAGACTCTTCTAGCCGAACACAGAGCGACTAGAAACGCCGTCTTCCAAGACAGTTCTCTTAGACTCACCGCGGACTGCGGTTCGAAAGGAGGCTGCGTCAATGCCTCCAAAACTAAATTCAAATTCCAAGTGGGTACCATCGATCGTACTGGAGGCCGGATAATCCTAGCTGCCCTCAGAAAACGCTGTACATCGGGATGCGTGGACAAGGCGCTGCCCAACACTTTTCCTCTATAGCAAGCTAAAGCAGCCAGTTGAACCTTCAGAGTACTGAGGGCTAGCCCTTTTTCCAGACAGCCTTGCAGAAAAGCCAGAATAACTGGTAACGATGCGGAGAATGGCCACACGTCCTGTTCCGCACACCAGTTTTCAAAGATATGCCACACACGGACATATGCTAGAGACATTGACCTACACCTGGAATTCAGTAAGGTGGTAATCACCGCCGGCGAGTATCCCCGCTGCCGGAGGCGCTCCCTCTCAATAGCCAAGCCGTAAGCAAGAACCGATCCACCTGGGGCATCAGAACTGGTCCCCGATTCAACAGGTTGATCCAGCTGGGGAGCCTCCAGGGACGATCGACGAGGAGACGAACGAGATCCGCATACCACGGCCTTCTGGGCCAAACGGGAGCAATGAGAATCACTTCTCCCCCATGCCCCACAATTCTCTGTACCACTCGTCCAATCAAAGGCCACGGAGGAAACACATACAGCAGGTGCTCCAATGGCCAGGGCTGGACTAGCCCGTCGAGACCCTCCGACATGTGAACCCTGTATCTGCTGTAGAAGCGTGCTGCTTTGGCGTTCTCGAGGGTAGCCATTAGGTCCATGACTGTCTGACCCCAGCGCATTGTTATGTCGTGAAAGACAGCTCCCACTCTCCGGGATCTAAGACATGTCAATTGAGATAGTCGGCCTGCACGTTGTCTCGTCCTGCTACATGCGCTGCTGATATGGCTAGTAGATGGTCCTCCGCCCACCGCATCAATCGCTGACTCTCTTCTAGTAGGGCTGCACACCCCGTGCCCCCTGTCTGTTGATATAGGAGACAATACGTTGTCGGAGAAAATACGAACCGCTCTCCCTTTGACTAGATCGGCAAACTGCTGCAGCGCCAGGCTCACCGCTCTCATCTCCAAGCGATTGATCGACTACCCGGACTCTTCGGCGGTCCAGACTCCTTGCGTGACCTGGGACAAACAATGAGCCCCCCAGCCCGACAGACTGGCATCCGTGGTAACCAACATCCACTCTTGCTCCATCAACGAAACCCCTGCCCGCATACGGCAAGGATCTAACCACCACTGCAGACTGATGCGCACACTCTCTGGACATACGAGCTTCTGAGTCAGGACCTGATGCTGTGAAGACCACCTGGATAGCAGAGCCTGCTGAAGGGGATGCATATGCGCTCTGGCCCACGGGACCAAGTCCAACGCTGCTGCCATGGACCCTAGCAGTTGCAAGTATCTCCACGCCATCGGCGTGGCAAAAAAAACGTCACCTGCCTCCACAGCTTTTGGATCCTGTCTTTGGGCAGAAACACCGCCCCTTTCTCAGTATCGAACAAGGCACCGAGGTAGACCAGCCGCTGGACCGGATGCAACTGACTCTTGGCCTGGTTTATCACCCAACCTAGCTATTCTAGAAACTGAACCACCCGGTCGGTCGCTGCAACCAACTCCTCCTGTGACCCCGCTCGAATCAACCAATCGTCCAGATAAGAATGCACCTGAATTCCTTCTTTCCGCAAGGCCGCTGCTACCACCACCATCATCTTTGTGAAAGTGCGTGGAGCTGTCGCCAGCCTAAACGGCAAAGCTTGGAACTGAAAATGTCCCATCGGCATGGCAAACTGCAAGAATTTTTGATGATCTGGCCTGATCGGAATGTGCAGATAGGCTTCCGTTAGATCTATGGAGGACAGAAACTCTCCCGGCTTTACTGAGTGAATCACGGATCGGAGAGTCTCCATCCGAAAATGCGGCACCCTCAAACAATGGTTTATGTGCTTGAGGTCCAGAATGGGCCGAAGGGACCTCTCTTTTTTGGCCCTCGGGATACTCCCATTCCGAATCAATCATTTGCTTAATAACCCTATGAATAGGAAAACAACGCTGTTCCGGTTTAAACCCCTGGAGCAGCGGATCTTCTAATGGCTCCTCTGGCACCTTTGGAAGAGCAATGTTTAGAGCCCCCCAGGGACTGGATAATCAGAGCCGCCAGTTCCTCTTTGTGAAAAACCCTGAAAATATTAGGATCCTCGCCAGGCACAACTTCTCCTTCTTCCAAATCACCTAGTGCCCAAGAATCCAGCACCCCTTCAGAGAGAATTTCACCCTCTTCTGTCTCCTGAGGCGTACCAAGATGTGGTCCAAAAACCTCAAAACCCACATCTGCCGCTAGAGCTTTAGCGGAAGTCCCTTCTCCAGGATCTGCCACCAACATCTCCCCTGGAGGCACACTACCCCCATTTGAGGAAAACGGCTTGTTTATCAAGGCCTGTTCTAATTTTAAACAGTATGCCTTGTGCAACGACAGAATAAAATCCGCCGAGAACACTGCTCCTACGGTTCCTTGTGGCTGAATTAGTTCTGGAGAAGGCCTCTTGGATTTTGTTTTCTTTTTCCCCGACTTGCTCTGGAGAGTGGGAGAAACGGCTGCCACAGAAAAAATGGCCGCCGTTCCAGCCTTCTCCTCCGTGCCGTGAAGTAGCTCCGCTGCATCTGAGGACGTCGCCTGAGCTTCCATTGTGTCTCCAAAAAGCCTTTCTACAGAACATTTGTACTTAGATGATTTATGCCATGATATACAATGTTAATCTACCTGTATATAGTTACCCTGTTAAAATCTCTGCCTATCCCAATGTTTCATTGTAAGTTCATTGCAGTTCAGACCTCCTGCACTGCTCAGTTAAATTGCTTGTATACAGTTACCCTGTTAAAACTATGTTTTATTGTAAGTTCAGTTCAGTTCAGTTCAGTTCAGTTCAGTTCAGTTCAGTTCAGTGCAGAGCTCCTGCACTGTTCAGTTTTGTTAGATGTAAACCGCACTGATCCTAAAGAGCGCGGTATATAAGAAAGCTAAATAAATAAATAAACTAGCAGTGTGGAAGCAAATCCGGCAGATACCTGGCTCAGAAAGACCTCGCCGACTCCCGCACTGCGCGCATGCTACCGCTCTGGGCAGCATGCGCTTGATCGCAAGAAAAAAACAAACGGCTCGTTCCTCCGCCGGTTTACATCCAGCCGAACAGCACCGCGACGCAAATCAACGACCCCGAAGTCCTACCTGACCAGCTGTTGTGAAAACTTGCCAACCTCCGCTGTCCGTGGGTGAGTCAGATCTGGCCCTGGGAACGAGGACTGCAATCTGGGGCTCCCAGATCCTACCTGTCCCTTCGGGAATGACTGGAGGGGCTATGTGAGACAGGCTCTGCCTCTAGCGCCGATCACTCAGGTTTTCTTTTTTTTTTTTTTTTTACAGTCTGCTCTGGTTATAATAGCCCTGCTAGGGCAAACCAGTGAAAGCCACACTGTCCTGCTGCTACACTAAACTAACACCAAATTCTTATTTGTCTCTCAGGGAGCCTGTCAGCCACGTCCTATCCAGCTGCTGAGGACTGAAAGACTGAGTCCCTGACAGTAGAGGGAGCTGGATAGGCTGTCAGCAAGACTGAGTTTTTCAGTCCTCAGCTGCTGGAGAAGATTGACAACCCTACAGTGCCTGGACTGGCCCGAGAGACGAATAGGAAGAGAAGCTTGTGAAGAAGGACCCCTTTGAAAGCTATCTAAAATTTTAGTTAGTAACATATACATTTTAAAATAAAATAAAATAAAATAAAATAAAATAAAATTACGCAAATGAGTCTCTGTACAAGGCCCTGCGCCCCCTTGGGCTGCCGCTGCATACCGTATCGAAAATCGACATCAGATCTGAGCATCTTACATTCCGAAGTTAAAGCAAGATAAAATAGATCTTCAAGATATCAAAAGGATAGTATATCCTGCTACTGAAGGACAAGATAGAGGACAGTAGAGAACAGTTTTGGGTGAGATTATTTTAAAACGTGTGGAGAAAAAAAAAGACAAAAGCTAGACAGAAAACTTTATCGAAAACAGCAAGTAATGGTGAATATGCAAAAACATTTAAGTTATAAAATTTCGTTTTCGTTTTTCAAACCTGCATCCGCCTGTTTTGCTAGCGTAGCCCCACCAAGTTTTGCCTCCCTCCCTGATCTCACCGATTTAGTCTCGCCCCCAGTGATTAACTCCACCCTCTTCTGAAAATGGCGTTAGACATGTGGAATCGGGTATTTATTCCTATCCCAACAACGCAGAGGGCAGTTGTATTTCCGAAGGCTGCTGTTTCAGGTACTGGGCATGGTTCGCAGAAAATTTTTGTTATTAGACTAATGTTCTGTGGGTATAAGAAGATGGTTGCTGTTTTTGAGGTAGTTGCCGTAAACGTTTCCTGTTGTTTCAGGGAATACTTTCACTTCTAATTGCAGTCTCGTCTGGGTGAGGCAAGCTAAACCACTGAGTAGGAGGAATTTGAGAGGATAACTTATGTGCGCTCGATTGTTAATTTAGCCTTTGAGCAAGAGTGTAGACCTTTATTTAATATGAATGTAACGTTTGAGGAAAAGGGATGCCTACTAATTATTTGTTAAAGCAAATTCCGTAATGGAAGTATTTGCTTTTTGGCAGTGGTATAAAATGGGACTTGATCAGCGTGTTTCTCCCGCTCCTTTTATATAATGCCCATTGAGCTGAAAATACATAGAAACATGACGATAGAAAAAGACTGGCCTATCTAGTTTGCCCTTCTATATCGACTACTACACTGGTCTGTTTTTCTTTAGAAATCCTCTGTGTTTGTCCCATGCTTTTTGGGGATATTTCTCCATGAGCCTTCACTGATTACTAGCCAAATTTTTCCTTCTTATTTTATATTTTCAATTGCTACCTCCTAACCAATTAGCCAGCTAGCAGGCTTAGGCTTTGTGTTGCCTTTGACAGGGCTCTGAATCCAAGCTGTTAGGTGCTGCCTTTTAGAACAGTACAAATACTGTTATGTAAATAGTTGTTTTGTAAATAGTTGCTCCTGTTATCCAAGTTGATTTTCCTGTTAACTGTAATGACCAGATAAATGTAACTTGTCTGAGGTTTCTTGTTCCATGTAAACCGCGCTGATAACGAATAGTGCGGTATATAAAAAATGTTAATAAATAAAAATAAATAAATATATCTAATGCATATTTATTGTGGTTATCCTGAAAACCAGACTGGACTGGCTTGTAGTGCCTCAAGGAGTGGCTTGAGAACCCCTGCTTTAGCCGTGCTGAATCGTATCCACTTTCATGGAGCCTAGCTGGGGACAGCCCTGCCACTAGGCAAACTAGGCTGTTGCCTAGGGTGGCACAGTGATTGCCTCCCCTTCTAAGCAGTCTCTCAGTCCTAGACAATCCTGATGTGCTGCTCCCACTGTGGTAGGCGAAGGCCTATGCTCCATGCTAATTGAACTAATCAGACAGGCCTGGCTGGCTTGACCTGTAAATGAAGCCTGTGAAGAGGCCCATAGGAATTGCACATCCCCCAACATGCTGCTATTGTAGAATTAGAACTCAGTAAAGTATTGAATTAGCTTAGACAAGTAGAATTGAAACCTGGAAAAATACAGAAAAATATGTTTAAAAGTCACTGATAAGAAAAATACAGCTGTAAGGGATTTAATTAAAACTGCTGACAGAAAGGTTACAGAGCCCTGCTTCCCTGCACGTATTAACTAGCCCAATAGCCTTGAAAGTAGGAAAGTAACAAGTTGGTGAACTGACTATTGTAATTGGGACTAGAAGGGGGGTGAGCAGGTGCTGAGCCCACTCAAAGAACATAATTGGATAAGCATATCAGTACCGGGACCAATAGAAGAGGTACGGGAGGTTACCGGGACCAATGAAATGTTTTTCTATACCTAGAATAGAGCAAAAGTCTATAAAAGTTGTTGTATTGCCAGAGAACATTGCTCAGCCATTTTGAATTTGATTCTGCTTGAGACTTGTGCACAAATAAATGATTTGGACCTTCTGAACAGACTCCTGGTGTTATTGGTTTGTCTGCACTCTGCTGCTACACCACTGCACTGTGCTGCCCTTGATATCCAGTCTGTCACCTGAGGTGGTTGAGTGGCACGGCGATCACCTCTCTGAAGCCACACGTGCACTTATGTCCTGCCACTCCTGCCCCCTCTGAAGTTGCTAAAGGGGGGCAAGAGCGACAGGCCATAAGTGTGCACATGTACTTTAAGGTCTGCTGTGGTCTCAAAGAGGTGAGCGCTGTGCCACCCATCCACCCCAAGTGAGAGGTTGGATATCAAGGGCGGTGGGGGTGGCACATTGGGCCTGCCTAGGGTGGCAAGAACCCTTGGGCTTCCCCTGACACCTGCGTCTCATCTCTGACAGTGACCAGTCTGGGTCATAGTACCTAGCAGATCAAAAAAAGTAGATCTGTTTCTTTATCGTCCCTCCAGTCCAGTCCCGCCCCTCTGGGTAGTGTACCTCCTCCAGTAGCTTGGAGACTGAGCACGTCATCCTTTTGATGACACCAGTGTAATTATGCAGCTGGCAATGCCTACCAGCCCCAGTATGCTCAGCCTCCAAGCAGCTGGAGGTATTGAGCCAAGGTGCTGGACTTGCTGAGGAGACATAGGTTTTAGGATTTTTTCCTGTTGTGGCAGGGTTATTTATTTTGTTCTTGGTTATTTTTGCTTTTTGGCTAGCTTTAGTTTAAAAAAAAAAAAAAATGAAAGGGAGCCTTGAGGCAGCAACAACAAATATCCCCCCCCTTGCAGCATGAGGTGTGTGTTTGGAGGCAGCATCCCAGGGTCTTGAGGCGGCTCCCGAACTCGGCACCGGGTGAGGAGCTGTCGAGCAGCCAGAGAACAGCACACTGCAACACTTCCCAGACAGGCCCCCCCCCCCCCCCCTCAGCGCTGAAGCCGGCAACTAGCGACTGAGCGTGAGGGGGAAGATAGCTGTGATGGTCTGAGGGCTAGAGCGACAGAATAGGGGCCGGACATCAGAATCTTGCAGCGGGAGCAGGAAGAACATGCTGATTTGCATCGCTGCCTGCAGCAGCAGCGCGGAAAAGGTAGAGATGCACATTTTTTTTTTTCTCTCGAGCTCCTCTCAGAGGCTGCAGCTTAGTCAGTGATCCCCGCCGAGTGTTTTTCTTTTGCAGGGGGAGATCAAGGCTCCTGCATTATTTAAGTTGTAGGGCTTCAGTTCCTATTCATTTTCTTTTTCTTTTTAGTTTTTTTTTTTTATTTTTATTTAAGTCTTTGAGGATGCAGGGCTAATGGGTGCATAACAAGCAATCTATGGCCTTTACCACCATGCCGGCCAAACCCTGCGGTGTTTGCTATGCCCAACCCAGTGGGGGGAGGGGTGGTTGGTGGTCTCGGCAGCAGGTATCTGCCAGGGGCTACCCTCATGAGACTGCTGCTGTGGAGCCAGGCCTGGAAAGTCCCTCGCTGTTGCAGGAGGCACAGGCCGCAGAGCAGTCCATGCAAGTGTCTGTGGGGCCGGCTGCCAGGCCTTTATCCATCCCAGGACCCCCCCACTCACAGGCATGGGGCAGTGTCTTGTTGCTGAGCAGATTTCCAGGGCCGGTGTGCCTGGTCAGGTGATGGCTCTAGAGAGGTAAGTGACAGTTGGTTGAAACAATGTAGCCTTTTTCCTGAGAAGGATTTTAAAAAGTGCTGAATAGCTGCAGTTTGGTTTTGTGAAGCAGGAAGCGCTTGCATACAAGAAATGTATTTGACTAGAGAGAGAGTGTCAGAAGGATTTCATTTGCTCCTAACCATCAACTGTCTATGGTCAGGGAGTAACCTGACATGATCATCCTTTGTCTTTTGCACAGACTCTGTACCTACTAAAGTTGTGATATGCCTTGTCAGAGCTTGCTTATTTATTTTATTTAGACAGTTTTGTATACCACCTTATCCTTTCAATCAAAGTGGTCACAACACAATTGGGGGATGCATTTAACATGAGGGGATATGAGACACATACACTAATACTTATAGGGAACATGGGCAATGGAGGGTTAAGTGGCTTGCCCAAGACCACAAGGAGCACCTGTGGGACTAGAAACCCAAGTCCTTCCGGTCCAAGGTTGCTGTCCTCTAGTGGGATTTGAACCCCCAACTTTCTGGCCTGAGGTAACTTGCCCCAACCACTAGGCAACTCCTCCCTTATGGTCATAGGTTTACATTTTTATTATAAGAAATACATTTCTTGGAGAAGGGACCAGTCTGATTGTATCAGTGCAGGGTCTATTGCATATCTTAGGGGGTCTAGAAATTCGCAGGATTTACGGGACCTGAAGGTGAGCGGTCTCGGAGATAGGTGTCGGCCTAGTCTGCATGCAAGAGGCTAGGTAATTGGAGCAGGGCCGGCAGGACACGACGAGGCAGGAGAGTCCCTCCCAGTCGCAAGAGACCCTGGAGGTGGGGGCAGGGCACTGGGTATCTTTAGCAGATCTGGTCCCCTGTCCCCTGCATGAGGCCCGTACCATCCACCCCTCAAGCCCAGGGAGCTAGGTTCCTGGGGGAGTTCTCTCTGGAGTTTGTTTTACCTTTGCATAAGGCATTTGGCTAAGTTAGCAGGGCTTGACAAGCGGCTCTCAGCCCCGGAACATGGGGCTAGGAGGGCGTCAGGGGCAGTGGTGAACAAGCGGGCTAGAGGCCCAGAGGAGTGGCAGCAATTGCCATTGTCAGAGGGGCTGGATAGGGAGGACTTCGACACGGGGCCAGGTCTACAGGAGGAGTTGGAAGAGAGATGCAGAAGGGTGGCTCATCTGCAAGTTGCCTGCCTTCCAAACCAAAGGACACTGGTTTGTGACCAGCATCTGTCTAGAAATAAATAAAAATAAGCTAGCAGAGTCTTACATCAGGCCGGGCTTGTTCGGGTGCTCCGCCGGAAGGAGCTGCTGGCATTCATTGTAGCATCCTTCAAGGCTCTGAATATGCCCGCTAATCTCCCGGCAGAGGATCTAGTTCGGAGGGATCTGCTGCTTCAGGCGGTGTGGAAATCGAGGAGTCTCTTCCTGGTACATGGAGTAATGTGGCTGGTGATCCAGGATGAAGCTTGTCTTAAAGGATTGCGATCCTGGATGTGGATGTGCCTGTATCTGCTACCGGAGCAAGAGTGAGAGCTCCTTCAATCGCCCAGAGTGGATATGGCAGTGTCAGTGGCAATAGAGGGGGACCTGTCTTGTATCATGCAACTAAGAGCCGTGGTTCTCGTTCCACGAGGCTGGTACCACTTTGGTTGTTGCTCTATTTGTTGGTGCTACCCAAAAATGGGAAGGTTCCTTTTGCCTGATTCTCGACCTTGAGGGCATGCACAGCTGCCGCTGGGTACAACATTTGCATATGGAAACACTGACATCAGTAATAGTGGCAGTGAGGAGTGAAGAGTTCTTGTAGTCTCTCGACTATCACGGTGGTGTATTAGCACATTCCCATCCATCCAGAACATCGGCAGTTTCTCCGTTTTTGGCAGGACCAAAGGGTCTTTTTTTCATTTTCGAACGTTGTGCTTTGGTCTGGCGACTGTCCCCCATACCTTCTATAAGGGCTTGGTGGGGGTGGCGGTGGCCCTTCACAAGGAAAGGGTTTTCGCCCACCCATACCTAGATGATTGGCTGATCAAGTCCAGGGATGACAGCGAAAAGAGCGATAGCGAAAGAGCGGGGGCTGGAGTTCCTTCTCAGTCGGGTGGTCATCCTGGCGAAGAGTCATTCTGGAGTAGTTGGGAGCGTGCTTTGAGGTCTGCCAAATATTCACCCCCCCCCCCCCCCCTGCAGCTCAGGGGAGGTGTTTGGTGGCAGCATCCTAGAGTCTTGTATTGCCCCACTGTGATATTAAATTCAAGATCAAACAGCCACACATGCATGGTATTTAATAAGCTATTTAATATGACAATTAGCTAGACAATATAACAGTAAGTTAGTGATATTACAAGGACAACACATAGAACAGTTGATATTGCATCTCCAAACTCCCTGCCATCATTGCAGGGCAATTTACCAAACTCTGACATCACAGCCCCTTTATCATCAGCTGGGAGAGCCACAGCGAAGGCTGGAGAAAAGTCTGGGATCCTTCATGTGCTGGCCAGGCGGATATCAGCTCTCTATCTGTCTTGGATTTTCTAGCTCTTTTTAAAGGTTGTAACAAATGTCACAGCTGGACAGCATGACTCCTCACATGTGGCTTATTCTCCACCCCATTCACCTTTGCTAAACAGTAATTTCTGACCAGTCCTTCTCCAGCCTTTGTTCTCAGAGTTAAAAAGGAATTCTGGTCAGTCATTCCCTACACCTTTGGTCTCCGTGCTAGTAAACAGCTGGCTCAGCATGATTCCTCACATACAGGATGGTTCAAAAGTTCAATATTCCTTGCTGTATTACAAATTAAAGATTTATTCAAATCAAGTCTGCAGGGACAGGGTTTTCCTGCCGGATTGCCGGGCGCAGGAGCTACGATAGTTGATACGGCAGTCCCTGACATTGGGTAAGACCATTGGTGTGGCATTAGTGGCAGGTTTGGTGGACCATGGTGGCCACACTCAAACTAGTCCCTTGGGCATGGGCACACAGGTGACTGCTGCAGATGGCTCTGCACCGGCGGTGGTTCCACCAGGGTCAACCCCTGTCCCATGGGAGCCCTCTGGTTGTCACTGCATACTGTGAGCCTGGGATCCATTTGCGACTAGGGCATGGCTGGGGAAAGAGCGAGACTTGAAGTAAAGATTTTCGTGCTCGGTGAGAGATGTTGCTACAGCCTGCAGGTGGCACATCTTTGGAGTGTGTTGCAGAGAAAGGCGGGCGAGCCCTTCCACTGCCTCGGTCCTGGACATCTTGATGGTCTTGCAATCCGGTTTTGAAAAGGGTCTACTTGCCAGTTCCTGGAGGGTGCAACTGGCAGAGTTTTCCAGTTATCACTGGGAAGGCCACAGGTGGCGTTGGGTGCACACCTGAATGTGCTGAGATTTCTAAGGGCGATGTCCCACTACTGTCTAACAAGGAGTGCAGTGGTACCGCCTTGGGATCCCAATTGGCAGCTGATGGCACTGTCTGGGGTATCCTTGGAGCCGTTGAGTCAAGCTTCATGGAAGGATGGGGCTGGGGCTCTGATAACAGTGTTCTGGTGCCGTTTTTACTCGGCAAGCAGGTTTTCAGAGCTTTAGGCCCTGTTGTGCCAGGAGCCGTTTCTTTCCTTATCCAATGAGGAAGTGGTCCGGTGCCCGGTACCTTCATTTTTTGCTCAAGGTGGTGGCAGCATTTCATGTGCTTCAGACTGTTTCCTTGCCGGCTTTAGCGAGTGTGGATGCGGCTGCACCTCTCTGCAGCTCCGCTGCCTGGATTTTATAAGAACCCTGTGAAGGTAGGTGAGTTAGGCATCATCCTTTACTAGGTCGGACCATCTTTTTGTTCTGTTCTGTTTGGTGGGCCGCGCAGAAGTGATGCTGCAGCTAAGACCTCCCTTTACAGATACAGTGGTTGCAAAAGTCTGGAATCACTTGTGAGTTTTGCATTTTTCGTATTTTCTAATGTGTGGTTTTAAATTTTGCGTTAGCCCAGCATATTCATCTTTCTACCACGTTAAAAGGGATACATTTGTCTATTAGAGTTGACTTTTTGCATTACTTGATTCCAATTTAAATACTTTACAGACACTGGGAGATAGCTACTGTGATTTTTGTGGATCCTGTGTCAAAACTGGATCGAGATTATCCAATATGATGATATTTCTGACTAATCAGGAGGCTGGTTTCACTAAACAATCACAATGCAGATATCTAGCCAACAGTGCAGCTATAAAAACCTGTGGAATTTTTGAATTTCATGTGCTTTCTGGATCGACCATGAAGATGACTCGGACCCTGATGTTGGAGGAGCTTGTTTGTATGTCCTTTTTATGAGCGAGGAAGGATTTTCAAGCCAGGAAAGTTGGCTCTCTCATTTGAGCTTGATGTGGGAGACTCCACTCGACCATGGTGGGGAGTGGTGTGTGTTTGGTGTGTGGTGGGTTTTTTTTTTTTTCCCCCCCTGTAGCCATAAGAGGAGGGAAAATTTGGTTCAGCTCTACGCTCTTCTTCCCAGGACTTTGAGATCAGGATTCCTGTTTCACCATTGTTGGTGGCCAGCCTGTGATGGTAGAAACAGCTCTGTCATCTGCTAAAGTGCCTTCCCCGAGATGATCACCACTGTCTTCTCCTGACAGATGGTAGCCTATTCAGCTGGGGAGCCCATTGCAAGGGGCAGACAGCCCAGGGTCACTGGTACAAATGAGGTGGTTTAGCCCATTAACCTTTAACCAGCTAGAGGCAAGAGCTGTTCGCTTGGCTGTCTTGCATCTCTGGAGCTTAGTTTGAGGCAAGACAGTTGGAATTTGCTTGGACAGTACCTATGTCAACAGATAAGGGAGCACGAAGAGTTGCAGGATTTGCTGGGAAGTGACCCTCCTGTTCTGGGCAAAGCGGAATCTCCTGGCCCTCTTGGTGAAGCATATTGTGGGAGTGGACAGTGTGGAAGCGGACTATCTGAGTTGGCACCCCCTTGATTCTGGAGAATGAGAATTGAGCTGAGTGGCATTCCGAAGGATCCTGGATAGGTGGGATCTCCCCGGGATTCATCCGATGGTGACTCTGGCCAATGTCAAGGTGCAAACTTTTTTTTCAGACACCACAACGAGGCAGGCTCAGAGAACATGAACATCCTCTTTCAAAATTTAGCAAGGCACGTTCTGCTGTATGTGTTTTCTTCTGGTCTCATAGGGTGAGTGTTTTTGTCGTGAAGCATGCCATTAGGGTCCAGTACTTCTGGTGGTGTCAGATTGGTCTAGGAGACTGGTATGCAAATCTGATTTGCAGGACCCCCCCAATACCTTCCATCAACACAGGGGCTGACACTATTAAATGATCAGCTCTCTTCACTTAAGACTTGACTCTTGAGAGGATAACACTTCATGCATAAGGGCTTCTATTCTGCCGTGGTTTCCACACTTCTGAAAGCGAAGAGAGGATTCCACTTGTTTTCAGCTGTGTGTGTTTTGCTGAATTTTTTTTGAACACTGATGTCATGAGCATTAAGTTAGCCCTAGTGGTGCAGACTTATTTGTTAAGTTTATATACTGCATTTCCAAAGATCAACACTGTTCACAGGTAATTGTAACGTAACATTACATGGAACAAGATAACATTACAAGGAACTGTAAGCAATACAAATAACCCATTAACATTAAAATACAAAACCTAGTATAACGGTTCAGAGGATTATTGATATATAGTAAGCTAGTAGAAGATTACAGGGGAACCAGTAATGCCAGTTCTGCTTTCCTTCCTTCATGATGGATTTGTCAATGACCTCTCCCTCAGTTCTCTGAGGGTACACGTGCTGGCCTTTATCTTGGTGGTAGGGTGCTTTGTGGCCCCATACCCAGATGTGGCATATTTTCTTTCAGGGAATTACACTTGTGTCCTCCCCTGCGATCTGTTTCTTTCTTCTTGGAATCTCAATTTAGTTTGTGCCTTGATGGCTGAGCCATTTGAGTCCTTCAAGGGCTGCAGTCAAGTATTTATCCCTTAAGGCTGGTTTTTTTTTTTTTTTTTTGTCATGGTCTACTTAATGAGATATATCTTGGAGTTGCAGTCCTTTTTGCTGAGATTTCATCTGTTTTTTGGAAGAGGCCTTGTATTTAGGACCTATTCCTTCCTTGCCACGTCAGTCAGATGGTCTGTTTTTGCCTTCATTCTCAAAGGAACAGTGCCAGGGGAAGGATAGAGCTTTGCCTGGTGGACATTAGAAGGGTGCTTCTTCAGCACCTGAAGTTAACTAATTCTTTCCAAACGTTGGACATGCATTTGTTTTGTCGTTTTTTTTTTTTTTTTGGCAGGCCTGCATAAGGATGAAGTGGCCACAAAATCTACTTTGGGTACTGGATAAGAGGCTGAAGCTATCGTCTCCATCTGTTACAGAACTGTCCAATCCTGGAGGGTTTGCATGTGCATTCCAAATGGGCTCAGGCTTCCTTCTGAGTGGAATGTAGCTCTGTCGCTTCCATAGACATTTGTTGGGCAACAACATGGCCATTTCTTTCCACTTTTTTGTCAACCATTACCGTTTAGATGTCTAGTCTGGAGCAGACATGGCCTTTGCAGAGGTCATAAAGGATGCCATGTCATTTTCCTGTGGCAGACAACCTTGCAAAGTATGTTCTGTATATAGTTGGTCCTTGTTGCCCTCATTGAGGTGCTATGGGGTCAGGAACCTTTTTATTATGACCTGGATACAGTATGCTACCAAGAACTCCAGATCGGCAACTACAACAGGGGAGCAGAAATGCAATATTCCCCTGCCCCCCCCCCCCTCCACCGCAGAGGCCAGTCGGGGGCCCACCGCCTCACACACTTTAAATTTCTCCATGCACTCATTTTTTCTAGGTTACCTTGCACGGACACCCACGGATTTTCATGGTTAAATTTAGACTGCCTCCCATCTGAATCCCCCAAATATCAAATAGACTTCTGTGCCCATCTTGCAAATGTACCTCCAAATCCCCACACAGGTGCACCTTCAGGATCTCCGGTTTTAGCCATATTCATCTTATACCCCAAGAGTTGAGATCTCCCACAGTAGATTCAGCAGCAATGTCAACTGTGACGTCAATGTATATATATTGTCAGAAAATAGTCCTATTCCTTATTGTCCCTCCAGTCCAGTTCCACACCTCTTCCAGTAGCTTGGAGACTGAGCATGTCATCTTTTTGATGACACTAGTTTACTTATGTAGCTGGCACTACCTACCAGCCCCAGTATGCTCAGTCTCCAAGAAGCTGGAGGAGGTAGTGAGCTAGGGTGCTGGACTTGCTGAAGGGACAACTAAGGAGATAGGTTTAGTTAGTTTCTTGTTTTCATTTCCCCTGTTAAGGTGTGGGTTTGTTTTTTGTTTTGAAAGGGGGGGAGGGAGACCAGAAAGGAACCCGGGGGACAGCAGTGCTGAGGGGAGGATATTCCTTCCCCCCCCCTCCAGCCCCCCCCCCCCAAAGATTTTGGGGGCGGGGAGTTCTGTGGAAGCCTGACTTCTGGCAGCTCCTGAACCCTGTTATCAGGTGAGGAACCACTGCGGGGGCAGCAGTGGATTGACGGGAGTGAAAGCCAGCAGCCCTGAGTCACCCCTCCCTTAGCGTTGAGGCCGGGAAGGAAGGCTGAGCGCGAGGGGTAGAAAAGCCACGCACAGAGGCTCCAAGGTAAAAGCAGCAGGGGGGGGGGGGGAAGGCAGCAGGAACCCCTAGCAACTGCCAGAACACGAGGAAACAGAGCGGCCTGAAGCCGTGTGTTTTGGGAGCCTGCAGCGACAAGGGAGACCCCCATCCCCCCTGCTATGTTTAAGCACGATTTCTTCTTCAGACCTGTGTGCGTTTTAACTCTCTGTGGTGTTTGGATTGCCTGGGAGAGGCAGCCAATGGAGAATAAAGCAGGACAGAGCAGCTTATTCCTAGGGGGCCATTTGCAGCTTCCTTTAAATTTCAGTTTCTGTTTAAACCAATTTACCAAAATCTAATTTTAGTTCAGGTACTCTAGTGCTCCATGCCTGAGCCTGTGGATGTGCACTGTGCTAGAGATCCTTGTATCTTCCAGGGTACAGACTGAGGGCATTCCTGGGGAGTACCCTCAGCCCTTCCCACTATGCTGGCTAGACTGCAGTGCCTTGTATGCATTCCTGGTGTGTTACAGCTCAAAACCTATTCAGTGCACAGTGGCTTGGTGCAGACCTGTGGAAAAAGCCTAACTAATTGTTGTTGTCTTGTTGCTGGGCAGATTTCACAGAGCTGTTGTGCCTGGTCAGGAGATGTGACAATTTGAGACATTGTGACTTTTTCCTAAGAAGGATCAGGCAAAAAAGTCAGAAACGGAAATAAATGAAAGATAAGCAAGAAAAAGTGCTGAGTAGCTTGTGTAGCTACTGTGAAATAGGAAGCACCGGCATACTAGAAAATCTATATAATTAGACAGTCAGTGGATAGGAGACAAATGAAATCCTTCCATCTGTCTATGGTCAGTGAGTAATCTGACGTGATCAGCTTTTGACTCTTAGGGGTATGTTTACTAAAACCCCGCTAAAGTGCGGGCCGCAGTAGTGTGTGGGTGCCATATAAGGAGTGGTCGTTTTGCGCTGAAAAAGAAAATCCGTGAGTGACAGATGCGCTAAGGTGCGTGGCGCCCATGTGCGCCCTGCACATTAGCACATGAGAAGGCTGCGCAGGAGGCATAAGTGGCGCGCTGATGTGCAAGCAGGAGAGCAGAGCCACAGCACAATGGTCAAGGCACTTACCAATGGTGCAGGGATCAGGGGTTCGATCCCCCACAGTGCTCAAGGTAGACGGCTGGCTGAGGCGTTACTTTAGGAGCTAGTCCAATATTGTGCGGCATAAAGCGGCGCGCTAATGTGCAAGCACAGGAACAGAACCACAGCACAATGGTTAAGACACTGACCAATGGTGCAGGGATTAAGGGTTCAATCCCCCACAGTGCCCAATGAACAAGGCTGGCTGAGGCATTACATATTATGGGGAAGATTGCTTTTGGAGTCATTTTATGTTTATTTTAATTATCACTACTAGCAAACGCACTCTCAAAGCGTGTTAACATAAGGTGCCCTATAAGCCACATTTTAAAGTGCAATGTCTGCCAAGGCACCCTAGAATGTTGCTTATAGGGTGCTTTAGAGGGTGCCGTATGAGGTATCGCAAGGTCAGAGTACTGTTTTTTTTTTTTTGTTTTTTTTTGGTGTTTTTTTTTTTATGGCAGCACTGTGCAGTTTAAGGAATACAAAGCATAAGTAGGTGCGCTGACGGGCAAGGAGGAGCAGCAGTGCAGCACAATGGTTAAGGCACTGACTGCTGATACAGGGGTCATGAGTTTGCTCCCCAGGGTGCCTAATATGTAAGGCTGGCTGTGGCATCAGCTTTGCAATGTACATATGTTTTCCTGCAGCACTTTATTTTTATTTTATTAATTGCTGCCAGCAAACACGCCCTCATGTGCCGTAAGTGAAGGTGCCGTATAAGGCACTCCATAGGGCACACTATAAAGTGCACTGTCTGCCACGGCACCCTAAAATGTCCCCTATAGGGCACCCTATAAGTTGCGTCACAGGATAATGTATAGTGCACCTTATATGGACGGGAACCATAAGGTGCCCTATAGGGCGCCCTATAAAGCACCCTCAGAGGCACCTTATGGGTACAGTACACTGAGGGTGGTTTTGCTGGCATCAAAATATGTACATTAAAAAAAGAGAGTGCTTTGGGTAGCCCTATCAAATAACCCCACTGTGGGTTTGCACCCATGACTTCTGGCTTCAGAGGCAGTGAAGTAACCATTGGGCTACAGCTCTATAGCTCCTAGCAAACCCCTGGCTGGCTGCAGAGAGCCTGCACGTCACCACACAGACAGTCTGTTGTGGTCACCAGGATAGGGTTAGCACACCAGTACCCATGATGCATTGCACATGCAAATCAGCTGTCCACAGATGAACACAAGATGGGGTATGCACCCCCACAACACCTCGGCCTGGTAGGGGGAACTGACCGTGTGTTTTACTGGCACAGAGTAGCTACACACCGTCACATTGTGCGGGTACTGTGCTCACCCTGAGGGTGCAATGAGGCGCCCAGGACCAGGTCCACAACACCTCCCATAGCTGAAAGAGGCCATGCCGGAGGTCCAAAGCAGTGTTAATGTGTGAGATAGGTAGTTTCTGCACAAACACCTTGGATATCTCTGTCTGTTTCAGTCAGGTGTAGCCCCTATGGACCCCTAGGTGGGCTATGCACCACCACACCCCCTCCTCCAGGGCTGAGGGTGGCAAACAGGGTCTCCTATCAATAGATCCACATTCTACCTCCCTGCAAAGGTGGCAGTAGAGGGGACCATCAGCCCCAGTCCTGCTGAGGGACAGACACCCCACAGGGCAGTCAATGCAGCTCTATACACATCCATAACACAATAGCAGACAGACATTAGGCCTGGACATGGTAAGCTGCACCCCAACACTATCTGATATTCTCCTGCAGCAACTCATCAGCCACTGCACCCTGCAAGCTGCTCCATCAAGACACATACCAGCTGCAAACAGCCTGCTAGTTAGGCCATAGTGCATGTTCCCAGTGGAGATGCATGCACCCAGAACTGGGATGTCAGCATACACAGCAAGCAGATAAATCAGTGACTGGGCCCCAAAAGGACACCCGTATCTATCACATGAGAGAAATACTATATAGCACTATGGGGGTGCCTAGCCATGCTGTGGTCACTGCACAGTCAGGGTGAGAGTGATCTCTCAGCAGGACATACTGAGGTCACCCTGTCTGTGTAGCTGGTGGCCGGGCAGTAGAATGTCCCAGTCAGTGCCCTGTGCAGATGCACCCTTGCCACGCCACCCTGTCTGGCCGTTACCCATGGTACCTTGCTCCTCATTATGCACATTGGCAGCCCAATACTGGCAACATTGCTGCCAGTGTGGGCTGTGGAAGGTGTTTGCAGCCACCACACACTGGAGAGACAGACAGCCACCCCCACACCTATGCCAGCATTGTGCTACTATAGAGCAGTTCAGCAGCCATACCCACCACGCCAGTCCTGGGCACAGTACAGGCATAGATATGGTACGCAATATTGTTGGGGGTCACCCCCCAGGGTGGTAAACACTGTCAGAGACCAGACCTGCAGCACACACCGCAGACATCAGAATGATTGTTATGGTGGAGCTCAATGAGCAAGATGTGCTTAACGTAGGACTTGCTATCTGCCAGCTATCATAGGAAACATTTGATAGCTGTGTACCATATACCCAGGTGTAGGGTGGCATTGCTAAGGTATGCAAGTGCTAGTATTGGGAGATACAGGCAGGGCCCAATGTCCTGCCTCTCCAGGAGGCATTGGCCAATGGGGCCTGTGGGTGTGTGTGTCTGGCCCTGTTGCCTGCTGCTTTACAGCAGAGTTTCCCAACTCCAGTCCTGGTGTTCCAGACACTGTTCGGGTTTTCATGCTGTCCCTCATAAATATGCATGACTACATCTGCATACCATGGGGGTGGTGCATAGATATGCAGCACAGGCATTCTTATTAGAGGCAGCATGGAACCTGAATGGTGTGGGGCACTCCAGGAATGCATTTGGGAGACTCTACTCTAGGTAATGTGCCTGTTTATGGTGTCTGTGTTTTGGTGTGGTAAAATATAGGTGTATTAACCATGCGTATGTTCTCAGCAATAACTTTGTCCTTACTATCACAGTTTAGTTGTGGGAAAAATATGTGGACAGGATTGGCAGTAGCCCCAGCTGGCCTTTGAACCTGTGACCTTCTGTTCTTGCACACACTGTGTGCACTGCACCACTGTGTTGCCACAGATATGCTGCATTCCCTGGGGGGTCCATGACTGGGCCACTGTCTGCTGTGGCTTGCAGCCACTGCCCCCTCCACCACCTGTACCCTTCCGCCAACATGCAGACATGTCCTTATCTGGGAAAAAGCATATGACCTGATTGAGTTGTGGCACTCCAGGACTGAATTTGGGGTACTCGGCTGTAGGTAATGCCCATTGTTATGGTTTGTGTGCGGTGTAGGGTAAAATATGGGTGTTTGAACCATGCTTATGTTCTCTGCAATACAGGAGTGTCTCTACTATCACTGTTTAGTGGTGGATAAAACTATGGGGACTGAGTTGGCGGGAGCCCCAGCTGGGATCTGAACCTGTGACCCTCTGGTCCTACAGGCACTGGCTGTGTCCGTTGCACCACACTGTGGCCACAGAGACAGTGCAGTCCCCGGAGATAGGAAACCTGGCCTGATGAGTCAGAAACCCTGCTCTGCACAATTTTATTGTTGGCTCATTCACCTTACATGGGGACAAAAGGGCAAATTAAACCTCAAATTCACCTTGCAAAAATGGGGACAGAACACATAACCACACTGGGCAACATTGATATCAATGGGCAGCATTAATAACACTCCCAGGAAAACTCCACAACAAGAAATGAGTTTTGGAAGGGTCTACGGAGCGTAGACCCTTCCAAAAATCATTTCTTTTTTTTGGGGCTTTCCTGGGAGTGTTTTTTATTGTTGCCCATTGATATCAATGTTGCCCAGCTAGATTATAATTTATTAGAATTTTGTTGTGGTCATTTTCACTTTTTATTTGCAATTTTGTTCTGTGCACATGTATCACACTGCTCACGTTTTGTAGGTTTCCCTGGTTTTGCTGTACATTGCTGACGGAAATGGTTTCTCTTCCCTTTAAATCGGCTCTAACGCGAGGTTTTCACTCGCGGTATTTTTTGGGTCTATTTTCAGCCCTGCTCCTGTGCGGGGAGCCTCTCCCCTCCCACTTTCCACCCATTGACCCCATCTATCCGCCCCTCAGGGGCCTTCCTCCGCCCTCCGTATGCCTTTCCCTGCCTCTATTGCACATCAGCGCACCGCACACTTGCGCGGGCCCGTTAGTGTGACGCGCACTCGTGCGGGGCACTTAAGAGCACTTAAGTGCATCATTAGCGTACGCTACTGTGCGCCGCGCACGTGTGCGCGGTTTAGTAAACATACCCCTTAGTCCAGACTCTGTACCTACTAAATTGGTGATTATTGCTTGTAAGGGAAGCTGTACTCCTTACTCCTCCTTAAAATAAAAACGTAAACTTTTACTTGGAGTCTGATTTGATCAGTGCGTGGTCCAGTTCATAGCTTTTAGGTACAACATGGCAGCGCAATCTAAAAATCCTCAAGATATGTGGGACCCGACGGGGAGCAGACTTGGAGGCAGGCGTCTGCCTAGTCTGCACGCAAGAGGCTAGGTCATTGGAGCAGGGCCTTCAGGACGAGACGGGGCAGAGTCCCTCCCGGTTGCAAGAGACCCTTGAGGTGGAGGGCAGTGTTACCTTCAATGGATCTGGTTCCTGAGCAATGCCTAGACCATCCACCCCTCAAGCCCAGGGAGCTATAGGACTCCCGGGGGAGTTCTCACTGGCGTTTTCTTACTTTTGCATAAGGTGTTTTGCTGCATCAATGGGACTTGGCAAGTTGCTCTTCAGCACTGTAATGCAGGGATAAGAGGGCTTCAGACACAAAAGAGCATGGGGCAGTGGCAACTAAGTGGGCTAGAGGCTCAGAGGAGTGGCAGCAATCGCAGTTGTTGGAGGGGCTAGTTGAGGATGACCTTGACATGGAGCTAGATCTGTCAGAAGGAGTTGGAAGAGATCCCAAAACAGGAGGATCGGGCCCAGATTGTTCAAATGTTCTGCCAGAAGGAGCTGCCAGCGCTCATTTTTGGAGTTCAAGGCTCTGAATATGCCTGCTAAGCTTCCGGCAGAGGAAGAGGTGCTGGAGGATCCGCTGCTCCAGGTGCTGTGGAAATCAGTCTTCCCAGTACATAGAGTAGTATGACAGATGATCCAGGATGAGTGTAATCTGCCAGAGGCTGGACTTAAAAGGGTGCAATCCATAATGCACCTGTACCCATTACTGGAGCAGAATGAGAGCCCCTTTGATCGCCCAAAGTGGACACAATGGTGTCAGCAGCACTAGAGGAGACCTTGACCTGTCTCCTGCAGCTAAGAGCTGTGGAACAGACTCCGTGAAACCAGTACGGCAGCGGTCGATGCTCCATTTATTATGTAGTGCCCAAAGAGTCCTTTCGCCCAATTCCCAACCTCAAGGGCATGAATTGCTGTTGCCAGGTACCATATTTCCACATGGAAACACTGAGATCAGTAATAGTGGTGCTAAGGAGCAGACAATTCTTGATGTCTCACGACCTCATGGAGGTGTATCTGCACATTCCTATCCATTCAGAACATCGGCAGTTTCTCTGCTTTGCGGTTTCAAAGGGCCATTTCCAGTTTTGTGCGTTGCCCTGTACTGGCCCCTGTATCTTCAAAAAGATCATGGTGGTGGTGGCGGCGGCAGCTCTCCGCAAGGAAGGGGTTTTTTGTTCACCCATACCTAGACGATTGGCTGATCCAGGTGAAGTCTAAAGATGGCAGCGAAAGAGCAACAGCGCGGGTGGTGGAGTTCTTCAGTCTGTTGGATGGTCAACCTAGCCAAGATTGAGTTACGGCCGGACAGTAGCTAGAGTATTTGGGAGCATGCTTCGATACCTGCTTGGGCAGGGGTTTTCTGCCGGCTCGCTGGGCAGAGGAGCTATGATAGTTGAGACAACAGTTAAGAACATAAGAGATGCCATACTGGGTCAGACCAAGGTCCATCAAGCCCAGTATTCTGTTTCCAACAGTGGCCAACCTAGCAGTTCCCCAAAAGACAAGGGTTCCACAATGCTTGTACTGGGTCAAGCATTGATATCCTGGGTCCCTTCTTAATAATGGTTTATGGACCTTTCCTCCAGGAACTTGTCCAAACCTTTTTTAAACCCAGCTACACTAACAGCCTTTACTACATCCTCCAGTAACAAATTCCAGAGTTTGATTACACGTTGATTTTCTTTTACTAGTCTTAAATAGTTTACCCTGTAGCTTCATTGCATGTCCCCCTAGTCTTTCTATATTCTGATAACATAAACAGTCGATCTACGTTTACCCGTTCCACTCTGTTCATTAATTTATACCCTTCTATCATATCTCCCCTCAGCCGTCTCTTTTACAGGTTAAAGAGCCCTAACCTTTTTAGCCTTCCTTCATAGGAGTATCCTTCCATCCCCTTTACCATTTTGGTGTCTCTTCTCTGAACCTTTTCTAAAATCGCTATAGCCTTTTTAAGATACGGCGACCAGAATTGCACACAATATTCAAGGTGCGGTCTCACCATGGAACAATATAGAGGAATTATAAATATCTTTTGTTTTTTATTTTCCATTCCTTTTCTTATGATACCTAGCATTCTATTTGCTCTCTTGGCCGCCGCTGCACACTGGGCTGAGGATTTTAACATATTATCCACAATGTAGCCTAAATCTTTTTCCTGGGTGGTGGTTCCTAATGTGGAACCTTGCATCGTGTAACCATAGTTTGGGTTGTTCTTCCCTAGGTGCATAACTTTGCACTTGTCCACATTAAATTTCATCTACCATTTTGATGCCCAGTCTTCCAATTTATCAAGATTCTCTCGCAATTTTCCACAATCCTCTTGGGTTTTAACAACTTTAGTTTTGTGTCATCTGCAAATTTGATGACCTGGAAAGTGGAATAACAAGTGAGATTATTCATGAATATGTCAAAAAGCAGCGGACCCAGCACAGATCCCTGGGGTACACCACTATTCACCTTTCTCCATTGGGAAAACTGGATATTTAGCCCTACCCTCTGCTTTCTATCTTTTAACCAGTTCCTGATCCACAATAGAACACAGCCTCCTATCCCATGACTAGTTTTTGCCAAAAGTCTCTGAGGGACCTTGTCAAAGGCTTTATGAAATTCCAGATACACTATATCAACCGACTCACCTTTTGTCCACCTGTTTATTCACTCCTTCAAAAAACATAACAGATTTAGTAAGATAAGATCTTCCTTGTCTAAAGCCATGTTGGCTGTCTCCCATTAGGCCATGACTAACTACATGCTGAGTGATTTTTTTTTTTTCTTTTTTCCCGGTTCTGACGTCAGGCTCACCAGTCTGTAGTTTCCTGGATTACCCCTGGAACCCTTTTTAAAAATTGGTGTTACATTGGCGATCCTCCAATCTTCAGGTATTAGATGATTTTAATGATAGTTCACAGATTACTAATATAATCCTGTATGTTAAGTGCCGTCGAGTTGAGTCGACTCATGGCGACCCTCTGGATAGCTATCCTACATTGTGTTCGGTCTTCAGTCAGGCGGCTCATTGTTGACAGACTGGTACCCGTAGCTGCTGTTATTGTATCGATCCATCTCATTGCTGGCCTTCCTCTTTTGCGTTGACCTTCTGTCTTGCCAAGCATAATGTCTTTCTCTAATGATCTCTCTCTTCGCATGATGTGTCCAAAGTATGAAAGTTGAAGTCTTGTCATCTGAGCTTCTAAAGAAAGCTTAGGTTTGATCTCCTCTAGTACCGACTGGTTTGTTCTTCGGGCAGTCCATGGTATACACAGTATTCGCCGCCAGCACTATAATTCAAAGGCATCAATTTTCTTCCTGTCTATCTTTTTCACTGTCCAGCTTTCACATCCATATGATGTTGTTTGAAAATACCATGGCTTGAACAAGTCGAATCTTTGTATGGAGAGAAACATCTCTGCTCTTGAGAATCTTATCTAGGTCTCTCATAGCCATTCTGCCAAGAGCAATGCGTCGTCTGATTTCTTGACTGCTTGTTGGTTCTTTATTGATAGTTGATCCAAGTAGGTTAAAGTTGTTCACAATTTCAATTTCTTCTCCAACGATGAACCTGTTGATTACGCCAGTTTTCATGATCTTTGTCTTCTTTACATTAAGGTGCAGGCCCGTTTCAGATCATCTTCACTTTCAGCCAGTAATCTTGTATATATGGTATATATTATGCCCCTCCCACGCACCTACAATCAAATGTATTTTTAGATTTGTGAACCCCAATTCAATGTACATAGTATCTAATCACTATTTCCTGTGTTATGTAAATCATTGCTCAATCAAAATGTGTATTTTTAAAATCACTGTATTGTACGATACATTATGATTCTGTAAAGTAAACCGCTGCTGATCGTAGGAAGCAGTGGTATACAAATGTTTACTAAATAAAATAAATAAAAATAAATAGCAGGTTTGCAATCTCATATTTCAGTTCTTTCAACACCCTTGGATGTATACCATCCGGCCCAGGTGATTTGCTACTCTTCAGTTTATCTAATAGTTGTAATACATCTTCCCAATGTATCGATATTTCCTTCAATTCTTCCTCACCTTTTAAATACCACTTCAGTCATGGGTAACATCCCTACATCTTCCTCAGTAAAGACCAAAGCAAAGAATTCATTCAGTCTCTCTATCGCCTTGTTGCCTCTTAGTGCCCCTTTAACCCCTCCTATCATCTAATGGACCAACTAACTCTCTCACAGGTTTGTTTGCTACAAATGTACTTGAAAAAGTCTTTATTTCGTGTTTTTGCTTCTGCAGCAAGCTTCTTCTCAAATTCTCCCTTTGCCTGCCTTATCAGTGCCTTGCATTTGACTTGCCAGTGCTTGTGCTGTTTCCAGGTTTCATTGTTTGGCCGTCTTCAAGTTCCTGAAGATGGCGATACCATCAGTTTGCCCTTATCTGCAGGAGCACACATGCAACAGCTGCAGAGGGTTCTGCACCAGTGGTGGTCCCATCAGAGTCAACCCCTGTCCTAAGTACTCCCCTGCCTGCAGAGCACCAGGAGAGCCCTCAAGTGGTGGCTGCATCCAGGGACCCTGGAAGGGGGCATGCCACTCAAGTCCCTGGTGTGGGTTCTGCTGATGACCGATGCCAGTCTGTCAGGTTGGGGAGCCCTTTGTGAAGGGCGCTTTGTTCAGGGACAGTGGAGTCATAAGTCAATCAACAGGCTTGGTGCTTAAAGTTTCGAGCCATGGTTGCAGGGGAAGATAATGAGTCCTCGCAGACAATGCGACCATGGTGGCTTACATCAACCGACAAGGAGGCACGGGCAGTGCAGCCCTTGAGGAGGAGGCTGAAAGGCTATTCGGATGGGCAGTGACTCTGTCTCCAGGTGTTATTGGTGGTGCACATACCGGAAGTCGACAATATGATGACAGATTACCTCAACCGAGTGCTCATGAGCCCCGGAGAGTGGCAGCTCAACCAGGGAGTGTTTGAGCAGGTGGTCCACCAATGGGGCACACTGGTCATAGAAACATAGAAATATGATGACAGAAAAAGACCATATGGCCTATCTAGTCTGTCCTTCCATATCAACAACTACAACAGTCCCCTTTTTACCTTTTTGTCCCATGCTTTTTTAATTCAGATACTGTCCTCATCTCTACCAGAGATGGACCTAATGGCAGCGTTTGAGTCTGCCAAGGCCTGCCAGTTTTTTCAGCAGAAATTGAGAGAGCATCCAGGTCCTCTGACATGCTAATTCAGCGGTGGACCGAAGAGGGTGGTCTTTATTTTTTTTTTCCCTGTGGGTGCTCATAGGCCAGGTAGTGCAACAGATATAGGCACACTGGGGATTAGTAATTTTGGTGGCACTGGACTGGCAGAGGCGCCTGAGGTATGCTGACCTGATTCTGATATTGGCAGATCGACCATGGCGGCTTCCGGTTCAGAAAGACCTCTTGATGCAGGGGCTGCTTCATTCTCGTTTATGGCACGCCTCCTGGAAAGGGTGAGGTTGAAGAGGAAAGGATATTCTGGCTCTGTAACAGCGACCTTGCTACAGGCCTGGAGGAGATCTACGAACCTGGTGTACAGCTGTGTGTGGCACATCTTTGGATCGTGGTGCAGAGAAAGGCAGGCCCGACCTTCCACTGCCTCTGTCCCAGACATCTTGGTATTCTTGCAATCCGGTTCTGATAAGGGCCTAGCTGCCAGTTCCCTGAGGGTGCAACTGGCAGTGATTTACTGTTATCGTGGGAAAGTTCATGGCATGCCATTGGGTACACACCCAGCGTGCTGAGATTTCTAAGGGTGGTGACTTGCTGACGGTGCTGTCTGGGGAACCCTTTGAGCTGTTGAGTCAAGCTTCCCTGAAGGATTTGATTCTGAAAATAACATTTCTGGTGGCAAATTGCTCGGCACACAGGATTTCGGAGCTTCAGGCCCTGTCATGCCAGGAACCATTTCTTTCCTTTTCCAAGGAGAAAGTGGTCCTGTGCCCGGTACCTTCATTTTTTGCCCAAGGTGGTGTCGGCATTTCATGTAAATCAGGCAGTTTCCTTACCGGCTCTGGCGAACGCAGATGTGGGCCCTGTCACTCTGCAGCTGCGCCGCCTGGATGTTAAGAGCCCTGCAAAGATATATGAAAAGGACATCCTCCTTTCAGAGATCGGACCGTCTGTTCTATTTGGTGAACCACACAAAGGTGAGGCGGTAGCTAAGGCTTCTATTTTGGACCCTAAAGTTACTGCTTGGGTTGGTTGAGTGGGAGGCAACAAAGGGTATTATAACAATGCCTGAAGTATTGCCCATTCACTTCTGTTCCTTAACCAAGATAAATGTATGTTGTAGTTGTATATAGTTGATGTTTCCCCTAGCTAATGTTGCCTGATCCGGGCAACTACTGTGTACATAGTTGTAAGGTTTTTTGGATTGTATGTATTATTCTCTGTAACCGGTTTGTTCAATGTAAACCACCCCCTGATCTCTGGAAGGGGTGGTATATAAAAACTGACTGACCAAATGGAACTCACTTAGAGGAAAAGGAGGTTACCAGTGGTGTGCCCCAGGGATCTGTCCTTGGTCCGATTTTCTTTAATTTTTTTTACATCTTTGTTAGTGATATAGCGGAAGGGCTGTCGGGTAAGGTTTGCCTCTTTGCGGATGATACCAAAGTCTGCAATAGAGTAGACACCCAGGAAGGTGTAGATAACAACATGAGGAAGGGATCTAGCTAAGCTTGAAGAATGGTCTAGAATTTGGCAGCTGGGATTTAATGTTAAAAAATGCAAGGTCATGCATTTGGGCTGCAGCAATCCAAGGGAGCAATATAGTATAGGGGTGAAGTACTTTTGTCCACTAAAGAAGAGCGGAACCTAGGCGTGATTGTGTCTGATCTTAAAGTAGCTAAACAGGTAGAAAAGGTGATGGCAAAAGCTAGAAGGATGCTTGGGTGCATAGGGAGAGGCATGGTCAGCAGAAGAAAGGAGGTGATAATGCCTCTAATTTTTGGTGCGACCCTCATTTGGAATATTGTATGCAATTCTGGAGACTGCACCTTCAAAAGGATATAAACAGGCTGGAGTCAGTACAGAGGATGGCTACTAAAATGGTTAGTGGTCTTCATTATAAAGCATATGAGAACAGACGTAAGGATCTTAATATATACATCTTAGAGGAAAGGCGGGATAAAGGTGATTTCCTATTCGTCTCTCCGGGCCAGTCCAGGACCTTTGGGTGGTCAATCCGCTCCAGCAGCTGAGGACTGAAATACTGAAAGATTTCCTGACAGCTTACCCAGCTCCCCCTGGTGTCAGAGAGTCAGTCTTTGTCCTCGGCAGCTGAACAGGACGTGGGATTCCAGCTCCCCAGAGAGACGAATAGTAACTCCTTAGTTATTTTGGAATAGATTTAAAAAAAAAAAATTACAAAACAGAATGAAGAAAACGGCTTATCTAGCGGATGCCTTTTATGATTTAGTGCGTATTTCAGCGAAGTCTATGGCATCGGTGATTGCGGCTAGACGTTTCCTCTGGCTAAGAAATTGGGCGGCCGATGTGTCTTGTAAGGCGCGTCTCACTAAGCTTCCCTACAGGGGCAAGTTGTTCAGGGAAGCGTTAGAGAAGATAGTTAAGGATTTGGGAGACTCTAAAGGTGGTCGTCTTCCCGAGGACCGTCCGAGAGTGGCTAAGATGGCTTCCTTGCAGAGAGGTCACGGTAGGGACTTTCGCCGGTTCCGAGGATCTCGCTTCTCGCCTTATCAGCGGGGCCGTTTTGTGGCCAGAGGTCAGTCCTTTCGGGGAGCCAGAGGTTTCAATAGGGGCTACTTTAATGCCCAACAGAGCTCAGCTAAGAAGCCGCAATGAAGTGCGGCCGGTCCAGGTGGAGATTCCTGTAGGGGGTCGCTTGCAGCGTTTTCTCTCCGCCTGGGCCAGCGTAACTACGGACCAGTGGGTCCTGGAAATTATCAGGGAGGGCTATGCGCTGGAGTTCGCGCAGCCCTTGCCGGACGCCTTTGTCTTGTCTCCGTGCGGTCTGCAGGCAAAGAGAGATGTGGTCAACGAGACTCTGTTGCGTTTGCTGCATCTTCAGGCAGTAGTGCCGGTGCCTGCAGACCAGTACAGCTTAGGTCAATACTCGATTTATTTTGTAGTCCAAAAGAAGGAAGGTTCTTTTCAGCCTATCCTAGATCTCACACGTGAATCGGTGTTTGCGAGTGTCTCATTTCCGTATGGAAACCTTACGGTCCGTGATCCGGTCGGTAAAACAGGGCGAGGTTCTGTCCTCCATCGATCTGACGGAGGCGTATTTGCACATTCCAATCAGACCCGAGCATCAAAAATTCCTGCGTTTTTGCAGTTCCCATGGGTCATTTTCAATTCCGAGCCTTATCTTTTGGTCTAGCTACAGCGCCCCGAACCTTTACCAAAGTGGTGGCGGCGGTGCTCCGAAAGGAAGGGATTCGGGTCCATTCTTACCTAGACGACTGGCTAATTCGGGCGGCGTCTCAAGCGGAGTCAGTTGCGGCCACTACTCGTGTGGTGGAGTTCCTCGAGCAGTTAGGCTGGGTTATCAACCGTGCAAAGAGTCATTTAGAGCCGTCCATGCAGTTAACCTATCTGGGTGCCTTCTTTGACACAGAAGTAGGTTCAGTGTTTCTTCCAACAGAAAGAGTAAACAAGATTTTGGCTCAGGTGTCGGCGTTCCTGCGCGTAAGGTCTCCAACGGCCTTGGAGATACCTACAGGTGTTGGGATCGATGGCGGCAGCCTTGGATCTGGTTCCCTGGGCCAGAGCGCATTTGCGGCCTCTTCAGCAGGCGTTGTTGTCACGTTGGTCTCCGCAAGATCATCCTCTTTTTCTCGAAGGTTACCTTGCCCAGATGAAGTGCGCTGCAGCCTACAGTGGTGGTTGATTCCAGATCACCTGCGGGCGGGAGTCCCACTTGATCTGCCGGATTGGGTATTACTCATGACAGATGCAAGTCTATCCGGCTGGGGGGCTCATTGTCGCAGATAGCACAAGGGGCCTGGACGGAGGAAGAGAGAGTTTGGTCGATCAATCGCTTTGAGCTGAGAGCGGTTTGCTTAGCGCTGGTAAGCTTTTGTTGGTTTGACCGAAGGAAAGGCGGTTCAAGTTTTCTCTGACAATCGAGTGACGGTGTCTTACATAAACAGGCAGGGTGGCACCGGTAGTGCAGTGTTGGAGGAAAGTCAGCAGTTGTTTCGATGGGAGGAAATCCATCTCTTAGCGATATCAGCGGCGCATGTCGCAGGAAAGGACAACATTTCAAGCCGATTTATCTCAGTCGTCATCGCCTAGACCCCGGAGAATGGGAATTAGACTGGGCGATATTTCAAGAGATTTCACTCTGCTGGGGTCAGCCAGTTATTAATCTCATGGCGACTCAAGCCAATGCCAAAGCGCCGTGCTTTTTCAGCAGGCGCAGGGAGCGTATGTCGGAAGGTCTAGACGGCCTGGTGCAGCCTTGGCCGTCAGATCAGCTCCTTTACGTGTTTCTTCTGTGGCCTCTCTTGGGGAGAATCATACGAAGAATTGCGAACCACGGGGGACCAGTGATTCTGGTGGCTCCAGATTGGCCCAGACGCCCGTGGTATGCCGATCTGATCAGACTTCCAGTGGCTCCTCCCTGGAGACTGCCCGTTCGGTTCGATCTGTTAAGGTAAGGACCCGTGCTCATGCTACAGGTGGATCGGTTCTTGCTTACGGCTTGGCTCTTAAAAGGGACCGTTTGCGCCGTAAGGGCTACGCGAAGGCAGTGATAGCCACTTTGTTGCAGGCCAGGAGGCGGTCTGCTTCGTTGGCATACATTAGGGTATGGCGAATTTTTGAAGCATGGTGTACTGATCGTCAGCTTACGCCCGGGAGGGCTCCACTGGGTGATGGTATGAAAGTCCTGTCTTTGGGACATAGTGGCTGCCAACAAATCCTGGAACACAGATACTTGGCAGCCTTTCCAATCCAACTTTGATAACACATGCATTTTCTTTACTATACAATCCTTCACAGTGTACTCATGCACACACAGTATTATGTCCCTTAGCTCATTAGGTGTCCGAGTTTTTTCTATGTGCCATTCTATTTTTACTTTTGCCACTGGGCTGCCTTCCTCACCGTGATTCAGGATGGTCAGACAATACCTAATGCGCCATCTGAAAAGCATTGCCAAACTCTGCTCTCTCTGGGATGCCTTTCAGACGCAAGTTGTTCCGGTGCATACAATTCTCAATGTCCTTTAGCTTTAGCGCAAATTCCTCCTTAAATGCCAGTTCTTGCGCCATTCTCCTCAGGCATTCACCTAGTGTTGAGTTCAGTCTACACGTTCCTCAAAGTCTGCCACTTGAAGACCCAGCTCAGCCACCTCGTGCCTTAGCTTCTTGACCAGGCCTCCAATTTCTTCTTTGATTTCAATTAACTCCTTTTTCAACTCTAACAACCAGCTGCGCATCTCAGCTTTGGAGGGGGACAACGTATCATCCTCCACCATCGGGTTTAGAGCTGGTGCTTGCTTGCTTACTGCTCCCCCTCCTCCGTCTTGTAACGCCATTTTTTGCTGCTCGCAGGTCTCCCCGCAGTCCTGTTGGAACGCAAACTCCCACAGATCAGTAGTTTTGTGCCATATTGTCATCCCCTGCTGCCTGTCGCTTCTCTCACTATTCATCTCCACGTTAACTACCTCGGGGATGCTTTGGGAGAGTGTTTTATGCCATTTTTTTGTGGGCTAGATAATGAAGTTCTTGGCCGTTCATCTGCATAATATGATGGAGGAGGATGTCCCTTCTGTGGCCTAGTTTTCATAGGGTCTGGTCACCTCCAGGTGCCCTTGGGAATCTGAAATCCCACCTGCTAGATGCCAGTGGCTTCCTGAGATTTGGGCTGAATCTTTCTTCCGAGTGCACCATACCATGTTAATGCTAGTGAGTTTTGAGGTCCTTAGGTAAGATGGTAATTTGTCAGTGCCGTCAACAAGCCATCTTCGGTTCTGTAAGTTTCTAGTCCAGATCAGCCTGGCACTTCTGAAGTAGACTATTTGAGTTGCTATAGTGATTCCTTCAATTATGTTTTTATTGCATTTTATCCAATACAATACTACAAAAGACTAGGAACACCATCTTATTAACCACATAGTTACAAGCAATAGGACAAGAAAAATATTTAAAGAAACAAAATTTTAAAGAAACACAATTCACCCAATGGACAAGCCCACATCAAGAGGTTGTGCTGAAAATATTCAAAAACGCACATTAACAGGAAATTTAGGCATAAAAATATGCCCATATTAGAGAGAGAACATTAATTGAATTGGGACCCTCCATTACCTCACTTCTGTCTGTCCACTAAAACTTTCCAAATGAGAAACATCAACAAAAATAAGTTTGTCCCTGCAAGGTAACAAGACACTTGCAGGGAAACTTCAAGAAGAAAGTGGCTCCCAAAACCAGCACTTAAACTATTTCCTATGAGCTTGAGTAGCTCTACTGACATCAGGAAACATTCTGTGGCCAACCCCTAATGATAACACCCAACTTATTTTTAAAGAACAACTTCAGTATTTTTCTTAAGATTCAGTGACAAGTCACAATCTATGTATTCCATTTTAATAGTAATATCAGTAGAGTCATCCAAAAAATCAGTTAAATTTATTTATTTTATTTATTTAAAGTCTTTTCTATACCGCGCTCTTCAAATCAGCTTGGTTTACATATAACAAACTTTATCCATGAGTAAGGAGAAACCATACTGGACTTACATAAAACAGGATAGAAGAACTTGGGTTGAACTGGGTAAACTATCTACAACTCTAGGCTAATTCTGATTAACACTTGGATCGAGGGAGTTAATTCTACCCTCCCCCGATGGCAGCAGCCTATATTTAGATGGCTCAATAAGCCTGAACAACTTCAGTTAGATTTGTCAATTTCAAAACGTCTTTAAAATATTTCTGTAGCAAAATTTCCGTAGACGACAATTGCTTAAAGGGAAAATTCAACAGGTATAAATTCCTCGCCCGCGAAGCATTCTCCAGTGCCTCTGTTTTAGCATGCAAAATCGTAAAATCCTTAACATAACTAGCATTCATAGCTAAGCAAGAGGACATTTGAGTATTCAAAAAAGAAACATCTAATACCAGAGCTCTAGTATCCAAATTGGCCAGCTTCTTGACTGCTCCCTGTGTAAATTTACATAGACAACTGACAGTTTGGAATCCATATTTTTAATTTGTTCCTTTTATATATCCTTCAAGGTAATCTCCTCCTCCTCCTCCTCCTCCTCCCCCCTGTCCCCCTCTGTCGGTACAGTACTCCCTGCTGAGGGAAATACAGGAACTGGAACAATAGAAACAACTTCATTTTATCCAAGGCGAATCCTCTGACAGAATGGTGGAAGACATGGGGGAAACGGATGATATGGTGAGTTCTATCCCCGGAGCTAAGAGTTGCTCCTTCGGGGGGATACCTGACCCCTACCGGAGGGGAAATACATGTTTGTCCATGGGTCCAATCAAAGTTCCAACCAGGGAGACAGCAGGACCCTCCTTTGAAGGGCCTTTGTTCTTTCTTGTCCCCATATCGTTCAAAGTCTCTCAGTACATGTTTCCCTTCTGCTGGTAACCTGCACCAAAGGGACATGTCCAGCCCCTTTGGTCACGCCTCTTTGAGTCACAGCCCATAGGCTGCGACATGTGGCCACATGCAGCAGCCACTGATTTTTAACAGGATAGAGGACCTCCACTGAGGGCAGGCTGTCCACACAACTGCCTTCTAGACGCTGCAGGAAATGCCAAAATCACACAGCAAATCAGATGTTGGAGCAGTTGGTAAGCCCTTTCCTCCTCCTCCTCCTCCTCCTCCTCTCCTACGCTCGTCCAGCACGACACCTCAATAGTGATTTTCAAAATCTTCCCAGGAGAGTCTTTGAGGCTGTCTGCTCAGGTGTAGGATGGTTGTGGATATTCCTTACTGCCTCTGGAATTAATTTCTCCTGTCCTTTCCACAACAGGGCTAGGGATATTATCCTGTGTACCTGCGGATCCTGGTAGGAAGCTGCTTCAGCATGCTCTGGTCCGAGTCTCTCATTTTCCTATGGGGCCCTTTGGGTCTGTTGTAACTAGGACATTTCTTGCTGTGCTTTATGTAACTTTCTCAAAGTGATGATGGTGAAAGCAATGCCTTTCTGTAGGCAGAGGGCATGGTTGCTAATGCCTGGACATAGAGCTGGCCCAGTTTGGTGTTCTTGGTTAAGCGGCACAAACCATGCAAGCCTGCGGAGCTTGGGTTGGGAAGTCTGGAGTCGAGAGACAGCTGTTCTAAGAGCAGCCTGGTTATCTCCTAGGAGGTAAGATCCTGGGGATTGGTTACTATTCTTATGTGTAGTTTAACAGAAGGTTTGTTCCAGATGCTGCTCAATGGATCTGATATTACCTTTGCCCTCGGGCGTGTTGCATTGATGTGCTCCCTAATACAATAATTTGGCTGTAAGTGTCACTCGATTGAGATGCACCGCCTAGTCTGGTCTCCAGTATTCCTTGTCATTCAATGAACCTCTTTCCCAGGAGGTGAAGGAGCAGGTGAAGTAGCAGATGCGTTTTACCTTCTGACTAGTTTGTCAACATGGCTTCCAGCCAGAAGAGCTGGAATCAAGACCTGGTCCAGTTGATCCAGGGACAGCAGGGTCCCAGAGAGGTTCTTGGGGCAGTTTTTCCAAATGGGTTAGTTTTGCACAAACCATGACTGTCATGAACCTCACTTCTAAGCTAGGGTATGTGGCATATGATCTCGCACTCAAATTTACTGCTAATGCTTGGGGTAGTACTTGCATCGTGCTTCATTCTGGAGTTCAGTGGCAATTTTCTTCTTCCTTCCAGTTTTTGGCAAATTCTCTTTGTATGCCCTCTTGATTTAATTAATTTATTTTATTTATTATACACTTATATACCGCTACTTCCAGCGATCAGTAGCGGTTTGATTACAAATTTGGGAGTTGTCAAATCATGACAGAAATGTTGGGGAAATATACACATAGATTTGAGGGTATGGCACATCACACAGAATTAGGGACTTAAGGATTAGACTTTACATATTTACATATAACATTTCTACAGAGCAGACTTATGTTTCGTTTGCTTTATCTGGTGTTCCACTGAGATTTACATCTGGTTGTAGTGACATTGGAAAAGATGAGTTTTTAGTTTCTTCCTGAAAGCACTAATGTCTTTGATTGCTCGTAGTTCGTATGGTAGTTGGTTCCAGATGGTTGGGGCAGAGAATGAGAATGCTCTGCGGCTAGTACTGGCTTTTACTGATCTGATGTTAGTAGGAACTTGTAGTGTGTCTGAGTTGATAGTTCTGTCTCTGGTTGGTTGCGTGTTGATAAGGGTTGAGAGGAATGATGGCGCTAGGTTATGTATGAGTTTGAACGTGGTTACCAATGTAGCTCTATCAATACAGGTGTAACGTGTTCAGCAATGCTTGTTTGCATGATGATCCTTGCCGCCACATTTTGGGCCATTTGCAGGATATTTAGCATTTTCTTTGGCAGACCCTGTAGGATGGCGTTACAGTAGTCTAAGTGAGGCATAATGAGTGCTTGCGCAACAGACCGAAAATCACAGGGTTCGATTAAATTCCGCAGGGGTTGTAGGACTCTTAAGTTTGTGGAAAATGGCCTTGTTGGTTTTGCGCAGGTGCTTTTCCATCTTTAGTTTGCTGTCGAGTGTGACTCCTAGATATTTGATCTCATTCGTGTTGTTACAGAGGGTGATTGTCGGAGGGGGTTCAAAGTTTGCTTTATTGGATATATACATCACCTCCTTTTTCTTATGGTTGATTGTCATGTTGTTTTGCTGCAACCATGCTAACATCTCATACAGGCAGGTTTCGAGCTGCGTATACTTAGGGTCGGTGGTGTCCAGTTGTGTGTATAGCATAATATCTGCATAAATATGGTAGTTGATATTGTTTTTTGAAAACGTCACAGAGGGGCTGCATGTAAATGTTGAAAAGTAGCGCCGAGAGGGCCGATCCCTGAGGTATGCCTTGAGTTTGAGAGAATGCTTCTGCTTTTTCGCCATTGAATTGGACCTGTGGCATTCTGTTCGTTATGTAAGAGGAGAACCATTTAAGGGGGGTTCCCAAAATTCCTATTGATTCCAGTTTGTTCAGGAGGATTCCATGATAGACAGTATCAAAGGCGGCAGATGTCAATGAAAATGAGTATAAACATTTTCTTTCTGTCCTCCAGGCCTTTGTGGAGGTTGTTAAGCAATGCTAGTAAAAGCATTTCGACCCCATGATTTTGTCTGAAACCGTATTGTTGCTTGTCCAGGGTTTCATGGTCATCGAGGTGCTCTTGAAGTTGTATGAGGGCTGCTTTTTCAATGATCTTTGCTAGGAAAGTTATGCTGGAGATAGGGCGGTAGGATGTTGGGTCTGCTTTGTTGAGTGAGTTGTTCTTTAGGATCGGCCTTATTATGGATTTCTTGAGCTGGTCAGGCATAATTCCTTGATGCAGTGATTGGTTTACAATGTGTGAGACTTGGTGGACAATATCTTTTCGCTGCCTTGACCCAAGCAGTTGGGCAGGGATCCAGCGGGGAGGTGATGGTATTGATGCTAGTTATTATGTTTATATTTAAATAGGGCTTGTTGTACATTATCTCCTCTTTATCTGCAGAAGTCCACTTAACCCTTGTTAAACCACAGAAATTAATGAAAACGTTAAGAGGATTAACTCCTGCCACATTGGGTCCACGAACATGCTCACCATTGCCTTCATCTAAGGCAGGGATCTTCTGTGTGGAGGCTGTAGCAGTCTCATTGACCCTGGGGTGACTGCCTCCTTTAAGGGAAGCAGTAGACTGAGTGTTCTGGAACATAGCCCTGATCGTCATGCATGACTTCTGCTGCAGCAGAGCTCGTGGGTTTGAAGCAGTTTTTGTGGCCGTAAAGTTGTACTGTTTGACAAAGGAGCATCTGATTGCCCTAGCTGTGGCATATATCACAATCTTCATTAGCATGTGATCTGTCTATGTCAAAACTCTGAGTCCAGGCGAGGTGAGAATTTAGCCTTCCCACAGGGGATATCTTAGTGTGAAGACCTTGGCCTTACCCTTGACTCATGTGTCTGCCTCTCTAGCGGATGCTGGTTATGAAGCAATTTTGGGCACACAGATATTCTGTGGATGGCAGGCTGCCCTTCTTCTGGATTCTGTGTGGCTTCCTCTCTGACCCTGGGTGAACTGTCTTCTGCACAGGCTATCAAGCTATTTGATTTTGTGTTCCCAGGGACCCCAGATGAGCCATCTCTAATCTCTGCATGCAGATGACCAGGAAGGGCCTAAAGGGCCATGAAAAGCAGCGAGAGTCCCTCTTCTGGCTGTTGGACTCGATGGCCCCAGCATAGTCATCGCTGGCCTCGCAGGGCTCTGCTGAGGGGGCTAAAGAGCTGGCATTTGTGGACCTTTCCTGCACTAAACACCTTGGGAGAGAAACTCCAGAACATCAGCTGTTTACCAACTGACTTTTTAGAACTTTGGGTTGCAGGGGGAAGCCTGCTGTGCTTTCATTTGCTGGACTTTTACCCACGTCTGGGCTTTGTCTGCCAGCTCCTCCCCTACAGTGATGTCGTCGGGGCAGAGGGGGCTAAAGAGCTGTCATGTACACCGGAGGCGCACAATTAAGGTGCTCCTTAGCATGATTGGTGTGTATTTGCCTGTAATGAGCAGGTTTGTATAGGGTAAATCTGATTTAATATTTGAGTATTAAGAGGTAATCACAGGTGATTTGTAGCGTTTAGGGAAATATTTTCAACTATCACTTCCTGTCTGTTTTTTATTTTTGTTTATTTAACATTTCTTATATACAGTCTTTTCATGATATCAAGGCGGTTTACATTGAACAAACTGAAATTACATTGAACAGGGCATTATAACTTGGGGATAACCCTCCATTGCCCATGTTCCCTGTAAATAGTTAAGTGGCTTGCCCAAGACTATAAGGAGCATCTGTGGGACTAGAAACCCTAGTCCTTCCGGCCCAAGGTTGCTGTCTTCTGGTGGGATTTGAACCCCTGACCTTCTGGCCTGAGGTACCTTGCCCCAACCACTAGGCCACTCAAGTCAGGGTCATTAGGCCATCTGGCAAGTAAAAAGAGGCGTGCTATGCCGTTTTCATAAGGGTAGAACTTTTGAGTACATTTAAATTTGTGAGTTTAGAAGATGATTTAAGGTCAGTAACAATTAACTTAATAAATGTGAGATCAGTCTGTGATTTTAAAGTTCAGTCATTTGCGATCTTTTGACTGTAGAACAGGTGGATATACTTTGTGTCACAGAATCGTGGCTGCTAGAGTCTGATGTTGTTGCTAATCAGTTATGTCCGGAGATCTCAAAACCTTGTATTGGGAGAAGGGGAAAAGGTTGGTTCCTGAGTGGTCCTCCAGTTTAGTCCTCCACATCCGGGTAGTGCACCTCCTCCTGCAGCTTGGAGACTGGACCAATCAGAATCTTCCTATGCCAGGATGTATGCTGCTGGAGCTCCCATCAGCCCCCAGTGTGTCCAGTCTCCTTGCAGCTGGAGGACATGTGTGCCTGGTGTTAGGCTCACTTAGGGACAGTTGGAGGCAACACTAGAGTTTTTTGGGGATTTTTCTTTTGCACTGCTATTTTTTCTTTGATTTATTTAATAGCTTTTTTTTTTTTTTTTTTTAAAAGGGGGTTGCAGGCGGCGATCGAGGAGCCGGGTCTGCACTGCCCTGCTGACTTTGCTGCAGAGGAGTCTTTTGCAGTCAGAGAGGCTAGCTCCCTCCTCCTAGACTGTACGGAGGAGAGATCTGCCTGGGTCCGGGAAGTCTCTGAACGGTATGCTGGCTTCCCTTTCACGATCCGACCTGCATTTCTTAGCTTTGAGTGGCAGCCCGGAGTGGTAGCGCACTCCCGCTCAGGATTCGAGCAGCGTGTCATCTGCCGGCGATTCTGTGCCAGTGCGGTGAGTTTCGGATGGTTTCAGTTCTGTGGGTCGTTCTTTTGATTTCCTTTTCGCGCCCTTTTTCTCGCCGGCTGAAATGTGCCGGCGGCCATTTTATAGCTCTGTTTTTTCCCGCCCGACATGAAGAGCTGTGCAGCGAGTTCCCTCTCCGCTTAGCGCGTTTTTGGCCTGGTGTTGTTGCTTGGGGGCATCTGAGTTTTCCCAGTTGCTAGTTCTTTTTTGAAAAACTGCAAAAAAAAAAAAAGGGGGAATTTTTTTTTTTTCTTTTGATTTCTTTTAAATTGCGTGTAGAGCAGGCCCTTTCACTGTGGGGGCTGCTGTGCCTGCATGGCTACAAGACCGCAGTGTGTTATCTGCGGTTCACGCAGGGGGGCGGTGGCTGAGTCTGGGATTTGCAGGGGCTGCGCCTCGGTTTTCCACAGGCTTAGAGCAACAAATGGAGCATAAGGAGCTGTCAGACCCAGGAAGCCTGGCTGTTCAGGCGGAGGGAGATCCCTCTCCTGGTCCTCTTGCATCTTGTTCTACGGCCCCCCCTAAAGGGCAGGTGGGCGCGTGGCCGATTGCAGCAGCAGAGTCTTCTTTCACAGATTTTTTTCCCCAGACTTTGTCCTTCTTATGCACCAGGCCTTTCGCTTGGGACGCTCGGGGAAAGTTGCCAGATGCCTGGCTGTTGCCCCTGTCCTCCTTTAAAAGGTGAGGAGCCCAGGCAGGATGGCCAGCCTTCAGCCAACCGCCTTAGGTCCATGGACCTGGAACACGACGACATGGGCTGGCAAGATCCTGATACAGAAGTGGATCCCGATGGTGGTGGTGAGGAGCTGGAAGACGGTGAGATCCCTGAGCCGGAGGATCAAGCCCGGATCATTCGGGTGTTCCGTAAAGAAGAGCTGGTGCCTTTGAGTGCGTGGAGAGATTCCATAATCAATCTGGCTGCACCTCGTCTTGTTTAAGAGGACGGGTTGGAGGATCCTCTTATTCAAGCGGTGCGGGAGTCTCAGGTGGTGTTTCCGGTGCACCGTGTGGTGGAGCAGATGATTCAAACTGAGTGGGATCAACCTGAATCCGTACTTAAGGGGATTTGTACTATGAACCGCCTGTATCCGTTAGCGGATAAGGACAAGGAGAGGTTTAAGTTGCCGCAAGTGGACGCAGCGGTGTCTGCGGTCACCAAGAAAACCACCATTCCTGTTGAAGGCAGTGCGGCCTTAAAAGACGCGCAAGACAAAAAGGTGGATGGTTTGTTGAAACAGGCCTTTGAGACCAATGCTTTATCTTTACAGGCCTCCATTTGTGGAGCTTGGGTGGCTAGGGCCTGCTTACGATGGGCTCAGCGCTTGCGGCAAGTTTCCGGCTTGGATCAGCAGGGCTTGCTAGAGGTGACTCGGCTGGAGTCTGGCTCGGCGTATTTGGCGGTATAGCTCCAGATTCCAAGGGTTTCGAGGTTTTCGAGGAGCAGGCAGAGGATTCACAGCAGCGTCCTCCTCTGCGTCCTCTTCCTTTGGTCGAAAGCCACAATGAAGCGAGGCGGGCTCCGGAGGGAAGTCAAGTCATCGGGGGTCGTCTGCGGGACTTTCTTCCTTCCTGTGCCCAAATAACATCAGATCAGTGGGTGCTCGAGATAATCAGAGAAGGTTATGCGCTGGAGTTTGCTTGTCTGCTTCCAGACTCCTCTGTCCTTTCCCCCTGCAAAGGCGAGCAGAAGGCGCGGGCCATTCGGGTGACGTTGCGCCGACTCATAGATTTGGGAGCAGTAATTCCCGTTCCTCCTTCTGAGCACAGCGTCGGTCGCTACTCCATTTATTTTGTGGTGCCAAAGAGACGGTTCGCTCCGCCCGATTCTAGATTTCAAGGGCGTGAATCGTTTTTTCCGGGTGCCACATTTCCGGATGGAGACCTTACGGTCCGTCATTGTGGCGGTGCATCAAGGGAAGTTTGACTTCTCTCGATCTCTCGGAGGCCCATTTACACATTCCCATCCGAGCGGTCCATCAAAAGTTCCTGAGGTTTGCGTTCCCGTGGGGTTACTTTCAGTTTCAGGCTATGCCGTTCGGTCCAGCCACAGCTCCGCGCACCTTCACAAAGGTCATGGTGATGGTTGTGGCGGCCTTGCGAAAGGAAGGTATCTTAGTCCACCCTTACCTCGACGACTGGTTGATTTGTGCGAAGTCCAAAGAAGAGTGTGCAGGTTACGGACAGAGTAGTGGCCTTGCTGTGGTCTCTCGGCTGGGTGGTCAACGAGAAAGTCATTTAGTGCCAACGCAATCCCTCGAATACCTCAGAGTTCGTTTTGACACGGCGAGAGGTTTGGTGTGCTTGCCAGAGCGCCGCGTCCAGGCCTTGCAGGGGCTCGTGCGCTCATTCTTGAGGATTCCCGCTCCGTCAGCATGGTGGTACCTGCGGCTGTTAGGTACTATGGCGGCGGCGACGTTGAAGGTAGTTCCGTGGGCCAGGTTTCATATGCGGCCACTTCAGAGAGCCCTGTTACGTCGCTGGTCAAACCAGTTGGATTCGTTGAACAAGCGGTTGCCTTGCCCGAAATCGGTCCGTCTGTGTCTCCGGTGGTGGCTGTGCTCAGAGAGCCTACGGATGGGGCTACCTTTTGGAGCAGCCCACTTGAATCCCGTTCATCACGGATGCAAGTTTGTTGGGCTGGGGATCCCACTGCGAGGGTCAGTACGCGCAGTCCCTCTACCTGCTCCGCAAAACCCCCTGAAGCTTTGACCCCTCGAGGGGAAATGGCCCCTAGGAAAGGAGTTCGATGTGGCCGGACGGAATCTCTGGAAATCCCTTGGTTGGTTCCGCGCGGGAACTAGCGAGCGCAGTTGCTTCGGCCTGTCTTCCGGAAGTCTGCCTCCCTTATTCGCCAAGGTCCTTTACCAACTTATCAAAGTCTTCACCAAAAAAGCAACTTCCCCTTAAATGGGAGACTCAGGAGTGCCTTTGAAGAGGCATCCGTCGCCCAATTACGTAACCACAAATAACGCCGAGCTGCTACCAGAGGCCATATTCTTAGCTAGGCTCCTAATGGAGTTCGTACTGGCTATCTGCCAGGTAGGCAGCTCCAGACTCCATCCTAGCTGTAACAGCTTGCGCATCACCTGAGAGACCATCCTCTAGCTGAAGTTGTTGGGACCACCTCAGACAGGCCTGAGCCACCCAAGCCCCTGACACCGAGGCCTGTAAGGCAAAAGCACTAACATCAAAGGCTTGCTTCAGCAACGTATCCAATTTTCTATCCTGTGTATCCCTTAGAGCCGTGCTTGCCCTCGACCGGGATAGTCGTCTTCTTCGTGACTGCCGATACCGTCGCATCCACCCTGGGCGACTTCAGCAGTTTTGTCTGGCTCCGGCAATGGGTACAGGCGAGCCATAGATCGGACTCCCCTCAAACTGGGTTCTGGTTGATTCCATTCCTCCTGGATCATCTGACGCACCACCCTATGGACTAGAAACACCTTCTGGGACTTCCTAACGGCTTGGATCAATGGATCCTCCAAAGCCTCCTCATCTGTTGGCATGTCCGAGGCCATATTGAGCACCTTCAGCGACTCAATCAATGCTGGGAGCTCCTCTCGACAAAACACTCAAACTATGCGGGATTGTTCCTCCTCTGGAATCTCTCCTTCGTTGAGCCCCTCCTCATCTTTCCCTACCTCCTTTGTCCGAGACCACCTCTTCCGGAGTGTCATGAGAAGGGGACGTGAGGGGCGCCTCGCTCATTAGCTTTGCGCGCTTAGGCGGAACCCCGGAGTCCTGGGTTCTCACCCTCCCCGGTCTGGCCATCATGTTTTCCTTCGATGCCCCAGACCCTCCTGCCCCCTGCTGGCACATACAATAGGCCTTGTGCAGCAGGAGGACAAATTCAGGAGAGAAGTGTTCCCAGCCCCCCTCCTCCCCAACGGATGTGGAGGGAAAGGACAGGGAAGGTCCAGGTAAATCCAAGGTTGAAGGAGGAGAAAGGGTTTCTCCTCCCCCCTCCCGAGGGTCTCCTGACCCCTGGGAAGCTTGAGACACGGTCAAATGGATTTTTTGTTCCACGGAAGTAGCCTCTGCAGCACAACCCCTGCAGATTCCTGCTTCCGAGGCCGTGCCCCAACGAGTGCCGCAGGACGGACACCGTGGCTTGCCGGTCATGCCTCCCTTTAAGCAAAATAACTTAAAATGAATCAAAACTTAAAGAAAACTGAATTTAATTTAGTAGGAGTAGAATTTAATGAATGCAGAAATTAATGCTGGAGAGGCAATTTAGGTACTCAATGAGCCCTCCCCTCCCCCAATCCGTTAAATTAAAACAGCAAATTTAAACCAATAATGAGAATTAAAATAAATAAAACCAGCAAATTTACATCCCCTCAAGTACTTGTTGTTGTCTGCCGCTCCTCTCCTCAGTGTGCTGTCCGGCACGAGGAAATCGGCCGTCCTCCGCTGGTTTCCACGTGGTAGGCCGCGGCCACATGGAGACAGGGCCAGTGGCTCTACTCGCGCTGCCGGTCGTCGCACCCTCCGCCTGATCCGGCGATCGCTTCTGGGCTCCGGAGCCACCTCAAGCACCCAGCCGCTCCGGGGGCTGTGGCACGAGGCAGGGAAGGCCACAGGGAAAGCCGTGGCACTGCCTCAAGTGCTCAGCTACCCGAAGGGCTTCGGCGCGAGGCGGGGCAGGCCACCGGAAAGGACCCTGGGGTGCCGGTCAGCTGCGCTAGCGAGGGAAGACTTCTCCGTTCCTCCTCGCTGCTGCAGGTAAACCTCTTCCTCTGGGTTGGGAGATCAGACAGACACAGAGCGAGAGCGCGAGGGGGGGGGGGGGGGGAAAGGAACAGGAGCTAAAATTTAAAGGCACAGAGTTAAAATAACAGAGGAAAAAACAAAAAGGTTAAATTTAAAGTAAAATTAAGTAAATGAAAGGAAATTAAACAAGACTCCCGTAAGCTCTCTGGCTTACTGGAACCCTCCAGCTGCTTGGAGGCTGAGAATACTGGTGCCTGTGGGTGGTGCCAGTGGTATTTATATCGCACCATCTTTATCTTTATCCATATTTGATAAACCGCTATGGTAAGGTAAATAAATAAATTAAGCGGTGTACAATAAAAAGGATGGATTTAACACTGCAAACCAAGAAAAAAGGAACGCCAATAATAAACAGGAAAGGAGGAGGCAAGGACAGAACAGTAATACCACACTAATACCAAATCATAGACAGACATGGTCCAGCCACGCAACATAGACAAGCAGAACAAGGGACAGAGAGGTGACAACCTGAAGGACAAAAACAAACAAACAAAAAAAAAACAGGATGATCAGGGAGGGGCCTCAGGGGGAAGGTCATATGCTTTCTGGAATAGATGGGTCTTAAGTAACGACTTAAACTGGGGGTAGGAGGGTTCTAGCCAGAGGGGAGTTGGTAACATGTTCCAGAGGAGGGGTCCAAAAAAGAAAAAAGCAGAATGGCGAGTCTGTTCTAAGTGGGCCTGGGACGGTGAGGGAAGTGATAAGCGGTTGGCATGGATTGAGCGGAGTTGGCGGTGAGGAGAATGCAGAGAAATGCAGTTTGCTAAGTAGAGAGGATTTCCGGTATGGATGGCTCGATGAATCAGAAATTTATAGTGGAAGCGAAAACGAAGGGGCAACCAATGTAACCGGATGAGAATGGGAGTAATATGATCAAACCGACTAGAGAAAGTAACTAGGCGTGCTGCTGTATTTTGAATCCGCTGTAGTCTTTGGAGCTGATACTTAGGGAGGTTAGCCAGGAAAACATTACAATAGTCCAACCTACTGCCAACTAGTGCAAAGACGAGGGTAACCAGCAAGCTAGGAGGTAACACTGAATGAACGGCTCGAATTTGCCGTAGGGCAGTGAAGGAGCGGCGAGAGAGTGATGTGATATGTTCCTGAAAGGAAAGAGACAGATCCAAAAGAACATCCAGATAACGGAAGGAAGACGTTAAAGGGATAGCAGTTGGGTCAATGGAGGGAACCAGGGTGGGGCATGTACCACTTAGTGACACCCACATTGCTGAGGACTTTTCAGGATTAAGGTGGAGAAAATTTTCAGACAACCAGGAAGCAACGTGAGTAAGGCAGACTAAGCTGGGAGATGTCAGGAGATAGTGGTGACGTGTGGAAAAGGAGGACAATGTCGTCCGTGTAGATGTATGATGACACGGGATATTGCTGCATAATTAACGGTAGTGGAGAGAGGAAGATGTTCTGTCCTTTCCCCTTTACTATTTAACCCTGTGGAACGCCACAAGTGAGGGGAAGAACAGTGGAGGACTGCCCGTTGACATGGACAGAAAAGGAACGGGTAGAAAGGAAAGAGCGAAACCAGTGCCAGACAGTGCCTCGGAGACCTATGTCCGATAACCGTGACAGAAGGGTACGATGGTCAATGAGGTCAAAGGCTGCTGACAGATCAAGGGACACCAGGAGGGTATCACCACCACGGTCGTGAGCGATATGCAATTCGTTCAACAAAGCAAGAAGGACGGTTTCAGTACTATGGCCGCTGCGAAAGCCTGCTTGGCGCGGGTGAAGTGAATGCGTGGCTTCAACATGTGAGTTCAGCTGATCAAATGCACAGCGTTCGAGGAGTTTGGCAATGAATGGAAGGTTTAACACTGGGCGCCAGTGTGAGAGGACAGAAGGATCTAAGGAAGGTTGCTTCAGAAGGGGGCGGAGAACTGCAGACTTCCAAGACATTGGGAAATGGCCTGAGGAAAGACTGGAGTTAATGATGGTGGTGATAAACGGCACCAGTTGCAAAGCCCATCATCAAAACGATGATGGGCTCAGCCTCCAAGCTGCTGGAAGGGTTGCGCAACCCAGAAGAAAGGGACTGGGCTGGACTGGAGAGACGATAAGGAACTCTGGTGTTGTAAAATCCACCTTTCTCCATAAATTACAACCGCTGACCTGTTAATATGTATATATGTAAAGACACCCCCTTTCAATCAAGTGTAAATTTAGTAACCCAGCTGCTATGTTGTGTGTTTATCCTCTTAATCAAAATGTATATTTTGTTGATTTCTGTCCTGTACAGCCAACCCTGTTATGTAAAGTAAACCGCTGCTGATCGTTGGAAGTAGCGGTATACAAATGTACACTAAATAAATAAAATAAATAAACTTATCAGACATGGCAGAGTTGAGAAAGGGCGATAATTCACAGGATCAGACTTTATTTCAAGAAAGATTTTTTTAAATAAAGGAAAGATAGAAGCCTTTTTTTTTTTTTTTTTTTTTTTTTTTATTGCTACAGGCATAATCCCTTGGGCAAAAAGCATAATTGCTGTAATTGGTTCCTTCAAGATGTCTCTTAAATCCTTAAACATTTTCAAAGAACATAATTCCAGATGGGTATAAGATGCCTTCAAATTGGATAAAATCTCCAAGACTTGAGTCTCAGAGATTTCATCAAAAACAGACCAAGATAAAGAACTACCAACCAATGAAGATGAAACATCTGATACACTTAATGTAGCTAAATTTGAAGACTTTAAGGTGTCGCGGATATGTTCTCTCTTGGTACATTGATAACACAGGTCCACTAAATTTTTTTTTTAAACTGCCTCTAATGTTTCGATTGATTTTTACGTTTTTTGGTGCACTGAATCCAAATCTGGTAACCAATTTGCTCCATCACGTACAGATTTTTTGCTACATTGGGTTAGCAGTTTGAGGTGAACGTTTCAGATTGAGTGCGATCGAGATAAAAGTTTCTTGGATGAATTCTTTATACTAATTAAGTAGTTATTCAAATAAGAATAAAGAAAATTGTAACAAGGCAGCACATAAGAATAATGTCAACAAAACACACTGTGATGGTAGCAAAATTGTCTGCACTTAAAACAGCCACATACATGTGCACAAACATTGAGCATATAAGAGCGAGGTTAGACACAAAGCAAAGCAAAGAAATGTGCAAAAAATGTTGTACAGGTATGTATGTAAGAATAGAAAACGCAAACCGCACCATTGCAATACATGAAGACAAACACCCGATGGTGTGAAAATAAAATTCTAATAAATGAGATCCGACACTGTGGTAATAACTAGCAAATTTTTATTTCAAAGTTTAGTAAAAACACGATATTTGTCAACACAGTTTAGATTTTAAAGTCATTCTTGGGTCAATCAATCTCCTGGTGGGCCCGTTTCTTCTTCCCCCGAATGCTTCTCTTGGTGCGCTGCTTAGCGTATTTTTCATCTGGGGTTTCCCGCAGCAGCAACCAGCAGAAATCAGCCATCATAGTGGTGTTCCATCTTCCTTGGTACCTTCTCTCTGCGTCCTTGATGTCCTGGTGAAACCTTTCACCTTGTTCTTCACTGTACGCCCCCAAGTTTTCGGGAAAGTAGTTCACATGGGACTGCAAGAAATGGACTTTCAGGCTCATGTTACAGCCTTGTTCTTTGAAGGCATTGAGCATCCTGGCAACAATATCCTTATAGTTCTCATCCCGCCTGTTCCCCAAGAATTTGAGAACAACATCCTTGAAGGAATCCCAGGCTTCTTTTTCCTTCTCAGACATCGTTTCAGCGAATGCTCCATCTGAAATGAGTTTCCTTATATCAGGGCCAACAAACACTCCTTCCTTTAGCTTTGCTTCAGAAAGTCGGGGGAACTTTGAGCAAAGGTACCGAAAGCATTCACCATCTTTTTGGAAGGGACTTGATGAATTGCTTAATGAGACCCAACTTAATGTGGAGAGGTGGTAATAGAATTTTATCACGAGGTACCAAGCTCTCATGAACATTTTTCTCACCGGGTCTCAAATACTCCCGAATTGGCCAGTCTTTTTTCCCCCAGTGTAGGTCGCGGGCCCGGCTATCCCACAAGCAAAGGAAGCAGGGATATTTGGTGAAACCGGATTGCTGCCCTAATAGCATGGATAGAATTTTAAAGTCTCCACAAATCATCCACTTATGCTCATCATAACGAATCTTCTGAAGAATCAGGGCCAAATTCTCGTATTTTTCTTGGAGAATAACAGAGTGAGCAATAGGAACTGAAGCGAATGTGTTGCCATTATGAAGAACACCTTTTATGCTGTCTTTTGACGAATCAATGAACAGCCGCCATTCAGCAGGATCATACTTGAGTTTAAACTTTTCCATCACTCCGTATATATCGTTGCAAAATACCAAATCTTCCTCTTTGCTGAAATACTTCAAAAATTGTGTCTCGCGGTTGCGGTACCAATAAAAAGTTGTTCCTGGTGACAATAGATTTTTCTGTTTTAAGCCGAGAACCTAGCAGTTGGGCAGCATCTTTTGGGAGTCCTAAATCCCGGACTAAATCATTCAATTCAGCTTGAGAGAAAAGTTCAGGTTTCGGATCTGGTTCAGTTTCAAACTCGGAAGTACTGGACTCATCGGGAAAAGCCATCTGATGAGTCTTATCATGATCAGAACCGTCCACACAAATATGATCCAAAGATTTTGGTGGTTCAGGCACAGGTACTTCGTTGCTATGAGGCATAGGCCTAATTGCTGAGGGAAGGTTGGGGTAACTTATTACGTTCTTATATTTTAAGTTGTATCCCTTCACAATGCAAGAGCAAAAATAGCAGTCACTGCTGTGGTCTCTTTGTTCACGCCACATCATAGGTATTCTGAAACGAAATGCTTGTTTTTTACCTTTCATCCATAAGCGTAGATCTTCCTCACATGTCTTGCACACTTTGTGAGGAGCCCACGGTTTGTCTTGATCGCCTAACTTCAAACCGAAATAGGCGAAATATACTTTTTTAATAAATGCAGAAATGTTCCTCTGCCGCTTTTTCACGGTATATTCCCCACAAATAAAACAAACTGTCCGGAGAGTTGACGCAACCTCTGGCTCTGTGAGCCATCACAAATACACAGCACTGCAAACTACAACTGTAGTGAACCACTTCGGAATAAAGCTGGATTACGACTGAGCAAACAAAAGGTAATAATGAACTTGCAAGAAACTGAAATTTGACAGGAACGTTCATGTCGCAACCACCGTGTTTGAGCGAGCGAACGAGGCGAGGCGAACAGGAAAGAACATGCGCCAGCGCGAGTACTGGATTTAGCCCCCCGCCTCCCAGTTGTCCTGTTAATGTATAAAATGAATGCAAAACACTCTAAAATATCATGAGGGAGTGTTTCTAGTTAGTTAACCATTACAACCTCTATTTTGGGCCAAGAAAATAAACTGCAGTCGGCTAAAAAGAAATTATGTGAACATTCCTTATATGGGTAAGAAATCTAATTTTGCAAGAAAACGTGACGTGATGGAACATTTTGGCTATTTGTCCTGGATTCAGCACCCCAAAATCTATAGGAATCAGTTGCAAAACTGGAGGCAGTTTTTTGGTAGTGTACCTGTGTAATCCATAAAAATTTGTGGGTCAGTTTCTGCCTTTACGCTCTGATCTGCTACCAGGGTTGAAAGGCATTTAGCTACAGTGTGGCCAAGACTCAGCCTCAATCTGAGAATTTTAGTATTTTTCTTTTTACTTTCATCCATTAAACCTTGATATTGTGTCAAAAGTGTGTTACAAACTCCTGTTTCAGGTTAGAGCACAGTGAAGATCTCCACCAACACTCTATCCTCCAAGATTTCTACGAAGGTCTATAAGCTGTTGTGAATCTAGGTTGACTACAATAAGTATTCTATTAGGCTTCTTTCCCTGCCCCCCCCCCCCCAAAAGGTGCCACAATACCCACTGAAGGGATTCAGTCCAAAGATTAACAGCAGACAACATCCTGCACTGCAAATTCGTCATCATCATCATCCAAGTACGGTTCCCATACCTTGAATAAATCCACAGCAGAAAAAGGCTCTACTTTAAATACTGGGATCTACAGATTGTGCTATTCTATCATCAAGAGCACTCCCACATTACATAACAGAGTTAAAAAGCAAATTTCAACAAACGATCGGACTAAGGAACTTCAACTTCCAGCACTTTATCGAACAATAATTTCCATCATGAAACAACAAATCTAAAGTACCACATGACTGATGGGTAGCTACATTCACAATCTGAGTGCAACTTAAAGCAGCTAAAGACATTAAAAAAATGATTGATACTTTGTCCAGTCCCTACTTTTTGCAAAGGTAAGTTAAAATTGCTTATGATAATGTTAGGCAAGGTAGATATGAACTCCATAAGGAAGAACTCAGCTACATCTACAGAAGATGCTTCTAGTATTCCTGGAAGACAGTACATCAAGCAAAGCACTAGCTTTGAAGATTTTACTAACATCTTCCAAAATCTGAAGAATCAAGTCCTATTTCAGTAAAATAAAATTTCTTTAAAAAACAAAAAATAGAAATTACACTTACCTGGTAATTGTAGTTCCTGGAGGGTCCAGTTCAGTCCTCCACATCCGGGTAGTGCACCTCCTCCTGCAGCTTGGAGACTGGACCAATCGGAATCTTCCTATGCCAGGATGTATGCTGCTGGAGCTCCCATCAGCCCCCAGTGAACTAGTAACAAAGCAGACTCAAAGAAGCAACACATGAGATAAGTATAAATATCAAACAGAACAGAATTTAGTCCCCTTATGTGTTAATCGACCCCCTCCCCAAGCGAGGAAGCCAGAACTCTGCACAGTGCCTCCGACTCCACCCGAAGAAAGAGGCAGTCATAACCCCAGCCACATGAACTGAATAGCTGGCAAAAAGAAAGTAGAAGCGAGCCCCGGATACGGAAACCCGAAGAGATATGCTGAGACAATTCCGCGCCGTTCACAGTAAGCGCGCCGCACCAAACAAACCTGACACATGGGAGGGAAGGAGGACTAAACTAGACCCTCCAGGAACTACAATTACCAGGTAAGTGTAATTTCTATTTCCTGAGCGGTCCTCCAGTTTAGTCCTCCACATCCGGGATGTAACAGAGCAGTCAACACCGGGCGGGACCTTGCCAACCGGCACGCAACACTGCCGAACCAAAACAATAATCCTGAGCGGCGAGCACATCCAACCGGTAGTGCTTACTGAAGGCATGAAGAGACGACCAAGTAGCCGCCCTACAAATTTCCACAGGCGGAACAAGACTATGCTCTGCCCTGGACGTTGCCTGTGCTCTGGTAGGGTGGGCTCTCAAACCCAACGGAACCGGCCTATTCTGTAAAATGTAAGCCGATGCAATCGCCTCCTTAATCCACCGAGCGATGGACACTTTTGCCGCTGCTTCACCTTTGCGGGCCCCGCCAAAAAGCACTAACAACCGATCGGTCTTACGGAACGTCTCCGACACCTTTAAGTAGTGACGAAGGACTCGCCGTACATCCAGGCAATGTAACCCCTCGTCCGTAGGACCTGCCGCTTCCGAATTAAGGACCGGAAGAAAAACAGGCTGATTCAAATGAAAGGGTAAAACTACCTTAGGCAAAAAGGAGGGAACTGGCCGAAGAACCACTCGATCCCTGGAGATAGATAAGAACAGTTCTCTACACGAAAGCGCCTGCAACTCGGAAATGCGCCTCGCCGAACAGATCGCCACCAGAAAAACAGTCTTCAGGGTCAGATCCTTAACAGATACCTGCCGAATGGGCTCAAAGGGTTTGCGAACCAAAGCTTGTAATACTAGATTCAAATCCCACGATGGAACTGACACTCTGCGCAAAGGCCTCAACCTGAAGACCGCCTTAAGAAAACATTGTACGTCCGAATGCGCCCCTAGGGGAATCCCCAGAACCTTGCCCCTGTAGCACACTAGCGCTGCCAACTGTACCTTCAGAGAACTGGCTGCCAAACCTTTGTCAAAGCCGTCCTGCAAAAAGCTGAGAACCACCGACACCGAAGCCGTTGCCGCACGAACCCCACACCGTGAACACCAGTCCTCAAAAAACCTCCACACCCGCACATACGCAAGCGAGGTGGAAGGCTTCCGCGGTCGAAGGAGCGTGGCAATAACCTCTGGGGAATAACCTTTTGTCCTCAACCGAGCCCTCTCAAGGGCCAAACCATAAGCGAGAATCGATCCACCTGAGGCATCCGCAGCGGACCCTGAAGCAGCAGATCCGGTAACGGAGGCAGTCTCCAAGACACTCCGTTGCGCAACCGAACCAGATCGGTATACCACAGTCTCATGGGCCAATCCGGAGCAACTAGTAAAATCCGCCCCCGGTGCGCCTTGATGCGCTACACGACACGACCAATCAATGCCCAAGGGGGGAAGACATAAAGAAGACCATCCTCCGGCCACGGCTGAATTAGCGTGTCGATGCCCTCGAACATGCGTTCTCTCCGCCTGCTGAAGAACTGCCCTGTCTTCGCCGACTGAAAAGTTGCCATGAGGTCCATAATCTGAGGCCTCTATTTGCGAACTATCTGCGCGAATACCTGGGGGTGCAGTTCCCACTCCCCGGGGTCGACCTGCACTCTGCTGAGAAAATCCGCCATCACATTGTCTTTTCCCGTGATATGTGCCGCCGAAAGAGCCGGCAGATGGGCCTCCACCCAATCGAACAAGACCTCTGCCTCACTTTCCATGGCCACACTGCTGGTGCCTCCCTGGCGGTTGTTGTAGGCCACCGTTGCCGAGTTGTCCGAGAGAACTCGCACTGCCCGCCCCCTCACCAGATAAAACGGTGGATCTAGTAACATAACATCTACCAACCGATAGGATTAAAAATGAATAAGGGAACAAGCTAAAACAACGTGAAAATGAATAACACAGTGAAAGTTAAACCACGAAGGATAAGAGACTATGTAACAAAATCGTGTTACATACAACCACAAAGTAACCACATTAGATCAAAAAACAAAAGAAAGTAGTAATTAGATATTAAAGCATTTTTTAAGATCCCACATAGGAACGGATAGTCCAAAATAAAATAAAAATAAGAAATAAAAAAGACGTCGGCGTTTCTTTGACTTTTCAGTTTGTGCGCGGCAGTACAGTTTTCATGTAGTTCAGTGGTTCTATTACGTGAGTAATTCGGCTTTTTTTGCAAATGTCGTCATCGGCTCTGCTATTATCTGTTTACTAAAATGTAGTTACTGTTTTGCTGTTACGGTTTTATTTGGTTAAGTTGGTCTATTTAGCGCTTTTGCTGTCTAACATACATAGGATAGTCTCATTATATCGCTACCCTTTTATTTATTTTTTGGTTTTGGTTTTTATTTTGACTATCCGTTCCTATGTGGGATCTTAAAAAATGCTTTAATATCTAATTACTACTTTCTTTTGTTTTTTTGATCTAATGTGGTTACTTTGTGGTTGTATGTAACACGATTTTGTTACATAGTCTCTTATCCTTCGTGGTTTAACTTTCACTGTGTTATTCATTTTCACGTTGTTTTAGCTTGTTCCCTTATTCATTTTTTAATCCTATCGGTTGGTAGATGTTATGTTACTAGATCCACCGTTTTATCTTGCTTTTGAGTGCCTTTGTCCGGCGGGGCTCTTCCTAGTACGGCCTTATGTGACATTTTAAATACACTTGTAGTTATTCTTATTTTTAAACGTCTGTCAGAGGTGAGAAGGCAGTACTACATTAGCCATTGTAAGTGTTAGTATATTTTGGTTGACATATTTAATTAACAATGCCCCGTGGAGCCTCACGATGCTTTTATATATCTTATACGTATTAGTAATTTTATTCTTTTTATAAAAGCCAATTGAAGGTGAGAGGCAGGACTGATTCAGACATTGCAAGGTTTATGCAATGCCTGGTGGAGCCTTACAATGCCTTTACACATTTTATGCATATTAGTAGTTACCCCCCCCCCCCCCCTTTTTTAAAAGCCAATTGAAGGCAAGAAGGCAGAACATATTTAGACATTGTAAGTTTCATGTTTTGGATTAACATAGAACTTAGGTCACAATGGGTGAGCCCATATGTTTTTGGTTAAGAATGGTTTTTATAAGTTGTTTTGGAAGTTACATATTTTAATATTCCCCTTATAGGAATAGTACTATGGCGCTATAAGCATACTCTGAGTTTAAGAGGTCTTATCTTACACAGGTAATTTTCAGATTTTTCTTTTCTTTTCTTTTTTTGCATATGCTTCTCTTTTGGTTTTTAGTATCGAGAGTCGCATATCAACATTGACTTTTTTTGTTTTTTTTGTTTTTTTTCGTCCTCATCCCTTCTTTTTCTTTCCCTCTTTGTGTGTTAATACTGTTTATTATGTTTTTAAAGTCTTAGCCTCTTCTATGAGTTTAAGGAAGAGCATTTACAATAATAGAAGCACACGATATACAGGTATGTTTTTGTTTTTCATGTTACTCTTTATGGTTTAGTCACATCCTTTGTAGCGCATGTTTCACTTTTAAGTTTTACACGTGTTTAATTTTTAATTTTTATATAATCTTCACACGTGGTTATTTCGTCTTAACGCTGACGTACAACAATTATATCTGTGGTATTTTTTACATTTTTTTGTGTTAACTCTTATATTTACATATTTATTTGCTTATATGTATAATTTAGAGTTTTATCATATTATTGGTTTATTTTAGTATGGTTGATTGGTATTATGTAATTTCTATTTATGCTTTTAGTTAGCTGTGTTAATTTGTCATTTTACTCTGCGCTCCTTTTATTGGCTGTACTTCATTTTATTTGCTATATTGGCGTGTTTTATTTGTGTTTTAATTCATTCTCTGTTTTCTCCTATTAACAGTGTGATTCATAATTTGTGTTTTTACATATGTATTTGTGTTTTAGCCATCATTTTGCCCCTGAGGAAGGTGGTTACGAAACACGGCCAGTGTCGGGCCGGTGGCTGATTTGGAATTAAGAAATAAAAGCATTTTACTCCACGTCTTTTTGTTGCATTCCACGTTTCTTACTGGATAGTGAGGCCTACAGCCTGCTGGATTGGGTGGAGACACATCCGCTTGCCATTTCGGTGGTCCATGTCATGGGCATGGGATAAGATGGCAGCAGATGGGCTTAGTCGTGGGCTCCTCTCCAAGGAGGGTGGGCGCTCAACGACAGTCTGTAGATAACACGGATGGGTGGCTTGCTCATAACAAATCTGAGGGTGGCCTTGGCAGCGGCCAAGACAAACAGATTCTGCAGGCGACGGAAGAGTTTGGTGGAGGCCTAGTTGCTCTAATGCAGAATTGGGGGGGGGGGGGGGGTGCTGCTCTGTGATTCCCAGAGGGGTCCCTGAGGAACTGGTCTGATTTCGTTTTTGTTTTGGGGTATGCTTAATGTAGACCTACTTTTACTTATTTATTGCTCCTGTGAGTCTACTTTGTTAATAGGTTACTGGGGCTGGTAGGTGGAGCCAGTTGCCTAAGTACAGTGAAGTCGTCAAAAAGATGACATGCTCAGTCTTCAAGCTGCTGGAAGAGGGGCACTACCCAGAGGTCAGGACTGGACTGGAGTTTCTCAAGGAACAACAATTAGCAGGTAAGTCTCTAATTCTGCTTCCTTATCATTCCTCCAGTTTAGTCCTCTACTTCTGGGTTGTGCACCTCTTCCTGCAGCTAGGAGACTGGGCATGTCAAAGTCGTGACATCACTGGATATAGCCTGCTGGTATCTCCCATCAGCCCCCAGTGTGTCCAGTCTCCTTGCAGCAGGAGGACATAGTGAGCCTAGCTTCTGGGCTCACTTGGGGGGAACAGATAAGGAGCATTTAGTGTGACAAATTCTATTCTGATTTTACTTTTGATTTTTACCATTAATTTACTTTTAATTTTACTTTTAATTCAGTTACCTTTGGTTAATTGGCAATCGGGGATTAGTTCCCTTTAGTTAGGAGCAAATTTCCTTATTTACAGTAATTTTAAATTTGAGCCTGGTTCTTTAAATTAGTAGCAGTTCTCGCCTTCCCTCCTTGTCAGTTATTTTCACTTGCTGCAGGCATTTGCCGGTACGGATCTCTCTCCCTTGACGGTACGGGAGAGAGCTCCGGGACCCGTATAGCCACACTGAAGCTGTGTGAGACGGAGCCTCTCCGTTGCTGCGGGATTTTAATTTTACTCTGTGGAACCGGCTGAGCGATCCTCGCCGCGGCTGCCAGGCGCATCAGCGTGGCTTGAGGATCGGATGAATTCAAGGTGGTAGGAGCAGGCGGTGTGGCTTTTGGCCCTGTAGGTAAGGCCTTCGGGCTCGGTCGGTCTGCCGAGGCCTCCTTTTTGCAGCTGCGGCTGTTCTTGGTGCCAAAATTCATTGGCGCCAAAATTCATTGGCGAAGGGGCAGCCATTTCCTCTCTAGGTATTTGGACCGCATGGCGAGAGTTGCAGTGAGCTGCCTGCGTGAGAGAAAACAGGCAGAATAGCTAAATTTTTGGGCCTAGTGTTTGTTTCTTTTGTTTGTAGGATTTTTTTTTTTTTTTGAGGCTCAGGGGGTTCCTCAGCATTAAGGGGGACTGTTGTCAATCCTCTTTATAGAATAAATAAGAATAAACTTAAAAACAGTAAAGCAGTTTTGGCATTGATCCCTGATACCACATGGTCTTTCCCTCCTAATCCTGTCTCTGAGGAGCATCTGTTAAGGCCCAGTATATTAGGCAAATTGCCAGCTTTTAAGTTCAAGGGCAGAGCCCTAACTTGTAGTTGGCAGGAGGGAAAGCCTAGAAGTGTGCTTTTATGTATTCTATAGTGAAAGTTGCCCAAAATTCACAGGGACAGGTTTAGGAAACCTTAGGATATAAAAAAAATAGACAGTTAAACTGTCAACCAGGAAGTGCCTGTGCTACGGTCTATAGCCACCAGAGGGCAGCTGGTACACTCATTGTAATTGAACTCTTCAACTCATCTTCAGAACAGAATCCACTAGTTGCCCTAGGTGATTTCAACCTTCCCTCACTACCAATAAATGAATCCAATCTTTTTCTTGAAACGATATCTGATTTAGACTTCCATCAAGTAATAAATACACCTACCCACACCAAGGGTGGCACTCTTGATCTTGTACTAATACCCAACACAATCTATAATCTGTTTTAAACCAGACTCATTAGAATGTTCTCAAATACCTTGGTCTGATCATCACATGATCAAACTAAATCTCAACTACAATACTAATTCCATCTAAAAACACACAGGAAATGACCAGACTATAAAATTTAAGAAATTTAATGAAATTGAGTTTCTAGATTCCACAATCCCTCACCTTACTCTATCCCCAACAAACCTGGATGAAGCCGTCAAAACCTGGCACACTACCATAAACAATGCAGCCAAAATAACTCAACTTAATAAAAAACAAACTCACTCAAAAACCAACCGTACACCATGGTTTAATAGCACATTAAAACAAATGAAAAGAGAACTTAGAAACCTTGAACGCAAATGGCGTAAAACTAAATCTACCATCGAAAAGGAAATATACTACAACCACCTTACACTTTATAAAGATGCTATCGATACCTCAAAGAAAAATTATTACGCTACAATCCTATCAAAATCATATAATAGACCAAGGGAACCTTTTTCAATTGTTAGCAACCTAACAAACACTTCCCAAAATACTAGCAAGGAAATCACTGACATCTCAGTACAAACTCTAGCCAATTATTACCAAAACAAAACAAAACACTCACCAATGACACTAGACCCTATCTACAAACCCCTCCACATGCTAAATGAATGGCCAGAATTTCACTCCATATCCAAAACATCATTAAAAAATATCATTCTCAACCTCAATACCACAACTTCTTACCTCGACCCCTGCCCAGTAACCTGGATAAAAAACACACTCCCAACTCTTCTACCCTTCATACTCTCCATGGTTAATCTATCACTACTCCAAGGATACCTCCCACCATCACTTAAACATGTACAAATCAGACCAATACTGAAGAATAACTCACTTGACAAAACTGCCCTGAAATCTTATCGACCTATATCAAGCATACCTTTCTTAGCTAAAGTCATAGAAAAAACCGTACAAATACAGACACAAGATTTCCTTGATTCATCCTACCCTCTTGACGACCAACAATATGGATTTCGTCCTAAGCATGGAGTGGAAACACTTTTGACTGTTCTGACCGATACACTCCTAAGAGGAATTGACAACCACAAAAAAGCTTTCATCCTCTTATTTATAGACATATCAGCCGCTTTTGATAGTGTTCACCATTCAATAATACTGAACAACTTAAGATACATAGGAATATACTCTACAGCGCATAAATGGTTCACGTCTTATCTGAGCAATAGAACCCAAAATGTCAGAATAGGCAATCAAACATCGGAATCATATAAATTTGAAACAGGTTTACCACAGGGCTCGGCGCTCTCAGCTCTGCTATTTAATATATATATAAAACCTGTTTGCGACATCTTTAAAAAATATGGTGTACTCTATCATCTATATGCAGATGATATTATGATGTACATCCCTTTCACAATTCCTAACATACCGTTGCAGCTACTATCAGATTGTGGGCATTTAGCCATAAAGTTATTTCATTAAAACAATCTTCAAATAAACCATTCAAAAACCGAAGTGCTAATTGTCACTAAAAATCAAGACTACACCCCACCTACACATATAACACTTCAAAACCAAGAAATTAAAATAAAAAATGAAGTGAGATACTTAGGGGTCATTATAGACAAACACCTCACATTAGATACCCATATCAGGAACACCACAAAGAAAATCTATTTCAAACTCAAAACACTGAAACAACTTAGACCGCTTGTATACATACATGATTTCATCAGTATAATCCAAGCCACCATAACCCCCCACTTTGACTTTGCTAATCTTATATTATTAGGTACATCAAAACATAACATTAAAAGACTACAAATTGCACAAAACTCAGCAGCGAGGATTATAACAAAAACACACTCTCATCAACATATAACACCAATACTAGCTTCACTTCACTGGCTACCAATTCAAAGCCGAATAACATACAAAACACTAATAACTGCATTTAAAACACTATTTGACATGGCACCAAGAACATTAAGTAACTTAATTACCAAAGAAAATCCAAAACCTACTCAAAGAAAGTCATCTGAATAAACTCAAAACCCCCAATGACTTCATAAAAACAAAAAAATCAACAAACAGAGCGTTCTCTCATGCAGCCCCAATAGCCTGGAATGCCCTCCCTGTTGAACTAAGAATGTCAACAGAGATTAATGATTTCCGTAAAAAACTGAAAACACACCTTTTCACAATTCACTACAATAGCATAGACCAACCCTTAAAAGGACTAGATAATGGATAATCACTAACTCTATGCTCAACATCCCACTATATCAGAAAAGATAATCCCCCCCCAATTGAATCAGAACTCAATACGGTTATACCTCACATAAAATGTATATGTATATATAATGTATAAAATGTTGCACCGTTATGTGCCAATTTGTTCAACATTTTCTGTTAAATTTACATTGTATATAGTTATGACGTTACATGTAAAACAAACTATGCTTTTGTTGACTGTTAATTGTGAACCGCAGCTGATCTCTGGAAGCTGCGGTATATAAGCGCTTGTTAAATAAATAAATAAAAAAATAGTGCCTTTCTATGACTGTGGGCATGCAGCCATTATCTGCAGGTCAGGAAAGAAATCACCACAGAGCCTCGGTGATGTGATGTAAGGTCTGAGAATCCAGTTTATATGACCAAGATTTAAAGCTCTTAATTTCTGTATCATTGGTTGGGCTCTGCTGCCCTAAAGGCCACCGAATGACACCGCTGCTCATGAATCACATATAGTATTCAGTGCCCCCATCCCTGGGATGTGAGTGGTACAATACAAAATCATATTACTCATCAGGTTCACACAGGCAACAGCCTCTCAGACCTCCATTTGCAAGGTGGTCGGTGTATTCCACTGCTTTCTCTGACTCCAGGAAGGCCTGGGGAGGTGCTTGTGTGTTTCATAGCAACACTTAGCAGGCCCTTCCCAGGAAATTCTCATCTATTACTAGAGCAGGGTTTCATTTCATTTCATTTCTCTGGTTGTGGTTAATGCACAGCGTCAGGGACTGTGTTCGAAAGCTTGGGTCCCACGGACTTCGGTGGGATTTCAAAAAGAAAAAGAAACTCGCTTTAGTGAGATAGCCTTGTTCATTTTTAGTTAACACTGTTGATTTTACTTTTGATTTTTACCTTTTGCGCCTGAATCCCAAGGACGGGACATTGTTTGCTTCCAGGGGTTCTACTTTCTATTTTGCTCTTCAGCTCTCTGGCAGATGCAGTAGGCTGGCATGGGGTGGGCAACGCCTCCTGCAATGCAGAATCTCCCAGGATAAGAGGGGGAAGGACAACTGGGTGCAGTGGGGGCTGGTAGCTTCTTGCAAAGCTATAGTAGCAGTTTGGGTAATTTTAGCGGATCTGCTTTGATTTTATTGGAGTTGGCGGAAACTTGGTTTTTGGCGTCCTATCCTCCTCTTTTAAAAAAAAAAAAAAAAAAAACACAAAGAAAAAAGGGCATAGCTATGTTGATTTACCAGAATCTCCTTCCGCTATCCATAGAAGGTCCTGTAAAGCGTTAGTCGGTTTATATGGCAGGATAATATTTTGGCTTAGCTGCTGTGATATAGCGCTTTGTTCCACTGTAAACATATTCAAGTCAAAAGGATTTATGGTGATAACTCTCTTGGACAGTTGTAACAGGTGCTTGAGTGAGCGCCATGGCCAGTCCACAGATGTGGAATGCTCTGCCATAAGCATTATGTCATGGGAAGAATTTTATAGTTGTGTGGTTTCTTAATGGAAAATGTTCCCGTTTAGTTTGACTTTGCCAAATTATACGATTTTACGGTAGATTTGTAATGTCTTAATTTTGGCTATATGTGGTTTAATTTTACATATGGAAAAGGCAGCTCAGCGGAGAGGGGTTGCAAAATAGAACTCTGGCCTTTGGAGCTATCTATGCTCCCATTCCATTTATCAGAGGTTCTCCAGTACGGAGAGTCTCTGCTAGTGTTCGGTGAATGCCTTAATGGGGGGCCAGAAGCAGCTAGGCTAGTTCTCTAGCAGCAATGGCAGTGGCTCAGACTCTAGTAGGCATACTTCATATGCTGGGCTTACAAGATGGCTTCCGCGCTGATCGGCATCAGCCAAGGTGACTGCCGGTTTAGACTGTGGATGTGGAGTCAGCCTGGAGGAGGGGCCTTGCGTTCTCTGGACAATGCCCTGCATACACTGAATCCCTTCAATTCGATCAGCTTCTGGCAGGACACAAGGCACTCTCGCATGCTTTTTTGCTTCGGTGGTCTAAAAGTGGAGTCTTTACCAGGTGGTATAATGGGAACTTGTCTGCAGTTTCTCGGCTTCTTCATTGCTGACTCAATTGCCACTGCGGAATGAGAGCTGTATTTCATATCACCAGGTGCTAGTTGATCTTAAAATATAAAGTCCATCTTTGTGCAGTCAGACGGAATGGGGCGTTACTCTAGCAGGAAGGCCGTGGATTAGTATGCCTGTGTTTGGGAGTTCCTTCTACTTCATATTGTTGGCACGGAAAGAGCGTCTCTTAACATATGCTGACGGCATTTTTGGTTTAGAGGTGTCTTTGTAAAAATAAATAAATAAAAAAATAATAAAAAGAGAGAAAATCAAGAAAGTATTCAGCTGTCCTGAATTTGCCTGTTCTTGATTGACATTTTGAGGCTAAGCAGGGGCAGGCCTGGGTACTACGTGGGTGGGTGCACACCTTGCACTACCAGGGGGTGCTGACTCACTGTATGGAACAGAGCCCTAGCAATCTTCTTTATCGCAAGATGGGAAAGTAGATGGTTCACTGAAGCGATCGTTGGGGGCAATGCTCTGGCCTTACAAGCTCCCATTTTTGGAGCCTGGGGAGGCGAGAGCATGCTTCAGATGGTCGCAGTGTTTACGGCAGTCTACTCTCCTGGAACAGGAAAGGATCAGATCAACAAAGAAGATCCAGCATCATACAGGCCGATATCAAGCATATCCTTCCTTGCTAAGATTATTGAGAAGGTAACCCAACTGCAATTGCAGGACCACCTAGATGAAAACAAAATCCTTGACCACCATCAATATGGTTTCAGACCACACCATGGAGTTGAAACCCTACTCATTGCACTCCTAGACAACCTCATTAAGGGTCTGGAAAACAAAAATAAGATGTTCTTACTCATATTCATTGATATATCAGCTGCTTTCGACACAGTACATCATCAAACACTCCTGCAAAGACTTGCATCCATAGGTATAGTAGGAACACAGTTAAAATGGTTCGAGTCATACCTCACAAATAGAATGCAACAGGTATGTTTCAATAACGAGCAGGCAAAGCCTTTCCCACAAACCCAAGGAATACCTCAAGGCTCAACTATTTCCTCCCTGCTATTCAACGTTTACATCCAGCCAATCTGTACGATATTCCAAAAGCATAACACCAGATACCACCTATACGCAGATGATATCATGATGTACACGCAACTTGATATAGATAATCCTAATTTCAATCAAATAGAAAAATGCCTAGGCGAAATGCAAAAATGGCACCAAGCTAACATGTCGATTAAACCACAAAAAAACTGATGTGATGTTCGTATCAAGTAAACAAGACTTCAAACCTCCTGCTTCAATCACCCTTAACAACAACACCTATCAATCTAAAAATGAGATTAAATATCTAGGAGTTCTCATTGATGCTAACCTAAAAATGGACAAACATCTCCGGCTGACCAACAGAGCAATTTTTCACAAGCTGAGAGTCCTCCAACCCCTACGCAACATAATCGAACAAACAGACTTCAGAACAGTAGCTCAAGCGCTCATCATCCCTCACTTTGACTACTGTAATGCCATCTTGCAAGGTCTACCAAAAAAAACCACAAACATCTTACAATTGGCACAAAATGTATCAGCCAGGATCATTTTGAATAAGAAACTGAGGGACCACATTACTCCAGTACTGATTGAGCTTCACTGGCTCCCAATCTCTGCACGAGCAGTATACAAAATACTGGTAACAACTTACAAAATCATTCACAGGATAGCCCCATCATTCCTCGATAACCTCATAACCACACAGCCCCCCAACAGATGCCGAAGGACTACTAACCTGAATACACTCTGCATTCCCAGCAGTATAAGAGATGTTAAAGAGGGAACGAGCAACCGGGCATACACGTACACTGCACCCATACTTTGGAACAAACTACCTTATGAGATACGACTAATCAACAATATACAGGACTTCAGAAAAAAGCTTAAAACCCATCTATTCCAAATACATTACGGTATCACCTACACAATTTCATCACCCTCTCCTTACACAAGTTGCCTAACCCCTGAAGCTTAGGAGGCAAAATAGATCAGATGTCAATGTTAATAAGAGTGCATATCTGCCAATGTATTATACAACTGTAATCTATGTTCTTGATTAACCTGTAATTTTATCTGGTTGCACAAACTGGGTGATAAAATTGTAAATTATTGTGATCAATCAAATGTATATTTATTTGTTGCTCAAACCTGGATGATCAAAATGTAATGTATATTTGTAATTTCTGTGTGATTGTGGTGTACCCCTCCCTCAAATCATAATGTATCTTTATTTCTGATTCTATACTTTACTCCCTTGGTCCGCTGCTGATCGCTGGAAGTGGCGGCTTACAAATGTAAACCAAATAAATAAATCAATCAGGGAGTTGAATCGACTAGAGCCTGATTTTGCTTTATGGGGCAAATGTGCATTATGGCTTAATTCAAGCGCTAGCTAATATTATTGGCTTCCTTGGGGTTCACCCAGAGGTCTCTCTGGTGGAGGAATGGGGCAGCTGATGGTTCGTCCAAATCAAGGGTCAGTAAGCTCTCAATTAAGTCTTTTTGTCTTGTCCTTTCCCCGTGGGCTTTCATAGGGCAACTAGTTGGCATATCGAGGCTTTCGGAGAAAGGCGCTCTTGGTAGCGCCCGGTTGGGCGAGACGGCCTACTAGGCTTTTCTCATTCGCCTACTCGACAAGCTTTTCCTAGAAGTTGTCGGTAGCAGACGTTTTGCTGCGGTTAGGTCTGTGACGAATGTCTCAGGTGGATCGGTGCCCGCCTACGGTTTGGCCTTTGTATGGGCGGGGCTCAAGTAGAAGGGTTATTCTGCGGCAGTCTTCGCAGCCTTGTTGAGAGCAAGGAGGCAGGCTGCTTCTGCTACGTAGGTCCATGCTTAGCGCTTTTTGGAAGGCTGCTGTTCACGGCGGCAAGTCCGGGCGACAAAGGTGTCTGTATCCTTGGTCTGAGTTCTCTGCAGGACAGTGTCTGAAGGAACTAGCAGCCAGTTCCTTAGAGGATCCAGCGGGCGACTGTTTCCGGCTGTAGAGGTCTGTGAAGGGAATAGCGCTAGGTGTTCGGATCAATGTGTAGCGTTTCCTTTAAGTTGGGATCCGACTGCGCTCCTCAAGGAGAGTTCGGGTGCTGCCGGGGAATCCCGATTGGGCCTTAGAGGCGTTAGCTAAAGAGTCCTTTGATTCTTTACTCCAGGCGTCGGTAAAGGATTTGCTGTTATAGACAGTGGCTTTGATAGCTCATTGTTCGGTGCGACGAGTTTCGGAGTTTCAGGCGTTGTCATGTAATGAGCCGTTCCTTATCGTTCCTCCAGTGCAGTCCTCTACGTCTGGGTTGTCAATCTCCTCCTGCAGCTTGGAGACTGGTATGTCAAAATTGATGACATCACTGGATATAGCCTGCTGTACTCCTCCTTCCATCCCAGTGTTACCAGTCTCCACGCAGCAGGAGGACTTGACGAGCCTTGTAGCAGGGCTCTCTGGAAGAATGAATAAGGAGCTGTGGGTATAGTGTAGCTAGGGTTAGCATTCTCATTCACATCATTATTACCAGTATTATTAGTGGGGTACTTTCTCTTTAAGAAAAAAAAAAAAAAAAAAAAAGCAGCACCTCTGCTCAAGCCGGCTATTTTGCTCCTTGCCTTGCAATAAGCAGTTTTTAGGGGGTTCGGACTCAGGACTTTCAAGTTCCCCCCCCCCCCCTTGGAGCATGGAGGCTTCTCCCCCAGGACTGTCGGGGGAGCGCCTTGTTGGACCTCGGCGGCATTTTCCTGTTCGCGGCATTGCCGCGGCTCCCCTATCACTTCTGCAGCCTTTGGGGGAACTTCGGGCCGCTGCGGTAAGTTCTCTGCAGATCCGCCTTTCTCCGTGCAGCTGCGGAGAGAGCCGGTCAGCCCTTTATCGGCTTCAGCCGGTTTGACTGCGGGGGAAGGTCTTCCGTTCAGGGAGGCTCCACACGGGGTGTTTGGTGCCTTTTTCTTGCCGGCGCGGCTTCTCCCGGCGGCCATTTTCTGAGCCGCGGGAGAGACCGCGTGTGGGAGAACTGCCGGCCGTGCAGCTGCGGGTAGCAGGGTAGTCAGCTGGGGGCCCATTTTCCTTTGTTTTTTTCTTGCTTTCCTTTTTGTTTTTTATTTTGTAGTGGTTTAATTTTGATTTTAGGGGTCTCCTTCATCGTTGTCTCCTCTTCCTTCAGTTTCCCGCTAGAAGGGGGGGGGGGGGCAGCTGGCTGGCAGAACTTTTTTCTCCTGGTGCTGGTGTTCTGTTAAAAATAATCATAATACTAATATATTTATGAGGTACATAGCAGAGGTCCCTCTTCCAGTAAGCGGTTGGGAAAAAAAAAAAAAAAAAGACCAGAAGAAGAATCAGGCAGTTGGGCTCTGCGGCCTTGGAGAGTTGACCTTATGGCAGCCAGACCCCAGTGTCTAGTGCAGGGGTCTCAAACTACAGTCCTGGAGGGCCGCAAACCAGTCAGGTTTTCAGGGTATCCCTCATGAATATGCATGAGATATATTTGCATACAATGGGGACAGTGCATTCAAATATATCTCATGCATATTCATTAGGAATACCCTGAAAACCTGACTGGTATGTGGCCCTCCAGGACTGGAGTTTGAGACCCCTGGTCTAGTGTGTGGCACCAGAAGAGGGACGGTGGCGGATACTGGCGTTTGTAGGGGTTGTGCAATGCTGTCATCCGCCGTGGAGGAGCAGATGTATCTGCAGGAGTCCACTGAGACGCAGGAAGCGCCTGTGGATGGCCGGGCTGTGTCCCCACGCTCTGTGTCACAGGGGGCCCCGGTGGAGGAGTTGCCAGGGCCTTCTGGAATCTCCCTACCCGTACCGGCGCCAGCCCTCGGTGACTTTAGTCCGGAGTTTGTGTTGCTCATGCATCAGGCTTTTTGCCTAAAGAGACAGGGGGCAGCTGTGGGCCCTGCGTCGCTAGCGTCGCCTCTTCTGCAGCTGGAGGCCGCAGAAGATTTGGGTGAGGGTCCTTGGGTGCCTAAGCGGGCGAAAACCAGGGACCCTGCACTGCCTGAGGCATCTTGGCCGGAGGTTTCCGTCCCGGACTGGGATCCGGAAGAGGGTACCCAAGATCTCGAAGAAGGGGAGCTTCCTGAACCTGAAGATCAAGCTACGATAGTTAGGGTCTTTCGTAGAGAGGAGTTGGCGGCCTTGATCGCGGAAACATTGCAGAACAGCCATTACATCGGGGGTGAGAGCAGGAGCTCCCCCTTCCTCCTCCTTCAGCCACCAATCAGCAGCCATGAAGAACGGCATAAAATCTGCCGTTGCAGAGGTGCGCCCGTGCCTGAGCGTTGGTCCGTGGCGTCTGTTGCTGGAAATTACATCGCTAGCTTTGGCTGGACTATCCATGCTTACTTATTGTGGTAATGTTCAGTGTATATCTCTTTATCTTGCCTTTATGCCTGTCTCTATCCTTTAATCTGTCCTATCATATAAATGGCGTTCTTTTCCTATTTTCCTTGAATGATATAGTATTTTGTAAACCGCTCTAATGCCTTTTGGCCTGAGCGGTATATCAAATCTCAATAAACATAAACATAAACATGTTACATCTCGCGCCGCAGGTAGCGGTGGAGGAGGAGCTGGAGGACCCGGTTATTCAGGCAGTCCGACAGACTCAGGTGGTTTTTCCTGTACATAAAGTGGTGGATAAAATGATTCAAGACGAGTGGGACAAGCCGGAAGCCGGCCTGAGGGGCTTGCGGACCTTGAAGAGATTATATCCCATTGCCGATAAGGATAAGGAGCGGTTCCGGTCTCCGCGAGTGGATGCGGTAGTTTCGGCGGTTACAAAGAAAACCACCATTCCGGTGGAAGGCAGTGCGGCCTTGAAGGATACTCAGGACCGTAAGGTGGACAGTTTACTCAAGCAGGTGTTTGAGGCGGATTCCATGTCGCTGCAGGCGTCCATCTGTGGGGCCTGGGTAGCCAGAGCTGCTCTCCGTTGGGCTCAGCGGTTACGTCAGTCTCCTCATTTAGATCTCGAGGAGCTGAAAGAATTGGATCGCCTGGAGTCAGGGACAGCTTACTTGGCTGATGTTCATTACGATTTGATCAGGGCACTGGCTAATAGTACCGCGTCCGCAGTAGCTGCCCGGCGTTTACTGTGGTTGAGGAATTGGGCGGCTGATGGCCCGTCGAAGTCCCGTCTTAGCAAGCTTCCCTTTCGGGGAGGTTTGCTCTTTGGTGACGACTTGGAAAAGTTGGTGAAGGATCTCAGAGTCCAAGGCGGGTCGTCTTCCGGAGGATAGACCAAAGCAGGCCAAGTCTGGCCAGGGCTTTCGTGGTCAGTTTCGAGATTGCCGGAGATTTCGTTCCCCTCGTTTCGGAAGTTTCCAGAGGGGAAGGTTTCCGTCCAGGGGCCAGAGTTTTCGCGGGTTTCGCGGAGCGAACAGAGGTTTCGCTTCCGTCCATACGACCGCTGCCCGTAAGTCTCAATGAAATGAGGCGGGTCCCGGCGGTGGACACTCCCATCGGCGGTCGCCTTCGGGAGTTTCTTCCCGCTTGGACCCACATCATGTCCGACCAGTGGGTACTCGAGATTGTGCAGCACGGCTGTGCCCTGGAATTTTCGAAACCCGTACTGGATTCGTTTGTCCTGTCGCCATGCAGAGGTCCACAGAAAACGGCAGCGCTTCGCGAGACCCTGGAGCGTTTTGCTTCAACTGGGGGCCGTGGTAGACATGCCCAAGTCCGAGTACGGTTCTGGTCGGTACTCGATTTATTTCGTCGTGCCAAAGAAAGGCGGCACTTGGCGTCCTATTCTAGATCTGAAGGCCGTGAACCGTTGCTTGCGCATCCCGCATTTTCAGATGGAGACTCTCCGGTCGGTCATTGTGGCGGTGCGTCAAGGAGAGTTCTTGACGCGTCTGGACCTTACGGAGGCGTATTTGCACGTTCCCATCCGTCTCGAACATCAGAAGTTTCTGCGGTTCGCCTTTCCTTGGGGGCATTATCAGTTCCAGGCGTTGCCTTTCGGGTTGGCCACTGCGCCGCGGCCCTTCACCAAGATTATGGTGGTGGTGGCGGCGGCGGCGGCATTGCGCAAGGAAGGCATTCTCGTTCACCCGTATCTCGACGATTGGTTGATCAGGGCCAAGTCCGAGGAAGAGAGTCTTCGGGTTACCGACCGGGTAGTGACCTTTTTTCAGAGCCTCGGTTGGGTGGTCAATCCGGCAAAAAGTCAGTTAAAACCAACCCAGGTCCTCGAATACCTCGGGGTTCGCTTCAACACCAAGAGAGGGCAGGTGTTTCTGCCACACAAACGGGCCGAGGGGTTGCGACACTTAGTTCGGTTTCGGTCGGTGGCTGCGCCGTCAGCGTGGGATTATCTTCGAGTCCTAGGCACGATGACGGCCACGTTGGAGGCGGTGCCCTGGGCCAAGGTCCATATGCGGCCTCTGCAACGAGCTCTGCTTCGTCGGTGGTCACATCAGTCCGATTCCCTGAGCAAGCGGCTCCTTTGTCCGCTTGCAGCCCGGCGCTCCCTTCGGTGGTGGTTGCTCAGGTCGTCGCTAGCAGCGGGCATGCCACTGGAGCAGCCGGTATGGGTGCCGTTGTTGACGGATGCCAGTCTAGCGGGCTGGGGGGCTCATTGCGAAGGTCAGTTTGCGCAGAGGCTTTGGTCTCCGCTGGAAGTATCTTGGTCGATAAACCGTCTGGAGCTGAGAGCGGTGTTCCTGGCACTGCGGACGTTCGAAGTCCTACTCCGCGGCAAGCCCGTACGGGTGCTCTCCGACAACTCAGCGACCGTGGCATACATCAACCGACAGGGCAGCATGGGAAGTGCCGCCCTGGAGGAGGAGGTGGACGAGTTGTTCACTTGGGTCGAACCTCGCTTACCGGCGATCTCGGCAGCGCACTTAGCCGGAAAGGACAATGTCACCGCGGACTTTCTCAGCAGGGTGCACGTGGATGCAGGGGAATGGGAGCTGCATCCCGACGTCTTCGTGCAAATAGTCGAGCGTTGGGGTCCACCGGTGATGGATCTCATGGCAACCTTTCGGTCGGCAAAAGTCGACCGGTTCTTCAGCAGGAGGCGCGAGCGCATGTCCGAAGGCATAGACGCGTTGTTGTGCCCGTGGCCGCCGGGCCTTCTGTATGTCTTTCCCCCGTGGGCGTTGATCAGCAGTGTGGTACAAAAGATTGGTGCGCACCAGGGGACGGTCCTGTTGGTGGCGCCCGACTGGCCGAGACGGCCTTGGTATGCGGATCTGGTGCGCCTGTTGGAAGGCGTACCCTGGAGGCTACCGCAGCGGGCGGATCTGTTACAACAGGGACCACTGTTCATGCCGCAGGTGGATCGATTCTCGCTTACGGTATGGCCCTTGAGAGGGCTAAACTGAGAAAGAGAGGCTATACGTCAGCGGTTGTGGCAACCTTGCTTAGGGCACGGAAGCATTCGACATCGTTGGCGTATGTCCGCGTATGGCGTATCTTTGAAGATTGGTGTTCTTGTCGTCGGGTCCGAGCTCTCACGGTGTCCATTCCGGTGGTATTGGAGTTTTTGCAGGATGGTTTTGATAAGGGTCTGGCCGCCAGTTCCTTGCGCGTCCAGTTGGCGGCTCTGGCCTGCTATCGGGGGAAGGTCAATGGGGTGCCTTTAGGGACGCATCCGGATGTGGTTCGTTTCTTGAAGGCGGTCACTAGGTTGCAGCCAGCTCGTAGGGTGTACATTCCGCCGTGGGACCTCAATCTCGTCCTCGCGGCTTTGGTTAAGTCGCCCTTTGAGCCTTTGCGCCAGGCATCCCTTAAGGATTTGACGTTGAAGACGGTGTTTCTCGTGGCCATTTGTTCGGCTAGGAGGATTTCCGAGTTACAGGCGTTATCGTGCTGGGAGCCCTTCTTGTCTTTTTCGCGGGAGAAAGTGATTCTCCGCCCAATGCCGTCCTTTTTACCGAAGGTGGTTTCCCCTTTTCATTTGAATCAAGCGGTTTGTTTGCCCATTCTGGGCACGCTGGAGAGCGGCGGTTCGGACCGCAATCTTCATCTTTTGGATGTTCGGAGGGTCTTACGTCAATATTTACGGATTACTGAGTCCTTCCGTAAGTCGGATCGGTTGTTTGTACTGTTCGGCGGAGCGTGCAAAGGGGAGGCAGCGGCGACGGCTTCCATCTACTGAAGAGGGCTTTAAACTAGATTCGTTGGGGATGGGTGGTGAAAGCCCCCAGGTAAGTGAAAGCCCCCAGGTAGGTGATACCCATTTCCATAAAGGTATTTAATGTAACAGGGGTAACATATGGAAAGCAGTATGTATTAATGCCCGTAGCATGGGAAATAAGATCCCTGAAGTTGAAGCTTTGGTGGGAGTGGCTGACTTGGATTTAGTGGCAGTTACAGAAACATGGTTCACAGAAAACCATGACTGGGATGTAGCTATACCTGGCTATACTTTATTCAGAAAGGACAGGGTGGGAAGAAGGGGAGGAGGAGTGGCACTATATGTAAAAACTACTATTAAAGCTTTGGAATTACAGAGCTTAAAAGGGAGAGAGGAGGCATTGTGGGTTAAACTAGAAAGAGGGAAAGAGAAATCTATTTGCATTGGTGTGATATACAGACCTCCCTCACAAGAGGAAGAGGTGTACCGAGTTAATTGAAGACATACGCAGCATTGCTAGGAAAGGGGAAGTGCTACTGATAGGAGATTTCAATATGCCAGATGTTGATTGGCACATTCCTGCTGCAGTATCTTCTAGAAGTAAGGAGATCCTGGATTCTCTACAGGGAGAATTATTCAGGCAATTGGTAACAGACCCCACACGTGAAGGGGCCATACTGGACTTGGTGCTTACCAATGGTGAAAGTGTTTCTGATGTTGTAGTGGGAGATCATTTTGCATCCAGTGATCACCAGAGGTGTGGTTCAGTATTAGGACTAGGGCTGTTAGAATCCATTCCAAGGTGAGGATCTTAGACTTTAGGAAGACTAACTTTGCGAAGATGGGCCAATACCTCAGGGAGTCGTTAGTGGGATGGGAACAGCTGGGGAATGTAGAAAAACAGTGGGAAAAACTGAAAGGGGGTATCTTAAGGGCAACCAACCTTTTTGTTAAAATGGTAAATAAAGGCAAAAGGAAAAGGAGACCGCTATGGTTTTCGAAGGAAGTAGCTGAAAAAGTGAAGAGAAAGAGGGAGGCTTTCATGAAATACAAGAGATCACAGAGAGGAAGACAGGCATCTGTATTTGGAAAAACTTAGAGAAGCTAGCAAAGTAGTTAAGAAGGCAAAGATTCAAAAGGAGGAGGAAATAGCCAATGCAATAAAATGGGGGGGGATAAGACATTTTTCAGATATATTAGTGAGAAGAGGAAGGGCAAAAGTGGTATTGTCAGACTCAAGGGTGCAGGGGGGGAATATGTAGAAGCTGATAAGGATAAAGCGGAATTGCTTAACAAATATTTTTGTTCTGTGTTCACAGATGAAGAACCAGGAGCAGGACCTCAGAAAACACCCACAAATAAGAACAGAAGCGAGGGACATCTTGAACAATTTTCAGAAGACTGTGTTCGTGAGAAACTAGCTCAACTTAAAGTAGACAAAGTGATGGGACCGGATGGGATACACCCTAGAATACTGAGGAACTTGGACGTTCTAGCAACTCCACTGACTGACCTTTTCAATGCCTCGTTGGAGTCGGGAGTGGTACCAAAGGACTGGAGAGAGGCTCATGTGGTGCCTTTACACAAAAGCGGAAGTAAGGATGTGGTTGAAAACTACAGGCCGGTTAGTTTAACTTCGGTGGTGAGTAAATTATTGGAAACGCTGCTGAAAGAGAAAATAGTGAGGTTTCTGGAGTCCGGCGGATTACAGGATCCGAGGCAGCATGGATTCACCAGAGGCAGGTCTTGTCAGACAAATCTGATTGATTTCTTTGACTGGGTGACCAGGGAGTTGGACCGAGGGAGAGCTCTAGATGTGGTTTATTTAGATTTCAGTAAAGCCTTTGTCACTGTTCCTCACAGGCGACTTATAAACAAACTGAGCTCCCTAGGGATGGACCCTAAAGTTACTGCTTGGGTTAGAATTTGGTTGGGTAGGAGGCGACAAAGAGTACAAGTAAATGGAGCTCACTCTGAGGAGAAGGATGTCACCAGTGGTGTGCCCCAGGGATCTGTCCTTGGTCCGATTCTTTTTAACATCTTTGTTAGTGATATAGAGGAAGGGCTGTCGGGTAAGGTTTGCCTCTTTGCAGATGATACCAAAATCTGCAATAGAGTAGACACCCAGGAAGGTGTAGATAACATGAGGTGGGATCTAGCTGAGCTTGAAGAATGGTCTAGAATTTGGCAGCTGGGATTTAATGTTAAAAAATGTAAGGTCATGCATTTGGGCTGCAGCAATCCAAGAGAGCAATACAGTATAGGAGGTGAAATACTTTTGTCCACCAAAGAAGAGCGGGACCTAGGCGTGGTTGTGTCTAATGATCTTAAAGTAGCTAAACAGGTAGAAAAGGCGACGGCAAAAGCTAGAAGGATGCTTGGGTGCATACGGAGAGGAATGGCTAGTAGAAAAAGTGATAATGCCTCTGTATAAGTCTTTGGTGCGACCTCATTTGGAGTATGGTGTGCAATTCTGGAGATCGCACCTTCAAAAGGATGTGAACAGGTTGGAGTCGGTGCAGAGGGTTGCTACTAAAATGATTAATGGGCTTCATTATAAAGCATATGAGGACAGACTTAAGGATCTTAATATGTACACCTTAGAGGAAAGGCGGGATAGAGGTTATTGAGATGTTTAAATACCTCCGTGGCATAAATGCTCAGGGAGAGAGCCTCTTTCAATTGAAAGCAAGTTCTGCTACGAGGGGACATGGGGATGAGGGTGAAGGGAGATAGATTCAGGAGTGATATGCGGAAATATTTCTTTACAGAAAGAGTAGTGGATCCGTGGAATAGTCTCCCAGTGGAGGTGATAGAGACGAGGGCAGTAACTGAATTAAAAAAAGCATGGGACCAACACAGAGGATCTCTAAAGGTAAAAAGTGGGCTCTTGTAGTTATGGAAGGACAGACTAGATAGGCCATGTGGTCTTTTTCTGTCATCATGTTTCTGTGTTATGTGAAAGTTCAGCATAGTTTTTAAGTAGAGTCTCTCAAGGTCGTTAGCTAAGTAATAGGCCCTGGTATGTCTGAGCTACTGAATCTGTGGTAACTCTTTCTGAGGGCTTTCAGTAATATAGTATTAAGTACCCTCACAGTGTACACAGCCCTGTACAGACGAGCTTCCTTTCAGTTAGTAGCTAGCGATCCCTTATACAGACTACGATGTAGTTGTTCCCATATTACCCTTAGGTCTGTTTCCCATCTACTTTGAAGTATTGTTTTACTGCCTTTTGTTTCCATCATTTTTATAAAGCTTCAGTACTGCCCCTTTCACTTGCCCTGTCTGGAATAAAATCTCTATTTGTGTAGGGTCTTTTCCTAGTCCTGGTAGGATCCAGTGCTGCACATAGACTGTTTGGTTGTAGAAATGTGTGGGGTTTTTTTTTTTTTTTCCCCCTCTAAGGAATATTCTTTTGGCTAGTCCTCTAAACCTTTCTCACTTCCCTTCTCTCTAATATTTGCCCAATCTTTTTTTTTAAGTCTGCCCTTCGCCTATTTTCCAAAGCTGGGGTATTCCGGACTTCCCACCGGGTCTGGATTACCTCTAATTGGGGTCATCCGGAAGATTCCTCCCTTCCCTAGCCTTTTTATCCCTCCATTTAAACCAGATCTGTGGTGTTGGTGCATCCATGGTAATTCTCTTTACCTTTTTGGGACCCATAAGGCTTCCCCCAGTGGGTGTACCCCCAGGGCGATTTTCTCCTTTTGAACCCATTCTTGTGGTCTTATGTTGTCCCCACTCAATTGTGGCTCTTAGATGGGTGGCCTCTTGGTACCTAATTAAATCTGGAGTTGCCATTCTCCACTCTTTCCTCCCCCCCCCTGTTCCTTAGAATGAGAATCTTCCAAGCCACTCTATATAAATTTCATTAACCACCTTTATAGTCATGCTAGGAAGTTTTGGGGTATTTTTATAGGCAGCGCTATAAATAGTTACAGTAGTCTTGGTAATATTTAATTGCTGCTGTTCTACCCATCCACGACAACTCCTTTCCCCCCATTCCTCTAATTCCCTCAGGATGTATTTTTCCAATGGCAAGTAGTTTGCCCAAAAAAGGTCATTAAAGGCTTGGCGTTAAGCATACACCCAGGTATTTAGTACTCTGCTTAGACCACTGGAAGGGGAAATATTTTTTTTTAATTCTAGAGCATAGATCTAATGGGAGAGAGACGTTCAATATTGCTGATTTCGTAGACCTCGCCGTATTCCCTTAACTCATCTACTAACGCCCTCGGTGATTCCATAGGAGAGGTAAGCATAAATAAGTCATCTGCAAATAAGGAGACTTTAGTCTCCTTTTGGCCCCATGTTATGCCACGTACCTCGATGATTTCGTACCCATTGGGTAAGGGGTTCCATAGATAGGGTTGTCCCCCCCTCCCTGTCTCCATTGCTTGCTGTTTGTTCTTTCATGTACCTCTGGCCATTGTAAAAGACTCTGCATATTCCCCATTTATGCGTAATTGGGCCTGGGGTTGATTATATAATAGTTGAATCCAGTTCAAGTAGTTCCCCTCTATCCCCATTTTCCTCCTGGAAAAAAAAGGGCCAGGATACAATGTCGAAAGCCTTTTCAGCATCTCTCACTAGTTAGTTGTTCTCCCCTTTCCCTTCATCTCCACATCACATTCAACACTTTCCTTATATTGTCTTCCATGTATAAATCCTGATTGGTTTTCACGGGCTAGCTTAGGCATATGTGGCAGTATCCTATTTGCCAAACCTTTTGTAAAATATTTTGAAGTCTGAACCTAGCAGTGAGATGGGTCTGTATGATTTGCATAAATTATGATCTTTGCCTACTTTTGGCAAAACAGTGACTCCTGCTGTCCTCATTGATTTGGGAAGTAACGTTCCCTCTTTAAATGTGTTACAATAGCTGAACACTTAGCACAGCTTTTTAATACTAAATACTTCATAAAATTTATTTGTGAAGCATCTAATCCTGGGGCTTTGTGTAAAGGGAGGTTCTTTATGACCTCAGCTACTTCCTGTACTGATATGGGTTGGGATAATTGATCTGCTTCTATTTTGGATATTGTGCGTAAGTTAATCTTCTGTAAATATTTGTTTATCACAAAAATTTGTTCTGGTGTGTATAACTCTTTATAAAATTCAACAAACCTAGCTTGAATTTCCTCTGTTTTCCTTAGTCCTGTTCCTGTTGTTGTTAAGTGCCGTCGAGTCGGAGTCGACTCATGGCGAACCTCTGGATAGCTGTCCTAAATTGTGTTCGGTCTTCAGTCAGGCGGCTCATTGTTGACAGACTGGTACCCGTAGCTGCTGTTATTGTATCGATCCATCTCATTGCTGGCCTTCCTCTTTTGCGTTGACCTTCTATCTTGCCAAGCATAATGTCTTTCTCTAATGATCTCTCTCTTCGCATGATGTGTCCAAAGTATGAAAGTCGAAGTCATCTGAGCTTCTAAAGAAAGCTTAGGTTTGATCTCCTCTAGTACCGACTGGTTTGTTCTTCGGGCAGTCCATGGTATACACAGTATTTGCCGCCAGCACCATAATTCAAAGGCATCAATTTTCTTCCTGTATCTTTTTCACTGTCCAGCTTTCAAATCCATATGATGTTATTGAAAATACCATGGCTTGAACAAGTCGAATCTTTGTATGGAGAGAGACATCTCTGCTCTTGAGAATCTTATCTAGGTCTTTCATAGCCATTCTGCCAAGAGCAATGCGTCATCTGATTTCTTGACTGCTTGTTGCTGCTTTATTGATAGTTGATCCAAGTAGGTTAAAGTTGTTCACAATTTCAATTTCTTCTCCTTCAACGATGAACCTGTTGATTATGCCAGTTGTCATGATCTTTGTCTTTACATTAAGGTGCAGGCCCATTTTGAGACTGTTCTTTGATTGTGAGAAGCAAATGTTTCAGATCATCTTCACTTTCAGCCAGTAATGTGGTGGTATCAGCATAGCGAAGGTTGTTGATGAGTCTTCCACCAATCTTCACACCTCTGTTGTCTTCATACAATCCTTCTTCTCTGATTTGTTCTGCATATAAATTAAACAGGTAGGGGGAAAGTATGCAGCCTTGTCTTACACCTTTGCTTATTTTAAACCATTCTGTTAATCCTTGTTCCGTTCGAACTGTTGCTTCTTGATCAATGTACAGATTGCGCAAGAGAACGATCAGGTGTTCTGGTATACCCATGCTTCTTAGTGTGGCCCAGAGTTTCTCATGGTTTACACAGTCAAAAGCCTTGCTATAGTCGATAAAGCACAAATAGATATCCTTTTGGTATTCTTTAGTCTTTTCAAGGATCCATCTCACATCCGCAATGATGTCTCTCGTTCCTCGCCCTTTCTTGAAACCTGCTTGCACTTCAGGTAGTTCTTGTTCCAGGTATGGTTGTAGTCTCTTTTGAATAATCTTCAGTAGAATCTTGCTGGCATGTGGGATCAGAGCGATTGTGCGATAATTTCCACAGTCAGTTGGATCACCTTTCTTTAGTATTGGTATAAACACAGATCTTTTCCAGTCAGTTGGCCATGATGTTGTCTTCCATATTTCTTGGCAGAGCCTTGTGAGTACGGTAACAGCTGCATCTGATTGCTGCAATACTTCTATGGGAATGCTATCAATGCCTGGTGCTTTGTTCTTTGATGAGGCTTTCAATGCTGCTTCAACTTCTTCTTTCATCACCAATGATTCCCGATCATAAGGTACAGGTTGAAACGGCTGTTGGTCCACTTGATCTTTATCATATAAAAACTCTGTATATTCCTTCCACCTTTTCTTGATCTTCTCAGCATCATTCAACATAGAACCTTGAGCATCTTGTAACATTCCAATTCGAGGCTGGAACTTTTTCTTTAACTCTCGTAGCTTTAGGAAAGCCTATCTTGTTCTTCCTCTAATAGTTTCGGCTTCTATTTCCTTGCATGTGTCATTGTAGTACTTTTCCTTGTCCTGTCTTGCTGCACGTTGGAAATCTCTGAGTTCTGCGATTGTCTGTCTTTCTTTCTCCTCTGGCTTTAGCTTCTCGGCGTTTCTGGGCAATTTTCAGAGTTTCTTCCGTCATCCATTTTGGCCGTTTTTGCTTTTTCACCTTTTGTAGAGACTTCTCGCTTTCTTCCAACACAACCTTCTTGATGTCATTCCATAACTCTTCCGGAGCTCTGTCATTTGTATCTAAAGCAGCAAATCGATTTTGCAGGCAGTCTTTAAATTCCAGTGGTATATTCTCAAGGTCATATTTTGCTGCATTCATGAGTGGTTTGCTCTTTTTCAACTTTAGCTTGAGTTTGCATACTAGTAGTTGATGATCTGTACCACAGTCAGCTCCAGGTTTTGTCGTTGTTGATGTTACAGAGCTTTTCCATCGTTGACTTCCACATATGTAGTCAATTTGATTTTTATACAATCCATTGGGTGAAGTCCATGTGTACAGTCGCCGCTTGTGTTGCTGGAAGAAGGTGTTTGAGATGAATAGATCATTGGTCTTGCAGAATTCTATCAGTCTTTCTCCAGCTTCATTTCTGTTGCCAAGTCCATATTTTCCAACTACTTTGCCGCCTTCTTTGTTGCCAACTTTTGCGTTCCAGTCACCCATGACTATCAGGATATCCTGTTTGCATGTTCTGTCAATTTCAGCTTGTACTTGTTCATAGAACTCTTCAATTTCATTCTCTTCTGCAGCTGTTGTTGGGGCATATACTTGAATTATAGTTGTGTTGATGGGCAATACTCGTAGACGAATAGAGATTAAGCGTTCGCTGACTGCATTGTATTTCATTACAGTTCTTGCAAGTTGTTTCTTATAAATGCAACACTATTTCTTCTTTGTCTTTCATTTCCAGCATAGTAGACCATGTGATCATCTGATGCAAAGTGCCCCATGCCAGTCCATTTCAGTTCGCTGACACCCAACAGATCAAGTTGTACACGTTCCATTTCATTCTTGACCACCTCCAACTTCCCTTGGTTCATGCTTCGTATGTTCCATGTTCCAATGTGTAAGACATCTTTACAGCTTCTGACTCTCATTTCATGCACAGCTACATCAGCAGTCAGACTTCCCGAGGGCTTTGATCCAACCACATCATAAATGCTGGCTTTACTCTGAAAAGTCTTCAGCTCTTCCCCAGTAGCTAGTTGAGTGCCTTCTGACCTGGGGGTCTCATCTTCCAGCACCATAGCACAATTTGTTATGTCGTAACTATCCATTGGGTTTTCATGGCAAGATACAGAAGTAGATTGCCGGGCCTTTCTTCCGCGCAGTTTAAGTTTGGTGGTGTTGCCGTTGTCACAAAAATGTGATCCTCCGCCGTCAACACTGTCCCATTCTGCTGCTGCCCAGATGGGTGGTTTGTCTTGGTCTGGCACCTCAGCTGAGACCTGTCCATCTTGGGAGACCCTGCCAGTAGTTAAACTACCGATAGTTTAGCTCTCAGCATCACTGATGCACGCAAGCCCTCACAGCACGACAAACTGCAAACCAAGTCCTGTTCCTATTCATTATAAAGTTTCTAATCTGGTGTTTTAAGTTTATAGGCCAGCAATCTGCTAGGTTAGTTGCCAAGTTCAAAGTAATTTTTCTCTCATTCTGTCCTGGGCAAATTTTGATTTCTGCCAATTCTAGATCATTCAGTTCTTGTCTAGTACCTAGCAGTTGCTGAAATTTTTCGTTCCTTTAGGAGCCCTTGTTTTTGTAGGGCTTCCCATTCACCAATTGGATTATATAAGTTTGTTTTCTTGTCGTCCTTTTAAAATTCTTTTCCATGTGTGCCTATCGCTATTAATTTGCCCCTTAACCACCGCTTTAAGGCAGTCCTATATTGTTCCCATCTTGCATTGCCCATAACCATTGTGTGTGAAATCTGTTCTAACATGGTCAGTCCTGCCTCTTGCAATATCTCTGAGCAAATTTGTTCCACTAGCACTTTGCAGTCTTGGTTCTCTACTTTCTCTGGGATTCCTCTTGTCTGGCTCTGTTCTGTAGGGCCTCCAGTTTAGTCCATAGCTCTTCTGCCCCCTCTAAAGCATCAGGTTTTGTATTCTCCCTTATGCCCCTCCATTTTGGTTTTTACTTCATCCAGGCATTGTCCCACTTCATGTACATCAGCTCAGAGTTCTTTTATCCATGTTTGTACCTCAATTTTAAATGCAGCTAAGTCTTGCCTTACAGCTCCAAACTAGTCTGTCAGCTCTCTCTTCAGTGCTCCAATCTCTCCCCCTTGGTCGCTGTCTTTGTTTTTTGGGGAGGTCAGTTTTCTGTTTGTGGAGCTGCTGGGCGCCATCTTGGCTTTTGCTGCAGTGATGTTTGCTGCTGCTTAGGAGGCATACACTTTTAAATCTGTCGGGCCTTTCTTTCTTTTGTGTCATTCCGTGGCGTTTATGGTGGTTTCTTTCCTCCTTGTTCATGTGCTGTGTGGGTTTTTTTTGTTTGTTTTTTTTCGGCGGGAATGTGTCTTTCTGGAGTTTTTCAAACTTGCCCGAGGAGCTCCTCTACTGAGCTGCCACCATGGTCAGTGATGTCACTTACGGAAAGTCGTATTTAAATTATAAAACTTCCACATTGGCACTTAAACCTCTCCCAAAGAGTGTGTGTGTGTGTGTGTGTGTCAAAGGGGCAAGCTGAAAAGTTATCCACCCCTGATTTTCTCCTCCTGCCTGGCAAGAACCCCAGTTCTTTGATCTGCCTCTTGCCAGGTCTGCCATCTCAATCCCTAGTGTCTAGGTGATTGGATCAAAATGATACCCACTCACCCCCTAGTGGTAGCCTCATGATAGCACCACTAGGGTCAAGCTCCTGAGACTACTGCTAGTATTCATTGGGTGCCATTCAAAACTGCTGCCTGATGGAGAAGGAGAGACTGGGAGTCCCTTCTGCCCTGTACTGCAAGAGACCAGGTTAGTGGAGGCATCTACAAGGAGGAATCCTTGTGGATATGTCTTGCTTGTAGAAGGGATGGATGGGAGGAGTGGGGGAGAGGCTTGCCTGTGAGATTGGAGGATTGGGGATCTTAGTTTTTGGGTGGCATAGGAAGGCGAAGGGGTTCTTGCCTATTGAGAGCAGTGATTATTAAAAAGCTGCAGGTGTGCACATTTGGGGAGAGGGCCCCCCCCCCCCAATCTGCAGGTTGTGTAGTTTTTTTATAAATCGTTGCTCCTTGTGAACCTGCCAGCAAATACTATTGTATTTGTCAGTGTCCTGCTAGATATTTTGCAAATAGCTCCATTTGGCAGGGCTTTTTGTATAATCCCTGGCAACTTGGAGTTGTAACTTCCCGGCTTAGGGCATGTGATATTTTACATAGAAATGTAAAGATGTACATGATATTGCATTTTTGGTGTAGATCCGGTAGCATTTAGCTAACGTTTGTGTAGAGTTCCTTCTATATTCATATCCTTTCAGAATTGGACATAAATTTAGGTGAGGTCTTGCCAACAGCTCAGGTGTCTCTCTTGCAACTGTTCTGCTATCTTATCACTGGCCATATCACAATAAGTCCTTCTCTTGGTTGGTGCATATGAGTATCTTGCTCCATCGCATTCTTTGCATACCTGCACCCCAAATGCATGATTTTCTATTGCATTTTTATTGCTATGCATTTGACTATTTTTGAGCTGCCTTACATCTGTCTGTCTCTTTAAGGACCTTCACTTTCTTTTAAATGTTAGGGTCATCTCCATAAGGCAGGCTTTTTTTTTTCCTTGTAATTTTTATTAAAATTAAATGACTCTTACAAAAAGGTACTGAAAGAAACCAGCCCCAGTACAGACTCCTGAGGCACTCCACTAATTGCAAATCTTTCCTCAGAGTAAATACCATATATGACAATTCTTGGTTGGTCACTCCTGTTTCTAATATAGTAACATAGTAAATGACGGCAGATAAAGACCAGTATGGTCCATCTAGTCTGCCCAGCAAGATGGCCGAAGTAAGATGGCAGGAGTAGGTGCCACTCTGTGCAGGCCACCCCTCCCCATGTCTTTGTTTAAGGGTGAACCCACCGCTCCATGCAGGACACCCCTATTTGTTGAGAAGTTAGATGGTTCAGTTTATTTTGATTTTATTCCTCTTCGTCTCTCCGGGCCAGTCCAGGAATCGTAGGGTAGTCCAACCTCCTCCAGCAGCTGAGGACTGTATTTCAAAGTCTTGCTGACAACCTATCTGGCTCCCTCTGGTGTCAGAGACTCAGTCTTACAGTCCTCGGCAGCTGGATAGGACATGGCTGACAGGCTCCGGAGTGAAGAAGAAGAATAAGTGGCTAAAGTGTTGGGTTTTCTGGCGGGGTGGCCCTAGCAGGGCTGCAGGAGTCGGAACAGAGGGGCATTGACTAAAGTTTAAAAAAAAAAAAAAGACAAACAAACTGGTACTTGGCGCTGGAGGCAGCGCCTGCCTCAGATCAGCTCAGACAGTCATACCCGGTGGCAAAGGGAGAGGATCTGGGAGCCTCAAATTGCAGCCCTCTGCCCTCATTGCCTTATATTATTCACCCGCGAGCAGCGGTTGTGGAGGCAGTCCGTGCATCACAAATTTCTACTCAAGGTAGGCAGTGGAAGTCTTAGTTTGCTGTCGCGGTTTGGGGCCAGCAGTGCACAAACGCTGCGGTTGATTTCTCTCTCTTCAGGCGCATGCTGAACAGCGGCTTGTGCACAGTGTGGGAGTCGGCGGGGGCTGTCGGGTCCCGGCATCTGTAGGATCTGCTTTCGCACGGGCAGCTGTGTAGACGGCTCTTCGGGGGTGCAATGGAATTTAAACTGGTGTCGGGTGATGGCTCTGAGGGGATTCCTGACACGGAGGAGAAGGCGGGAACGGTGGCCATTTTGACTAGGGCTGCAGTTGCTCCCGCGCTTTCAGGCAAGCCTGCCAAACGTAAAGTTAAGTCCAAGAGGCCTTCCCCGGAGGTAGTCTCAGTGCAGGGTTCCTCTCCCGATTTGCAGGGTGACTTGGCATCGGTCTTTTCAGCAGATTTTATCCTCTCCTTATACAAGGCTTATGTTTTGAAGCTAGAGCTGAGCCTGGACAAGTTTGCTTCTCCAAGCATGGTGAGTGTACCTAAGGGGGGAAGCCTTATTGCAGGGTCCGAGTGAGGGTCCCTCTGCTAAGATTATGAGAACAGACGTGGGCCCCGACGCTTTCGGAGAGCAGAGCAATGTGCCTCAGGAAACTGAGGAGGGAGACGTTCTCTCCGAAGGGGCCTTGGATCCCTGGGCACTCAGGGACTTAGAGGAAGGTGAACTAGTACCGGGTGAGGACCCTAATGTGTTTAGGGTTTTTCTCAAGGAAGAGCTCGGAGCTCCTATTGCACAGTACCTAGGGCAGGGGTCTGCAACCTTTAAGACATAAAGAGCCACTTGGACCCGTTTCCGAAGGGAAAAAAAAAACTGGGAGCCGCAAAACCATTGCGACATTTTAAAACAAATCTAACACTGCATATATTGTTTCTTACCTTAATGCTATATACGACCCCCTACTTTTCCTGTTAAAATATAGGTGTTTGGCCTATACTCGCCGTATAAGACTACCCCTCTTCCTTCGCACACCAAAAAAAATACGCCAGAAAATATCACAACAACAAGTAACAATATTTGATTTCAAAATTATGATTATTTTGTAGTCAAATCACTAATATGAAATAAAATTATTTTTTCTACCTTTGTTGTCTGACCAATTTTATTCTTTGATCATGCTGGTCCCGATCTGAGGCTTCTGCTTTCCTGTCTTCTCTTAGCTCTCTTTCTGTGGTCTATGGTCCATCTGCCATTTCTTATCTCTTCTTTCGTTTTCTTCACTTCTTTCCATCAGCCTATTTCCAGTCCCAGTAACCCTCCCCAATATCAGCCCCTTTCCAGTCCTCACTCCCAGTACCTTCCAATGTCAACTTGCATTCCCATGATTGCCACTGGTGTCCATTTCCTTCCAGTCCCCCTCCTTCCCCACTGACCAGTCCCTTCTAGTACAAATACCATGGCAGCTCCTGTCAGATCCTGTTCCATTCTCCCATCCCCTCATATCAGCCCATTTGTAGCCTTAGCCCCCAGTTATCTTCCAGGGCCAGCAGCTCTATCCTCCCCTCCCCACAATCAGCCCATGCCCAGTCAAAGCCCCCCAATCAGCTCGCTTCCAGTGCTAATCCCCCCTCAACCCCATTACCAGTGCTAGCCTCCCCTAATCAGCCCAATACCAGTCCTACCCCCATCAGCTCATTACCAGTCCTAGCCTCCCCTAATCAGCTCATTTCCAGTGCTAGTCCTCTCAACCCCATTACCAGTGCTCCATCCCTCCATGTCAGCCCGCCTCCCTCCATCCCTCCATGTCAGCCCCCCTCCCTCCATGTCAGCCCCCCTCCCTCCATCCATATCAGCTCCCTCCCTCCATGTCAGCCCCCCTCCATCCCTCCATGTCAGCCCCCTCCATCCCTCCATGTCAGCCCCCTCCATCCCTCCATGTCAGCCCCCCCTCCCTCCATCCATATCAGCTCCCTCCATCCCTCCATGTCAGCCCCCCTCCCTCCATCCATATCAGCTCCCTCCATCCATGTCAGCCCCTCCATCCCTCCCTTCTTCTGCAGCCGCGGCTCCCTGCCTCTTAGGGAACCGCGGCTGTGCTTTTAAAATCATCTCGGAGCCCTTCCTGTCTTGACGGGCTCCGTGCAGCATTGTCCCGCCTCCAAAACATCCTTTAGATGCGTGACAATGCTGAACGGAGCCCGTCAAGACAGGAAGGGCTCCGAGATGATTTTAAAAGCACAGCCGCGGTTCCCTAAGAGGCAGGGAGCCGCGGCTGCAGAAGAAGGGAGGGAGCTGACATGGAGGGAGCCCATAAATACATCTTTACAACACTATTGCCTGTCACCGGGCGGGCAGTGTGCTCCGGAGCCACGGCAAAGGTGAGAGAGCCGCATGCGGCTCCGGAGCCGCGGGTTGCCGACCCCTGACCTAGGGGCTCTAAACATTGCTTTACCAGTGGTACAGGAGGAACCGTTAGAGGATCTCTTACTCCAAGGCTTTAAGCCAGAGCAGCGTTGTTTCCCGATTCATAGGGTTATTAGGCATATGATAGATTCAGAATGGGAGTGTCCAGAGGCTTCTCTGAGGGGTGGCCGGGCTATTAGGCGGCTTTACCCGGTCCCTCAGGAAGACAAGGACTTACTGTGTATGCCCAAAGTCGATGCGCTGGTGGCAGCAGTAACAAAGAAGACTACCATTCCAGTGGAAGGCGGTACTGCCCTGAAAGATCTGCAAGACTGTAAGTTGGAGGCGCTGCTTAAGCAAGCGTTCGATTCGAGTGCACTGTTGCTCCAGGCCTCCATTTGTGGAGCTTATGTCTCTCAAGCGTCTATTCGGTGGCTGCAGGGTGACTTAGTTGCCGACAAGGAGGCTGTCACGTGCTCGGAAGGAGCAAGGCTAAAATCGGCAGCGGTGTATTTAGTTGCTTTTTATGACTTGGTTAGGATTTTGGCAAAGTCCATGGCATCTGTGATTGCGGCGAGGAGGTTCCTCTGGCTGTGCAATTGGGCAGCAGACGTGTCCTCTAAGGCGTGACTCAGTAAGCTCCCATTCAAGGGTAAGCTGCTCTTTGGGGAGGCCCTCAAAGATAGTTAAGGATTTGGGGGATTCCAAGGGGGGTCGCCTCCCGGAGGATCACCAGAGGGCAAGGGGTTCTCGGTTTGCGCCTTATCTGAGAGGCCACTTTGTGGTGCGGGGGCAGTCCTTTTGAGGAGCATGGGGGTTCGGCAGGGGATATTTTAGTTCCCAGCAGAATGCCCTCAAGAAGCCCCAATGAAGGGCGGCCAGCTCAGGCGGAGGTCCCTGTGGGGGGACGGTTGCAGAAGTTTCTCTCCGTCTGGACCGACATTACGACGGACCAATGGGTTCTGGAAATCATCCGCGAGGGCTATGTGCTAGAATTTGCTCAACCTCTAGCGGAGGCTTTTCTAAGGTCTCCTTAAGGATCCCTAGGGAAGAAGGCAGTAAACGATACGCTGCAATGCTTGCTTCAGCTACAGGCTGTGGTACCTGTTCCCAAAGACTAATACGGCTTAAGTCGATACTCGATTTATTTCGTAGTCCCCAAGAAGGAGGGGTCTTTTCGCCCCATTCTGGATCTCAAGCACATAAACCGATGTTTGCGGGTACCACATTTCCGTATGGAAACCCTAAGGTCCATTATTCAGGCGGTGAAGCCCGGGGAATTTCTGTCCACCTTAAATTTGACGGAGATGTATCTACACATCCTGATCAGGCCAGAGCATCAGAAATTCCTAAGGTTTGCCGTGCCCATGGGTCACTTCCAGTTCAGAGCGTTGCCGTTTGGTCTGGCTACGGCCCTGCGTACGTTCACCAAGGTGATGGTGGTGGTGGTGGCGGCGGCAGCCTTGCGAAAGGAGGGGATTCAGGTACATCCCTACCTGGACGATTGGTTGATACGGGTAGGGTCTCAGTTGGAGTCAGTCACGGCGACCAACTGGGTGGTTCAGTTTTTGTAACAGCTCAGTTGGGTAATAAACCAGTCCAAGAGTCAGCTGACTCCTATTAGGTCACTCAAAACAAATCCCGAATCAGAGATAACAGGAAATACCCCACCAAAAATCTCCCCAAAAGACTCCTTAGTGAAACAATATAATAACTTTTTGTCGGGCCGCAGTGAGGGAGGTTCAGATAAGGTTCAAAAACCCCACCAGACAACTGCGGACCATTTTAATCACCCCAATAGTTCTTCAGTGAACGTCAGGAGAGCACTTGATACAGGGACTGTGTTCGTCCCGAAACGTGCACGTTGTGATCTTGACTTGTGCTGTGATCTTCATTTCATACAGTGAACTGCGTTTCTTCTCTACATCAATTTAAGCTAAGTTTAAGCTATTTTTAAGTAATTCACTGACGTTCACTGAAGAACTATTGGGGTGATTAAAATGGTCCGCAGTTGTCTGGTGGGGTTTTTGAACCTTATCTGAACCTCCCTCACTGCGGCCCGACAAAAAGTTATTACATTGTTTCACTAAGGAGTCTTTTGGGGAGATTTTTGGTGGGGTGACTCCTATTAGGTGGCTGACTTATCTTGGTGCTTTGTTCGATACCGAACACGGTTCGGTTTTCCTTCCTGACAACAGGATACAGAAGCTTTGGAAACAAGTGAAGGCCTTTTTGCGCCTGCGGGCTCCCACAGCATGGAGATACCTGCAGCTGCTGGGAACCATGGTGGTGGCCTTAGATTTTGTGCCGTGGGCCAGAGTTCATATGCGCCCACTTCAGCAAGTGCTGCTGTCCAGGTGGTCCCCGCAGCATCACTCCCTGACCCAGAGACTGGACTGCCCAGAGGACGTGAGGGTCAGTCTACAATGGTGGTTGGATCCCCGTCGGGTTCACGCGGGAGTTTCACTTTTAGAGCCGGAGTGGATGTTAGTAACTACGGACGCCAGTCTGTCGGGCTGGGGGCGCGTTGTTTGTCGCACGTGACGCAGGGGATCTGGTCCAAGGAAGAGAGTGGTTGGTCGATCAATAACCTAGAAATGAGAGTGGTCAGCTTGGCGCTTCAGGAGTTCGTCAGTCTGGTTCGAGGGAGAGCGGTTTGTGTTTTCTCTGACAATGCGGTGACTGTCTCTTTTATCAACAGACAAGGAGACACGGGCTGTGTGGCCCTGTTGGAAGAGAGTCAGAGTTTGATGCATTGGGCGGAAACCCATCTTCTGGCCATCTCGGCGGTGCATGTGGCCAGAAGGGACAACGTTCAAGCTGATTATCTCAGTCAAAATGTCCTAGATCCCGGAGAGTGGGAACTAAACGCAGCGGTTTTTCACGACATCATGCTTCATTGGAGGCAGCTGGTCATGGACCTCATGGCTACCCTCTAACACAAAAGCGGCTCATTTTTACAGCAGGTACAGAATGTCAGAAGTACTCGACGGTCTGGTTCAGCCATGGCCGAGAGCTGCTGTATGTGTTCCCTCCGTGGCCTTTGATTGGCTGGGTAATACAGAGAATTGCGGGACACGAGGGGGATGTGATTCTCATTGCTCCGGATTGGCCCAGACGGCCGTGGTATGCAGATCTGGTCAAGCTGCTTGTCGGTCAACTGTGGAGGCTCCCCAGTCGAGTCAATCTATTAAATCGGGGTCCAGTGTTGATGCCACAGGTGGATTGGTTCTTGCTTACGGCTTGGCTGAGAGGGAGTGGCTCCGACGCCGGGGGTACTCGCCGGCAGTAATTGCGACCTTGTTGAAGTCTAGGAAGCGGTCCATTTCGTTAGCATATATCCGCATCTGGCGTATTTTTGAGGGTTGGTGTGGAGAACGTAAGGTTAGTCTGTTTTCCACATCTTTACCAGTTATTTTGGCTTTCCTGCAAAGGGGGCTAGAAAAAGGATTGGCACTCAGCATGCTAAAGGTGCAGTTGGCTGCTTTGGCGTGTTTATAGAAGGAAAGTGTTTGGGAAGCGGCTTGTCAGCTCACCCAGATGTTCAATGTTTTCTTAGAGCTACTAAGCTTATTCGTCGTCCTCTGAGATCGGTGGCCCCAGCGTTGGATTCAAATTTAGTGTTAGATGCTTTAACGCAACCGCCCTTTGAGCAGGCGTCAGCGGTGAGTTTGAGAGAGCTTTCTTGGAAGATAGCCTTGCTCGTCACCTTGTGTTCGACTAGGAGAGTCTTGGATCTTCAGGCACTCTTGTGTCGGGCCCCTTATCTTCAGTTTACGAAGGAAAAGGTAGTGCTTCGAAAGGTTCCGTCGTTTCTACATAAGGTGGTGTCCAGTTTTCATATGAATCAGTCCGTTTCGCTTCCAACTTTTCCGCATGGTGAGGGCGGTGATGTGAGTCAGGCTCTCCAAAAGTTGGATCTAGGTAGAGTGCTGCGCAGAAACCTTTGTAGGACCAAGAATTTTAGAAAGTCAGACAGGTTATTCATGATTTTTGGGGGGTCTCGGAAGGGGGAGGCTGCTTCAAAAGCGTCTATTGCCCGGTGGGTAGAGCGAGCGATCAGTGCATCCTATGAGGCAAAGGGCAAATTGCCTCCACAAGGGTTCAGGGCTCATTCCACTAGAGCACAGGCCACTTCTTGGGCGGAGTTCGCCTTGGTGCCTCCGGTGGATATATGTCGGGCACGACCTGGTCGTCTCTGCATACCTTTACTAGGCACTATCATTTGGATGTGCAGGCACGGGGAGATGCGATTGTTGGGGCTTCGGCCTTATTAGGGGGGCTCGCAGGTCCCTCCCATCTTTAGGAACTGCTTTGGTACTTCCCTATGGTTCCTGGACTGGCCCAGAGAGATGAAGAGGAAGAAGAAATTAGGCCTTACCTGCTAATTGTCTTTCCTTGAGTTCTCTCCTGGCCAGTCCAGGTCCCACCCACTGGATCTGCGAGTTTCTTCGTTTACAAGAAGTCCTGAGTTTCAGTTGAAGGGTCTTCGATGATCTAGGGGTCCAGAGAGGGGAGATTGGTGGTAGGTGGTTCCTTTCAGAGTGGCTGCAGTCGGAGTTCCTCTCCACAGATCGGGGGGAAGGATACTAGCTGCTACAAAAAAAAAAAAAAAAGGGGAGAACAAGATTATAATAAGTGGCTATGAAAATCCAACACTGCATACAGGGGGCAAGAAGAAGCCCATAGGCGGCTGTAAGTGTTTTATTGTTTTTGTTGGTTATTTCGGGTAATCTTAGTTCGAAGCTGCTTGGACAGTAGGGGACTGAGTCTGACACCAGAGGGAGCCGGATAGGCTGTCAGCAAGACTTTGAAACACAGTCCTCAGCTGCTGGAGGAGGTTGACCACCCTATGGTTCCTGAACTGGCACGGAGAGAACTCAAGGAAAGACAATTAGCAGGTAAGGCCTAATTTTCTCCTTCTGTTATAACTAGATCCGTGTTGTCTGTCCCATGCCATTTTGAATTCTGTCACTGTATTTGCCTCCACCACCTCCATCGGGAGGGCATTCCAAGCATCCACCACCCTCTCAGTGAAAAAGTATTTCCTGACATTGCCTTTCAATTTTCCACCTTGCAGCTTCATGTTATGCCCTCTCGTTTTACAGCTGCCCGTCTTTGGAAGAGGTTTGTTTGTTCATTATTTCTCTAAGTATTTGAAGGTCTGAATCATATCTCCCCTATCCCTCCTCTCCTCCAAAGTGTACATATTTAGGTCAAGTCTCCTTCTCATAAGGCTTCTGACGCAGGCTCCAAATCATTTTGGTCACCTTCCTCTGAACAGTTTCCATTCTTTTTACATCCTTTGCAAGATACAGTCTCCAAAACTGAACACAGTATTCCAAGTGAGGCCTCACCAGTGATTTATACAGTGGCATTAGAACCTCTTCCTTTCTGCTGGTAATTCCTCTTCGTATGCAGCCCAACATCCTCCTGGCTTTTGCCACGGCCTTGTCGCACTGTTTTGCCACCTTAAGATCTACAGAAATAATCACACCAAGGTCTTACTCCTGATCCGTGCACACCAACCTCTCGCCCCCTATCGCATACATTTCCCTTGGGTTTCTGCTACCCAAATGCATGACTCTGCACTTCTTTGCATTAAATCTTAATTGCCAAACATTAGACCATTCTTCCAGCTTTTGTAGATCTTTTCTCATGTTAAGCACTCCCTCGGGGGAGTCCACTCTGTTGCAAATTTTCGTGTCATCTGCAAAAAGACAGACTTTTCCATGCAGTCTTTCAGCTGTATTCCACGCTTTAAGAAAAGTGGAAAGAAGTCCAAAAAACTGCCAGCATGGTTTAAAGTTGAGATCAGAGAGGCTGTTGTTGCCAAAAAAGCATCTTTCAGGAAATGGAAAAAAGAGCCAAACGACGAAACCTGGAAACAGCACAAGCACTGGCAAGTCAAATGCAAGGCATTGATAAGGCAGGCAAAGGAAGAATTTGAGAAGAAGCTTGCTGCAGAAGCAAAAACGCGAAGTAAAGACCTTTTCAAGTACATTCGTAGCAAAAAAACCTGTGAGAGAGTCAGTTGGTCCATTAGATGATAGAGGGGTTAAAGGAGCACTAAGGCGACAAGGCAATAGCGGAGAGACTGAACGAATTCTTTGCTTCAGTCTTTACTGAGGAAGATGTAGGGATGTTACCCATGACTGAAGTGGTATTTAAAGGTGCAGAAGAATTGAAGGAAATATCGATACATCGAGAAGATGTATTACAACTATTAGATAAGCTGAAGAGTAGCAAATCACCTGGGCCGGATGGTGTACATCCAAGGGTATTGAAAGAACTGAAATATGAGATTGCAGACCTGCTATTAGTAATCTGTGAACTATCATTAAAATCATCTCTAATACCTGAAGATTGGAGGATCGCCAATGTAACACCAATTTTTAAAAAGGGTTCCAGGGGTGATCCGGGAAACTACAGACCGGTGAGCCTGACGTCAATACCGGGAAAAATGATAGAAACCATCATAAAGAATAAAATTACTCAGCATGTAGATAGTCATAAACTAATGAGAGACAGCCAACATGGCTTTAAACAAGGAAGATCTTGTCTTACTAATCTGTTATGTTTTTTTGAAGGAGTGAATAATCAGGTGGACAAAGGTGAGTCGGTTGATATTGTGTATCTGGACTTTCAGAAAGCCTTTGACAAGGTCCCTCATGAGAGACTTTTGGCAAAACTAAAGAGTCATGGGATAGGAGGCAGTGTACTATTGTGGATCAGGAACTGGTTAAAAGATAGAAAGCAGAGGGTAGGGCTAAATGGCCAATTTTCCCAATGGAGAAAGGTGAATAGTGGTGTACCCCAGGGATCTGTGCTGGGTCCGCTGCTTTTTGACATATTCATAAATGACCTGGAAAGTGGAATAACGAGAGGTTATCAAATTTGCAGATGACACAAAACTATTTAAAGTTGTTAAAACCCAAGAGGATTGTGGAAAATTGCAAGAGGATCTTGATAAATTGGAAGACTGGGCATCAAAATGGCAGATGAAATTTAATGTGGACAAGTGCAAGGTTATGCACCTAGGGAAGAACAACCCAAACTATGGTTACATGATGCAAGGTTCCACATTAGGAACCACCACCCAGGAAAAAGATTTAGGCGTCATTGTGGATACCATGTTAAAACCCTCGGCCCAGTGTGCAGCGGCGGCCAAGAGAGCAAATAGAATGCTAGGTATGATAAGGAAAGGAATGGAAAATAAAACAAAGGATATTATAATGCCTCTATATCGTTCCATGGTGAGACCGCACCTTGAATATTGTGTGCAATTCTGGTCGCCATATCTTAAAAAGGATATAGAGTTATTAGGAAAGGTTCAGAGAAGAGCCACCAAAATGGTAAAGGGGATGGAAGGATACTCCTATGAAGAAAGGCTAAAAAGGTTAGGGCTCTTTAACCTGGAAAAGAGACGGCTGAGGGGAGATATGATAGAAGTCTATAAATTAATGAGCGGAGTGGAACGGGTAAACGTAGATCGATTGTTTACCTTATCAGAATATAGAAAGACTAGGGGACATGCAATGAAGCTACAGGGTAAACTATTTAAGACTAATAAAAGAAAATATTTTTTCACTCAACGTGTAATCAAACTCTGGAATTTGTTACCGGAGGATGTAGTAAAGGCTGTTAGTGTAGCTGGATTTAAAAAGGGTTTGGACAAGTTCCTGGAGGAAAGGTCCATAAACCATTATTAAGAAGGGACCCAGGATATCAATGCTTGAACCAATACAAGCATTGTGGAACCTGTGTCCCTTGGGGAAACTGCTAGGTACATATGACCTAGATTGGCCACTGTTGGAAACAGAATACTGGGCTTGATGGACCTTGGTCTGACCCAGTATGGCATATCTTATGTTCTTATGTAATATCACTCACAAATACATTGAACAGTGCCGGGCCCAGGACCGAACCCTGGGGCACCCCGCTAATCACCTTCCTTTCCTCCGAGTGAGCTCCATTTACCATCACCTTCTGTCGTCTATCAGTCAACCAATTTCTGATCCAGTTTACCACCTTGGGACCCGTCCCCAAACTACTGAGTTTATTGATAAGCCTCCTATGAGGGACAGTATCAAAGGCTTTGCTGAAATCCAGGTAGATGACATCCATCGCATGCCCCTGATCTAGTTCTCTGGTCACCCAGTCAAAGAACTCAATCAGATTTGTTTGGCAAGATCGTCCTTCGGTAAAACCATGTAGCCTCGGATCTTGCAACCTGTTGGTTTTGAGAAAGTTCACTATTTGCTCCTTCAGTAGCGCCTCCATTACTTTTCCTGCCACCGAGGTAAGGCTCACGGGCCTGTAGTTTGATTCTTCTTCCCTGTCACCACTTTTCTGTAGAGGTACATCAGCCATTCTCCAGTCCTGAGGAATTTCTCCTGTTTCCAAGGAACTGTTGAAAACATCCTTTAATGGCCCTGCAAGAACCTCCCTGAGCTCTTTCAGTATCCTGGAATGTATCCCATCTGGTCCCATGGCCTTGTCCACTTTCAGTTTCGCAAGTTGTTCTATCTACTTCATTCCCATTTTTATATTTGGGAGTCACAGTTGGTCCTTCTCCAGGATTTTCTTTAGTAAAAACAGAGCAGAAGTATTTGTTTAGCAATTCTGCTTTTTCAATGTCCCTTTCCACGAGTCCGTTCCCAGCACTTCTGAGTCCTGCAATTCCACCTCTGATCGTCTTCCTTTCCCGAATATACCTGAAGAAAGTTTTGTCGCCACATTTAACATCTTTAACCATCTTTTCCTTTGCCTTTGATTTTGCTATCCTTATTTCTCTTTTTGTCTCCTTTTGAGTTTGATCCTGTATTCATTTCTGTGTTCCTCTGTTTGCAAGCTTGTGTGTCTTGCCTTTATTTGAGCAGCCACTTCTTTGGAAAAGCAAATAGGTTTCCTTCTTCTTTTGTTTTTATTTACTTTTCTTACATATTTATCTGTTGCCCCTTTTATTGCCACCTTTTAGTTTAGCCCACTGCAATTCCACTTCCCTTACCAACTCCCACCCTGCCAATTCCTCCTTCAGGCACTTGGCCATTTTACGGACGTCAACTTTTTTGAAGTCTAGGACTTTGAGCTTGCTGTGATTGGACTCTGCCTTGACTTTTAACTAAAACCACACCGTGTGGTGATTGCTGCTGCTCACATGGGCATTCACCATGCTATCTCCATGGAGTACTAAATCCTGCATTGAACTTTCCTTTGTCGGTTCCATTACCATTTGTTTAAGCAATGCATCTTGGACGACATCCACAATATTTTTACCTCTTTCCAGATTTGCAGAAGGAGTAATCCAATCCACATCGGGTAGATTAAAGTCACCCAATATGATCGCTTCTCCCTTTGTGGCTATTTTGACAATGTCTATAATCTATTCGTTATCTAACTCTTTGATTTGAGTTGGAGGTCTGTAGATTACCGTAGTATGGATGACAGTGCCATCTCCTCTTTCCAACACAACCCAGAGCGCTGCTTCTTTTCCCCATGCCCCCTGCATTTCAGTAGCTTTAATATTGCTTTTGACATACAAGGCTACTCCTCTTCTTCCGTTTTCTGTCTCTTCTGAATAGATTATAGCCAGCTATGGCTATATCCCAATCATGCGATTCATTAAACCATGTTTCTGTAATGGCCACATTGTCCAAGTCCATTTCCACCATTAGGGCTTCCAGGTCTGGAACTTTATTGGATAAGCTTTGAGCATTTGTGCTCATTGCTTTCCAGCATTTAACTGGCTTGCGTGTGTTTTGCACTGATTTTGTTCTGTCCACTTCTTCCCACTTGGTTTTTGATGTGTGGTTTAAAAGTGTCTGTTTCTGATGTTCTGCTTTTTGCAGGGAGTGACGTCCAGAACTTGACCTTCCCTATCCGTCACCCCCTTTTTCTAGTTTAAATGCGTATCCACATACTACCTGAATTTTTTCTCTTGGACTACATCTCTGTCGCAGGGAGAAGAATCCTATCAGCACAGTATAGTCTCTTGTTGGTCCATCTGTTTCCGCAGTTGCCTATAAATCTGAATCCTTCCTCTTTGCACCAGGTTTGGAGCCATGCATTAAAGCTGTTTATGCGATTTAGCCTTTCTGCCCCCTTAACAAGAACAGGTAGAACTTTTGAGAATGCTACAGTGTTAACAGTGGGCTTTAGCTTTTCCCCCCAGAGTTTGAAAGTCCCTTTGACCTGTAGTGGCACTGTTTCTAGCCAGGTCATTTGTACCCAAGTGGATGATAACATCAATTTTGGAGTACTCACTTTCAGCGCTAAGTATATAATATAATATATAATCTATTTTGTAGAAACCCCCTTCATATTGCCCCTTTTGTAGAAACCCCCTTCTATCTGACCTCATCCAACCACTTGCACCTAACAGACCAAGAAGATCTGCAGAGTCCAACATGCTAGTAATTCCAAAAGAAGCAACTAAATGCACCAAAACAACAGCTAACAGAGCCTTCCAACTCTGTGCCCCAAGTCTATGGAATACCTTACCAGCACATATCAGAGCAATCCCCATCTTGAGCCAATTTAGAAAGGCCTTTAAACATTTCCTCTTCACCAAATATCTCACTAACATCTCCGATCCTCAGTTCCACTCGAATAACGAGCACCTCAACAATAATAGTAGTCAACTAGACAAGCCCTCGCAACAGGCATCCCCTACAATGTAAACACCAAACATTATCCTTTCTCAGTACACCTCATATGTATATAGTGTACCCTTTTTCCAAGTTGCATTTCCTGTTTAATGTAATGACCAGACAAGTTTAAGTTGTCAGATATTTCTGTTCCATGTGAACCGCGCTGATTGCAAATAGTGCGGTATATAAGAAATATAAATAAATATTTCTAAATTTCAGTAAGACAAATGAGAATTAACCTGAAAGTGATAGTACTTAAACTTATGGTGAAGATGCATATTTTCTTATGACTGCATAATGAAATATTAACTCTTATGTTTTTTATTGCAGGTGAATTTCTTGTAGCTGTTAATAAAGGATGTCATACTGTTAGAGTACTGCTGAAGGGTAAAACTTTGGGAACAGAAGTTAAAATATTGCACACCATTCTATATATATTCCATAACAGACTGTGCTTCCATAAAACACATTTGGCACTTAAACAGGTAAGGAAGAATACAAGGTGTGCTTAACTGAATGAATGAATGAAATTTTGTATTCTATTTGAATATGTTTAGAGAGATGCAATTTAATAGTCTCACATTTTTTAATAGATCAAGCAGTGTTTGAGGCGTTTAACTAGAATGAATTTGGAGGATTCCATTGAAGATTTATTAGAACTATGTCCACAGTAAGTAACACAGAGCAATAGATTTTAGATGAGAGAGAATATAAAAGGACTGTTTGTTACACACTCTATAAGGATAATTTTTGAGAACATGTAGATGGACATAAGTATGTGTGCTGACAAGAGCATGCATACTTCAGTGTGAACAACATGTAAGCATTTCTAGGGGTGGCATTTGGGCAGAGCTGCAAGGTACATGAATTCTGCAAAGTGTACACTAATTACATCTGCTTTGGAACAGGCATACCTTTTTGTGTGGGAGCATTGGTGCATTACTGGGCATTTTTCTAGGAGCGTGTTTGAAAAATGTGCCTATTTTATAAAAAGCAACACACACATGGATTTATTTTTTAAAATACATTGTTATAAAATTTACATCTGCATAAGGTTTCAGGAGAATGTGTATGGTACTTGTGACTTCTTTGTTTTGCTATCATGTTAGGAAACCTGAATCACAGGGAGGAGGTCCGTTCTTAGTCCCTAGCCAACCTTTTCTGGAACTGGTATCTCTGAAGATTTTGGGAAGTTGCAAGCTGCTTCTGCGCTTGTTGGACTGTTGTTGCAAAACCTTTCAGTATCCTTTTGTTGTTTTTAAGTTAATTAGCTAAACGTTTTGTTTAATAAATTGTAGAACTTCTCTTTGCCAGCCCATTTTGTTTTTCATTTAGGGAATGATTTTTTTTTCTTATATTTAGGATCTGACCTGCGCTGTTCATTTCATATTATAAGCACAGGCCCTGGTTTCCTACAGCAGATTTTTCAAGATTCTGTTGCAGTTATCTAGCACATCTTCATAAATTTTCATGTATTTTTGCTTTTATTACGTTTATTTTTTTATTTTTATTTTTTATTGTATAAAAAGACGTTTTGTGGGTGTGATTTTAGAAGGGTTAGGTACCATTTTACAGATGTAGAAAATCTGATTTACACATGTAAATAGGGATGTGTGTTAAGTAGTGATTTTAGAAAAGCTGTTGGTTTTACGTGTATACCCACAGCACACAGATGTGAAGGGGATATGTTTTGAGAGAGGTTTGAATAGACCTTTAATGTACATGTATTCAATATTTTGCAATGGAAATACACCTATAGCTGAAAAAATGTCAACATCGGCCTTTATGCCTACTCTGAGTCACTCCTGCTCCTTTGGATCTGTGGTTTGGAGGAATGATGAAGGGGGGAGTTGGTGTGGGGAACAAAATCTGACTGACAAAGCAAAAAACATAGGGGACCCAATATTCAACTTTGGTGGCTAGCGCCATTATAGCTGCTAGCCTCAGCAGCTGAACACTAAACCTAGATAGTCCATGCCGGGGCAATATTTGGGCACTGGCATTGATCTGAGTTTGCTGTTGAAGTAGGAAGCTAAGCGGGCAGCAGTGATATTCAGCCACTGCCCAGTTAGCTTCGGTGGTGAAAGTTAGGCACAGAAAAGACTGTCCTAACTTTTGTTGCTGAGGAATAACCGGCCAGCGGCTGAATATTGCTATGAACAGTTATCCCCAGGTGCTGCCCCCAGAATACCCTAATGCTAACTGCTTAGCATCCATGTAGCAGTGGTACCATTCGATATTCAGCGGCACTAACTGTGCCTCCAAGTCCCAGTTGGCCTGGCTTGCCTTTAAAGGGAATTTGGGGAGGACTTGGAGAAACTGGTTAAAGTGGTTTGGATGAGTCCAACCCCATCACTTCCTGAAAGATAGGCCCAAAGGGCTTGGGAAGCAAATGGGCATGTCATCTTCCTTGATGTCTACCTGTTATCCATGTTCCCAATATCTGGAAACCCAAAGTTCTTGGGATTCCCATTGGTATCATCCAGGAAAGCCCACCTTTTTCAGGTTTTCTGTCTGACTCATTCCTTTTATGGGGCTTGCAGACCCATGAGCCTACCATCTCCATAAATGCCGCCTCCTGTCTGGCACAGTGATGCATTGAGGGCGCATTCTGGGGTGCCTGCAATGGGCAGCAGGCTATACCTTTCTACCAGGAGTGGGCCCACGTCACTGAGTATTGGTGCTAGACACCATACAGCATGGCTACATTATGAAATGCACATGGAAAAAGCTGATCTGCTCTACTCTCAAAGGATCTGACCTAAATTCATCTGATACAGCCAACTATCTTCCTATATCAAATCCACCCTTCCTATTCAAACTCCTCAAATGTTCGGTCTTGCCACAACTGGAAGCTCACATGGCGTACAAACACAAATCTCGCCCTTGCCTGCATCACAGTACTGATTCACATTGCTGCAGTTCTTAGTGAATTCCATTTGCTAGATCTTACAGTAGTGTTTGATCTAGTGGATCATAGTCTTTTTGCTCATCTTTATAATATTGGCCTTCAAAGGCAGGACTTGTGTTGGTTTTATTTGTTACCTCTTAGCCATGCATTTCAAGTAATGAGAAACCATCTATTTTTCTCCTCCTCAACAGCTGCAGTGTGGGGTGCCAAAGAGTTCAGTCCTCGTCCCCTTACTCTTTAACATCTTTCTCAGTCTCTTGGCCACCCTTATTCAATTAGCAGGAATCTCTTGTTATCTTATATGGATGGCATCCTTCTCCTTACGCAGGTAGGCAATCTTTGCCCTACTCTTTCGGCAATAAGTGGTTGTCTGGAAAAGTTGGCTATTTGGCTACATGGGAACACCCTGAGATTTAATTTACAAAAAACAGCTGCTTGGATAACAGGCAGCTAAATTGCTCCTTCAGTTGCCCCATCTCTCAGTAACATCTTCTCTTAAGCCTGCATTTAAATATTGACTCATTGACTCAGCTCTCATTCACAGCACAAATCAGCCAACTGACCAAATCTGCCTTTGTGGCACTTAGTTGTTTTCAAGCTTTATGCCCTTTTCTCAGCCCTGTTCATACTTCTATTCTTAGCTCTGTCATGGCCCAGCTCGACTATTGTAATATAGCATATTCTGGACTACCTGCATACCAGTTGAAGATATTTCAGTCCATAAAGAATAGTTATACACGTGCTTTTGGAGTCAAGGAAATATGTCCGTTACCCCTTTATTCATCCAGCATCATTGACTTCTAGCCCTTTATTGAATTCATCGTAAAATTCTCTACCTGGCAGATAAGGCACTCCACAATGAGGCACCCAATTTTATATCTTAGCTCTTCTTTATTCCCTCCTCTCCAGCTGTCTGTGATCTCTCCATAGGTTTGTAGCAGCTACAAGGGACCCAGGATATCACTGCTTGACCCAATACAAGCATAGTGGAACATGTGTCTTTTGGGGAAACTGCTAGATTGGCCACTATTGGAAACAGGATACTGGGCTTGATGGACCTTGGTCTGACCCAGTATGGCATATCTTATATTCTTATGTCCAGGCCAAAGGGCATCGAAGTGGTTTACAATCACTACAAACAGGTACTGATACAATCCCTTGTCTCCCCCCCCCCCCCCAAAGGGCTCACAATCTGTGTACCTTGGAGTCCCTCAAGGCCCTGAATATGCCTGCTAACCTCCTGGCAGAGGAAGAGGCGCTGTAGGATCCGCTGTTTCAGGCGGTACGGAAATCGGTTTCCCTGTACATGGAGTAGTAGGACAGATGATCCAGGATGAGTGGGATCTGCCGGGGCTGGCCTTAAAGGAGTGCAATCCATGACATGCCTAGACCCGCTGCCGGAGCAAGAATGAGTGCTCCTTCGATTGCCCAAAGTGGACGCAGCAGTGTTGGCAGCAGTAGAAGAGACCTTGACTTGTCTCCTGCAGCCGAGAGCCATGGAACCAGTTCTGCGAGACCAGTACATCTGCGGTTGATACTCCATGTATTTCATAGTACCCAAAAAGAAAGGTTCCTTTTGCCCGATTCTCGACTCTGAGGACATGAACCTCTGTCTCCAGGTACTGCATTTCCACATGGAAATGCTGCGATCACTAATAGTGGCAATAGGAAGTGGAGAGATTTTTGGCGCGTCTCCATCTCACAGAGGCGTATCTGCATATTCCCATCCACCCAGAACATCAGCAGTTTCTCCACTTTGCGGTGCCAAGGGGCCATTTCCAGTTTAGAGCGTTGCCCTTCAGTCTGGTGACCGCCCCCATACCTTCACCAAGGTTATGATGGCGGTGGCAGCAGCTCTCTGCAAGGAAGGGGTTCTCATCCACCCATATCTAGACAATTGATTGATCGAGGCGAAGTCCAGGAACGATAGCGAAAGAGCATCAGCGCGGGTGGGGGAGTTCCTTCAAAGTCTGATGGGGTCAACCTGGCCAAGAGTCTGTTATGGCCGGCTTGGGAGCATACTTTGATACCCGCGTGGTCAGGGTTTTCCTGCCGGATCGCCGGGCACAGAAGCTACAACAGTGGTTACAGCAGTTCCTGAATTTGGCAAGACCATCAGTGTGGCATTATCTTCAGGTTTTGGAACCATGGCGGCCACTCTTGAGCTAGACCCATGGGGAAGGGCGCACATGTGACTGCTGCAGAGGGTTCTGCTCCTTCGGTCGTCCCATCAGAATCAACCCTTGTCCCAAGTACTCTTCAGCCCGCAGAGCACCAGGAGAGCCCTCAGTTGGTGGCTGCATGTGTGGAGCCTGGAAGGAATCCCCGGTGTGGATTCCACTGATGACCGATGCCAGCCTGTCAGATTGGGGAGCCCATTGTGAAGGATGCTTTGTTCAGGGACAGAAGTCGGCAGGAAGCCCTGATGTCGATCAACAGGCTTGAGATGCGAGTGAGAGTTGACAGTGTGACAGCATATTACCTCAGCCGAGTGCTCATGGACCCTGAAGAGTGGCAGCTCAATCAAGAGGTGTTTGAACAGGTTGCCCACCAATGGGACACACTGCTCATGGACCCTAATGGCTATGTTAGTCGGCCAAGGCTTGCCAGTTTTTCAGCAGAAGAAGAGGATTTCGAGAGCCTGGATGCTGTAATTCAGCAGTGGCCCGAAGATGGTCTTCTCTGTTTTTTTTTTTTTCCCCCCGTGGGCTCTCATTGGCCGGTTAGTGTAACGGATAGAGGCGCACCGGGGATTTGTAACTCTGGTGGCACCAGACTAGTCAAGGTGCCCATGGTATGCCAACCTGATTCAGATACTGGCAGATTGACTGTGGTGGCTTTGGTTTCGAAGGACCTCTTGACACAGGAACTGCTTCGCATGCCCCAGGTGGATCAATTCTCGCTTACGGCATGGCTTTTGAAAGGGCGAGGTTGAGTGGAGGAGTAGCCTAATGGTTAACACTGGCTTGGGAACCCAGAGCAAAAAAATGCAATGTGTGCCTTCGAGTCAGTCCTGACTCCTGGCGACCCAGAAGCTCCGACCAAGGTTCAATTCCCACTAGCACTCCTTGTGGCCTTGGGCAAGTCATTTTAACCCTCCATTGCCTCAGAAACATCCAAGTTATCAATGTCCCTGTTTAATGTACATTACCAGGTTTTTTAAGTTACAAGGTAAACCGCTTGCTTTGAAATGATAAAGCGGGATATAAAACCTGATAAACAAAGAGGAGGATATTCAGGCTCAGTGATAGCGACCTTGCTACAGGCCCAGAGGTCTATGAACCTGGCGTGCATCTGCATAGGGCGCATCGTTGAATCGTGGTGCAGAGAGAGAGAGGCAGGCGCGCTCTTCCACTGCATCCGTCCCGGGCATCTTGGAGTTCTTGCATTCCGGTTTTGATAAGGGTCTAGCCACCAGTTCCTTGAGGGTGCAACACGGTGATTTCTGGTTATTGTGGTAAAGTCCATGGGGTGCCGTTGGGTACACACCCAGACGTGCTGAGCTTTCTAGGGTCTGTGACCCACCTCTGTCACTGAAGAAGGCGGTGGTACCGCCTTGGGATCTCAAAGTGATGCTGACGGTGCTGTCTGGGGAACCCTTTGAGCTATTGAGTCGAGCTTCCCTGAAGGATTTGACTCTGAAAATGGTATTCCTGCTGGCGATTTTGCTTGGCACGCAGGATTTCAGAGATTCGGACCCTGTCATGCCAGGAGCCATTCCTTTCCTTCTACAAGGAGAAAGTGATCCTGCACCTGGTACCTTCATTTTTGCCAAGGTGGTGTCGCATTTCATGTAAATTGGGATGTTTTACCGGCTCTGGTGAGCGCGGATGTGGTTGAGAGCAGATATGGGCCCTGCCACTCCACAGCTGTACCACTTGGATGGTAAAGTCCTGTGAATGTATGTGAAAAGGGCATCATCCTTTCAGAGATCGGACCATCTGTTGGTTCTATTTGGCAGGCCGCACAAAAGTAAGGCGGCAGCTAAGGCCTTCATTTCCAGATGGTTCAGGGAGGCAATCGCGTCTGCATACATCTTGAAGGGTAAAGCAGTGCCGTGGGGTTGCAGACGCATTCCACGAGGACTCAGGCAGCCTCGTGGGCAGAGTATAGTTTAGTTCTGCAGGTGGAGATCTGTAGGGCGGCATAATGGAAACCAAGCCTTGATGTCATCGTCCATCAACCACCCACAAACAAACCACTAAGAAGAAGGCGGAACTCTCCGTGGTACTCACCTGAGCTACGGGTGTCACTTCTCCACCTTAGAAAGCTTGAGAGAAATTGGCATCGTTCACACACACAACCGAGAACACTGCTCACCTAAGAAGGCACCGTGAAGCAGTCACAGCGAGAATGAGGCAATTCCATGCAGAGATACTACAGCACTCTTTAAACAAACCACACGAGCTGTTTAACATAGTCAAGTCCCTAACAAAGGACTCCTCCCCTACCCAACCAAGCCTGCAAGACCCACAGGAATACGCTGACTACCTGCAGGCCAAATCGAGCCAGACCGGCGGGACCACAAACCTTTCTCCCTTGCAAGGAGCACCCCACCGACCCCCAACCATTCACCACCTTGCCTCCAGCCATGAAGGACACTTGCGACATACTCACCATCTTCTCAGCCCCAACAGAGAAAGGCATTCAAGACATCACAGCAATAAACACCACCACAGCTCCAAACGAACCTTGCCCAGCATTTTGTGTAAAATCCCTGCGTGTTGACCGTATCCCGTTCCTGGTCAAACTCATAGAGCTATCATTCTCGACTGGGACCTTCCCTCGAAGCCTAAAGCAAACAGCGATCAGACCTCTTCTAAAAAACAAGCTGGACCTGGCAAAGGTGGACTCTTACAGGCCAATCTCAAGTATCCCTCTTCTAGCAAAAATTATTGAGAAGGTCATCCAACGTCAACTTCACCACCACATCGAGACAAATGCACCCCTCGACCCATGTCAGCATGGTTTCAGGGAGTCGCATGGCATCGAGACCCTGTTAACCACTCTGTTCAGCTCCTTAACCATTGGCTTGGACAACATCAGGAAGGGGTTTGCCCTGATCTTCCTGGACATCGCTGCAGCCTTCGACTTCGTAAGCTATGAAATACTCCTGAAGCATCTTAAGGAGAAGGGTATCCACGGTACAGCGCTAACCTGGTGTGAGTCATATCTATCGGACAGATGGCAGCACATCCGAACCGGCTCCTCTACCTCCAAACCTTTCCCACAAGAGAAAGGTGTGCTGCAGGGATCATCACTCTCAGCCCTATTGTTCAATGTCTACATGCAACCTATCTGTGCTCTCATCCGCTCCTTCAATATTAACTGCCTGGTCTACGCTGATGACGTCCTGCTTTACATGCCTATCTCAACAGAACATCCAGATCTCTCACCATTGACAGCCTGCTTCGACGCCATCACTGATTGGCTGCATATGCAGAGGCTCAAAATAAAGCTCAACAAGACGGAGATCCTCTTTATCACCAGGAACCCAGCATTCACCCCCCCCCCCGCCTCACTGAAGGTACGAGATGCTGAGCTCTTCAGTAAGCCCACGGTATGCTACCTAGGAGTCATGCTTGACCAACAGCTCGACATGAAGGCCCAGATCAGCAACATGGTCAAAGCAGTCTACCACAAAATAAGGTCGCTCCGTCAACTCCGGCAGCTGCTCGAGCCAGATGACTTCAGGACAATCTTTCAGGCCCTAGTAATCCCCCATTTTGATTATGCTAACACCATACTATACGGACTCCCGAAGAGCACGCTAAATCCACGGTAGCTTGCAATGAATGCAGCCTCCAATGAATGCAGCCTCCAGGAGGGAACATATAACGCCAATCTTGAAGCACCTGTACTGGCTGCCGGTCCACTGCAGACTTCCCTTTAAAGTGCTACTGCTGACCTTCAAAGCCATAAATAAGTGCTCATCTACCTCCCCTCACGGACCTCATCCAACCCAGCCCCACCAACAGAGCTAGCAGGTCAGCTGCCATTAATACACTGATCGCCCAGTTTAGAAAAGCGCTGAAGCACCAGCACTATACTGATTCATACGACATCTCTCAACCAGGCGCACCCAGGAACCAAACCACCACCCCCATCGCAGCCATCCTGCAGGATTGCAACCCCACTCACTAGATCACGAGACAATCTGCTGATGGAATTGTGCACATGCTTAGACCAGTCAGTCTGTATATATTAAGTAAGTAAATCTGTAAATAGTTGTGAGCTGACCACATCACCTGTGACGGCTAGCTTGCCTGTCAGTCCTGTTTAGAAACCCCTGATCATTGTAAGTCCAGTTGTGGGCTCTGCCTGCGCTGCACGAGTTGTTAAATGTAAACCGTGCTGATTTTAAAGAGCGCGGTATAAAAGACATTAAATAAATAAAATTTCTCTGAGCATTTCCACCTGGATGCCCAGGCAGCGGGGGACGCTTGTTTTGGATCGGCAGTGCTTCAGGCCGGTTGTGTGGGTCCCTCCTAATTAGTTTAGCTACTGATACATCCCAGAGGTGCGGGACTGGACCGGAGGGACGATAAGGAAAGAGAAATTAGACTTACCTGCTAATTGTTCCTTGACCTCCAGGCCAATCCCGGAACCCTCCCCGAGTGCCTTTTTGTGCACATCATGGTCCTGAAGCTGGTTCCCTTGGTGGAGGAAGTGGCCAAGGGGAGCTGGGGAGGGGAGTGTAATCAGCGTTTGGGGGGAGGGGGGCGGACCAGAACAGCTGTTGGTTGCTCACTCCCTCTGATTGGGGTTGCTCACGTGCTCAACAGGTAGGCCTCCCCATCCTGGAGGGGGGATGGGGTATCCTTCCAGGGGATTGAGGGGGTACTAGTTTATTTAGATGTGGAAGTGTCCGTTGCATGTTTAACTACTTATTTGTTGCTCCTCTGAGTCTGCTTTGTCAATAGGTACTGGGGCTGGTAGGTGGTACCAGCTGCATATGTACACTAGTGTCATCAAAAAGATAACATGCTCAGTCTCCAAGCTGCTGGAAGAGGTACACTACCCAGAGGTGCGGGACTGGACTGGAGTTCCTCAAGGAACAACAGTTAGCAGGTAAGTCTAATTTCTCTTTCTTCTTAAAACCCAAAGAACTCTTCAGAGTAGTCCGAACGCTAACAATGGACCCAACTTTGAAAGATGAAATCCCAATTCACCCTCAAACATTTGCAGATTACCTTAAATCCAAGAATAAACCCCTTTAACCCATACTACACAAGGATTATACAGAACTCGACACACTACCAATCAACATGAGCTCTAACGCCCCAAATCACTGGAGGCGGTTTTACATCCCATCAACAGAACAAATAGCCCGCACCATAACTGAACTGAATACTACTACAGCACCATCAGATCCCTGTCCATTGGCATGGATCAAATCAATCAAGGATGACCTAATTAAATTCATACAAAAAATAAGTACCTCTCTTAATCAAGGATACATGCCCCTGGCGCTAAAACATACTACCATCTGCCCCATCTCCAAGACAACACCTCCACACAGCAACGACCCATCAAATTACCGCCCAATATCCAGCATTCCATTTCTAGCTAAAATAATTGAGAAGATTGTTCAGACACAGCTCCAGGACCACATTGACCTACACGCCCCTCTGGACCCCCTCATCAACATGGTTTTCGCCCACATCAGTGTCGAGACACTCCTCATCCATCTATTTTATAATCTGCTCAAAGGTATTGACAAAAGACTTTTCCTATTAATCTTCATTGACGTATCATCCTGCTTTTGACACAGTCTCCCACAACATCCTCCTGGAGCGTCTCATCAATTGGGATCCAAGACATCACCCTTAAATGGTTCCAGTCATACCTCGAAGACAGACAACAAAGTCAAATCTGGATGACTCATCTCAACAACGTTCCACACTGTCCAAGGAGTTCCTCAAGGATCTTCACTCTCTGCTCTCCTATTTAACATATATACAGCCAATCTGCAACATTTTCAAGAAACACAACATACAATATCCATGATAACACCTAATTAGGAGTTAGTGGGCCTGATTTCCTGAGTGCAGCTGAGGCCTGCATAAAAGGCTCCAGTGCCCTGCCCTGTTGAGGCTTTCCTAACCAGGGCTCTACAGATCAACAAACAGTAAGGATTTGAGGGTTTGTTTGTTTTTATTATATGTATCAAAAATAGCTTTGGCTCTGCAATATATCCAGAAAGACTAATCTGTTCGAATGTAGACCACAATATATTGAAATGCCCAAAAACAAAAAACAAAGAATCTTTGGAAGCTACCGTGGTCTCAGTACCAAGGGAAAGGAACAGAAACTTCTGATCCTATCCCAAAACTTCACATCAATGACCACAATCTAGTAGCAACCAATTTTTCACGATATTTTTAAAATGGCATTCCAAACACAATAATGAAAAAATTGCTTAGCTTGTCGTGGTCGGGCTTAAACTCCAACCCGTAGGCAATGGCGTAAGCTCTTCCACTTTCCCGACGCTAACCAGCGCTAGGCGTTTCGCCATTCAAGGTTCTTCAGGGGAAACTAAGCTTCTGCAATACAAAACACGGTTCAAAGTGACAGCACTTTCTTCTATCAAATTTTTACTTCATTAATCTAATGCAAGACGCTTACTCACTTTATCATTGACCCACTAGCGTTCCCATCACAGACTGCTGCTGAACTGCTAGACGGAAGTGGGGAATCCCACGCATGCGTTGTCATTAAATACTATGGAATTTGATTTAAATGGTTGCCGCGAATGTTTACGTCACAAACACGCCTCCCACTCCACTCAGGCATTCAGACCCAGAGGAGTCAGTCTGTAAAAGATGTATCCATTTCTGTTCTGTGTAGAGAAGAGATTCATCCTTGGTTCGACCTTTATGAGCACGTTGCAATTGTAGAATACAGAAACACCGCAAGTCAGTAAAATTATGTTGATTGACACAATGTTCCACAATAGGCGCTTCCATTCGGCCGCACTTCAACTTGCTCTTATGTTCATTCATCTGTAAACGGAATGCACGAATGGTTTTCCCAATGTAAAGCAAGGAACAGGGGCACCTAATGCAGTAAATAACATATGTAGACCCGCACGAAGTAGATGTCCGCAATCTATATTCCCGTCCATTGTGTCTGAAGCTGTCACAGTCTTGCGTCACACAACAGATGGAACAGTTTCCACAAGCCACATGGCCACCCACCGGTTCCACATTATTCAAAGGAGATCGTAGCACTGCCGGACTTAACAGTTCCTGAAGATTATTCTGTCTCTGCCAGACACAACGAGTTCGATAAGTCTGTAAGCCCGGTATACCTGATAAGATATTCTTATGTCGGGACACACTTGCTTGCAGATGCTTACTTAATGGAGAGTACTCTGTGATGAAGTTACTATGGTCTTCCATTGTTGCTTTCGAGCCTTGAGGCAATAATAATTGATCCTGATTTAAAAACCGTGCTCTAGTGTAGGCTGCTTTGATAATACGGGGAGGATAACCTCGTTGTAGGAAATTCTGTTTTAACATCTTCGTTTGCTGACGATATTGTTGAACAGTGCTGCAATTCCGGCGATAACGAATAAACTGTGAAAAAGGTAGGCCTTCACGCAACCGTAAAGGATGGGCACTTGAATAGTGGAGCAGAGTGTTTCTATCAGTCGTTTTGCGAAAAACTGAAGTGCTCCAACCATGAGCTGTCTTCTGGACTTGAATGTCCAAAAACGATATTTGAGTATTGTGGTAAGTCATTGAAAAATGTAAATTTGGCTCACAAGTATTGAGCCAAGTGGCAAACTGTTGTAAAGAGGCCTGATCTCTCAACCATAACACAAAAATATCGTCGATGTAACGTTTCCACAATTTCAATGAAGTCTGGTGTGGGCAGTTAGGCAACCAATGGCATTCAAATTGTTGCATATACAAATTTGCAATCGATGGGGCACAAGTAGCACCCATCGCAACACCGGTGATCTGGTGATACAATGTTCGTTCAAATATAAAGAAATTGCGAAACAGAGCTAAATCGGCCAGTGTAGATAAAAAAGCAAGTGAGGCCGCTGACAGATCGCCGCGCTCTCTAAGCGCCCTTACTACCACCTCATGAGCTTTCACCTGTGGGATCACCGTGTATAAGGAGGTGACATCGAACGTTACTAGCAACACTCCTGCCACAGCAGCTAGAGCATCAGAATCATGTAGGATCTGGAGAAAATGTGTAGAATCTTTTACATATGATGAAATTGTAGGCATCAAAGGTCGAAGATATGAATCTAAAAAAACCGACAGCGGTTCCAACAGGGATCCCCGAGTGGACACTATTGGGCGACCCGGTGGCCGTTGCAGATCCTTGTGTATTTTGGGCACCAGATAGAACTTGGAAATAGTGGGATCAATCACGTTCAAAAAAAGATATTCTTTTTTAGAAATAACACTATCTTCCAAAGCCTTCCTGGTAAGCTTGTCAATCTTCTCACGAAGCTGTTCAGTGGGATCAGATTGCAAGACGGCATACACCGTCCTATCCTGCAGCTGCCGATTTGCTTCTTCTAAATATTGTTGCCTGCTCCAGACCACCACTATATTGGCTGAATGTTTTTATTATATTACATTGCTAGCTCTCTGACTGGGAGCTTTTTAAAAGGATTTTTTGTATATTTTTTAAAGCAAGGTTACTTTCTTTTTGGTGCTTTAGTGGAACTTTCCTTGAGCACAGTAGGTTGCTGAACTCTAGTAACCTCCTCAGGTTTGGAAACTGCTAACACCTTATCAGGTGTTAGTTCCCTCCCTACCCACCCCGACTCCCACCCACCCCTAGTGAGCAGTCTTGCTTTATAGGGCACCTCCCCTTTTAACACATCACAGAGAATTGGTCCAGCACATTTTGAATATAAATAAAGAAATTTAACTGCTTTTTCTCTGAAAGGACAGCTGGGAAACCGGCTGGTACTTGGTAGATCTCTCTCTTTTGTTTTAACAGATACCTAAGCTCCACGAACAGAACAATGGCTGGGAAAAATCGTATTGCTAAAGCTGTTGCCCCCGTTACAGCATCTGCCTCGGTCCAGACAGAGGTCCTAATGCCAGTTGAAGGACCAGTTCCATGTGCAGGGTGCCTGCATGCTGAAGCTCTGAGGAAACAAGTGGAGGAACTCAGAGGAGGTGGCGAGGCTGAGGAGCATTCAAGACAGTGAGAAGTACATTGAGATGCTTCTTGCAGCAACCAAGCTCTCCAGCACAGGAGAAGATGGGTGCCAACAGAATGTCGATGGTTGGACACAAGTCACCAGGGCCTGCAAAATCACCAATCCAACTTCTCCAGCCCTTGAATTGAAGAACCATTATGCAGCCCTGGAAGTGGAGAGGTGAAAACATCCCTGGAAAGGGAAGAACCAGAGCTCAAGTACCCCAAAGTTGCAGAATCAGTGACCAGAAGGAAACAAAGGGTAGCGGTGGTTGGAGACTCTCTTCTGAGGGGTACTAAGGCGTCCATCTGCCGACCAGACTTGATGCCCAGAAAGGTATGCTGTCTGCCTGGTGCCAAAATCCAAGATGTTACGGAGAGTTTGCCGAGACTCATCAAGCCCACTGACTATTACCCAGTGTTGCTAATCCATGTTGGAACAAATGATACTGGAGACGTGGATGAGGGTGAAGGGAGATAGATTCAGGAATGATATGCGGAAATATTTCTTTACAGAAAGAGTAGTGGATCCATGGAATAGTCTCCCAGTGGAGGTGGTAGAGATGAGGACAGTAACTGAATTCAAAAAAGCATGCGACCAACACAGAGGATCTCTAAAGGTAAAAAGTGGACTGTTGTAGTTGTTGTTATGGAAGGACAGACTAGATAGGCCATGTGGTCTTTTTCTGTCATGTTTCTATGTTTCTAAAACCATAGCGGTCTCCTTTTCCTTTTGCCTTTATTTACCATTTTAACAAAAAGGTTGGTTGCCCTTAAAATATCCCCTTTCAGTTTTGCCCACTGTTTTTCTACATCACCCAGCTGTTCCCATCCCACTAACGACTCCCTGAGGTATTGGCCCATCTTCGCAAAGTTAGTCTTCCTAAAATCTAAGATCCTCACCTTGGAATGGATTCTAACAGCCCTAGTCCTAATACTGAACCACACCATCTGGTGATCACTGGATGCAAAATGATCTCCCACTACAACATCAGAAACACTTTCACCATTGGTAAGCACCAAGTCCAGTATGGTCCCTTCACGTGTGGGTTCTGTTACCAATTGCCTGAATAGTTCTCCCTGTAGAGAATCCAGGATCTCCTTACTTCTAGATGATACTGCAGCAGGAATGTGCCAATCAACATCTGGCATATTGAAATCTCCTAGCAGTAGCACTTCCCCTTTCCTAGCAGTGCTGCGTATGTCTTCAATTAACTCTGTCCACCTCTTCCTCTTGTGAGGGAGGTCTGTATATCACACCAATGCAAACAGATTTCTCTTTCCCTCTTTCTAGTTTAACCCAGAATGCCTCCTCTCCCTTTTAAGCTCTGTAATTCCAAAGCTTTAATAGTAGTTTTTACATATAGTGCCACTCCTCCTCCCCTTCTTCCTACCCCGTCATTTCTGAATAAAGTATAGCCAGGTATAGTTACATCCCAGTCATGGTTTTCTGTGAACCATGTTTCTGTAACTGCCACTAAATCCAAGTCAGCCACTCCCACCAAAGCTTCAACTTCAGGGATCTTATTTCCCATGCTACGGGCATTAATACACACTGCTTTCCATATGTTACCCCTGTTACCCATTTCCATAAAGGTATTTAATGTATCACCTACTTGGGGGCTTTCACTTACCTGGGGGCTTTCTTCACCCATCCCCAACGAATCTAGTTTAAAGCCCTCTTCAGTAGATTAGCTAGTCTACTACCAAAGATGCGTTGACCTTTCTTGGACAGATGGATGCCATCTCTGCTCTGCAACCCTTGGAACAGCATCCCATGGTCTAGGAAACCAAAACGCTCTCGATGACACCATCCATGCATTCATCTCCAGGATGCGAGCCCCTCTGCCTTGGCCTTTACCCTCAACAGGGAGGATTGAACAGAACACCACCTGTGCACCTAACCGCTTCACCCTCTGTCCCAGAGCCATGAAGTCACTTTTGATACGTTCCGAGGTATACCTGGCAGTATCATTTGTTCCAACATGGATTAACAACATTGGGTAATAGTCAGTGGGCTTGATGAGTCTCGGCAAACTCTCCGTAACATCTTGGATTTTGGCACCAGGCAGACAGCATACCTCTCTGGACATCAAGTCTGGTCGGCAGATGGATGCCTCAGTACCCCTCAGAAGAGAGGCGTTTTCGAAGGAAGTAGCTGAAAAAGTGAAGAAGAGGGAGGCCTTCATGAAATACAAGTGATCACAGAGAGAGGAAGACAGGCATCTGTATTTGGAAAAACTTAGAGAAGCTAGCAAAGTAGTCAAGAAGGCAAAGATTCAAAAGGAGGAGGAAATAGCCAATGCAATAAAATGGGGGGATAAGACATTTTTCAGATATATTAGTGAGAAGAGGAAGGGCAAAAGTGGTATCGTCAGACTCAAGGGTGCAGGGGGGGAATATAGAAGCTGATAAGGATAAAGCGGAATTGTTTAACAAATATTTTTGTTCTGTGTTCACAGATGAAGAACCAGGAGCAGGACCTCAGAAAACACCCACAAATAGGAACAGAAGCGAGGGACATCTTGAACAATTTTCAGAAAACTGTGTTCGTGAGAAACTAGCTCAACTTAAAGTAGACAAAGCGATGGGTCCGGATGGGATACACCCTAGAATACTGAGGGAACTTGGGGACGTTCTAGCAACTCCACTGACTGACCTTTTCAATGCCTTGTTGGAGTCGGGAGTAGTGCCAAAGGACTGGAGAGAGGCTCATGTGGTGCCTTTACACAAAAGCGGAAGTAAGGATGTGGTTGAAAACTACAGGCCGGTTAGTTTAACTTCGGTGGTGAGTAAATTATTGGAAACGCTGCTGAAAGAGAAAATAGTGAGGTTTCTGGAGTCCAGCGGATTACAGGATCCGAGGCAGCATGGATTCACCAGAGGCAGGTCTTGTCAGACAAATCTGATTGATTTCTTTGACTGGGTGACCAGGGAGTTGGACCGAGGGAGAGCTCTAGATGTGGTGTATTTAGATTTCAGTAAAGCCTTTGATACTGTTCTTCACAGGCGACTTATAAACAAACTGAGCACCCTAGTAATGGACCCTAAAGTTACTGCTTGGGTTAGAAATTGGTTAGGTGGGAGGCGACAAAGAGTACAAGTAAATGGAGCTCACTCTGAGGAGAAGGATATTACCAGTGGTGTGCCCCAGGGATCTGTCCTTGGTCCGATTCTTTTTACCATCTTTGTTAGTGATATAGCGGAAGGGCTGTCGGGTAAGGTTTGCCTCTTTGCGGATGATACCAAAATCTGCAATAGAGTAGACACCCAGGAAGGTGTTGATAACATGAGGAGGGATCTAGTTAAGCTTGAAGAATGGTCTAGAATTTGGCAGCTGGGATTTAATGTTAAAAAATGTAAGGTCATGCATTTGGGCTGCAGCAGTCCAAGGGAGCAATACAGTATAGGAGGTGAAGTACTTTTGTCCACTAAAGAAGAGCGGGACCTAGGCGTGTTTGTGTCTGATCTTAAAGTAGCTAAACAGGTAGAAAAGGCGACAGCAAAAGCTAGAAGAATGCTTGGGTGCATACGGAGAGGAATGGCTAGCAGAAAAAAGGAGGTGATAATGCCTCTGTATAAGTCTTTGGTGCGACCTTATTTGGAGTATAGTGTGCAATTCTGGAGACCGCACCTTCAAAAGGATGTGAACAGGATGGAGTCGGTGCAGAGGGTGGCTACTAAAATGTTAGTGGGCTTCATTATAAAGCATATGAGGACAGACTTAAGGATCTTAATATGTACACCATAGAGGAAAGGTGGGATAAAGGTGATATGATTGAGATGTTTAAATACCTCCGTGGCATAAATGTTCAGGGAGAGAGCCTCTTTCAATTGAAAGCAAGTTCTGCTTCAAGGGGACATGGGATGAGGGTGAAGAGAGAGATTCAGGAGTGATATGCGGAAATATTTCTTTACGGAAAGAGTAGTGGATCCATGGCATAGTCTCCCAGTGGAGGTGGTAGAGATGAGGACTGTAACTGAATTCAAAAAAGCATGGGTCCAACATAGAGGATCTCTAAAGGTAAAAAGTGGACTGTTGTACTTGTTGATATGGAAGGACAGACTAGATAGGCAATGTGGTCTTTTTCTGTCGTCATGTTTTTATATCATGGCATATACACCAATACAGTTAGACTCTCCAGACCTCACCACAATGTCAAACTGTTTCCACGAAACGAAAACATGGCTTACTGAAAACAACCTCAACATTAACATCAAGAAAACAGAAGCAATAATCATTACAAGGAACATGGAATTCAACCCACCCGCATCAATTAAAATCTCTAACTCACAAATTACAATAAAAGACGAAGTCCGTTATCTAGGTGTCATCATAAACAAGAACCTCAATCTACAAGCTCATATTAACAAAATCTCCAAGTCTTCGTTCTACAAACTTGCAACAATTAGGAGACTAAAACTCTCCATAAGTCAAGAACACTTCTGCACAGTATGTCAGTCCATCATAACGCCATCTCTGGACTACTGTAATGCTCTCTTACAAGGACTGCCTAAACAAACGACTCGACCCTTGGAACTGGTCCAAAACACTGCAGCCGGAACCATCATGGGATGATCCCGATGAGAACACAGTGCCCATCTTGCACCAACTGCATTGGCTACCAATAATACTACGTGCCAAGTACAAATCTGCACGGACCATCTTTAAGATCAAAAACAACCTTACAGCCGGAAGTCTCTGAAAGAATACTCTGTACCTCCCCTCACCTACAACGAGGCAGGGCTCTTGGGTCACAGAAATCCACACACAAAGCAAGGAGAAGGTTAATTGATCACAATCTTTAAATAGTACACAAATCTGTAAATAATACACAACACACTTGTATTATACACACAGGACCAAAGCGCTTTGGGAGAGCAAGCCAGGCCTTTGCCTTATGTTTACTCTGACATCCTAGCTTTAGGCCACTTTATTTATAGGGAAAGATTCCATTACACAGCATAATTTCACTTTATTATTCTACGTCTCACATCATATATATTCATAATATACATATTCTATTCTACATCTAGTGTTACGTATATTCATAATATACTTTTTTATAGGCATGCACGTCATAGACCATCATGAAAAGACATACATATATTCTCAGGCATGACTATGTAGGCCTTAATTCTAATTAATTCTAACATTGACAGTTTGATATCTCTGACCAGAGACAGCGAGACTGCGAAGCTGGGTAAACAACTTGCCTTTTACTTATCTTTCTAATAACAAGACTAATGTTTGTTATCTAAACCTTTCACCTAATTTCTTCTACAGAGCTTTCAAGGCTTAAATAAGGAGCTACAAATGATATTAACTCTTTCTTAGGGATTATAACAATATAATGTTATACACAGGGCCTGACTGTGTATCCAACCCGGTACAATCAAGCTTTCTTTCAGTCTCCAAGACCTCATCTGCACCAGACCTAACAGATCTATGAGAAACAGCAACACCAATACCATACCAACACCCAAATTGTTCACAAAAACCAAACAAACTACTTCTAAGAGAGCTTTCTTGCTTACCGCTCCCTCTATCTGGAAAAATCTCCTAGAGAAAATGAGAACCACCAAAGACATAAAGGAATTCCGAAAACAGCTCAAAACTCTACTCTTCATAAAACACTTCAATGAGAACTGATTACCCCCTCCCTTATGGACAATTGCACACACATTTGTACATAAGCTTAACGTTAACACTCCCAGTTTCTCCTACCCTTTTGTGAATTCCAATGAAGTTTATATGTAATTGGTTAAGCATTGTTTTCCCCATTGTAAAGTGAAGTTTTATTGTAAACTGCCTTGATTTAAGATAAGACGGTATAGAAAAATTGTTAAATAAAACACATTTATTCCAGCAGGTGTTTGGGTTGGAGGCAGACTAAGCAAAATATGAAGGGAACTGATCTGTAGTAATCCCCTTGTTGTCCCGTCATTTTATTTATTTAACAGATTTTTTTTAGATATCACTTTTCTATAAGCAATGGCATTCCTGTTCCAATTTTCTGACTCTTTTTAGAACTTGTAAACTTCTGTGTACAGTATGTCTGGTAACAGCAGACAGGGCTTTCAAGTTCTGTGCCCCAAGGTGTTGGAACAGCCTCCCTCAAGACATCTGAGCAATCCCGGATCTATTTCAATTCAGAAAAGCCTTGAAACACCACCTCTTCCTCTGGTATTACCCAGTAACCAATGCAGTTATTTCAACCACCTCACAGACCTTCCATAACGCTGAAACCAAGAAATGTTCATGATTCTGTTTTAATTTGTAAATAGTTACCCCTGTTATCCAAGTTACTTTTGCCTGTTCATCTGTAAACACAAAGTACCATCGGAAATGTGTAAATTCTTTGTTCACTGTAAACCACGCTGATGTTGAATAGTGCGTTATAGAAGAGACTATAAATAAATAAATAAAAAAAATAAAGGGTGGTATATTTAAATGAAATAAAATTATATCCTGGATGCCTTCAGCTCCCCATGTGGCTCTATGGCCAAGAGGGCCACCATGTAGACTATGCTGGAAAGGTGGTCAAACTGGTCCCTTCTGCTGAGCAGGGCAAGGGTTGGTACTCCGGTAACATAAAACAGATGGACGGATCCTTTTGTTCAAACCTCGACATCAAGGGGCCAGCGCTCATCTGCAAACATTGCACTTCTGTATGGAGACGCTATGATTTGGCCAAGGCCTATTTTCCACATTCTTTTCCACAAGAGTCAGCAGTGCTTCCTCCAATTTTCCTTTCTCCACCTTTATTTTCAGTTCACTGTGTGTCCCTTTGGCTGCACAGAGGACATTCTCGAAGGTATAGCGCTGGTGACCACAGTACTGAGGTGCAACACGGGATCTATGTCCACCTATATATGGACGACTGACTCATCCGAGCCAGGTCAAGTTGAAAATATCTTTGGTCTCAGCTGGGTGATCAAATGCTGGTAGAGTCAATTGCAGCCTTCCCAGTTGCTAGACTACTTGGGAGTGCATGGTCCTCCTACCTGAGGAGCATGAGAAAGCTGTTGTCTCAGCTGACAGCCATCCAGGCACAGCAGGCTTCCAGAGTTTGGGATTAACTACAGTTTCTTGGCTTGATGACAGCATCAATCAAAATGGTTCCTTGGGTGCAAACTCATATGAGGTCATGCAGAACACTGGGAACCCTGAACCCTGTTGAGATTGGCACCGGGGCATTGACGTGATTCCCGCCAATCCTTTAAGTCTGACTTGGAGTGGGAGACTGACTACAAGTCCCCCGGACATGGTGCAGCACTGCGATGCCCCCTCACCTCTGCTGGAGCACAGACTATCCCCTGCTGAGGACTTTTGTTTCCTAGACTTTGTATGGGACATGGGGAAGGCGCTCTCCTTCACCATCGAGGTGGAGGAGGAGCCTTGGGCACAGGACCTCGATCCTTCAATACCCCTTCCAAGGAAGCTGTTACAGTCCCACGCTTCCTATTGTCAAGTGCCTTGTATTTCAGATGTGGGAAACCCCGGTTACAGTGTATTCACGGTGAAGGAGTGCTCAAAGTATGTCACTCGGGTGACCTATGACTTCCTAGAGTCTGTGACTCAGATGGCTGCTGTGGGCATTGGTGCTTGCTGCATGGCATGCTACAGTTCTCAGACTTTGAGCAATGGATAAGTTGGGAAAGATAAGGACCTTCGCCTGGTGGATGTCAGGAGAGTGCTTCTCTGGTATCTCAAGGTCACAAACTCATTTTGCAAGTCAGACTATTTGAGCTGTTTATAGGCCCATGTAAGAGTGATGTGGTGACTGTCTACCCTTGGGTGCAGATTCAAGAAGGCCATTAAGAACATAAGAGATGCCATACTGGGTCAGACCAAGGTTCATCAAGCCCAGTATCTTGTTTCCAACAGTGGCCAATCTAGGTCATGTGTACCTAGCAGTTTCCCCAAAAGAAACAGGTTCCACAATGCATGTATTGGGTCAAGCATTGATATCCTTGGTCCCTTTTTAATAATGGTTTATGGACCTTTCCTCCTGGAACTTGTCAAAAACCCAACTACACTAATTGCCTTTACTACATCCTCCGGTAACAAATTCCAGAGTTTGATTACACGTTGAGTGAAAAAATGTTTTCTCTTATTTGTCTTAAATAGTTTACCTTGTAGCTTCATTGCATGTCCCCTAGTCTTTCTATATTCTATTGACATAAACAAGCAATCTACGTTTACCCGTTCCACTCCGTTCATTAATTTATAGACATCTATCATATCTCCCCTCAGCTGTCTCTCTTCCAGGTTAAAGAGCCCTAACCTTTTTAGCCTTTCTTCATAGGGGTATCCTTCCATCCCCTTTACCATTTTGGTGGCTCTTCTCTGAACCTTTTCTAATAACACTATATCCTTATTAAGATACGGCGACCAGAATTGCACACAATATTCAAGGTGCGGTCTCACCATGGAACGATACAGAGGCATTATAATATCCTTTGTTTTATTTTCCATTCCTTTCCTTATGATACCTAGCATTCTATTTGCTCTCTTGGCTGCCGCTGCACACTGGATGGAGGGTTTTAACATGTTATCCACAATGACACCTGAATCTTTTTCCTGGGTGGTGGTTCCTAATGTGGAACCTTGCATCGTGTAACCATATTTTGGGTTGTTCTTTCCTAGGTGCATAACTTTGCACTTGTCCACATTAAATTTCATCTGCCATTTGGATGCCCAGTCTTCCAAATTATCAAGATCCTCTTGCAATTTTCCACAATCCTCATGGGTTTAAACTTTAAATAATTTTGTGTCATCTGCAAATTTGATAACCTCACTCGTTGTTCCCTTTTCCAGGTCATTTATGAATATGTCAAAGCAGCGGACCCAGCACAGATCCCTTCGGTACACCGCTATTGACCTTTCTCCATTGGGAAAATTGGCCATTTAGCCCTACCCTCTGCTTTCTATCTTTTTAACCAGTTCCTGATCCACAATAGTACACTACCTCCTATCCCATGACTTTTTTTTTTTTTAGTTTTGCCAAACATCTCTGAGGGACCTTATCAAAGGCTTTCTGAAAGTCCAAATGCACTATATCAACCGACTCACTTTTCTCTACCTGTTTGTTCACACCTTCAAAAAAAAAAAACAGATTAGTAAGATCCTTGGATGTATACCATCCGGTCCAGGTTATTTCTACTCTTCTTCATTTTATCAAATAGTTGTATCGCTATTTCCTTCAATTCTTCCGCACCTTTAAATAACATTTCAGTTATGGGTAACATTCCTACATCTTCCTCAGTAAAGACAGAAGCAAAGAAGTCATTTAGTCTCTCTGCTAGCGCCTTGTTGCCTCTTAGTGCCCCTTTAACCCCTCTATCATCTAATGGACAAACTGACTCTCACAGTTTTTTTGTTACAAATGTACTTGAAAAAGTCTTTATTACGCATTTTTGCTTCTGCAGGAAGCTTCTTCTCAAATTCTCCCTTTGCCTGCCTTATCAATGCCTTGCATTTAACTTGCCAGTGCTTGTGCTGTTTCCAGTTTTTGTCATTTGGCTCTTTATTCCATTTCCTGAAAGATGCTTTTTAGGCAACAGCCTCTCTGAACTCACCTTTAAACCATGCTGGCAGTTTTTTGGACTTCCTTCCACTTAATGCGTGTAATACAGCTGGTCTGGGCTTCCAAGGTAGTATTTTTAAACACCCAAGCTTGATGTAAGCCTTTAACCTTTGCAACTGCTCCTTTTAGTTTTTTCTTAACTATTTTCCTCATTTAATCATAGTCTCCCTTTTGAAAGTTAAAAGGTAGTACTGTGGATTTCTTTACCATCCCTCCTCCACTAATTAAATCAAACGCGATCATGCTATAATCACCATTGCCAGGTGGCCCCAACACCCTTATCTGGTGTTCCACTAGGTCCAATATGGCTTCCCCTCTGGTCGGTTCATGAACCAGCTTCTTCAAGAAGCAGTCATTTATTTTATCTAGGAACTTTATTTCCCTAGCATGTCCTGCTGTGACACCGACCCAGTCGATACCGGGGTAATTGAAATCACCCATTATTATTACTGTGCTGTAACCTTTGTTAGCTTCCTTGATTTCTTTTAGCATTTCATCATCCATTTGTTCATTCTGGCCAGGCGGTCGATAGTATGCCCCCACTGCCATCGTCTTCCCCTTTTTACATGGAATTTCAATCCATAGAGATTCTACAGCAAATTTTGTTTCCTGCAAAACTTTAATCCTTTCTGACTCAATGCCCTCTCTAACATAGAGTGGAACCCCTCCACCAATTTGATCAGCTCTGTCATTACGATATAGTTTGTACCCAGGTATCGCAGTGTCCCACTGTTTGTCCTCCTTCCACCATGTCTGAGATTCCAATCATATCTAAGCTCTCATTTAGTGCTATATATTCTAACTCTCCCATCTTATTTTTAGACTTCTAGCATTTGCATACAAGCATTTTTAGAGACTATTTTATTCATATTAATCTGGCTATTGGCAGGCATGAGTAATTTGCAATCTTTAAGCTCTGTCTGCTCCATACTCAAGGGCATTTGGGCTACTTTACTCTTTTTTGGAACCTCTCTGCTTTTGGTAGTATCCTTCAAGGATACATTGTTCCACATCATGTGCTCTTGGGCAACTGTTGGCTTTCCCCTATTACCTAGTTTAAAAGTTGCTCTATCTCCTTTTAAAGGTTAATGCCAGCAGCCTGGTTCCATCTCCGTTAAGGTGAAGCCCATCCCTTCGGAAGAGCCCCTCCATTCCCCAGAATGTTCCCCAGTTCTTAAGAAATCCAAAACCTTCATCCTTGCACCATCGTCTTATCCGTGCATTGAGACTCCGGAGGTCTGCCTGCCTTTTGGATTTTGCACGTGGAATGGGAAGCATTTCGGAGAAAGCTACCCTGGAAGTTCTGGATTTCAACTTTGCCTCAGAGTATCTGTTGCAGAACGTTCCGGTTCCAGAGGGTTTGCATATACACTACAATTGGCGCAGGCATCCAAGCCCAACTACAGGATTACATTGATGACCACTCTCCCCTTTACCTATACCAACATGGATTTAAAAAGAATCACGGAGTTGAAACCCTCCTAACCTCCCTTCTTGATTACATAGAAACATGACGACAGAAAAAGACCACAAGGCCCATCTAGTCTGTCCTTCCATAACAACAACTACAACAGTCCACTTTTTACCTTTAGAGATCCTCTGTGTTGGTCCCATGCTTTTTTGAATTCAGTTACTGTCCTCATCTCCACCACCTCCACTGGGAGACTATTCCACGGATCCACTACTCTTTCCGTAAAGAAATATTTCCGCATATCACTCCTGAATCTATCTCCCTTCACCCTCATCCCATGTCCCCTTGTAGCAGAACTTGCTTTCAATTGAAAGAGGCTCTCTCCCTGAACATTTATGCCACGGAGGTATTTAAACATCTCAATCATATCACCTCTATCCCGCCTTTCCTCTAAGGTGTACATATTAAGATCCTTAAGTCTGTTCTCATATGCTTTATAATGAAGCCCATTAATCATTTTAGTAGCAACCCTCTGCACCGACTCCATCCTGTTCACATCCCTTTGAAGGTGCGGTCTCCAGAATTGCACACCATACTCCAAATGAGGTCGCACCAAAGACTTATACAGAGGCATTATCACCTCCTTTTTTCTGCTAGCCATTCCTCTCCGTATGCACCCAAGCATCCTTCTAGCTTTTGCCGTCACCTTTTCTACCTGTTTAGCTACTTTAAGATCATCAGACACAACCACGCCTAGGTCCCGCTCTTCTTTAGTGGACAAAAGTACTTCACCTCCTATACTGTATTGTTCCCTTGGATTGCTGCAGCCCAAATGCATGACCTTACATTTTTTAACATTAAATCCCAGCTGCCAAACTCTAGACCATTCTTCAAGCTTAGCTAGATCCCTCCTCATGTTATCTACACCTTCCTGGGTGTCTACTCTATTGCAGATTTTGGTATCATCTGCAAAGAGGCAAACCTTACCCGACAGCCCTTCCGCTATATCACTAACAAAGATGTTAAAAAGAATCGGACCAAGGACAGATCCCTGGGGCACACCACTGGTAACATCCTTCTCCTCAGAGTGAGCTCCATTTACTTGTACTCCTTTGTCGCCTCCCATCCAACCAATTTCTAACCCAAGCAGTAACTTTAGGGTCCATCCCTAGGGTGCTCAGTTTGTTTATAAGTCGCCTGTGAGGAACAGTGTCAAAGGCTTTACTGAAATCTAAATACACCACATCTAGAGCTCTCCCTCGGTCCAACTCCCTGGTCACCCAGTCAAAGAAATCAATCAGATTTCTCTGACAAGACCTGCCTCTGGTGAATCCATGCTGCCTCGGATCCTGTAATCTGCCGGACTCCAGAAACCTCACTATTTTCTCTTTCAGCAGCATTTCCAATAATTTACTCACCACCGAAGTTAAACTAACCGACCTAACCGGGATTCATTGTACTTACACACTCATAACCCTACCCAAGGATGCTTACTTATATTCCTCGACCTATCCGCTGCCTTTGACTCTCTTCCCCACAATCAACTCCTATCCAGACTTCATGAAATAGGTCTGAGAGGCACAACACTGAAATGGTTTCATTCTTACCTAGACGCCAGAACACAACAGGTCCGTATTGGAAGTGATACCTCCCTCCCATTTACGCTAAAGCAAGGTGTCCCCCAAGGCTCTAGTCTCTCTGCATTACTTTTTAATATCTTCCTCCAACCTGTCTGCAAAATTTTCCAAAACCACGGCATTCAGTACCAATTATATGCAGATGATATGATGTGCTTCACCCCATTTAACCCCTCTAACCCCGACTTTGGTTAGACATTCATTTATTTTAGCAATCTCAAATCCTGGCTTTCCCAACATAATCTACTTATTAACCAATCCAAAACTGAGATCCTTCAAGTATTCTCCAGCCCCTCATATGCCCCTCCCCCAACACTCACCCTTGGCGATCTCACCCTAACTATGAAAAACCAAGTGAAATATCTTGAAATCATCCTTGATCAGAACCTCTCCTTTATTGATCACATAAAGAAAACTACCAATACAATTTACGCGAAGTTGCGCACCCTCCGGAACCTCAAGCCCCTCTTAAGCCCCAACTCCTTCTGTACTGTCTGTCAGGCCCTCACAACCCCCTCACTTGACTATTGTAACCTTATCATGGCCTCTCTAAGACCACCATCCAGCCTCTCCAACGTGCCCAGAATACACTAGCTCGATCAATAACCAACAACCCTAGACGATCCCATATTACACCTGTCCTCTATGACTTACATTGGCTCCCAATCCAACTCCGATCCATATTTAAAGTGCTCACCCTTATTCATAAGATTATCTCAAAAGAATCAGCTCCATGCCTTTCCCCATTCTTTGCCTTCCCTAACAACACAAGAACACGCCGCTCCTCCACCAAAAACTTTCTAACCATTCCTACATCTAAACTACACTTTAAACAATCTACTAGCAACAGGGCCTTCTCTCTCTACGCCCCATCCCTATGGAATACCCTTCCCCATGACCTACGTAACTGTGTGAGCCACGCAGAATTCTGAAAGAAATGAAAAACCCACCTCTTCCTCGAACACTTTTCCCTACCACCCTAGTTCCTACCCCCCTTCTACCCTCCTCACTAATCCCTCCACTTGATATCCTAGCGACCCACAGTTACTACTTATGTAAACAAATGATCCATATTACTGTAAATAATTTTATTGTAAATAGTTTTAGTTCATTAGTTCCTTAGTTCTTATGTTACCATGTAGCCTGTTTGTTCTATGTAAACAGTTGTACAATACTGTCAGTTACGTTCCATGTAAACCGTCTTGAATTGTAGAAAGACGGTATATAAAAACTGTTAAATAAATAAAATAAATCCTCAGTTGTTCCCTCAGACATTTGTCGGGTGGCAACGTGGGCATTGCTTTCCATTTTTATCATGCATTAACATTCAGATGTCCACTCTCAGGCAGACACTGCCGTTGGTACATAGGTCTTGAAAGCTGCTGTGTCATTTTCTCCTTCAGTGGAGTCATATTTTTGGTAGGTCCCACGTCTGCACTGGTCTAGCAGGATGATGTTGAGAGTGACATTTTACTTACCAGGTAATGTCTTTTATTTGAGCCCTGCTAGAGCAATCCAAGACTGACGCTTGTGTCCTATGCTGGTCTGCTGTGTTTCTCTGCACTTGGTCCTACGAGTTCATATTCTCTTGACAAGCCTTTTATCTGAAGGTGATTATGTACATAGTTATAGGGCTTGATTTTTGAAGGCATTTACATGGGGTAACTGCCTTAGTTACCTATGTAAATGCCATATCCAGGATTTTCAAAGGGCACCTACATGGGTAATGCCCTTCGAAAATCCTATGTCCATAACGTGCTCAGATGCTGTGCTGTTAGCATCAGGGAATGTTAAGGGCGTTCCAGGGCGGGGGAAAAGGGCTATCCGGGTAGCACTGAATTCCGGGGTGTGTGGCGAGACTTGGATTTTCAAGGCTGAGCCACATAGGACCATGGCATTGAAAATCAAGGTTAGGTGGAAGGGAAGTGGTCTATGCGCAGATGTGGCGCATAGCACCGCCCATCTGAAAATAGGGCCCATAGTTTGTGTTTATTTATTTAGCCGTGCTTATATACTGCTTTTCACTGGGTCAAAGCGGTTTACAGTAAACAAGGGGGAATACATTGAACAGGGTTATTTGTATAGTTCCTTATTCTGTTTGAATCTTGTTATCCTCACTGAGGTTGTGTGTGGTAGGGATTCTTGACCATGTGCTTTGGTACGAATACTAAGGTGCGCCCCTGGTTGCATCGACTGGTATAGCAGGATGAAATCATAAGAAACCCTTTTTTTTTTTTTTTTTCCTGTCCCCACCTCTGCTGGTTGGGGGAGACAACCCACTTGTCTGGGCTGGTGTAGCAGGACTCGAGGAAAGGATATTACCTGGTAAGTAAAATGTCACACTCTTAAGGTCCTTGTTTATGGACTCAGTTAGCAGTCTTGCTGCATAAAGCAATTTAAGAAAAAAAAAATAGGCGGCCGATTTAGATCTAAATGGGCAGTGGGGATTTCCTGACCTATCTAGGCCTTTAAGGAGGCCCAATTTTGAGTTTCCCCGACTAGTCTGACAGCCAAAGAGACTCCCTTTTTTGGGCTCACCCCCCAATATATTTCCCTCTTCCCCCCCCCCCCCCCATTCAGTGACTTTTGCCCTAGTTGGGGGGGGTGGTTAGGCTGTTTTCACTGTTTGAGAAAAAAACTTGCCAAAAAAACAGATGAGTTTAGTGGCTGTATTTTTATTACAGCTGTGTGGAGCAGGGCAGTCATGCCACATTACTGTACCTGTGTCTAGTATGGCACCAGCTGGGTCAACTCTGTGGTGGACTCCTCTTGCTCCAGTGTCGTGGAGATGTAAGGGACCCTAGGTTTGTGTGTTTTGTGGAGTGTGTGTTTTAAAGCATCGGGACCCAGGGCTCAATACTGATGGGGCCTCCTTGACTTTGCCTTATTTGTCTGCAGGATTTGTTTGTTGTGGGCCCTTAGGGCAGGGCCAGTGCTAGGCTTTCTGATTGCCCCCCCCTTGCAACCTATAAATTGGTGCCCCGTCCCTCATTATTAATGTTGGCTACACCCCACCCTCCTTTCTCCCAGAACTCCTTTGTGAACTCTTTTCACTGTATTTTTTCTTCAAATCCAATGTTGTAAAGAACATTTCATTGAAGGGGAAAATGTATAGCATGAATAAAAATAACTACTTACTGTAGCACTAAAATACTTAGCATCATACAAACAGGCTGTGATAGTCCAAGAGCATGCTAAATTGTCGATATGGGTTAAAAGAAAAATACTCATTTGTACGGACAGCTCAGAATTATTTTACTCATTGAAAAAATATGCAAGAAAGAAGGAAGGAATCACAAACATAACCATGCAGTCAATGTACATGTAGAAACTATAAGCAGAACTGGTGAGAGAAACAAGAATAACATGGCCACTTTCCAGCCAGAGCAAGGAGTAAGCCCATTACTCTTTAGATTTTCAGGATTTCTTTCCAAAAGTTATACTTTACTCCACAGTGAGGCGAGAGAGAACTCTATCATAGGCATTGGCATTGTTGGCAGAAACGAAGTAACAAAATGGCTCGGGCAAGTAGCGTGGGTGCAACTGTCACCTCATTGAGTGGTCTTAGTTGCACCGGTAGCTGTTTTTGCCACATTGAAATGCAGTAACTGCTGGGGGATGCAACTGCCTCACTGTAGTTAGCCTATGGCCCCACACTGGTAATCGGACCCACGCATATATTCTCCGGGAACAAGCAGGAAGTCAGCCCTCACATATGGGTGATGCCAGTGCCAAGTGAGCCCGTGTGGTAACTTCTCCCCAGCTTTCAAAGAAAGCCTTTGGGAGCTCTACCATGCATGCGTGATCCCCTTCCCACCTAAGGGTGCCATCTTGCCTCATTCTCCTTTTTTCCGCAGAGTCCATCGGACATATATTTTCCCTCTGAAAAAAGGTTGTGGGGGGGGGGGGTGTTTTTGCTGTTTTTAGGTTTTTGAATCTATTCCCTTCTCTGGTTTACGTACTGTTACCCTTCTCGCCTCCTGGGTCTGCTCGCCCTTGGCGTTCATGGCTTTTTCCTTGGATTTTTCCCCAGATGTGCAGGTTTTCGTACCCTTTCTGGCCCAGGCCAAGGGGGTTTGACCTTGCAGGGCCTGTATTCCCTGCCATGACCTCAGGCGGCAAGGGTAGTGTTGGCTCCCTGGGGCCTGCCTCAGGAAGTGGAAGAGGTGGTCTTGGCCTCTAGAAAGCAATCCACCAGGAAAACCTATGCCCTGAAGTGGAGAAGGTTCTCCTTGTGGTGTCAGCAACGCAAGGAAGATCCTTTCTCCTGCACTGTGCCAGTAGTGCTTCAGTACCTGCTGCACTTGTCCAATCAGGGCCTTAAGTCCAATTCTGTTCGGGTCCACCTCTCTGCTCTGGCAGCTCACCACTCGCTGGTGGAGGGACACTTTGTCGGTTCACCCCTTGGTGTCCAGGTTTCTCAGAGGCTTGCTCTTGCTCAAGCCTCCTCTCCGTCCACCGGCCCCTGAGTGGGAGTTGAATGTTGTCTCTTATTTTTATTTTATTTATTTATTTAACTGCATTTATATCCCGCTTTTCACCGGGTCAAAGCGGTGTTACATATAAGGGGGGGGGGGGAATAATCAGATATAAGGATGGGGGCCGTCACCAGGTGGACAACATTGATGATTTCGAGATAGGACGGACTGTAGACATGGACAACATAGTAAGATTTCAATCATAGGTTCATGATGGTTCAGGGGTTGGTGCTTTTTTGGTGGGAGTTGTCTTGAGATATTCTTGGAATAGGATGGTTTTTAGCTGTTTTCTGAATGATAGGAGATTGCCATTGTTCCTGACGTGGGTCGGTAGAGAATTCCATAGTGATGGAGCGTAAAGTTCAAAGGCTCTATTGCATGTCCGTTGAGAGCATTTGGTTCTCTTGTGTGGGATGGTGAGGTAGTTGCTGGAGGCCTGTCTGGTTGTTTTGCTGTGGGCTGGACGAATCAGCAGGGCGCGAAGCTGGATGTTCTGTGTTTGGTGGATGGCTTTGTGGGTGAGTAGGATGGATTTGTATTTAGTTCTTGCTTCGAAGGGAAGTATGTGTAGGTCTCTCAAAATTGGGGTGATGTGGCGCGTTTCTTTGCTCTGAATGATTCTTGCTGTGGTGTTCAAGGCGGTTCGGAGGGGGTTGGTCTGTGAGGCTGGTAATCCATGGTAGATTATGTTGTAGTAATCCAGATGTGGGAGTGTCATAGCTTGCATTACGGTCCTGAAGTCTTGAGGTTCGAGGAGGGGTCTGAGACGTTGCACTGTTTTAGCTTTGTGGAATATATTTCCGGTGGTTTTAGTAATTTGTTGCTTGAGGGTTAGTACTTGGTCAATGATAACGCCTAGGTATCTGATTTGTGGCTGTATTTGAATGTGTGTAGTTCCTATGTTGAGGTGTGTAGGTGGTGTGAAGTCTGGGTCTTTTGTCACTATGAGAGCTTCAGTTTTCTTTGTTTATGGATAGGTTATTTTCTTGTAGCCAGTTGGATACTTCGGAGAAGCATGCTGATGTTCATTTGTTGGGTTTGTGGTTGTGATTGGGGCGTAGAGCATGATGTCGTCAGCATATATGTAGAAGTTGATGTTGTGGGCACGTATGACTGAGCAGAGTGGTTGTAGGTAGATGTTGAAGAGCATGGCTGACAGAGTGGATCCTTGAGGTACTCCTTGGTGTTGCTGGAAGGGGGGTGAGGTTGAGGTGCTGGTACGGATCAGTTGTCTGTTAGGTAGGATTGAAACCATTGATCCCAATTGTTTGCAAGTCTGCATATGAGGATGTTGTGGGAGATGGTGTCGAAGGCTGCTGATATATCAAGGAAGATCAGAGCATATCTGGAGTGTTGTGCTTGGGTTCCTATGATGAGTGTTCATCAGTGTGGTCATGAGGGTCTCGACTCCATGTAGTGGGCGGAAGCCGTGTTGTGGGTCCAGTATATTGTTGATGTCAAGGTGTTCTTGAAGCTGCTGCTGGACTATCTTCTCGATTATCTTGGCGGTGAATGGTAGGTTTGCTATAGGTCTGTAGGATGCGGGGTCTAGGGGATCTACGTTTTGCTTTTTTAGGGATGGTCGAATGATTGTGGTTTTGAGGATGTCTGGCATGTGCCCTTGGGAGAAGGATTCGTTGACAATATGGGTTAATGGTGTGCTTAGGTCCTCTTTGGATTTCTTTATCCAGTCAGCGGGACAGGGGTCCAGTGGGGAGGTGGTGGTGTTTAGGCGGGAGATGGTGGATGATATCTCGTCTGCTGTGGTTTCTTTGAAGGTAGTCCAGTCTTTGTACATGTTTGGGTGGTGGTTTGTTGTGGTTGTCTTGGCGTTCAAATGGGGGTTTTGTGGTTGTTGAAGCTATTTGTATTGTCGGGCTAGTAGCTCTGGTGGAATCTTCGGTAGCTGGTCAGAGTTATTGGGTGCCTTTATCAGCTTTTTGACAATCTGAAAGAGTTCTCGAGGTTTATTTATGGACGTCTTTATGATTTTTGAGTGGTAGGTTTTTTTTGCTTTGTCGGTTTCTGAGTGGTATGCGTTGAGTTCAGATAGGAATTTTGATTTGTCGTTGTCATTTTTGGTTTTTCTCCATTTTCTTTCTGTTCTTCTGAGTTTTGTTTTTAGCTTTCGGAGATTGGGAGTGAACCATCTGGCTTTTATGGAGGTTGGTCCGGTGGTGGCTTTGTTCGTGGGTGCGCTGGACGCTGTGGAGATTGTGGTGTTCCAGTTGTGGATTAGTTCATCGATGTTGCTGGAGTTTGTAGTTTAGGTAGCGTTTGCGCTAAGAAGTCCTCTTTGTTAAATGTTTTAAATCTTCTAGCGTGGTGTTCGTTGCCCTTGTTAGTCTTGCAGCAACTGACTCGCCCACCTTTTGAGCCGATGGCTACATGTCCTCTCCACTTCCTTTCTTGGAAGACTCTATTCCTAGTGGCCCTGACCTCGGCCAGGCGAGTGAGTGAGCTTCAATCCCTGGTCTGTGACAGGCCATACACTCGTTTCTATAGGAACAGGGTAGTCCTTAGGACTCATCCTAAGTTCCTCCCAAAGGTTGTCTCCTTTTTCCATCTCAACCAGGAGGTGGTTCTTCCAACGTTCTTCCCTAGGCCCCATGCCAGCCGGGCTGAGACAGTCCTGCATACCCTGGACTGTAGAAGGGCCTTATCCTTCTACATTGAACGTACGCAGGGGCATAGGAGGGCTACTCAGCTCTTCGCATCTTTTGACCCTAATAACTTGGCGTTACTTGTCTCCAAGCGTACCTTGTCCATCTGGGTGGCTGACTGTATCACCTGGGCTTACAGGGCAGCTGATCTTCCCTTGCAGGGTTGGGTCACGGCCCACCGTGTCAGGGCAATGGCTGCCTCAGTAGCTCATCTCCGCTCTGTACCGATGGCAGACTTCTGTAGGGCTGCAACTTGGTCCTCAAGCCAGACTTTTGCGGCCCATTACTACCTGGAGAGGGAGTCCCGTAGGGACAGTGCTTTCAGTCAGGCAGTGCTCCGGAATCTCTTTGAGGTTTAGGCAACTCCTACCCTCCAGCCCTCTGGTTGGGGTGCCGGTGGGGGTATGTTTCAGTGAAATCCTTTTCTCTGATGCTGCGGCTAGAGGGAGCTCATTTTTCAGCTCTGGGTCCCCGGTAGCCTGAAGCTGGGGAGTCCCATATGTGAGGACTGACTTCCTGCTTGGTCCTGGAGAAAGTAGTTACTCACCTGTAACAGGTGTTCTCCAGGAGCAGCAGGAATCAGTCCTCACAACCCTCCCTCCTCCCCTGGGAGTTGCAGTTGTACATAGTTCATTTTTACATTTTTTTTTGTGCTGTCTTTTTAGCTATGTCATCAGACTGAGCAAGATGACACCTTTAGGCGGGAAGGGGACCTCACATGCGTGCAGTGTTCCCAACGGCTTTCTTAGAAAGCTGGGGAAATGCTCCGCACAGGGGCTCCATCAACTTCAATGTCACCCATATGTGAGGACTGATTCCTGCAGCTCCTGGAGAACACCTGTTACATGTGAGTAACTACTCTTTCCTATACCTCCTCTTTCAACCCAACTTTGCGCTTCTATTCCTTCTCATCAGCGTGGTCACTGCCTTGATTTGGTTTTCTTCTGTTTTACCCTCCAATTTTCGTACCTCAGTTCTTCCCTTATCTGATCATTACTTACTAAGATTCACCCTTTATCACTCCCTCACCCCAATCCCGCTCTGTCCTATCTTTCATGCTATCGATCCATTGGATCTTTCCACTATTGTCTCATCACATTTTTCTTCCACTTTATAGCCTCATCAACAGATTTAGAAGACAATTTTTTATAATACTGCTCTCTCCTCTGCTCTAGTTACTCTTGCTCCACCCATCCCATGTTTTGGAGTGGAGGAGTAGCCTATTGGTTAAGAGCATTGGCTTGGGAACCCAGAGACCAAGGCTCGATTCCCACTAGCACTCCTTGTGGCCTTGGGCAAGTCACTTAACCCTCCATTGTCTCAGAAAAATCGAAGTTATCAATATCCCTGTTTAAGTTATAATGTAAACCGCTTTGATTGAAATGATAAAGTGGTATATAAAACCTGATAGATAAATTTCTGAGATGCACTACACTCCAGCCGTGATTGTCCTCAACTAACTGCTAACTCTGCTCCTGTGGCTGCTCAGCTGAGCATATTTGCCCTAAATCTTGCTCCCTTTCTTTCTTACTTCAGTTCAAATTCATGCTTACTTCCTTCCAGTCAGCCTTAGCACTTGCCAAGCAACATTACTATATCCATCTGACTAGTTCTTTTGCCACTACCCCTCACCATCTTTTCTTTACTCTTAACACTCTCCTCAAGGCGCCTCTCCCTTCGACTCCTTCTCTTTCTGCCCAAACCCTGGCCAACTTTTCCCATAACAAAATCCACAAGATTACTCTCCAGCTCCCCACAAGAACAACTTATCCCCTCTTCCCCACCTCAGTACCAACTTTTCCCACCAATCTCTTACCCTTTCATCCTTTTCCATGATCTCTGAAGATGAAACCTCTCATCTGCTGCTTTCTTCTGAACTTTCTACTTGCTCTTTTGATCCTATCCCCCACCCATCTCCTTAATTCCACTTCCTCCTCTGTCATCCCTTCCATTTCACATATTCTCAGTCTCTCACTCTCCACTGCTACTGTCTCTGCAGCCTTCAAGCATGCTGTGGTCACACCCCTGCTCAAGAAACCTTCCCTTTATCCTAGCTGTCCTTCTAATTATCGTCCCATCTTCATTCTTCCTTTTTTGTTTCCAAACCTTTTGAGCATACAGTCCTCCACTGTTGTCTTGAATTTCTTTCCTCTCAAGCTCTTCTGGATCCTTTTCATTCGCTCCTTACTTTCTACTGAAACAGCACTTGCTAAAGTCTCCAGTGACTCGTTCCTGGTTAAATCTAAGGACCTCTACTCTATCCTTATCCTTCTTGACCTTTCTGCTGCTTTTGATACTGTTGACTACCGCCTTCTCCTTGACACATTATCCTCACTTGGTTTTAGGGGTGCTGTCTTGGTTCTCTTATCTCTCCCATCGCTCTCAGTGTTTGGTGGTTCCTCCTCTACTGCCCCAAGAGTCTGTTCTGGACCCTCTCCTTTTCTCTCTACACCCAGTCCCTTGGTGCTCTCATCTCCTTCCATGGATTTCAGTATCATTTTTATGCTGGCAATTCTTGGATCTATCTTCCATATCTTCCCTCCAGTCCAGTCCAAACCTCTGGGTAGTTAACCCCACTAGCAGCTTGGAGACTGAGCATGTAATTTTTGATGAGATCAGAGTACTTAGGCAGCTGGCATCAGGAATGTAGTCATCACATATGGGTAACGTCGGTATATACTGACATCAAAACTCAAATTATTCTCCATGAATGAAATAGTTCTTCTATTATGGACCTATATATATAACTGAAACTAACTGGCACCCTTAAAGAGAAGGTATCAAAATAATATAATTAATATTTGTATAATTTATATGGTGTTCTGAGACACTATCATTTCATAAGACAGCTCTTTTAACACATAACACTAGACTTTCTATTTTTTTATAAAGGATCACAACATATATGGCTCCTTTTGATACCTTCTCTTTAAGAGTGCCAGTTAGTTTGTTATATATAGGTCCATAATAGAAGAACTATTTCATTCATGGAGAATAATTTGAGTTTTGATGTCAGTATATCCCTTTTGTTAATGACATTTATAATTTTTATTTTTCAGATCATTTTTCACCCTTTGGAGTCCATTCTGCCCCTTACACCACATTATTTAACGTTCATTGTTTTAGTTGGTTTTTACCAGCACATCTAGTATTTGCATAGGACGGTGGTTACGTCAACTTACATGGTTGATATGTACCCACGTACGCATGCGTCGGCGTTTTTCATGCAAAGAAAGAAGGAACAGCGCACAATTTAAGGTTCTTTCGCAGCAGTCAATACGAGCCGAATATTCTTACAGTAAGTGCAATTTAAACAATGGTGTGGAACATTTGGGCAGTATGTATACTTCAATTTTAAATTTAATCATATTCGCAACCCATTGCAACATCCTTTACCTCCTATTTTACTTACGAATACTGTCTTTTAGTTGAGCCAGAACGATATCCAGTTTTTACAGATAAAACTTTTTCCTGGATCATAGTTTCCTTTAAATTTTAGAACTTCTCATACATATATCTTAAAGTATCAGCGGTTTGTGTTTAAATCCCCTTTTTTTTGCTACTTAGGTCCCTTCTCACAACTGTGAGAAAGTGACCATCAGGGCACTTTTAATTGTTTTTTTCCCTTGAGGGTTTTGATATAACAATATACGCCCAGTTGGTAGATTCTTTCATGATAATGTAAGTCCCAGGATTCGCTAACGTGCACACAGTCTCATAACCCCGTTTGAGTACTTTTTATTTTCAATTTTATTTCAATTCTTCTTAGAGGGTCATGATATAACGATATGTACTTAGTCGGTAATTTCTTTCATAATAGTGAAAGTCCTACAATTCGCTAATGTGCACACAGCTTTTCAACCCTGTTTGAGAATGGTGCTCACATGTGCCATGAGAGTGATGTGCCCCATATAAAGGATTGGTCTGCATCGATTCAAGCAATCCCCTTATAGGATAGATTCTGATGTTTGTTTTTAGGTTCTATTGACAGGTCACATATTTAATGGCCGTTTTAGTTATTAGTTATAGTTATTTTATTTATTTCAACGTAGTTTTTAGCATATATAATATTTTTGGTTTATACAAAAATTTCTTGGGCTGTTTATTGATCTCACGATGTGATATGCAATACATATAATGTTGTGTTTTGTACATTCTGGGTTAGACTATCTGGATATTCATCAAGACATCACACATAGGTTCCCAGAACAGGCATGTATTAACATTGGTTTTTCTTTATTTATTTTTTATTCATCTTTTATGGCTTTGTTTCACGTATAATTTTACATAAATGTTTATTGTTTATATTTTCTACAATTTTTAAGTACGCCATCTACGATTGCACTATTACTCTTCCTTTGTCCCTCTCCCCTTCGGGGCTTCTTTGAATAGTCTTCCTGGTTGTTGTCACACTCCGGCAGTTCCTCTTCTGAGTTTTTAGTTTATTTTAACATTTTTAAGATGTGTTATTAGCCATTATTATGACATTATTTATTTATATTTTTAGACTTGTTATTAGTTATTTATGGTATGCACTTTTCATTATCTTTAGTGGGTCCAGGTGCACCCAGTGGTATGTATGTTCACAGGGCTCCATCTATAGTTCAGTTGTTTACGTATTTCTTAAGTAATTCATAATTTTGTTTTTACATTTTTATGGTTTACGTAGTCTATATGTCCCATTGATCATTCTTATCTCCTCTTTTATATTATTTTTATATTATTCACAATGTGAATGTATAGGTTACATTTATTATTTTTATTGTTTTTAATATTTGTATGTTTAGCCAATGAGCCCCTGAAGAAGGTGTTGTGAAACACGGCCTGTCGGGCCTGGCTGGTTATTTACCAATAAACGCGTTCTTCCTACAACATCCACGGTTTTGGTTGTCCTCTTCATCAACAGGGCACAGGGTTCTATTCCCCTTATTTTCTTATTCCAAAGAAAACGGGGTTACAGGCCTATTTTAGATCTCAGAGAATTGAACAAATTCCTTGTCAAGGAGAAATTCAAGATGATTTCTCTCGGAGCTCTGCTACCAAACCTTCAGAGTCAGGATTGGCTTTGTTCTCTAGATCTCAAGGATGCGTACACACATGTCCTCATCCATCCAACCCACAGAAGGTTCCTTCGGTTCCTTTTTCAAGGAAAGCACTACCAATACAGGGTGCTTCCTTTTGGTCTGGCCTCGGCACCAAGGGTGTTCACGAAATGCATGGCTGTTGTAGCAGCATTTCTCCGCACTCTAGGGATATTTGTCTTCCCTTACTTGGACGACTGGCTCATTCGAGCTCCAACACAGTCAGAGGCCGACTTCTCTATCCTGCACAATGCGTATCCTTCAGTATTTAGGGCTGGTAATAAACATCCCAAAATCCAGTCTAACTCCCACTCAGTCTTTAGAGTTCATAGGAGCTTTCCTGGATACCACAAGGGCAAGGGCCTATCTCCCCCAGGCCCGTTGCCTTCGCTTGGTACAGTTAGCTTCTCAAGCAGTGCTAAAGCCTCATCTAACTGCTTGAGAAATGTTGCAATTACTAGGCCACATGGCATCCACCGTGCATGTGGTTCCATATGCTCGCCTCCACATGAGGGCAGCTCAGTGGACTTTATCCACCCAATGGACCCAGGCATCAGGGTGCCTATCAGACAAAATAGAAAACACAAGTCGCCTTATTTCGTCCCTCCAGTGGTGGAAGTTCACTCAAAACCTGTTGCTGGGGTCCCCCTTTCAGCAACGCTTACCCCAAGCAACTCACAACAGATGCTTCTCCAATGGGTTGGGGAGCTCATCTGCAAGACCTCTCCACGCAGGGCACCTGGTCTCCACAAGAGAGTTGTCTACTTATCAATCTCTTGCAACTCAGAGCAATCTTTCTTGCTCTGCGAGTGTTCCACTCCCTGCTCAGCTACAAGACGGTCCTCATTCATACGGACAATCAAGTAGCCATGTTCTGTGTGAACAAGCAAGGGGGAACGGGCTCTCTGTCGCTTTGCAACGAAGCTTTGCGACTATGGGCCCTCGCCAGAGAGCATCAGATTCATCTTCTGGCAGTGTATCTTCCAGGCATTCAAAACTCTTGGGCGGACAGACTCAGTCGAGTTCTGCTTCCACACGAGTGGTCTCTGCATGCAGACCAGGTGACCAGGATTTTTCAACTTTGGAGAACCCCGGACATAGACCTCTTTGCAAGTCCGTGGAATGCCAAACTTCCCCGGTTCTGTTCCAGAACTCCGGCTCAGGGGGCTCAGGCCAGGGATGCTTTCCTCCTTTACTGGGGTCAAGACTTCCTGTGTGCCTTTCCACCCATTCCCCTAATTCCCAAAACCCTGTTCAAGCTCCCTCCCTGGAGTTAGGGTCTGCTCCAGATCTCCTATCTCAGGAGGACGGAATGTTATGGCATCCCAATCCCCAGTCTCTGCATCTCAGGGCTTGGTTGCTGAAGGCCTAGATCTCCAAGTTCTTAATTTTTCTCAGCAAGTGAAAGATGTTCTTTATGCTTCCAGAAAACCTTCCACTTGACGCTCTTATGCTTTCAAGTGGAAAAGGTTTACCATATGGTGTTCGCAGAAGGGTCTTTACCCTCTTGCAATACCTCTGGAATCTTTGCTGGAGTATCTCCTTCATTTATCTAATGCAGGCCTTAAGACAAATTCAGTAAGAGTCCATTTGAGTGCTATTGCAGCTTCCCTTAAGCCTCTAAATGGACAGCCTATTTCCTCTCATCCTCTTATAGCAAGGTTTATGAGAGGCCTTCTTCTAACTAAGCCTCCCATTAGGCCACCACCAGTGGCATGGGACTTAAATCTGGTTCTTGGGCAGCTCATGAAGCCACCTTTCGAACCTTTAGCTACCACCTCCTTGAAATTCCTTTCTTGGAAGGTTATCTTTCTCATTGCAATCACATCAGCACGCCGCATTAGTGAGTTGCAAGCGCTAGTAGCTAATCAACCTTATACAAGGTTCTATCATGACAAGGTAGTCCTTAGGACTCATCCACACTTTATGCCTAAGGTGGTCTCGCCTTTTCATCTGAACCAAGCGGTCTACCTACCTGTGTTTATTCCAGGGCCTCATGCATCTAATGCAGAGGGGAATCTTCATAACTTGGACTGTAAAAGAGCTCTAGCTTTTTACTTACAAAGAACACAGCAACATAGAAAGTCCTCTCAACCCTTTGTTGCTTTTGATCCTTCTCATTTGGGGCATCCAGTCTCCAAGAGAACACTAACTGGATTGCTCAGTGTATTTCCTTCGCCTATCAGAGTAAGAACCTTTCTCTGGAGGGCCATGTCACAGCTCACAATGTGAAAGCCATGGCAGCCTCAATGGCTCATCTGCACTCTGTGTCTATAGACGACATCTGTCGAGCAGCCACTTGGGCCTCGATTCATACCTTTACAGCCCATTACTGCTTGGACAAGGACTCCCGCCGGGATTCCTTGTTTGGTTAGGCTGTTCTCCAACACCTGTTCCATACCTAATCAACTCCTACCCACCATCCCTGGTAGGATGCCAGAGATCCATGGGGGGAAGTGGAGCCCTGTTCAGGGGCACACAACTTCTGGGGTCTCTCCCTAGAACCTAAAGCTAAGGAGTTCCCATATGTGATGACTACATTCCTGCTTGTTTCTGGAGATAGCATAGTTACTCACCTGTAACAGGTGATCTCCGGGAACAGCAGGAATTTAGTCCTCACAACCCACCCACCTCCCCTAGGACTTGTATCTCTCTATCTCTTTCCTTTCCCTCTCTCTCTCTGTCTCAGCTTTAAAACTCAACTGGAGAGAGGCAGTTGGGAAAGGCGGGAAGGCAGCACGCAGGCGCTGTGGGATGCTCCCAAAAGCTTTCTGATTGGACGCTGGGGAGCGTTCCTGCGCAGGTTCCGTCGGTACCGATGATACCCATATGTGAGGACTAAATTCCTGCTGTTCCCGGAGATCACCTGTTATAGGTGAGTAACTATGCTTTACAAGTGAGTAACAATGACATGGCCTTGTTCATCTTAATTATGATACTTTTAACCTTAGATGTTAAATTTAACTTTTCCTTGCCTGGAACCCAGCATATTCATCTTTTTCCACATTGACTAGGAGTTTGATCTTGCATTCCTCCACCTCTGGGTCTTTCTCCTCCCTTTCTTCCTCTTCAGTTGATTTGTTGACCAGTCCTTTGTTCATCTCACTCTTCTTCAGTTTCAGATCTCCATCTCGCCATGAACTGCTCTTTCTTCTTGTATTGTCACGTAGATCTCCCCCTCTTCTCTGTATTTTTTTTCCATAGAAGCCTTTAGCTGACTCAAGATGTTATCATTCACATACTACTTTACTTTGATCTGTGAAATTAAAGATAGTAAATTTGTATCCATTGCTTTTTCTTGTGGCAATATTCCATTTTCTTCCAGTTTTTGGTGGATTCTTTTTGTTTACACACTTGATTTATAGCAGGGGTTCTCAACCCTGTCCTCGGGACCCACCTAGCCAGTCAAGTTTTCAGGATAACCACAATGAATATACATGGGAGAGATTTGCATATAATGGAGGCAGTGTATGCAAATCTCTTACATATTCATTGTGGTTATCCTGAAAACCCGACTGGCTAGGTGGGTCCCGAGGAAAGGGTTGAGAACCCCTGATTTATAGGGTTTGTAGCATAAAAGTAGTGGTACGTTATCTCCTCTCTTGCTGTGGAAGTGAACTGTAGTTCCTCCATTATTCTGTAGGTCTATGAACACTCACCATGGCTTCATCCATGACAGGGATGGTGTCTGCATCTGCAGTGTCTGCTTTATCGCTACCACCGTTGCTAGCCCTAGTGCATAGGCTATGGGTGGACAATTTTTTTTTTGTTATGGGCGACATGCGCCCAGTATGTGTGGTCGTTTTTTTTTTTTTTTTTTTCCCCCCTATAATTGTAGTGTTGCCTTACTGAAATTTAATATAGATTTTGTACAATGAGTCACCACGTGTAGACACTCAATAAGACTTGGGGAAGAAACTGTATTCTCTCCCCCTAAGAGAGAAACGGCAATTCACCAACAGCTTCTAGTGAATTTTATGCTATGCATCCCTTTTCACCCCCATAGTGTCACTTGGGGCAGTTTCTCCAAATGGGTTAGTTTTGCGCATACTATGACAGGCATGAACCTCACTTCTAAACCAAGGCATGGAGAATATGATCTCAGTGTCTCAAATTTATTGCTAAGTTTTAGGGTTTGTAGCATAAAAGTAGCAGTAGATTATCTCTTCATCTGCTGAAGTCCACTTAACCGTAGTTAAAATTCTTAACTTTTTCATTAATTTCTGTGGTTTATCTCCTGCCACAGTGGGTCTGTGAACATGCTTACCATTGCCTTTATCTGTGGCAGGGATGTTATCTACATCTGTAATGCTTGCACTATTGCAACCACCATCGTTAGCCCTAGTGTGTAACTACGAGAGGGCACCTTTTTATCCTGGGGGACGTGTGGCCAGTATGTATTTCTTTCATTCCTACTATACTTTAATTGTAGTGTCGCCTTGCTGGGATTCAGTATAGATTTTATGCAACAAGGTCACCACTGAAGGTACCAGCAAGACTTTGGGAGGGAACTATAATCCCATTCCCAAGTAAAGCACAGAAGTTAACAGCTAGTTTATGCTGTACTTTCCCTTCTCTCCCCCCCCCCCCCCCCCTGTGGGGAGGCTAAGCTGTTGAATGCTGTTTTTGTGTATTGTGCTGACAACTATCTTCAGGAACAAGCAGGAATGAGTCTTCACATATGGGTACGTCGGTACCGACGGAGTCTGCGCGGGAACGCTTCCCAGCGTCCAATCAAAGAGCTTTTGGAAGCATCCCACCACGCCTGCGTGCTGCCTTCCCGCCTTTCCCAACTGCCTCTCCTCAGTTTTCGTTTTCCGTGGAGCCGGCAGGACGTCCTCCTGTCACCGCAGAAAATTCTTCTTTTATTTCTTTAGTTTTCTTGTGGTCGCGGCTGTCTCCCCGACGTCACCGGTACCGCCGGTGTTTTCTTTTCTTTTCCTGTGAAATCTCCTTTTTCAAGGGATATTTTTTCTTCATAGTGTCTCACGGTTTCTCAGGCCTTTCAGGCCTCCTTTTCCTTCATGGAACCGCCAGCCACTTTCTCCGAGAAATGTTCAGACTGTGGCGGTACAACTTTATTTTTAGACCCTCAATATCGGTGTCTAACCTGCTTGGGTCCTGACCTTTTTCCTCCGGAGCCGTTAGGCAACAGTTTGGTGAGAAGAGGTTTTCAACATCGAGGTTCCCTCGATACAGTTTCCCTCCAACGTCAGGGCACCGTCCCTTTCTTCTACACAGGATCAGGTAACCCACAAACAGTCTGTTAAGACTAGCCAGCCCTCGAGTGGTAGGTCTCATGCACAGCATGTAGACGGCTCCGGCCTTGCCTCGAGGACCCACTGGCTTCAAAACCCCGGCGGGAGTCTTTGTCTCCAAATCCTTTGAAGGGTTTCAAGTTGTTCCTGGGGTTCACCCCTCACAGAATATACCTGAGCTGTGTCTGGTGGTGGCATCCGCTTCGAGCGGTACTGATACCCCGGCATTAGCACTGGTGTTGGATGATACACTCCTCACCAGGGATGGTCACTGGCATCCTCGGTACCTTCGGGACTGGTGGATACCCTCCAGACTGACTTTCCATTATTGGTACCAGTACCGATTCTACCACCGATGTCGGTACCATCCAGACGTGCATCGATAGCCTTGCTTCTCTCGATGCCGAGTCTCGAATTGATCTCCAGTCTGGAGGACTGGGTACCGACTCGCCTGGGTACCGGCTCCCGGCGGTACCCAAGGCTCGGTTCCAATAATTCGGATCCGCAACTCTCGGTTCCCCCGAGGCCGTTTCAGTTGCCACCGGTTGGCCTTCATCCACCGGTATCAGACACGGTACCGAAGTCGGTACCGATGTCCTCATTACCCTTGCGGTCGGTGCCTTCCATGCTTCGCTCATCAGGCTCTTTGCCCTCGATGCCGAGTTTGGAATTGATCTCTAGTCTGGAAGACTGGGTACCAACACGCGTTGGTACCGACACCGATCGATACCAGCTCGGTACAGAGGATAGCGACCGGAGGCTTTCGGTTACCTCGGTACCGATTGAACTGCCAATGGCTGCTCCGATGTCTGTGTCGGGCTCGGCTCTGACATCGGTACCGGTATTAGCATCGGTACCAGTATCCACAGTAGCATCGTGGCCAACTCCTGCCATGCTGCTTCCAACAGGATCGCTCCCGTCTATACCAAGCTTGGAGTCGATACCTGGCATGGACCATGTGGTAATGACGGTCGCTGCTCCTGACAGCCAGTACCAGCGACCATCCCTTAAGCATTCCACACTGCACCGTGCAGGATCTTCTATTCCTATATATTTGGATAGCTCTTTCGGTGCTCAGGCTAGTTCTTCAGATCTAACCTGTCCAAGGGAGATTCCTGTTGGGGATCCCTCTTTTCAGAGTTTCCTCCTGGATATAGCAAGATCTCTTGCCATTCCTAACCCTGGACATGATCCTGCACAAGGCTCTGTTTCTACCAAAGCAAAGGAGAACATAATGCTTCCTAAGCATCATTCCTTGCAGGATCTCCTTCTAGGAATGTGGGAAGCACCTTTAAAGGTACCCCACCTTCCAGAGCAACTGATCTTCTATATCAGGTGCCCCCTCTCCAGGGTTTCAAAAGACTCAACTTCCTCATCATTCCATAGTAGTGGAATCAGCAATGAGGCGGGTAAAGAGTAAGAAAAAGCACTCTTCTTATCTGCCAGGTCGTGAGTCTAAGACACTAGATACCTTTGGACGTCAAACCTTCCAGACATCTATGCTTTCTGCAAGAATTCTCTCATATATTTTTTATGAGTCTATCTCTTGAGGAGGTCACAAAGCAATTACATCTTTTGACTCCTTCCCTTCCAGAGTCCAAGAGTTCAGGCTATTCTTCACTGCTTAAGCATCTTCAGAATATCTCTTGCTTTCTTACTCGTGCTTCCCTAGACTCTTTTGCGTCTACTAGCAGGACTTCTGCTATATCTATAGGGGCACGACGTAGAGCCTGGCTCCAAGCTTCAGACTTAGAAAAATGGGCACAGCAAAGACTGGGACAGACTCCTTGTACTGGAGACAATCTTTTCAACAAGGAGTCTTTACGTCAGGTTACTCAGTTGTCCACTGACTTACCTTTTCCTAGGGGCTGTTCTGCGCCTTCTTCTGTCCCAGTAGGTAGGAAATGTCCTGCCAAACCTTCTTCCCATAGGAGAAGGTTTTATGCATCGTCTGCCCCTCATGCAGATGTTCCCAAACAAGGGAAGCATCGTCCTGGTCTGCAGAATTCAACCTCTCACCAGGCTCAGCAAACCCAGCAACCGCAGGGTTTCTGATCAATCTTCATCAGATGCTTGTGACTCTGGGGGTTAGAATCTGCAGTTGCTTCTTCTCAATAGAGGCAATCCACTGCTTTCATTCTAAACCCTAGACATGGATCTCTTCCCAAAAGACATACATTTTTTCTATGTTCTATGAGCTGTCAGGATGTTCATGCCTATAGGGCACAGGGTTCTCCTCCTCTTCCTGCTAGGGAAAGAGGTCTAACCACTATCAAACGATAGTTTCCTGTGCCAGCATGTCTTTTTTTTTTTTTTTTTTTTTCCTTTCTATAGACTCACTACTTTGTAAGCCTTCTTCAGCTCCATTCTCTTTACCTTGTTACCAAGCTTTTCCTCTGTAAGAGTGGTATTGCTTCACTGGAGGGCTTTTTCTTCAGCCTCTCTAGTTTGATGTTGTAGTGGGAGATCATTTTGCATCCAGTGATCACCAGATGGTGTGGTTCCGTATTAGGACTAGGGCTGTTAGAATCCATTCAAAGGTGAGGATCTTAGACTTTAGAAAGACTAACTTTGCAAAGATGGGCCAATACCTCAGGGAGTCGATAGTGGGATGGTAACAGCTGGGGGATGTAGAAAAACAGTGGGCAAAACTGAAAGGGGATATTTTAAGGGCAACCAACCTTTTTGTTAAAATGGTAAATAAAAGGAAAAGGAAACCGCTATGATTTTCGAAAGAAGTAGCTGAAAAGGTGAAGAAAGAGGGAGGCCTTCATGAAATACAAGAGATAACAGAGAGAGGAAGACAGGCATCTGTATTTGGAAAAACTTAGAGAAGCTAGCAAAGTAGTCAAGAAGGCAAAGATTCAAAAGGAGGAGGAAATAGCCAATGCAATAAAATAGGGGGATAAGACATTTTTCAGATATATTAGTGAGAAGAGGAAGGGCAAAAGTGGTATTGTCAGACTCAAGGGTGCAGGGGAGGAATATGTAGAAGCTAATAAAGATAAAGCGGAATTGCTTAACAAATATTTTTGTTCTGTGTTCACAGATGAAGAACCAGGAGCAGGACCTCAGAAAACACCACAAATAGGAACAGAAGCGAGGGACATCTTGAACAATTTTCAGAAGACTGTGTTCGTGAGAAACTAGCTCAACTTAAAGTAGACAAAGCGATGGGACCGGATGGGATACACCCTAGAATACTGAGGGAACTTGGGGACGTTCTAGCAACTCCACTGACTGACCTTTTCAATGGCTCGTTGGAGTCGGGAGTGGTGCCAAAGGACTGGAGAGAGGCTCATGTGGTGCCTTGACACAAAAGCGGAAGTAAGGATGTGGTTGAAAACTACAGGCCGGTTAGTCTAACTTCGGTGGTGAGTAAATTATTGGAAATGCTGCTGAAAGAGAAAATAGTGAAGTTTCTGGAGTCCAGCAGATTACAGGATCTGAGGCAGCATGGATTCACCAGAGGCAGGTCTTGTCAGACAAATCTGATTGATTTTCTTTGACTGGGTGACCAGGGAGTTGGACCGAGGGAGAGTCCTAGATGTGGTGTATTTAGATTTCAGTAAAGCCTTTGACACTGTTCCTCACAGGCGACTTATAATTTATTTATTTTATTTATTTAGTAAACACTTGTATACCGCTACTTCCAGCGATCAGAAGCGGTTTGATTACATCTTTGGGATTTGTCAAAAATCAAGACAGAAAAGTTGGGGCATAGATAAAAAGTACAGAGGTAATACACAGCACACAGCATAGTAGGGTCTAAAATATAAACAAACTGAGCACCCTAGGGATGGACCCTAAAGTTACTACTTTATTTATTTAACATTTTTTATATACCGCACTATTCATCATCAGTGCGGTTTACATTGAACAACAATATACCTGTCAATACATGACTGATCTAGGTTTACAGATAACAGGGAAGATAAACTGGGTGTGAACTGGGGATAACTATCTACATAATTATACAAGTTATATATACATTGGATAGGTTACATCAAGATTTGATATTTAACAAGGATACAGTGTTTTCACATTTTGATCCTTTGTTCTGGAATGTTATGTGTAGGAGTTATGAGTGAGGCGGGAGCCGGTTCTATTGTGTGTATGGTAGCCTGAAGTGCAAAGTGAATAAATAGTGTTTGATGGACTTTCTAAATTGGGTGATATCCCTGATTGATCTGATGTTTGGAGGTAGTTTGTTCCAGCACTTGGGAGCATAGGACACAAAAGCTCTGTTAGTAGTTTGTTGTGTCCATTTTGTGGAGATACTAGGAGTAACTAGTGTGTTTTCTGCTACTAGTCTCCTGGGTCTGTTTGGTGTGTGAGTGATGAGATTTGAGATCGATGCAGGAGATAATTTATTAATAGCCTTGAATGTGATGAGGAGGGTTTTGTATATTATTCTGCAGTTTATCGGGAGCCAGTGCAGATCGATCAGTATTGGTGTTATATGGTCTCTTATAGAAGCTCCAGATAAGATGCGGGCTGCCGCGTTCATCGCTAGTTGAAGTGGATTTAGTGTATTCTTGGGGAGGCCATGAAGGATGATATTAGCATAGTCGAAATGCGGTGTGACTATTGCTTGGAAAACTGTACGGAAGTCCTTGGTCTCCATCATTGGTTTCAGGTGGCGCAGTGTTTTTAGTTTGTAGTAAATTGACCTTACAGTGTTCTTTATGTGCTCTTTAAGATTGAGTTGTTGATCGAGTATCACACTGAGGTACTTTATGGAGGCCTTAATTGGGAGTTCTGCATCTCTTACTATGAGGGTGGTTGGTGGAGAAAATTGCTTGTTTCTTGTGGTACTTCGGTTTTCTTGAAGTTTATTCTCATGTTCTGATTGAGAAGCCAGTCGGTTATTGCATTGAAACAGTTGATTAGTGGAGAGTAGTCAGGATTTGATATGTTGATCGGTGTGAATATTAGCATAATATTACTTGGGTTAGAAATTGGTTGGGTGGGAGGCGACAGAGAGTACAAGTAAATGGAGCTCACTCTGAGGAGAAGGATGTTACCAGTGGTGTGCCCCAGGGATCTGTCCTTGGTCCGATTTCTTTTTAAGATCTTTGTTAGTGATATAACAGAAGGGCTGTCTGGTAAGGTTTGCCTCTTTGCGGATGATACCAAAATCTGCAATAGAGTAGACACCCAGGAAGGTGTAGGTAACATGAGGAGGGATCTAGCTAAGCTTGAAGAATGGTCTAGAATTTGGCAGCTGGGATTTAATGTTAAAAAAATGTAAGGTCATGCATTTGGGCTGCAGCATTCCAAGGAAGCAATATAGTATAGGGGGTGAAGTACTTTTGTCCACTAAAGAAGAGCGGGACCTAGGCGTGGTTGTCTGATGATCTTAAAGTAGCTAAACAGGTAGAAAAGGAGATGGCAAAAGCTAAAAGGATGCTTGGGTGCATATGGAGAGGAATGGCTAGCAGAAAAAAGGAGGTGATAATGCGTCTGTATAAGTCTTTGGTGCGACCTCATTTGGAGTATAGTGTGCAATTCTGGAGACTGCACCTTCAAAGGGATGTGAACAGGATGGAGTCTGCGCAGAGGGTGGCTATTAAAATGCTTAGTGGTCTTCATTATAAAGCATATGAGGACAGACTGAAGGATCTTAATATATGTACACCTTAGAGGAAAGGCGGGATAGAGGTGATATGATTGAGATGTTTAAATACCTCCGTGGTATGAATGTTCAGGGAGAGAGCCTCTTTCAATTGAAAGCATGTTCTGCTGTGAGGGAACATGGGATGAGGGTGAAGGGAGATCGATTCAGGAGTGATATGCGGAAATATTTCTTTACGGAAAGAGTAGTGGATCCATGGAATAGTCTCCCAGTGGCGGTGGTAGAGATGAGGACAGTAACTGTCCCATGCTTTTTTGAATTCAAACACAGGATCTCTAAAGGTAAAAAGGGGGACTGTTTGTAGTTGATATGGATGGACAGACTAGATAGGCCGTGTGGTCTTTTTCTGTCGTCATATTTCTATGTTTCTATGTTGCTTACGGACACTCATGACTGTTGTCTGAGGTGTCTGGGAGCCGACCATGACCCAGAGCTCTGTTCACTCTGCAAGAAAATGTTCTCTAAGGCCCTGCTCAGCCGTAAGCAGAAGTCCAAAGACATTTTTCGACCGGCAGTGCCCTCGGTAGTCTTCTCTCCGGTGGGTTCTCCCCCTGCGGCACCGTGTTCCAGACGGCACTTGGACCAGGGGTTCCCCGAGGTGGAACGGCGCGAAAAGGATGTCGCTGTCTGGGGCCCCCGACAAGTGCGAGCGCTTTGCGTCTGGTCGCTTAGCCCCCTTCGTCATTCCCAAGAGTCGGACAGGGAGCATCCCTGCAAGGTACCTTGCAGAGAAATGGAGGCCTCCGGCAAAGGCGCCCAGTCTCCTGAGGGCCGTCCCGGTGAGGACCCCCTTTCCTCCTCAACGCCCGACCCGGTGACCCCGGTGTCCCAGGGCCTTACACCCGCATGGGAATCCCATATGCTGGCACTGGAACGCAGCGTTTCTGCTTTCATTGCTTCCCAGCAGGTGCTCGCGGCCAGCTTCGCTGACCGGAGACCGTGGGTCCTTCGCGTGGAACATGCAAATCCGTCCAGGAAACCCCCGAGAGCCATGGGCCTCGTGAGGGTCCTCGACGTCGGTCTCTTTCGCTCTCCCGTTCTTCGGGGGCAAAATCGTCCAGGGCCTCTGTCTCCAGGTCGCCAGCCATCGGACAGGGCAAACCGCCTGGTTCAGATTCTTCGACCGTTTTTTTGGATTGGGAATCTGATAGGGAAACATTCCCAGAGACCCGCACCCACTAGGATTTTCCGTTGGACCCCTGACCGCCTGGTCTCCAGCAGTGTTTGCCGCCCGAGGACACCTCCTTTTTGGTGTTTGTTCAGGATATGGCTCAGGCCCTCAACCTGGTCACCCAGGCTGAGGAGGACCCTCGTGCTGAAGAACTCAGTATTCTTCAGTATGAGGCCCCGCCCAGGGAATCCCTCATTTGTCCTGCTGCCGCCAATCCTCTCCCAGCTATTGCTCTGCATGTGGGAGTTCCCAGCCTCGGTCCCCATTGTGAGCATGCGCCTTGACACAATGTACAAGGTGCAGCGAGGGCCAGGCTTCCGAAAGACCCAACTTCCGCACACTTCGATAGTGGTAGAATCGGCCATGAGGAAGCAGAAGAGTGCGAAGTCCCATTACGAGAGCCCTTGATGCCTTGGGCCACAAGGCCTATCGAGGTTCCATGCTCTTTTGTTACATCCAGGCATACCAACTATATATTGGTATGTTCCTCCGCGACATGGCAAAAGAACTGGGAGGTTTCTCCATGGGCATCGAGGGCGAACCCCTCGATAGGTTCCACACCCTGTTAAAATCAGTGGCCGATTGCTCTAAGTATATCTCTCGAGCCTCCTATGATGGCTTCGAGACATCGGTTCAGGTGGTGGCCGTGGGCATCGGAGCCCGCCGCCAGGCTTGACTCCAATCCTTGGATTTGGAGCCATGGGTGCAGGAGAAGCTCCTGGACGTGTGCTGCCTCTGAGAACAACTTGGTAAGCTGATGGTGAAGGCGGCAGAGATCGAGACGGAGTATGTCATGAGGACCGCAAGACCTCTACCCTGCCAAGAAAGAAGCAGCCCGCCAAGAAGCCCTTCTTCCCCAGGAAAGGCCTCCAGTATCGCAGCTACCTGCTTGTACCCAGCTACTCCTACGCCGATCACTCCTGCACTGGGAAAGCCCGGCCAAAGTCATCGTAAACCAAAGGGCCTGAAGTCTCAGACGCCAGCCCTGCCGCAGCTCCCTCAGGGGTTTTAACACCAGTGGCATAGTCCCTCGCCCTCCGGCGATCCGGCATACAGTGGGGGGACGCCTGTCCTGCTTTGCCCTGTCATGGGCACTGATCACCTCGGACACCTGAGTCTTCCAGGTCATCTGGATTGCTATCGCCTCCCCTTCGACAGGCTTCCACACCCTTTTTCCCCGGTGGAGCCTCCTCGACTCCCCACGCACCAGATTTTGCTACAGCAGGAATTGCACTCCCTCTTTGCCCAACAGGCAGTCGAGAAGGTCCCTTCCCACCTTAGAGGTCAGGGCTTTTATTCCCAGTATTTCCTCGTCCCGAAAAAGATGGGGGGTCTGCAGCCCATCCTCGATCTTCGCAGGCTAAACAAGTTCCTGGTGCGGGAGAAATTCAAGATGTTATCTCTTGGTGTGCTGCTGCCCTTCCTCCAGCAGGGCAACTGGCTATGCTCCTTGGATCTAAAGGATGCTTACACCCATATCTTGATCCACCCCAAACACAGGCAGTACCTGCATTTCAGGGTGCAGGGAGAGCACTTCCAGTACAGGGTGCTCCCCTTCGGTCTCCCATCCGCCCCATGGGTCTTCATGAAGTGCCTCGTCATGACTGCTGGCGTGCCTTTGGCGTGAGGGCGTGCATGGCTGCTGGCGTGCCTTTGGCGTGCCTTTGGCATGCATGGCTGCTGGTGTGCCTTTGGCGTGAGGGCGTGCCGGTATCCCTTACCTGTGACTGGCTTGTTATGGGCTTCTCTGTCGAAGAGGCCTGACGGGTGATGTCACACACTGTCGTTCTCTTGGAGAGCTTGGGGTTCTTTGTCAACTACCCAAAGTCTCATCTCAAGCCGGCACAGGCTCTCGAGTTCATCGGGGTGCGCCTCGATACTCGGCAGGCCATGGCCGCCTTGCTGGTGGATCGCTCCACCCGCCTCCAGGCTCTGGCCGCTCGCGTCCAAAGTGCCCATCAGGTCACCTTTCGATCCATGCTGTGTCTCTTGGGCCACATGGCCTCGACCGTGCATGTGGTTCCTCACTCCTGCCTGTACATGCAGATAGCCCAGTGGTGTCTCAGCTCTCAATGGAGCCAGTCCCTCGGGCACCTCAGGGACTCTGTCATAGTTCTTCCTGATCTCCGTTTGTCCCTGAACTGGTGGCAGAACCCCCACGACGTCCTGCGGGGCTCGCTCTTCCAGACCCCCACAGCATGATGTGGTACTGACCACAGATGCCTCCCTGCTAGGGTGGGGAGCCAATTGCGGCGCTCTCTGCACGCAAGGGCAGTGGTTGCCTGTGGAGGCACAGCAGCAGCAGCAGAAACCTGCTTGAGCTCCGGGTCATTCGATGGGCTTTGAGGGCGTTCGAGGATGTCCTCGGTGGGAAGTCGGTCCTGGTACAGACCGACAACAGAGTAGCAATGTTTTACATCAACAAAGAGGGGGGCACGGGTTTGCGCTCACTCTGCAGGGAGGCAGTCCTCATCTGCTCTTTCACTGCCTGGCGGAGGATGTCCCTCAAGGTGACACATCTCCTGGGTCAGGAGAATGGCCTGGCGGACAGGCTCAGCAGAATCTTTCGCCCCCATGAGTGGTGCCTGGTTCCCAGAGTGGCAGGCTGGCTGGCTGTTCCTGCGCTGGGAAACTCGGGCGATGGACCTCTTCGCCAGCCTCCAGAACACTCAGCTTCCTCGCTTCTGTGGCCCGGTACCGCACCTGGGCAGGGAGGGCCCCGATGCATTTCTCCTGGACTGGTCGTCCAGCCTCCTTTATGCATTCCTTCCCTTCCCCCTCATTGCGAGGACTCTGTTCAAAGCTCAACAGGACAGAGCATCGCTGATTCTTATGGCCCCCTTGTGGCCTCGGCAGCCTTGGTTCCCACTCCTGCTCCGACTATCGTTGGAGCCTCCGATTTTCCCTAGGTTCTGCCAGGGACTTGCTGACTCAAGAGTGTTCTGTACTACACCCAAACCTACCCCCTCTATACCTCACGGCCTGGCGGCTGAACGGGTCTCTCTAGCCTCTGGCCCTTCCAGAAGAGGTTGAGGAGATCCTCCTTGCCTCAAGGAAGGATTCCACTAGGCAGGCTTACGCTTTTAAGTGGAAATGCTTCTCCGTCTGGTGCTTGGAGCACCAGATCAACCCCTTCTCATGCCCGTTTTGGTGGGTTATTCAGTACCACCTTCATCTTTCAAGGGAGAGACTGAAGTCTAACTTGGTTAGAGTTCATCTGAGCGCCATATCGGCTAATCATCTCCCTATCGAGGGAAAGCCTCTCTTGGGCCAGCCACTGGTCTCCCGCTTCATGCGGGGCCTTCTGTTATCCAAGCTGCCTATCCGTCCCCCCTCTAGCGGAATGGGACTTGAACATGGTACTCATGCAGCTCACTTGTCCACTCTTCGAGCCGATGGTGACATGTTTGCTCCGGCATTTGTCCTGGAAGGTGGCCTTCTGGGTAGTGCTGACCTCGGCTTGCCGAGTCAGTGAGCTTCAGGCGCTCATTGCTGGCGCCCCTTACACCAGATTTTATCGGAACAGGGTGGTCCTCCGGACGCATCCTAAGTTCTTACCCAAGGTCGTGTTGGCTTTTCATCTCAACCAAGAGAGAGTGCTCCCGACTTTCTTCCCGAGGCCCCACGCCGATCAGGCGTTGGCGACTCTCCACACTCTCGCCTGCAAGAAGGCCCTTGCCTTCTACTTGCTGCATACCCAGACTGATCACAAGTCTGACCAGCTCTTCGTGACCTATGATGCCAATAGGCAGGGGCAAGCAGTCACGAAGCGCACTCTCTCTGTTTGGGTGGCAGACTGTACCGTGTTCGCCCATGCGAAGGCGGGCGTTCCCCTGGATCGTCGAGTCACTGCACATGGGGGGGGGGTACAAGCCAAAGCGGCCTCTGTGGCCTCGCTGCGCTCCATGCCTATGATGGACATCGGCCGGGCGGCAACTTGGTCTTCTAAGAATACCTTTGCCGTCCACTACTGCCGGGAGAGGGAGTCCCGCCGGGACAGCACCTTCGGCCAGGCTGTACTCTGCCCTCCGATCCTTCTTCACGGCTACCAAGGGTTTTGTCTCAAGGACCCGAGGACTCTGGTTCCTTCAAGCTTCGGCTTCTGCTTATGGCCTCGCGAGGCGTTTTTTTGGTTACAGGTTCGGTAGCCTGTAGCTAGAGAGTCCCATAAGTGAGGACTGACTTCCTGCTTGTTCCTGGAGAAAGCGTAGTTACTCACATGTAACAGGTGTTCTCCAGTGACATCAGTTATCGGTCCTCACTTATGGGTGACATCGGCACCAACGGAGCCCGCGTGGAGCAATTCCCCAGCTTTCAAAGAAAGCCTTTGGGATTGCTACTACATATGAGTGGTCCTCTTCCCACCCAAGTGTGCCATCTTGCTCAGTCAGGTCCCTTGGTAGGACTCGAGCTAAGGGACCTGACTCAGCAAGATGGCACCTTTGGGCGGGAAGAGGACCATGCATGCTTGGTGGCAATCCCAAAGGCTTTCATTGAAAGCTGGGGAATTGCTCCACGCGGGCTCTGTTGGTGCCGACGTCACCCATAAGTGGAGGACTGATAAATAGAAACACAGAAATATGATGACAGAAAAAGACCACATGGCCTATCTAGTCTGTCCTTCCATTATCAACAACTACAACAGTCCCCTTTTTACCTTTAGAGATCCTCTGTGTTTGTCCCATGCTTTTTTGAATTCAGTTACTGTCCTCATCTCTTATCACCTCCACTGGGAGACTATTCCATGGATCCACTACTCTTTCCGTAAAGAAAGATTCAGGAGTGATATGCGGAAATATATCTCCCTTCACCCTCATCCCATGTCCCCTCGTAGCAGAACTTGCTTTCAATTGAAAGAGACTGTCTCCCTGAACATTTATGCCACGGAGGTATTTTAACAAAAAGGTTGGTTGCCCTTTAAATATCCCCTTTCAGTTTTGCCCACTGTGTTTCTACATCCCCAAGCTGTTCCCATTCCACTAACGACTTCCTGAGGTATTGGCCCATCTTCGCAAAGGTAGTCTTTCTAAAGTCTAAGATCCTCACCTTTGAATGGATTCTAACAGCCCTAGTCCTAATACTGAACCACACCATCTGGCGATCAATGGATGCAGAATGATCTCCCACTACAACATCAGAAACACTTTCACCATTGGTAAGCACCAAGTCCAGTATGGCCCCTTCACGTGTGGGGTCTGTTACCAATTGCCTGAATAGTTCTCCCTGTAGAGAATCCAGGATCTCCTTACTTCTAGATGATACTGCAGCAGGAATGTGCCAATCAACATCTGGCATATTGAAATCTCCTATCAGTAGCACTTCCCCTTTCCTAGCAATGCTGCGTATGTCTTCAATTAACTCTGTCCACCTCTTCCTCTTGTGAGGGAGGTCTGTATATCACACTACTGCAAATAGATTTCTCTTTCCCTCTTTCTAGTTTAACCCACAATGCCTCCCCTCTCCCTTTTAAGCTCTGTAATTCCAAAGCTTTAATAGTAGTTTTTACATATAGTGCCACTCCTTCTCCCCTACTTCCTACCCTGTCCTTTCTGAATAAAGTATAGCCAGGTATAGTTACATCCCAATCATGGTTTTCTGTGAACCATGTTTCTGTAACTGCCACTAAATCCAAGTCAGCCACTCCCACCAAAGCTTCAACATCAGGGATCTTATTTCCCATGCTACGGGCATTTATACACACTGCTTTCCAATTGTTACCCCTGTTATCCATTTCCATAAAGTTATTTAATGTATCATCTACCTGGGGGCTTTCACTTACCTGGGGGCTTTCTTCACCCATCCCCAACGAATCTAGTTTAAAGCCCTCTTCAGTAGATTAGCCAGTCTACTACCGAAGATGCGTTGACCTTTCTTGGACAGATGGATGCTGCTCTGTCCTTGGAGAACCCCTGTTAAAGGTGAGTAAGTACACTGTACCTGCATACAAGAAATGTGTGTAATTTGAACGATAGTCCGTGGATTGGATGCAAATGAAATCCTTCCCATCTGTGGTCAGTGAATAACCTGACATGCTCATCTCTTGTCGCTTAGCCCAGATTATGTACCTATTAAATCTGTAATGCTTGTAAGGGAAGCTGTACTCTTTTATAGCCATTTGTAGTATAAGAAGAAAAACGTAAACTTGGAGAACGTGGCAGTTTGGATCAGGGCAAGGTCCTTTTCATATCTTTAAGATACAACACTGCAGCACAATCTAAATATCCTCAAGATATGCAGTCCCCAATGTGGTGTGGTCTCGGAGGCAGGTGTCTGCCTAAAGTGCACGCAAGAGGCTGTCATGGGAGCAGGACCTGCAGGATGAGATAAGGCAGGAGAGTCCGTCCATTTGCAAGAGACCCTGGGGCTGTGGGGTGCCATGTTACCCTCAATGGATCGGGTCCCTGCACGATGCCCGGACCATCCAACCCTTGAGCAGTAGGGCTTCTGGGGGAGTTCTCACCGGAGTTTTTCTTACTTTTGCAGAAGGCGTTTTGCATACCAAGTGGCTCCTCAGCCCCAGAACACAGGGCTAAGAGGATGTCAGACGCAAAAGATCACAAGTCAGGAGCAGTGGCGTCTAAGCAGGCTAGAGGCTTAGAGGAGTGGCAGCAATCGCCGTTGTCGGAGGGGCTGGATGGGAAGACCTTGACATGTTTATGTTTATTAAATTTGATATACCGCTCAGGCCAAAAAGGCATTAGAGCGGTTTACAATACTATATCATTCAAGGAAATAAGAAAAGAACGCCATTTATTTGATAGGACAGAATAGGGGACAGACACAGTCAAATAGAAAAGAAAGAGAGAAGAACACAGAACAGCAAATTACCATGATACATAGACACAACAACCCAGACCATGCCATCAGCGATACTCCAGAAACGGACGCCACGGACCAACGCTTAAGGGCCACGCCAAAGGGTCCTCTGGCGAGGCCCTCAGGCGCAGGCGCGCCCTCCGAAGCGGCGGTTTTCAGCCGTTGTTAGTGGCTGCTGATAGGCAGGCTGAAGGGGAAAGAAGGGGCTCCCACTCACACCTCCGCTGACATTGCTGCCCTCCGAAGCAGCGGTTTTCAGCCATTGTTAGTGGCTGCTGATAGGCAAGCTGAAGGGGAAAGGAGGGGCTCCCACTCACACCTCCGCTGACATTGCTGCTCTCCTGCGCACCCTCCGACGCGGCGGTTTTCAGCCGTTGTTAGTGGCTGCTGATAGGCAGGCTGAAGGGGAAAGGAGGGGCTCCCACTCACACCTCCGCTGACATTGCTGCTAGATCTACAGGAGGAGTTGGAAGGAGAGAGCCTAGAACAGGAGGATCAGGCCCGGATTGTTCAGGTTTTATGCTTATGCTTATGTTTATTTATGCAATTTCTCAATATACTGCCCAGGCCAAAGGGCAGTTCAGGGCAGCTTATAATCACTACAAACGGGTACTGATACAATTCCTCGTCACCAAAGGGCTCACATTCTATGTATACCTTGGAGACCCTCAAGGCCCTGAATATGCCTAACCTCCCGGCAGAGGAAGAGGCGCTGTAGGATCCGCTGTTCCAGCGGGTACAGAAATCGCAGAAAGTCTTACCAGTACATGGAGTAGTAATACAGATGATCCAGGATGAGGGGGATCTGCCGGAGGTTGGCTTTAAAGCGGTGCAATCCATGATGTGTCTATACCCACTACCAGAGCAAGAGCAAGCTCCTTTGATCACCCAAAGTGGGCGCAGCAGTGTTGGCAGCAGTCGAAGAGACCTTGACTTGTCTCTTGCAGCTGAGAGCCATGGAACTGCTTCCGCGAGACCAGTAAGTCTGCGGTTGATGCTTCATGTATTTTGTGGTGCCCAAATGGAAGGTTCCTTTCGCCCAATTCTAGACTTCGAGGGCATGAACTACGGTCTCCGGGTACCGTGTTTTCACAGTAATGATGGTAGGAAGCGGAGATTTTGGGTGACTCTTGATCTCGCAGAGGCGTATCTGCACGTTCCATCCATCCAGAACATTGGCGGTTTCTCTGCTTTGTGGTGCCCTTCAGTCTGGCGACCACCCCCCATACCTTCACCAAGGTCATGGTGGTGGTGGTGGCGGAAGCTCTCCACAAGGAAGGGATTCTCATCCACCTGTACCTAGACAATTGGCTGGTCCAGGCGAAGTCCAGGGACGATAGCGAAAAGAGCAACAGCGCGGGTGGGAGAGTTCCTTCAAAGTCTGTTGGTCAACCTGGCCAAGAGTCAGTTACGGCTGGCCCAGGAGCTAGAGTATTTGAGAGCATGCTTTTGATACCTGCGTGGGCAGGATTTTCCTGCCGGTTTGCCGGGCGCAGGAGCTATGATAGTGGATACGGCAGGTCCTGAAGATGGCAAGACCATCAGAGTGGCTGCATTTGCAGGTTCTGTGGACCATGGCGGCCACTCTCGAGCTAGTCCCATGGGCAAGGGCGCACATGCAATTGCTGCATAGGGCTCTGCTCAGTCGATAGTCCCATCAGAGTCAACCCCTATCCCAAGTACTCCCCTGCCCGCGGAGCGCCAGGAGAGCCCTCAGTTGATGGCTGCATGTGGGGAGCCTGGAAGGAGTCCCTGGTGTGGGTACCTCTGATGACCGATGCCACCCTGTCAGGTTGGAGAGCTCTTTGTGAAGGACGCTTTGTTCAGGGACAAGAGTCCGCAGGAGGCCCTGTGGTCGATCAACAGGTTTGAGATGCGAGCGGTGACCTTAGTGCTAGAATGTTTTGAGCCATGGTGGCAGGGGAAGGTTGTCCAATTCCTCTTGGACAATGTGACCACGGTGGCTTACATCAACTGGCAAGGAGGCACAGGCAGTGCAGCCCTGGAGGAGGAGGAGGCCGAAAAGCTGTTTGGATGGGCAGTGATTTGTCTCCAGGCGTTATTGGCGGCGCACATAGCAGGGGTTGACAGTGTGATGGCAGCCTACTTCAGCTGAGTGCGCATGGACCCTGGAGAGTGGCAGCTCAATCAGGAGGTGTTTGAGCAGGTGGTCTGCCGATTGGGGCACACTGGTCATGGACCTAATGGCAATGTTCGAGTTGGCCAGCAAAAGAAGAGAGGAAGTCCAAGGGCTTGGATGCTCTAATTCATCAGTGGCTCGAAGAGGGTCTTCTCTGTTTTTTCCCCATGGGCGCTCATAGGCCGGTTAGTACAGTGGCTAGAGGTTCACCGGGGATTTGTAATTCTGGTGGCACCAGACTGGCCGAGGTACCAGTGGTATGCTGACCTGATTTCGGATACTGTCAGATTAACTGTAGTGGCTTCCAGTTGGAAGGACCTCTTGACACAGGAGCTGCTTCGTATGCCCCAGGTGGATCAATTTTTGCTTACGGCAATGCTCTTGAAAGGGCGAAGTTGAAGAAGTATAATCAGGTTCGTGAATAGCAACCTTGCTACAGGGCCCAGAGGTGGTCTACGAACCTGGCGTGCATCTGTGTAGGGTGCATCTTTGAATCATGGTGTGGAGAGAGGCAGGCACGCCCTTCCACTATCATCGTCCCGAACATCTTGGCGTTCTTGCAATTCGGTTTTGATAAGGGTCTAGCTGCCAGTTTCGAGGATGCAACTGGCGGCGATTTCCATTATCGTCGGACAGTCCACAGGGTGCCGTTGGGTACACACCCAGAAGGGCTGAGCTTTCTACGGGCGGTGATCCACCTCCGTCTGCCAAAGAGGGCAGTGGTACCGCCTTGGAATCTCAATCTGGTACTGATGGTGCTGTCTGGGGAACCCTTTGAGCCATTGAGTCGAGCTTTCCTGAAGGATTTGACTCTGAAAATGGTAATCTCCAGGAACAAGCAGGAATGTAGTCTTCACATATGGGTATCGTTGGTACCGACAGAGCCTACATGGGAACGCTCCCCAGTGTCCAATTAGAAAGATTTTGGGAGCATCCCACAGCGTCTGCGTGCTGCCTTCCCACCTTCCCCAACTGCCTCTCTCCAGTTCTTCATTATCCGCAGAGCCAGCAGGTCGTGTTCCTGTCACCACAGAAAGTTTTTTTCCTTCTTTTTTGTGGTTGGTCTGCCTTCCTCGACGCTTTACCAGTACCGCCGTTTTTTCTTTCTTTCTTTCTTTAAAACAAAAAAAATTTCTTAGTACTTTTTTCCCATTTTTTTCCAGGTGCACGCGCCATTTTGGGCCTTAGGCCCAAGATTTTTTCCACAATGGAAAAGCCCTCTTCGGGTTTTAAAAGGTGTGGTGGTACCATCTCCGTCACCGACACCCATGAGTGGTATCTGAAATGTTTAGGTCCTGACCATTCCATCTCGGAATGTATGGCCTGTGCCATGATGTCCAAGAGAGGTCCCTCTGATGCAGCTTCAGTGGCATCGACGTCTTCCAGGGTTTCGTCTTCCTCACGTGGATCTCAGGTAACTAAACATAAGTCTAGCCGGTCCTCAAAGGGTAGATCTCCCTCTAAGCATCGAGATGCCTCTGGTGTTGCTTTTGAGGATTCTGCACCGGCAAAATTGCCCCGGCAGGAGGCTTCGGCTTCCAAAGCATTATCGGGGCTCCAGGACATTCTCGAGGCCTCGACCTCGGCAGAACTACTGGTGCCATGCTCTGGGGTACTGGCGGTCTTCTCCAGTACCGACATCCAGGCATCGGCAGCGTTGATAGACCAGAGAGTCCTGGCTATTGAACGCAGTCTGGTGGCTCTCCTTGCAGCATTGACACCCTCGGAACCACGTCAGACAGTTCAACCGGTACCGGTACCGACAGCATCGGCATCAACATCAGCGTCCGCATGCCGGCACCCAGTCATGCGATGCCTTCCGGTACCGTTACACCGGTACCGATTCCCCTCGGTACTGACTTTGGTCGGTACGGATATCGGGCTCTTCAAGAGCTTCCCGACAGAAGGTACTTCGAGTCCTCAGAGGAATCTGAGGATTCTGACAGTTGTGTCGATGCGGGAATACTTCTCCCGGAGGAGCCTTCCTCCCCTAAACGCAGGATGTCTCCTCCAGAGAACATTTCCTTTCAGGATTTCATCAGGGAGGTGGCTCGAGGTCTGTCCATTACTGTGGCCCCTGAAACAGAGCCCAGAGCAAAGGAGTTGGAAAGTATACAATATCCTAAAACTCCTAAGGAGGCAGCTACCTTGCCCATCCATGAGATCTTGCATGATCTCCTGTTAAGAATGTGGGAGACACCTCTTACCACCTCTCCTCACTCTCGTAGACTGGATACTCTGTATCGAGTCCCTCGTTGTCCTAGTTTCCAGAAAACTCAGCTTCCTCAACACACTATTGTAGTGGAATCAGCTATGAGAAGGATCAAGAGTGCAAATCCTCCAGGACGTGAGTGCAGAACTTTGGATGCTTTTGGACGTCATGTCTTCCAAGCTTCCATGCTTTCTGCCAGGATCAGTTCCTATAGTCTATACATGGGAATGTTCCTGAAGGAAGTCACAGGAGATTTAGAGGCTTTGAGCTCTCTTCCTGAGGATAGAAGGCAGGATTTTCTCACATTGGTCAAACATGCCCAAGATGTTTCTAAGTTTGTCAACCGTGCAGCTTTTGACTGTTTTGAGTGCATAAGCAGAACCTCTGCCATTGCCATAGGTGCACGTAGAATTGCTTGGCTCCAGGCATCTGATCTGGAGCTCTGGGTACAAGACAAACTGGGACATATTCCTTGTACTGGTGAGAACCTGTTTGGTAAAGATTGGCAGAAAAAGGCCAATGAGTTGGATGCTGACAACTCCACCTTGGATAGATTATCCAAGTCCACAGCTGATCCTGCAAGAAATCTTTCAAGAAACCAAAAGAAAAGATTTTATCCTGCTTATTCTCAGCAGGGACGTTCTGCAGGTCAACCTGTCCGGAAGGGTCAGCAACCACCCAAAGGAAAGCAAAGACTGCTAAGGCTCAGCAGTCTCACCCTCCACAAGGCCTTTGACTTTCAGCTAGAGAACTTAGCCTTCCTGGCTCTCAATGGACCAGAGCCTTCCACCATTCCAGGAAGGTTGTGCCATTTTGCCCCCAGAGGGGGACAGATGACAGCAGAGCATTGGACACTCCATAAAAGAGGGGTACAAGCTTCATTTTTTGAGCATGCCCCCTCCCACAATAAGACAGTTCAATTCTCACACCTCTCATCAACCTGTTAAATCAAGAGGTCACCATGCTTCTTGCCCAAGGGGCAATAAAGAAGTACCCATCCATCAGCAGGGTACAGGGTTTTACTCCCCCTATTTCCTTATCCCAAAGAAAACAGGGGGATACAGACCTATTTTAGACCTCAGAATTGAACAAATTCCTGTTCAAAGAGAAATTCAAGATTTCTCTAGAAACTCTGCTGCCATACCTTCAGAGTCAGGATTGGCTTTGTTCTGTAGATCTCAAGGACGTCTACACCCATGTTCTCATCCATCCAACTCACACAAAGTTCCTTCGGTTCCTTTTTCAAGGAAAGCATTACCAATACAGGGTGCTTCCTTTCGGCCTGGCCTCAGCACCAAGAGTGTTCACGAAATGCATGGCTGTGATAGCAGCATTTCTCCGCAGTCTAGGTATATTCGTCTTCCCCTACTTAGACGACTGGCTCATTCGAGCCCCAACAGAATCAGACGCCAGGACTTCTCTGTCCTTCAGTATTTGGGTCTGGTCATAAACATCCCAAAATACAGTCTAACTCCCACTCAATCTCTAGAGTTCATAGGAGCTGTCTTGGATACCAAAAAAGCAAGGGCCTATCTTCCCCAGGCCCATTGCCTTCGCATGGTGCAGTTAGCTTCTCAGGCAGTGCTAAAACCTCATCTCGCTGCTCGAGAATTGCTACAGCTCCTAGGTCACATGACATCTACCGTGCATGTGGTCCCTTATGCTCTCCTCCATATGAGAGCAGTCCAGTGGACTTTATCCAATCAGTGGACCCAGGCATCAGGGTGCCTGTCAGACAAAATGGCAAACACAAGTCGCTTTATTTTGTCCCTCCAATGGTGGCAGTCCACTCAGAACCTGTTGCTGGGGTCCCCATTTCAACAACCCTTACCCCCAGGCAACTCTCACAGCAGATGCTTCACCAATGGGTTGGGGAGCTCATTTGCAAGACCTCTCCACCCAAGGCACTGTGACTCCACAGGAGACTCATCCACATATCAATCTCTTGGAGCTCAGAGCAATCTTCCTTGCTCTTCGAGTGTTCCACACCCTGCTCAGCTACAAGACAGTTCTCATTCATATGGACAATCAAGTAGCCATGTTCTACGTGAACAAGCAGGGGGGAACAGACTCTGTCGCTTTGCAACAAAGCTTTGCGACTGTGGGCCCTTGCCAGAGAGCATCAGATTCATCTCCTGGCAGTGTATCTTCCAGGCATACAGAACTCTTGGGCAGACAGACTCAGTCGAGTTCTGCTTCCACACGAGTGGTCTCTGCATGCAGACCAGGTGGCCAAGATTTTTCAAATTTGGGGAACCCCGGACATAGACCTCTTTGCAAGTCCGTGGAATGCCAAACTTCCCCGGTTCTGTTCCAGAATTCCGGCTCGGGGCTCTCAGGTCAGGAATGCTATCCTCCTTTACTGGGGTCAAGACTTCCTTTATGCCTTTCCACCCATTCCCCTAATTCCCAAAACCCTATTCAAGCTTCAGAGAGACAGAGGCCATATGATTCTCATAGCTGCACATTGGCCATGGCAAGTGTGGTACCCTCTGCTTTTACATCTCTCTCAAGCTCCTTCCCTGGAGTTAGGGTCTGCTCCAGATCTCCTGTCTCAGGAGAACGGAACGTTATGGCATCCTAGTCCCCAGTCTCTGCATCTCAGGGCTTGGTTGCTGAAGGCCTAGATCTTCATGATCTTAACCTACCTCAGCCAGTAAAGGATATCCTTTATGCTTCCAGGAAGCCTTCCACAAGACGCTCTTCTGCTTCCAAGTGGAAAATGCTTACCATATGGTGTTTGCAGAAGGGTCTTAACCCCCATGCGATACCTCTGGAATCATTACTGGAGTATCTCCTAAATTTATCCAATGCAGGACTTAAGACCAACTCAGTGAGAGTCCATTTGAGTGCTATTGCAGCTTCCTTCAAGCTCCTAAATGGACAACCTATTTCCTCCCATTCTCTTATAGCAAGATTTGAGGGGCCTTCTGCCAACTGAGCCTCCCATTAGGCCACCACCTGTGGCATGGGACTTAAACTTGGTTCTAGGTCAGCTAGGTTTTTTTGAAGGAGGGAATAATCAGGTGGACAGAGGTGAGTCAGTTGATATTGTGTATCTGGACTTTCAGAAAGCCTTTGACAAGGTCCCTCATCAGAGACTTTTGGCAAAACTAAAGAGTCATGGGATAGGAGGCAGTGTACTATTGTGGATCAGGAACTGGTTAAAAGATAGAAAGCAGAGGGTAGGGCTAAATGGCCAATTTTCCCAATGGAGAAAGGTGAATAGTGGTGTACCCCAGGGATCTGTCCTGGGTCCGCTGCTTTTTGACATATTCATAAATGACCTGGAAAGTGGAATAACGAGTGAGGTTATGAAATTTGCAGATGACACAAAACTATTTAAAGTTGTTAAAACCCAAGAGGATTGTAGAAAATTGCAAGAGGATCTTGATAAATTGGAAGACTGGGCATCAAAATGGCAGATGAAATTTAATGTTGACAAGTGCAAGGTTATGCACCTAGGGAAGAACAACCCAAACTATGGTTACATGATGCAGGGTTCCACATTAGGAACCACCACCCAGGAAAAAGATTTAGGCGTCATTGTGGATGCCATGTTAAAAACCCTCGGCCCAGTGTGCAGCGGCGGCCAAGAGAGCAAATAGAGTGCTAGGTATCATAAGGAAAGGAATGGAAAATAAAACAAAAGATATTATAATGCCTCTATATCGTTCCATGGTCAGACCGCACCTTGAATATTGTGTGCAATTCTGGTCACCGTATCTTAAAAAGGATATAGCGATTTTAGAAAAGGTTCAGAGAAGAGCCACCAAAATAGTAAAGGAGATGGAAGGATACTCCTATGAAGAAAGGCTAAAAACGTTAGTGCTCTTTAACCTGGAAAAGAGACGGCTGAGGGGTGATATGATAGAAGTCTATAAATTAATGAACGGAGTGGAACGGGTAAACGTAGATCGATTATTTACCTTATCAGAATATAGAAAGACTAGGGGACATGCAATGAAACTACAGTGTAAACTATTTAAGACTAATAAAAGAAAATATTTTTTCACTCAACGTGTAATCAAACTCTGGAATTTGTTACCGGAGGATGTAGTAAAGGCTGTTAGTGTAGCTGGGTTTAAAAAAGGTTTGGACGAGTTCCTGGAGGAAAGGTCCATAAACCATTATTAAGAAGGGACCCAGGATATCAATGCTTGAACCAATACAAGCATTGTGGAACCTGTGTCTCTTGGGGAAACTGCTAGGTACGTATGACCTAGATTGGCCACTGTTCGAAACAGAATACTGGGCTTGATGGACCTTGGTCTGACCCAGTATGGCATATCTTATGTTCTTAAGCTCATGAAGCCACCTTTCGAACCCTTAGCTACTACCTCCTTGAAATTCCTTTCTTGGAAGGTTATCTTTCTCATTGCAATCACATCAGCACTTCGCATCAGTGAGTTGCAAGCACTAGTGGCTGAGCCACCTTATACAAGGTTCCATCATGACAAGGTAGTCCTTAGGACTCTTCCACGCTTTATGCCAAAGGTGGTCTTGCTTTTTCATCTAAACCAAACGGTCTACCTACCTGTGTTCTTTCGAAGGCCTCATGCATCAAATGCAGAAAGGAATCTTCATACCTTGGACTGTAAAAGAGCTTTAGCCTTTTACTTACAAAGAACACAGCAACATAGAAAGTCCTCTCAGCTCTTTGTTGCTTTTGATCCTTCTCATTTGGGACTTCCAGTCTCCAAGAGAACACTGTCAAACTGGATTGCTCAGTGTATTTCCTTTGCCTATCAGAGTAAGAATCTTCCTCTGGAGGGCCATGTAACAGCTCACAATGTGAGAGCCATGGCAGTTTCACTGGCTCATCTACACTCTGTGTCTATCGACAACATCTGTCGAGTAGCCACCTGGGCCTCGGTTCATACCTTCACAGCCCATTACTGCTTGGACAAGGACTCCCACCAGGATGCCTTGTTTGGTCAGGCTGTTCTCCAACACCTGTTCCATACTTAATCAACTCCTACCCACCATCCCTGCTTGGATGCTAGAGATCCATGGGGGGAAGTGGAGCCCTTTTTCAGGGACACACAACTTCTGGGGTCTCTCCCTGGCATCTAAAGCTAGGGAGTCCCCATATGTGAAGACTACATTCCTGCTTGTTCCTGGAGATAGCATAGATCTCCAGGAACAAGCAGGAATGAGTCTTCACATATGGGTATCGTCGGTACCGACGGAGTCTGCGCGGGAACGCTCCCCAGCGTCCAATAAGAAAGCTTTTGGGAGCATCCCACAGCGCCTGCGTGCTGCCTTCCCGCCTTTCCCAACCGCCTCTCTCCAGTTCTTCTTTTCCGCGGAGCCAGCAGGTCGTGTTCCTGTCACCACAGAAGAAGTTCTTTATTTTTTCTTAATTCTTTTGTGTCGCGTCTGCCTTCGACGTCAGACCGGTACCGCCGGTCTTTTCTTTTCTTTCTTTCTTAAAAAAAAACAAACAAAAAAAACCCCTTTTTCTTCACTGTGCATTTTCAGTTTTTGGGCCTTAGGCCTAAAAATAGTTTCCTCATGGAAAAGCCCGTCTCCGGGTTTAAAAAATGCACAAAATGTGGCGGTACTATTTCTGTCACCAACACCCATGACTGGTGTCTAAAATGTTTGGGGCCTGACCATTCCATTACGGATTGTATGTCCTGTACCATGATGTCTAAAAGAGGTCGGCAGAACCGAGCAGCCAAGCTCAGTACCCTGTTTCCCTCTGATGCAGTTTCGGTGGCATCGACGTCTTCCAGGGCTGCTTCTTCCTCCCATGGATCTCAGGTAACCAAGCATAAATCTGGCCAGTCCTTGAAGGGTAGATCTCCTTCCAAGCATCGAGATGCTTCCGGGCTTGCCCTTGGATTCCGCACCGGCAAAATTACCCCTGCGGGAAGCTCCGGCATCGAAAGCATTGTCTATGGGGTCACAGGTTGACATCGATGGCTCGGCCTCGACAGATCACCTGTTGCTGTGTTCTGGGGTACCAGTGGCTCCCACTGGTACCGACATCCAGACATAGGTGGCGTCGATGGATCAAAAGATCCTGACCATGCAGCACACCCTAGTGGCATTCGTACAGGCTGCGACGCCTCCGGTACCGCATCAATCCCCGTTGTCAGTACCGGCACCGGCATCACTCCCGGTGCCGGTACCGATCGCATCGACATCGGCTTCGGTGTCGGCTGCAATGGTACCCTGTCCTATGATGCCCATTGGTATCGAACTGGTACCGGTTACTCCCGATACCGATCCTACTCGGTACGGTTATCGGGCTTTACAGGAGCATCCAGACAGGCGATACTTCGATTCCTCTGAGTCTGAGGGTTATGTCGAGGCATCCATACTTTTTCCTCAGGAGTCTTCTTTTCCTAAGCGAAGAATGTCTCCTCCAGAAGACTTGTCTTTTCAAGACTTCATCAGGGAAGTGGCCAGGGGCCTCTCCATCACAGTGGCCCCTGAGTCAGAACCCAGAGCCAAGGAATTAGATTTTTTACAGTATCCTAAAACTCCTAAGGAGGCAGCTACCTTGCCTATCTATGAGATTCTGTATGATCTCATGTTGAGGATGTGGGAGACACCTCTTACCACCTCTCCTCATTCTCGTAGGTTACACACTATGTATCATGTCCCTCTTTGTCCTGGCTTCCACAAGACTCAGCTCCCTCACCACTCTATTGTGGTAGAGTCTCCCATGAGAAAGATAAAGAATGCAAAGAGACACTCATCTAATCCTCCAGGACGTGAATGCAGGACCCTAGATGCTTTTGGCCGAAGGGTTTTCCAAGCTTCTATGCTAGCTGCCAGGATCAACTCCTATAGTCTCTATATAGGGATGCTTCTAAAAAGTCACAGATCATCTGCAGACTTCAACCCCTTTTATTTCAGAGGATAAAAGGCAGGAGTTTCTCACTTGGCTCAAACATGCCCAAGATGCCTCCAAATTTTCCAACCGTGCAGCCTTTGACTCTTTTGAGTGTGTAAGCAGAGCTTCGGCTATTGCCATAGGGGCATGCAGAATTGTTTGGCTACACGCTTCTGATTTGGAGCTCTGGGTACAAGATGAATTAGGGAATATCCCTTGTACAGGTGAAAACCTTTTTGGTAAGGATTGGCAAGCAAAGGCCAATCAGATGGATGCTGAAAACTCTGCTTTTGATCAACTTTCAAAGTCTACCTCTGCTCCTGTTAAGAAAAGATTGTTCAAAAAGACATATTTTTCTAAAAAGGGAAGATGCTATCCTGCTTATAGTCAGCAGGCATCTTCTGCAGGTCGTTTTGCTGCAAAGCGTCAGTAACCACCTAAACAGGCCAAATCAAAGGCTGCTAGGCCTGCCATGACCCAGCAGCCTCAGCCTCCTCAGGGCCTTTGACTTGCAGCTAGAGAACTTAGCCTTTCTGGCTGTGGAAGAACCAGAGCCCTTTACCATTCCAGGAAGGTTGACTTATTTTGCTCCCAGATGGGAACAAATCACAGCAGAGCAATGGACACTCTCTATCATAAGGGACGGGTACAAGCTTAATTTCTTAAGCCTTCCCCCTCACACCATAGTGAAACAGTTCAATTCTCCAACATCTCTTCTCGACCTTCTGGGTCAGGAGATTGCCACCCTTCTTGCCCAAGGGGCAATAGAAGAAGTACCTCTTCAGCAAGGCACAGGGTTCTACTCCCCTTATTTTCTTCTTCCAAAGAAAACGGGGCTACAGACCCATCTTAGATCTCAGAGAATTGAACAAATTTCTATTCAAGGAGAAATTCAAGATGATTTCTCTCGGTGCTCTGCTTCCATACCTTCAGAGTCAGGACTGGCTTTGTTCTCTAGATCTCAAGGATGCGTACACCCATGTCCTCATCCATCCAACACACAGAAGGTTCCTTCGGTTCCTTTTTGGAGAAAAGCACTACCAATACAGGGTGCTTCCTTTCGGTCTGACCTCCGCACCAAGGGTGTTCATGAAATGCATGGCAGTAGTAGCTGCATTTCTACGCACCCTGGGAATATTCATTTTCCCATATCTGGACGACTGGCTCATTCGAGCTCCCTCTCAGTCAGAGGCCAAGACTTTTCTAACCTGCACAATGCGTGTCCTTCAGTATTTGGGACTGGTAATAAACATCCCAAAATCCAATCTCACCCCTACTCAATCTCTGGAGTTTATAGGGGCTGTCCTGGATACTACAACTGCAAGGGCCTATCTTCCTCAGGCTCGTTGCCTATGCTTGGTGCAGTTAGCCTCCCAAATACAGTTAAAGTCCCATTTAACTGCTCGGGAAATGTTACAACTCTTAAGCCACATGGCATCCACCGTGCATGTGGTTCCATATGCTCGCCTTCACATGAGGGCAGCTCAATGGACTTTGTCCACCCAATGGACTCGGGCATCAGGTTGCCTGTCAGACAAAATAGTAAACTCCAGTCGCCTTTTTTGGTCTCTCCAGTGGTGGAAGTCCTCTCAAAACCTGTTTCTGGGGTCCCCTTTTCAGCAGTCACTTCCCCAAGCAACCCTTACAACAGATGCCTCTCCAGTGGGTTGGGGAGCTCATCTGCAAGATCTCTCCACCCAGGGCATCTGGTCTCCACAGGAGACTTCTCTGCACATCAATCTCTTGGAACTCAGAGCAATTTTCGTAGCTCTCAGAGTGTTCCACTCCCTGCTCAGCTACAGGACAGTCCTCATCCACACGGACAACCAAGTAGCCATGTTCTATGTGAACAAGCAGGGAGGGACTGGCGCTCTGTTGCTTTGCAACGAAGCTTTGCGACTGTGGACCTTCGCCAGAGAGCATCAGATTCATCTTATGGCAGTATATCTTCCAGGCGTTCAAAACTCTTGTGCAGACAGACTCAGTCGAGTTCTGCTTCCACACGAGTGGTCCCTCCACATGGACCAGGTAGCCAGGATTTTTCGAATTTGGGGAACCCCGGACATAGACCTCTTTGCAAGTCCGTGGAATGCCAAACTTCTCCGGTTCTGTTCCAGAATTCCGTGTCAGGGAGTTCAGGCCAAGGATGCCTTCCTTCTTCACTGGGGTCAAGACTTCCTTTATGCCTTTCCACCCATTCCCCTAATTCGCAAAACACTTTTCAAGCTTCAGAGAGACCGAGATTCCATAATCCTCACAGCACCACATTGGCCACACCAAGTGTGGTACCCTCTACTTCTGCATCTCTCTCAAGCTCCCTCCCTGGAATTGGGCTCTGCACCAGATCTTCTATCCCAGGAAGATGGAACGTTGTGGCACCCAAACCCCCAGTCTCTCCATCTCAGGGCCTGGTTGCTGAAGGCCTAGACCTTCAGGTTTTTCATCTCTCTCAGCAAGTCAGAGATATTCTTCATGCTTCTAGAAAGCCTTCCACTAGGCGTTCTTATGCTTTCAAATGGAAAAGATTTACCATTTGGTGTTAGAGAAGGGTCTTAACCCTCTTGCAATACCTCTGAATTCGTTACTAGAGTACCTTCTGCATCTATCCCATGCGGGCCTTAAAACAAATTCAGTAAGTGTCCATTTGAGTGCTATTGCAGCGTCCCTCAAGCCTCTCAATGGACAGCCTATTTCCTCTCATCCTCTTATAGCAAGATTCATGAGAGGCCTTCTTTTAACTAAACCTCCCAGTAGACCACCTCCACTGGCACGGGACTTAAATCTGGTTCTTGGCCAGCTTATGAAGCCACCCTTTGAATCTTTAGCCACCACCTATTTGAAATTTCTTTCTTGGAAGGTTATCTTTCTCATTGCAGTCACCTCAGCATGTCGCATCAGTGAGTTGCAAGCCTTGGTGGCTAGTCCTCCTTATACAAGGTTCCATCATGATAAGGTAGTCCTCAGGACCAATCCACACTTTATGCCCAAAATGATCTTGCCTTTTCATCTGAATTAAGAAGTATACTTACCTGTCTTTTTTCCAGGACCTCATGCATCAAGTGCAGAGAGGAATCTTCATACTTTGGATTGTAAAAGAGCTCTCGCCTTTTACTTACAAAACACAGCAACATAGAAAGTCTTCTCAACTCTTTGTTGCTTTTGATCCTTCCCATTTAGGACTTCCAGTTTCTAAGAGAACACTGTCCAACTGGATTGCTCAGTGTATTTCTTTCGCCTACCAGAGTAGGAACCTTTCTCTGGAAGGCCATGTCACAGCTCACAATGTGAGGGCCATGGCAGCCTCAATGGCTCATCTAAACTCTGTGTCCATCGACCAAATCTGTCGAGCGGCCACCTGGGCCTCGGTTCATACCTTCACAGCCCATTACTGTTTGGACAAGGACTCCCGCCGGGATGCCTCGTTTGGTCAGGCTGTTCTCAAACACCTGTTCCATTCCTAATCAACTCCTACCCACCTACCCTGGTTGGATTCCAGAGATCCATGGGGGGAGGTGGAGCCCTTTTCAAGGACACACAACTCTGGGGTCTCTCCCTGGCATCTGCAGCTAGGGAGTCCCCATATGTGAAGACTCATTCCTGCTTGTTCCTGGAGATAGCACAGTTACTTACCTGTAACAGGTGATCTCTGGGAACAGCAGGAATAAGTCTTCACAACCCACCCACCTCCCCTAGGAGTTGTATCTCTCTCTGTCTCTCTCTCTCTCTCTCTCTCTCTCTCTCTCTCTCTCTCTCTCTCTCTCTCTCTCTCAGCTTTAAAACTCGAACTGGAGAGAGGCGGTTGGGAAAGGCGGGAAGGCAGCACGCAGGCGCTGTGGGATGCTCCCAAAAGCTTTCTTGGACGCTGGGGAGCGTTCCTGCGCAGGCTCCGTCGGTACCGACGATACCCATATGTGAAGACTACATTCCTGCTGTTCCCGGAGATCACCTGTTACAGGTGAGTAACTATGCTTTCCTTGTGGCGATTTGCTTGGCACGCAGGATTTTGGAGCGTCGGACCCTGTCATGCCAGGAGCAATTCTATTCCTTCTACAAGGAGAAAAGTGGTCCTGCACCCGGTACCTTCATTTTTGCCCAAAATGGTGTGAGCATTTCGTGTAACTCAGGTTGTTTCCTCATTGGCTCTGGTGTGCTCGGATGTGGGCGAGAGCAGATATGGGCTTTGCCACTTCACAGCTGTGCCACTTGGATGCGAAGGTATGTGAAAAGGGCTTTGTCCTTTTGGAAATTGGACCATCTCTTGTTTGTGTTTGGCGGGTTGTGCAAAAGTGAGGCGTCAGCTAAGTCTCCATTTCCAGATGGATCAGTGAGGCAATCATGCCTGCATATATCTTGAAGGGTAGAGCAGTGCCGTGGGGTTGCAGGCACATTCTACGAGGGCTCAGGCAGCCTCGTCAGCAGTATATAGTTTAGTTCTGCCGGTGGAGATCTGTAGGGTGGCATACTTTATCTGAACATTTTCGTCTGGATGTCCAGGCGGCGGGTGACACTCGTTTCAGATCGGCAGTGCTTCAGGCTGGTTGTGCGGGACCCTCCCATTAGTTTAACTGCTCTGATACATCCCAGAGGTGTGGGACTGGACTGAAGGGACGATAAGGAAAGAGAAATTAGACTTAACTGCTAATAATTGTTCCTTGAGGAACCAGTCCAGTCCCGGAACCCTCCTTGAGTGCTTTCTGTGATTGATCTATGCACACCCTGGTCCTGAAGCTGGTTCCCTTGGTGGAGGAAGTGGCCAGGGGGAGCTGGGGGAGGGGTGTGTAATCGGTGTTTGCAGGAGGGGTGGACCAGAAGAGCTGTCAGTTGCTCGCTTCCTTCTGGTTGGAGTTGCTTAAGCACTCAACATTTAGGCCTCTCCCCATCGTGGAGGGAGGGGGCAGGGTATCCTTTCCAGGGGATGGAGGGGGTACTAGTTTATTTAGACGTAGAAGTGTTTGTTGCATGTTTAACTACTTATTTGTTGCTCCTCTGAGTCTGTCTTGTCAATAGGTACTGGGGCTGGTGGGTGGTGCCAGCTGCATATTTACACTGGTGTCATCAAAAAGATGACATGCTCAGTCTCCAAGCTGCTGGAGGAGGTGCACTACCCAGAGGTGCGGGACTGGACTGGAGTTCCTCAAGGAACAACAATTAGCAGGTAAAGTTTAATTTCTCTTTTCTGCATATTACTCCTGAGTCTAACCCCTTTCACCCTCATCCTATGCCCCCTCATTATCGACCTTACTTTCTATTGAAAGAGCCTCTCCTCTTGTGCATTTATGCCACTGAGGTATTTAAATGTCTCCTCTATTCCGCCTTTTCTCTAACGTATACATTTTAAGATCTTTGTCTGTCCCCCATAGGGTTTATAATGAAGACCACTGACCATTTTTGTAGCCATCCTGATAATATCCTTTTGAAGGATGACCATGCCACCTTTAAGAACCGCCTTAAAACTCACCTCTTTTCCCTTGCCTTCGACCTTCCTGAACCACCCACATGATTTTGTCTTCCCTTCCCCCTCCCCCCGCTCTCCCCTCTATCGTCCTGTTGTATGAATCTGCCTAGTTTGCTTTCCTATCAACAGATGTAACTTTTCCTTTTTTTCTTTTCCTCTCACCTCAGGGTGACCATTATAATTTGAACCTCTGTAAACCGCTATGATGTTCCTTATGTTTAGCGGTATATTAAGTAAATAAACCTTAAACCTTAAAGGTGTGGTCTCTAGAATTGCAGACAATACTCCAAATGAGGTTGCACTGGAGACATATACAGAGGAACTCACCACTTTATTTATTTTTTTCCAGCTGGCCATTCTTTTCCCTATGCACCCAAGCATCCTTTTGGTTTTTGCCATCACCTTTTCTATCTCTTTAGTCACTTTAAGATCATCAGAAAAAATCACAGCCAGGTCCCGCTCCTCTTTCATGGACAGAAGTACTTTGCCCCTACACAGTACTGCTTTCTTGGATTTTTGCAACCTAAATGTATTTCAGCATGCCGGACTTGCTATAAATTATGTCCCTAAAGCAGGAAAGAGGTTTGAAGCCCCATCTGAAACACAATGCTCTGTTGGATGTTTTGTGATTCATTATTCTTTTTTAGTATTTTTTATAAAAACAAGTGGAACACAGAGTTGAAATGGTTGCCAAAACATTAAGATAAATTTTATCAGTTATCACAGTGTAGTGTATACTTTGATATGTTTGATACTTTTGTTGTAACTTTGAGTTAAACTTTGACTTTTTTGAAGTTGATTAAAAAAAACAAACTATATTTGGACTGAATAAAAATGATATGAATTGCAAATGGACTATGTTGATTTTTAATCAGTAAAAAGAGCCCTCTTGGTAACTTGGTAAGCATGATGAGATTTGGCTACTAAGTGAATTGTTTTGGGTGTCCAACAAATTTTTTTTTAAAATTAGTAATTTATTTTTCTCCAGGAACAAGCAGGAAGTCAGCCCTCACATATGGGTGACGTTGGTGCCGACGGAGCCCTCGTGCGGAGCAATTCCCCAGCTTTCAAAGAAAGCCTTTGGGATTGCATCGCGCATGCGCAATCCCCTTCCCACCCAAGGGTGCCATCTTGCTCAGTCTCCCTTTTTCTGCGGAGCCCAACGGATGTTGTCTCTAATTCCTCACGGAAAAAGTGTGTCAAAACTTGGAAGAAATTTTGACCTTCGACCAGTTTGACACCGGTTCCCCTTCCCGCCTTTGGCTCGTATCGGGTCCAATCATTTTTTTTGCGTTTTTGTCCTTAGAGACTAGCGTTTGTGCTCCTTTTTGACTTTCACTGGCAGCCCGGTCCTTCAACCTTGCAGGAGCCCTTTTTCCCCTGCTGGTTGCCAGCGAGTTTAAAAAGTATGATCGGTGTAAGAAGTTAATGTCCCTCGCCGACACACATGACTGCTGTCTCCGATGCCTCGGACCCGACCATGACCTGAAGGTCTGTGGCCCGTGTGGGAAGATGTCCTCTAAGGCACTTCGAAGTAGGCAGCAGCAGCGTGAAAGGATTTTCTCAGAGTCCGCATCCCCCCCCCCCCCTGGATCCAGACCTCATCAGAATCCTCGATGTCTCAGGAGCTGTCTGAACCTGAGCAGCGTCGGGGGTCTTCTGAACGGGGGTCTCACTCCCGGGAACACCGGAGGAAGAAGCCCGTGAGGGCGATGTCGTTGGATGCCTCCGATCGCCCTAGGCCCTTGAAAACCAGGTCATGGAGTCCTGACCACCACCCTGGGTCCTTGGAATCGGAGCGGCCTGTGAAGGTACCTCACACGGAGCCAGAGACGCCGAGGAGGGTAAGTGCTGTTGTCCTCGTGGACTCCCCTCCGGGGAGCTGGCGTCAGGCCCGATGTCGGTTCCCAAGCCGGAAGCTGTGGAGTCTTCTGAGCTCGGTCTCAGGATGATGGCCCTGGAGCGCAGCATATCTGCCTTTATGGAGCAGCAGCGGGCGCTGATAGTCGGTCTCACCGGTCCATCCGCCCTGACCACCGGGACCTCAACATCTAAGTCGACACCGGAGGCCGAGCCGAGCCGATCCTCGAGACTCTGCAGGCTCGAGTCGGTCCTCGGCCAAGGTCTCCCTCGACCTCCCGCTCGGGACCAAGGTTGTCAACACTGGTGCTCTCAGCGTCGGAGCGGTCGGTGCCAGAGCCCCTCGATTCCTCCTGGGAGGGATCGGCATGGGAGACAGAAGATGAGGATTCCCCGGACACACATCGGACCTGGTATGTCCCATCAGACTCACTGGGTTCGGAGCCTCAGAGAAGGTCCCCTCCAGAGGATATCTGGTTCTCGGACTTTGTCAGGGACATGGCTAAGGCTTTGGCATTCCCAGCGGATACCAAGGAGGAGCCTTGAGCTGAAGAGCTCGATGCCCTCCAGTATGACTTCCCCCAAGGGAAACTTACTGTGCCGGTTCCTCCGATGCTGGAACGGCTGATGCTCCACATGTGGGAGTCACCGGCCTCGATGCCAGTTCTCAGCAAGTGGGTCGATTCCATTTATCGAGTCCGCAAGAGCCCTGGGTTCCAAAAGGCACAGCTGCCGCACAACTCCATGGTTGTAGAATCAGCCATGGAGAAAACATACTCCTCGATACCTCCTGGCCGGGAGGCCCAGAACCTGGACGTCCTTGGCAGAAAATGCTTCCAGGGCTTGATGCTTTCATGCCATGTCCAAACCTACCAGCTGTACCTGGGCATGTACTTGAGGGACCTGGCAAAGGAGATTGCCGGGTTCTCGGCTGGCTTCTCCAAGGCACCCTTGCAGCGCTTCAATGCCTTGTCCACTGGGATTCGGGAGTACTCGAAGTTCATATCTCGAGCGGCCTATGATGGCTTTGAGGCTTCAGCCCGAGTAGCTGCGACCGGCATCAGTGCGGGCCGCCAGACCTGGCTAATGTCGGATATGGAGTCATGGGTTCAGGACAAGTTGGTCGATGTCCCTTGCCGAGGTAACAATCCCTTTGGCAAACCCATGATTGAGAAGGCTGCTGAGCTCGAGTCGAGTACTTGACCCGGACAAGATTCTCAAAAGAAGGGCTCGGGTAAAAAGCCCCTTTTCCCGAGGAAAGGTACTGCTTACCGCAACTATCCCACTTACTAGGCCACCCCAGCTCCCCAACATGGGCAGCAGGCCAAGGGACAGGGGCATGGCCTGCGTAAGCAGAATGCCTCCAAGCCCTGGCTCCTACTCAGCCGGGTGGGGGTTTTTGACTCTCCATGCATACTCTCTTCCGCCAGTGGTAAGGTCATGCACAGGGGGCAGGCTAAGCCTGTACGCTCACAGGTGGCCAGCCATCACCTCGAATATCTGGGTCCTGCAAATAGTCCAGAGGGGCTATTTGCTTCATTTCAGCCAGATACCACCCTCCTTCTTTCCAGGAGAGCCTCTCAGACTGGGACCTCCTCTTGCAGGAGCTGGCAGCTCTTCTAGAGGATCAGGCGGTGGAACCGGTGCCCCACCACCTGCAGGGCAGGGGCTTCTACTCCAGGTATTTTCACATACCAAAGAGAACAGGAGGCCTCCAACCCATCCTCGACTTAAACTTAAACAAGTTCCTGGTTAGGGAAAAGTTCAAGATGCTTTCCCTTGGAATGTTGCTGCCTTACCTCCACCAGGGAGATTGGCTATGCTCCTTAGACCTTAAGGATGCCTATACACACATCCTCATACATCCAGACCACAGACAATATCTGAGATTTGTAGTGGGAGGAAAACATTTCCAATACAGGGTTCTACCCTTTGGCTTAGCCTCTGCTCCCAGTGTGTTTACAAAATGCCTGGCTGTAATTGCAGTCTTAGAAGTCAGGGAATTCTTGTTTTCCCTTACCTGGACGACTGGCACATCAGGGCCAGTCGCCTCAAGAAGCCCAACAGACCACTTCTCGCACTATCAACCTGTTGCAATGTCTAGGCTTTGTCATAAACCACGCAGTGTCTACTTTTCTCCCCATTCAAAACTTAGAGTTCATAGGAGCAAGACTGGACATCCTTCAGGCAAAGGCTTACCTGCCGGAGGACAGGACACAGAGGCTGCTAGCACTGACACATCAGTTCAGGTATAGGTCTTGGGTCTCAGCGAGACACTTCTTACGCCTCCTGGGCCACATTGCCTCTACGGTGCATGTGACGCCAAATGCCCGTCTCCACATGAGAACAGCTCAGTGGTGCCTCAGGGATCAGTGGACACAAGTCACCGGCAGCCTCAGAGGCAGCAGGATAACAGTATCCAGACGACTGGTGGTCATTGCAGTGGTGGAGTCAACCACCCAATCTGTTCAAAGATGTCTTTTCAGATTCCCTCGCACACAAGGATGCTAACGACAGATGCCTCCTTGCTGGGCTGGGGAGCCCATTGCCAAGGATCATGCACTCGGATTATGGTCTCCTCCAGGAGTCTGCACACCAAATCAGCTTCTTAGAGTTGCGGGCGATTCACCTAGCTCTTCAAGCCTTTTGTCATATCCTCTCACATCAGTCTGTATTAATACAGACGGACAACTAGGTAGCAATGTTCTATGTGAACAGGCAGGGAGGTACGGTTTCTCATATCCTATGTCAGGAGACATTGGACCTCTGCTCCTTTGCCATCAGGCAGGGTATGTCTCTAAAAGCAGTGTACCTGCCTGGTTAGGAGAACTACCTAACAGACAAACTAAGCAGGATTCTCCAACCTCAATGGCAACTGGATCCGGTGGTGAGCCAACGGAATCTCCAGGAACAAGCAGGAATGAGTCGTCACATATGGGTACGTCGGTACCGACGGAGTCTGCGCGGGAACGCTTCCCAGCGTCCAATCAAAGAGCTTTTGGAAGCATCCCACCACGCCTGCATGCTGTCTTCCCGCCTTTCCCAACTGCCTCTCCTCAGTTTTCGTTTTCCGTGGAGCCGGCAGGACGTCGTCCTGTCACCGCAGAAAATTCTTGTTTTATTTCTTTAGTTTTCTTGTGGTCGCGGCTGTCTTCCCCGACGCCACCGGTACCGCCAGTGTTTTCTTTTCTTTTCTTGTAAAATCTTCCTTTTCAAGGGATAGTTTTTCTTCATAGTGTCTCACGGTTTCTTAGGCCTTCTAGGCCTCGTTTTTTTTTTTTGTTTTTTTTTCCTCATGGAACCGCCAGCCATTTCCCCCAAGAAATGTTTAAACTGTGGCGGTACAACTTTATTTTTAGACCCTCAAAGTCGGTGTCTAACCTGCTTGGGTCCTGACGACAGTTTGGTGAGAAGAGGTTTTCAATATCGAGGTTCCCTCGATACACTGTTTCCCTCCAACTTCGGGGCAACGTCCCTTTCTTCTACACAGGATCAGGTAACCCACAAACAGTCTGTTAAGACTAGCCAGCCCTCGAGTGGTAGGTCTCATGCACAGCATGTAGACTGCTCCGGCCTTGCCCTCGAGGGCCCACTGGCTTTAAAACCCCGGCGGGAGTCTTCGGTCTCCAAAGCGTTTGAGGGGTTTCAGGTTGTTCCTGGGGTTCACCCCTCACAGAACATATCTGAGCCATGTCCGGTGGTGGCATCCGCTTCGAGCGGTACCGATACCCCGGCATCGGCACTGGTGTTGGAGGAAACACTCCTCACCAGGGATTATCATCTGGCGTCCTCGGTGCCTTCGGGACCAGTGGATACCCTCCAGACTGACTTTCCATTATCGGTACCAGCACCGATACTACCACCGACGTCGGTACCCTCCAGACATGCATCGATAGCCTCGCTTCCTTCGATGCCGAGTCTGGAATCGATCTCCAGTCTGGAGGACTGGGTACCCAATTTGCCTTGGTACTGGCTCTCAGCGGTACCCAAGGCTCGGTTCCGATGATTCGGATACGCAACGCTCGGTTCCCCTGAGGCCGTTTGAGTTGCCACTGGTTGACCTTCATCCACCGGTATCAGACATGGTACCGAAGTCGGTACCGATGTCCTCATTATCCTTGCAGTCGGTGCCTTCCATGCTTCGCTCATCAGGCTCTTTGCCCTCGATGCCGAGTTTGGAATCGATCTCTAGTCTGGAAGACTGGGTACCAGTACCCTTTGGTACCGACACCGATCGATACCGGAGGCTCGGTACCGAGGATAGCGGCCGGAGGTTTTCGGTTACCTCGGTACCGATTGAACTGTCACCGATGGCTGCTTCGATGGCTGTGTCGAGCTCGGCTCCGATATCGGTACCGGTATTGGTATCAGTACCGGTATCCACAGTAGCATCGTGGCCAACTCCTGCCATGCTTTTTTCAACAGGATCATTTTCTTCTATACCAAGCTTGGAGTCGATACCTGGCATGGACGATGTGGTACTGACGGTCGCTGCTCCTGACAGCCAGTACCGGCGACCATCCCTTAAGGATTCCACACTGCACCATGCAGGATCTTCTATTCCTATATATTTGGATAGCTCTTTCGATGCTCAGGCTAGTTCTTCAGATCTAACCTGTCCAAAGGAAATTCCCGTTGAAGATCCCTCTTTTCAGAGTTTCCTCCTGGATATAGCAAGATCTCTTGCCGTTCCTATCCCGGGACGTGATCCTGCACAAGGCTCTGTTTCTATCAAAGCAAAGGAGAACATAATGCTTCCTTTGCATCATTCCTTGCAGGATCTCCTTCTAGGAATGTGGGAAACACCTTTAAGGGTACCATCACCTTCCAGAGAAACTGATCTCTTATATCTCCAGGGTTTCAAAACACTCAACTTCCTCATCATTCCATAGTAGTGGAATCGGCAATGAGGCGGGTAAAGAGTAAGAAAAAGCACTCTTCTTATCCGCCAGATCGTGAGTCTAAGACACTAGATGCCTTTGGACGTCAAACCTTCCAGACATCTATGCTTTCTGCAAGAATTCTCTCATATATTTTTTATATGAGTCTATCTCTTGAGGAGGTCACAATGCAATTACATCTTTTGACTCCTTCCCTTCCAGAGTCCAAGAGTGCAGGCTATTCTTCACTGCTTAAGCATCTCCAGAATATCTCTTGGTTTCTTGCTCGTGCTTCCCTAGACTCTTTTGAGTCTATTAGCAGGACTTCTGCTATAACTATAGGGGCACGACGTAGAGCCTGGCTCCAAGCTTCAGACTTGGACAAATGGGCACAACAAAGACTGGGACATACTCCTTGCACTAGAGACAATCTTTTCAACAAGGAGTCTTTACGTCAGGTTACTCAGTTATCCTCTGACTTACCTGTTCCTAGGGGCTGTTCTGCACCTTCTTCTGTCCCAGTAGGCAGGAAATGTCCTGCCAAACTTTCTTCCCATAGGAGAAGAAGGTTTTATGCATCATCTGCCCATCATACAGATGTTCCCAAACAAGGGAAGCATCGTTCTGGTCTGCAGAATTCAACCTCTCACCAGGCTCAGCAAACCTAGCAACCACAGGGTTTCTGATCAATCTCCATCAGATGCTTGTGACTTTTAGTGTTAGAATCTGCAGTTGCTTCTTCTCAATAGAGGCAACCCACTGCTGTTGTTCTAAATCCTAGACATGGATCTCTTCCCAAAAGACATACATTTTTTCTATGTTCTATGAGCTATCAGGATGTTCATGCTTATAGGTCACAGGGTTCCCTCTTCTTCCTGCTAGGGAAAGAGGTCTAACCACTATCAAACGATAGGAAAAAAGACATGCTGGCACAGGAAAACTTTCTATAGACTTACTACTTTTTAAGTCTTCTTCAGCTCCATTCTCTTTACCCTCTTACTAAGCTTTTCCTCTGTAAGAGCGGTATTGCTTCACTGGAGGGCTTTTCTTCAGCCTCTCTAGTTTTGTTACTTTTCCAGTGCGGCGTTCTCCTCTCTGAGTTGACTCCTCTTTTTCAATCTTGCTTTGAAGCACTTTATCAGACATGTCCAGAGTTTTCTATTCCTGTTCTGTCTGTTCTTTCTGTTTTTTAAACAGTAAGATTCTTTCTGCTGTCTAGCAAGCAGCTGCCTATGCAGGAGCCTTAATGTTTGGACCACTGGTTCTTGTCCACAAGCAACCAGATTTGTCCTCCACTAACTTTCTGTCTAGTTTAGTAGTGATTCCAAGTCAGTGCTGTCATCTGTCTTGGAAATTATTTCACTACAGCCTTGTTGGATTGTCTTCTCTTTCTGCCATCTCCATTCCCCTGGGTTTGGCAGCACAGTTGACATAGAACTGGCTGCTGGAGAGCCAGTACCTATCTCCTCATTCTCCTGCATCATGCTCTCTGCATTTCTACAGAGAAGCTCTCCACTATGGGCCCTTCCTAGAGAGCATGGGGTTTTTTTCTCGAACAGCTATCCTAGATGGTTGGAAAAGGCTTTTTCATTCATGTCTCCCATGACTAGACAGGTTCTCCCTTTGTTCACTATCTCCTTTTTATTATAAAGGACATAGGCCTTCTCTTACGTGAAAGCTTAAGGAGTTGCCAATTCCCTGCTTTGGTCCATAGTATTTCCAATTGGGAATATGCTTTCTCCTTGCAGCTCGTCCTCCATGGTAAGAACGCATGATAACTTTTTTGTCCTTAAGCAGGTCAGCATGGTATCTCATTATTATGCGTCTTCTATTCACTTACCATGCTAGAGTTCTAGAATACTCGGGACTTGCTGGCTGCAGACTGATATTATTCTCTGCTTTTCACGTAACCGTCCTGGTTATTTCAGTAGCTAGCATCCCTGTAGCTCATAACCAGTGGGAATAGATTCTCTATATATCTTCTCAAGAAGGATCCACCTTCTTGTTGTTCGATGAATCTTTCCTCTCCACTTTTCCTATGTGAATACCGTTCTGTTAAGCATATCTCTGTCTGCTTCATTGCAAACACCCATATAGAGGCCTATATGTTCATTCTATAGCATACATCTTACAGATGTCTGTCTATCATTTTTGTGTGTTTTATGCCCTTCAGATCTCACTATAGATATATATTTCTATCTATCTATATGATATGTTTATTTAGAATTTGATATAATACCGCTCAGGCCAGAGGCATTAGAGCGGTTTACAATGCTATATCATTCGAGGAAATAGGAAAAGAACGCCATTTATATGACAGGACAGAATAGAGGACAGACAGTCAAATAGATTAGAGAAGGAGAGGAACATGGAACAGCAAGTTACCATGAAATAGAAGCACGTCAACCCAGTCCATGTCACCAATGCAACCCTCAGCAGCAGAGATATATATAGAGATATATATGTGTATCTGTCGATTTTTTACTATCGGTAGATATGTATTCTGCATTTTTTATTTATTTTTTATTTAACAATCTTTTATATACCGCAACCTTCCAGTGATCAGGTGCGGTTTACATATAACAGTCAAGGAAACAGGATAACATTTCTATTTTTACATTAAACATTACATGAATTATGTACATTTTAACATTAACAATTAAACTTTGGAGAACTATGTACAATCAACTATGTACAGTCAGCGAAAGTGAGTTCAACGAGGAAGGTAGTGATTTATAAACATTGTAGGCAGTGTTAAAGGTCATAATATCGTGGGACAATGTGGTATTAGGCTCAATGTGTTATGTATTATCCCTTTTCATTTTGGTGATGGGTATTCGCCAGTGGGCCGTAGTAGGAGGTAAAGAGGTGAGTTTTTAATGTTTTGCGTAGATCTTTAAGATTGGTTAAGGCTCTGATTTCATCAGGTAGTGAGTTCCAGAGTATAGGTGCTGCATGGGAAAACACTTTTTTTATTGGTTGTTTTTTTAGTCTTTGTGAACTCTTTTGGGATCCTTATTTTATTGGCGTTGCCTCTTCTCTGAGCTGATTGAGGTGTGTCTTTAGTGAGTAGTTTATTTAGTGTAGCTGGGGCAGTATTACTAGATAGGGTGATATGTGCTCAAATGGGTGTACCTTCATTATGGTTCTGGCTGTAGCGTTTTGGGCCAGTTGGAGCCTTTTGATGTTTTGGTTAGTTGTGCCAAGTAGAGAGAGGTTGGCAAAGTCAAAATGTGGTGTGATAATAGCTTGAATGATGCTCATGAAGTCTTGCAGGTGGACCAATGGGCGTAATTGTTTTAGTACTTTGAGTTTAAAGTATATTTTCTTCGTGGTATTTCTTATGTGGGTGTTCATACTAAGGTGTGTATCTAAGATACCCCCTAGGTATTTTATCTCGTTTTTATGTGAATGTCATGTTTCTGAAGTGTAATGTGGGTAGGGGGGGGGGTGTAAGATTTGTTTTTATCTGACTGTCCAGATTCATATAGCTATATGATTCTGACAGATGGGCTTTACCCATACCTATGCTATCCAGCATGTTTGGGGTTCTACATTCACAACCACTCTGTGGTAGTTAACAACTTCCACCATAACCTTAAGGTTTAGGTACCTCTGAAGCTCTCCATGTTCCAGTATCTCTCCTAGCTGGCTCCAGTTAGGAGAGACATTGCTGATCTTCAGCTAATCACAGGCTCTAACGCCTCAGCCGTTTGTCCTTTCTTTTGGGATACAAGGGCTTTCCATACCTTTTTCCTCCCACAAGGACTGTGCCTGTTTATCCATTTCGGTCGACCTTCTCTTTTTGCTCCCAAAGGTGAGCCACTCTGTTGCCAAAAGAGTTCGGCTTTTATCATAAAGCCTTCCACTGAAGGCCCACCGTTTTTGGTACTACCCCAGTTATTACCGGGGTCCCCTCTTACCTTTCAGGAATCTTACCTCCCCTGTTTTTTCCTACAGGTTTATTACCTCCACTTCACAGTGAGGTCCTCCTGGAGGTTCCTCTACTGGGTCCCCAGTAGATCCTATGAACCTCCTTACTGCTATGTAATCCTGTTAGGGGGAGGTCCATATTGCAATATTTCTTCCAATATCATTGATAATTATCATCCACACATGGACTCCTTCTCTGCAGTCCTATGCTAGGATAGCTGTTCCACAGCACCTTTCTTTCTTCAACTCCTACCCTCCATCCTCAGGATGCCTGGCGTTCTGGGAGATAGCATGTTCCAACCTATGACATGCTGGGACTCCAGGCATCTTAGTTTGGGAGTCCCCATATGTGAAGACTCATTCCTGCTTGTTCCTGGAGATAGCACAGTTACTTACCTGTAACAGGTGATCTCTGGGAACAGCAGGAATAAGTCTTCACAACCCACCCACCTCCCCAGGAGTTGTATCTCTATCTATCTTTCCTTTCCTCTCTCTCTCTCTTGTCTCAGCTTTAAAACTTAACTGAGGAGAGGCAGTTGGGAAAGGCGGGAAGGCAGCACGCAGGCGTGGTGGGATGCTTCCAAAAGCTCTTTGATTGGACGCTGGGAAGCGTTCCCGCGCAGACTCCATCGGTACCGACGTACCCATATGTGAAGACTTATTCCTGCTGCTCCCAGAGATCACCTGTTACAGGTAAGTAACTGCTTTTTCGACCGCTGGGGACATCCGTCCATAGATCTATTTGCCAGTCTGCAAAATCACCAGCTGCCCAGATTTTGCTCCAGACAGCCACATCCCCTGAGGGTGGCTGCAGATGCTTTTCTGATCTCCTGGTCAGGGGGCCTCCTGTATGCATTTCCTCCCACACCTCTGGTGGCCCGGACTCTGTTCAAAATCCTTCGGGAGAAGGCCTTGGTCATCCTGGTAGCCCCCAGATGGCCAAGACAGCCTTGGTTTCCACTTCTCCTCCAGCTGGCAGTGGAAACCCCACTTCCACTGGGGATGCAGCCTGACCTCCTTTCACAGGATCAGGGCTCTCTTGCACCCCAGCCTCAGGGCCCTCAACCTGATGGCATGGCTGCTGAAAGGGTAGTGCTGGCTCCTCTTCTCCTACCTCGGAATGTAGAAGTGTTGCTGGCCTCCAGGAGGCAGTCCACGAGGACATACTATGCTTTCAAGTGGCATAGATTTGAGGTGTGGTGTGACCAGCACAATGAAAACCCTTTCTCTTGCCTTGTACCTGTGGTGCTGCAGTACCTGCTTCACCTCTCAGAATTAGGTCTCAAGTCTAATTCTGTCAGGGTCCACCTGAGTGATTTGTCAGCAAGCCACTCACCCGTGGAGGGGCAACCTCTTTCGGCTCACCCCCTGGTGTCCAGATTCCTCAGAGGTCTGCTTCCGCTGAAACCCCCAGTTCGTCCTCCGGCAACTGAGTGGGATTTGATTGTGGTCTTGCAGCAGCTTACTCCACCTTTTGAGCCGATGTCCTCTTGCCATCTGCGCTTCCTCTCCTTGAAGGTGCTCTTCCTGGTGGCACTCACATCAGTCAGACGTGTGAGTGAGTGAGCTGCAAGTTCTCGTAACTGATAAACCATATACACGGTTTTATAGGAATAGGGTGGTCCTCCACACTCACCTGAAGTTCCTTCCAAAGGTGGTCTCTTTCCATCTCAGCCAGGAGGTGGTTCTTCCGACCTTCTTTCCCAGGCCGCATTCCAGCCGGGCAGAGGCAGTCCTGCCATACCCTGGATTGTAAAAGGGCGTTGTCCTTCTACCTGGAGCGTACGAAGGGGCATCGAAGGGCTACTCGGCTCTTCGTCTCATATGACCCCAGTAAGCTGGGGTTACCTGTTTCCAAGCGTACGCTATCCACCTGGGTGGCAGACTGCATTGCCTGGGCGTACAGGGTAGACGACCTGTTGCAGGGTCAAGTCAGGGCCCACCATATCAGGGCTAAGGCCGCATCAGTAGCTCAAGCAGACATCTGTCAGGCCGCAACTTGGTTTTCAAGCGAGACTTTTGCAGCCCATTACTACCTGGATAGGGCTGGATGGGACAGTGCTTTTGGACAGGCGGTTCTCCAGAACCTATTTGAGGTTTAGGCAACTCCAACCCTCCGACCCTTTGGTGTCAGGCTACCGGGGGGTGTTGCTTTTTTGGCTGAATTCCTATTGCAGCTGCTGCGGCTCTTCTAGAGGGAGCCATTTTTCAGCTATGGGTTCTTGGTAGCCTATAGCTAGGGAGTCCCATATGTGAGGACTGACTTCCTGCTTGTTCCTGGAGAAAGCGTAGTTAATCACCTGTAACAAGTGTTCTCCAGGTACAGCAGGAATCGGTCCTCACGACCCTCCCTCCTCCCTTGGAGTTGCAGTCCTATTGATTTTTATTCATTTTGCCGTCTTTTTAGCTATGTTTGACTGAGCAAGATGGCACCCTTGGGCGGGAAGGGGACCGCGCATGCATGATGCAATCCCAAAGGCTTTCTTTGAAAGCTGGGGAATTGCTCCCCACGAGGGCTCCGTCGGTGCCGACGTCACCCATATTTGAGGACTGATAACAACATAAGAACATAAGATATGCCATACTGGGTCAAACCAAGGTCCATCAAGCCCAGTATTCTGTTTCCAACAGTGGCCAATCTAGGTCATATGTACCTAGCAGTTTCCCCAAGAGACACAAGTTCCACAATGCTTGTACTGGGTCAAGCATTGATATCTTCAGTCACTTCTTAATAATGGTTTATGGACCTTTCCTCCAGGAACTTATCCAAACCTTTTTTAAACCCAGCTACACTAACAGCCTTTACTACATCCTCCGGTAACAAATTCCAGAGTTTGATTACACGTTGAGTGAAAAAATATTTTCTTTTATTAGTCTTAAATAGTTTACCCTGTAGCTTCATTGCATGTCTCCTAGTCTTTCTATATTCTGATAACGTAAACAATCGATCTACGTTTACCTGTTCCACTCCGTTCATTAATTTATAGACTTCTATCATATCTCCCCTCAGCCGTCTCTTTTCCAGGTTAAAGAGCCCTAACCGTTTTAGCCTTTCTTCATAGGAGTATCCTTCCATCCCCTTTACCATTTTGGTGGCTCTTCTCTGAACCTTTTCTAAAATCGCTATATCCTTTTTAAGATACGGCGACCAGAATTGCACACAATATTCAAGGTGCGGTCTCACCATGGAATGATATAGAGGCATTATAATATCTTTTGTTTTATTTTCCATTCCTTTCTTTATCATACCTAGTATTCTATTTGCTCTCTTGGCCGCCGCTGCACACTGAGCCGAGGTTTTTTTTTATTTTATTTATTTATTTATTTCAGTTTTTTATATACCGCACTATTTATAATCAGCGCGGTTTACAGATGAACACAAAGACCAGAACAACAGGCTGTTCGGTATTACATATAACATGAGTATAAACTTGGATAACATGGGAGAACTATATACATAGAATAAATAATCAATTAGTTCGATAGCATGAAAGAACTATTTACATAAAATAGCAGTAGTGCAAGGGTCAGGAGGAGATTGTGGTTAAGTTTGTGGTAAGGCTATTCTATTGAACTTTATGTAGGGTAATATTTGATAAATAGGTTAAATTTGAGGGCCTTTCTGAACTGGGCTAGGTCGGTTAAGGCACGTATGTCAGGTGGTAGGGAGTTCCAGTGTTTTGGGGCGCAAAACATGAAGGCTCTATTCGCTGTTGATCGGCTGCAAGTTGTTATGGCCTTTGGCATTATTAGAGTGTTTAGCGATAATTGTCTTCTGGATCTTGTTGGTGGTACAGTTTGTATGAGATCAGTTAGTGAGTTGGCTGACAAGCCATGGATGGCCTTGTACATGAGAATCAGTGTTTTGAATATGAGCCTGGCTTGTATTGGGAGCCAGTGAAGCTGCTTGAGGATTGGTGTCACATGATCATTCCTGGACGCTCCTTGTAGAACCCTTGCAGCAGAATTCATAGCAAGTTGTAGAGAACTTAGGGTGGATTGTGGGAGACCTTGTAGAATTGAATTGGCAAAATCGAAATGCGGCAAGATGAGTGCTTCGAAGATGGTTCTGAAATCCTCTGGGTCCAGTAAGGAGTGTAAATGCCTAAGTGTGCGTATCTTGAAGTATACAGCTTTTACAATATTGTTTACGTGTGATTTCATATCGAGACGGTGGTCCAGCGTGACTCCGAGATATCTTATTGTTTCTTTGGTGGATAGATCAGCTCCCTTAACACTTATATGTGATGGATGGTTTTAACATGGTATCCACAATGACGCCTAAATCTTTTTCCTGGGTGGTGGTTCCTAATGTGGAACCTTGCATCGTGTAACCATAGTTTGGGTTGTTCTTCCCTAGGTGCATAACCTTGCACTTGTCCACATTAAATTTCATCTGCCATTTTGATGCCCAGTCTTCCAATTTATCAAGATCCTCTTGCAATTTTTCACAATCCTCTTGGGTTTTAACAACTTTAAATAGTTTTGTGTCATCTGCAAATTTGATAACCTCACTCGTTATTCCACTTTCCAGGTCATTTATGAATATGTCAAAAAGCAGCGGACCCAGCACAGATCCCTGGGGTACACCACTATTCACCTTTCTCCATTGGGAAAATTGGCCATTTAGCCCTACCCTCTGCTTTCTATCTTTTAACCAGTTCCTGATCCACAATAGTACACTGCTTCCTATCCCATGACTCTTTAGTTTTGCCAAACGTCTCTGATGAGGGACCTTGTCAAAGGCTTCTGAAAGTCCAGATACACAATATCAACCGACTCACCTTTGTCCACCTGTTTATTCACTCCTTCAAAAAAACATGACAGATTAGTAAGACAAGATCTTCCTTGTCTAAAGCCATGTTGGCTGTCTCCCATTAGGATGTGACTATCTACATGCTCAGTAATTTTTTTCTTTATGATGGTTTCTACCATTTTTCCCGGTACTGACGTCAGGCTCACCAGTCTGTAGTTTCCCGGATCACCCCTGGAACCCTTTTTAAAAATTGGTGTTACATTGGCGATCCTCCAATCTTCAGGTATTAGAGACTATTTTAATGATAGTTCACAGATTACTGATAGCAGGTCTGCAATCTCATATTTCAGTTCTTTCAACACTCTTGGATGTATACCATCCGGTCCAGGTGATTTGCTACTATTCAGTTTATCAAATAGTTGTAATACAACTTCCCGGTGTAGCGATATTTCTATCAATTCCTCTGCAGTATCACCTTTAAATACCACTTCGGTCTTGGGTAACATCCCTACATCTTCCTCAGTAAAGACTGAAGCAAAGAATTCATTCAGTCTCTCCGCTATCGCCTTGTCGCTTCTTAGTGCTCCTTTAACCTCTTTATCATCTAATGGACCAACTGACTCTCTCACAGGTTTTTTGCTACGAATGTACTTGAAAAGGTCTTTATTTCGCGTTTTTGCTTCCGCAGCAAGCTTCTTCTCAAATTCTCTCTTTGCCTGCCTTATCAATGCCTTGCATTTGACTTGCCAGTGCTTGTGCTGTTTCCAGGTTTCGTCGTTTGGCTCTTTTTTCCATTTCCTGAAAGATGCTTTTTTGGCAACAACAGCCTCTCTGACCTCACCTTTAAACCATGCTGGCAGTTTTTTGGACTTCCTTCCACTTTTCCTAAAGCGTGGAATACAGCTGGTCTGGGCTTCCAAGATAGTATTTTTCAACAACACCCAAGCTTGATGTACGTCTTTAACCTTTGCAACTGCTCCTTTTAGTTTTTTCTTAACTGTTTTCCTCATTTTATCATAGTCTCCCTTTCGAAAGTTAAAGGGTAGTACTGTGGATTTCCTTACTAGCCCTCCTCCACTAATTAAATCAAAGGCGATCGTGCTATGATCACAATTGCCAAGTGGCCCCAACACCCTTATCTCTTGCACTAGATCTGGTGTTCCACTAAGGACTAGGTCTAATATGGCTTCCCCTCTGGTCGGTTCATGAACCAGCTGCTCCAAGAAGCAGCCATTTATTTCATCTAGGAACTTTATCTCCCTAGCATGTCCTGACGTGACACTGACCCAGTCGATACCGGGGTAATTGAAATCACCCATTATTATTACTGCGCTGTAACTTTTGTTAGCTTCCTCGATTTCTTTGAGCATTTCATCATCCATTTGGTCATTCTGGCCAGGTGCTCGATAGTATACCCCCACTGCCATTGCCTTCCCCCTTTTATATGGAATTTCAATCCATATAGATTCTACAGCAGATTTTGTTTCCTGCAAAACTTTAATCCTTTCTGAGTCAATGCCCTCTCTAACATAGAGCACAACCCCTCCACCAATTTGATCAGCTCTATCATTACGATATAGTTTGTACCCAGGTATCAGTGTCCCACTGGTTGTCGTCCTTCCACCATGTCTCTGATATTCCAATCATATCTAACCTTTCATTTAGTGCTATATATTCTAACTCTCCTATCTTATTCTTTAGACTTCTAGCATTTGCATACAAGCATTTTAGAGAATGTATTTTATTCATGTTAATTTGGCTATTGTTAGACATGGGTAAATTGGGATCTTTAAGCTCTGTCTGCACCATACTTGAGGGCATTTGGGCTACTTTACTCTTTTGTGGAACCTCTCTGCTTTTGGTAGTAACCTTCAAGGATACATTCTTCCGAACCATCCGCTCTTGGGCGACTGTCGGCTTTCCCCTAATATCTAGTTTAAAAGCTGCTCTATCTCCTTTTTAATGCCAGCAGCCTGGTTCCATCCCGGTTAAGGTGAAGCCCATCCCTTCGGAAGAGCCCCTCCTTTCCCCAGAATGTTCCCCGGTTGCTAACAAATCCAAAACCCTCATCTCTGCACCATTGTCTCATCCACGCATTGAGACTCCGGAGCTCTGCCTGCCTTTTGGGTCCTGCGCGTGGAACAGGAAGCATTTCGGAGAATGCTACCATGGAAGTTCTGGATTTCAACTTCCTACCTAAAAGCCTAAATTTTGTCTCCAGAACCTCCCTACCACATTTTCCTATGTCATTGGTACCGACATGTACCAAGACAGCAGACTCCTCCCCAGCACTATCTAAGACCTTATCTAGGTGGCGCGTGAGGTCCGCTACCTTCGCACCAGGCAGACATTTTACCAGGCAATCCTCATGTCCACCAGCCACCCAGCTATCTACATGCCTAATGATCGAATCACCAACTATAACGGCTGTCCTAACCCTTCCCTCATGGGCACATGGCCCTGGAGAAACTTCCTCGGTGCGAGAAGGTTTTACATCACCTGGAGGACAGGTCCTAGTTACAGGATCACTTCCTGCCACACCAGGGTGATGCTCTCCTGTCACGAGACCTCTCTCCTCCATGGCAACAGGGGTGCTGCCAGACTGGAGGTGGGACTTCAGGACTATATCCCTGTAGGTCTCGTCTATGTACCTCTGCCTGTCTTATGTTTTCCAAGTCTGCTACTTTAGCCTCTAGAGAACGGACTTGTTCCCTGAGAGCAAAGAGCTCCTTGCACCTAGTGCACACGTAAGACCTCTCACCAACTGGGAGAAAATCATACATGTGACACTCAATGCAAAAGACTGGAAATCCCCCATCCCGCTGCTGGACTGCTGTCTGCATCTTAGTTTTAAGTTTGCGTCTAGATCTTTAAGTTCTTACTTACTAGGGGTTGCTATGGGTATTTATAACAATAAAACTGTACCTAATACGTTTAATATACCTTGTTCACCTGAAGCTTAATTAATCTCAGGTCCTTAGTGTATGACTGATTTGAGTAATGAGCTTCACCTGAAAGCACCTCTTGTCTTTTAAGATGTGTAAGTACCTATAAAGCTATGATTATCCCAGGGGTGGGTGGGTGTGGGGAGGGAGGGAGGGAAATAACAGATTCCTGCTGTCCCTGGAGAACACCTGTTACAGGTGAGTAACTACGCTTTGTCTTAGCCCTCATAGAAATACATATTTTGAAGTCCCTGTCAAGGGTGACTTGTTGAACCTCATGTGGCCTATCCCTTTCCTTTTAGTCTAGGAATCTTCTTGGAGGTGAAAATTTTTAATTTTTCCTTTTTTGGTATTGGTGCACTTTTTTTTTTTTTTTTAAGGAAATGGCGGCGGTTTCTATTTCCTCCTCTCCTGCCGCCTACAACACTCCTGAGAGAACCAGTTATGGTGTCTACATATTTTTTTTCTTCGTGGGATGATGCCAAGTGATCGGTGAGTGAGTCTTCAGTGGGCTGGGGGGAGCAGCGCACATGAGCCCAACGGGCCTGCTTTGCCTGAAGGCCTAGGCTTTGGTGCCAATTTCTCTGTCAGTGAAGGTGTGCTTGTGACACATGGCTCATGTTTACAGGCTGTCGGACCACAGTGCTTGTCAGTTTCAGCCACGGTAACGGTGCTTTTGCTTCAGAAAAGGCAAGGTACGCTACTGGACCAAGTTTGGTGGCGGGATATTCTATTCAGGTCATTACTGCAGTGGCTCGATAACCAGCCATTCCCAGTGCTTCCTGGTCCGTAGTAAACATTGGGAATGTTTAATTGACAGGTTGTGTGCAGCCTGCACAACAGATCAGGGGGAGACTTTGGGAGAGCGTGCTGAGAATGTTGTCAGCCTCCCCTTCTACCCCAGTATCTGGAGGGCTCTGTGTCTGCCTCCTTTTAACAGCAAATACAGTGGCCATTTTATCAGCCTCTGGATCAGGGTCCTTCTCCAGGAGGCCCTTACGCCTGGGGATTTTGCACTCAAAGAGTTGGGGAGCCTTCTGTTGCAGAAGGTTTCAGCTTCTTTAAGCACACATTGTATTTTGGTGGTGCAGTGGCCCTGAGGGTCCCCAAGGTCCTCGTCTGGAACGCTTTGTCTGCTAGAATTTCTGTCTCCCAAGGTTCCTGTAAGGGTAGAGTGTCTAATCGAAAGCATTTGCGGGAGAGGATTGAGTGCAGCTTAAAGCTTTCAAGATAGTCTTCCTGGAAGTTACAGGGTGATCAGGAATCCCAGGAGGTGTACTGGAGGAGGTCACAGATGGACTCTTGAGGAGGCTCAGGAAACGCTTCTGGTAGAGAAGAGGGGGAATTGTTCCCCCTTGGAGGAAGATGATTCCATTAAAGTTTTTGTTCCACATAGAGGAGTTCCCCCATCTTAATCTCCCAAATTACATCATCTCTCTGAACAGACAATCTCTCAATGGAGGAGAAGGATAATTTGCAGGTGGATCTATTTTTCTGGGCATTAAGAGGCTGCCTATTGTCTTCCTGTTTCCATCAGACTTACACAAGATTGTTTGTACGGAGTGGGATTTGCCAGATGCCTCTCGGTTAGGCAAGATCTGTGCCTGGTTCTAGGCTGAATTGAACAAGTGGCTTCAGTTTCCCAAGGTGGATGCCTTCATGATATTTTCAAAGCAGACCATGATTCCAGTGGAGGGCGGAGTGGCTCCATGACTAACAAGATTGAAAGGTGGAGACTTGTTTGAAAACTGTTTTCTGCCTTAGTCTGTAGGCTTCCATTTGTGGAAGCTTGGCTGCTCAAGCTTTTTCGCATCTGATTCAGCTGTTGCCTGAGGATTTGTCCTCCACCTGTCTTGAGTAAGTGGTGGCCTTGCCGTTGAGGCTGCCATTACTCTGACATTGTGAGCTGTGACATGGCCCTCGAGAGAAAGTCCTATCTCCAGGAACAAGCAGGAATGTAGTCTTCACATATGGGTATTGTCAGTACCGACGGAGCCTGCGCGGGAACGCTTCCCAGCGTCCAGAGCTTAAAGATCCCAAATTACCCATGTCTACCAATAGCCAAATTAATATGAATAAAATACAGTCTCTAAAATGCTTGTATGCAAATGCTAGAAGTCTAAAAAATAAGATGGGAGAGTTAGAATATATAGCACTAAATGAGAGTTAGATGTGATTGGAATAACAGTGGAAGGAGGACAACCAGTGGGACACTGATACCTGGGTACAAACTATATCGTGATGATAGAGCAGATCAGATTGGTGGAGGGGTTGCGCTCTGTTAGAGAGGGCATTGAGTCAGAAAGGATTAAAGTTTTGCAGGAAACAAAATTTGCTGTAGAATCTCTATGGATTGAAATTCCATGTAAAAAGGGGAAGGCGATGGCGGTGGGGGGTGTACTATCGACCGTCTGGCCAGAATGAACAAATGGATGATGAAATGCTGAAAGAAATCAAGGAAGCTAACAAAAATTACAGCGCGGTGATAATAATGGGCGATTTAAATTACCCCGGTATCGACTGGGTCAGTGTCACGTCAGTACATGCTAGGGAGATAAAGTTCCTAGATGACATAAATGACTGCTTCTTGGAGCAGCTGGTCCATGAACCGAAGAGAGGGGAAGCCATATTAGACCTAGTCCTTAGTGGAACACCAGATCTATAGTGCAAGAGATAAGGGTGTTGGGGCCACTTGGCAATAGTGATCATAGCATGATCGCCTTGGATTTAATTAGTGGAAGAGGGATAGTAAGGAAATCCACAGTACTACCTTTTAACTTTCGAAAGGGAGACTATGATAAAATGTGGAAAATAGTTAAGAAAAAACTAAAAGGAGTAGTTGCAAAGGTTTAAAGACTTACAACAAGCTTGGGTGTTGTTGAAAAATACTATCTTGGAAGCCCAGACCAGCTGTATTCCATGCTTTAAGAAAAGTGGAAGGAAGTCCCAAAAACTGCCAGCATGATTTAAAGGTGAGGTCAGAGGCTGTTGCCAAGAAAGCATCTTTCAGGAAATGGAAAAAAGAGCCAAACGATGAAACCTGGAAACAGCACAAGCACTGGCAGGTCAAATGCAAGGCATTGATAAAGAAGGCAAAGAGAGAATTTGTGAAGAAGCTTGCTGCGGAAGCAAAAACGCGAAATAAAGATTTTTTTCAAGTACATTCGTAGCAAAAAACCTGTGAGAGTCAGTTGGACCATTAGATGATAGAGGAGTTAAACGGGCACTAAGAGGCGACAAGGCGATAGCGGAGAGACTGAATGAATTCTTTGCTTCGGTCTTTACTGAGGAAGATGTAGGGATGTTACCCATGACTGAAGTGGTATTTAAAGGTGCGGAAGAATTGAAGGAAATATCGATACATCGGGAAGATGTATTACAACTATTAGATAAACTGAAGAGTAGCAAATCACCTGGACCGGATGGTATACATCCAAGGGTGTTGAAAGAACTGAAATATGAGATCACAGATTACTAATAGCAGGTCTGCAAACAATCATTAAAATCATCTCTAATACCTGAAGATTGGCGGATCGCCAATGTAACACCAATTTTTAAAAAGGGTTTGAGGGGTGATCCGGGAAACTATAGACTGGTGAGCCTCACGTCAGTACCGGGAAAAATGGTAGAAAAACCATCATGAAGAATAAAATTACTCAGCATGTAGATAGTCATGGCCTAATGGGAGACAGCCAACACGGCTTTAGACAAGGAAGATCTTGTCTTACTAATCTGTTATGTTTTTTTGAAAGTGTGAATAAACAGGTGGACAAAGGTGAGTCTGTTGATTATAGTGTATCTGGACTTTCAGAAAGCCTTTGACAAGGTCTCTCATTAGAGACTTTTGGCAAAATTAAATTGTCATGGGATAGGAGGCAGTGTACTACTGTGGATCAAGAGCTGGTTAAAAGATAGAAAGCAGAGGGTTGGGCTAAATGGCCAATTTTCCCAATGGAGAAAGGTGAATAGTGGTGTACCCCAGGGATCTGTGCTGGGTCCGCTGCTTTTTGACATATTCATAAATGACCTGGAAAGTGGAATAACGAGTGAGGTTATCAAATTTGCAGATGACACAAAACTATTTAAAGTTGTTAAAACCGAAGAGGATTGTGGAAAATTGCAAGAGGATCTTGATAAATTGGAAGACTGGGCATCAAAATGGCAGATGAAATTTAATGTGGACAAGTGCGACACGTGATGTGGTGAGCTGGGAAGGTTGTGTTCTTCCTGAGCTCCGGGCCCCCCTGCTCCAAACCGGCGAATAGTGCCTCGTTTTTGAAGGCACGGACACCGAGACAAATCCCCCCGTGCGGCCGAGAGTACAGGGATCCTGAATTCTGAGCAGGGCAGGTGATGGCGACAACGGCGAGACCCGGCCGGAGAGATAAAGACCGCGCAGCGGGGCCTTGCAAGATGGCAGATTCGCCCCCGAGCCCCAGGTCGCGGCAGGCAGCGACTTCGGGAGCCTCTGTAACAGAGATCACGGCCGCGGTTGCGGAAGCCCTATCGGGGCACTTTGACACTCTCCGGTGCAAATTGGACGGGGTCCAGACTTCCGTAGATGCCATCGGACTCCGCGTACAACAGGCAGAGGCACACATTTCTCAAGCCGAAGACGCGGTGGAGAAGCTTACTCAAGAATTGGCGCTGGTACGGGGGACATTAACTGCACAGGCTGAGAAGCTGGAAGACCTTGAGAACCGCTCAAGGCGCAGCAATTTACGCTTCCTGGGAGTCCCGGGCTCCATAAACGATAAGGAATTGCGTAACTATATCGAAGCGTTGTCGCTGTCTCTGTTGGGAGACCGGGGGCTGAACTCCCAGGTGGTTATTGAACGGGTGCACAGAGTGGGCCCCAAAAAACCCGCTGATTCCAGACCTAGGATTGTACTGGCGAAATACCTGCAGTTTCAACAAAAAGAGACCATCTTGCGGGAGGCCTGGAAGCAAGGGGTAGTTGACTGGGACACTGCGAAGATCCGCATTACCCCGGACTATTCTATAGCGGTGAGTCAACGCCGCAGGGCCTACGCTCCGATTTGCCAAAAGCTCATCATGGCAAACATCAAGTTCACCGTACAATACCCAGCGCGCCTTCATGTGATCCAGGAGGGACGCCACTTGGTGTTCGACTCGGCAGAGGAAGCGGCAGTTTTTGCGGATCAAGTGGGGAATACATCTGCATCCTCGGCAGACCGGCCAAAGTGACTGCTATGGGACTCTGTTGAACTAATGTCATTTGTTGGCCCTAAGCTATTGGCCTATTGGGAGTACTCCGGACAACGCTATGGGCATACGTTGCCTGAGGAGTTTCCCTTTATTGGGGGTACTCTCAGTTCCTTTACAGCCCTAGAGTACTAACATCACTGCTGCTCGCTGTGGGTAACGGGCACTGTGGCAAAGGTTACGAGCAGGTACCATTGCTGGCGAAGCCCTTCTTACCCGGTGTACCTTCTGGGCCCTGTGGGGGAGGGGGAGGGCGCAGGGGGTGGTGGTTCCCTAGATTAGCCGGGGTTAGCCTGGATTTGCCTTAGACCCAGTGTGGATAATGTCCATTGGTTAAGGGGCCGCGGTCCCACGAGCAGATCATGTTGCCTAGTCGAAATTTGTTAATATGTTTTCCTCACAATGTTCTATACACTAAGGTGTCATAATTGTATTAGGACCAATGGGGGGAATTGGTATCGACACTTAGGGGATGGGGGAGCCCGGACACATCAAGGAGTTTAGTAGTGGAGGTGGAAGAGGGAGAGGGACAAGAGATGGATGGAGGGAAGGGGGTAGGGGGTGGGGGGGGGGGAGTAGGGAGAGGGGAGGGGGGGAATGAAGAAGAGGGGGGGAAAGGGAAATATGACCAAGTCTATAACGGGATTCCTATTTTTTTTTTTTGGGGTAGGGTGGGGTAGTAGGGGGCTGGGGAGACAGGGGTTGGGAGGGACGTGTTGCCGCAGCCTTAAACTCATTTACTTGTACCAATTAATCCCTTTAGGAGCAAATGGGGAGGAACCCCAGGCTGGGGGGGGGGGGGTTCCTCTATTACGCAATACTGGCAGTTTGGGCTTAGAGGACTGGTATCTCTCTGAGAATAATATCCTGGAATGTATGTGGGCTCGGCAGTCCGATTAAGAGATATAAAATATTGAAAGCGCTGGCTCGACAGAGCTGTGATATTGCGCTGTTGCAAGAAACCCACCAGACAGCTGAGGAACATGCCAAACTTTGTCGAGATTGGGTGGGTCAGGTCTGGGGAGCGCCTGCACTGGGGAAAAAAAAAGGGGGTGTGGCCATTCTCATCCATAAGAAAGTGCGCTTTACATTGCTGCGACAAGTCGTGGATCCCGCTGGGCGATTTTTGCTATTGCATGGCTCTTTGGAAGACCGGGAGATAATTCTGGGAGATTTGTATGGTCCTAATACCCTGGATCAGGATTTTTTCAATGGTATTGCCGCTAAAGTGGAACAATTGCCCCATGTGCCATTACTCCTAGGCGGGGATTTTAATGGGGTCCTCGACGTAGATCTTGATACCTCGAGTGGCAGGGGTACTCGGGAAAGGACACTTTTATCACAGTTGTTGCATAGATTCCGAGCGCGTTTAGATCTGGTGGACCCCTGGAGATTGTTACACCCTTCCGAGAAGGATTTTACACATATTTCGCGGGCACACGGTACTAGCACCAGAATCGACTACCTCTTACTTTCTACCCTCCTATTTACATGCACGGGAGAAGCGCAGATAGGCCCCCTCGAGATCTCTGATCACGCCATGGTCTGGATAGAGCTACAGTGGGGGGGAGGAGTCGGGCAGTCTCGTATATGGCGGTTTCCCATTGATCTGTATCATGATAGCCAATTTCAGCAATTCCTTGGCCAACGTTGGCGGGACTTTGAATTAAATCACCAGGTACATAAAGACGATCCGGAGCTGGTATGGGAAACGACTAAAGTGGTGCTAAGAGGTGATATAATAGGGTTCGTAGCTAGGAAGCGGAGATTGCTGGCTGAGCAAATCATCCGGCTGGAGCAGCAAGTGACTCAAGCGCGGGTGCTTAGTGGCCGTGCCCCTACAGTGGCAAATAGGAAGCGGTTGTGGGAGTTGCAAGTAGCTTTAAACGAACTGATCCACCAGTGTGCCAAGAAATCCCTCCTGTACTATAAATATCGGCTATATTGTTTTGGGGATAAACCGGGCAAATTACTGGGGAGATGTTTGAAGGGTCAGAGAGGAGCGCAGTTGGTAGCGGCTCTCCGGGACGAACATGGGTGATGCACAGTTATTTGTATAAAGTTACAATGTTATAAATCTCTGTTAATAACTATTATCTGTATAAAGTTAAAAAAATCTCTGTTCCATGTAATGTATACATTAGTATACAAATTTGTTTACTTCCATGTAAACCGCCCCTGATCTCTGGAAGGGGCGGTATAGAAGAAATAGATAAATAAAAATAAATAAATAAATGGGAGACTTCAGCAAAGTCGGTCGGCAGTCAGTACAGTATTTAAAGGTTTCTTCCAGAAACTCTATGCAGCGGAGGCGATTGTCCCTCCTACTATGGAAAAGTACCTGCAAGGTCTGACTATACCAAAGGTGACTGCGGAGCAGCGGGACCATCTGGGACAACCGGTCACTTTACAGGAGGTGCAGCGTGTCATTTCCACTGCTAGCTGTTATAAGGCTCCGGGGCCAGATGGGTATGGGGTTGAATTTTATAAGCTCTTGTCGAACTGGGTGAGCCCCCTTCTGGTGGAAACCTATCGTCGTAGGATAGAAGGAGGTGGTCGGCGATGGAGACAATCAGGCCTATATTACGCTTATCCCTAAGCCAGGTAAAGATCCCCTACAGGCGGCTTCTTATAGACCGATATCCCTATTAAATTTTGATATGAAGCTGTTGGCAAAAATCTTGGCTGAGCGTTTGGCGGAAATACTAGGGGCCGTAGTACATGAATCCCAGGTGGGGTTCGTGCGGGGGCGCTATGCAGTCCGTAACCTCCGTAAAATCTTGACGTCACTGGAGTGGGTGCATGCCCAGAAATTGCAGTCCCTTTTGGTGAGTTTTGACGCCGAAAAAGCGTTCGACAGGGTAAATTGGGAGTATCTCCAACATTTGCTGCCATTGTATGGTTTGGGGCAACCTTTTTGTGATATGGTGCAGAGTTTGTATGTTACTCCGACGGCCAGAGTACTTTGTAATGGGGTCTTATCCGATCCCTTTCCTTTATATAGAGGTACGAGGCAGGGCTGCCCGCTTTCCCCATTGCTGTTTGTCCTGCCCTTGGATCCGTTAATACGAAGAATAGAAGCGGATAGGCAGATCTGTGGGGTGGAGATTGGTAAGCAGGGGTTCAAAGTATCGGCTTTTGCGGATGACTTACTGGTGCACCTGCTTGCTCCGAGGGAGTCTCTTCCTCGGTTGATGGAGGAGTTCCGGATGTTTGGTAGCTTTTTGGGCCTTCGGATAAATGCGGACAAATCGGAAGCCTTAGATGTGTCGGGACAGCTGCGGGAACACTGGGGGGGGGGGGGAATTTCCTTTGAGATGGACGGACCACAAGTTTACCTATCTGGGTATTGTTTTAACGCGGTTACCTCGAGATTTGTACCCTATTAACTTCGAGAAAGTTTTGTCGGGATTGAGGACTCAGTTGAGAGCTTGGAACCCTCTGCCATTGTCGCTTTTGGGGAGAGTGGCAGCAGTCAAGATGGTGGTTTTACCGCGCATTCTCTATTGGATGCAGACCTTACCAGTCTGGTTGTTATGCCGGGACTTGCATCGTGTAGAAAAAGAGCTCCAGGGGTTTTTGTGGAGGGGGGCCAGGGCGCGTATTCCTATCTCTCGTATGGTGGGTAAATGGCGTAGTGGCGGCCTGGAATTACCGGACTTAGGGCTGTATGCCCTGGCGTGTCAAGCGCGGCATCTCGGCGACTGGTTAGGGGGGACGGATACCTATACCCCTAGGGATCTGGAGGCGGCATTAGTGGCTCCGGTCTCTTTAATGGGGGTTTTACATGTGGAGAGTGCTCATTTGCCCAATCGTATTACGCGCAGTGGTCTGTTCAATTCTATGCGACGCACTTGGCAGCAGTTGAATAGTTTTTGGCATCGGAATTGGCAGGTGTCGAGTTGGCTGCCCATACGAGGCAATGTGCACTTCCTACCAGGCTCTGAATCCCGGGCTTTTCAGCTTTGGCAGGCCCAGGGTCTGAAGTATCTGGGCCATGTGGTGGGGCTTACTGGTCAATGCAAACCGTTTTCGGAGCTGTGCGCGGAGTACACGTTGCCTCCTTCTCAGTATTTTGCATACATGCAACTTGCTCATTATGTGGCTACGCTGCTTAGGGCAGAGTTAGATGCGGAGAGATCGGAGCAGATTCTTGCATTTTTCGACATTGGGGGTGAGACTCCCCCGACGATAGCGGGGTTGAAGGCTCGGTTGGAGAGTTTCGGAGTCCAGCCGGATTATCGGCGGGCTGAGATGGCTTGGGCGGCGGAATTGGGACGAGTGGTACCGCCCGGCACTGTACAGCGAGCCCTGGGGCGAATAGGGGAACTGACGGTGGGGTGCCCGATGGAGGGAGGTGCAATATAAAGCTTTGACCCGGGTGCATTTCTCTCCTCGGTGGGCTTTGCGGAGTCATATCACGCAGGATGGGTCTTGTCCACGATGTTCGGAACCCTTGGCTACTCTAACTCATATGTGGTGGCAGTGCAGGCGCATCTTCTCATACTGGTCACAGATCAGTAGATACCTTATGAAGCTGCTTCAGCAGAGGTTTCCTTGGACCGGAGCTCTGGTCATACTCGATCAGTTGCCTCAGTCTCTCCCGGTCGGGAGGTGGGAGAGGTTACTAGTACGTAAGGCTTGTCTGGTGGGGAAGGGTCCTATTCTTCATCGCTGGCGAGACTGGGACCCGCCAACGTTTTTGGAATGGCGCAATAGTTTTCATCAGCTGATGCTGGCAGAGCGCTGGAGAGCCAGAGGCCAGGTGAAGAGGTGGTCCACCTTTATGCTCATTTGGGAACCTTACAGTCAGAATTAGGGTCCCGATGCAGGAATGAAATTGTAAACGTGGGATATTAAGAAGCAAGGGCATGAAGAGTGGGTGGTGGGGAACCTTGGAACAGATTACTGCTAAATTTATATGGGGGCGTTTGTGGCTGCGGCACTGGGAGGGAGGGGTGGGGGGTGGAGAGGGGGGGGGACGGGGGGTTGTTTATTCTAATTTATAAAACTTTATCACCGAATATGTTGTTCTTTACTGTTACATAACGTGTTATGGTCTGCCTCTGGCGGGGATAAGAGTACACTCCGCAGAGGCTTATTGTAGGCGTTGTACTGGTTGTTATGTTATGTTACTGATGATTCATAAATAAAGTATTCAAAAAAAAAATGTGGACAAGTGCAAGGTTATGCACCTAGGGAAGAACAACCCAAACTATGGTTACATGATGCAAGGTTCCACATTAGGAGCCACCACCCAGGAAAAAGATTTAGGCGTCATTGTGGATAACATGTTAAAACCCTCGGCCCAGTGTGCAGCGGCAGCCAAGAGAGCAAATAGAATGCTAGGTATTATAAGGAAAGGAATGGAAAATAAAACAAAAGATATTATAATGCCTCTGTACCTGTTCCATGGTGAGACCGCACCTTGAATATTGTGTGCAATTCTGGTCGCCGTGTCTTAAAAAGGATATAGCATTATTAGAAAAGGTTCAGAGAAGAGCCACCAAAATGGTAAAGGGGATGGAAGGATACTCCTTTGAAGAAAGGCTAAAAAGGTTAGGGCTCTTTAACCTGGAAAAGAGACGGCTGAGGGGAGATATGATAGAAGTCTATAAATTAATGAATGGAGTGGAACGGGTATACGTAGATCAACTTTTTACATTATCAGAATATAGGAAGACTAGGGGACATGCAATGAAGCTACAGGGTAAACTATTTAAGACTAATAAAAGAAAAAATATTTTTTCACTCAACGTGTAATCAAACTCTGGAATTTGTTACCGGAGGATGTAGTAAAGGCTGTTAGTGTAGCTGGGTTTAATAAAGGTTTGGACAAGTTCCTGGAGGGGAAAGGTCCATAAACCATTATTAAGAAGGGACCCAGGATATCAATGCTTGACCTAGTACAGGCACTGCAGAACCTGTGTCTTTTGGGGAAACTGCTAGGTACGTATGACCTAGATTGGCCACTGTTGGAAACAGGATACTGGGCTTGATGGACCTTGGTCTGACCCAGTATGGCATATCTTATGTTCTTATGTAACACTTTTGGGAGCATCCCTCAGCACATGCGCGCTGCCTTCCCGCCTTTCCAACTGTCCCTCTTCAGTTCTTCGTTTTCCGCGGAGCCGACAGGATCCATACCCTGTCACCGCAGAAAATTCCATCTTTAAAATTGTTTTCTTTTGGTCGCGTTTGCCTCCGCACGACGCTTACCGGTACCGCCGGTTCTTTTCTTTTCCAAACCCCCCCCCCCAAAAAACGTATACTTTGAACTGTTTCTCTTCAGAAACTTTTCTTTTTTGGTGCTAGGCCCCATATTCCTAAAACATGGAAAAACCAACTAGTGGTTTAAAAAAAAAAAATGTATTAAGTGTGGCGGTACCATTTCCGTCACTGACACCCATGATTGGTGTCTTAAATGTTTGGGGCCTGAACATTTTCCATCTGAATGTCTCTCTCCTGTATGGGGATGACTAAAAAAGGAAGACATAACTGGGCTGCAAAGCTCGGTACCCTCTTCCTTGGATGCCAGATCCATTGCATTAAGAAAACAATCCCTCAAGATAAACTCGGGCTATGATCTTATCAAAATATGTAACTCACAATTTACTATAGTGAAAGAACTTCAGGTCTCAGACTCCAGGTAGACACTATCTTGCAGGCTATGTCAGTAACATGTGCCACTTTTGCATCAACGACCTCAGTTCTTTCTTTTAACTGTTAATTTGACAGACAACTTGATACTCGTTTTATAGCATACAATAATAATTATTCTTATCTTATTGACTCCCCGACGCCTTCTTTCGGCTGCCGTGTTGCATTTCACAAACTGACTGGTTTCATCAGGGGGTTAAGTTTAAGGATTCGCTGACTCCCAGCGTTCCAGCTTGAATTCGTTCTATGCGTCAAACTGGTACTGTCAAAACAATTAGTTACATTAAGTTAGGTTTTCATGCCTTAATGAAATTATATTAACAAGGTGATATTTCTTGCTATAGCCATACTGAAACAAGGAAGCCTACCATTACCGCAATGCTGATGGTTCTGGTTCATGTACCAGGCGTATTACCTCTGAGCCTACCGACTTCCAAAAAACGCCGCGCATGCAGACCTGTTAGGAAGAGGATATTTACCTAATGAATAATTAAGCATTTATTGACGTCGTTGCGGCAACCAGCTGGTCTCTTCAAATGAAGGTTTCAACCAACTATTTCAGAAGCTCTGTTCCATGGTAATAAAGACATCAGCTATTGAAAATATTGAAAAATGGCTGCAAAAATAAATCATAAGCATGCAGTCCAATCTACTGTATTATTCATACCATGCGGATGAATTGTTTGTAGTTTATAGATCCAGCGTTGTTCACAAATGACAAGTGTCTGTTCCCGGGACCTGCCATTCTGACCAGCGTTCACCATGTCAATACAAAAACATCGTAGTTGATCAAAAACGTCGTGTTTAGGTAAACAATGTGCCACCATAGGAGCTTACAACACTTTACACTTGAGCCTGCTGCGATGTTCATTAATGTGAATCCAGAAAGGCCGTTCTGTCTTGCCTACATAAAGTAAGCCACACGGACATCTGATACAGTACACAACATATCGAGAAATGCATGTTGGTTGTTTTTCATTTGCTTAACCGCTCTTCAGTGAAAGTCAGAGTGGTGTACAATACATAAAATAACAGAGTAGGGCACTAGGCCAGAAGTATTGAAAGGAAGTTACAATTCTTAAATAGGAAAGAGAGAGAGAGGCTAGTAAAGAGCAGTGGAATATAGGAGAGGAGGTTAGGGTCAGGGGGTGGGGAGGTTGAAGGCCAGGGAGAAGAGAAAGGTCTTTAGGTCATGTCTAAAGGTGCAGTGATGGGGTTCAAGACGGAGAGAGTTGGGAAGAGAGTTCCAAAGGGCAGGGCCTGTATAGAAGAAGGCGGAGGAACGAGTGGATTGGAGGTGAGCAAGGGAGGGGGGGGGGGGGAGAAGGCTAAGACGGTTGAGGTGGAAGGACCGAGGGGTGTGTCGAGTGGTATGGAAGTGGATGAGGTTTGCCAAATATTGTGGAGTGGAAGTGTGGAGTGCTTTGTGGACGAGAGTAAGTAGTTTAAACTGGATACGATAAGAGATGGGAAGCCAATGAAGCTGAAGGAGAAGGGGGGTGATGTGGTCTCTAGGGAAGGAGTGAGTGATAAGCCGGGCGGCAGTGTTTTGAATTCTCTGAAGCCGGGCTAATTGAGACATGGGTAGACCAATGAAAACAGAGTTAGAAAAGTCAACGTGGGACATGACAAGTGATAGGAGTAAGGTTGTGAGAGCGGAAGGAGAAAGGAAAGGGCGGATTGCACGAATTTGACAAAGAAAAAGGAGGTCTTGGTGATGTGAGACACATGAGCGTGGAAGGAAAGGTCAGAGTCAAAGAGAACACCGAGGTAGCGGAAAGTGGAGACCAGAGATATGGGGGTGCCAGAGAAAGAGGGGGCCAATGAGGGGGATGGGCGACCATGTGGAAACCAAATTGCAGTAGTTTTTGTGAGGTTGAGGTGAAGACAGTTCAAGGTCAACCAGTCAGTGACGGCGGTTAGACAGGAGTTAAGTGGAGTGAGATCAGGGCAGGAAGGGGAGGTATGATGGAGAAGAACGATATCGTCTGCATAATAGAAAGCCGATATCCCAAATTGTTGTATCACCAGGGTGAGGGGAGCTAAGAAGAGATTGAAGAGGAGAGGGGCCAGGACAGAACCTTGGGGAACTCCACAGGAGAGGGGAAAAGGGTCTGAGGGAGAGGAGGAGAGGACTGCACCGGACCGGGAGGAGAGAAAGGAGTGGAACCATTGATAAACTATGCTACAAAGGCCGGCTTCGCGTAGGTGAAGCAGAAGGAGAGAGTGGTCCACCAAGTCGAAGGCGGCGGAAAGATCAAGAGCTACCGCCACCGAGATATCACCACGGTCGTGTGCTACATGCAGGGAATTAGTGAAGGCTAGGAGGACAGTTTCAACACTGTGACCGTGACGGAAACCTGACTGACGGGGGTGAAGGAAGTTGATAGAGTCAAGATGGTGGGAGAGCTGTGCGAAGACAACCTTTTCAAGGAGTTTGGAGAGAAAAGGGAGGTTAGAGATCGGACGGTAGTTGGCGGGATCCAGAGGGTCAAGTGAGGGCTTTTTAAGGACTGGGCGGATGAGTGCATGTTTCCAGGAGTGAGGGAACGTTCCTGTGGAAAGACTGGAATTTAGCATAGAAAGGAGATAGGGGAGGAGTGAAAGGGAGGGAGTGAGTAGCCAAGAAGAGGGGATGGGGTCAAGAGGACAGAATGTCTTGTTGGAGGAAGAGATAAGATGATGGAGCTCACTCATGGTGGTTGGGGTAAACGAAGACCATGTGTGCGAGAGTTGGGACACAGGAGGGGGAGAGGCAACTGGGGGGGGAGAGGAAATAGGAGGGGGACAAGCAGGCAGGGATGCCCTCAGGGTGGAAATCTTGGAGCTGAAGGATGAGGCTAGAAGTGAGGGAGCGGGGCTGGGAAGGGCAGGCATGGTGGAAGTGGAGGGCCGAAGAGCGGTAAGAGACTTGAGAGTGGAGTAGAGGTGACGAGTTTGGTTAGGAGTGTTAGAGCTGGTGTCAGAGAAGTAAGTGTGTTTAGCGAGATGAACTTGGGATGGTAGTAAGAGTGGTGGACTTTGAAAGAAGATAAGGTAACTGGTGAGGGGGTCTTACGCCAGGTCCTCTCAGCTCTACGAAGCTGTGAGCGAAGAAGATGAAGACCGGCATGGAACCAGGGCTGGGTGAAATGGCGAACTGCTGGGCGAGGGCAACGGGGGGCAACGTGATCAAGTGCAGCAGAAAGGGTGGAGGACCAAGTGGAAGCCTGGGAGTCAGGGGATAGGGAGGAAAAGTCAGTGGGCAGAAGTTTGGTTGCTGAGGGAAATTGTTGGACAGTGAGTGGAGTGATAGCTCGCGATAAGCGTGTAGGAGGAGACGATGCAGGGGGGGAGGAGTGGGAGGGACGCTCTGAAGTGAGAGCAGGAGACTGAGGCAGAGATGATCTGTCCAGGGTAGAGGGAGAGAGGAGAGATTCGCAAGTGTCAGCGTAGAGGAGGAGAGAGTCAAGAGGAGGTCGAGAGTGTGGCCGGCAGAGTGAGTGGGAAAGGAAACATGTTGTAGGAGGGACAGGTCCTGTAAAAAGGCGAGAAAGGCATGGTCCCTTGGTGAAGAAGGAGAATCAAGGTGAAGATTAAAGTCACCAGCAATGAGGAGGTGGGGGAAGGTCAAGGAGAGGTCAGAGAGAGTCCCAGAGATCGGGACGGAGGGCAGGGGATGAATAGATAAGAATATGCGTTGGGGGTGATGTGTGAAGATGAAGTAAAAGAGCCTCGGGGTAAGAAAGTGAAGGTGAACAAATCTGAGTGGAGGGTGGGGCAGAGATTGTCTTAATGTGTACACTAGTCCATTATGTTCAAATTCCTTGATCGTCTCGGAAATCAAACAAATGTTGCAACCTTTGCACGTTCTGTGTCCCTGAAAATCCATTTGTATGGAATCCGATATAGGTCTTAGCATGGCTAGACTGAGTGTCTCCTTCAAATTCTTATGGCATGTCCAGACACATCTTATTTGTTTTTGCGCTAACCCCGGAAGGGTACTAATCACATTCAGATGTTTTTTAAGAATGCGTTTAATTTGTGCACTGTAGGGAGAAAATTTGGTAATGAAATTTACAATGTGGTTGTAGTAGCTGATAAGAATGCAATAAATAATACCCGGAGTCAGGCAAAGATTCAAGCCGGTTTAATGTGCACAGGCTCAGATTGCAGTAGCATTCAAAATGGTCTGAGCCCAGAGCTCAGAAAAATGACAGTTTATATACTTTTCTTCTCCAGTCTAATACAGGCAAAACTCCTCATTGGCCACAGTGGCCCACTTACTCTCATCCAATAGACATCTCTGACCGGGCCCAGGACTCGCTCCCCCTGCTTGGGTCTTACTAGCCACGGGTCAGCAACTAGACATAACACTAAACATAATACTTCTGCTAAAGTATACAGTATATTTCGCTACTCTTGCAAGGTCAGTTAGCCACAAAGATAGTGGAAGGCATATCAGAAGCATTCTTAACAAAAGCAAAACAAAGCGAGGCCAAACAAAGCAAGGCTAAGATGTATCACTAGCCCTGGCTCAAAACACTAAATAATCTTCATAATGCTAAGACAAAATATTCTTACACTGTTCAGTTTCTCTGCTATATTTTCATCCTAATTACGAGGTCAGTGCACATCTAGCAAAGATACAGTGGAGGACATTCCTACTAAAGCAGACATCTGGCTTACCTAAACAATAAACAGTAAAAGTTTTAATTCTCTTATCTCCAGGAGAGCAGAACATGTTATCAGTTGTCAACCTCCACCAGAATAGAACAGTATTTCTTTCTAACAGCTAACAGCATTCTGTAATTTTCCAAAATCAGCAATAACATTTTAAAGCAGAGAGAAAAAGGGCTTTAGGTCTAGCTTCAGGCCTAGCTCTGCTACGTGCTAGGCCATCGCCTATCACATCCCCTCCTTTTGATTATTCACACCTGCAAGTGAGAAAGGGTGAGAATCAAATCACACATATATGCCATACTAGGGTGGAGGGATCATATTGTGGTATAGGGTAGAAGCCCTATGTTGCTAGGATTCGTGTAGCTGCATTACGTTAAGTTTAATATACGTAAGCATAAGGGGAGGAAACATGGGATACATAAACAGCCACAATCAATAATACATTTGATACACGTATCTTTGTCAAATCATATAGCATGCTTAGTGTATAAGCGGAGGGGCAGGAGACATAGGAGGAACAAATGACATATATACTGTTCATCATAGCAATAGGCCCGTTCTCATTGTTCCATCGCAGTTCCCATGACAGGAGAGGAAAGATTCCGGCGGGGGTTGAGACAAGTCCGGGTATTCCCTGTTGTGCAAATACTAGGTTTGCAGGCTGCACAGGGAAGTAGGGCAAGAGTCAATTCAAAGCACCCCAAGGCTGCCACCAGAATGAAGCAATAATAAGAATTCATAATGGGCATAGTCTCTGGAAAATTGGTGGAACTGTCGGCATCCACAACAGGTAGCAGACGTAGCGTTGATTGTAGGTCCTCAAGCTTCTGCCGTACGTAGACCTACCAGCTTTGTGGCAGGAGTAGGGCTTTAGATTCCAAAGTATCACTGTCCTCTGGGATGTCTCAGGTTCTTAAAATATCATAGTACAGTCTCTCAGGCTGCTATTGCCTCCTCAGAGCAGTTCACTTTTTAGGAGATCAAAACAGGTTTTTTTTCTTTTTCTTTTTTTTTTCGGAGCATTTGAACACAGTCTCGTAGAAGACTCAATTTCTTAACACAACACAGTCTATTTCTGATGATTTCAGCTTTCTCCAGATGCGAGGCTTACCTTCGGATAAACAAACAGTCTTAAAATAGTGCAGTTTCCGAGGGACCAATAAGTCTTAGGTCCGTGGCTGTTGTCGTAGGGTGAGGCGCAATGGAGTCTCAGGATCATTTATGGAAGTCCACGACCAAGTTCAGAAGCAGCTGCTGGAATGCAAAACTGGAGGACGTCTGTTCTCTTGATGTCCAGGAGCAAGTTGGTAAAGTTCTTACGATGACGGATCTTTTCTTTGCAGTGTGAGTCGCAAGGGTGCTGCAGGATTGGCGATCGAAGTCCAGGGATGACACTCAGGTACTGTGGCTGGTTTCACTCGACTGTGGTGGATCCAGGAGTCTATCTCGGCCAATTTAACTGTTGTTGGGGTTGATAACAAGACGACATATGGCCCTTTCCAATACGGCGCCAGCGGTGTCTTCTACTCTGTCACCCACACCGAGGCTCCAGGCTTGAAAGGATGCAGGGGCTTGGATGGGCTGGTCTCGTACTCACGCATGAAGACTCTGCAAAACAGAACTTAAAACAAATAGTGCTTATCTAGTAATTTCAGACCCTATCTGTCTCACATCTCCTTTTACTCTCTATACAATAGGCTACAGAATCTCAGAATCTCAAAAGGGGAAACTCCTAAAGACTTAGGGGCAGGGGCTAAGTATATCCTATGAAGGGCTATAGGAAGAACCTGGGGCCACTTGAGGTAAACCTCTGGGCAGTTTGGACAACTTGAGTACACAATGTCCATTACTTCCAAGCAATCATGGTCAGGAGGGCCTGGACCGACGGGCAATAGGGTGGTTGGGTTTAGAGTTTGGCTGACACTTAATTGCAAGTTAGGATTCTCACATAGCATTTTTTGATACTTCAGCATTCAGGCGTTGGTGAGCCAATGGCTTCCTTTGTGCTCCAGCAGGGTTAAAACAGAGTGTGGTACAGTGACTTGAAGGGTTTGTCCTAAGGTGAGCTTATCAGCTTCGCTCACTAAGAGGGCTGTGGCTGCTACAGCTCTCAGGCAAGGTGGCCAGCCTTTGGCAACAGGATCCAATTGTTTCGACAGGTAGGCCACAGGTCGCTGCCAAGACCCAAGAGGCTGGGTCGAGACTCCCAATGCGTTTCCACTTGATTCATGGACATACAGACGAAATGGTTTCTGCACATCCGGTAGGCCCAAGGCTGGGGATGACATCAATGCTGTTTTCAGTGATTTGAATGCTTTATCTTGTTCTGGGCCCCATTCCAGGGGAGATCGTTCCATTCCTTGTGTGACTTGGTACAAAGGTTTTCGCCATGAGCGCAAAATTTGGTATCCATATTCGGCAGTAGCCTGCAGCTCCCAAGAAAACTTGCACCTGTTTCCTAGTAGTGGGTGTTGGGATGCGGCATACTGCTTCTTTTCGCTCAAGTCCTAATTTCCGGGTTCCTGTGGACAGGTGGAACCCTAAATATTTCACTTCTGTCTGGCACAGCTGCGCCTTGGCTCTGGAAACCTTGTATCCAGCTTCATTCAAAAGGTGCAAGAGGTCACTTGTAGCTTGTATACAATCAGATTTGTTATTGGTGGCTATGAGCAAATCATCTACATATTGAAGCAAAAATCTTTTTCCTGGAATCACAGAGTAGCTTGACAAATCTTGGCTGAGGGCTGCACTGAAGATAGTGGGTGAGTTCTTAAATCCTTGTGGTAATCGAGTCCAAGTGAGTTGCCCTTGTCGTCCTGTGGTAGGGTTTGCCCATTCAAATGCAAACAAAAGCTGACTGGCCTCTGTCAGGCGTATACAGAAAAAAAAGGCATCTTTTAAGTCCAAAACAATAAAGTGAGTGGCTTCTGCTGGAATCGGTCCTAGGAGGGTGTAAGGATTTGGTACTACTGGATGTATGGTTTTCACTCGATGTAGATCCTGCACTGGGCGGTAGTCACCTGTCCCAGGCTTCTTGATTGGGAGAAGGGAGGTGTTCCAGGGTGACTGGCATTCTCTGAGAAGTCCATACTGCAATAATTTCTTCAGGTGGCGATGAATGCCTTCAATTGCTGGTCTTGGGAGGGGATACTGACGCACATGCACTGGTTCTGCTCCTGGCTTAAGGGTAACAAGTACAGGAGCTATATTCTTTGCTAGGCCAGGTGGATTATTCTCTGCCCATACTCCAGGTGGGGCTGCAATGCTGGTAAGTATACAGGAACTTGCTGGCCTGATTGGAGATGCACTATAGAACCGCTACTCTTCTTCTCGGGGAACAGTCAGCACTATCAATCCAGCTCCTCCGATTAGGAAAACTTCCTCCACATCATTCAACTAAAGTATCAGCAAGAAGAACTGCCCTCTTCGCCATCTTACATTCACTTTCTCTGTCACATTATCTCCACAATTCACAGACATTCTAAACAACTTAATTGTGCTGTATTCATGCCTGCAAATCCATCCCGTTTCTGCAAGTTCTGTTTTATATCTCCCTGGGACTGACTTGACAAACTGCATTTACCAGGCGCAAATTCTCCTGGGCTGCTGGATTTCATGGGGCATATAGTGAGGGCTGCCTGCACTATTTGGATTCCACTTCATGTTCTCTCGGGCGCTGACTGTGGGTGACTCTGAACTGGTAAAATGAATCCCTGCCTGCAGTGTCAGCGGTGGACTGTAGCCCCCACATGTGCTTGTCAACAGACAGAGGAACAATCTAGATAGAGTCCTTACAATAGAAAACTACACTTCTGCAACATGTTATAATAACAAATCCTAACAGAAAGAACTATAGTTCATAACATGACGACTACATAGCTGTTACGTATAACTGGAATAAAATTACTTGGCAAAAAACTAACTGCCAGCCGTAATCAGCTTGGCTTTACAAAAGAAATTACTTTCAATTTTACAGTTTTTAGGAAGCAGAGATTCAAAAAGACATTCATTCTGGATACATTTTCCATAAAGCGGGTGGACATCTAGAATACACATTCACATTTTCCTTCCTAGTTTATTTTATTAACAATAAGCATGTCTTCTATGAGGCGCTTGCCGCTATGTATCAGGAACTAAAACTCATACACGATTAACCCCTCATTCACTCAGGATTCAAAGCACTTTCAAGTTGCGATCTGCAGAGTCCTGTCAGTGTTCGTAACCTCAGCTTCGTAGGGCAAAGGGAAAATACAAGCATCCTTTCCTATTGAAACCTGAGCCCTACATGATTTCTGCTCACTTGATCTGCACAGGAATTCGAGTAGGAAAGTAACCCTTTCCAGGCTAAGTACAATACTATCGAGATCCACAGTCCTGACTAAACATTCTTATTAAATGATATATAATACATGACCATAGCAGAAGGCACATCACTATTACAAAATATTGAATAAAAACAGGTATAATTCCCTAAAATAAGCACCCATTAGCCCAGCAGCAGAACGTTGAAAACATGCCTTCATAGGGTTAAAACATTCCTCTGCACAAACACGCCTCTTGTGCTGCAGCTGAATGAGAGAGACAGCTTCTTGCTTTTACAGTGACTCTTCTTAACTATACTTTTACTATTTCATATGCGGTAAAGTGTCACAAATTACCCAACGGAATATAATCCTACCCTTATACTAGAAGGGAAACTCGTGGTTTCAACAGATAACAAAGACAAACTCCCAACGCTTCCTCCTTTTCACAAGCATTCTTCACACACACAAACATGCTAGCATTTTCCAAATTCCGAATTCCCGGGCTGACTGACAAACCAGAATTACTGAAACCGAAAGGGCTGATGGTTTTGCCCCGCGCACTACTTGCAGGGGTACTAGGATCGCCCGTGGAAGTTGATCAGACTTCCTTTACCTGTTACTGTACCAGAAGTGTCTCGAGACTTTCCCAAAGCTATCTGACTAAGAACCAGAAAAATCAATACTCACCGGATCCGGTAGCTAATGTGCTGCGCAACCAATCCCTCCTTGGGTTGAATCCTGGACCCCCCTCGGGTTCGAGGTGTTGGCTGGCCAGAAGCAGCAACCTGCGGAGGCAAGGAGGAGTCTCCTCTGATACAAAAGGACCAGGGGTGCCAGAGACCCTCCTGCGGTCAGTCAGGCTCAGCTCCAGCCGGACCAAACCTGTGAGGCGAGATGACGGGGCATATTCACTTGCATACCATCCCCCACTCGCACATTCCCGGCCCAATGCACCAGGAATATGTAGTAGCTGATAAGAATGGGGCACACAAGGGGAGCAAAGGCTCCTGCAGGAGAACAGGGAGTCACAAGGAGCAGGAGACGTCGGATGAGCAAATCCTTCTTTATTGAAAAGGGACCCCAACGCGTTTCGGCAACGCCTTCTTCAGGGGGAGGGCTACAAATATATCTTAAAATACACAATAATAAAAATAAAATGTTAAATATATGATGTAAATTATAATAATAATATTATAATAATATAAAAGTAACAATATTAAAAAGATAATGTTAAAAAGACAAAGTTAGACAAGAGGCACCTGGCATGTTATGTGCTAAAAAAAGGGAGACAATCTTGTAAAACATAAATGATTGGCACACTTTAAAACATACATATTTTATGATGCACATATGGTAAAACAATCTCTGAAAAATAATTACCAAAACAAAACAAAACAAATGAACAAACGCAGGGCAAAGCAACCATCAAATAAAATTTTTTCTAGAAAGAGCAGACACAGATGATAGAGAGATAAGGGAGTAAAGCTACTAATTTTGAAAAAACAATGAATATTGTGGATAACATCAACATCAAAATTGACATATACAACAAAAGATGTATAAACTAAAACATATCTATATATATATTAGGATTATACAATAAAAATGATGTGTAATATAATAATAATAATGATAATGACATTAAAATTATCAAAAACAGCACTGATGAATAAATAAAGAATAAAAAATCATAAATAATAAATGAAAAATAAATAAATATAACATTAAAAACGTCCCATGGTGATATAATTTAGCTAAAAAGCTTATTCATATATTGTATATTCAAAGGTAGTAGTGATATTAAATGTTATTAAAAGTAAATAGGAAGTCATAATGGACCGAAACCATAATAGTAGTAATAATGATAATAAAATCATTATAATAAAAATAAAAATATTCAAGTAATAAAAATAAAACTACTATTTAAAAATAATAATAATAATAATAAAAAATGAATCAATAAATAATATAAATATAATAGAATTTAAAAACTAGTGGATCATAAAAAGAAGAGAACATCTCATAATGACATAAAAAACTTAATCTGTATTATATATTCCAAAGTACCTAGAGGACGGCTTCTCCTGAGGTTAAGTATCCAAGCGCTATGTGAAAAAATATATATAAAGGATTTTAATTATTGGGAGAATGGTACCTAGAAAGTTCTCTTATATAAAAAAGTGTGCTTTTAAATGTCCAATTGTAGCATGTAATATTGGGCAATTCAAAAAGAGAAATATGCTTAAAAGTGGAATAATGACCGCACTATAATGTAAACAATTTTAAATCAAGGAAATGCGTCATAAACTGCATTAGCTATACTGTGCTATCAAGTTAGAACGTTAAATAATGGCAAAACGGTGGGCTTCATGGTGGTGTCTTAAAAACGGCACGGCTGTGACTATGTTTTAAATCTTCTTGTATTTTGATTTCTACACTGCTATGTTTAAAACTGTCCGTGGTCACATTTCTTGGCGATATCTGTGCGTGTTGCCCGCATTCACATGCAGCACGGTTTACATGCCGTTTTATGAACTTTTACACCACTGCGGTTTGATAACTCTACAACCCTCTATGGCCCTATCCATGAGGCCCACCGCTTTGCCATTATTTAACGTTCTAACTTGATAGCACAGTATAGCTAATGCAGTTTATGACGCATTTCCTTGATTTAAAATTGTTTACATTATAGTGCGGTCATTATTCCACTTTTAAGCATATTTCTCTTTTTGAATTGCCCAATATTACATGCTACAATTGGACATTTAAAAGCACACTTTTTTATATAAGAGAACTTTCTAGGTACCATTCTCCCAATAATTAAAATCCTTTATATATATTTTTTCACATAGCGCTTGGATACTTAACCTCAGGAGAAGCCGTCCTCTAGGTACTTAGAAAACTTAATCTGTATTATATATTCCAATGTCATTATGAGATGTTCTCTCTTCTTTTTATGATCCACTAGTTTTTAAATTCTATTATATTTATATTATTTATTGATTCATTTTTTATTATTATTTTTAAATAGTTTTATTTTTATTACTTGAATATTTTTATTTTTATTATTATAATGATTTTATTGTTATTACTACTATTATGGTTTCGGTCCATTATGACTTCCTATTTACTTTTAATAACATTTAATATCACTACTACCTTTGAATATACAATATATGAATAAGCTTTTTAGCTAAATTATATCACCATGGGACGTTTTTAATGTTATAATATTTATTTATTTTTCATTTATTTATGATTTTTTATTCTTTATTTATTCATCAGTGCTGTTTTTGATAATTTTAATGTCATTATCATTATTATATTACACATCATTTTTATTGTATAATCCTAATATATATATAGATATGTTTTAGTTTATACATCTTTTGTTGTATATGTCAATTTTGATGTTGATGTTATCCACAATATTCATTGTTTTTTCAAAATTAGTAGCTTTACTCCCTTATCTCTCTATCATCCGTGTCTGCTCTTTCTAGAAAAATTTTTATTTGATGGTTGCTTTGCCCTGCGTTTGTTCATTTGTTTTGTTTTGTTTTGGTAATTATTTTTCAGAGATGATTTTACCATATGTGCATCATAAAATATGTATGTTTTAAAGTGTGCCAATTATTTATGTTTACAAGATTGTCTCCCTTTTTTTAGCACATAACATGCCAGGTGCCTCTTGTCTAACTTTGTCTTTTTAACATTATCTTTTTAATATTACTTTTATATTATTATAATATTATTATAATTTACATCATATATTTAACATATTTTATTTTTATTATTGTGTATTTTAAGATATATTTGTAGCCCTCCCCCTGAAGAAGGCGTTGCCGAAACGCGTTGGGGTCCCTTTTCAATAAAGAAGGATTTGCTCATCCGACGTCTCCTGCTCCTTGTGACTCCCTCTTCGTAGCTGATAAGAATGCAATAAATAATACCCGGAGTCAGGCAAAGATTCAAGCCGGTTTAATGTGCACAGGCTCAGATTGCAGTAGCATTCAAAATGGTCTGAGCCCAGAGCTCAGAAAAATGACAGTTTATATACTTTTCTTCTCCAGTCTAATACAGGCAAAACTCCTCATTGGCCACAGTGGCCCACTTACTCTCATCCAATAGACATCTCTGACTGGGCCCAGGACTTGCTCCCCCTGCTTGGGTCTTACTAGCCAAGGGTCAGCAACTAGACATAACACTAAACATAATACTTCTGCTAAAGTATACAGTATATTTCGCTACTCTTGCAAAGATAGTGGAAGGCATATCAGAAGCATTCTTAACAAAAGCAAAACAAAGCGAGGCCAAACAAAGCAAGGCTAAGATGTATCTCTAGCCCTGGCTCAAAACATTAAACAATCTTCATAATGCTAGACAAAATATTCTTACACTGTTCAGTTTCTCTGCTATATTTTCATCCTAATTACGAGGTCAGTGCACATCTAGCAAAGATACAGTGGAGGACATTCCTACTAAAGCAGACATCTGGCTTACCTAAACAGTAAAAGTTTTAATTCTCTTATCTCCAGGAGAGCAGAACATGTTATCAGTTGTCAACCTCCACCAGAATAGAACGGTATTTCTTTCTAACAGCTAACAGCATTCTGTAATTTTCCAAAATCAGCAATAACATTTTAAAGCAGAGAGAAAAAGGGCTTTAGGCCTAGCTTCAGGCCTAGCTCTGCTACGTGCTAGGCCATCGCCTATCACATGGTCATCCGGTGGCATCTTTCTCTTAGTTTGAAGAAGTAATTCCTGATTATTATATAATGCCCTCTTGTATGCTATCCTTATGATGTTGTCTGGATAACCTCTGAATCATAACCTCTGAATCGGAAATCTTCCATAAAAGCCTTAGATTGTGTTTTAAAAGTCTGTAAATCAGAACAGTTCCTACGGTAACGAATAAATTGTGATAAAGGTAAGCTGTCCCTTAGTTGTCTCGGGTGACCACTATTGTAATGGAGAAACGTATTTCGATCTGTTGGTTTTTTAAAAACCGAAGTAACCCAACCCTTTGTGTTTGTTTTTCTTGATGTCATGGTTGAAAAAAATCTTATTATTGAAGGTATGGGTAAATTGAATATGTGGATCCAACTTGTTCAGCCAGCTTATGAATTTTTCCAGAATACAGATGGAACCATTCCATAGCATAAAAACGTCGTCTATATAGCGACGCCACATGATGATGTGATCCTTGTAAGGGGACGTAGGCAACCATTTAAATTCAAAAGCGCCCATAAAAAGATTGGCCACGGAAGGAGCGCAAGTTGCTCCCATGGCTACCCCTGATATTTGTTGGAAAATTTGTTGTTCAAACTCTAATTCTGGAATAGCATTATGTCAGTCGTGTTAAAAACTGTATGTGGGCGGAAGTCAAATCTCCTGTTTTGCAGCCATTTTTCAATATTTTCAATAGCTGACGTCTTTATTACCATGGAACAGAGAGCTTCTGAAATATAGTTGGTTGAAACCTTCATTTGAAGAGACCAGCTGGTTGCTGTAATGATGTCAATAAACGCTTAATTATTCATTAGGTAAATATCCTCTTCCTGACAGGTCCACATGCGCGGCGTTTTTTGGAAGCCGGTAGGCTCAGAGGTAATACTCCTGGTACATGAACCAGAACCATCAGCATTGCGGTAACGGTAGGATTCCTTGTTTCAGTATGGCTATAGCAAGAAATATCACCTTGTTAATATAATTTCATTAAGACATGAAAACCTAACTTAATGTAACTGTTTTGACGGTACCAGTTTGACGCATTGAACGAATTCAAGCTGGATTGCTGGGAGTCAGCGAATCCTTAAACTTAACCCCCTGATGAAACCAGTCAGTTTGTGAAATGCAGCACGGCAGCCGAAAGAAGGCATCGGGGAGTCAATAAGATAAAAATAATTACACAGGTACACTAAAAAAAAATTTTTTTAAACTGCCTCTAATGTTTCGGTTGATTTACGTTTTTTGGTGCGCTGAATCCAAATCTGGTAACCAATTTGCTCCATCACGTACAGATTTTTTGCTACATTGGGTTAGCAGTTTGAGGTGAACATTTCAGATGGAGTGCGATCGAGAAGTTTCTTGGATGAATTCTTTATACTAATTGTTTAGTAGTTATTCAAATAAGAATAAAGAAAATTGTAACAAGGCAGCACATAAGAATAGAGTAATGTCAACAAAACACACTGTGATGGTAGCAAAATTGTCTGCACTTAAAACAGCCACATACATGTGCACAAACATTGAGCATATAAGAGCGAGGTTAGACACAAAGCAAAGCAAAGAAATGTGCAAAAAATGTTGTACAGGTATGTATGTAAGAATAGAAAACGCAAACCGCACCATTGCAATACATGAAGACAAACACCCGATGGTGTGAAAATAAAATTCTAATAAATGAGATCCGACACTGTGGTAATAACTAGCAAATTTTTATTTCAAAGTTTAGTAAAAACACGATATTTGTCAACACAGTTTGATTGACCCAAGAATGACTTTAAAATCTAATCTCCTGGTGGGCCCGTTTCTTCTTCCCCCGAATGCTTCTCTTGGTGCGCTGCTTGGCGTATTTTTCATCTGGGGTTTCCCGCAGCAGCAACCAGCAGAAATCAGCCATCATAGTGGTGGTCCATCTTCCTTGGTACCTTCTCTCTGCGTCCTTGATGTCCTGGTGAAGCCTTTCACCTTGTTCTTCACTGTACGCCCCCAGGTTTTCGGGAAAGTAGTTCACATGGGAGTGCAAGAAATGGACTTTCAGGCTCATGTTACAGCCTTGTTCTTTAAAGGCATTGAGCATCCTGGCAACAATATCCTTATAGTTCTCATCCCGCCTGTTCCCCAAGAATTTGAGAACAACATCCTTGAAGGAATCCCAGGCTTCTTTTTCCTTCTCAGACATCGTTTCAGCGAATGCTCCATCTGAAATGAGTTTCCTTATATCAGGGCCAACAAACACTCCTTCCTTTAGCTTTGCTTCAGAAAGTCGGGGGAACTTTGAGCAAAGGTACCGAAAGCACTCACCATCTTTTGGAAGGGACTTGATGAATTGCTTAATGAGACCCAACTTAATGTGGAGAGGTGGTAATAGAATTTTATCACGAGGTACCAAGCTCTCATGAAGAACATTTTTCTCACCGGGTCTCAAATACTCCCGAATTGGCCAGTCTTTTTTCCCCCAGTGTAGGTCGCGGGCCTGGCTATGCCACAAGCAAAGGAAGCAGGGATATTTGGTGAAACCGGATTGCTACCCTAATAGCATGGATAGAATTTTAAAGTCTTCACAAATCATCCACTTATGCTCATCATAACGAATCTTCTGAAGAATCAGGGCCAAATTCTCGTATTTTTCTTGGAGAATAACAGAGTGAGCAATAGGAACTGAAGCGAATGTGTTGCCATTATGAAGAACACCTTTTATGCTGTCTTTTGACGAATCAATGAACAGCCGCCATTCAGCAGAATCATACTTGAGTTTAAACTTTTCCATCACTCCGTATATATCGTTGCAAAATACCAAATCTTCCTCTTTGCTGAAATACTTCAAAAATTGTGTCTCGCGGTTGCGGTACCAATAAAAAGTTGTTCCTGGTGACAATAGATTTTTCTGTTTAAGCCGAGAACCTAGCAGTTGGGCAGCATCTTTTGGGAGTCCTAAATCCCGGACTAAATCATTCAATTCAGCTTGAGAGAAAAGTTCAGGTTTCGGATCTGGTTCAGTTTCAAACTCGGAAGTACAGGACTCATCGGGAAAAGCCATCTGATGAGTCTCATGATCAGAATCGTCCACACAAATATGATCCAAAGATTTTGGTGGTTCAGGCACAGGTACTTCGTTGCTATGAGGCATAGGCCTAATTGCTGAGGGAAGGTTGGGGTAACTTATTACGTTATTTTTTAAGTTGTATCCCTTCACAATGCAAGAGCAAAAATAGCAGTCACTGCTGTGGTCTCTTTGTTCACGCCACATCATAGGTATTCCGAAACGAAATGCTTGTTTTTTACCTTTCATCCATAAGCGTAGATCTTCCTCACATGTCTTGCACACTTTGTGAGGAGCCCACGGTTTGTCTTGATCGCCTAACTTCAAACCGAAATAGGCGAAATATACTTTTTTAATAAATGCAGAAATGTTCCTCTGCCGCTTTTTCACGGTATATTCCCCACCAGTGGCGTAGCGTGAGTTGTCAGCACCCGGGGCAAGGCAAGTAATTTGCGCCCCCCTAGTCTGGTGTGGTTCTCTCCCGCGATCAGCGCTGCACTGTCCCTCCCTCAGATAGTCCCTCGCTCTCTCTTCGCACCCACCGCACCGCACGCCTGGCACCCCCCCCCTCCACAGTGGGCGGCGACCCGGCAGCTCGGATCGGATTCGCACAGCCAGCACTGCAGAGAGCTGCGAGTGCGAGCGCGCCCCCCAGGGCCGGATTTACCTTGAGTGAGGCCCTGCGCCAACAAAAATTGTGGGCCCCCAGCAGGGGCGGCCCAAGGGGGGTGTGGGCATCATTTGCATAAGGGGCCTCATTTGCATAAATATTTGCATAATGTTACCATATACTAACTTTTAGCAAACGTGCCTCTTAATGAGTGTATGGATAAAGAAAGACTAAAAGATTTCTACATTACTATAATCCAGTGCCAACTGCCAGACACATTAGGAACTACTACAAACACTGCCCATTTAGAACCCATAGCAAACCCGCCGTATCCTAACAGCACTACCAGGACTCACAAAGCACCAATACTCTACCAATCAAAAGGCAACACTGCAAATATTAAACCAATACATTTCAGAGAACAACAATACATGACCTACTGGGGAAAGAGAACAAGTGGCAATGTCAAATAGGAATTATATAAACAGAACACCTCAGCTCAGTTACACATGCAGAACATAGACCATCACCAAACAAGTAATCACATTTTAGAAACAGGAAGACAATAATTAAACTGGGAATCCCAAAAGCCAAACTTGGAATGTACAACACTGTAGAAATAAAACTATACATTAATTTGCTCTTGTACTAAACAAAGCGCAGACGTTAATGATGCACATTTACCAGAGCTGACATATTCCAATTAATAAATTCAAAATAAAGAGATATTTTTCTACCTTTTGTGCATTTTTTTCAGCTGCAATTTCTCCAGCCACTTTCTTCTGGTTTCTTCGTGTCTTCTGCTAACTCTCCATCGTCTGCTGTCCATTTGTCCTTTCTTCTCTCTTTTAGTTTTTTTCCATTCTCTCTCTACATCTGCTTTAACATACTAATTTTTCTCCTTTTGCTCTTTCCTCATTCCTATTTCATCCACTCAAATTTTACCCCTCCATCCTCAATCCCCACTTACTCTCCCAATACCCGGCCAATTGTAGATTTTTTATCCCTCCCACACAAAATATTTTTCCCTTCTCCATTTTACTCTTCCAGCCCCATCCCATTCTAATCCTCCCCCAACATCAGCTCCCTTCTAGTTCCAGCCTCACCCAGCATCCATTCCCTTCTAGTCCCTGCATCAGCCCATTTCCAGTCCTAGCCACCCATCAGCCCATTTCCAGTCCTAGCAACCCCCCAACCCAATACCAGTCCTAGCCCCCCATCAACCCACTTACAGTCCTAACCCCCCATCACCCCCATTTTCAGTTTAAGCCCCAGCTTTATCCCATTACCAGTCCTAACCCACCATCAGCCCACTTCCAGTCCTAACCCCATCAACCCATTTCCAGTCAGCCCCCCATAGCCCATTGCCAGTCCTTCCCCCCCCATCAGCCCACAGCCCATTACCAGTCCTAACCCCATCAGCCCACCTCCAATCTTAACCCCCCCAGCCCCTTTCCAGTCCTAGCCCCCCCATAGCCCATTACCAGACAGCCCCCATCAGCCCACAGCCCATTACCAGTCTAAACCCCCCCAAAGCCCATTACCAGTTCTAACCCCCCCAACAGCCCATTACCAGTCCTAACCCCATCAGCCCACCTCCAGTCTTAACCCCCCCAGCCCATTTCCAGTCCTAGTCCCCCATAGCCCATTACCAGACAGCCCCCATCAGCCCACAGCCCAGTACCAGTCTTAACCCCCCCAAAGCCCATTACCAGTTCTAACCCCCCCAACAGCCCACAGCCCATTACCAGTCCTAACCTCATCAGTCCACCTCCAGCCTTAATCCCCCAACCCATGTCCAGTCCCAGCCCCCCCAATAGCCCATTACCAGTCCTACCCCCTCCCCCTGCCTAAAGTAAAATTTAATTAAAAAAAAAACCTGCTGGCTGCCGCCGCGGGGCCCCCTCTGCTGCCGCGGCAGCATGGACTGACCCGCGGTGGCCCCCTCTGCAAGCTCGATCCCTCCCTCCGTGCCTCCCTCCGTGCAGGCTGTGAGAGGCGCGAAGGGAGACTGTCTCCCTCGCGTCTCTGTTAAGCCCGCAGGGGCTGATGGGAAATTCCCATCAGCCCCTGCGGGCTTAACAGAGACGCGAAGGAGACAGTCTGCCTTCGTGCCTCTCACAGCCTGCACGGAGGGAGGCACGGAGGGAGGGATCGAGCTTGCAGAGGGGGCCCCCGCGGGTCAGTCCATGCTGCCGCGGCAGCAGAGGGGACCCGCGGCGGCAGCCAGCAGGTTTTTTTTTAATTTTATTTTTTAAAAAATGCCTAACTTGTTCCATTTTTGTGGGCCCTTTGCAGCTGTGGACCCTATGCCATGGCGTACATGGCGTATAGGTAAATCCGGCCCTGGCGCCCCCCCCCCATGGTGCGCCCGGCCCCCCCTGCACCCCCCACGCTACGCCTCTGTTCCCCACAAATAAAACAAAAACTGTCCGGAGAGTTGACGCAACCTCTGACTCTGTGAGCCATCACAAATACACAGCACTGCAAACTACAACTGTAGTGAACCACTTCGGAATAAAGCTGGATTACGACTGAGCAAACAAAAGGTGGTAATGAACTTGCAAGAAACTGAAATTTGACAGGAACGTTCATGTCGCAACCACCGTGTTTGAGCGAGCGAGCGAACGAGGCGAGGCGAACAGGAAAGAACATGCGCCAGCGCGAGTACTGGATTTAGCCCCCCGCCTCCCAATTGTCCTGTTAATGTATAAAATGAATACAAAACACTCTAAAATATCATGAGGGAGTGTTTCTAGTTAGTTAACCATTACAACCTCTATTTTGGGCCAAGAAAATAAACTGCAGTCGGCTAAAAAGAAATTATGTGAACATTCCTTATATGGGTAAGAAATCTAATTTTGCAAGAAAACGTGACGTGATGGAACATTTTGGCTATTTTTCCTGGATTCAGCACCCCAAAATCTATAGGAATCAGTTGCAAAACTGGAGGCAGTTTTTTGGTAGTGTACCTGTGTTATTGTATGCTATAAAACGAGTATCAAGTTGTCTGTCAAAAAATACAACTCAAATTAACAGTTAAAAGAGAGAACTGAGGTCGTTGATGCAAAAGTGACACATATTACTGACCTAGTCTGCAAGATAGTGCCTTCCTGGAGTCAGAGACATGAAGTTCTTTCACTATAGTAAATTGTGAGTTACATATTTTGATAAGATCATAGCCCGAGTTTATCTTGAGGGATTGTTTTCTTTTTGCGACTCATTAGTCCACCCTCTACCGAATGACCAAAAAATACGAGAGATCCATTGCATTGACATCTTCAAGGGCCTCCTCTTCCTCCCATGGATCTCGGGTTACTAAACATAAAAGCCGGTCCTCAAAGGGTAGCTCTCCTGCTAAGCATCAAGAGGCCATTGGCATTGCCCTTGAGGGAACCACACCGGCAAAGCAGCCCTGGCAGGAGGCTTCGGCTTCCAAAGCATCAGTGGGGCTCCAGGATGTTCTCGAGGCCTTGACCTCGCAAAAACTACCTGTGCCATGCTCAGGGGTCCTGGCCGTTTTCACCGGTACCGACACCCAGGCATCGGCAGCATCGATAGACTAGAGGTTCCTTGCTATCGAACGCAGTATAGCAGCTCTTCTCTCAGCTGCGGTACCGTTGGTCCAATGAGCACCGGTACCGGTACCAATGGTACCGGCCCCGGTGGGAATTCTTCTCACGCCATCTTTGGCTGGAATCAACAGATCGGTACCGGGTCAACTCGGTACCGACTTAGATCGATACAGGGACTGCTTTGCATGAGCATCGTGGTCAGGAATACTTTGAATCCTCCGATTCCGAAGACTCTGACAATTCTGCTGGTACTAGAGGGTTTCTCCCAGAAGATCCCTCTTCTCCCCAACGCAGAATGTCACCTCCAGAGGACATGTCTTTTCAGGATTTTATTCGTGATATGGCCAAGGGCCTTTCAATCACGGTGGCTCCTGAAGAGGAACCCAGGGCAAAGGAATTGGAAATTCTCCTATTTCCTAAAGCTCCAAAGGAGGCAGCCACTCTGCCCCTCCATGAAATTCTGCATAACTCGATGCTCAGAATGTGGGAGACACCTCTGACTACATCTCCTCACTCTAGGGGACTTGATACTATGTATCGGGTTCCGCCATGTCCTGGATTTCAAAAGACTCAGCTGCCACACCATTCAATGGTGGTAGAGTCAGCCATGCGTAGGATGAAAAGTGCAGAGGCATGCATCCAATCCCCCAGGTCTTGAATGCAGGACTCTGGACGCTTTTGGGCGCCAAACCTTTCAGGCTTCCATGCTTTCAGCTAGGATCAGTTCATATATACTATATATGGGAATGTTCCTCCAAGGAAGTTACAAGAGACTTGGAGCTTATGAGCCCATTTCTCCCAGATGACAAGAGACAAGACTTTCTTGCTCTAATTAAGCATGCTCAAGATGTCTCCCAAGTTAGTAAATCGTGCAGCCTTTGACTGCTTTGAATGCATCAGCAGAACCTCTTCTATTGCCATTGGCGCACGACGGATTGCCTGGTTTCAGGCATCAGACTTGGAGACTTGGGTTAGGCAACATTCCTTGCATGGGAGAGAATATCTTTGGCAAGAACTGGCAGGAAAAGGCTAACAAGTTAGATGCTGACAATACTACTCTAGATAGATTGTTGAAATCTACAGCAACTCCAGCCAAAAAGAAGCCTTATAAAAAACCTTCCTTCAGCAAAAAGAGGAAATTTTATCCTTCCTATACCCAGCAGAATCAGACTCAGGGTCAGATTGCCCAAAAGGGACAAACTAGACAGCAAAAGAAGCCAAAAGGCCCAAGAGCCCAACCAGCTCTGCAGGTTCAGCCCCCTCAAGGGCTTTGACTCTTTCCTAGAGAGCTTAGCCTTCCTGCCTCTGAGGGGTCCCCAACCCCGCAATTTCCCAGGCAGGTTATGCCACTTTGCCAACAGATGGCATCAGATAACAGCAGAAGATTGGACTTGGTCCATTTGTAGGAGAAGGGTACAAGCTTCATTTTCACAGCATGCCCCCTTCTACAATTCTAAAGCAGTTCAATTCTCAAACCTCCGCAGACGATCTGCTAGATCTTGAGGTCTCAACATTTCTTACCCAAGGGGCAATAGAGGATGTACCCATTCTTCAACTGGGTGCAGGGTTCTACTCCCCCTATTTTCTTATTCCAAAGAAAACAGGAGGGGACAGACCCATTTTAGACCTTGGAGAATTGAACAAATACCTGTTTCGAGAGAAGTTCAAAATGATTTCTCTAGGAACTCTTCTGCCATACCTTCAAAGCCAGGATGGGCTTTGCTCTCTAGACTTAAAGGATGCATACACTCACACTCACATTTTGATCCATCCAGATCACAGGAAATTCTTACGATTCCTTTTCAGGGGAAAACATTTCCAGTACAGGGTTCTTCTCTTTGGTCTGACTTCAGCACCAAGGGTATTCACGAAATGCATGGCAGTAGTAGCTGCATTTCCACGAACCCTGGGGATATTCGTCTTCCCTTACTTAGACGACTGGCTCATTCGAGCCCTCACAGTTGCAGAGGCCAGCACTGCACTGTCTCACACAATGCGAATCCTCCAATACTTGGGGTTGGTAATAAACTTCTCAAAATCCCAACTTGTTCCTTCCCAATGCCTGGAATTCATAGGGGCCTGTCTAGATACCAGACAGGCAAAGGCTTTCCTTCCACAGGCCTGGTGTCTTTGCCTAATGCAACTAGCTTCTCAAGCAGCAGGGAAATCCTCCCTAACTACTCAAACTACTACAGTTGCTTGGACATATGGCATCCACAGTTCATGTAGTCCCATATGCTCGCCTCCACATGCGAGCAGCTCAGTGGACCCTATCCACACAGTAGACACAGACCACAGGTCATTTATCAGACAAAATAATAAACTCTCAACGACTAATTTTGTCTCTTCAATGGTGGTAATCACTAGAAAATCTGACATTGGGGTCTCCTTTTCATCAACGTCTTTCAGGCCACCCTAACAGATGCATCACAGGTGGGTTGGGGAGCACACCTGAATCATCTCTCTTCCCAGGGAACCTGGACTCCACAGGAGGCTGGTCTACACATAAACCTCCTGGAATTAAGAGCAATCTATTTAGCTCTTCGAGTATTCCACGCCCAGCTCAGCTACAAAGACAGTCCTAGTCCAGACGGACAATCAAGTAGCCATGTTCTGTGTAAACAAGCAGGGCAGGACAGGCTCTCTGTCGTTATGCTTTACGACTGTGGGCCCTTGCCAGAGTATCAAATTCGCCTTCTAGTGGTATATCTTCCAGGCATTCAAAACCTTTGGGCAGACAAACTCAGTCGAGTACTGCTGCCTCACGAGTGGTCCCTCCACCTAGATCAGGTGGCAAAGATATATTTCATCTTTGGGGCACTCCAGACATAGACCCCTTTGCAAGTCCACTGAATGCCAAACTTCCCCGGTTCTGTTCCAGGATTCCGGCTCACAATTGTCAGGCAAGGGATGCCTTCCTCCTTCACTGGGGTCAGGACTTCCTTTATGCCTTCCCACCCATTCCCCTCATCCCCAAAACACTCTTCAAGCTTCAGAGAGACGGGGCTCGCATGATTCTCTTAGCGCCACGATGGCCACACCAAGCGTGGTATCCCCTGCTTCTACACCTCTCTCAAGCTGCACCTCTGGAGTTAGGGCATGCTCCAGATCTCCTTTCCCAAGAGGACGGGACACTATGGCACCCGAATCCCCAGTCCCTGCATCTCACGGCCTGGTTGCTGAAGGCTTAGACCTCCAGGATTTCAACCTGTCCTAACAGGTAAAAGGATATCCTTCAGGCTTCTAGGAAACTTTCCACAAGAAGATCTTTTGCCTTCAAGTGGTAACGTTTTACTATATGGTGCTCCAAGAAGGGATTAACCCCCTTGTCATACCTTTAGAATCGATACTAGAGTATCTCCTTCACTTATCGAATTCTGGTTTAAAGACCAATTCGGTAAGAGTCCATGTTAGTGCAATTGCAGCTTCTTATAAGCCTCTGAATGGACAACCTATTTCCTCTCATCCACTCATATCCAGATTTATGAGAGGTCTTCTATTAACCAAACCTCCCATTAAGCCACCACCGGTGGCATGGGATCTAAATCTAGTTCTCGGGCAGCTCATGAAGCCGCCTTTAGCCACTACAACCCTTAAGTTTTTGACCTGGAAGGTCATCTTCCTAATTGCAATCACCTCTGCACGTTGCATTAGTGAACTGCAAGCTTTAGTGGCTGATCCTCCTTATACTAGGTTTCATCATAATAAGGTTGTTCTTAGAACTCATCCACACTTTATGCCAAAGGTGGTTTCGCCTTTTCATTTAAATCAATCAGTTTATTTTCCTGTATTTTTTCCCGAGGCCTCACGCCTCTATTGCAGAAAGAAACCTTCATACTTTAGATCAGGGGTCTCAAACTCAAATTGCTTTGAGGGCCAAATGAGGACTTGTAAAGTAACTTGCGGGCCACATAAGACACGGGGCCTCATTTGCATAATGCTACCATACAAAGCGCAGACGTTAATGATGCACATTTCCCGGAGCTGACATATTCCAGTTAATAAATTCAAAATAAAGAGATTTTTCTACCTTTTTTGTGCATTTTTTTCAGTTGCGATTGTTCCAGCCACTTTCTTCTGGTTTCTTCGTGTCTTCTGCTAACTCTCCATCGTCTGCTGTCCATTTGTCCTTTCTTCTCTCTTCTAGGTTTTTTTTCCATTCTCTCTCTACATCTGCTTTAACATACTAATCTTTCTCATTTTGCTCTTTCCTCATTCCTATTTCATCCATTCAAATTTTACCCCTCCATCCTCAATCCCCAATTACTCTCCCGATACCCAGCCAATTGTAGATTTTTCTTCCCTCCCACCCAAAATATTTTTCCTCTCTCCATTTCACTCTCCCAGCCCCATCCCATTCTAATCCTCCCCCAACATCAGCTCCCTTCTAGTTCCAGCCCCACCCAGCATCTGCTCCCTTCTAGCCCCACCATCAGCTCATTTCCAGTCCTATCCTAGCCCCACCATCAGCTCATTTCCAGTCCTATCCTAGCCCCACCATCAGCTCATTTCCAGTCCTATCCTAGCCCCACCATCAGCCCATTTCTAGTCCTAGCTCCCTCCCCCTCACAGCCCATTTCCATTCCAAGCCCCCCTCCCCATCAGCTATTTGCAGTTCAAGCCCCCCTTCTACTCAGCCCATTTCCAGTCTTAGGAACCCCCCTAGTCCATTACCAGTTCTAGCCCCCCCATAGCCCATTACCAGTCTTAAGCCCCCCAACAGCCCTCTTCCAGTCCTAACCCTCCCATCACCCCATTTTTATCCTTAGCCCATTACCAGTCCTAACCACCCCCCCCATCAGCCCAGGTAAATTAAAACAAAAAAACCCAACAACCCTGGCTTCTGTTGCTGCTGCCATGGCAGCGGCAGAATCAGCTGTCAGCAGCCCCTTCACGTCTGCCCAGTAGAGCCCTCAGCTCAGCTGCATCAGCGGCTGCTTTCAGGGCTGCCCGCGAAGAGAGTATTTCCCTCTTGCATGGCTCTGTTAACAGGAAATACTCTCTTCGCGGCTTGATGGAGCTGACTGAGGGCTCTGCCGGGCAGACGGGAAGGGGCCGCGGGACAGCTGATTCTGCCGCAGCAGCAGAAGCCAGGGGGGTTTTTTTCCCCTCTGTCGCGGGCTGCACAAAGTTCTCTTGCGGGCCGCATGTTTGAGACCCCGGCTTTAGATTGTAAAAGAGCCTTAGCCTTTTACCTACAGAGAACACAGCAACATAGAAAGTCCTCACAACTTTTTATAGCTTTTGACCCTAGTCATTTGGGACTTCCAGTCTCCAAAAGAACTTTATCTCAATGGATTGCCCAATGCATATCCTTTGCTTATGAGAGCAAGGGTCTTCCTCTTCAAGACCATGTCGCAGCTCATAACGTGAGAGCCATGGCAACTTCCATGGCTAATCTCCACTCTGTGTCTATCGATGACATTTGTCGAGCAGCCCACTACTGCCTGGATAAAGCCTCCCGTCGGGGTGCCTTCTTTGGCCAAGCTGCTGTTCAAAATCTTTTTCAGACTTAATTCAACTCCTACCCACCAACCCTGGTGGAATGCCAGAGATCCATGGGAGGAAGGATTCCCTCCTTTCTAGGGTGGCACCTTCCTGGGGCTATCTCCCTGGCATCTTCAGCTAGAGAGTCCCCATATGTGAAGACTACATTCCTGCTTGTTCCTGGAGATAGCGTAGTTACTCACCTGTAACAGGTGATCTCCGGGAACAGCAGGAATTTAGTCTTCACAACCCACCCACCTCCCCTAGGAGTTGTCTTTCTATCTCTTTTTCTCTTTCCTCTCTCCCTCTATCCTTTCACTGAGCTACAAACTTAACTGAAGAGGGGACAGTTGGAAAGGCGGGAAGGCAGCGCGCATGTGCTGAGGGATGCTCCTAAAAGCATTCCTATTGGACGCTGGGGAGTGTTCCGGCGCAGGCTCCGTTGGTACCGATGATACCCATATGTGAAGACTAAATTCCTGCTGTTCCCGGAGATCACCTGTTACAGGTGAGTAACTACGCTTTACTCTGATATGTATAGGATATGCAATCTGCAATCCAATTTGACAGAGTTCTTTTAGAAACGAAGTCCCAAACGACTAGAGTCAAAAGCCACAAAAAGCTGAGAAGATTTTCTATGTGGCTTAGTTCTTTGGCGATAAAAGGCTAAGGCGCTTTTACAATCAAATGTGTGAAGATTCCTTTCCGCACTAGAGGCATGAGGCCTAGGGAAGAATATGGAGTGGAGGAGTGGCCTAGTGGTTGGGGCAAGGTACTTCAGGCTGGAAGGTCAGGGGTTCAAATCCCACTAGAGGACAGCAACCTTGGGCCGGAAGGACTGGGGTTTCTAGTCCCACAGGTGCTCCTTGTGGTCTTGGGCAAGCCACTTAACCCTCCATAGCCCATGTTCCCTGTAAAATAGTTATCTCCAAGTTATAATGCCCTGTTCAAATGTAATTTCAGTTTGTTCAATGTAAACCGCACTGATGCAGAATAGCGTGGTATATAAGAGAATATAAATAAAATAAATAAATAAATATAGGAAGATAAACCGACTGGTTTAAATGGAAAGGCAAAACCACCTTTGGCAGAAAGTGAGGATGAGACCTGAGGACTACTTTATCGTGTTGGAACTTTCTATAAGGAGGGTCAGCTACTAATGCCTGTAGTTCACTAATGCGCCTTGTAGAAGTGATGGCAATTAGGAAAATAACTTTCCATGAAAAACTTTAGGTCTGAAGTGGCTAAAGGTTCAAAGGGTGGTTTCATAAGCTGACCAAGAACAAGATTCAGATCCCATGCCACCGGTGGTGGTTTAATGGGAGGTTTTGTTAAGAGTAGGCTTCTCATAAATCTTGATACAAGTGGATGAGAGGAAATAGGTTGTCCATCGAAAGATTTATGAAAAGCAGCAATAGCACTAAGATGGACTCTCACTGAATTGGTTTTTAGACCAGAAGTTGATAACTGAAGGAGGTACTCTAGTAGCGACTCTACAGGTACCAAAAGAGGGTTAAGTCCCTTTTGTGAACACCAGACAGAGAACCATTTCCACTTAAAAGCGTAGGAACGTCTTATGGAAGGTTTTCTGGAAGCCAGAAGGATATCCTTTACTTGTTGAGAGAGGTTAATATCCTGGAATTGTAGGCTTTCAGTAACCAATCGTAGGCTTTCAGGGACTGGGGATTGGGATGCAGTAAGCATATGTCCTCCTGAGACAGAAGATCTGGAGCATTCCCCAACTCCAGAGGAGTGGTTTGAGAGAGGCACAGAAGAAGAGGATACCACATTTGTCGTGGCCAACGTGGAGCTATGAGTATCATACGACCTCTGTCTCTCTGAAGTTTGAATAAAGTTTTGGGAATGAGGGGAATTGGTGGGAAGGCATAGAGGAAGTCCTGACCTCAATGGAGTAGCAAAGCATCTCTTGTCTGACAGTTGTGAGCTGGGATTCTGGAACAGAATCAGGGAAGTTTGGCATTCTGTGGACTTGCAAAGAGGTCTATATCTGTTCCCCAGATTTGAAGTACTCGAGCAAGCTGGTATGAGTGGAAATTTTGTGTTTATTATACAAGCAACAAAAAGACATACAAAAAGCAAAAACAATCAACCCAACCAAGTCCCACACCCCCCCAAAACCCCCACTCCCCCGACATAGCACAACAACAAGAATCATAACCCCCCGTGACCCACCTCCCCAAACCCACCACCAAACCCAGCAACCAGCACACGTGCCACTCCCCCCACCAACAACCCGCAATAGTCCAAACAATGTCCATGTCCCAACCCCCCCCCTCAGTCCAATGTCCGTGCCCGACCCAACCCCCTCCTGCAACAACACCCCAGAGCAGTCCAAACATTGTCCATATTCCTTCCCAAACCCCTCCCCCCCCCACAACAACCCCCACCAGTCCAAATGTCCGTATTGTCCACTGGTTGAGGACTGCCAGAATCCCCCCCCAAACCCACCCAATTACGTAGTCCCCTGTCCCCATCCCCTCCCCTGCAGAGGGAGCAGCAGCTCCCCCCCCTCCACCCCGATCCCCGCCCCCTCCCCATCCACCCCACAAAACAAATACATCAACAGCAAAATCCCCGCCCCCACCCCCAAAACAAAAACCTAAGGGCACCTCGAGCCCGTCCCCAACAGAATCCCACCAAAAACAAAATCAATTATGCAAAAAGATAAACATAACCCAGTGCTGCCCTGCAACCCAGACAGCAGAACGGGATGCACAGAACACGAAAAGGACGTACACAAAAACAAAAACAAGTGGGACATCCAACCCCCAAGGAGAAAGGGAGAGCGGACAAGTGGTCAAACCTCTGCAGCACCAGCGCACCCCCCCCCCCCCCTCCGGGAGAAAAACAACCCCAAAGTCATACCCAGCAACAAACCCCCGGGGAAGGGAACCCTCCCCTCCTGTCACACACCCTCCCCCGGGAAACAAAACAACCCCAAAGCCCTACAAGGACGAGAACCCCAGGGAACCCCTCCCCCTCACGGGGGGCGGAGGGTGAGGTGACGCCACAGATGCTCCCAACGATGGGCCTCCACCACCCGCCTTTCGCGTTGCGCCATGCTGGACACTTCCTCCAAAATGTCCCGCACCACCTCGTCGAGGGGCAGGACCAACCCCCGGGTCGAGACATGACAGCGCGCTTGCCACAGGTGGTAGCGCACTACAGCCGTGACGAGGTAGAGGGTCCTGGAGTCCTGCCTTAGAGGAAAGGACCAGGCCCCGTACACCCACTCCGCATACGTGAGGAGGGAAAGGTCGCGCAGGTGAAGAGCAGCGGACACCAACCGGCAGGCCTCCACGTTAAAGGGGCACTGCCGGAGGAAATGGTCCATGGTCTCTGTCTGCCCTTCACACCCGGCCCTCGGACAGACCCGCTCGGCCTGTGACCTGTACTTGAGGTTGTCCCTCACATACAAACGCCCGTGGAAAGACAACCAGGCCACATCCCGAACTTTCTTCGGCAGCCGAGGGGAGTTCAAATGCCGACGGCCCCGCTGCATCACATCCGCTGGACAGTCCCGCAGGGCCCACCGTGGTTGAAAGTGAGAGGTGAGTACCATCCGGTACAATCCTTTCCGCCCCAATGACTGGGCGAGCGGGTCGGTCACCCCCCACCGCCGAATGAGCACCACCATCGCGAATACGTACGATGGGGCCTGTTCCCCGCTCCGACGCACACGTGGGACCGAGGATGCCCCCTCCCACTGCTCCCAAAAGCGGGAGAACCACTCCCGATAGGAGGCCACCCACCAAACCCCACCCCCTTCCCGCATCCTACCTAAGTGAAACGCCATAGACAAGACTGACAGGAAAAAAAGGGGGTGCAAACATACCCAAACCGCCCTCTGCCCGATCCAGGCAAACGATGTTGCGCTGGACAGGGTTCAGTCGGTTCCCCCTCTGATAACTGCAAAAGACGGCACTGACAGACGCCTGACGGGACGACGGAAGAACGAAGACCGTGGCCACATGCAGAAAGAGGGGAAGCAGAAACGTTCCGAGGAGTTTGATCTTCTCCTCAAACGTACACCTCCACCCCCTCCACCGCAGCACCTGACACTGTGCAGTCTCAAGACAACGATCCCAATTGGACTCCGCACAGTCCTCCGACCCGAAGACGAGGCCCAAAACGCGGACCTCCCCCACGGGAGGAGGAAAGGGGGCGCAGGAAGGCGGGGAGGCCCCCGAGGCGCCCAACCACAGCGTCTGGCACTTGCTGTGATTGACAACAGAGTGGGCTACCTCCGAGTACTCCTCCACGGCCTCCCGCAGGGCCTCTACCCCTTCAGTGCCGTCCACGTAAACTGAGATGTCATCAGCATAGGCGACGACGGTCACCGGGGGTGCACCAGGCGCCTCCAGGCCCCGCAACCCACCTGAGGACAAGCTCCGGAGGAAGGGGTCGAGGGAGAAGACATACAGCAGGGGGCTCAAAGGGCACCCCTGCCGCACCCCCGAGGCGACACCAAATGGCCGTCCGAGCCACCCGTTAATAAACGGGAAGCTCACCCCCCCTCAGTACAGCGCCTGCAAGACAAAGAGGAAACCTGCAGGGAGGCCGAAGTGCTGGAGCACCACCCACAGGTACCGGTGACTGACTCGATCGAAGGCTTTGGACTGGTCCAAGGAGACCAACCAATGGTCCCGTTGGAGCGACCGGCCTCTCTCCACCACCTCCCGGACTGTGGCGACAGCGTCCAGAACCCCTCTCCCCCGAACGGAACAATACTGGGAAGGGGACAGCAAAACGCCCGACACCTCCACCAGTCGGTTGGCCAAACACTTGGCCAGGATCTTCCGGTCCGCGTTCAGAAGAGAGAGCGGCCGCCAAAAGTCCAAGGAGCTATCGTCCTTCCCCTTGGAGAGCAGCAGCAGGACAAACTCGCGAAATGACCGCGGGAGAAACCCCGTGTCCATGATCTCCTGAAACAGGGAGGTCAGGAAGGGGGCCAGCTGGGCGATGAAAGTACGATAGAACTCCACCGGGAGCCCATCGCGCCCAGGCACCTTCCCCAACGGCATGGCACGAATCGCCCTCTCCACCTCCACCTGCTGAATCGGAGCAGCGAGTGCATCAACCTGTGCCTGGACCACAGCCGAATACACCGGGGGAAGGCCCAAGTACTCTCGGATATGGGTGAGGTCCACGGGGCGATCCCCAAACAGGTCCGAGAAGTATTCCCCCACCATCCATAAAAGGTCCTCCTGGGAGGTATGAATGGTACCGTTCTCGCCCCGCAGGGCCATGACCTCCCGACGCCGAACCCTCTCCTTGCAAGTCAGGAAAGGGTCTGGGGCGGCGACCCCACCGGCCGTCCCCTCGAAGCATAGGGAGGCATGGCGATCATAAAGCAGGCCACGGAGCTGGACTCGCACCTCTTCCCCCTCCTCCCGCGCTGCCCCTCGGGATACCAAACGATCCAGCGACCTCCGGAGGACAGTGTAAGTGAGGTAGCGGGATCGAGCCATGGAGGTACCCCGGGAACGGAAGAGTTGGCGGGCACACGTCTTCACCTCATCCCACCAGGCGCCACGGGAAGGAAAAACACCCAACAGGGTCTCCTGGTCTGCGAGAAAGGCCAAGAACTCCTGGACCACCTCTGTTGCCAACAACTGCACATTCAGTCGCACAGGCTAGGACCCCTGCTGAGCTCCTCGTGGTTAGCCAGAAAGGACACGGAGAGGACGCGGTGGTCCGAAAAGTCAACCGCCTGCAGCTGCGGAGGGGAACACTCCACCCGGGCACTCACATATATCCGATCGATACGACTCCTGCAGGTCCCATGGTAGTAGGTGAACCCCGGCGACCGTGGAAAGGCCCGGTAGAAGACATCCACAAGGTCAGCCGTCCATGTCATCTCGGCCAAAAAGAGGCCCTCGTAACTGGGTGGGCAATGATCCCCCCCCTCGATCCTGCAACAGGGTGGTGGTGTTGAAATCCCCGGCGAGGACCACCAAACGGGAGGTGTGTAAGTAGGGGCGGATGACCCGAAACAGGGTCTTCCGCGCCAACTTAGACTGGGGGCCGTAGACCACCACGAAACGAAACCGATGGGGCCCGCAGTAGCCGTCTAAGAGCAAACACCGGCCCTGCTCCAGTTCCCACACATGCTGCACCTGAAATCGGTTAGACGTGAACAAAACCGCCACTCCTGCGTACGGCTGGGCCGCAAGTGACCAATACGAAGGACTCCACCTCCACTCCCGCTTCGCCCGATGAAGGCTAGCGAGCGAGGTGAGCCTGGTCTCCTGCAAGAAGATGACATCCAGCCCACTCGTGGAAAGAAAATCATAGGCCGTAGCCCGCGCCTGGTCCGTAAAAATGCTGGCCACGTTGATAGTGGCGCACGAGAACGCAGGAGTGCACGCCATGCCTAGTTCGTGTGCAGTGACCCTTTCCTCCTCTTCTCACCATTTATTTATTTATTTATTTATTTATTTAAAGTCTCTTTTATACCGCGCTATTCAGCATCAGTGCGGTTTACAATAAACAACGAACATACACATTTCCAATAGTAATTTGTGTTTACATATGAACAGGAAATTCAACTTGGCTAACAGGGGTAACTATATACAATAACAATATATACAATTTACAAGCTGGCCACCATACCCTGGATCCCCGGAATCCCGCTTGCAGGACAAGCCCGCGAGCTGGAGCAACTCCTCACGGTCCACGTTGACCACCTCGAGGATCTCCTCCTCCTCCTGCTCGACCCTGTCACCCCACGAGGTGCTAGTGTCCCCGAGACCACCAGGCAAAGCTGTCGCAGGGGCTAACCCAGCTCCCATGGGGCGAGGGGGCACGGACAGGTCAGGGGTCGGAGGAATGATCTCCTCCGTGGGGTCCACCACCGGTGCCGCCCCCCCCCTTCCCCGGACAAAGACTGAGACAACGGACCAGTGCCCACCCCCGCGGGGGAGGCCGGGACGGCCGGGTCAGCAGGGGGCTCCTGCGAAGGCCCAGCACCCAACTGCGGGGGCAAAGGCCCGTCCTCCCTCACCCGTCGGGCGCCAGTATCCATCTTGATTGGAGGACCCTGACCGCGGCACGCCTTCGATACTTTGGAAGGCCGCCGCTGAGGAAGAGGGGCCGCCCCCACCGCCAATCGCTCCGAGCGCCTCACAGGAAGCCCTGCCTCCACAGGCAAGCCCTCATCCGCCTCAGCCGCATCAGCAGCCAAAAAGACGAAACGGTTGATGTCCAACACGGGCTCTGCATCCAGCAATGGGGATGTCTCCCGTTTCTTCCTTTTGGACTTGCCACCCTTAGAAGGGACCGTGGTCCATTCTTGAGGTGGCACCACCCTCAACCCACTATCCTGTCGTGACACAGCAACCTCCACCACATCAACCCTCTCCTCCTTCCTACCCAAATCCCCTCCCCCTGGTGGCTCCCTCGGTTCAATGGACTCCTCCACCCTAGGGCCCCCGGACTCCTGAGGGAGAGGGTCCTCCACAACCTCCTCCCGCACAGGAGCCCGAGGTGGGGCGACGGCATCCCCCCCCGGTCCATTGTGAGATGCAGAGGGGCAGCGGGCAAAGGGGTGGCCCAACTCCCCGCAAAGGTTACACCGAATAAACAAACACCCGGCCGAGGCGTGACCCCGTCCACCACAACGGGTGCAGACCTGCTCGGGACAGTTCATGCTCAGATGGCGGAATGAGCCACAGCGGTGACACTCGCGAGGTTGCCCGGGGTAATAGCACAAGATGCGATCCCGACCGAGGAGGAAACCGGCCGAGGGCACGTGCTGCACCACGTTTCCCACCTCACGCAAACGGATCCTACCCTTCCACGACCCGTCCCACACCCCTAGGGGCCCAGCGCCCTTAACCAGGGGTGCGAGAAGCACCGCATGGCACGACAACCAAAACTGGATGTCCTGCCCTGGGAGCGACTCATTCCGGGACAGGATGGTCACAGGTACCGTCCCCTGGCGAGAGATAGGCACAACACGAAAGTCAGCCCACCCTCCCTGCCCCCTCTGCTGCTGGTATCGGTCCCAGAAAATCTCCAGCCCCCGTCTCAGCATGAAACTAACATCATATTCAATGGTGTTCATGTGGATGAAGGTGTAGAGATCTCCCGGGAGAAACCCCAGCCCAAGGACCATTCTCAAGACCTGTTCCCTGGCTGGAGGGGGCCCCTCCCCAGCCCACCGGATCTGCGCCACGTTGCGCCGTCGGACCTCACCCCCTACCCCTCGGAACCCTCCCCCACTTCCTCCCCCTCCTGCAGGACCATTCCCTTGGGAACCCCCCCTCCCCCCAGCCCCACCTGACGTCCCCGGAGTGGTGCTGGACCCCCTCAGAGCCTCTGCAAAGGTAGCTCCCATCCCCTGCCCTCCGCTCACCTCCCCTGCATCTACCTGCGAGGGAACCTGCTGCTGGCCTGCAGGAGCCGCAGCCACCTCACAGGGGGCAACCTGGGGGCTGGGCAGGACTAACTCTGCAAAGATGGAATCAGGGATACTATCCCTTCCGGATCCCTGGGTGCCACCGAGAACCTCTGGAGCACCCCCTTCTACCAAATCTTGCTGCTGCCTAAAGGCAGCAAAGGCCCCTGGAGGGCCGTCCGGGGTTTCTAAAGCCAAATGGATGGCATCTCGGATCTGGTTCTCGGTAACACCCAGGGGACCAGAGAGCCCCCCCCCCTGTACCCCTGCCCTGTGCTCCTGACCCATCACAGAGCTCCTGTGTTTCGGCCACCACTACCGGGGACAGACACTGCTCCCCTCCAGTCCCGGGATCCATGGGGACCACCCCATCTCCCAGCCCCACCGACATCAGACCCTTCCCCCCCTCAGGACCATCCATTACCTCCTCACCCACTGGTAGACCAGTCATCCGCTCCCCCTCCCCCTCCCCGCCAACTACCGGAGTACCCTGCGCTTCCCCACGGCCGACAGACATGAAGGACGCCAATCCCTTAACTGCCCCACCGGCCGCTACTCCCTGCAAGGCTACCGGCAATAAGGCAGGACCGTCCCGAGACAGTAGGGCAGATCCCCCCCCAAACCTCCGCCCCCCTGCCCCCTGTCACTCCCAGGTCCTACCTTATTGCCGGTGCCAGACGTGGCACAGGGGTCCGGAACATCTTGGCCGGCAGCCAGGGCTCCAGCAGCAAGGGCGGACGCCCCCTTGTGAGCCAGGCTTTCCTCGGCCACACCAGCTGGATAGACAGACACCTGTGCATCCCGCTCCATGGACACAGGTCGCACGAACAGCTGCTGAGAACCCTTCCCACCCCCCTCGGGGGCTACAGACACCGACTGACAGCCGTGCCCCTGCTCTTTCCCCTTTCCTGTGCCCTTCCGGCGCCAGACAGCCACCTCAGGAAACACAGGGCGGCCGTCATTCAGCCGTCTGGGAGCCGGAAGGGCAGCTGCCCGAGGGGAGTCCTGACCCCCACCCTTCCCCCCACCAAACCCTGGTACCGGAGCCCTAGCCACTGCTCCAATACCAAAAGCCCGATGCTCAGCAGACACGGATTCTGCAGACCCCCTGCGTTTGGGAAGGGAACCCAGAGGGGAAACAGCAGTTCCCCGAAGAAAATCCTGCTGGACAGCTGGCTGGCAGGGCAGGAAAGACTCCTCCGTGGATCTTCGGCGGTGCTGCAGCTGTAAGGCAGCAACGGACCCGCGGCGATATTCACACTTCCGGGAAAACCCGGAAGTGACAGCAGCTCTCTGATGGCAGCAATCTTGCAGCTCTGCACGCCCTGGGGAAAGCCCTACGAGCTCCTCCTGCAGGGGAACTCCATCGGCTTCAATGACGAGACTACTTGAGCTCCGGCGGCCATCTTGGAAACTCCGTTCAGCTGACACGGACCTAGGAAATGCCGGAATCGACACAGAGGCAGCCCCAGGAACCTGCTGCTCGCTGCGTCGTCCTTCTACCAGCCCTTCTGCCCGATGTACTGGTGCGACATCTGTTTTGTGATCCCGCGAATTTTGGCGGGCCAATGCCCCGCCCCCAAGCGCCCCGGGGGCATCGGACAGCAGAGAACACACCGGGTGAATGCTAGGACACGCCACCATAGCCACAGAAGCCTCATCCGTTGATCCAGATGCCGCAGTAGCCGACAGGTAAGAAAATCTGTGGTCTGGAACACTAGGCAAGAATGCCAACGATGACAGTCCTTTCTCCACTGTACCCAGGAAAGGCAAGGGGGGGTAGCAGAACCTTCGGGGATCCACCGGCCGTCCCACCCCCAGTGGCCCCCCCCTGAACTGCACCTTGGGCTGCCCAACGATCATATTGTTGATATATTTCCGTGAGGGACCCACAACCCTGGGTTTTTAAGGAGAGAATCTGATGATACCGGTCCCTCAGGGCCCGCTTTACCCCCTTTCTATAGGTCTTGTAGGCCACCCATTCCTCATTGGGAACGGTGGCCTGCAGGCTCTCCAGGTGGGAGAGCTGGGCTTGTAGCTGGGCCGCCTCCTCCTGGAGACCCCGAAGCCGCCGCACCGCCACCACAATCTCATCTGGGGCCCTATCTGGCTGCTGGAAAGACGGCAGGCCCGACCCTCCGTCCTCATCCTCACTGGAGGAGGTAGAGGCCTCCTCCAGGACCCGAGGTGGAGGGAGGAACCCGCCTCCCCCAGCACCGTACGACGCAGTCCTCCAGGGTCTCCCCAGGGCCTCTCCCTGCTTCCACCCAGCCTCCACACCCTGCCTGGGAAGGAGACAGGAGCCTCCTCCCTGGGGTGGCGGGCCCAAACCTCCATACCTGTGGGTCCCTCTTCTCTGGCCAGGTGCAGTCCTACCTGGGGAGTCCCCCTCCCCGGGCACCGGCTGCACCAAGCTGCCTGTCTCCCCATCCGGTGGCAGCAAAGGAGGCCCACCAGGCTTGGTAGGCCTCCGGGCCTGGGCCTCTCCCGCTGGAGGTGGCCCAGGATCCGTCATCCAGGCTCAGGCAAACGGCTAAGCTCCGCCCCCTAGCAGGAGCTCTGCAGGATAGGTCCTCACACCTTGACTGCTCAGGAGCAACTGAGTGGAGGGACCACTCGTGTGGCAGCAGTATTCGACTGAGTCTGTCTGCCCATAAGTTTTGAATGCCCGGAAGCTATACTGCAAACAGGTGAATTTGCAACTCTGGTGAGGGCCCATAGTTGCAAAGCTTCTTTGCATAGCGACAGAGAGCCTGTTCCGCCTTGCTTGTTCACATAGAATATAGCTACCTGATTGTCAGTTTGGACCAGAACTGTTTTGTTGCTGAGATGGGTCTGAAAGACTTGAATAGCATTGAAAATGGCGCTCAGCTCTAGGTGGTTTATGTGACGAGAAACCTCCTGTGAAGTCCAAAAACCTTGAGTGGAGAGATTGTGCAAATGGGCCCCCCAACCTACCTTGGACGCATCTGTTAGGGTGGCCTGATATAGAGGCTGCTGGAAAGGAGAGCCTACAAGGAGGTTTTCTAGAGTGTGCCACCATTGCAGGGACGAAATCAGACGTGTGGTGTTTCTGATTTTGTCCATTAACTGACCCGAGGCCTGTGACCATTGAGAGGATAGGGTCCACTGGACTGCTCGCATGTGGAGGCGAGCATAGGGAACCACATGGACAGTGGATGCCATGTGTCCCAGAAGTTGAAGCATCTCTCGAGCAGTAAGGAACACCTTCATAGATGCTTGAGATGCCAGTTGTATTATCCATAGACAGCGTGGCTGTTGCAGGAAAGCCCTTGACTGCCGTGTGTCTAGATGAGCCCCTATGAATTTGAGAGGGGGTGAGATGAGATTTTGGGAGGTTTATGACCAGTTCCAAGTATTGAAGAATTCTCATTGCTCGAGAGCGAAGCTGGCCTCTGGAGCTGTCGATGCTCGAATGAGCCAATCGCCTAAGTAAGGGAAGATAAATATTCCCAGAGTCCTCATAAATGCTGTTACCACTGCCATGCATTTTGTGAAGACTCTTGGAGCAGAGGCCAGTCCGAAAGGAAGAACTCTGTACTGGAAGTGTCTTCCTTGGACCAGGAATCGAGGAAACTTTCTGTGATCTGAGTGGATGAGAATATACGTGTACGCATCTTAGTTCTAGAGAACATAGCCAGTCCTGGCTTTGAAGGTATAGTAGAAGTGTCCTGAGGGAGATCATTTTGAACTTTTCTCGGAACAAATATTTGTTTAATTCTCTGAGGTCTAGTATAGGCCTGTGTCCCCCTGTTTTCTTTGGAATAAGAAAATAGGGGGAGTAAAACCCCATCCCCTGTTGGGATATGGGTACTTCTCCGATTGCTCCTTGAGCGAGAAGTGATGTGACCTCCTGCCACAAGAGGTTGGTGGCAGGGGACTGAGAATTGAACTGTTTTATTGTAGGTGGGGGCAAGTTAAGAAAATGAAGCTTGTACCCCAGTCATACAATGGACGGAGTCCAATTTTCTGCTGTTATTTCTTGTCATCTTTTGGCAAAATAGCATAGTTTTCCTGGAATGGTTAAGGGTTCTGGACCCTTCAGGGGCAGAATGACTAAGTTTTCTAGGTAGAAGTCAAAGACCCTGAGGGGACTGGGTCGGCTGAGCTCTTTGAGCTTGCGGCTTTCTTTGCTGTCTGTTCTGTTGCCCCTTCTGGGGAACATGAAGTGGACAGTGGCTTTGATGGGTGTAAGATGGGTAAAGTGTGGTTTTTTTCTTACTGAAAAAGGGTTTTTTAATATTTTCTTATTTGCTGGGTTGGCTGTAGACTTTGATAGTCTTTTCAAGGTAGTATTTTCAGATTCAAGCTGATTAGCCTTGTCCTGCCAGTCCTTGCCAAAGAGATTTTCTCCTGTACAAGGAATGTTTTCCAGCTTTTCTTGTACCCACTGTTCTAAGTCTGATGCTTGAAGCCAAGCAATACGACATGCTCCTATGGATATAGCAGAGGTTCTGCTAATACATTCAAAGCAATCAAAGGTAGCACGGTTCATGAATTTAGAGACATTCTGGGCGTGCTTGACCAGAATAAGGTAGTCTGCTCTTTTTTCCTCTGAGACACAAGGGCTAATGAGATCTAAGTCTTTTGTGACTTCTTCCAGGAACATTCCCATATAAAGAATGTAGGAACTGATCTTGGCTGATTGCGTGGAGGATTGAAAGCATCGACGCCCAAAGGCATCGAGTGTCCTGGATTCCCGGCCTGGAGGATTAGAAAAATGTGTTTTAGCACTCTTGATTCTTCGCATGGCCAATTCCACTACCATTGAATGATGTGGTAACTGAGTTTTTTGAAAACCAGGACAACTTGGCACTCGGTACATAGTGTCAAGGCGTCGGGAATGTGAAGATATCGTTAAAGGAGTTTCCCACATTCTCAACATCAGATCATGTAAGATCTTGTGAATGGGAAGCATAGTTTCCTCCTTGGGAGCCATAGGGTATTGTAGAATTCTTAATTCTTCTGCCCTAGGTTCCTTTTCTGGGAATCACAGTGATTGCAAGACCCTTTGCTAAATCACGTATGAAATCCTGGAAGGACATATCTTCTAGAGGAGACATCCTGCGTTGAGGAGGAGGAGGAGTTGAATCCTCTAGTAGGTTCGCTTCTGGTACCAGTAGAATTGTCAGTCATCGGAATCGGAAGACTCAAGGGTACTCTGTACCGGGTACTCCCGTAACGCATGGTATCGGTACCGCTCGAAGTCAGTACAGAAATGTCTTGGTGCCTGATCCCCGATACCCGAGATAGACTCAAGGCTTGGTATGGGGGGAAGCAGTCCTGTCGAAGCAGGTACTGTCAGTACCGGTACCGATGTCGGTACCGATACCTGTTGAACCGTCTGTAGCGGTCTTAGCGGTACCGAAGCTGCTAAGAGGGACACTAGACTGCGTTCAATAGCGAGGATTCTTTTATCCATCGCTCTTGCCGATGCCTGGGTGTCGGTACTGGTGGAAGTGGCTATGACCCCAGAACATGGCACCAGTAGTTCTGCAGAGGTGGAAGCCTCTGGAACATCCTGGAGCCCCGTTAATGCTTTGGAGCCCTGTTAATGCTTTGGATCCTGAAGACTCCCACCGGGGCTGTTTTGCCGGTGAACTATCTTCGAGGGCAACGCCAGTGGCATCTCGATACTTTGAAGGAGATTTACCCTTCGAGGACCGGCCAGTCTTAGACTTAAGTTTAGTTACCTGAGGTCCATGGGAGGAAGATAAAGCTGTGGAAGACGTCGATGCAAGTGACATTGTATCCATGGCAAAAAGGGTACCAAGTTTTGCAGCTCTATTCTGCAGGCCCCTTTTGGTCATCCTTGTGCAGGAGAGACACTCCGTTGGACAATGTTCAGGACCTAAACATTTTAGACACCAATCATGGGTGTCGGTGACGGAAATGGTACCGCCACACTTGGAGCATTTTTTGAAACCACTAGCTGGTTTCTCCATGCCTGAAGAAAAGTGGGCCTAGTGCCCAAAATGGCGCCTAGCATCAGAAACAGGGGAAAGGCCCCTGAAGAAAATACAAGTTGGGGGGTTTTTTGGGAAGAAAGAAGAACCGGTGGTACCGGTAGGCGTCAAAGGCAGACGTGACCACAAAAAAAGAAAAAGAATAGAAATTTTCTGCGGTGACAGGGTACACATCCTGTCAGCTCTGTGGAAAACGAAGAACTGGAGTGAAAGAGGTACAGAGGCGGGAAGGCAGCATGCATGCGCTGTGGGATGCTCCCAAAAGTGTTCCTATTTGGATGCTGGGGAGCGTTCCCATGCGGGCTCCATCGGTACCGGTGATACCCATATGTGAAGACTACATTCCTGCTTGTTCCTGGAGATTGCCAGTACCTGAAAGGCCTTGCAGGATCTGGGCGTGATTGTTTCTGATGATCTTAAGGTGACTACACAGGTAGAAAAGGCGACTGCAAAAGCCAGAAGGATGCTTGGGTGCATAGGGAGAGGAATGGTCAGCAGAAAGGAGGTGGTGATAGTGCCTCTTTATAAGTGTCTGGTACGACATTTGGAGTACTGTGTGCAATTCTGGAGGCCTCACCTTCAAAAAGACACAAACAGGAAGGAGTCGGTGCAGAGGGTGGCTACTAAAATGGTTAGTGGTCTTCATTATAAAGCATATCAGGACAGACATAAAGATCTTTAATATGTATACATTAGAGGAGATATGATAGGATATTTGGGACCGGATGGGATACATCCCAGGATATTGAAAGAGCTCAGAGAGGTTCTTGCAGGACCGTTAAAGGATGTCTTCAACAGATCCTTGGAAACAGGAGAGGTTCCTCAGGACTGGAGAATGGCTGATGTCGTACCTCTACACAAAAGTGGTGACAGGGAAGAAGTGTCAAACTACAGGCTCGTGAGCCTTACCTCAGTGATGGGAAAAGTGATGGAGGCACTCCTGAAAGAGCGAATAGTGAACTTTCTCAAAACCAACAGGTTGCAAGATCCGAGACAACATGGGTTTACCGAAGGACGGTTTTGCCAAACACATCTGAGTTCTTTGACTGGGTGACCAAGGAACTAGATCAAGGGCATGCAATGGATGTCATTTACCTGGATTTCAGCAAAGCCTTTGATACTGTTCCTCATAGGAGGCTTGTCAATAAACTCAGTAGCTTGGGGATGGGTCCCAAGATGGTAAACTGGACTAGGAATTGGTTGACTGACAGACAACAGAAGGTGATGGTACATGGAGCTCACTCGGATGAAAGGAAGGTGATTAGCGGGGTGCCCTAGGGTTCAGTCCTTGGCCCGGCACTGTTCAATTTATTTGTGAGTGATATTGCTGAAGGACTGAATGGAAAAGTCTGTCTTTTTGCAGATGACACACAAATTTGCAACAGAGTGGACTCCCTTGAGGGAGTGGTTAACATGAGGAAAGATCTACAAAAGTTGGAAGAATGGTCTAATGCTTGGCAACTACGATTTAATGTGAAAAAGTGCAGTGTCATGCACTTGGGTAGCAGAAATCCAAGGGAAATGTACGCGATAGGGGACAAGAGGTTGGTATGTACAGTTCAGGAGAAAGACCTTGATGTGATTATCTCTGATGATCTCAAGGTGGCAAAACATTGTGACAAGGCAGTGGCAAAAGCCAGGAGGATGTTGGACTGCATGCAAAGAGGGATTACCAGCAGAAAGGAAGAGGTACTTTTATGCCACTGTACAAGTCACTGGTGAGGCCTCACTTGGAATACTGTGTTCAGTTTTGGAGACCGTATCTTGCAAAATATGTAAAAAGACTGGAAACTGTTCAGAGGAAGGCGACCAAAATGATTTGAAGCCTGCGTCAGAAGCCTTATGAGAAGAGACTTGAAGACCTAAATATGCACACTTTGGAGGAGATATGATTCAGACCATTAAATAGAGAAACAATGAACAAACCAACCTCTTCCAAAGACGGGAAAGCTGTAAAACTAGAGGGCATAACATGAAGCTGCAAGGTGGTAAATTGAAAGGCAATGTCAAAAAATATTTTTTCACTGAAAGGGTGGTGGATGCTTGGAATGCCCTCCCGATGGAAGTGGTGGGGGCAAACATGGTGACGGAATTCAAAACGGCATGGGACAAACACAGTGGATCCCTTTACAGCAACAGGATAAAAACAAAATAAACGGTACCATCTAACTTCTAAACCATCTGACGTCTTAAATAGGGGTGTCCTACATGGAGTGGTGGGTTCACCCCTAAACAAAGACATGGGGAGGGGTGGCCTGCACAGAGCGACAGGTGCACCTACTCTTGCCATCTTGCTGGACAGACTAGATGGACCATGCTGGTCTTTATCTGCCATCATTTACTATGTATGTTTGTTAAATACCTCCGTGGCATAAATGCACAAGAGGGGAGCCTCTTTAGATTGAAAGCAAGCTCTGCTACAAGGGGACACAGGATGAGGGTGAAAGGGGTTAGACTCGGGAGTAATATGTGGAAATATTTCTTTACGGAAAGAGTGGTAGATGGGTGGAATAGTCTCCCAGTGGAGGTAGTGGAGACAGAGAGCATCTGAATTCAAAAAAGAATGGGACAAATGATCTCTAAAGGAAAAGGGGCTTTGATATGGAAGGGCAGACTAGATAGGCCATGTAGTTTTTTTCTGCTGTCATGTTTCTAAATTGGAGCTGGGAGAGCGTGACTCTTAGATTAAGAAGCCAGCTGTGTGCATAAGGGAGGTCAGTGGAGATGTAGCCCAAGCAGTGCTGGGAAGGGGGAGTCCTTCTGTAAAGTAGGAGATTCAGGAGATGAGAGCTATATTTACAGGCACTTAAGCCAAAGTGAGTGACTGGACTTTGTGCTGAATTTAATTCTGAGATTTAAGTTGTGGATCTGGGGAGAGAGGGTGCTGTGAACCAGCCTGTGAAGTTAAGCTGGAGAGTGTCTGCTGGATAACTGAAAGCAGTTTTTGGTTGATGCTGAACAGTTTTCCTGATATTAAAAGCACCACAGGGACCAGGAGCACTGAGGTTGCACTGGAAATGACCACAGGGACCAGGAGCACTGAGGTTGCACTGGAAATGAGTCTTCCGTTTCCCTGGGCGGAGTGCTACCTGCAAGCTCTTTCAGTGCTGCACATCGTAGGGTTGGAAAATGTTGAGACCGACTGACTTCCTCAGCTGCTATATTCTTGATCCAGGGGAGTGAGTGCTGGCTCCAGGGGCTTTCCATTGTATCCTGAGCAGATGAGGCTGACCTATCTTAAATCTGATGGTGAAGAGCTTCTGCGCCAAGGTGCCAGGTTTTTCAGATGCCCAAAGGAGGCCAGCTCACGCATGGATTCTCTGGTGCTGTCCAGGCACTAGGCATGTCTCTTGTATGGGGTGTGGGTTTTTTTTTTTTTTTAAAAGCTGTGGGATCTGATGGGCCATATGCTTCGAGTAGAGGATCATTTAGGACTGGTGATCCTGGTGGTGCTGGATTGGCTGCCTTGGCCATGGTATGCTGATGAGATGAGGCTCCTGACAGCACAGCCCCTGGCCTTTGGCAGCTACAAAGAGCTGCTATAGCAAGAGCCAATCCTGATGAATAACCCATCTCCCTACTTACAGCCTGGCCCTTGGGAGGTGCTGTGTTAGTCTGGTGTACCTTTGAATCATGGTGTCGGTATCATCTCTCGCCATGGTGAATTGATGTGCCTTTCTTGTTTGTGTTCCTCTAGGATTTTATTTATTTAACATTTCTTATATACTGCCTTTCATGATATCAAGGCGGTTTACATTGAACAAACTGAAATTACATTGAACAGGGCATTATAACTTGGAGATAACTATTTTACAGGGAACATGGGCAATGGAGGGTTAAGTGGCTTGCCCAAGACCACAAGGAGCACCTGTGGGACTAGAAACCCCAGTCCTTCCGGCCCAAGGTTGCTGTCCTCTAGTGGGATTTGAATTCCGGCCTGAGGTAACTTGCCCCAACCTCTAGGCCACTCCTCCACTCCATGGGTTAGAGAAGGGTCTTGCCTTAAATATTTTGAGGGTGCAGGTTACCCTTGTGTTTTTAGAGGTCTAATGGTGGACCACTCGCTTATTTTTCATATGGCTATTTCTCACTTCCTTTGCAGGGTACATCATATGCATCCTTTAGTATGTCCTGTAGTTCTGCCTTGGGATCTTGGGCTTGTTCTTCGAGCTCTCATGCAACCACCTTTTGAGCCTTTGAAATAAACTCAAATATATTTCTTTGAAGACTGTTATTGGTGGCTATCTCTTTGGCATGCCATATCTAACTATAGGTTCTCTCTTGCCTGGACCCTTACTTGACCCTTTTGTCCGATGTAGGAGTTATATGGCCTGCTCCATCCTTGCTGAAATTAGTGTTGGCTTTACCAATGTAATTTCACTTTATTTTATTTATCTATTTCTTCTATACCACCCCTTCCAGAGATCAGGGGTGGTTTACATGGAACAAGTTAACAGTTGTATACATCTGTATACATTACATAGAACAAGGAAATTTCTAACTTTTTACAGATAAGTGTGATAAACTGACGGAACTATTTACATTTTGTATGCTTTTGTAAACAGAATTTTCTAACTTTTTACAGGTAATGAGGTGAAGAACTGCCAAAACTATTTACAATGTTTATTTACCAAAGGTTATGTACAATGAACTACAGGGTGAAATATTCATTAGTCATGTGGGAGCGGTGGAATTTATTTCAATTTTATCGTGAGTTTTTAGTATGTCTGTGGTAGGTCTGTGTATGGTCAGTTAATTGTGATTTTAAGGGCTTTGTGTTAGTGTGTCTGTGGATGCTGTGGGGCTGGACTTGGGGGGTAGGGGGTTTCAAAGTGATTGGAGAATAGGTATGTTTTGAGTTCTTTCACTTCTGTCCTTTTCCTCTGAGAAGTGCTTTGGCAAAGGTAAGAACCTTTCTTTCGTGAACATCTGCAGGGTTTTGCTACATTACTTAAAAATAACTAACTCCTTTCAGTTGTCTGATAAGCTGTTTGTCTTGTGTACCAATCCATGTAAGGATTATACAGCCTCCAAATCCATGTTGGTATGGTGGATTACAGAGGCTATTGCCTCTGCCTATTTGTTGGTTGGCAGGCCCATTCAGGAGGGGTGTAGGGCTCATTTCACCCAGACATAGGCAGTTTCCTGGATGGTGTTCTCTTGGGTCTCTCCTATTGATATTTGTTGAGCAGCAATCTAGTCTTCTCTTTCTATCTTTGTGAGGCATTATCGACTCTATTTAGGCCAGGGCAGATTTTTGGTTTCAGCTCCAGAGTTCTTAAAGCAGCTATTTCAGCTCATCCGGTTGTGGAGTAGCTTTGTACTGGTCTAGCAGGATGATCAGGAAGAGGATGATCTGGAAGGTGTGAAATTTTATTTAGCGATTTAATTTTTTTCCTGGAATTTTACAAGACCCCAAGCCAGGGGTCTCTGAAGCTGCTGTATTTTAGCCAGTTTTTTTTTTTTTTTTGCAGAAAGGTGCTTTGTGGTGGTTGCAGATTGTACTAGCATGTTGGCTGTACATAGTTCACTTTGATTCTGTCTCAAAAATAAAGATAACTAAATTATTTTTAATTTTAGTTCATAGTTTGATTTGTGGACATTCGTCAGAGAATTTACTAGATAGATATTGGTGATATCTGAAATAAGCTTTAATGATACGGAGTGGCAGGTGCACCTACTCTTGCCATCTTACTGGGCAGACTAGATGGACCATACTGGTCTTTATCTGCCGTCATTTACTATGATACTATGATATTCTGGAAGGATCCCCTAGCTGCACCATCCTTAGTATTAGTGATGTCATTGGAATTTTCCTGGTCTGTCTTCAACATTTGCTAGCAGGGGGACATAACCAACTTGTCTGGACTGGTCTAGCAGGATTCCAGGAAAGAACACTTTTACAGATAAAATTCACCATAAGAGTTTTGAGACTGGCTGACTGTAGATAAATAACTCTCTGAAAATTTAATGGAATGGGACCAAATTTTGCATTGGTGAAAAATCGGCAAAAACGTTTAAGTTCAGAAATGGGCCAGATGGAGGGTTTCAGAGAAATGAACCCCTTCCAAAAAGTTGCCCAATGTAGGCTTTATTGATTTCTCTTGGGGTAATATAAATGAACAGGTTAATTTTGCACGTATTGGGGGTAATCTTATAAAGATTTTTCTGTGTATAAATAAAGCCTGTTTTACATACAGGGAGTCTTATACAATTTTGTGACAAGATAAGTGCATAAAAGTATATGCACAGAGTGTACCTAGTTTTGTGTGTTTTTGTGCATATGCATCCACAGGGTATTTGGAAGTGAAGTTGCAGTGTATGCACATATTTTATAAAAATGTGTGTACACACAGAGCACGTACACACACATTTACACTTCCTTTGAAGCAGATATAAATTTCTGCATCAATATTTGTGTGTTTATTGTGGCTGGATCTGGGAGCCTATTTTATAAAAGCACATAGTTGCCTATTTTGCCTTTATAAAATAGGTTCAAACACAAGTTTTTGTGTACTTCTCATATAGACATCCTATTATAAAATCAAACCCACCATAACAGGAATGAACTCAACTCTATGCCAGAGTCTGTTGGAGACTATTAATTTCTTACATTTTATTGCTAATGCTGATCTCAACACCTGCCATGCCAAAGAACCAACTTCCAGGCAGCTTCAATATTTGCTTGAAACTTTTTTTCATCGGCATGGTAACGCTAAATTACATTTTGTTTCTGTGTGGAACTTAAGTTTACATGTTACCAATTGCATTGTTTTCCAACATTAATACAATTTCTAGTCTGTCCATTCAGCATCTACATCTCGAAGAATTTATTGTTCTGAATCTGGTTGTGTCAGGATTGGTCAGTCGCTTATGGTGTGTATAAAACCTTTTTTATTATCTTTTGCCTCCTTTCTAGGCCACTGGTTTCAGTTGCTTTGTGGTTCCTTTAGAGAGATCTGGTTCTCCAGGAACAAGCAGGAAGTCAGTCCTCACATATGGGTGACTGCGCCTGCATGAAAGCATTTCCCCAGCTTTCAAAGAAAGCCTTTGGGATATGCTACCACTCATGCATGATCCCCTTCCCACCCAAGGGTGCCATCTTGCTCAGTCTCCTTTTTTCCACAGACCCTAAAGGATGTATGTCCTGTTTCCTCAGAAAAATTCCTGTTAATTATCCTAACAGTTAAGTTTTTTTTTCCCCGGTTAACAACCAGTTCCTCGAGCCAATGGCGTCTCCGGCTCCCTTTTTAATAGAGGTCTCATCGACTAGCGTTTGCACTTTTTTCAGCCGGGCGTTGTTGACACCGTCTGGGTGCTCTCCTCCTTGTCTCCCGGTGGGTTAAAAAAATGTGACCATTGCAGTCAGACCATTTCAGTAACTGACACCCATGACTGCTGCTTGGGCCCAGACCATGACAGTACTTCCTGTGACGCCCAAAACCAACAGAAAAAGGTCAGAGTTACAATTGAAATTGTTCCCAAGGTCAGACTCTGCCCCAGCCTTCCGGACACCGAACTTAAAGCCCAGCACTTCCCAGGAGGCCCGACTGTTCTCTGAGTCCTGCGGTGGGGGCTCCTCCGAGAAGACCTCGGACTCCGAGAAAAATAAGTAGTCTTCAAAGTCTGTCAAGGTTGCACCGGAGAAACACAGTAAAACTGCCCAGAGGGACTCTGGCAATTCTGAGAAGCGTCCCACCAAGGTCCTCAAGGATGATTACTTGGCCAGCGGAGACAGTGTGAGGTTCCTCGAGGCCATAGTCCTCGTTGGACACACTCGTGAGAGTGCCAGCGTCGGGCCTAAGATTCTCTGTGCCTGCGCTGAAGGCTGCAGAGCCTTCTGGCCTGGAAACTAGAATGGTAGCCCTAGAGCAGAACATAACTGCTATCCTGGCCCTGCAGCAGGCGATAATGGCCAGTTCATCCGCTCTGACAACCGGACGCTTGACTGCGAGGGAGTCCCCGGTCGTTGTACCAATCCTAGTGCCACCAGCCTCGGGTAAGCTCTCAGTGCTGGTTGAGATCCCAGTCCCGTTCTAAGGGCATTCGGTGCTTGCCAGCTAATGTCCATGATTTGGACCCCAGGTCCTCCACAGGCTGCCGGCCCCTCGACACCTGCCTCGAGGCAAGGAGTTACAGGTCCTCATACTCGTCATTCCTGCTTGACTCCTAGTGGGAGACAGACGACAAGGTCTCTCCAGACAACAAGTGTTACCAAGACATTCCCTCGGACCCGTCCACCCCTCTGGTGCCACTCTCCTCTAGAATGAGTGGCCTTCCATGACTTCATCAGGGACATGGCCAGGGTCTTCTCGGTACAAACCGAGGCAGAGGAAGACCCAAGGAGTTAGAGATGCTACGGTATGAGTCTCCATCCAATAAACCATCACAGTACCTGTACAGCTGATCCTCGAGAGGCTACCACTTCGGATGTGGGAAACACCGCCATCAGTGCTGGTAGTGAGTCGGCGGCACGATGCCATGTACCATGTCCAAAAGGGCCCAGGGTTCCACAAACCCCAGCTCCCACATAACTCCATGGTCATTAAGTCGACTATGCAGAAATGCAAGAGCCAAAAGACCCACTCCACTGTTCCCCCTGGGAGAGAAGCCAGAGTCCTTGACGCACTCAGGCGCAAGTGCTACCAAGGCTCGATTGCTGGGGTGCTGGATCCAGGCCTATCAACTCTACATAAGCATGTATCTAAAGGCTCTGGCCCAAGAGTTCATCAAAAGTGACTTCATGGCTCTTAGACAGAGGGTGAAGCAGTTAGGTGCACAGGTGGTGTTCTCTTCAATCCTCCCTGTTAAGGGTAAAGGCCAAGGCAGAGAGGCTCGCATCCTGGAGATGAATACATGGCTGCATGGATGGTGTTATCGAGAGCGTTTTGGTTTCCTAGACCATGGGATGCTGTTCCAAGGGTTGCAGAGCGGAGATGGCATCCATCTGTCCAAGAAAGGTCAACGCATCTTCGGTAGTAGACTGGCTAATTTACTGAAGAGGGCTTTAAAGTAGATTCGTTGGGGATGGGTGAAGAAAGCCCCCAGGTAGGTGATACCCATTTCCATAAAGGTATTTAATGTAACAGGGGTAACATATGGAAAGCAGTGTGTATAAATGCCCATAGCATGGGAAATAAGATCCCTGATGTTGAAGCTTTGGTGGGCTGGGCGTGGCTTACTTGGATTTAGTGGCAGTTACAGAAACATGATTCACAGAAAACCATGATTGGGATGTAACTATACCTGGCTATACTTTATTCAGAAAGGACAGGGTAGGATGTAGGGGAGGAGGAGTGGCACTATATGTAAAAACTACTATTAAAGCTTTGGAATTACAGAGCTTAAAAGGGAGAGGGGAGGCATTGTGGGTTAAACTAGAAAGAGGAAGAGAAATCTATTTACATTGGTGTGATATACAGACCTCCCTCACAAGAGGAAGAGGTGGACAGAGTTAATTGAAGACATGCGCAGCATTGCTAGGAAAGGGGAAGTGCTACTGATAGGAGATTTCAATATGCCAGATGTTGATTGGCACATTCCTGCTGCAGTATCATCTAGAAGCAAGGAGATCCTGGATTCTCTACATGGAGAACTATTCAGGCAATTGGTAACAGACCCCACACGTGAAGGGGCCATACTGGACTTGGTGCTTACCAATGGTGAAAGTGTTTCTGATGTTGTAGTGGGAGATCGTTTTGCATCCAGTGATCACCAGAATGTGTGGTTCAGTATTAGGACAAGGGCTGTTAGAATCCATTCAAAGGTGAGGATCTTAGACTTTAGGAAGACTTAACTTTGCCAAGATGGGCCAATACCTCAGGGAGTCGTTAGTGGAATGGGAACAGCTGGGGGATGTATAAACAGTGGGCAAAACTGAAAGGGGATATTTTAAGGGCAACCAACCTTTTTGTTAAAATGGTAAATAAAGGCAAAAGGAAAAGGAGACCGCTATGGTTTTCGAAAGAAGTAGCTGAAAAAGTGAAGAAAAAGAGGGAGGCCTTCATGAAATACAAGAGATCACAGAGAGAGGAAGACGGGCATCTGTATTTGGAAAAACTTAGAGAAGCTTGCAAAGTAGTCAAAGATTCAAAAGGAGGAGGAAATAGCCAGTGCAATAAAATGGGGGGATAAGACATTTTTCAGATATATTAGTGAGAAGAGGAAGGGCAAAAGTGGTATTGTCAGACTCAAGGGTGCAGGGGAGGAATATGTAAAAGCCGTTAAGGATAAAGCGGAATTGCTTAACAAATATTTTTGTTCTGTGTTCACAGATGAAGAACCAGGAGCAGGACCTCAGAAAACACCCACAAACAGGAACAGAAGCGAGGGACATCTTGAACAATTTTCAGAAGACTGTGTTTGTGAGAAACTAGTTCAACTTAAAGTAGACAAAGCGATGGGACCAGATGGGATACACCCTAGAATACTGAGGGAACTTGGGGACGTTCTAGCAACTCCACTGACTGACCTTTTCAATGCCTCGTTGGAGTCGGGAGTGGTGCCGAAGGACTGGAGAGAGGCTCATGTGGTGCCTTTACACAAAAGCGGAAGTAAGGATGTGGTTGAAAACTACAGGCCGTTTAGTTTAACTTAGGTGGTGAGTAAATTATTGGAAACGCTGCTGAAAGAGAAAATAGTGAGGTTTCTGGAGTCCAGCGGATTACAGGATCCGAGGCAGCACAGGTTCACCAGAGGCAGGACTTGTCAGACAAATCTGATTGATTTCTCTGACTGGGTGACCAGGGAGTTGGACTTAGGGAAAGCTCTAGATGTGGTGTATTTAGATTTCAGTAAAGCCTTTGACACTGTTCCTCACAGGCGACTTATAAACTGAGCACCCTAGGGATGCACCCTAAAGTTACTGCTTGGGTTAGAAATTGGTTAGGTGGGAGGCGACAGAGTACAAGTAAATGGAGCTCACTCTGAGGAGAAGGATGTTACCAGTGGTGTGCCCCAGGGATCTGTCCTTGGTCCAATTCTTTTTAACATCTTTGTTAGTGATATAGCGGAAGGGCTGTCGGGTAAGGTTTGCCTCTTTGCGGATGATACCAAAATCTGCAATAGAGTAGACACCCAGGAAGGTGTAGATAACATGAGGAGGGATCTAGCTAAGCTTGAAGAATGGTATAGAATTTGGCAGCTGGGATGTAATGTTAAAAAATGTAAGGTCATGCATTTGGGCTTCAGCAATCCAAGGGAGCAATATAGTATAGGGGGTGAAGTACTTTTGTCCACTAAAGAAGAGCGGGACCTAGGCGTGGTTGTGTCTGATGATCTTAAAGTAGCTAAACAGGTAGAAAAGGCGACGGCAAAAGCTAGAAGGATGCTTGGGTGCATACGGAGAGGAATGGCTAGCAGAAAAAAGGAGGTGATAATGCCTCTCTATAAGTCTTTAGTGCGACCTCATTTGGAGTATAGTGTGCAATTCTGGAGACCGCACCTTCAAAAGGATGTGAACAGGATGGAGTCGGTGCAGAGGGTGGCTACTAAAATGATTAGTGGTCTTCATTATAAAGCATATGAGGACAGACTGAAGGATCTTAATATGTACACCTTAGAGGAAAGGTGGGATAGAGGTGATATGATTGAGATGGTTTTAAATACCTCCGGGCATAAATGTTCAGGGAGAGAGCCTCTTTCAATTGAAAGCAAGTTCTGCTACGAGGGGACTTGGGATGAGGGTCAAGGGAGATAGATTCATGAGTGATATGTGGAAATATTTCTTTACGGAAAGAGTGGTGGATCCGTGGAATAGTCTCCCAGTGGAGGAGGTAGAGATGAACATAAGAACATAAGATATGCCATACTGGGTCAGACCAAGGTCCATCAAGCCCAGTATTCTGTTTCCAACAGTGGCCAATCTAGGTCATATGTACCTAGCAGTTTCCCAAGAGACACAAGTTCCACAATGCTTGTACTGGGTCAAGCATTGATATCTTCGGTCACTTCTTAATAATGGTTTATGGACCTTTCCTCCAGGAACTTGTCCAAACCTTTTTTAAACCCAGCTACACTAACAGCCTTTACTACATCCTCCGGTAACAAATTCCAGAGTTTGATTATACGTTGAGTGAAAAAATATTTTCTTTTATTAGTCTTAAATAGTTTACCCTGTAGCTTCATTGCATGTCCCCTAGTCTTTCTATATTCTGATAACGTAAACAATCGATCTACGTTTACCCGTTCCACTCCGTTCATTAATTTATAGACTTCTATCATATCTCCCCTCAGCCGTCTCTTTTCCAGGTTAAAGAGCCCTAACCTTTTTAGCCTTTCTTCATAGGAGTCTCCTTCCATCCCCTTTACCATTTTGGTGGCTCTTCTCTGTACCTTCTCTAAAATCGCTATATCCTTTTTAAGATACGACGACCAGAATTGCACACAATATTCAAGGTGTGGTCTCACCATGGAACGATATAGAGGCATTATAATATCTTTTGTTTTATTTTCCATTCCTTTCCTTATCATACCTAGCATTCTATTTGCTCTCTTGGCCGCCGCTGCACACTGGGCCGAGGGTTTTAACATGGTATCCACAATGACGCCTAAATCTTTTTCCTGGGTGGTGGTTCCTAATGTGGAACCTTGCATCGTGTAACCAGAGTTTGGGTTGTTCTTCCCTAGGTGCATAACCTTGCACTTGTCCACATTAAATTTCATCTGCCATTTTGATGCCCATTCTTCCAATTTATCAAGATCCTCTTGCAATTTTTCACAATCCTCTTGGGTTTTAACAACTTTAAATAGTTTTGTGTCATCTGCAAATTTGATAACCTCACTCGTTATTCCACTTTCCAGGTCATTTATGAATATGTCAAAAAGCAGCGGACCCAGCACAGATCCCTGGGGTACAACACTATTCACCTTTCTCCATTGGGAAAATTGGCCATTTAGCCCTACCCTCTGCTTTCTATCTTTTAACCAGTTCCTGATCCACAATAGTACACTGCCTCCTATCCCATGACTCTTTAGTTTTGCCAGAAGTCTCTGATGAGGGACCTTGTCAAAGGCTTTCTGAAAGTCCAGATACACAATATCAACCGACTCACTTTTGTCCACCTGTTTATTCACTCCTTCAAAAAAACATAACAGATTAGTAAGACAAGATCTTCCTTGTCTAAAGCCGTGTTGGCTGTCTCCCATTAGGTTGTGACTATCTACATGCTGAGTAATTTTATTCTTTATGATGGTTTCTACCATTTTTCCCGGTACTGACGTCAGGCTCACCGGTCTGTAGTTTCCCGGATCACCCCTGGAACCCTTTTTAAAAATTGGTGTTACATTGGCGATCCTCCAATCTTCAGGTATTAGAGATGATTTTAATGATAGTTCACAGATTACTGATAGCAGTTCTGCAATCTCATATTTCAGTTCTTTCAACACCCTTGGATGTATACCATCCGGCCCAGGTGATTTGCTACTCTTCATTTTATCTAATAGTTGTAAGACATCTTCCCGATGTATTGATATTTCCTTCAATTCTTCCACACCTTTAAATACCACTTCAGTCATGGGTAACATCCCTACATCTTCCTCAGTAAAGACCGAAGCAAAGAATTCATTCAATCTCTCCGCTATCGCCTTGTCGCCTCTTAGTGCTCCTTGAACCCCTTTATCATCTAATGGACCAACTGACTCTCACAGGTTTTTTGCTACGAATGTACTTGAAAAGGTCTTTATTTCGCGTTTTTGCTTCCACAGCAAGCTTCTTCTCAAATTCTCTTTGCCTGCCTTATCAGTGCCTTGCATTTGACTTGCCAGTGCTTGTGCTGTTTCCAGGTCTCGTCGTTTGGCTCTTTTTTCCATTTTCTGAAAGATGCTTTTTTGGCAACAGCCTCTCTGACCTCACCTTTAAACCATGCTGGCAGTTTTTTGGACTTCCTCCCACTTTTCTTAAAGCGTGGAAGACAGCTGGTCTGGGCTTCCAAGATAGTATTTTTCAACAACACCCAAGCTTGATGTACGTCTTTAACCTTCGCAACTGCTCCTTTTAGTTTTTTCTTAACTGTTTTCCTCATTTTATCATAGTCTCCCTTTCGAAAGCTAAAAGGTAGTACTGTGGATTTCCTTACTATCCCTCCTCCACTAATTAAATCAAAGGCGATCATGCTATGATCACTATTGCCAAGTGGCCCCAACACCCTTATCTCTTGCACTAGATCTGGTGTTCCACTAAGGACTAGGTCTAATATGGCTTCCCCTCTGGTCGGTTCATGAACCAGCTGCTCCAAGAAGCAGTCATTTATTTCATCTAGGAACTTTATCTCCCTAGCATGTCCTGACGTGACACTGACCCAGTCGATACCGGGGTAATTGAAATCACCCATTATTATTACTGCGCTGTAACCTTTGTTAGCTTCCTTGATTTCTTTGAGCATTTCATCATCCATTTGGTCATTCTGGCCAGGTGCTCGATAGTACACCCCCACTGCCATCTCCTTCCCCCTTTTATATGGAATTTCAAACCATATAGATTCTACAGCAGATTTTGTTTCCTGCAAAACTTTAATCCTTTCTGAGTCAATGCCCTCTCTAACAGAGCGCAACCCCTCCACCAATTTGATCAGCTCTATCATTACGATATAGTTTGTACCCAGGTATCAGTGTCCCACTGGTTGTCCTCCTTCCACCATGTCTCTGATATTCCAATCATATCTAACCTTTCATTTAGTGCTATATATTCTAACTCTCCCATCTTATTCTTTAGACTTCTAGCATTTGCATACAAGCATTTTAGAGAATGTATTTTATTCATGTTAATTTGGCTATTGTTAGACATGGGTAAATTGGGATCTTTAAGCTCTGTCTGCTCCATACTTGAGGGCATTTGGGCTACTTTACTCTTTTGTGGAACCTCTCTGCTTTTGGTAGATGAGGACAGTAACTGAATTCAAAAAAGCATGGGACAAACACAGAGGATCTCTAAAGGTAAAAAGGGGACTGTTGTAGTTGTTGATATAGAAGGACAGACTAGATAGGCCATGTGGTCTTTTTCTGTCATATTTCTATGTTTCTAAGAGTTGTCTGGGTTCGTGGCAGGCCTCGTCGGAACTCTTGCAGTGCTTCCAGGCCCTGGCCTCTGGGATCAAGGACTGTTCTAAGTTCCTCTCCTGGGCAGCCTATGACTGCTTTTGAGTCAGCAGCTTGGGTTGCTGCGGCCAGCATTGGATCCCGCCGCTAAGCCTGGCTCCAATCCTCTGACCTCGAGCAGTGGATCCAAGAGAGGCTGCTCGACGTCCCCTGCACCGGGGAGAATCTGTTCGGCAAACCCATGGCCGACAGAAAGTAGCTGAGATTGAGGCAAACGATGTGACCCGTCAGAGCAGGGGTGGCCGACTCCAGTCCTGGTGCACCACAATCCAGCCTGGTTTTCGGGATGTCCCTAATGAATATTCATGAGAGATATTTTGCATACACTGGGAGGCAACATCCTGAAAACCAGGCTGGATTGTGATGCACCAGGACCGGAGTTGGCCACCCCTGTGTCAGAGGCTCTCGAAGAAGACCTCATCCCATCCCTGCAAAAAACCATCGGGGAAAAGTCCCCTCTTCCCAAGGAAAAAGGGGTCCTTTGTGCAGGGTCACCAATATTAGCCCTTCTCAGACCAACAGCAGGGTTCTCACCCTAAGAAGCAAGGGCATGGAGCTCAGAAGGCAAAAGCACCTTAGCACCAGACCCCAACTCCCACCTAATCTGGGCGGGGGGGAGATTTTGGTTCCCAGGACAGGGCCTCCCTTACCCCAGGAGACCTCCAACAGCCCACAGGGGGGCGCCTGACGCTCTTTGCCTACAGATGGGTTCCAATCAACTCGGACCAATGGGTACTGCAGGTGATTATGGAGGGCTATCTCCTCTGCCTACACCAGATTCCACCGAGGTTTTTTCCTGGAGAGCCGGTGCGACCCCCCCCCCCCCCCTCTTCACCAGATCCTGCTGCTCACAGAGCTCACAGGTCTTCTCGGGGACAATGCAGTAGAGCCTGTACCCAAACACCTATGGGGCAAAGGCTTCTACTCCAGATACTTCCTTGTACCAAAGAGGACCGGGGGCCTCAGGCCCATCCTAGACCTGTGAAACTTAAATAAGTTTCTGATGAGGGAGAAGTTCAAGATCCCCTCCATAGGAACACTGCTGCCTTATCTCCGCCAGGGAGACTGGCTGCGCTCTTTGGACCTCACACATCCTAATCCACCCCTCCCACAACAATACCTAAGGTTCGTGGTAGGAGAACACTGCCAGTACAGGGTGCTACCGTTCGGCCTCGCCTCCTCGCCAAGGGCCTTCACGGTGCCTGGCAGTGGTAACTGCCCACCTGCATCTACTAAGGGAAAGACAGAGGCCCCATCTAGACAATTGGCTCATCAGGGGCAGCAGTCAGGACGCAGGACCCTCCTGCTGCTACACTTGGGATTCATCATCATCTTCCCCAAATTCCATCTCTCTCCAGCTCAGAGCCCGGAGTTCATAGGTGCTCAGCTGGACAGAAAAGAGTCCACGGCTGTTCTCCCCAGGGTGAGGGCAGAATGCCTCAGACAGCTAGTGGTAGAGGTACAGTGTTGCCGGTCAGTGCCAACTCACCTCCTGCTGGACCATATGGCTTCCACAGTCCACATGACCCTGCTAGCTCGCTTGCACATGCGGGCAGCCCAATGGTGCCTCTGCTCCCAGTGGATGTAAACCATGGGCAGACTGCGGGACAGGATCAGGGTAACCCGCCAGCTGGCAGAGTCCCTTGACTAGTGGCAACTTCTCCGTTGCCTCCGAGCAGGGATGCCCTTCCAAGCATCTGCACCCTGATCACCGGATGCCTCCCTCCTAGGTTGGGGGGGCGCAAAGCAGGGACTGCTGCACATAAGGCATCTGGTTCCAGGCAGAATCTCTTCTACAGATCGAACTCTTGGAGCCCAGGGTGATGCCCTACGGGCATTTTGCCACCACCTGCGACACCAGTCTGTACTGATTCAGACAGACAACAGTCTCCATGTTTTACGTAAGTAAGCAGGGGGGCACGGGGGTCGTACTCCCTCTGCCAGGAGGCGGTGATCCTCCTTTCCTCCTCCATGCTTTTCTGCCGAGCCCTCTGGTTGCCAAGACCCTCTTCAAGGTCCAGCATGAGGGGGCATCACTAATACTAATTGCCCCTAGGTAGCTGACAGCCCTAGTTCCCACTGCTGCTCTCCTTGTCTGTGACCCTCCCAGGCCCACTGGGACATGCCCTGGACCTTCTGTCACAGGAAGGGGGCTCCCTCCTGCACCCCAATCTGAGGTCTCTAATGTTAAGTTTGGCTGCTGAAAGGATAGCATAGGCCCCTTTCAACATCCCATAGAGGAGGTCCTGCTGGCCTCTCAAAAGCCCTCCACCAGGCAAACTTATGCCTTTAAATGGCGAGGATTCTCAATAGGGTGTGCAGAGACAGGAGAACCCGTTCTCCAGGACCAAGCAGGAAGTCAGTCCTCACATATGGGTGACATCGATGTCGATGGAGCCCCCATGCGGAGCATTTCCCCAGCTTTCTAAGAAAGCCTTTGGGAATACACCCACGCATGCGCGGTCCCCTAACTGCCTAAAGGTGCCATCTTGCTCAGTCTCTCTTTTTCCGTGTAGCCCAACGGACATCTGTCCGTATCACCCAGAAAAGTTGACTTTTTTCTTGTGATTTCTTCGCTGTTCTTCTCCGGGTTCCCCTTCCCGACGGGTTCGGTACACCGCTATCGAGCCCGTCTTCCATTTTTCGGTTTTTGCCCTTCGTGGCTGGCGTTCACGCCCTTTTTTTCTTTTCCCTGGAAGGCCGGTTTTTTTACCTCGCGGGGGCTCTTTTTTTCCCCGATGGCTTCCAGTAGTTTCAAAAAGTGTGATCTGTGTAAGAAACTGATGTCTCTTTCACCGACACACACGACTGCTGCCTTCGATGCCTGGGACCGGATCATGATCCTAAGGTCTGTGTCCTGTGTGGCAAAATGTTCACCAAGGCACTCCGAAGCCGCCAGCATCAGAACAGATTTTTTTCTGACTCTGCCTCTGGCTGGGCCCGGACCTCGTCTGAGGCCTCAACGTCTCGGGAGTCTGACCCCGAGCATCGCCGGGGTTCCTCGGACAGGGGGTCCCCCGATCGGGAGCGTAAGAGGAAGAAAAGGCTTGTGAGGGTGGCATCGGAGGAGGTCCCTGGTTCCTTGGGGGCCAGGTCTCGGACCCCCGACCGCTACCCCGGGCCCTTGGAGCAGGAGAAGCCGTCCAAGATACCCCACATGGAGCCGGAGTCCGCCGGGCACGTAAGTCCTGTTGTCCTCGAGGACTCGCCTCCTAGGGAGCCGACGTCTGGCCCAGCGCCGCCAGGGCCCGAGTCGGTAGCTGCTGGGTCTCCTGAGCTTGGACTCAGGCTGACAGCCTTGGAGTGCAGATTGTCTGCCTTCATGGATCAGCAGCGGGTACTGATGGCCAGCCTCGTTGCTGCATCTGCCCCGACCACCGGGACATTGACGTCTAAGTCAACCCCGGAGACCGAGCCAATAGTCGAGACCATGAAGGCTCGAAGTCGTCCTCTGTCACGGTCACCCTCGACCTCCCGTTTGGGGCTGAGGGTGTCGACGCCGGTGCCGCCATGGCCCGCTTGGTTGGAGCCCCCCGACTCCTCTTCGGATGAGTCCGCATGGGAGACGGAGGACGAGGAATCCCCTGACACCTTTCGGACTCGGTGCGTCCCTTTGGACTCACCGCAGTCCGAGCCCCGGAGTAGATCCCCTCCGGAGGACACCCGGTTCTCGGAGTTCGTCCAGGACATGGCCAAGGCTTTGGCAATTCCCGCAGACCCCGAGGAGGAGCCTCGAGCCGAGGAGCTCGAGGCCCTCCAGTATGACTCTCCTCCGAAGGAGGCCTTTACTGTGCCGGTTCCTCTGATGCTGGAACGGCTCCTCTTCCGAATGTGGGAGGCACCGGCCTCAGCGCCGGTTTTGAGCAAGCGGGTCGATTCCATCTATCGACTCCGTAAGAGCCCTGGGTTCCAAAAGGCGCAGCTGCCACACCATTCCATGGTGGTGAAATCAGCCATGCATCGTCTGAAGAGCCAGAAAATGCACTCTGCGGTGCCCCCCAGAAGGGAGGCCTGAAAACCTGGATGCCATCGGCAGAAAGTGCTTCCAGGACTCGATGCTTGCTTGCCGTGTCCAGTCCTACCAGCTGTACATGGGCATGTACTTATGAGATCTGGCGAAGGAACTTGCCGGGTTCTCTGCTGGCCTTTCCGGGGAACCTTTGCAGAGGTTCCAGACCTTGTCCTCGGGAATCCGGGACTGCTCCAAGTTCATGTCCCGAGCGGCCTACGATGGCTTCGAGGCTTCGGCCCGTGTAGCGGCAGCCGGCATCGGAGCCTGACGCCAGGCATGGCTGCAGTTATCAGACCTCGAGCCCTGGGTGCAGGACAAGTTGGTCGATTGTCCCTTGCCGAGGTGAAAACTTGTTAGGCAAACCGATGGCCGAGAAGGCTGCTGAGCTCGAAACCGAGCACCTGACTAGGACAAGGCTGTCCAGGAAAACTCCTGCCCCTTCTCATAAAAAGAAGGGCTCGGGTAAGAAGTCCTTTTACCCAAGGAAGGCAGCTGCCTACAAACCTTTCCCTCAATACCAGGCCTCCCCAGCTCCCCCGCAGGGTCAGCAGGCCAAGGGGCAGGGACATGGGCCCCATAGGCAGAAGACCCCCAAGCCTCCGGCTCCTGCTCCTACCCAGCAGGGAGGGGGTTTTTGACTCCCACAGCATAGCCTTTCCACCTCTGCTGCCCCATCCCTGCACAGGAGGTCGTCTAGCCCTGTTTGTTTATTTATTTTATTTAGACAGTTTTGTATACCGCCTTATCCTTCAATCAAAGCGGTCACAACACAATTGGGGGATACATTTAGCAAGCTGGGATATGAGACACATACACTAATACTTACAGGGAACATGGGCAATGGAGGGTTAAGTGGCTTGCCCAAGACCACAAGGAGCATCTGTGGGACTAGAAACCCCAGTCCTTCCGGCCCAAGGTTGCTGTCCTCTAGTGGGATTTGAACCCCCGACCTTCCGGCCTGAAGTACCTTGCCCCAACCACTAGGCTACTCCTCCCACTTTTGCCCACAGGTGGCCACCCATTACAGGAGATGCTTGGGTATTGAGCATAGTCCACAAGGGCTATATGCTCCATTTCCAGCAGTTGCCTCCTCCCTACTTCACAGGAGAACCTCCAAGGCCTCCTCTGCACACAAACCTCCTCCTTCAAGAACTTCAGGGTCTGCTACTAGACAAGGTGGTGGAGCCTGTACCTCCCCACCTACAAGGTCACGGGTTCTATTCTAGGTACTTCCTCGTACCAAAGAGGACCAGTGGCCTCAGGCCTATTCTCGACCTCAGGAATCTCAACAACTTCTTGGAGAAAGAAAAGTTCAAGATGCTTACTCTTGGAACACTTCTGCCCTACCTCCAGTAGGGAGATTGGCTATGCTCCTTAGATCTAAAGGATGCATACACTCACATCCTCATTCATCCAGACCACAGAAAGAACCTCAGGTTCATGGTGGGAGGAAACCATTACCAGTGCAAAGAACTGCCCTTTGGCCTAACCTCCGCCCCAAGGGTCTTTACAAAGTGCCTGGCAGTGGTGGCGGCCTACTTGAGGGCTCAAGGTGTTGTCTTCCCCTACCTGGGCGACTGGCTCATCAGGGGTCAGACTTATCAGGAGGCCAGGCAAGCCACCTTCCAGACTGTCTCCCTCCAACACCTAGGCTTTGTCGTAAACTTCGCAAAGTCCACTTTTCTCCCCTCCCAGAACCTGGAGTTCATAGGGGCGAGGCTGGACTCCCTGCAAGCGAAGGCTTACTTGCCAGAAGACAGGGCACAAAGGCTCATGGACTTGGCAAGCCAGTTTCTGAGCCTACCATGGGTTTCCGCCAGATTCTGTCTAAGGCTCCTAGGCCACATGGCATCGACAGTACATGTGACCCCCAATGCCCGCCTTCACATGAGACCTGCACAGTGGTGCCTCAGTACTCTGGAAGCAAGCCACAGGGAACCTCACAGACAAGGTGCGGGTGTCCAAACCATTCCTGAACTCCCTACAGTGGTGGCTACACCCCCCCCAACTTACTACAGGGGGTGCCTTTTCAGGTGCCTGTCTCCACTGTGGTGTTGACAACCGATGCCTGTTTGCAGGGCTGGGGTGCACATTGCTTGGACAGGTGCACCCAGGGCCTATGGTCTCCATGGGAGGCCACACAGCAGATCAACCTCCTGGAGCTCCGGGCTATTTGCTTAGCCCTCAAGGCCTTCTCTCACACCTTGGTTCACCAGTCTGTCTGGTACAGATGGACAATCAAGTGGCCATGTTCTATGTGAACAAACAGGGAGGCACTGGGTCCAGGCTCCTGTGTCAGGAGGCACAGGCCCTTTGCTCTTTTGCCCTTAGGCACAACATGTTTCTGAAGGCTGTTTATCTCCCTGGCCAGGAAAACTTCCTGGCAGACAGGTTAAGCAGGGTTCTGCAGCCCCACGAGTGGCAGCTGCACCCCTTAGTGGTTCAAAATATTTTCCTGAAATGGGGACTTCCATCCATAGACCTCTTTGCCAGTCCCCTGAACCGGCAGCTGCCCAGGTTCTGTTCCAGGCACCCGCATCCTCTGAGGTTAGCGGCGGATGCCTTCCTGATTTCTTGGTCCCAGGGCCTCCTGTATTCGTTTCCTTCCACACCTCTGGTGGCCCGAACCTTGTTCAAGATTCTAAGGGACAAGGCCTCTGTACTTCGGGTAGCCCCCCAGTGGCCGAGGCAGCCCTGGTTTCCACTTCTGCTCCAACTACCTCTGGGATTGCAACCCGATCTCCTCTCTCAGGATCAGGGATCCCTTCCGCACCCCAATCTCAAATCTCTCAATTTGATGGCTTGGAGGCTGCAAGGGTAGTGTTGGCTCCCTGGGGCCTGCCTCAGGAAGTGGAAGAGGTGGTCTTGACCTCTAGAAAGCAATCCACCAGGAAAACCTATGCCCTGAAGTGGAAAAGGTTCTCCTTGTGGTGTCAGCAACGTACGGAAGATCCTTTCTCCTGCACTGTGCTAGTAGTGCTTAAGGCCCTGATTGGACAAGTGCAGTAGGTACTGAAGTCCAATTCTGTTCGGGTCCACCCCTCTGCTCTGGCAGCTCATCACTCTCTGGTGGAGGGATACTCTTTGTCAGTTCACCCCTTGGTGTCCAGGTTTCTCAGAGGCTTGCTCTTGCTCAAGCCTCCTCTCCGTCCACCAGCCCTTGAGTGGGAGTTAAATGTGGTCTTGCAGCAACTGACTCGCCCACCCTTTGAGTCGATGGCTACATGTCCTCTCCGCTCCCTTTCTTGGAAGACTATTCCTAGTGGCCCTTACCTTGGCCAGGCGAGTGAGTAAACTTCAAGCCCTGGTCTGTGACAGGCCATACACTCGCTTCTATAGGAACAGGGTAGTCCTTAGGACTCATCCTAAGTTCCTCCCAAAGGTTGTCTCCTCTTTCCTTCTCAACCAGGAGGTGGTTCTTCCAACATTCTTCCCTAGGCCCCATGCTAGCCGGGCTGAGACAGTCCTGCATAACCTGGACTGTAGAAGGGCCTTATCCTTCTACCTTGAGCGTACGCAGGGGCATAGGAGGGCTACTCAGCTCTTCGTATCTTTTGACCCTAATAACTTGGGGTTACCTGTCTCCAAGCGTACCTTGTCCATATGGGTGGCTGACTGTATCACCTGGGCTTACAGGGCAGCTGACCTTCCCTTGCAGGGTTGGGTCACGGCCCACCATGTCAGGGCAATGGCTGCCTCAGTAGCTCATCTCCGCTCTGTACCGTTGGCAGACATCTGTAGGGCTGCAACTTGGTCCTCAAGCCAGACTTTTGCGGCCCATTACTGCCTGGAGAGGGAGTCCCATAGGGACAGTGCTTTCGGTCAGGCAGTGCTCTGGAATCTCTTCGAGGTTTAGGCAACTCTTACCCTCCAGCCCTCTGGTTGGGCTACCGGTGGCGGTATGTTTCAGTGAAATCTTTTCTCTGATGCTGCGGCTAGAGGAAGCTCATTTTTTCAGCTCTGGGTCCCCGGTAGCCTGAAGCTGGAGAGTTCCATATGTGAGGACTGACTGCCTGCTTGGTCCTGGAGAAAGAGTAGTTACTCACCTGTAATAGGTGTTCTCCAGGAGCAGCAGGAATCAATCCTCACAACCCTCCCTCCTCCCCTGGGTGTTGCAGTTGTGCATAGTTCATTTTTACATTTTGTGCTGTTTTTTAGCTATGTCATTTGACTGAGCAAGATGGCACCTTTAGGCGGGAAGGGGACCGCGCATTCGTGGGTGTATTCCCAAAGGCTTTCTTAGAAAGCTGGGGAAATGCTCCGCATGGGGGCTCCGTCGAAGTCGATGTCACCCATATGTGAGGACTGATTCCTGCTGCTCCTGGAGAATACCTGTTACAGGTGAGTAACTATTCTTTCTCCTACCAGGTGCAATTAGTGCTCCCAGTACAGACTGCATCTGTTGCACACACCAGGCTAAAGTCCAACTCAGTGTGTGCACCTGAGTGCGATAGCTGCACACCACCACCCTATTGAAGGGAAAACTCCTGTCAGGTCAGCTCCTGGTCTCTTGGTTCCTTCAGGGCCTCCTGTTTAAGCCCCCTGTTCGCTCCCCCAGCAGCGGAGTGGGACCTCAACATTGTGCGCTCTCAGCTCACCAGACCGCCATTCGAGCCTCTAGCCACTCACCATCTGCGGTATCTTTCATGGAAGGTTGCTTTTTTGGTGGCCTTCATGTCCACCCGAAGAGTCCGGTGAACTTCAGACCTTGGTGGCGGAACAACCATATACAAGATTCTACAAAAACAGGATGGTGCTCTGCATTCATCCTAATTTCCTCCCAAAGGTGGTATCTCTTTTCTACCTCAATCAGGAGGTGGTTCTTCCTACCTTCTTCCCACGACCTCACACCAGGCAGGTGGAAATCTATACTCCATACACTGGATTGCAATCCGGCTCTGTCTTTTTTTGCCTACAACGGACCCAGGGCCATCAAAGTTCCCCAGCTTTTTGTTTTATGACCCCAGAAGACTGGGGCTTCCTGTGAGTAAGTGAACTCTGTCCACTTGGGTAGTGGATTGTATTGCCTTTGCCTATGAGCAAGTTGGGTTTATTTTATTTATTTATTTACCTCTCACTTGGTTTGCAGCTTGTCGTGCTGTGAGGGCTTGCGTGCATCAGTGATGCTGAGAGCTAAACTATCGGTAGTTTAACTACTGGCAGGGTCTCCCAAGATGGACAGGTCTCAGCTGAGGTGCCAGACCAAGACAAACCACCCATCTGGGCAGCAGCAGAATGGGATAGTGTTGACGGCGGAGGATCACACTTTTGTGACAACGGTAACAACACCAAACTTAAACTGCGCGGAACAAAGGCCCAGCCATCTACTTCTGTATATTGCCATGAAAACCCAATGGATAGTTACAACAAAACAAATTGTGCTATGGTGCTGGAAGATGAGACCCCCAGGTCGGAAGGCACTCAACTAGCTACTGAGGAAGAGCTGAAGACTTTTCAGAGTAAAGCCAGCATTTATGATGTGGTTGGATCAAAGCCCTCGGGAAGTCTGTAAAGATGTCTTACACATTGGAACATGGAACGTAGGAAGCATGAACCAAGGGAAGTTGGAGGTGGTAAAGTATGAAATGGAACGTGTACAACTTGATCTGTTGGGTGTCAGCGAACTGCAATGGACTGGCATCGGGCACTTTGCATCAGATGATCACATGGTCTACTATGCTGGAAATGAAAGACAGAAGAAATAGTGTTGCATTTATAATAAAGAAGAAACTTGCAATTACTGTAATGAAATACAATGCAGTCAGCGAACGCTTAATCTGTATTCGTCTACGAGTATAGGCTATAAACACAACTATAATTCAAGTATATGCCCCAACAACAGCTGCAGAAGAGAATGAAATTGAAGAGTTCTGTGAACAAGTACAAGCTGAAATTGACAGAACATGCAAACAGGATATCCTGATAGTCATGGGTGACTGGAATGCAAAGGTTGGCAACAAAGAAGAAGGAAAAGTAGTTGGAAAACATGGACTTGGCAACAGAAATGAAGCTGGAGAAAGACTGATAGAATTCTGCAAGACCAATGATCTCTATTCATCTCAAACACCTTCTTCCAGCAACACAAGCAGCGACTGTACACATGGACTTCACCCAATGGATTGTATAAAAATCAAATTGACTACATCTGTGGAAGTCAACGATGGAAAAGCTCTGTAACATCAACAAAGACAAAACCTGGAGCTGACACTGGTACAGATCATCAACTACTAGTATGCAAACTCAAGATAAAGTTGAAAAAGAGCAAACCACTCATGAATGCAGCAAAATATGACCTTGAGAATATACCACTGGAATTTAAAGACTGCCTGCAAAATCGATTTGCTGCTTTAGATACAAATGACAGAGCTCCGGAAGAGTTATGGAATGACATCAAAAAGGTTGTGTTGGAAGAAAGCGAGAAGTCTCTACAACAGGTGGAAAAGCAAAAACGGCCAAAATGGATGAAGGAAGAAACTCTGAAAATTGCCCAGAAACGCAGAGAAGCTAAAGTCAGAGGAGAAAGAAAGACAATTGCAGAACTCAACAGAGATTTCCAACGTGCAGCAAGACAGGACAAGGAAAAGTACTGCAATGACATTTGCAAGGAAATAGAAGCAGAAACTATTAGAGGAAGAACAAGATCGGCTTTCCTAAAGCTACGGGAGTTAAAGAAAAAGTTCCAGCCTCGAATTGGAATGTTACAAGATACTCAAGGTTCCATGTTGAATGATGCTGAGAAGATCAAGAAAAGGTGGAAGGAATATACAGAGTTTTTATATGAGAAAGATCAAGTGGACCAACAGCCGTTTCAACCTGTACCTTTTGATCGGGAACCATTGGTGATGAAAGAAGAAGTTGAAGCAGCATTGAAAGCCTTATCAAAGAACAAAGCACCAAGCATTGATAGCATTCCCATAGAGGTATTACAGCAATCTGATGCAGCTGTTACCATACTTACAAGGCTCTGCCAAGAAATATGGAAGACAACAGCATGGCCAACTGACTGGAAAAGATCTGTGTTTATACCAATACTAAAGAAAGGTGATCCAACTGACTGTGGAAATTATTGAACAATCGCTCTGATCCCACATGCCAGCAAGATTCTACTGAAGATTATTCAAAAGAGACTACAACCATACCTGGAAGAACTACCTGAAGTGCAAGCAGGGTTCAGGAAAGGGCGAGGAATGAGAGACATCATTGCGGATGTGAGATGGATCCTTGAAAAGACTAAAGAATACCAAAAGGATATCTATTTGTGCTTTATCGACTATAGCAAGGCTTTTGACTGTGTAAACCATGAGAAACTTTGGGCCACATTAAGAAGCATGGGTATACCAGAACACCTGATCGTTCTCTTGCGCATTCTGTACATTGATCAAGAAGCAACAGTTCGAACGGAACAAGGAGAAACAGAATGGTTTTAAAATAAGCAAAGGTGTAAGACAAGGCTGCATACTTTCCCCCTACCTGTTTAATTTAAATGCAGAACAAATCATCAGAGAAGCAGGATTGTATGAAGACAACAGAGGTGTGAAGATTGGTGGAAGACTCAACTACCTTCGCTATGCTAATGATACTACATTACTGGCTGAAAGTGAAGATGATCTAAAACATTTGCTTCTCACAATCAAAGAACATAGTCTCAAAATGGGCCTGCACCTTAATGTAAAGAAGACAAAGATCGTGACAACTGGCATAATCAACAGGTTCATCGTTGAAGGAGAAGAAATTGAAATCGTGAACAACTTTAACCTACTTGGATCAACTATCAATAAAGAAGCAACAAGCAGTCAAGAAATCAGACGACGCATTGCTCTTGCAGAATGGCTATGAAAGGCCTAGATAAGATTCTCAAGAGCAGAGATGTATGTCTCCATACAAAGTTTCGACTTGTTCAAGCCATGGTATTTTCAATAACATCATATGGATGTGAAAGCTGGACAGTGAAAAAGATAGACAGGAAGAAAATTGATGCCTTTGAATTATGGTGCTGGCGGCGAATACTGTGTATACCATGTACTGCCCGAAGAACAAACCAGTCGGTACTAGAGGAGATCAAACCTAAGCTTTCTTTAGAAGCTCAGATGACAAGACTTCGACTTTCATACTTTGGACACATCATGCGAAGAGAGAGATCATTAGAGAAAGATATCATGCTTGGCAAGATAGAAGGTCAGCGCAAAAGAGGAAGGCCAGCAATGAGATGGATCGATACAATAACAGCAGCTACCGGGTACCAGTTTGTCAACAATGAGCTGCTTGACTGAAGACCGAACACAATTTAGGATAGCTATCCAGAGGGTCGCCATGAGTCGACTCCGACTCAACGGCACTTAACAACAACATTTATTTACAGTCTCTTTTATACCGCGCTATTCAACATCAGTGCGGTTTACATGAAACAGAATGACTGGCACAGTGCAGCAAGCTGATCTGTGTTTACAAAGAACAGGTACTACAACTTGGATAAATCTGGGGTAACTATTTACATCTAGGCGACATGTTATGTCGTGTCAAAAGCAATCGTAGTCATGGATGGCTTGCGGGGTATGTTGCTGTGGCTGTACTAGATGGGGGAGGGGGCTATTGGAGCGCTGTCTTCCGGGTAGTATTTGAGGAAGAGGTGGTGCTTCAATGCCTTCCTAAACTGGGTTAGGTCAGGGATTGCCCAGATGCTGGGTGGTAGGGTGTTCCAGCATCTGGATGCACAGAATCTGAAAGCCCTTTTTGCTTTTGCATGGGTGCATTGGGTTATTTCCTTCGGGATTACCAGTGTGTTGAGTGCTGCAGGTTTTCTGGACCTATTGGGGGACATGGTTTGGATAAGTTCTGCTAGTGGTGGAGGAGAGCCCATTGATGGCCTTGAAAGTCAGCAGTAGGGTTTTGAAAGCGAGTCTGCCATGTATAGGAAGCCAGTGGAGGTGCTTCAGGATGGGCGTAACATGGAACACCAGAACAGCATTTTGCGTGAGAGTGATTGCCACATCGGTGGCGAACCTGCGCCCCTTGTCTGTGATAGAGATCTGCAAGGCTGCCTCATGGTCTTCAGTTCACACGTTCGCAGTTCACTACTGCCTGGAGAGCAAGTCCTGTCGGGACAGTGCCTTCAGCCAGGTGGTACTCTTTAATCTTTTCAGGGTATAGGCAACTCCTGCCCTCCGGCCCTTCTGTGCTCAGGCTATTGTGACGGTACCGTGACGCTAGGCTTTTGCAGTCTGTCGGGGACTCATCTAATGCATCTCACGGCTGCCCAATTTGGCCGCCAGTGGTGGTGTCGTGGTTTGGTCCTCAGCAGCTTGGAGCTAGGGAGTCCCATATGTGAGGAATGACTTCCTGCTTGTTCCCAGAGAAAGCGTAGTTACTCAACTGTAACTGGTGTTCTCCAGGGACAGCAGGAATCGGTCCTCAAAACACTCCCTCCTCATCTGGGAGTTGCCTCCATACCTTGTGTTTGTTTTTTACTAGCATCCTAGTTATGTCATCTGACTGAGCAAGATAGCACCCTTGGATGGGAAGGGGACCACGCATAAATGGTAGCATATTCCAAAGACTTTCTTTGAAAGCTGGGGAAATGCTTCTGTGCGGGTTCCGTCGGCACCGACATCACCCATATGTGAGAACTGATTCCTGCTGTCCCTGGAGAACACCTACTACAGGTGAGTAATTACACTTTAGTCACCTTGATCCCTTTGTGCTCATTATCAATGACCTGGTGCCTGTTTCTGGCACTGGGTAAATTTAGTCTTGCAGTTGCTACTTCATGGTACTTTTTTTAGTCTAGCTTCATGGAATTCTCCTCCTTTCCAATGAACAGAGGGTATGAGTTAATTTTATTCTAAACTCTGACAAGTGGGGATGGGAAAGGGTGAGAACCCGTAGCTATTAAATACTTGTTTTGTATTATGGATGTGAAATAACATCATAACATTCTGTATTATTATTATTATTAAGCATTTATAAAGCGCTGCAAACATACGAAGCGCTGTACACACAAATGAGAGAGACACTGTACTAATAACTGTTCTAAAATCTGAGGGCAGTGTTCAGCTGGCCACATAGATATAACTTTATCTAGATATTCAGTCTCAAGTGGCACAAAGTTGTGCTGTTTTTGTGGCTTTCAGCTTACCTGGTTAACTTTTGAATAACGGCAGCAATGTTTCCAGCACTATCTTTTAAGCAGAAATTAGCTTGGACAGGGTCTTTTTATAAGAAGCAGGGAGAGAATTTTAAATTTCCCAGGTTGGTTTGGCTGACTCAGTTAGTGAAACTCATTCAGTAACTGTCCCTGAGGGTAATTTTATAACCAGGTGCTGCCTTTTGGTCACCCAGAATGCACCTATCTTTAAGCTTATTTTATAAGGAAAAGCAGGCACGTACATTTCTTTATAAAATAAAGGCATTATGTGGCTGAAAACGCACATTAATGAAGTTTAACATGCATTAAATGCCACTGTACCCATAGAAGTAAATGGGTTGTAAATACTTTGGTCTGACCCAGTATGACATATCTTATGTTCTTATGACACAACAATGTCCATCAGGCCCAGAATCCTGCTTCCAACAGTGGTCAATCCAGGTCACAAGCACCTAGCAGTTTCCCCAGAAGACACAGGTTTCACAATGCTTGTATTGGGACAAGCAGTGGATTTCCCGGGTCCCCTTTAATAATGGTTTATGGACCTTTCCTCCAGGAACTTGTCCAAACCATTTTTAAACCTAGCTACACTAACAGCTTTTACTACATCCTCCGGTAACAAATTCCAGAGTTTGACATGTTGAGTGAAAAAATATTTTCTCTTATTAGTCTTAAATAGGTTACTCTGTAGCTTCATTAAATGTCTCCTAGTCTTTCTATATTTTGATGGCATAAACAATTGATCTAAGTTTACCCATTCCACTCCATTCATTAATTTATAGATCTCTATCATATCTCCTCTCAGCCATCTCATATCCAGGTTGAAGAGCCCTAACCTTTTTAACCTCTCTTCATAGGAGTATCCTTCCATCCCCTTTACCATTTTGATGACTCTTCTCTGTACCTTTTCTAATAATGCTGTATCCTTTTTAAGATACGGTGACCAGAATTGCACACAATATTCAAGGTATTATAATCTGTTTTATTCTCCATTCCTTTCCTTATGATACCTAGCATTTTCCTAATCGTCTCTCCGGGCCAGTCCAGGAATGTAGGGTAGTCAATCCCTTCCAGCAGCTCTGAGGACTGAAAAACTGAAAAGTCTTTGCTGACAGGCTCTATAGCTCCCCCTGGTGTCAGAGAGAGTCAGTCTTTCAGTCCTCAGCAGCGAAGGAGGAGGTTGACTGACAGGCTCTTCAGAGAGACTACTCGGAATTTAATTTTAAAGTGTTTGGGACAGACAAATTTCTTACAAGGGGTGCTGACTATTTGGCTCTAGCAGGGCGGATCAGCTCAGCACTCTTCCATTTCTAGTGAGGGGCAAGGCTAAGGCCGTGTGGTGACAACGCTGACTATTTGGCCCTAGCAGGGCAGATCAGCTCAGCTTCCTTTTTCTTTCTTTTGCCCGACGGGCGCGATTGCCTTACGGAGACGCTCAGTACATTCTCCTTTCTTCGGGGTAACGTACTGTAGCGTCGTGCCGTCACTCCTTGGGTACGGTCTGGGGGCCCCAGATCCCTCTTCCCATTATTGCAAGCACTGGTGCCGGTAACCCGCTGGCTGCGGGCGGAGGATCCAGACAGCTTAGCCTCTTGCAGAGCGCCTTCTAAGCAGGTACGTGCCTCACTTCCTAGGGGGACTGGGAGCACGTGGTCGGTAGCGGCCTCTCCGGCGTCCTCCGTGTTAATGCCGCGCGTCGGGTGCTCTCCCTTTTTCTTGGGTTCGTGCAGCTTGGCGGGTTGTTTTTGGCCCTGCGGGCTTATGGAGACTCTGAAGGCTTCGGGGGATGGAGATGTGAGTGGCCCGCCGGCGGTTGCTGCTCGTGCGGGAACGGCGGCCATTTTGGCTCAGCCGTGCTCTGTTCCCGTGCTGTCGGAGCAGCCGGCAAAATGCAAAGCTAGGAAACACAAGGCACCCGTGCCGGCAGGTGAGCCTTTGCATTCCGTTTCGCCGGAGCAGAGCTCGTTGGAAGCCTTTCTGGCTCCGGAGTTTATACTGGCTTTTCATCGGGTCTTTTTTTATTGAATAAAACCCAGGCAACGGGCTCCCCCTCTGCTGTAAGTCCAGTGGAGCAGAAGCAGAGTGAGCTCTTAGATCCTGACCCTGGAGAAGGGGTTTCTTCTTTGCCTTCTCTGTTGGAAGCTCCCGGGGAAGCATCTTGTCTTCTGGGGGAGGGGTCTCAGGCCCTGGAAGACGGGGAGCTGTTTTCCGAAGCAGGGCTCGAGGGTTGGCCCGAGGACTTGGAAGAGGGGGAGCTGGGTCCTGGAGAGGACCCTAATGTGTTCCGTGTCTTTCGGAAGGAGGAACTGGGAGCCTTGATTACTCAGTCCTTAGCGGCTTTGAATATGGCGGCTCCTCAAGTTCAGCAAGAACCCTTGGAGGATCCTTTGTTGCAGGGTTTCAAAACTCAGCAGCGCTGTTTCCCCATTCACAGGGTCATCAGGCAGATTGATTCTGAGTGGGAATGCCCGGAGGCCTCCTTGAGGGGGGCGCGGGCTCTTACTCGGTTGTATCCGGTCCCTCAGGAGAAGGAGTTGTTGCGTATGCCCAAGGTGGATGCCTTGGTGGCGGCGGTTACCAAAAAGACTACCATCCCGGTGGAGGGGGGAATCGCTCTTAAAGATTTCCAGGATCGGCGCTTGGAAGCTCTCCTTAAGCAGACTTTCGACAACAGTGCCTTGGCCCTGCAGGCTTCGGTTTGTGGGGCGTATGTGGCTCGGGCTTCCATCCGTTGGCTCCAGGGGATCGAAAAGGGTGTGGCCTCGGCTGCGGAGGCGGCGAAGTTGGAATCGGCTGCGGCTTATTTGGCGGATGCCTTTTATGACTTGGTGAGGATTTCTTGTAAAGCCATGGCTTCAGTGATAGCGGCTAGGCGTTTTCTCTGGTTACGCAACTGGTCGGTGGATTTGTCCTCTAAGACACGGCTCAGTAAGCTTCCCTACAAAGGTAAGCTCCTCTTTGGGGAGGCTCTGGACAAAATTGTGAAGGATTTGGGGGATTCTAAGGGCGGTCGTCTTCCCGAGGATCGCCCTCGAGCATCCAAGGTGCCCGCGGGACACAAGGGGTCTGTCCGCGACTTTCGCAAGTTCCGCGGTCCCCGGTTCTCACCCTACCAGAGAGGTCGCTTTCCCGCTCGGTCAGTCCTTTCGAGGCGCCCGGGGATTTGGTAGGGGCTTCTTTAATTCTCCACAGTCGGCGACTAAGAAGCCACAATGAAGGGACGCTGGCCCAGGCGGAGATCCCTGTGGGAGGACGTTTACATGGGTTTGTCTCTGCCTGGGCCAACGTTACTACAGACCAGTGGGTTCTCGAAGTCATCAGGGAAGGCTATGCTCTGGGGTTCGCTCACCCACTGGACGACGCTTTTGTAGCGTCTCCGTGCGTTTCCCGGATGAAGAAAGCAGCCATCAACGACACCCTGTCACGCTTGCTGCAACTGCAAGCGGTGGTACCCGTTCCCACAGACCAGTGCGGCTTCGGTCGATACTCGATTTATTTTGTGGTCCCCAAGAAGGAGGGGTCCTTTCGGCCAATTCTGGATCTCAAGCACGTCAACCGTTGTTTAAAGGTGCCTCATTTCCGGATGGAGACCTTGCGGTCAGTGATCCAGTCGGTCAGGCGGGGAGAGGTCCTCTCTTCCATCGATTTGACGGAAGCCTATCTTCATATTTCCATCAGGGTGGAACATCAGAAGTTCCTTCGGTTTGCAGTGCCCATGGGTCATTTTCAGTTTCGAGCGCTACCGTTTGGGCTAGCTACGGCACCTTGCACTTTCACCAAGGTAATGATGGTGGTGGTGGTGGCGGCGCTTCGAAAGCAGGGCATTCAGGTCCATCCTTATCTCGACGACTGGTTAATACGGGTTCTGGAGTCCCGGAGGGCGACAGCTCGGGTAGTGCAGTTCCTCGAACAGCTGGGTTGGGTCAACAATCGTTCCAAAAGTCATCTGGAACCGGTGACACAACTAACTTATCTGGGAGCCTTCTTCGATACGGAGGAGGGCTCGGTTTTTCTGCCGCCGGACAGGGTGGTCAAGCTGCAGTCACAGATTACTGCCTTTCTCCAGCTGTCAGCGACGACGGCTTGGCGCTATTTGCAGGTGTTAGGGTCAATGGCAGCTGCCTTAGACCTCGTACCGTGGGCTCGGGCGCATATGCGTCCACTGCAGCGAGCGCTGCTGTCCAGGTGGTCGCCGCAGGCTCATCCCCTGTCCCGGCGGTTGCCGTGTCCAGAGGAAGTGCGGTGCAGTCTACGCTGGTGGCTGGTGCCGGCCCATCTTCAAGCAGGGATGCCCCTGATGGATCCGGACTGGGTGTTGCTTACGACGGATGCCAGTCTATCGGGTTGGGGTGCTCACTGCTTGGATCAGATAGCGCAAGGCACCTGGACGGTGGAGGAACGGCTGTGGTCGATCAATTGATTGGAACTCAGAGCGGTGCGTCTGGCGTTGTTGGAGTTTGGGGATCGGCTACGAGGCCGAGCGATGCGTGTGTTTTCCGACAACTTAGTAACAGTGTCGTATATAAACAAGCAGGGGGGCACGGGCAGTGCGTTCCTGCTGGAGGAGAATCAACTGCTGTTTCAGTGGGAAGAAGAGCACCTCTCGGCGATTTCGGCAGCGCACGTGGCAGGAAAAGACAACGTCCAAGCGGACTACCTCAGCCGGCATGCGTTGGATCCCGGCGAGTGGGAGTTGAATTGTGCTGTTTTTCACGAGATCACGGAGCGGTGGGGGATGCCGGTAATGGACTTAATGGCAACTCAAGCGAATGCCAATGCGGTGCGGTTTTACAGCAGGTGCCAGGAGCATATGTCAGAGGGCCTGGACGGGCTGGTGCAAGTTTGGCCGCCGGGTCAGCTCCTATATATGTTTCCGCCGTGGCCTCTCATCGGTCGGGTGTATTGACGGATCGGGCGGTACGGTGATCCTGATAGCTCCGGATTGGCCCAGAAGACCGTGGTATGCCGACCTGGTTCGGCTGCTGGTGGCTCCTCCGTGGCGTTTGCCATCCCGGATGAATCTCCTCTGCCAGGGACCCGTACTGATGACGCAGGTGGATCGGTTCTCGCTTACGGCTTGGCTCTTGAAAGGGAACGGTTGCGCAGGAGGGGATACTCGCAGTCGGTGATAGCCACCTTGTTGCGTTCTCAGAAACGGTCTACTTCCTTGGCCTACATTCGTATATGGCGGATTTTTGAGGCATGGTGTGAGGAGCGCGCTTTTTCTCCTTCTCGAGTGAAGTGGCCGGAGATTTTGTTGTTCCTTCAAGGAGGATTGGAGAAGGGCTTGGCCCTGAGTACTCTTAAGGTCCAGCTGGCTGTGATAGCTTGTTATCGGGGGAAGATAATGGGGAAGTCGGTTTCTTCCCATCCGGATGTGCGTCGTTTCCTAAGAGCGGCGAAGCTTCTTCGACCTCCGCTTCGGCCTCTGATTCCGCCGTGAGATCTCAATCTCGTGCTTGAAGCCTTGACAGGGCCACCGTTTGAGTCCTCGGGGTCGGTTAGTATCCAGGAGTTCTCCTGGAAGACGGCCTTCTTGGTGGCATTGTGTTCTGCGCGCAGAGTGTCAGATTTGCGGGCGCTTTCGTGCCGGGTGCCGTTCCTGCAGTTTACAACGGAGAGAGTTGTTCTACGGCCGGTTCCCTCTTTTCTCCCTAAGGTGGTGTCTAGTTTCCACATGAATCAGGCTGTTTTCCTACCTACTTTTCGGCCTCACGAGGGCGACAGGCGCTCTCATCTTCTGAAGAAGTTGGATCTGGGGCGTGTGTTGCGGAAATATCTGCGAGTGACGGAGTCTTTTCGGAAGTCTGATCGGCTGTTTGTACTGTTTGCGGGTCCAGCTAAGGGAAAAGCTGCGACCAAGGCTTCGATAACACGATGGGTGAAGCATACCATTCGGGCAGCTTACGAATCTCAGCATGTGGCAGCGCCGGTGGGGCTGAGAGCTCATTCCACTAGGGGTCTCGCTACTTTGTGGGCGGAGTCGGCCTTAGTTCCGCCGGTGGAGCTCTGCAGAGCGGCCGCATGGTCTTCATTGCACTCTTTTGCTAAGCACTATCGTATTGATGTTCTTGCTCGAGGAGATGCCAGTGTGGGTTCTTCAGCTATTGTGGCGGGGCTCGCAGGGCCCTCCCATAGATAAGTACTGCTTTGGTACTGCCCTACATTCCTGGACTGGCCCGGAGAGACGATTAGGAAGGAGAAATTAGGCCTTACCTGCTAATTGTCTTTCCTTGAGTTCTCTCCGGGCCAGTCCAGGTCCCGCCCTTTGCTTGGTTGCGAGAGGTTGAGCTGTTCATATCCTCGGCCATCAGATTCTACGCTTGCGGTTCTTCCATTCGGGGGACCGGGGCTGGGGATTCTCTTTTATGCTCTCAATTTCTATACCAGTGCTCCCCAACCTTTTTATCGCCGCGGACCGGTAAACGTTTGATAATTTTTCCGTGGCCCGCTTGTTTTAATTTAATAATTTTAATTTAATTGTATTTAAACATGCCTTCAAAATAAAATACAGCTACACCAAAAAATGAATATAAAGTGATTTATTTTATTTAACTCACTAGAATTCCAAATCAATGAGAACCCTGAGCTTGTTTCTTTGCAACGAGACGGTTCCATCTGGGGGTAATAGGAGACAATGACACCCGAAGTGTGTTGCTTATGTCCAGTTTATTCCGTTTTGTTTTGGTTACTGTCACTGCAGAAAACCCCGCTTCACACAGATAGGTTGTCGGAAATGGTAATAGGGATTTAAGTGCTGTGGTGGCAATCTCAGGATATTCCGCCATGACTTTAATCCAGAACACCGGTAGAGTTGTTGTCTCGAATGTAGTTTTAAGGCCACCGTCATTTGCAATCTCCAGCAGTTGTTGTTCTTGCATAGACATGCTAGATTCGCCTGATGTGTTGGCAAATGGGTCGCGGATCCATTCCTTACCAGTTCGTGGGTCTTTTGTGGTTGGGAAGTAGCGCTCAAACTCTTTTAAAAGCAAAGACAGGTGATCGTGCACCAACTGGCAGAATGAATGTTCAAGCTCAGTCTCGCCTAAAATCCCCGCTAATGTCTGAAACATGTCCAAAATGCCTCTGTTCATGCGCCGTCCCCACAACTTCAGTTTGGCTTTAAATGCAGCTACTTTGTCTGACAACTTGAAAACAGTTGTCATTTTCCCCTGAAGGCCCAGATTGAGTTCATTGAGCAGGCTGAATATGTCACACAGGTAAGCCAGTTTTGCGACCCATACCTTGTCACTGAAATGTGCTGCCAGCGGTGACTTATTTTCTGAGAGAAATCTTTGCAATGGCTCTCGTAATTCAAATACTCTGGTTAGCGATTTTCCTCTGGATAACCATCTTATTTCTGTGTATAAGAGAAGGCATCTGTACTCTGCGTCCATCTCCTCACAAAGCTGCTCAAACAGGCGCGAGTTAAGTGCGTGTGCTTTAATGTGGTTAATAACTTTAACGACATCACTCAATATGCTGTTAAATTCCGGTGACATTTTTCCGCTTGCCAGCATTTCCCTGTGAATGATACAATGCGTAGATTCACTCTCAGGTGCAACCTCCTTAATCCGAGCAGTTAAACCAGACAGTCGTCCGGTCATGGCAGCAGCTCCGTCTGTGCATATGCTGACACAAAAGGACCATTTCAGTTTTCCTGATATATAACCATCCAGTGACTTGAACAGTTCTGCTCCTGTGGTGTTGGTTGGCAAAGATAGTGCACATAACAAATTCTCATGCACATCCTCCTGATATAGATATCGCACATAAACAAGTAGTAGTGCCTTGTTGTCGATATCTGTAGATTCATCAACCTGGAGTGCATACCACGGTGATGTATTAATTCTCTCCAACAATTGTGCCTCAATGTCTCCGGCTATTTCCTCAATGCGCCTAGTCACAGTGCTAGCTGACAAAGGCACATGTGCTACCTTTTCCACAGCAGCCTCTCCTAGAAGTTCACGGCAAATGTCTTTAGTGGAGGGCAAGATCAATTCTTCACCGATAGTAAATGGCTTTTTAGCCTTAGCAATGCGGTTAGCCACCAAATATGATGCTCTCAGTGCATTCTCCTTTATTGATGTGGTGGCCCTCATAAATTTCTTCTGTGCTTCGTGCTCCCGTTTTTTTCTTTCAAAATACTCCAGGGGCTTGTCTTTTATGCCAGGGTGCTTGGCGGTCAAGTGGCGAAGCAGTTTTGAAGGTTTCATTGCCTCATTAGAGAGCTTCTCGCCGCAAACTATGCAGATCGGTTTTGGTGCGTGGGAATCACCTGTCCCGATAAATCCATATTTCAAATAGGACTCATGGTATTGTCTGTTAAAGGTTGCATATTTCTTTGATGTTGAAGGCTCTTCTTCTGTCTGTTCACTGGGCCTTTTTTTCTTCCCAAGAAAACTTTCTAACGATGTCTGTTTCATACTCATTTTTACTAATTTGTGGGTTAAAGCAGACACAATAACACGTCAGTACACACATGAGTACCGGTGAACAGATAGAAGAGCTAGAAGAGTGATACCTTCTCTTTCTCTTCACTCCACTGCTGCTTGCAACCGCTCAGCTCCAGACGTCACCTAAATCCGAATGTAAATCCAAAAACTATCAGCGCAAAAATGTGATCAGTGTTATAAATATATGACCAGTGTATCAAAAAAGCATATAAATATTAATATAAAGTGAAAAAATCAGATAAAGTGCACAAATCTGGCAGCATACACTTAACTGTGCTCACACCTCACAATCGGAAACAATAAAAACATAAAATAGTGTTGCGCCAGATAAAATAACTGTGAAATATATATAAATCACAAAAGATGACTGTGCCCCCTTTCAATGCCGAGATGCCAGCGTTCCCCCTTTCAATACAGAGATCATCGTGCCTCTTTCAATACAGAGATGCCAGCGTGGACTCTAGAGCCACCTTTACCATTAAAGTAACTCCTTACTTCATGTGGGCATTACACTTTGTGGACTCCCTCTTCACCTGTGCCCCACACACTCACCCACAAAATGGCCGCATCCCACTTCTTCAGCTGTTGGCTTCAATCACTGTGATTCCCTTCACCCACCACTGTCACCCACTTCCTCTGTGCACTTACCTCACGGGAGCTTCTCTTCAGTCCCCGCGTCTCCGACCTCAAGTCCTCAGTCCTCCCGCGGCGCCTCCTCCTCCTCGACCAATGGCATGGGGTTTGCCTTTCGGCCAATCAGGAGGCGGGAGGACCCACAGTGAAATTATTTAAAGTTCCTCGGGCGGCCCGGTACCGTTTGATCCACGGACCGGTACCGGTCCGCGGCCCGGGGGTTGGGGAACACTGTTCTATACAGTACGTTTCATAATAACGTTTACACCAAAAAAATAAAATAAAGAAACCGATAGTCACTACTAAAATTGTTTCTGTTTAGGGGGGAGTCCTTAGGCATGGAAGAGTTCGGAGTTGGGTTTTTTTTTTTTAGTTTGGTCTCTTAGTTTTCTCTGCTTTGTTACTCTAAGACTGACTCTCTCTGACACCAGGGGGAGCTATAGAGCCTGTCAGCAAAGACTTTTCAGTTTTTCAGTCCTCAGAACTGCTGGAAGGGATTGACTACCCTACATTCCTGGACTGGCCCGGAGAGAACTCAAGGAAAGACAATTAGCAGGTAAGGCCTAATTTCTCCTCCTTTGCTCTCTTGGCTGCCGCTGCACACTGGGCGGAGGGTTTCAACATGTTATCCACAATGCTGCCTAAATCTTTTTCGTGGGTGTGGTTCCTAATGACAATCCTCTGGATAGTTGTCCTAAACATTGTTTGGTCTTCCATAGCGTCTCACCAGTCCAGTCCAGACCACCCCATTCCAGCAGATGGAGACTGAGAATTCCAGGCTTTTGGTGATGCCATCCTATATAGGAGAAGAACTCCTCCCACTAAGCCAGTATCCTCAATCTTCAAATAGATGGGATGAGCTCTGTGTAATCTGCTCTACACTGGGGCCTGAAAAAAAAAATAGGATTAAGAAAGAATAGCTAATCATTCAGAAAGGGTCAGTACTGGGGCAAAACCTTGTGCACAGACCGGTCAGGGGTTTGTTTTGAGGAGGCTGCCTCACAGCTGCAGGGAGAGTCCAGCCATGTGGAGCCCGAGCCAGTTTGGTCAGGGGTGGGCAGTGGATCTCCAGGAACAAGCAGGAATGAGTCTTCACATATGGGTACGTCGGTACCGACGGAGCCTGCACGGGAATGCTGCCCAGCTTCCAATCAGAAAGCTTTTGGCAGCATCCCTCGCGCCTGCGCAGTGACTTCCCACCTTCTCCACAGCCTCTCTTCAGTTTTAGTTTTTCCGCAGAGCCGGCAGGACATCCTCCTGTCACCGCAGAAACTTTTCTTTTTAATTGCTTTAATTACTTTAGTTTTTTGTTTTCTTGTGGTCGCGGCTGTATTTCCCGCTACCACCGGTATCACCGGTGGATTTTTGGCTAAATTCTGAGAAACTTTTCTTCAGTTTTTTTACCTTAACTTCTTGGGCCTACTAGGCCTTTTCCATTATGGAGCCTTCTTTTCCTAAGAAGTGCATTCAATGTCGAAACACTTGTTTCTTTTTAGACACCAATAGTTGGTGTCTCAACTGTGTGGGTCCTGACTCTTTTTCCCCTGACTTGTCCGGAGATAATTTTGTGAGGAAACCTTCAGTATTTAGAGTTTCCCTCGATACCGTTTTTTCCTCGGCAGTGAGGGTACCCGGTTTCTCTACTTCACAGGATCAGGTAACCCAAAAACAGTCTGTTACCACTCAAGCATTGGCTAGTCTTATGTCCCATGCCCAGCATGGTGACGGCTCCGGCCTTACCCTCAAGAACCCATTGGCATTACCCCTGCGGGAGTCTTCGGGCTCCAAAGCGTTAAAGGGGTTTCAGGATGTTCCTGGGGCTCACCCCTCACAGAACATACCTGAGCCATGCGCGGGGGTGGTATCCGCTTTGAGCGGTACCGAGCCTCCGGCATCGGCACCGGTGTCGAGTATTCCACTCTTCACCAGGGATCGTCATCGGGCATCCTCGGTACCTTCGGGACCGATCGATACGCACCGCATTGACTTCCCTCAATCTCAGCCATGCTCCGGGACGGTACCGGTGTCGATCGGTTCCGATACCCTGGCATCGGCATCGAGGTGGACCACCTTACCCTTTGCAAGAGGTGCTCATCGGGTATCCTCAGTACCGTCGGTATCGATCGATGTAACCCAGTCTGCCTTAGTGGTATCGGCATCGCTGATACTGCCTTCGGCGTCGGCACCTTCGCAACATGCATCGATAGTATCGCTTACTTCGATGCCGAGTCTTGAGCCGATATCTAGTCTCGAGGACTGCGTACCGACGCGTCCCGGAACTGACTCCTGTCGTTTCCAGATAGGCAGTTCCGAAGATCATAGCCATAATTCCCTCATGATCTCGGTACCACTGCAGCAGTTCCCGATGGCTACTTCATCTGCTAATCCTGTATCGGTATCGATGCCTATTCTTGCACCGATACCTACTTTGGAACCGATACCTGGCGTTGGTGCAGTACCCTGTACCTCCTCTGGTGCTCAGGCTCTTTCTTTAGCCTTACCAGGGATGGTTCCCATAGGAGATCAGTCTTTTCAGGCTTTTCTCCGGGATATGGCAACCTTTCTTAATATTTCTATCCCTGGTTGTGATCCTACTCATGGCTCACCGGCACAAATAGAAAATATAAAGTTTCCTTTACATCCTGCTCTGCAGGATCTCCTTCTCAGGGCCAGTCTCTACAGACATTGAGGTTCGGTACCGGGTGCCACCCTCTCCAGGGTTCCAAAAGCCTCAACTTTCTCATCGTTCCCTTGTAGTGGAATCGGCACTGAGGAAAGTTAAGAGCAAGAAGAAGCATTCTTCTTATCCGCCGGGTCGTTCTTCAAGAACACTCGATGCTTTTGGTCGTCAAGCCTTCCAAAACTCTATGCTGGCCTCCAGAGTTCTTTCATATATTTTTCATATGAGTCTAACACTCCAGGAAGTCACAGAGAAATTGTCTCTTTTGACCCCTTTTTTACCAGAGCCCAAGGCTACGGATTATTCCTTGCTCATCAATCACAGCCGGAATATATCTTGGTTCCTATCTCGTGCTTCTATAGACTCTTTTGAGTCCATTAGCAGATCCTCTGCTATTGCCATTGCAGCACGTCACAGAGCCTGGCTTGAAACTTCAGACTTGAGCAGATGGACACAAACTATACTGGCTCATTCTCCTTGTACAGGAGAAGGTCTCTTCAATAAGGAGGCTTTACGTCAGGTTGCTCAATGCTCCACTGACTCTCCTTCCACTAAAAACCATTCTAAGCCACCTCCTTCAAAGAGTAGGAAATGTCCTACCAAACCTTCTTTCCCTAAGAAAAGAAAGTTTCATTCATCTCCTGCCCATCATTCGGCTGTACCTAAACAGGGGACGCCTCAGCCTAGTCTGAAGTCCTCCAGTTCTGGCCAGTCTCAGCATTCCCAGCAACAATAGGGGCCGGGAATTGTACTTACACTTCACTTCTACATATTAGAAGTTTCTTCACCGTGCTTTTCTTTTCAGTGTACTAACCTGACGGGGAAAAAATTTTTTTGTTCAGGGACAACACACTTCTCCTCTTCTTACTCTCTAGAAGAGCAGTTGCAACTATCCCCTGATAGTTTCTATCCCAACTGGACATTTTTTCCTTCAGTTGACTTACCCTATGGGTACGTCACCCTCCAATCACTTGAGGGTTACCATACTGAACAGCTTCTCTGCCAAGCTCGTTCCCCAGACAGGGAGAAGAGAGATCTCCTCTCTTTTCTTGTCTGTTTTTCTTTATTCAGCACAGGACAATCTCTCTGCTGTTTCCGTCAGCAGCTCTGCCTGCAGGAGTTACAGTAATTGTATTGTACTGTATTACTTTTTCCAAGTTCCAGTCCCTTGTTCAAAATTTTGTCTAGCCTCAGTAGTGATTCCAAACTATCTTGGATCCTCCTCCTCGTTTAGGCTTTCTCATATTATTCTAACCATCTCCTCTCCTAGGATATGGCAACACACCTGACTTCAGTCAGTTTATCTCATAACTCTCCTGCACAATGCTCTCTGCAGTCTTCAGAGAAGCTTTCTACTATGAGGGCCTTGCTATAGAGCAGCGATGGCGAACCTATGGCACGCGTGCCAGCTGTGGCACGCGAAGGCCTTGCAGCTGGCACGCGGGAAGGTCCGCCATCGAAAAAAAAACAACAACCCTGTCTGCTGCCGTTGTCGGGGCCGCCGCGGCAGAATCGAGCGTGCCGCGGGGCCCCCCTGTACCCACCGGCAGAGCCTGTCCTCCCCGTAGCAGCTCTCTCTTTGGAGCTGCAGTCAGACTCGCCGGCTTGCAGAGCGCGAAGGGAAGAGTTTCCCTTTCGCGACTCTGTTAAGCCCGCGGGGGCTGATGGGAACTTCCCATCAGCCCCCGCAGGCTTAACAGAGCAGCGAGGGAACTCTTCCCTCGCGCTCTGCAAGCCGGCGCGTCTGACTGCAGCTCCAAAGAGAGAGCTGCTACGGGGAGGACAGGCTCTGCCGGTGGGTACAGGGGGGCCCCGCGGCACGCTCGATTCTGCCGCGGCGGCCCCGACAGCGGCAGCAGACAGGTTTTCTTTTTTTTTTAATTTTCCCTGGGCTGGGCTGGGCTGGGCTGGGGGTGGGGGTTAGGAGTGGTGATGGGCTGGGCTGGGCTGGGCTGGGGGGCTTAGGAGTGGTGATGGGCTGGGCTGGGCTGGGCTGGGGGGGGGGGTTAGGAGTGGTGATTGGCTGGGCTGGGCTGGGCTGGGCTGGGCTGGGGGTTGTTAGGAGTAGTGATGGGCTGGGGTGGGGGGGTTAGGAGTGGTGATGGGCACTGGGCTGGGGGGTTAGGAGTGGTGATGGACACTGGGCTGGCTGGGGGGGGGTTAGGAGTGGTGATGGGCACTGGGCTGGCTGGGGGGGTTAGGAGTGGTGATGGGCGCTGGGCTGGGGGGGGGGTAGGAGTGGTGATGGGCGCTGGGGGGGGTTAGGAGTGGTGATAGGCGCTGGGGGGGCTTAAACTAAAAATTGAGTGATGGGGGATTAGGACTGGGAGTGGGCTGATGGGGAGGTTAGGACTGGAAATGGGCTGGTGGGATTAGGACTGGGAGTGGGCTATGGGGGGCTAGGACTGGTAATGGGTTGGGGGGGTTGCTAGGACTGGAAATGGGCTGAGTGGAAGGGGGCTTGAACTGCAAATAGCTGTTGGGGATGGGGCTTGGAATGGAAATGGGCTGAGGGGAAGTGGGGGGCTTGAACTGCAAATAGCTGATGGGGACGGGGCTTGGAATGGAAATGGGCTGAGGGGAAGTGGGGGGCTTGAAGAAGGGAATGGATGCTGGGTGAGACTGGAACTAGAAGGGAGCTGATGTTGGGGGAGGATTAGAATGGGATGGGGCTGGGAGAGTAAAATGGAGAGGGGAAAAATATTTTGTGTAGGAGGGATGAAAAATCTACAATTGGCCAGGTATTGGGAGAGTAATTGGGGATTGAGGATGGAGGGGTAAAATTTGTGTGGATGAAATAGGAATGAGGAAAGAGCAAAAGGAGAAAGATTAGTATGTTAAAGCAGATGTAGAGAGAGAGAGAATGGAAAAAAAACTAGAAGAGAGAAGAAAGGACAAATGGACAGCAGACGATGGAGAGTTAGCAGAAAACATGAAGAAACCAGAAGAAAATGGCTGGACCAATTGCAACTGAAAAAAAATGCACAAAAGGTAGAACGATATCTCTTTATTTTGAATTTATTAACTGGAATATGTCAGCTCTGGGAAATGTGCATCATTAACATCTGCGCTTTGTTTGGTACAAGAGGAAATTCCTATTTGACGTTGCCACTTGTTCTCTTTCCCCAGTATTCACTGAAATGTATTGGTTTAATATTTGCAGTGTTGCCTTTTGATAGGTAGGGTATGGTGCTTTGTGAGTCCTGGTAATGCTGTCAGGATACAGCGGGTTTGCTATGGGTTCTAAATGGGCAGCGTTTGTAGTAGTTCCTAATGTGCCTGGCGGTTGGCACTGGATTATAGTAATGTAGAAATCTTTTAGTCTTTCTTTATCCATACACTCATTAAGAGACATGTTTACTAAAAGTTAGTGTATGGTAACATTATGCAAATATTTATGCAAATAAGACCACTTATGCAAATGACGTGCTGGCACTTTGAGGAAATTCTTTGGTTTTGTGCGGCAGTTTGGGCACTCGGGCTCAAAAAGGTTAGCCATCACTGCTATAGAGCATTGACCTTGTCTCTGAAGTTTCTCTATTAGTGGGGGAAAAACTTATAAACCCTTCCTATGCCTGTGAGGGTTCTCCACACCCCCTCTAGCCTGGGGTGTTAACACCAGATATCAGTTATTCTGTGTGAAAATCCAAGGCTTCTGTTTACGCATGCTACCTCTGGGTCCTTCCATAGGTCCCTCTGGTATCTTCCCTGTGTTTCTCCACATCTACCATGTCAGTGTTCTGTGGAACTCCCGCCTTGTTCTTTACAGATTCATATATTCATCTGTTCTCACGCGAACATCACGGTTATCTGCTTAGATTGCCTTTCTGCATCCCTCAATCCATGAAAATAGATTCTCTATTCATATCCCAAGTGGGTTCACCCTCTTGTAGAGCACAGAATCTTTTTCTTTTATATTCCCCATGTACAATTATGGGGCTGGGTGGTAAACGTATATCTTCAACCTGTTGCCTTGTATGTAGCATCTCCATATATGTCTACATACCTATATCATTGCTCTGGGGGTGCTAAATCAAGCCCCACAAATTTACATATCTTCAGGTATATCATATCTATATCTATATATTTGATATATTTCACCACCCATATCCTAATATACACATCTGAACATGTGTGTATATATATATATATGTATATGTGTGTGTATATATATATGTATATGTGTGTGTATATATATATATGTATATGTGTGTGTATATGTGTTTGATAAGGGGCCTCTTAAGGGTTGATCTGTCTTACACACTGTCACCCTTACTGTTTAGACTACATGTTTTACCTCCTAGAGGTTTTAGACAGTCTGTCGCCCTACGTCCCATGCCATCTTGTTGTTGTTGTTGTTAAGTGCCGTCGAGTCGGAGTCGACTCATGGCGACCCTCTGGATAGCTATCCTAAATTGTGTTCGGTCTTCAGTCAGGTGGCTCATTGTTGACAGACTGGTACCCGTAGCTGCTGTTATTGTAGCAATCCATCTCATTGCTGGCCTTCCTCTTTTGCGTTGACCTTCTATCTTGCCAAGCATGATGTCTTTCTCTAATGATCTCTCTCTTCGCATGATGTGTCCGAAGTATGAAAGTCGAAGTCTTGTCATCTGAGCTTCTAAAGAGAGCTTAGGTTTGATCTCTTCTAGTACCGACTGGTTTGTTCTTCGGGCAGTCCATGGTATACACAGTATTCGCCGCCAGCACCATAATTCAAAGGCATCAATTTTCTTCCTGTCTGTCTTTTTCACTGTCCAGCTTTCACATCCATATGATGTTATTGAAAATACCATGGCTTGAACAAGTCGAATCTTTGTATGGAGAGAGACATCTCTGCTCTTACGATGCAGAAACTGTTAGGCACCAATACCCTCTTTGGTGCTAACATCTCCATTTTTTCTTTAAGTCCATGAAGCATCAAGCTTCAATATTTTTCCTATCTCTCGCCAGCTAGGAAAAACAGTGTACCTCTTTATCTTGAGTACACCACTGTTTTCCGTGGGAATAGGGGATTTTTTCCAGTTCCCCTCTTCCCGCCAGGACTGGGCTAGTTGTCCAACTCGGTCAGTCTTCTTCCTTTAGTCCTCAATGTTAATGACCTTATGCCTAAAGGAGTTTTCAGCTTTTCGTATAAAGCTTTCCATTGAAGACCTGACGTCAAATCCTACCCAGTTGACACCTGGATCATCCACTACCTCCAGGTCTGGACCTTCATCCTCACTGCTGAGAGGTCACCTTGAAGATTCTGCTACTGCTTATCCAGTAGACTCCATCATGCTTTCTGCTTCCTACAATACAGTAGGTAAGCTGCATATTTTAAGTGTACATTAAATGTCTTTTAATGCTACTCATTATGTCTACCAAGGACTCCTGTAGTTTGTACAACCCTCTAGTCCTTGGCTATGCTGTTCTTTCCTCACAGCTCCTTTATTGTCAACTCCTACCCTCCATCCCACATTGGATGCCGGGGATTCCTGGAGTCAAAATGCACCCCTGGTCCAGGCTGCTGCATTTTTATGGGATCTCCCCCTGGCATCTCCAGCTAGGGAGTCCCCATATGTGAAGACTCATTCCTGCTTGTTCCTGGAGATAGCACAGTTACTTACCTGTAACAGGTGATCTCTGGGAACAGCAGGAATTAGTCTTCACAACCCTCCCACCTCCCCTAGGAGTTGCATCTTTTTTATCTTCTTCCTTTTCTCTCCTCGCCTTTGTCTCAGCTCTGAAACTCAACTGAACATAAGAACATAAGACATGCCATACTGGGTCAGACCGAGGTCCATCAAGCCCAGTATCCTGTTTCCAACAGTGGCCAATCTAGGTCCTACGTACCTAGCAATATCCCCAAAAGACACAGGTTCCACAATGCTTGTACTGGGTCAAGCATTGATATCCTGGGTCCCTTTTTAATAGTGGTTTATGGACCTTTCCTCCAGGAACTTGTCCAAACCTTTTTTAAACCCAGCTATACTAACAGCCCTTACTACATCCTCCGGTAACAGATTCCAGAGTTTGATTACACGTTGAGTGAAAAAATATTTTCTCTTATTTGTCTTAAAATAGTTTACCCTGTAGCTTCATTACATGTCCCCTAGTCTTTCTATATTCTGATAGCGTAAACAATTGATCCACGTTTATCCGTTCCACTCCATTCATTAATTTATAGAACTCTATCATATCTCCCCTCAGCCGTCTCTTTTCCAGGTTAAAGAGCCCTAACCTTTTTAGCCTCTCTTCATAGGAGTAGCCTTCCATCCCCTTCACCAATTTGGTGGCTCTTCTCTGTACTTTTTCTAATAACGCTATGTCCTTTTTAAGATACGGCGACCAGAATTGCACACAATATTCAAGGTGCGGTCGTACCATGGAGCGATACAGAGGCATTATAATATCCTTTGTTTTATTCTCCATCCCTTTCTTTATGATACCTAGCATTCTATTTGCTTTCTTGGCCGCCGCTGCACACTGGGCGGAGGGTTTTAACATGTTATCCACGATGACTCCTAAGTCCTTTTCCTGGGTGGTGGTTTCTAATGTGGAGCCTTGCATTGTGTAACTATAGTGTGGGTTGTTCTTTCCTAGGTGCATAACTTTGCATTTGTCCACATTAAATTTCATCTGCCATTTGGATGCCCAGTCTTCCAATTTATCCAGATCCTCCTGCAGTTTTCCACAATCCTCTTGGGTTTTAACAACTTTAAACAGTTTTGTCATCTGCAAATTTGATAACCTGACTAGTTATTCCCTTTTCCAGGTCATTTATGAATATGTCAAAAAGTAGCGGACCCAGTACAGATCCCTGGGGTACTCCACTATTCACTTTTTTCCATTGGGAATATTGGCCATTTAGCCCTATCCTCTTCTTTTTATCTTTTAACCAGTTTCCGATCCACAATAGTACACTGCCTCCTATCCCATGACTTTTTAGCTTTGCCAAAAGTCTCTGATGGGGGACCTTGTCAAAAGCTTTCTGGAAGTCCAGATACACTATATCAACCGACTCACCTTTGTCTACCTGTTTATGCACACCTTCAAAGAAACATATCAGATTAGTAAGACAAGATCTTCCTTGTCTAAAGCCATGTTGGCTGTCTCCCATTAGGCCATGACTATCTACATGTTGTGTAATTTTGTTCTTTATGATGGTTTCTACCATTTTCCCTGGTACTGACGTCAGGCTCACCGGTCTGTAATTTCCCGGGTCACCCCTGGAACCTTTTTTAAAAATTGGTGTTACGTTGGCGACCCTCCAATCTTCAGGTATTACAGATGATTTTAATGAAAGTTCACAGATTACCAATAGCAGGTCTGCAATCTCATATTTCAGTTCTTTCAACACTCTGGGATGTATACCATCCGGTCCATGTGATTTGCTACTATTCAATTTATCAAATAGTTGTAATATATCTTCCCGGTGTAGCGATATTTCTCTCAATTCCTCTGCAGTATCACCTTTAAATACCACTTCAGTCATGGGTAACCTCCCTACATCTTCCTCAGTAAAGACCGAAGCAAAGAATTCATTCAGTCTCTCTGCTATAGCCTTGTCTCCTCTTACTGCCCCTTTTACCCCTCTATCATCTAACGGTCCAATTGGCTCTCTCACAGGCCTTTTGCTACGAATGTACTTGAAAAAGTCTTTATTTCAGGAGAGGCTGTGGAGAAGGCGGGAAGTCACTGTGCAGGCGCGAGGGATGCTGCCAAAAGCTTTCTGATTGGAAGCTGGGCAGCATTCCCGTGCAGGCTCCGTCGGTACCGACGTACCCATATGTGAAGACTAATTCCTGCTGTTCCCAGAGATCACCTGTTACAGGTAAGTAACTGTGCTTTACCAGCGCATACCCGGGAGGGAACTGGGTCCCTACTCTTCTTTTGGGCTCCAGCACATGATTCCCCACACTATCCTTCTGTGGTGAGCAGCAGGGGTGCTGGCAGCAGGACTCTTTGTCAGCATGCCTCACATCGGTGTGAGACAGCGGCTGTGGGGTCACTGTCCTGACAACTCCGTGTCAGGTGCATGGCAGGCCTGCCCATCTTTCTTCATGCTAGGGAAATCCATGTTTCCTTAGCGTCCCTCTAGTCCAGTCCCGGAGCATAGAGTTGTCAACCTCCACCAGCAGCTTTGGAGACTGAAAGATGTCATCGTTCTGATGTCACTGGTACAAATAGGCAAGATCCGCCCCCTTTCACCAGTACTTTCAGTCTCCATGCAGCTTGGAGGTTCTGAGCCCGGGACTGGGCTCAGGAGGAACAAATAAGCAGAGCTTGGTTAATTTCTTTAGCCCTTGGGGGTTTTTAGTTTTTTGATTTATTTTGTGGTGTGAGTCCCTGTGCTGCTGTGGGCTTTTTATCTCCTCTCTGACCTTCTCTCTTCCTCTCCCCCTTCCTCCTTCCCCCCACCCCCCCCCCCCCACCTCTCTGGCATGCTTTCAGAGTGCCCCAGGCTTGAGACGAGCACAGGGCTGTGCAAGAGCCTCCCTGCTCCCGAACCCGAGTCAGAAGGGTGAGGAGCAGGTAGTAGGCAGAAGTGACTGACTGCAGCAGGGCTGCTTTTTTGGAGGTGTCAGTCAGTCCCTGGAGCTGATGCCGTGTGAAAGGCTGTGCTCCTGAGGTACTTGGTGCTGTCTTCCCTCCTGCCTTGTGGGACAGCATGGTGAGTACCCCCGATTTCGGGGTTTTGCTGGGGAAGCACTGTTGGGCGCTGGGCTAGCCTTTCTGTCACTCTGGAGAGTAGCTGCAAGCCTTACCGCGTGTTTTTTGCCGGCGCGAATGTTGCGGTGGCCATTTTGAATCCCGTTTTTAAAAGCGTTTTTTTCTTTGCTGTTTCTAGCCCTTAGAAGCTTCGTTTTTGCTTTAAATTGATCCAGGGCAGCTAGTTGGGAATAGCTGAGTGGACTGCCTTAAAAAAAACAAAAACAAAAACGGGTGTGCTTCCTGCCAGTGTCAGCTTCTGGTCCACAGCGCTAGGTACAATGCCTGCAAAGCCCCGCTGCCTTGTCTGTGGGGTGAGGCATGGAGAGCTTATGGAAGCTGGAGTGTGCAAGGCCTGTTCCTTGGAGGCAGGCGGTGTAGATGAAGCCGTGGGGGAGGGCGCTGCGACGCAGACGGCAGCTTCCTTTGACGGCGGGGGGTCCGGTCCTCCCTCCTTGCCGGAGCCAGTGGCCGGACCGTCCTCGGCTGGGCACGCTCCTCGGGCGGGGGAGGGGTCCCAGGGGGACAGTGTGTCTGGAATTCCGGCGGATTTCTTCACGCTGATGCAAAAGGCTTTTGCCTTGCTCCAGCCTGGGCTTGCTACTCAGTCTCAGAGCCCTCCGGTCCGCAAAAGGCCAGGTTCGGGGGGGTCTTCTGGAGGGGGAGTTAGGCCCTCCTAAGCGGCGCAGAGAGAGTGTTGGTCCAAGCTCAGAGGCTGGGTTAGATGAAGGGCTTGCGCACGATTTAGAGATCGCAGAGGCCTCAGATGAGGAGTTAGAGGAAGGTGAGCTTCTGGACGCGGAGCAACAAAGCAGGGTGGTCTGCATATTTAGGAGGGAGGAGCTGTCAGCATTAATTGCTGAGACGCTCAAGACCTTGAAAATGCTGGCGGGTTCCGCCTCAGCGGAGGAGGCGCTGGAGGATCCGCTGTTGCAGGCCGTACGAACTTCTCAGCGGGTGTTTCCCCTGCATAGGGTCTTTCGGAATATGATTCAGGAAGAATGGGACTCGCCGGAAGCGGCGCTGCGGGGCACTAAGCTTTTGGCTCGTTTGTACCCGCTTTCTGAACAGGATAAGGAGATTTTCCGTTCGCCCCGGGTGGATGCGGCGGTAGCTGCGGTCACGAAGAAGACTACTATTCCAGTGGAAGGCGCAGCGGCCTTGAAGGATGGTCAAGATCGGAAGTTGGATACCTTGCTGAAGCAGGTCTTTGATATGTGTGCCCTGTCTCTACAGGCTTCGATAGCAGGGGCGTGGGTGGCGAGGGGCTGTTTACGGTGGTCCCAGCACCTTCAGGATTCCCTCGTGGAGGAGCAGGCAGCGGACGTTACCCGGCTGGAGACGGGCACGGCTTATTTGTGCGATATTCACTATGATCTCATCCGGGGGCTAGCTAAAAGTATGTCCTCGGTGGTTGCGGCTCGCAGGTATTTGTGGCTGCGTAACTGGGCGGCAGATGGGTCTTCCAAAGCGCGGCTCAGTAAGCTCCCCTTTCGGGGGAAGCTCCTCTTTGGGGAAGATCTGGAGAAGTTGGTTAAAGACCTGGGAGAGTCCAAGGGGGGTCGTCTTCCGGAGGATAAGCCGAAGCCAGGGCGTGGGGCTTCGGGGTTCCGGGGTTTCCCGAGGGATTCTCGTCGGTTTCGGTCCTCCCGCTTCTCTCAATCTCTGCGGAGCCGGTTTCCCATGCGTGGTCAGTCCTTTCGCGGCTTCAGAGGGGCAGGCAGGGGTTTTGGCTCCTTTCAGGCCTCGGCTGCCAAGAAGCCGCAATGAGATGAGGCGGGCCCCGGTAGGGGTGATTCCCGTCGGAGGAAGGTTGCGGGAGTTCTACCCTGCCTGGGTCCAGCTTACCTCGGACCAGTGGGTGCTAGAGGTCATTCGGGAAGGCTATGCTCTAGAGTTCCAGCGTCCCATCTTAAATTCCTTTGTTCTTTCCCGGTGCAGAGCCCCTACGCGGCACCGAGCGGTAGCAGACACTCTGAAGCGTCTGTTGCAGCTCGGGGCGGTGGTGCCCGTCCCATCCGAGCAGTGCGGTTCGGGTCGTTATTCCATTTATTTCGTGGTCCCCAAAAAAGAGGGTACCTTTCGCCCGATTCTGGATCTCAAGCGGGTGAATTGCTGCCTCTGCATATCCCACTTCCGGATGGAGACCTTACGGTCCGTCATCGCGGCGGTTCGCTCCGGCGAATTTCTGACGTCTTTGGATCTTACGGAGGCGTACCTACACATCCCCGTCCGGCAGGAGCATCAACGCTTCCTGCGTTTCGCCGTGCCGATGGGACATTTCCAGTTTCAGGCGTTGCCTTTCGGTCTCGCGACGGCCCCTCGGACGTTCACCAAAGTGATGGTGGTGGTGGCCGCTGCTCTTCGCAAAGAGGGGATACTAGTTGTGGTGAGGAAAGCAATACTGAGGCTATGGATACACAGGGAAATGAGCCCTGCACCTTTAAAACTGAAAGCATCCAGGGTTTCCCCGGTAACCAGGAGTCTCTGACTCACAACATAGTCACCCTTAAGCCCCGCCCACAGCAGCACGTCAGGGGTAGAGAGAAGCCTGACTCTGCTCACATGTGCTGGGAGCAAGGCGTGGCACAGGAAGAAGAGCAGTTTAAAAAGCTGACTTTTAGAAATTCAGGGGGGAGAACGAGTACAAGCACGGAAAGCCCAGGAGCAGGCAGAAGCGTGCCAAGCACAGCCAAAAGAGAGGAGAGAACGCCTGAGAGAATAAGGAAAGGTGGAGCTGAAGAAGGTATTGTTGAACCTTTAAGAGAAGGCAGCTCTGAGAAGTGTTACAGCCAGGGAGGAAGCCAGCAAGGAACCTTAAGAGATAGAAAGGCTGCTGAGTTTAAGCTTCCAAGAGAACAGGGGAAACTGATTGGAAAAGTTCCAAGGCAGTCCCAGCTGAAAGGAAGGCTGTTTCAATCAAGGGGATTCTCTGCAGACGGAAGACAGCATGACTTGCATACAGGACAAAGAGAATTGCTGACTACTCCTGCTTTAAGGCAAGTGTGTCCTCCTCAGTTCATGTCTATAAAAAGCTTAGGAGAATTAGCATCAGAGATAAAAGCTAATTCTAGTTGCCAGCTAAGCCCCAGAATAAAGAGGGACGATTTAACTGACTCTCAATTGGCTCACCTTGCAGAAGAGTTAGGGCAGAAGCAAGTCCTTCTCAAAAAGCTGAATGATTTGATCCAGAAAGAAAATAGTCAGCTCTCCCTACAGGTACCCTTGGATAAGTGTGAAAGGGACAGTGTTGAAGAAATGGAAATAGGAGATATGGAAGATAACTCATGTGAAATGCAGTGTGCTTATTGCCAAGCCTCTGGCTGGGAAGAATGCTAAACTGTAGAGCCTTTTAAAGTGTGAATGCTATAAGAGAAACTTGACTTGTGTGAAAGGCACAGCAGAAGGAAACCAGCTGAATGCTATATTCTACTGATATTGTGAAGCCGAAAGCTGAAGGGAATAATCATAGGACATTCTAAGAGCTGTTTTGCTTCAAGAAATAAGGTTCCTATAAAAGAGAAGTTTTTGGGAAGCTTAAGTTTTTGAATAAGCTGCATTTACTAAACACAGGCAACGTTGTGACTGCTTCTTTTGAAAAGTTAAAGCTTTTGCGTTGGAGTAAAAATCCTGTATTTTTGTTTTCCACTTATATCCTGTGTATGATGGAATCCCTGATTACAAACAAATAAATTTTCTCTGTTTTGCGCCTGACCACTTGACTACAACTCCTTTGCCTAAGTAAATAAGACTACAACTCCCAGCAGCCCTCCTGGCGGCCATTTTGAGGGAGAACTTATTGAAAGGTAGAAAGGCGACTCCTCCTGGTACCAGGTTATCTGCCCGGCCAGGTGGGGGCGACATAGTGCACCCCTACTTGGACGATTGGTTGATTCGGGCGAAATCGCAGGAGGAAAGCTTGCGGGCCACGGCTCGGGTGGTCCGTTTGTTGGAAAGCCTCGGTTGGGTAGTCAACGTGGCAAAGAGCCGGCTGGTCCCTTCCCAGACGCTAGAGTACTTAGGGGCGCGCTTTGAGACACAGCAGGGCCTAGTGTTTCTTCCCAGCAAGAGAGCTCGGGCGCTGAGGGACCTGGTGCAGCGGTTTCTCAAGCGCAGGGCGCCGACGGCCTGGCAGTATTTGCAGTTGCTGGGGACCATGGCCGCTACGATAGATGTAGTGCTGTGGGCCCGGGCTCATATGCGGGCGTTGCAGAGTGCTCTGCTTCGGCGTTGGTCTCATCAGAGGGACGCGCTGTCACAACGTCTTCCGTGTCCGCCAGCGGTAAGGCAGGACCTGTTATGGTGGTTGCAGCCAGGAACTCTGGAAAGAGGTGTGCCTTTGGAACCTCCCTCCTGGCGGCTGCTCATGACCGATGCGAGTCTGGCCGGCTGGGGGGCGCATCACGACGGAGCCTTTGCTCAGGGGACATGGACGCAGGAGGAGAGTCTGTGGTCTATCAACAGGTTGGAAATGCGAGCGGTGTATCGGGCGCTGCGGGAGTTCCAGGTGGTGTTGCATCGGGCAGCGGTTCGCGTGCTGTCGGACAACGCCACGACGGTGGCTTATATCAATCGGCAGGGCGGCACGGGCAGTGTGGCCCTGGAGGAAGAGGCCAGCGTCCTCTTGGCCTGGGCGGAACAAAACTTATCGGCACTGTCCGCCCAGCATGTCGCCGGCGTCCTCAATGTCGAGGCGGATTTTCTCAGCCGCCGCAGGGTGGATCCGGGGGAGAGGGCTCTCCACCCGCGGATTTTCGCGCTGCTGGTGAAACGTTGGGGGCTCCCTGTGATGGATCTCATGGCCACCTTGGAATCGGCGAAGGTGGAGCGGTTCTTCAGCAGAAGACGAGAATGGATGTCGGAGGGCCTGGATGCCTTGGCGCAGCGGTGGCCGACGGAGGGTGGTCTTTACGTGTTTCCGCCCTGGGCGCTTATAGGCAGGGTGGTTCAGCACATAGAGTGGCACAGGGGTCTGGTGGTGCTGGTGGTGCCGGATTGGCCAAGAAGACCGTGGTATGCCGACTTGATTCGTCTGGTGGCGGACGTTCCGTGGTGGCTCCCGCCGCGGGAGGACTTGTTGGTGCAGGGGCCGCTGCGGATGCCTCACGTGGATCGGTTCTCGCTTACTGCCTGGCTCTTGAGAGGGCTAGGTTGACGGCCCGGGGGTACTCGGCATCCGTCATCTCTACCCTCCTTCGGGCGCGTAGGCCTTCTACGTCGCTAGCGTATATCCGAGTCTGGCGAGTTTTTGAAAGTTGGTGCTCCGAGCGGAATCTCGATCCCTTACGGTCCTCTGTCTCGGCGATCCTGTCCTTTTTGCAGGCTGGCGTGGAGAAGGGTCTTGCGGCCAGTTCCTTGCGGGTGCAGCTGGCGGCTCTTTCCTGTTATCGGGGGAAGGTTCAGGGGCAGGTGCTAGCGGCCCATAGTGATGTTCGGCGTTTCCTGAGGGCAGTGTTGTTGCTTCGACCGCCGAGGCGGCCGGTTGTTCCGTCCTGGGATCTCAATGTGGTGTTGGCGGCCTTGGTTGGAGAACCGTTCGAGCCCTTAGCTCGGGCGACGCTGAAGGACTGGACCCTAAAAACAGTATTCCTCGTGGCTATTTGCTCCGCCAGACGAATTTCCGAGTTACAGGCGTTATCTTGTCAGGAACCTTATTTGTCCTTTCCGGCGGACAGGATAGTGTTGCGTACGGTTCCCGCCTTCTTGCCCAAAGTGGTTTCGGCTTTTCATGTGAATCAGGTAGTTTCGTTGCCGGTGTTTTCCGCGGAACAGAAGGTGCAGTCGGGTGGCCGATTGCATCGCCTGGATGTGCGCAGGGTGCTTAAGAAGTATCTCCGTAGGACGGCGTCTTTCCGGAAAGCCGACAGGTTATTTATCTCTTTTGGTGGTCCGCGCAAGGGGGAGGCGGCGGCGAAGTCCTCCATTTCTAGATGGCTGAAGGAGGCTATTGCTTCTGCCTACCTTTTGCGGGGCAAGGAGGTTCCGGTGGGCCTGCAGGCACATTCCACGAGAGCGCAGGCGGCGTCTTGGGGAGAAGTCAGTTTGGTGCCGGTGGCGGATATTTGTAGGGCGGCGACCTGGTCCTCGTTGCATTCCTTTGCCAGGCACTATCGTCTAGATGTTCAAGCGCGGGGGGATAGCCGTTTTGGTTCAGCCGTGCTTCAGGCTGGGCTGGCGGGTCCCGCCCGTTGAGGTTCACTGCTCTGTTACATCCTCTATGCTCCGGGACTGGACTAGAGGGACGCTAAGGAAGAGTAAATTAGACTTACCTGCTAATTGTTGTTCCTTAAGGAACTCTAGTCCAGTCCCAGATCCCTCCCAGTTTTTTGAGGTGCCGCTCAGCCTGAAGTAGCCTGAAGTATCCTGCAGTATTCTAAAGTATTTTGAAGATGTATTTTAGTAAGTTGGGAGGAGATAGAATGAGCTAGGTCTCAGTGGACCTCTATTTTGGGTTGCTACGGCAGCCCTGGTGGGCGCGAGAATGAGCTAGATCCGTCTTGTTTCAGGCGGTTATTTGTTGTTACTTCTTCTAGTTTATTTCCCTGCGGCACTTTTCAGTGCCTATAAGTTTAATATACATTGTTTTTTTGCCTATAACTACTTATTTGTTGCTCTGCTGAGTCTGCTTTGTCAATAGGTGCTGGTGAAAGGGGGCGGATCTTGCCTATTTGTACCAGTGACATCAGAACAATGACATCTTTCAGTCTCCAAAGCTGCTGGTGGAGGTTGACAACTCTATGCTCCGGGACTGGACTAGAGTTCCTTAAGGAACAACAATTAGCAGGTAAGTCTAATTTACTCGTGTTGGCCGCAGCCTTCGCAGGAGTCGGGTCTCCCTTCTTGGACTCTGCTGACTGTGCAAAGCTGCAGATCAGGTGGCTGGTGAGTCCCCCCCCCCCCTCTTGTCCCTGGAGGGGGGAGCAGAGGAAACTCACGCTCCAGAGGGCTCTGACCACACAGTTGGGCTGGCCGTGCAGGTTCTCGTGCTTTTGTCAGGAACGCCATTACCAGCTGCAAATTCCCGCATCTTGGCTGTGGAGCTGGGGGAGCAGGAAACTGCGCATGAGGGCTCATTATTAGGATCGGTGAAAGCGGCACAGTCAGAAAATTCCCCTTTCGCTCTGCATTTTATACTTTTAATGCATCAAGCCTTCTCTGGGGGTACACTATGCCACCTCAGGAGGACAGGCCTTCTCCAGGGGGATCCAGGTGGGGAGCTCATCGCATGAGGCTATTTATATATTTAGTTATTAATTAATTATACCGCCCTTTCCAGCTATCAGGGGCTTTTTACATGGAACTATAATTCAAATGGTACATGGAACATGTTTAACCGCTACATATTTTGAACATGGAACTTAAAACAAGAACTATTTACGTATTAGTGCACACTATTACAAAGGCATAGTGATGGCTGGATTCGCTTAGCTATTTACAATGAGTTAAAGTTGGGATAGGAAATGTTAGGCCATTTAGGGGGTAAGTGGAAGGGTAGAATTATTGGATGTGGTGTTGGAGAGGGGAGCATTATAATATTCTGAGAAGGTGTGTTTTTAATTCCTTGTGGAGTGTTAGTGGGGTCTTTGATCTGATTTAGTCAGGGAAAGTGTTCCAGAGTATAGAGGCTGTGTATCAGAACGTCGTATTGCTTGTATACTGTTTGGTTTTGTGTATTAGGGATGGTATTTCCAAGAGGTTTTGTGCGCTCTTTTGCCTGTGTCTGGTGTCAGTTTGAGATTTTATTATGGTAGAAAGGTAGGAGGGGGAGATATCATTCTGCAGTTTAAAAACAGTGATGATTTGCGCTTATTTTATTCTGGAGGCAATTGGGAGCCAATGGAGGTTATATAGTATAGAGGTGATGTGGTCAGATAGGTTAGCCTTGGTTATTATCCTGGCAAATACATTTTGGACATGTTGGAGAGTGTGAATAGACTTCTTTGGGAGACCTTGTAAAATACTATTACAGTAGTCTAGATGAGGGTTTACTTGTGCCTGGACTATTGTCCGAAAGTAGTGTGGGTCTAGAATTGGTCTCAGGTCTCAGGTATTGAATACTTTTTAGTTTATAGAGTATTGTTCTAGCAGTAATTTGATTTGTGATGTCATGTTTAGGGACCAGTCAATAATTACCCCTAGGTATTTGACTTTGACTAGCAAATTGAAATTGTGTAATTTGAATGTAGTGGGGGGTGTGAACTTTTGGTTTCTTGTGATGCAATGAAGAGTAGGTGTCCCTGCACTTGGGCTTTTCAGAAGACCCCCCCTGGAGGGCCCCTTCAGTATGGCTTGGGAGGAGGAAACTGGAGGCCTTGAATAAGGGGATCCGGCAGGGGAAGAAGAACAGAGGGTGGTCTGGGTCTTCTGCTGGGAGGAGCTGGGGCTTCTGATTAAGCATTACCTGGCTGCGCTCATCTTGTCCTTGGAGCCTCAGCCCTCTGACCCTCCCCTGGAGGATCTGCTCCTGCAAGGTTTTAGGATACAGAAATGGCCTTTCCAATCCACAGGGTCATCAAACAGATGATTGAATTAGTGTGGCAGGTACCGGAAGCCGGATTGAGTTGAGGGGGGGGGGGGGGGCGAGCCATGGCCCATCTCTCCTCAGTTCCGGATCAGGAAAGGGAGCTTCTTAGTTTACCCAAGGTGGACACATTGGTGCCCTCTGTCACAAAGACGACTACCATTCCCGTGGAAGGAGGGTTGGCCCTGAAGGACCTTCAGGATAAAAAGCTTGAGGTCCTCCTGAGACAGGCCTTTGAGGTAAATGCCCTGACCCTGAAGGCAGCAGTCTGTGGGGCTTACATCGCCAGGGCTTGTCTCAGGTATGCACAGACCCTCCCGGAGCTGACAGACACCGGCTACAGGAGGTGGCTCGTGTGAAGTCTGGAGCGGCCTATTTGGGGGACGCCCACTATGACATGCTGTGGGTGGCAGCTAACAGTATTGATTCCATGGTGGTGGCTCGGCGCCTCCTATGGTTGCATAACTGGTCAGCGGATGTTTCATCCAAGAGGTGGCTGAGTAAGCTGCCCTTTCATGGGAAACGTCTGTTTGAAGAAGACCTCGACAAGCTCGTGAAGGACTTGGATGAGGCTAAGCCAGCCCGGCTCCCCAAGGATAAGCCCAGAGAGGCAAAGCCTGGGACATCTGGGTGGGGGCAGCTGCAGGAGTTCCGTTGCTACAGCTTGTCCTTCTCTCTCTATCAGCACCCCAGGTATCCCTCTCTCTCTAGGTTAGCCTCTTCGTGGTGGCTGCAGCACCCGGCGTGGTGCCAGGTCTTTCTCTGGTTTCGGAGCAGTCCCCAAGCACGGCCAATGAAGTTCTGTGAGTCTGGGTGGAAGTGGTGCCGGTTGGGGGACAGTTATGCCACTTCTATTCCGCCTGGGCCCATCTAACGTATGACAAGTGGGTGCTGGAGATAATACGCAAGGACTATTCCTTGGAGTTCGCGCATCCCCTCAGAGTGGCTTTCCTCATCTCCCCCTGTAGGGCCCCAACAAAGTGAGCAGGAGTCGAACATGCACTGACACGCCTGCTCCAGCTGCAGGTGGTAGTGCCAGTGCTTGAAAACCAGTTAGGGTGTGGTCGATACTCCATGTATTTTGTGGTTCCCTAAAAAGACAGCACTTTTCGCCCTATTCTAGATCTCAAGCTGGTTAACCAGGCGCAGTGGGTACCACGTTTTTGCATGGAGATTCTACGTTCCGTTATTGTGGCAGTCCACAGGGGCGTGTTTCTGATGGTGCCAGACCTTACAGGGGCATACCTGCACATTCCCATTCGGATGGAACATCAGGATTGCCTGAGATTCAGACTGGCAATGGCGCTGCTCACATTCACCAAGATTATGGTTGTAGTGGCTGCAGCTCTACAGCAGGAAGGGTTCTTGTTGAAACCCCTACCTGAACGATTGACTCATTCAGGCCAAGTCACTGCAGGAAAACAGAGGGGCCACCAGTCGCATCCTCGAATTACTGCAGGAACTCGGCTGGGTAGTCAACAGGGCAAAGAGTCAGCTTGACCTGGTCAAGGAGAGAGTCTATCTGGGGTCCTCCTTCAACACACGGTTGGGCATGGTCTTTCTGCTGGACGATCGCATCTGCAAGTTGCAGGGTATGATAACCCGCTTCCTGCAGTACAGGGCTCCGTCAGCATGGTTTTAGCTCCAGGTCCTGGGGACCATGGCAACAATGCTAGACGTGGTGCCATGGGCACAGGCACATATACAGTTGCTTCAAAGAGCACTCCTGTTGAGGTGGTTGCCGCAGCGACATTCTCAGTTTCGCAGATCCGTTTGCCATAAGGAGGTATGGAGCAGTCTACAGTGGTGGCTCAAGGATGACACCCTACAAGCAGGGATGCCTCTCCAGACTCCAGTCTAGACACTCCTCACAACTGATGCCAGCCTCTCGGGCTGGAGAACACTGGGGAGGTTTGCCCAAGGGACAAGGCTGACAGAGGAACAGACCTGGTCCATCAACTGTCTGGAGTTGAGGGCAGTCGTTTTGGGGCTGCAAGCTTTTCAGGCGGTTCTGAAAGGCAAGGCGGTTTGGGTCCTGTTGGATAATGCGTCAACTATGGCATACATAAATTGCCATGGTGGTACAGGGAGCCCTGCCTTGGTGGATGAGATTTCCTTGCTTCTTCAGTGGGCGGAGAGACATCCCTTGGCCACCCCAACATGCACATAGCCAGTGAGTAGAATGTAGAAGCAGACTTCCTCAGCTGGCACAGGATCGATCCCAGAGAGTGGGTTCTGGAGGACTCCATTTTTCAGGGTCTCGTGCAGCACTGGGGGTATCCAGTAGTGGACCTCATGGCAACCTGTTGGAATGTGAAGGCCCCACGTTGCTTCAGTCGCCAAAGGGAGCCCATGTCCAAGGGCCTTGAAGTCCTCGTGCAACTGTGACCCAGGACAGGGCTTCTGTATGCCTTTCCACCGTGGCCATGATTGGTTGATTGGTGAGGCAAGTGGAGGCCCACAGGGGGATTGTGGTGCTAGTGGCTCCGGATTGGCCACGGAGACCGTGGTATGCGGATCTCATTCAGCTCTATGGATAGGCCATGGAAGCTCCCAGCCAGGGTGAACCTGTTTTCGCAGGGGCCTTTCTGCATGCTTCAGGTCGATCGATTCTTTCTTACAGCTTGGCTCTAGAAAGGGCTTGGCTGAGGGTGCGAGGCTATGCGCCGTCTTGTGATTGATTGCTACCCTTTTTTTTGAAAGCTCGCAAGCGCACCACATCCTTGGCTTACATTCATGTCTGGCGCCACTTCGAACACTGGTGTGAAGAGCTGGGTGCTCAGGCTTTACAAGCGTCAGTGCCAGAGATCTTGTCATTCTTGCAGGCTGGTGTGGATAAGGGTCTTGCCTTGAATTCACTTAAAGTGCAGGTGGTGGCCTTGGCGTGCTACAGGGGGCAGATCTGTGGTCTATATTGCGACCCTGCCAGACATCGGACTCTTCCTCAAAGTGGTTTGGCACATTCATCCCCCACTCCGTTCTCCTGTGCCTACCTGGGATCTTAACCTGGTCCTGTCAGCCCTGGCGGCACAGCCATTTGAGCCCCTGGCAGGGATCACATTGAAGGACCTCTCCTTAAAGGTAGTCTTTTTTTCAATGGCCATTTGCTCTGCTCGGTGCGTCTCTGAGCTGCAGGCTCTGTCATGTAGGGAGCCTTTTCTAGTCCTGGCAAAGGATAGGGTGGTGCTGAAGGTGGTCCTTACTACCCAATATTGTATCACCTTTTCTTCTAAATCAGTCGGTAGTTCTGCCAGAGTTTCCGGATTCTCTGGATCCACAGCTCCGCAGTCCAGATGGGAGACGTGTACTCAAGTGTTGCCTGAAGCACACGCAGGGGTTTCATAGGTCCAAGCGGCTATTCATGCTTTTTGGGGGCAGCTGTAAAGGAAAAGCAGCTTCTAAGGCATCAATCGCTTGGTGGCTAAAGGAAGCCATTGCCTCTGTGTATCTCTTGAAAGGTAGACATTGGCCTTTGGGTGCAGGCAGTGTCCTGGGCAGAGTCCTCTCTGGTCTCCCCAGTAGAGATTTGTTGGGCAGCAACTTCTTTGTGAAGCATTACTGTTTAGATCTCCAAGTGTGGTCAGGTGCACAGTTTGGAGCGCAGGTGCTGCAGGCCAGGCTTGGGGTTCCCTCCCTTTGAGTACTGCTCTTGTACATCCCAATAATCTGGACTGGACTGGAGGGACGCTATGGAAGGGGAAATTAGTTCTGCTCCAGGAGCAAGCAGGAAGTCGGTCCTCACTTATGGGTGACGTCGGCAATGACGGAACCCACAAGAAGCAATTTCCCAACTTTCAAAGAAAGCCTTTGGGATTGCTGCCACGCATGTGTGGTCCCCTTCCCGCCCAAAGGTGCCATCTTGCTCAGTCTCCCTTTTCCGCGGAGCCCTTCGGATGCACATCCTCGTCCCTCGGAAAAAGTGTTTGGTCTTTGGCCTGTGGCTCTGTTTTTCCTTGAGCGAGGGGACATCTTTTTCTGTAAAAGGTTTTTTTCCTTTTGCGGGCTTCGCGCCCTTTTTGCCCCAATGGCTACCGGGTTTAAGAAATGTGACAGATGCTCCAAAAACATGTTGCTCACAGACACCCACACTGCTGTCTTCAGTGTCTTGGGGCCAACCATGACCCGGAGCTTTCTCTCTTTGCAAGAAAATGAACTCCAAGGCCCTGCTAAGTCATAAGCAGAAGTCCAATGACATTTTCTGGAAGGTAGCCCGGCAGCCCCCTTGGTCATCCCTCCGCTGGTGTGATCCCCCACTTCGGTCCCGTGCTCTTGGTGGCACTCCAACCAGGGGTCCCCTGAAGTGGAGAGGCATAACAAGAAGATGACCTTGGAATCGCTGTTGGGGGCCCCAGACAAGCGCGAGTGCTCCCGCACTCAGTCGTTTAGCCCCCTCGGCGTTCCCGAGAGTCTGACAAGGAGCGGCCTCATAAGGTACCTCGTACAGATACGTAGGCCTCCGGCAATGGCGCCCGGTCTCCTGAGGGCCATCCCGGTGAGGACCCCCTCTCCTCCTCCACGCCAGACCCAGTAACCCTGGTGTCAACCTCACAGGGACACATGTCCAAATGGGAGTCTTGTATGCTGGCACTAGAGTGCAGCGTTTCTGCCTTCTTAACTGCCCAGCAGGCACTGTTGCCCAGTACGGCTGGCCCATACCTCGAGACCGAGGCTCCCTCGAGAGGGGCATAAAAACCTGTCCTGGAAACCCCTGAGAGCCGTGGGTCTCATGAGGGTCCTCGGCGACTGTCTCACTGGCCTTCCTGGTCCTCGGGAGCGAGATCCTCCAAGGCTGGCTCCAAGTGGCCCTCTACCTCTGAACGGGGTGATCAGCCCAAGTCAGACTCCTTCTTGGACCTCTCTGAGTCGAACATGGATACCTCCCCGGAGACCTTTGCCCACAGGGACCTCCCTTGGACTCATCCCCGCCTGCCTCTTGGAGGCTTTCGCCACCTGAGGACACATCATTCCTAGTGTTCGTGCAGGACATGGCACAGGCCCTCAGCCTGAAGACCTGAAGAGCTGGATATTCTGAAGTATGAGTCCCTGCCTTGGGAGTCTCGTACTGTTCAGTCCCTCCCATTTTGTCGAGGCGGCTCCTCAACATGTTGGAGACACCTGCTTTGGTCCCCATAGTGAGCAAGCGCCTGGATGCTATATACAAAGGGGCCCGAGGTTCAGGAAGACCCAGCTCCCACACATCTCCATGGCAGTGGAGTCAGTGATGCGAAAGCAAGAGCCCGAAGTCAAACTCTTCGGTCCCCCTGGGCAGGGAGTCGAGAGCTCTTAACACCCTTGGGCGCAAAGCCTTCCAAGGGTCCATGCTCACATGCCACATCCTGGCACACCAATTGTATATGGGCATGTTCTTATGTGACTTCACCAAAGAGTTTGGCGGGTTCTCCACAGGCCTCAGGGGTGAACCCCTTCTCCAGTTCCAAACCCTCCTAAGATCCGTTGCGGAGTGCTCAAAATACCTCTACCGCACTGCTTATGATGGATTTGAGTCCTCCGTCCGAGTGGCAGTAGCCGGCATCGGGGCCCGATGCCAGTCATGGCTCCAATCCTTGGACCTCGAGCAGTGGGTTCATAAGAAGCTCCTGGACGTCCCCCTGCCTCGGCGAGCAGCTGTTTGGTAAAACCTATAGTGAATAAGGCTGCTGAGATAGAAACAGAGTTAGTCACTCGAACCCGTCTCTCAAGTAAGACCTCCTCCCTCCCTCGGAAGAAACAGCAAAGAAGCCGTTCTTCCAAAGGAAGGAACTCCCCTACTGGGGTTACCCTCCTTTCCCGCCCTCCCCCTATCCGGCTCCCAGCACGCAGGGGAAGGGAGGTGTGCATAGGCACCGCAAGTCTAAGGGGCCCTAAGGCCCAGCAACCGGTGCCATCCCAACCCGTGCAGGTTTTTTGACGCCGATGGCATAGCCTCTCGCCCCCCAGCAGCACTTCTGTCGGTGGGGGGGGGATGCCTGTCCCTCTTTGCCCCACAGTGGGCGTCGATCATATCGGACACCTGGGTCCTCCAAGTAATCTCGGATGGATATAGTCTCTGCCAGGACAGGCGCTCTCCTCCCTTCTCGCCAGCGGAGCCTACTCTGCTCCTTTCGCACCAGACCTTCTTGCAGCAGGAGCTGTCCAATCTCCTCGCCCAATGGGCGGTCGAGAAGGTACTGCTGCACTTCGAGGCTGTGGGTTCTACTCCCGCTACTTTATCGTTCCGAAAAAGACAGGGGGCCTACGCCCCATCCTTGATCTCCAGAGCCTAAACAAGTTCCTGGTGCGGGAGAAGTTCAAAACATTATTGCTTGGCATCCTGCTGCCTTTCCTTCAGCAGGGTAATTGGCTATGCTCCTTGGACCTCAAGGATGCTTACGCCCACATCCTAATCCACCCCCAACACAGGCAATACCTGCACTTCAGGGTGCAGGGGGAACACTACCAGTACGGGGTGCTCCCATTCGTGTTCGCGTCTCCACCGCGGGTTTTCACAAAGTGTCTCTCCGCAGTCGCCACCTCCCTCAGGTGGCAGGGCATACCTGTCTTCCCTTACCTCAACGACTGGCTCGTCACGGGGACCTTGATCGCCAAAGCCTACCTGGCGGTATCATGAACATTCCTCCTCCTTGAACGCCTTAGCTTCTTGGTCAACTACTCCAAGTCCCACCTTGAGCTGGTGTGGACCCTGGAGTTCATCGGTGCCGGCCTTGACATGGACCGGGCGGCCGGGCCACCTTCAGTTTATAGCAGACCGGGCGCCTTCAGGCTATAGCAGGCCAGGTCCTGAGCAGGGCTTGGGTTACGGCACAGGTCATGCTGTGCCTCCTAGGACACATGGCCTCCACCGTCCATGTGGAACTCCTCGCCCGCATGCACATGCGGACAGCCCAGTGATGCCTCAGGGCACAATGGAACCAGGCCTTCAGCCACCTCAGAACTTATCCAGGTCTTCCGTAGTACCACGACTCCCTGGGTTGGTGGCAGGACTCCCAAAGTCTTCTTCAGGGAATGCCCTTCCATATCCCCAAGTACAAGCTCGTCCTAACGACGTATGCATCCCTGCTGGGGTGGGGAGCCCACTGCGGCGCATTGTGCACCCAGGGGCAGTGGTCGCCCGAGGAGTCTCGGCAGCAGGTCAACCTGCTCGAACTTCGGGCTATCCGATGGGCCCTGAGAGTATTTGAGGGCTATCTGAGGGGGAAGTCGGTGCTCATGTAGACTGACAACAGGGTAGCCATGATCTCCAGGAACAAGCAGGAATGTAGTTTTCACATATGGGTATCGTCGGTACCGACGGAGCCTGTGCGGGAACGCTCCCCAGCGTCCAATTAGAAAGCTTTTGGGAGCATACCACAGCTCCTGCGTGCTGCCTTCCCGCCTTTCCCAACTGCCTCTCTCCAGTTCTTCGTTTTCCGCGGAACCAGCAGGTCGTTTTTCCTGTCACCGCAGAAATTATCCCATCTTTTTCATTCTTTGTTGTGGTAGCATGCCTTCCTCGACGCTATACCAGTACCGCCGGTTCTTTCTTCAAAAAAAAAAAAAATATATATATATAATCTTTTTTTTTTCTGGACTTTCCAGTCTTTTTTTTTTCCATCAGGCACCATTTTGGGCACTAGGCCCAACTTTTCCTTCAGAATGGAAAAACCCGCCTCGGGTTTTAAAAAGTGTTCTAAGTGTGGCGGTACCATCTCCGTCACCGACACTCACGAGTGGTGCCTTAAATGTTTAGGTCCTGACCACTCCATCTTGGAGTGTGTTGCCTGTGGGATGATGTCGAAGAGGGGTCGGCAAAACCGAGCTGCTAAGCTAAGCACCCTTTTTCCCTCCGATGCAGCATCCGTGGCATCGACGTCTTCCAGGGCTTCGTCTTCCTCCCATGGATCTCAGGTAACCAAACATAAACCAAACATAAAACTGGCCGGTCCTCAAAGGGTAGATCTCCTTCCAAGCATCGAGATGCCTCTGGTGTTGCCCTTGAGGGACTTGTACCGGCAAAATTGCCCCGGCGGGAGGTTTCGGCTTCCAAAACGCTATCAGGGCTCCAGGATGTTCTCAAGACCTCAACCTCGGCAGAACTGGGAATGTTCCTTAAGGAGGTTACAGGAGATCTAGAGCTTATGAGCCCTCTCCTTCCTGATAAGAGGCAAGATTATCTTACACTTGTCAAACATGCCCAAGATGTTTTCAAGTTTGTTAATCGTGCAACTTTTGACTGCTTTGAGTGCATAAGTAGAACCTTTGCCATTGCCATAGGTGCTCGTAGGATTGTCTGGCTGCAGGCATCTGACTTAGAACTCTGGGTACAGGACAAACTGGGGAATATCCCTTTGGCAAAAATTGGCAAGAGAAAGCTAATGAGCTGGATGCTGATAATACCACTTTGGATAGACTATCCAAGGCTACAGCTGATCCTGCAAGGAGAAAATCCTACAAGAAACCATTCTTCTCTAAAAAGAAGGTTTTACCCCTCCGGTACCCAGCAGGGGCATTCTACAGGTCAGTGCCTGAAAAGGACAGCAGCCACCAAAAAAACAAAGAAAAACAAAGTCTGCTAAGCCTCAATCGGCCCAGCAGACTCAGCCTCCACGGGGGCTTTGACTCCCATCTAGAGAACTTGGCCTTCCTGGCCCTCAACAGACCAGAGCCCTCAACCATTCCAGGAAGGTTGTGTCATTTTGCCCCCAGATGGGAGCAGATAACAGCAGAAGAATGGACTCTCTCCATTGTAAAGGAGGGGTACAAGCTTCATTTTCTCAACATGCCCCCTCCTACAGTTGTAAGACAGTTCAATTCTCAGACTTCACTCGAGAATCAGTTGGGTCAAGAGGTCAATTTACTTCTTGCCCATGGGGCAGTAGAAGACGTACACATTTCCCAAAAAGGGTACAGGGTTTTACTCCCCCTAATTTCCTTATTCCAAAGAAAACAGGGGGAGACAGACCCATTTTAGACCTCAGAGAATTGAACAAATTCCTGTTCAAGGAGAAGTTCAAGATGATTTCTCTAGGAACTCTTCTGCCATACCTTCAGAGTCAGGATTGGCTTTGTTCTCTAGATCTCAAGGATGCGTACACCCATGTTCTCATCCATCCAACTCACCGAAGATTCCTTCGGTTTCTTTTTCAGGGGAAGCACTACCAGTACAGGGTTCTTCCTTTTGGTCTGGCCTCAGCACCAAAGGTGTTTACGAAATGCATGGCTGTAGTGGCAGCATTTCTTCGCACTCTAGGAATATTCGTCTTCCCCTACTTAGATGACTGGCTCATTCGAGCCCCATCAGAGTCAGAGGCCAGAATTTCCCTATCTTGCACAATGCGTATACTTCAGTATTTTGGCCTAGTCATAAACATCCCAAAATCCAACCTAACTCCCACTCAATCTCTAGAGTTTATAGGAGCTATGCTGGATACCAGGAAGGCAAGGGCCTATCTTCCACAGCCCTGCTGCCTTCGCATTGTGCAGTTAGCTTCCCAAGCAGTGTTAAAGACTCATCTCACTGCTCAGGAAGTCTTACAATTGCTAGGCCACATGGCATCTACCGTGCATGTGGTTCTCTATGCTCGCCTCCATATGAGAGCAGCCCAATGGACTCTATCCACTCAGTGGACCCAAGCATCAGGCTGCTTATCAGACAAAATAGCAAACTCAAGTCACCTTATTTTGTCCCTACAATGGTGGCAGTCAACCCAAAACCTGTTGGTGGGGTCCCCTTTCCAACAGCCCCCACCCCAGGTCACTCTAACAACAGACGCCTCACAGGGGGGTTGGGGAGTTCATCTGCAAGATCTCCCTACCCAAGGCACCTGGACTCCACAGGAGACCCATCTACACATCAACCTCTTGGAACTCAGAGCAATCTTCCTTGCTTTTCAAGTGCTCCACACCCAGCTCAGCTACAAGATTGTCCGTCTGAATTAGGACTGTCAAGTAGCTATGTTCTATCTGAACAAGCAGGGAGGAACAGGCTCTGTCGCTTTGCAACGAAGCTTTGCGACTATGGGTCCTTGCCAGAGAGCATCAGATTCATCTCCTTGCGGTGTATCTGCCAGGCATTCAAAACTCCTGGGCAGACAGACTCAGTCGAGTTCTTCTTCTGCACGAGTGGTCTCTTCGTGCAGACCAGGTAGCAAAAATATTTCAAATTTGGGGAACTCCGGACATAGACCTCTTTGCAAGTCTGAATGCCAAACTTCCCCGATTCTGTTCCAGAATTCCGGCTCAGGGTTCTCAGGCCAGGGATGCTTTCCTCCTCCATTGGGGTCAGGACTTCCTATATGCCTTTCCACCCATTCCCCTAATTCCCAAAACCCTATTCAAGCTTCAGAGAGACAGAGGCCATATGATTCTCATAGCTCCACATTGGCCTCGGCAGGTGTGGTACCCTCTGCTCCTACATCTCTCTCAAGCTCCATCTCTGGAGTTAGGATCTGCTCCAGACCTCCTGTCTCAGGACGACAGGATGTTGTGGCATCCCGACCCCCACTCTCTGCATCTCAGGGCTTGGTTGCTGAGGGCCTAGACCTTCATGGTCTTAACTTGTCTCAACAAGTGAAGGATATCATTTATGCTTCTAGAAAGCCTTCCACAAGACGCTCTTATGCTTTCAAGTAGAAAAGGTTTTCCATATGATGATCGCAGAAAGGTCTTGACCCCCTGGTGATACCTCTGGAATCATTATTGGATTATCTCCTTCATTTATCTAATTCAGGGCTTAAGACTAACTCAATACGAGTCCATTTAAGTGCTATTTCAGCTTCTTTCAAGCCTTTAAAGGGGACAACCTATTTCCTCTCATCCTCTTATAGCGAGATTTATGAGAGGCCTCCTAACTAAGCCTCCCATTAGGCCACCACCGGTAGCATTGGACCTAAATCTGGTCCTTGGACAGCTCATGAAACTGCCTTTTGAACCTCTAGCTACTACCTCCTTTGAAGTTCCTGGTTCTCTTTCTCATTGCAATCACATCAGCACGTTGCATCAGTGAATTGCAAGTATTATTGGCTGATCCTCCTTATACGAGGTTCCATCATGATAAGGTAGTCCTTAGGACACATCCACACTTTATGCCAAAGGTGGTCTCACCTTTTCATTTAAACCAAGCAGTTTACCTACCTGTGTTTTTTCCAAGGCCTCATGCTTCAAATGCAGAAAGGAATCTTCATACTTTGGACTGTAAAGGAGCACTTGCTTTCTACTTACAAAGGACACAGCAACATAGAAAGTCCTCTCAACTCTTTGTTGCTTTTGATCCTTCTCATTTGGGACTTCCAGTCTCCAAGAGAACATTGTCCAATTGGATTGCACAGTGCATTTCTTTTACCTATCAGAGTAAAATCCTTTCTCTGGAAGGCCATGTCACCGCTCACAATGTGAGAGCCATGGCAGCCTCAATGGCTCATCTACACTTTGTCTCTATTGACGACATCTGTCAAGCAGCTATTTGGGCCTCGACTCATACCTTCACAGCCCATTACTGCTTAGACAAGGACTCCCGCCGGGATGCCTTGTTTGGTCAGGCTGTTCTACGACACCTGTTCCATACTTAATCAACTCCTACCCACCATTTCCGGTAGCATGCCAGAGATCCATGGAGGGGAAGTGGAACCTTTTCACAAGGGCACACAACTTCTGGGGTCTCTCCCTGGCATCTGTAGCTAGGGAGTCCCCATATGTGAAGACTACATTCCTGCTTGTTCCTGGAGATAGCATAGTTACTCACCTGTAACAGGTGATCTCCGTGAACAGCAGGAATTTAGTCTTCACAACCCACCCACCTCCCCTAGGAGTTGTATCTCTCTTCTTTTCTTTCCCTCTCTCTCTCTTTGTCTCAGCTTTAAAACTCAACTGGAGAGAGGCAGTTGGGAAAGGCGGGAAGGCAGCACGCAGGCACTGTGGGATGCTCCCAAAAGCGTTCTAATTGGACGCTGGGGAGCGTTCCCGCGCAGGATCCATCGGTACTGACGATACCCATATGTGAAGACTAAATTCCTGCTTTTCCCGAAGATCACCTGTTACAGGTGAGTAACTATGCTTTCTACATCAACAAGGAGGGGGAAACAGGATCACGTCTCCTCTGCTGGGAGGCGATCCTCCTTTGCATCTCGCCGAGGCATGACCCTGCGAGTGGTCTACCTCCCAGGCCAGGAGAATGTCCTCACGGACAAACTCAGCAGGATCCTCTGCCCCCACGAGTGGCGCTTGGATCCAGAGATTGCTGGCGTCTTGTTCCATCGATGGGGGACCTCATCCATGGACCTGTTTGCCAGTCCGGCGAACGTGCAGCTTCCCCGCTTCTGTGGCCCGGTTCCGCACCCTAGCAGGGTGGCCCCGGATGTTGTCCTCTTGAACTGGACCTCTGGCCTTCTTTACACGTTCCCTCCCACTCCTCTCATTGCGAGGATCCTCCACAAAGTTCAGCGGGACCGAGCTTTAGTGATCCTCGTGGCCCCCTTATGGCCTCGACAGTCTTGATTCTCGCTTGTGCTCCGGCTCTCTTTCGAGCCCCCAGTCCCCCTGGGCTGTGCCCCAGGCCTGTTGACACAGGAGGAGTGTTGGGTGTTCCACCCGAACCTGGCCTTGCTGTCCCTTACAGCCTGGTGGCTGAACAGATTGACATAGCTCCCCTGCACCTCCCGGAGGACGTTGAGATTCTCCTCGCATCGAGGAAGTACTCAACGAGATGGGTGTACGCCTTTAAGTGGCGATGTTTCTTGACCTGGTGCTCCGAGCTTCAAATCGACTCATTATCTTGCTCTACCTGGTGGATCCTCCAGTACCTCCTCCACCTCTCAAAGACAGGGTTGAAATCCAATTCGGTCAGGGTACACCTGAGCACCATTTTGGCGAACCACCTCCCCGTCGAGGGGAAAACTCCTCTCGGGGCAGCCCTTGGTCTCTCTCGCTTCATGCGAGGTCTCTTGCTTTCCAAGCCTCCCATCCAGCCTCCACTGGCAGAGTGGGACCTCAACGTGGTGCTGATGCAGCTCATGCGAGCACCATTTGAGCCGATGGCGACGTGCTGGGTTCAGCATCTCTCCTGGAAGGTGGTCTTCCTGGTAGCTTTAACCCAAGTCAGCAAACTTCAGGCCCTCATGGATGAGACTCCATACACCACGTTCTATGGGAACAGGGTGGTTCTCAGCACCCATCCCAATTTCCTACTGAAGGTGGTCTTGGACGTTCATCTCACCCACCGACCACCTTCCCGAGACCGCATGCCGGCCAGGCATCGGTGGTGTTGCATACACTCGACTGCAAGAGGGCTCTTGCCTTCTGCCTGCAGCGTATCCAGGTTCATCGCAAGTCCAGTCGTCTGGGGCAGGCAGTCACCAAGCACACCATCTCCGTCTGGATGGTGGACTGCATCGCCTTCGCCCAAAAAAGGCGGGCACCCCACTGGATTGGTGGGTCACCGCGTACGGCGTCTAAGCCAAGGTGGCTTCACTGCGCTCAGTGCCTCTAACGGACATCTGTTGGTCTGCGACCTGGTCTTCTGCGAACACTTTTGCTGTCCACTACTGCCTGGAGAGGGAGTCCTGCTGGGATAGTGCCTTCGGCCAGGCTGTACTCTGTAATCTGTTCGGGGTATAAGCAATTCCTGCCCTCTGACCTTTCTTCGGCTACCGAGAGCTTCGCCCCGGGGACCCGAAGACTCAGGCTCCTCCGGGCATTGACTTCTGCTCACAGCCTCGTGGAGGCGTTCTTGGGTTACAGGCTCGGTAGTCTGTAGTCCCATAAGTGAGGACTGACTTCCTGCTTGTTCTTGGAGAAAGTGTAGTTACTCACCTGTAACAGCTGTTCTCCAGGGACAGCAGGAGTCGGTCCTCACTACCCTCCCACCTCCCCTGAAGAGTTGCTTTTTTTTTTTTTGTCCTTGCCATCTGCTTAGTGTAGTGCTCTAGCTAGGGGACCTGACTGAGCAAGATGGCACCTTTGGGCTGGAAGGGGGACCATGCATGCGTGGCAGCAATCCCAAAGGCTTTCTTTGAAAGCTGGGGAATTGCTCTACACGGGCTCCGTCCAGTGCCAACGTCACCCATAAGTGAGGACTGGTTCCTGCTGTCCCTGGAGAACACCTGTTACATGTGAGTAACTACGCTTTACCTGCTAATTTGCTTTCCTTTAGCCCCTCCAGTCCGGTCCAGTACTTTACCTTTTTTTTGTTGTGTATAATTCTGGTTGCTGTTGAGGAGCACGCCTGGTTGAAAAGGTCATCTTTTTGACGCTAGTGTGTCAGTTTTCGGGGGCCATGGCTTCTGCAGGGGCAATTAGCTCCTTCGCTGGGTGGGGGGCACATGGCTGAAGTTCTCCTCCAGCTCTGGTGTCTTGGAATTATTGTATATAGTTGGTTCAGTATTTTTCTGACATGTGCATCTGCTTTGTCATTTGTATACTGGCTTGGTGGGAGGAATTCCTCTCCTATATCACCAAAAGTCTGGAATTCTCAGTCTCCATCTGCTGGAATAGGGTGAAGGCCCCAGTAGTCTGGACTGGACTGGACTGGAGGAACCTAAAGGAAAGCAAATTAGCAGGTAAGAACTAATTTCCCCTTCAATCAGACGGCTCATTGTTGACAGTGGCACCCATAGCTGCTGTTTTTTATCGATCCATCTCATTGATGGCCTTCCTCTTTTGCTAAGACTGCATGAGAAGTGTCCAAAGTATGAAAGTCAGTCTTGTTATCTGAGCTTCTAAAGAAAGCCTTGGTTTGATCTCCTCTAGTACTAACTGGTTTGTTCTTCGGGCAGTCCATGGTATACACAGTATTCGTCGCCAGCACCATAATTCAAAGGCATCAATTTTCTTCCCGTCTATCTTTTTAACTGTCCAACCTTCGCATCCATATGATGTTACTGAAAATACCATGGCTTGAACGAGTTGAATCTTTGTATGGAGAGACATCTTTGCTCTTGAGAAGCTTGTCTAGGCCCTTCAGTCATTCCGCCAAGTGCAATGCATCATCTGATTTCTTGACTGCTTGTTTCTTTATTGATAGTTGATCCAAGTACGTTAAAGTCCACTATTTCAATTTCTTCTCTGTCAGTGATGAGCTTTGATTATGCCAGTTGTCAGGATCTTTGCTGCTTAATGTTAAGTCTGTTCTTTGATCTTGAGAAGCAGATGTTTCAGATAGTCTTCACTTTCAGCTAGTAATGTGGTATCATCAGCATAGGGAAGGCTGTTGAAGGGTCCCCCACCAATCTTCACACCTCTGTTGTCTTCATACAGTCCTACTTCTCTGATTTGTTCTGCATATAAATTAAACAGGTAGAGGGGAAAGTATGCAGCCTTGTCATACAACTTTGCTGATTTTAAACCATTCTGTTTTTCTCCTTGTTCTGTTCAAATTTTGTATCTCCAGGAATAAGCAGGAATATAGTTATCACATATGGGTATCGTCGGTACCGACGGAGCCTGCGCGGGAACGCTCCCCAGCGTCCAATTAGGAAGCTTTTGGGAGCATCCCACAGCACCTGCGTGCTGCCTTCCCGCCTTTCCCAACTGCCTCTCTCCAGTTCTTCATTTTCCACGGAGCCAGCATGTTGTGTTCCTGTCAACGCAGAAAATTTTCTTCTTTTTTGTGGTCGCGTCTGCCTTCCTTGACGCTTTACCGGTACCGCCGTTTTTTTCTTTCTTCATTCTTTCTTTAAAAAAAGAAATCGTAGTACTTTTTCTTTTACTTTTCAGGTGCACGTGCCATTTTGGGCCAAAGGCCCAGGATTTTTTCCATAATGGAGAAACCCTCCTCGGGTTTCAAAAAGTGCACCAAGTGTGGCAGTACCATCTCCGTCAGACACCCATGAGTGGTGTCTGAAATGTTTAGGTCCTGACCATTCCATCTCCTGTGCCATGATGTCCAAGAGAGGTCGACAGAACCGAGCTGCCAAGCTCAGTACCCTGTTTCCCTCTGATGCAGCTTCGGTGGCATCGACGTCTTCCAGGGCTTCGTCTTCCTCCCGTGGATCTCAGGTAACTAAACATAAGTCTAGCCGGTCCTTAAAGGGTAGATCTCCCTCTAAGCATCGGGATGCCTCTGGCGTTGCTCTTGAGGATTCTGCATGGGCAAAATTGCCCCAGCGGGAAACTTCGGCTTCCAAAGCATTATCGGGGCTCCAGGATGTTCTCGAGGCCTCGACCTCGGCAGAACTACTGGTGCCAGGCTCTGGGGTAATGGCGATCTTCTCCGGTACCAACATCCAGGCATCGGCAGCGTCGATAGACCAGAGAGTCCTGGCTATTTGAGCGCAGTCTGGCGGCTCTCCTTGTGGCATCGACGCCCTCAGAACCGCGTCAGACAGTTCAACCGGTACCGGCACCGGTATTGATACCGGTACCGATAGCATCGACATCGGTGTCTGCATTGCCAGTACCCAGTCATCCGATGCCTTCTGGTACCGATACTCCAGTACCAATTACTCCCGGTACCGACTTCGGTCGGTATGGGTATCGGGCTCTTCAAGAGCATCCGGACAGACGGTATTTCGAGTCCTCAGAACAATCTGAGGATTCTGACAGTTCTGTCGATGCAGGAATGCTTCTCCCAGAGGAGCCCTCCTCCCCTAATTTTATTATTTATTATTTTATTACATTCTCTTATATACCGCGCTATTCTGCATCAGTGCGGTTTACATTGAACAAACTGAAATTACATTGAAGAGGGCATTATAACTTGGAGATAACTATTTTACAGGGAACATGGGCTATGGAGGGTTAAGTGGCTTGCCCAAGACCACAAGGAGCACCTGTGGGACTAGAAACCCCACTCCTTCCGGCCCAAGGTTGCTGTCCTCTAGTGGGATTTGAACCCCCGACCTTCCGGCCTGAAGTACCTTGCCCCAACCACTAGGCCACTCCTCCACGCCCTAAGCGTAGGATGTCTCTTCCAGAGGATATTTCCTTTCAGGATTTTATCAGGGAGGTGGCTCGGGGTCTGTCCATTACTGTTGCCCCTGAAACAGAGCCCAGAGCAAAGGAGTTGGAAATTTTACAATATCCCAAAACTCCTAAGGAGGCAGCTACCTTGCCCATTCATGAGATTTTGCATGATCTCATGTTAAGAATGTGGGAGACAGCTCTTACCACCTCTCCTCATTCTCGTAGATGGGATACTCTGTATCGAGTCCCTCCTTGTCCTGGTTTCCAAAAAGCTCAGCTTCCTCACCACTCTGTTGTAGTGGAATCAGCTATGAGAGGGTTCAAGAGTGCAAAGAGGCATGCCTCTAATCCTCCAGGACGTGAGTGCAGAACTCTGGATGCTTTTGGACGTCGTGTCTTCCAAGCTTCCATGCTTTCTGCCAGGATTAGTTCCTATACTCTATACATGGGAATGTTCCTGAAGGAGGTCACAGGTGATTTAGAGGCTTTGAGTCCTATTCTTCCTGAGGATAGAAGACCGGATTTTCTCACATTGGTCAAACATGCCCACGATGTTTCTAAATTTGTCAACCGTGCAGCTTTTGACTGTTTTGAGTGCATAAGCAGAACCTCTGCCATTGCCATAGGTGCACGTAGAATTGCTTGGCTCCAGGCATCTGATCTGGAGCTCTGGGTAGAAGACAAATTGGGAAATATCCCTTGTACTGGTGAGAACCTGTTTGGTAGAGATTGGCAGGGAAAAGCCAATGAGTTGGATGCTGACAACTCCACCTTGGATAGATTATCAAAGTCCACAGCTGATCCTGCTAGAAAGAAATCTTTCAAGAAACGATTCTTTTCTAAAAAGAAAGATATTATCCTGCTTATGCTCAGCAGGGACGTTCTGCAGGTCAGCTTGTCAGGAAAGGTCAGCAGCCACCCAAACAGAAGAAAGCAAAGACTGCTAAGCCTCAGCCGTCCCAGCACTCTCAGCCTCCACAAGGCCTTTGACTTTCAGCTAGAGAACTTAGTCTTCCTGGCTCTCATGGGACCAGAGCCTTCCACCATTCCAGGAAGGTTATGTCACTTTGCCCCCAGATGGGGGCAAATAACAGTAGAGCATTGGATACTCTCCATCATAAAGGAGGGGTACAAGCTTCATTTTTCGAGCATGCCCCCTCCCACAAGAATAAGGCAGTTCAATTCTCCGACCTCTCTCATCCTCCTTTTAGGTCAGGAGGTCACTATGCTTCTTGCCCAAGGGGCAATAGAAGAAGTACCCATCCATCAGCAGGGTACAGGGTTTTACTCCCCCTATTTCCTTATCCCGAAGAAAATAGGGGGATACAGACCTATCTTGGACCTCAGAGAATTGAACAAATTCCTCGTCAAAGAGAAATTCAAGATGATTTCTCTCGGAACTCTGCTGCCATACCTTCAGAATCAGGATTAGCTTTGTTCTCTAGATGTCAAGGATGCGTACACCCATGTTCTCATCCATCCAACTCACAGAAGGTTCCTTCGGTTCCTTTTTCAAGGAAAGCACTACCAATACAGGGTGCTTCCTTTTGGCCTAGCCTCAGCTCCAAGGGTGTTCACGAAATGCATGGCTGTAGTAGCAGCATTTCTCCGCACTCTAGGGATATTCGTCTTCCCCTACTTAGACGACTGGCTCATTCGAGCTCCAACAGAGTCGGAGGCCAGGACTTCTCTATCCTGCACAATGCGTATCCTTCAGTATTTGGGTCTGGTAATAAACATCCCAAAATCCAATCTAACTCCCACTCAGTCTTAAGAGTTAATAGGAGCTTTGCTGGATACCAGAAAGGCAAGGGCCTATCTCCCCCAGGCCTGCTGTCTTCGCATTGTGCAGTTAGCTTCTCAAGCAGTGCTAAAGCCTCATCTCACTGCCCGAGAAATGCTACAACTACTAGGCCACATGGCATCTACTGTGCATGTGGTTCCCTGTGCTCGCCTTCATATGAGGGCAGCCCAGTGGACTTTATCCACTCAATGGACCCAGGCATCAGGATGCCTGTCAGACAAAATAGCAAGCACAAGTCGCCTTATTTTGTCCCTCCAATGGTGGCAGTCCACTCAAAACCTGTTGCTGGGGTCCCCTTTTCAACAACCCTTACACCAAGCAACTCTCTCACAACAGATGCTTCTGCAATGGGTTGGGGAGCTCATCTGCAGGACCTCTCCACCCAAGGCACCTGGTCTCCACAGAAGACTTGTCTACACATCAGTCTCTTGGAGCTCAGAGCAATCTTCCTTGCTCTTCGAGTGTTCCACACCCTGCTCAGCTACAAGACAGTCCTCATTCATACGGACAATCAAGTAGCCATGTTTTACGTGAACAAGCAGGGAGGAACAGGCTCTCTGTCACTTTGCAACGAAGCTTTGCGACTATGGGCCCTCGCCAGAGAGCATCAGATCCATCTTCTGGCGGTGTATCTTCCAGGCATACAAAACTCTTGGGCAGACAGACTCAGTCGAGTTCTGCTTCCACACGAGTGGTCTCTGCATGCAGACCAGGTGGCGAAGTTTTTCAAATTTGGGGAACCCGGACATAAACCTCTTTGCAAGTCCGTGGAATGCCAAACTTCCCCGGTTCTGTTCCAGAATTCCGGCTCAGAAGGCTCAGGCCAGGGATGCTTTCCTCCTTTACTGGGGTCAAGACTTCCTGTATGCCTTTCCACCCATTCCCCTAATTCCCAAAACCCTGTTCAAGCTTCAGAGAGACAGAGGCTGTATGATTCTCATAGCTGCACATTGGCCAAGGCAAGTGTGGTACCCTCTGCTTCTACATCTCTCTCAAGCTCCCTCCCTGGAGTTAGGGTCTGCTCCAAATCTCCTATCCCAGGAGGACGGAATGTTATGGTATCCCAATCCCCAGTCTCTGCGTCTCAGGGCTTGGTTGCTGAAGGCCTAGATCTCCATGATCTTAATCTCCCTCAGCAAGTAAAAGATATTATTTTTGCTTCCAGGAAACCTTCCACGGGACGCTCTTATGCTTTCAAGTGGAAAAGGTTTACCATATGGTGTTCGCAGAAGGGTCTTAACCCCCTTGCAATACCTCTGGAATCATTGCTGGAGTATCTCCTTCATTTGTCCAATGCAGGTCTTAAGACTAACTCAGTAAGAGTCCATTTGAGTGCTATTGCAGCTTCCTTTAAGCCTCTAAATATATTAAACATCAATGCAGATAAGGAGGATCCTTGAGGTACACCTTGGCTTTGTTGGAATGGTTCAGATGTATCCCCGTCGACTCGGATGTGCTGCCATCTATCGGACAGGTAAGATTTGCACCATTCGAGTGCTGTTCCGCAGATGCCTTTTTCCCTTAACCGGCAGATGAGAATTTCATGGCATACCGAGTCAAAAGCCGCTGCTATGTCTAGAAAGACAAGAGCGAAACCCTGGCGTATGTTATCCACACCTGAGATTATGTTGTTGAGGAGTGTTGTGAGTAGTGTTTCTACTCCATGTGACTCTCTGAAACCATGTTGAGCCGGATCGAGTGGAGCAGAGGTATCTATATGATCCTGTAATTGCCTGTGCACCACTTTCTCGATGATTTTTTGCTAGAATTGGTATGCTAGATATGGGCCTATAAGATTCTACCTTCTGAGGATCAAGTTTGGTGTTCTTTAACAGCGGTCTTACAGAGGTCTGCTTGAGCGTAGTTGGGAATGAGCCAGTGGTGAAGGAATGGTTTAATATTTTTGCTATAAATGAGGATATGTCACATCGCAGGTCCTTTATCCAGTGTGCAGGGCAAGGGTCTGTGTGTGCAGTGGTTGTGTTTAGTGCTAGGATGGTATCTTCAATAGTTTTCTTTGAGGGAGTGGAGAAGGATGCCAGTGATGCTGGGTAGTCTTGTTCATCAAGAGGGTCCGGTATTAATATTTTATTAGTTTTGCACATTTTAGATTGCATGTAAATTGCATAGTCCTGTGGGTGGATCATGCTGTGGTGCTCCGGGGTTGGTTCTTTGGCAAGCGTTTTAACTAAGTTAAACAAGTCATGAGGTTTATTCAATGACCGTTTCAGGGTGTCTGTGTGGTGTTGTCTGATTTTATTTGTGATGGCTTTACGATGCTCTGCCAGGTGTTGGATGTAAGCTAATTGGTCACTGCTGGTGCGTGATTTTCTCCATCGTTTTTCTAGCCGCCTTAGAATGGTTAGTGAGGCTTTTAAGTCAGCTGTGAACCATGGGGCTGTAGATCTCTTCTTTGGGTTCTTGTTCGTTGGAGGGCGGATAGCGATTGTGCTGAGTTTTCTGTTCCAGGAGGAGATCAACTCTTCTAGGCTTAGTGAGGTGTCATCAAAGAGTGGGCTAATCTCAGTGAGGATGCGTTCTCTGTTAAATGGTTGGAAACTTCTGGTAGCTGAGTTAGCGGGCTTGCTTTTATCCGTTATTGTCTTGTGTAAACAGCTAGTGGTAGGCATCTGAAAGGTGATGAGTTTGTGGTCAGTCCATGGGACTGCAGTTATGGATAGCACGATGTTTTGTGGTTGATCCAAAATTAGCTGCGGTGCGAATATGAGGACTTACCTTGGACTGTAAAAGAGCTTTAGCCTTTTACTTACAAAGAACACAGCAACATAGAAAGTCCTCTCAACTTTTTGTTGCTTTTGATCCTTCTCATTTGGGACTTCCAGTCTCCAAGAGAACACTATCCAACTGGATTGCTCAGTGTATATCCTTTGCTTATCAGAGTAAGAATCTTCCTCTGGAGGGCCATGTCACAGCTCACAATGTGAGAGCCATGGCAGCTTCAATGGCTCATCTGCACTCTGTCTATCGATGACATCTGTCGAGCAGTCACCTGGGCCTCGGTTCATACCTTCACAGCCCATTACTGCTTGGACAAGGACTCCTGCCGGGATGCCTTGTTTGGTCAGGCTGTTCTCCAACACCTGTTCCATACCTAATCAACTCCTACCCACCATCCCTGGTAGGATGCCAGAGATCCATGGGGGGAAGTGGAGCCCTTCTCAGGGGCACACAACTTCTGGGGTCTCTCCCTGGCATCTAAAGCTAGGGAGTCCCCATATGTGATGACTACATTCCTGCTTGTTCCTGGAGATAGCAGTTACTCACCTGATCTCCGGGAACAGTAGGAATTTAGTCCTCACAACCCACCCACCTCCCCTAGGAGTTGTATCTCTCTATCTCTTTCCCTTTCTCTCTCTCTCTCTCTTTGTCTCAGCTTTAAAACTCAACTGGAGAGAGGCAGTTGGGAAAGGCGGGAAGGCAGCATGCTGGCGCTGTGGGATGCTCCCAAAAGATTCCTAATTGGATGCTGGAGAGCGTTCCCGCGCAGGCTCCGTCGGTACCGACGATACCCATATGTGAGGACTAAATTCCTGCTGTTCCCGGAGATCACCTGTTGCAGGTGAGTAACTATGCTTTCTTGATCATTGTAGAGGTTACACAAGAGAGCTACCAGGTGTTCTGGTATACCTGTGTTTCTTAATGTCCCCCAAAGTTTCTCATGATTTACACAGTCAAAAGCCTTGCTGTAGTCCATAAAACACACAGAAATCCTTTTTGTATTCTTTGGTGTTTTTCAAGCATCCATATCCCATCTGCAATGATGTCTTATTCCTTGCCCTTTCCTGAAACCTGCTTGTACTTCAGGCAGTTCTCATTCCAGGTATGGTTGTAGTCTCTGCTGAATAATCTTCAGTAGAATCTTGCTAGTTCAGAGTGATCATATATTAATTTCCACAGTCATTTGGATCACATATCTTTAGTATTGGTATAAACACAGATGTTTTCCAGTCAATTTGCCATTATGATGTCTTCGAAATTTCCTTGCAGAGCCTTTTAAGTATGGTAACAGCTGCATCAGATTGCTGTAATACTTCAATGGAAATGCCATCAATGCCTGGTTCTTTGATAAGTCTTTCAATGCTGCTTCAATTTATTCATCACCAAAGGTTTAGGATCATAAGGTACAGGTCTGCTTGATCTTTATCATATAATAACTCTGTATATTCTTTCCACCTTTTCTTGATCTTCTCAAAATCATTCAACATGCATCCTTGAGCATCTTGTAACATTCCAAGTTGAGGCTGCAATTTTTGCTTTAACTCTTGTAGCTTTAGGAAAATCAATCTTGTTCTTCCTCTAATAGTTTTTGCTTCTGTTTCCTTGCATGCATCATTGTAGTACTTCTCCTTGTCTTGTCTTGCTGCATGTTGGAAATCTGAGTTCTGCAATTGCCTCTCTTTCTCCTCTGGCTTTAGCTTCTCTGCGTTTCTGGGTAATTTTTCAGAGTTTCTTCGGTCATCCATTTTGGCTGTTTTTTGATTTTTCACCTTTTTGTAGAGATGTCTCATTCTTTTAACACAACCTTTTTGATGTTATCCCAGAACTCTACTGGATCTCTGTCATTTGTATATAAAGTAGCAAATCGATTTTGCAGGCAGTCTTTAAATTCCGGTGGTATATTCTTAAGGTCATATTTTGCTACACTCATGAGTGAGTTGCTCTTTTTTTTTTTCAACTTCAGCTTGAGTTTGTATACTAGTAGTTATTGATCTGTACCAGAGTCAGCTCCAGGTTATTGTCTTTGTTGATGTTTATAGAGCTTTTCCAGAAGTCCAGGTATACAATCGCCGCTTCTATTGCTGGAAGGTGTTTGAGATGAATAGATCGTTGGTCTTGCAGAATTCTATCTGTCGTTCTCAAGTTTTATTTCTGTTGCCAAGTCCATATTTTCCAACCACTTTGCCTCCTTCTTTGTTGCCAGCTTTTGTGTTCCAGTCACCCATAACTATCAAGATATCCTGTTTGCATGTTCTGTCAATTTCAGCTTGTACTTGTACATAGAACTCATCAACTTCATCCTCTTCTGCAGCTGTTAAGGCATATACTTGAATTATAGTTGTGGTGTTAGGCATTTCTCGTAGACAAATAGAAATTAAGTGTTCACTGAAAACATTGTATTTCATTACAGTTCTTCCAAGTTTCTTCTCAATTATAAATGCAACACCATTTCTTCTTTGTCTTTCATTTCCAGCATAGTAGACCATGTGGTCATCAGAAGCAAAGTGCCCGATGCCAGTCCATTTCAGTTCAGACACCGAACAGATTGAGTTGTATATGTTCCATTTCATTCTTGACCACCTCCAACTTCCCTTGGTTCATGCTTCTGACTCCCATTTCATGCACACCTACATCAGCAGTCAGACCAACCACATCATAAATGTTGACTTTACTTTGAAAGTCTTCAGCTCCTCCCCAGTAGCCAGATGAGTGCCTTCCGACCTGGGGGTCTCATCTTCCAGCTCAATAGTGCAATTTGTTTTGTTGTGATTATCCATTGGGTTTTCGTGGCAAGATACGGAAGTAGATTGCCAGGCCTTTCTTCCGTGCAGTTTAATTTCAGTGTTGCCATTGTCGCAGAAATGTGATTCTCCGCTGCCAACACCATCCCATTCTGCTGCTTCTAAGATGGGTGGTTTGTCTTGGTCTGAGACCTGCCTGGCATGGGAGACCTTGCCAGTAGTTAAGCTACTGATAGCTTAGCCCTCAGCATTACTACTACTACGCATTTGTATAGTGCTACAAGACATACGCAGCGCTGCACAGACACATGTAAGAGATGGTCCCTGCTCATCAGAGCTTACAATCAAGTCAAGACGGGCAACACAGTAGCTGTAGACCCAGGCCATGTCTAGTGGGAATGGCAAGGACAAGCCCTCACAGCATGATACTTAATGCATGTTAATTTCATTAAAACACATTTAAACCTTTAGTAACCATACTCCTTAATCTAGGCATGAGTACAGACCCCAACAGCTCTGATGCTAAATAATGCAGTATATAAAAGCTAATAAATAAACCCTGTGATTGGCGTAAATGACTGTGGCTAGATTTTTTTAAGAGCGTGTATGAATTAGTGTCCTAAAACTTTCCTGTGTAAATTAATGCTCTGCAGATACTTTGCCCAAGTAACACTCCTGTGCACACCCACAGCAAAAGTACACACCATCTGCTTGAGGCACATACTTATAAAATATCAACATGCGTAAAGGCCCATTCTTGTGCATGTCATTGAAAATACATGATTTATGCGTTGCTTTGGTTTGTAACTTTATACAGCTCCTTTATAAAATTACCTCCTCAGTATAGAATGAATTTAGTCAGCTTTCCAAACCAATTTATACTATAAGGCTTAATGTCTGGGGTTTTTTTTGTTTTTTTTTTTTCTTTCTCTCAGGGTTGTGTATCAAAGTATTCTGAAAAGGCTTGCTGCTTTATATGGACCCCTGTTTGGTTTGCTGCAAGAGGTGTCTCAAGTCCACCAAATGCCCTACATTAAGGGATTTATATTCCCTTCACAAATTGCAACATTTCTAGGCTCTGCGTTTTCAGAGATGAGAAAAACACTATCACCATTCTCTTCCCAGAGAGGGGCGACCTGGTGGTTAAGTAAGCTATTTCCAGAGCAAACGTTTTCATCCATACCAGATACGACAGAAATACAACCTATCAGAGAGAGGTCCTGGCTACCTGGGATACAGACTCCTGATGTTGGGCTGCCTGCGCTGCAGAATAGTGGCGATAAAGGTAAGACTGCTTAAAGAACTGAATTTGTGCATCACTTGTTGGTTTGGCATGCGCTTTATCTGTAACAGGATTCTCTTTCCAAACTGGGTCTCCCTCTTTTCTTCATATCTTCCTTCCTTCTGCTATAAAGCTGTAAACCACTATCTCCAGGAACAAGCAGGAATGTAGTCTTCACATATGGGTACTGTCGGCACCGACGGAGCCTGCGCGGGAACGCTCCCCAGCATCCCAAAAAGAAAGCTTTTGGGAGCATCCACCACGCATGCGTGCTGCCTTCCCGCCCAACTACCTCTCTCACTTCAGTTCTTCATTTTCCGCGGAGCCGACAGGACGTGTCTTCTGTCACCGCAGAAAATCTTCTCTTATTTTTATATTTTTTGTGGTTGCATCTGCCTTCCGTCGACACCTACCGGTACCATCGGTGCTTTTCTTCTAAAACCTTTTCAATTTTAGTGCTTTTTCTCTGATTTTTTTTCCCTGCTTTAGTGCTTGGTGCCATTTTGGGCATTAGGCCCTCTTTTTCCTTACCATGGAAAAACCAGCCACTGGTTTAAAAAAAAAAAATGTTCAAAATGTGGCAGTACAATTTCTATTACCGACACCCATGACTGGTGTCTTAAATGTTTAGGTCCTGACCATTGCCCAGCAGAGTGTCTCTCCTGCAGGAAGTTGACTAAAAAGTCTTCAAAATCAAGCAAATCAACTCTGTGCCCTATTTGCTTCAGACACAGCGTCTGTAGCATCGATGTCTTCCACGGCTTCGACTCCTTCCCAGGGATCTCAGGTAACTAAACACAAGTCTTCTAAGACTAGCCGGTCCTCGAAGGGTAGTTCTCCCTCTAAACATCAAGATGTCATTGGTGTTGCCCTCAAGGACAATTTACCGGCAAAACAACCCCGATGGGAGTCTTCGGGCTCCAAAGCTTTATCGGGGCTCCATGATGTTCCAGAGGCTTCAACCTTGATGGAACCACTGGTGCCATGCTCGGGGGTTGTGGCCGCTCCCACCGGTACCAAAACCCCGGCATCAGCAGTAGCAGTGGACAAAAGACTCCTCACTATCGAATGCAGTCTAGCGACTCTTTAGCTACTTCAGTACCGCTAAGGTTGCTGTAGACGGTTCCGCAGGCAGTGGTACCGATGCCGGTGCCAGTGCCTTCGGTACCTGTTTCAACAGGCATGCTTACCCCGATGCTGAGCTTGGAATCTCTCTCTAGCATGGGGGATCAGGTACCGACTGGTGTCTGTACCGACATCGAGCGGTACCGACGCCATCTGCTTCAGGAGAACCCGGTGCTTCCTCCTTTTGAGTCTTCCGATTCCGATGACTCGGATGATTCCACCGGTACCAGAGTTGAACTTTTGCAGGATTCAACTCTTTCTCCTCAACGCAGAATGTCCCCTCCTGAGGACTTGTCTTCTCATGATTTTGTACGTGATATGGCAAAGGGTCTTGCCATTACAGTAGTACCTGAAAAGGAGCCTAGGGCAGAAGAATTGAGAATTCTTCAATATCCTTTGGCTCCAAAGGAGGCAGCTATGCTTCCTATTCATCAGATCTTACATGATCTAATGTTAAGGATGTAGGAAGCTCCTTTAACAGTATCTCCACATTCTTGACGTCTTGACACTATGTATCGAACCACCTTGTCCAGGCTTTCAAAAGACTCAGTTACCACATCATTTTATGATGGTAGAGTCCACCATGAGACGGATTAAGAGTGCTAAGAGACACTCTTCCAATCCACCAGGTCGTGAGTCTAGAACACTGGATGCCTTTGGTCGTCGATGCTTTCAGTCCTCCATGCTGTCAGCAAGAATCAGTTCCTATATATTATACATGGGAATGTTTCTTGAAGAGGTTACAAAAGACTTAGAACTTTTGAACCCTTTTCTTCAAGAGGATAAACGGACAGATCATTTGACTTTGGTCAAACATGCTCATAATGTCTCTAAATTTGAGTCGTGCTACCTTTGACTGTTTTGAATGTATTAGCAGAACTTCTGCTATATACATAGGAGCACGTCATATTGTCTGGCTCCAGGCTTCAGACTTAGAGGAATGGGTGCAAGATAAGCTGGGAAACATTCCTTGCACAGGAGAAAATCTCTTTGGCAAGGATTGGCAGCTCAAGGCTAACGAAATTGACACTGATAATACAACTTTAGACAGATTGTCAAAATCTACAGCTAACCCAGCCAAGAAAGTTTTTCAAAAACCCTTTTTTTCTCTAAGAAGAAGAAATTCTATCCATCTTCCACCCAACAAACACATGTGCCCCAGAAGGGGCAACAACAAACTAGGCAAAGGCACAACCTCAGAAGACCCAGCAAGCTCAGCCTCCTCAGGGTCTTTGACTATTGTCTAGAGAACTTAGCCATTCTTCCTGTTCTAAGCCCAGAACCTTTAAATATTCCAGGCCGTATCTGCCATGTTGCCAAAAGATGGCAACAAATCACATCAGAAAATTGGACTCTATCGTGAGTCTGGGATACAAGCTTCATTTCCTCAGCTTGCCCCATCCACGTTAATAAAGCAGTTCAGATCTCAACCACCGGTCTCAGACCTGTTGTGGCAAGAGGTCACCACTCTTCTGGCTCACGGAGCTATAGAAGAGGTTCCAATGTCCCAGCAGGGCACAGGATTCTATTCCCCCTATTTTCTCATTCCAAAGAAATCAGGGGGACTAAGACCAATCCTGGACCTCGGAGAACTGAACAAATATCTAGTCCAAGAAAGGTTCAAGATCTCCCTTGGCACACTTCTTCCATACCTCCACAAGCAAGATTGGCTATGTTCTCTAGATTTAAGGGATGCTTACATGCATATCCTTATTCATGCAGATCACAGAAAATTCCTTTGATTCCTAGTCAAGGGAAGGCATTTTCAATACAGAGTCCTTCCTTTCGGGCTGGCCTCTGCTCCAAGGGTCTCCACAAAGTGCATGGCAGTAGTGGCAGCATTTATGAGGACTCTAGGAATTTTTGTCTTCCCTTACTTGGACGATTGGCTCATTCGAGCACCGTCAGCTCTTGGGATGGGTCATAAACCTTCCAAAGTCCCAGCTCACCCCATCTCGATCCCTCGAGTTTATAGGGGCTCGCTTGGACACACAGCAGTCAAAGGCTTTCCTGCCTCAGTCTCGATGTCTGCGCATCATCAAACTAGCATCTCAAGCAGTGCTAAAAAAACCTTCCTCACTGCTTGACAGATGCTTCGGCTTCTAGGACACATGGCATCTACAGTCCATGTGATTCCTTATGCACACCTTCACATGCGAGCTGCCCAATGGTCCCAAGCCTCAGGATGCATGTCAGACAAGATCAGGGTTACCACACGCCTGATTGCGTCTCTGCATTGGTGGCAATCTCTGGAAAACCTTACAGTAGGCTCTCCTTTTCAGCAACCCCTACCTCAGGCTATCCTAACGACAGATGCTTCCAAGTTGGGTTGGGGAGCCTACTTGGGCAATCTGTCTACCCAGGGTCTCTGGACCCCACAGGAGGCTTCTCTACAATAAAACCTCCTAGAACTAAGGGCCATCTCCAATGCTATTCGAGTCTCTTGCTTCCATCTCATAAACAAAACAGTTCTGGTGCAAACCGACAATCAGGTGGCCATGTTTTACCTAAACAAACAAGGCAGAACAGGCTCTCTGCAATTATGCAACGAAGTTTTGCAACTGTGGGCCTTTGCCAGAGAACATCACATTCATTTGTTGGCAGTATACCTTCCAGGCATTCAAAACGCTTGGGTGGACAGGCTCAGCCGAGTCCTGTTACCACACGAGTGATCTCTCCACTCATATCAACTTGCTCGAGTTTTTCAAGTCTGGGGAACTCCAGACATAGACCTCTTTGCAAGTCCACAGAATGCCAAACTTCTCCGGTTCTGTTCCAGACTTCCAGCTCAAAATTGTCAGGCAAGGGATGCATTCCTGCTCCATTGGGGCCAGGATTTTCTCTATGCCTTCCCTCCAATTCCCAAAACCCTATTCAAACTCCAGAGAGACAGAGGTCGCATGATACTCATAGCTCCCTGTTGGCCAAGGCAAACATGGTATCCTCTTCTCTTAGGTCTCTCTCGAGCCACTCCTCTGGAGTTGGGGAGTGCTCCGGATCTTCTGTCCCACGACAACGGATCCCTTCTGCACCCCAATCCTCAGTCCCTTCATCTCAAGGCCTGGCTTCTTGAGGCATAGAGTTTCAAGATCTAGGCCTTTCACAACAAGTGAAGGATATTCTTCTAGCTTCCAAAAAACCTTTCACAAGGCGTTCTTATGCTTTTAAGTGGAAGAGGTTCTCAGAGGGGACTTAATCCGCTCTTGGTACCAGTAGAGTCCCTTCTGGACTATCTCCTTCACTTATCAGCTTCTGGTCTTAAGACCAATTCTGTTAGAGTCCATCTTAGTGCTATTGCTGCATCTCATAAACCCTTCGATGGACAGCCAATTTCCACTCATCCTCTTGTTTCAAGGTTTATGAGAGGTCTACTTTTAACAAAACCACCTATCAAACCACCTCTGGTGGCATGGGATCTTAATATTGTTCTGGGTCAACTCATGAAGCCACCCTTTGAACTTTTAGCTACTTCGGAGCTAAAGTTTCTTTCATGGAAAGTCATTTTCCTAATTGCTATCACTTCTGCAAGACGCAGCAGTGAACTGCAGGCTTTAGTGGCTGACCCGCCTTATACAAGGTTTCATCATGACAAAGTAGTCTTGAGGACTTATCCTCATTTTATGCCAAAGGTAGTATCACCTTTGGAAGATAAACAGATTGGTTTAAATTAAATCTTCTTTCCTAGGCCTCATGCCTCCAGTGCGGAAAGAAATCTTCATACCTTAGATTGTAAACGAGCTCTGGCTTTTTATCTTCACAGAACTCAGCCATTTAGAAAGTCTTCTCAGCTTTTTCTGGCTTTTGACTCTAGTTATTTAGGACTCCCATTCACAAAAAGAACTCTCTCTCTAAGTGGATTGCAGACTGTATTTCCTTTACCTATCAGAGTAAAGGAATCCCTCTTGAAGGCCATGTCATGGTTCACAATGTTAGAGCCATGGCAGCCTCAACAGCTAATCTTCGGTCAGTTGCTATTGATGAGATCTGCAAAGCAGCAACTTGGGCTTCTGTTCATACTTTCACTGCCCACTATTGTTTGGACAAGGACTCCCATCGGAGTCCTTGTCCAAACAGCATCTCTTCCATTCCTAGATCAACTCCTTCCCACAATCCACTCTTGGATGCCTGAGGTCCCGGGGAGGAAGCATGGCCCATCTTACTTAGATCCGTAACATGCTGGGGTCATCCCTAGGCATTTTTAGCTGGGGAGTCCCCATATGTGAAGACTACATTCCTGCTTGTTCCTGGAGATAGCGTAGTTACTCACCTGTAACAGGTGATCTCCGGGAACAGCAGGAATATGTCTTCACAACCCACCCACCTCCCCTAGGAGTTGTCTTTCTCTAGTTTTCTTCTACTTCTCTCCTTTGGTCTCAGCTTTCAACTCAACTGAAGTGAGAGAGGTAGTTGGACGGGAAGGCAGCACGCATGCGTGGTGGATGCTCCCTAAAGCTTTTTTTATGGGACGCTGGGGAGCGTTCCCGCGCAGGCTCCGTTGGTGCCGACGGTACCCATATGTGAAGACTTATTCCTGCTGTTCCCGGAGATCACCTGTTACAGGTGAGTAACTACACTTTCTCTGCAGACAAGCAGGGGGATGAAGGCACACTTGATAGGTGACATCTCTGATGTTTCCTTGTGCTGGGCTCTCCCCAGCTCAGAAGTCTTTTGATGTCTCTGAGCGTGCATATGCCACTTCCCGCCCAGAGACCCTGCTGCCTATTCAGTTTTTCTCTTAACCATGAAGAGTTGCCAATGGCTCTCCCCTCCCACAGGGTCACGCCTTTTTCACTGAGATTCCTTCATAATTTTTCAACACAGTACTCTTCTTCCAGTGGTTCCTGGTACGGTGTTTCTCAGGAAAAAAAAAAAAAGCAAAGACTTAGAGCTGCTATCGCACTTGCGGATCAAGTCTGTCTATGCTTTGTCATTAGTACACCATCCTTTGTATACTTGGTGCTTTTTGTATGAACATTCTGCAGCCAGTAGTGAGGCATGGAGTAACCAGAGTGCTGTACGTGCTTCTGAATAAGTACTACTTGTAAAATTTTTTTTTTTTTTCTCCACAGGGAAACTACTAGAATTTGATGCAAAAACATTGCTCAAGAGGGTTAAAACCAGTTCTCTTAAGGTTTGTGTTCCTGCCACAACTACAAAAGATGTTTGAGATAATTGTAGGAATTTATTTATTTTCATAGAAAATAAACCACTTGTTATGCAAAAAGATATATATATGTTTTGAAACGGGAATGTCTCTGTTCGTTGTGAACAGGTAACCCACTTGTCTGGACTGGGCTATTTTCCCCTCTCAGCAAATCAGTGGACACAGAAAAAAGTGAAACATCTAGGCTTCTGATGATATCATCGTGCCTTTCTCTATGGACAAGCAGGAAGTAAGTCCTCATGTATGGATGGTGTCCCCGATGGAGCCCTGCGTGGTAATGCTCCCCAGCTTCTATTAGAAGCTTTTGGGAGGTTCCACAGCGAATGCATGCCACCTACTACTGAGCATTTGTATAGTGCTACAAGACGTACATAGTGCTGCACAGACATATAAGAGACAGTCCCTGCTCATCAGAGCTTACAATCTAGTCAAGACAAACAACACAGTAGGTGTAGACATGGGATACATCTAGGAGGAATGGTGAGGAAACACAAAGGAGATCAGGTGAGTCAAGATCCGAAAGCGGCAGTGAAGAAGTGAGTTTTTAGCCTGGATTTGAAAAGGGTCAGAGAAGGAGCCTGCCTTTCCACCTACTGCGGCAGCATCTTCAGTCGACTTCCACGGAGCCTCTAGTATGTGTTCCTGCACAGTCAGGAAAAAAGGTTGTTTTTTTTACTTTGCCCCTTTAGGTTCCTCTTCTATCTGGTTTTCAACCGCCTGCCATTCGTAGTGACAGCCCTGGTGCAGTGTCTCTCATTTTTTGTTTTTGTCCCTTTTTAATTTTCCCACGGCTTGCTCCATTGAGCCATTCGAACTTGCCATGGCTGTATTTCTGGATGTGTCCCTGAAACCAGCAAGTGGGTTTAAAAAGTGCAGCAAGTGTGTCTGGACTCTCTGTCATGGACAGACATAACTGGTGTCTTCAATGCTTGGATACTGACCACCAGCCCACCTCTCGTAACCTGTGCTTGCAGATGACAAGAAGGGGCCTGAAGGATCGGGAGAAGCAGCGAGAGTCCCTTTTCAGGCAGATGGATTCAGCCCCGACATCAACCCTGGTGTCGTAGGGCACTGCCAAGGCATTTGCATAGAGAGAGGAGCCTGAGCGAACTCGGAGCTAAGGGGCTGCAGTGCCCTGGAGCAAAGAATCTGTCGACGTTTGCCCGTAATTTACTTAATCATAGTAACATAGTATATGACAGCAGATAAAGACCAGTATGGTCCATCTAGTCTGCCCAGCAAGGCGGCAAGAATAGGTGCACTTGTTCCGTGCAGGTCATCCCTCCCCATGTCTTTGTTTAGGGGTGTACCCACTGCTCCATGTAGGTCACCCCTACTTGTTGAGATGTAAGAGTTCCTTATTGTCCCTCCAGTCCAGTCTCTCACCTCTGGGTAGTGCCCCTCTTCCATCATCTTGGAGACTGAGCATGTCATCTTTTGACATCTGCTACATATATAGCTGGCACTGACTACCAGCCCCAGTATGCTCAGTCTCCAAGCAGCTGGAGGAGGTAGTGGGCCAGGGTGCTGGACTCACTGAAAGAACAAATATGGAGCTTAGTGAGGTTTTAGGGTTTGTTTTGGGGTTTTTAGTTCCCTGTCCTTACAGGTGCAGCTTTTTGTTTTAAGTTTGATTTAAAAAAAAAAAAAAATGACGGTGTGGAAGGAACCCCCCCCCCCGCAAGGGAACCTGTGGAGTGTCAGGAGGGATCCTTAAGTCGGGGTCCTCGGGCGGCCCCAGATCCTGTTGACAGGTGAGCTGTTGAATCTAGACCGGTGCAACTAACAGTCTGGGACTCTCCCTCCCCCCCAGCGCCGAAGCCCTGATTGTGCGGCTGAGTGCGGGGGGAACAGAGCACTGAAGGAGGAAAAGAGCAGTGGCGAAGGAACAGTGCGGTAAGCCTATGGATTGCCAGCGGATGGAGGTGGGGTACAGTCCGGGTCGGAGGCAGTGGCTGCAGCGCGGAGAGTGGGGGTAGACATGTGGTTTGCCATGGTGGTGTTTAAAGGCCTGGACCACGTGGCGGCTGGTTCCTGTTGGCGCACAGAGCCGCCCACGGCCGACCTTCCTGCCCAGACAGTGTGCGCGGCTTAGTTCTTTGTCAGTGTTCACCAGCTTTCTGCAGGCACAGCTGAGGTTTGCCACGGGTTTGTGGCAGACTTGCTCTTTTTTTCTGCACTGCTGGGCTTTCTTGCGTGCTTGTTTTAGTTTGTTTTGCCGCTTTTTCCTTCGGGTCTTGCTTGGCTGGCTTGCTTGTTTATTTCACCCTTAGGGGTTGGAGAAGTCAGGGTCTTTTATATATACAGTAATAATAAAAAATAAAAAAATACAGGGAAGTGAACAGAAGGTGAAGGACAGCTGGGGTTTAGGCCGCTGGTTCAACAGGGCCCACCATGCCAGCAAGGCCTCAGTGCCTTGTTTGCGGGACCCGCTGAGGGGTGGTCTCGGAGGCCGGAGTATGTGTGGGTTGTGTGGAAAAGGGCTAGTTAGGCCAGGCCTCAAAACCAAATTGGATACGTTCAGAGAATTGGATGAATTAGCTGCTGATGCACTAACTTATGCCACTATGGTTCACCCAGTATACGGAAATTTGGACTTAATGGACTCAGAAACAGACAGTGACTCTGGATCTATACTGAATATAGGGATTGGAAGCGATAGCAGTGAATCTATACATGAAACCGGATTGTAGAGACTAGCTATAGATGACATATATGCTCATGTAAATTTACAGGCCAAGCTGCAGTGCAATTAAGAGCTGTTCCCTTTTAAAAGTAACTTTAAAACTGTCCTCCTGCTTTTGATAGTTGCTTCATAGAATTAGCAAATAGAGCTTATGTGTACATAATCTAGTTCCCTAAAAATCAATAGAACAAACAGTACATCCTCTTTTATTCTGCAATTTGATAGGCTAAAGAATTAGCTAGGTCGGCATGGTCTTCTTTAGGGAACTAGGTCTTAGGTCAACATGTAACTGAAAAGCAAATAAAGCTTGAGTAAATAGTAGAAAATCAGCAAATATTATAAGAATAACTAATTTAGCTTCTGTTGTATACTAGAAGTTTCTGTTGTATAGTAGAAACACAGCGACACCTCTTGAGTCTAGTAAATATAGTCATAAGCTTGTAACTTCTGCTTTTATGTGACGTGGCACAGATGTTAGCAAATTCTATATGCACTTTTGTAACCCAAATATCACCAGATGTTAATTAAAAATTAACTGTCAGCTGATAATCTACAATAAAAGCTAGAGCTCTGCAGAGCCATCTTTGAAGAAACTCTCTGATGGATAAGCCTGTTCTTAGACGCCATGCTTTTCTTCCGTACAGAGCTCTGTAGCAATTGTTAAAATAATTGTCTTATTTTTTCCTTCTTGTTAAGAGGTTACAGATAATTATAAGAATCCAGGTTTAGTGAACGAGTGCAGACCCTAAGAGGGAGAGGGTTCTTCAGGTTGCACACAGGAGGCTACCTCCTTGGAATAGGACCTACAGGACAAAGGTAGTCTGGGAACCCCCACCCTGGTGCAGGAAGGCCAGGAGGGAGATGGGCCTGTTTTGTCGCTGCCTGGGGGAGACTGCAATCTCCAGGAACAAGCAGGAATGAGTCTTCACATATGGGTACGTCGGTACCGACGGAGTCTGCGCAGGAACGCTTCCCAGCGTCCAATCAGAAAGCCTTTGGAAGCATCCCACCACGCCTGCGTGCTGCCTTCCCAACTGTCTCTCCTCAGTTTTCGTTTTTCCGCGGAGCCGGCAGGACATCCTCCTGTCACCGCAGAAACTCGTCTTTTATTTTTTAGTTTTCTTGTGGTCGCGGCTGCCTTACCCGACGCCACCGGTACCGCCGGTGTTTCTTTTTCCTTTTCTTGTAAAATTTTTCCCTTCTAAGGAATATTTTTTCTCTGTAGTGTCTCACGGTTTCTCAGGCCTCTCCATTTTTCCTTCATGGAACCGCAAGCCACTCTCCTCAAGAAATGTAAAAACTGTGGCGGTACAACCTTATTTTTAGACACTCACAATTGGTGTCTAACCTGCTTGGGTCTTGACCATTCTCCAGGACCAAGCAGGAAGTCAGTCCTCACATATGGGTGACGTCGGCGCCGACGGAGCCCTCGCGGAGCAATTTTCCCCAGCTTTCACAGAAAGCCTTTGGGAATTGCAGCGCGCATGCGCGGTCGCCTTCCCGCCCAAGGGTGCCATCTTAGCCAGTCTTCTTTTTTCCACGGAGCCCTACAGACGTACCCGTCGTGTCCCCGCTAAAAAAGTTGATTTTCGTGAGTTTTACTCGTTTTTCAATTCGGTTCGACGCCGGTCGTTTTCCTGCCCGGACTCGCGACGCCGTTGCGAGTCCTTCCCTTATTTTTCGGTTTTTCTGATTTTTGGTCAGTTTCGTTTTCGGTTTTTCACTGGCAGCCCGGTCCTTTGACCTTGCAGGGGCCCTTTTTCCCCCGATGGCTGCCAGTGGTTTCAAGCGGTGTGGTCAGTGTGACAGAAATATGTCACTCACTGACACACACGATAATTGCCTCCGCTGCCTGGGCCCAGATCATGAAGAAATGATCTGTGGAGCCTGTGGCAAAATGTCCTCCAAAGCGTTGAGTCGGCGGCATCAGCGGGATAGAATCTTCGCTGACCCCAGCCGTACCCGCACCTCGTCGGAGGCCTCGGCATCCAGAGGCTCCAGCTCTGAACATCGCCGAAGCTCCTCCGACAGGGGTTCTCCCTCCGGAGACCATCGACGGAAGACAAAACCCGCGAGGGCGGCGTCGGTGGACGCTCCTGGCTCCGCGAGGGCCAGGTCGCATAGCCCCGACAGCCGTCCCGGGTCTTTGGAGAAGGAGCACCTCCCGAAGCGACCTCGCCTGGAGTCGGAGTTGCCTGCTCGGGTAAGTCCTGTGGTCCTTCCGTCGGGGCCCGAGTCAGGGACTGCTGGGTCACCTGAGGTCGGACTCAGGTTGACGGCCTTGGAGAGCAGACTATCTGCCTTCATGGACCAGCAGCGGGCACTGATCGCTAGCCTCGCTGGCGCCGCTGCCCCGACCGCCGGGACGTCGACGTCTAAGTCGACCCCGGAGACCGAGCCGATCCTCGAGTCCATGCGAACTCGAGTCGATCCTCGGTCGAGGTCACCCTCGGCCTCCTGTTCGGGACCGAGGTCGTCGCCGCCGACTCCCTTGGCGTCGGGGCGGCCGACGCCTCCGCCTGCCCGAGCCGACCCCACTGATTCCTCCTCGGAGTCGGTCTGGGAGTCTGAAGAGGAGGAGTCACCTGATTCCTTTCGGACTCGGTGTGTCCCCTCGGACTCACCTGAGTCCGAACCTCGGAAACAGTCCCCTCCAGAGGATGCCCGGTTCTCGGACTTCGTCAGGGATATGGCCAAGGCTTTGGCCTTCCCGGCGGATCCCGAGGAGGAGCCGAAGAGCTCGACGCCCTTCAGTACGACTCTCCCGCCCGGGAGCACTTTACTGTACCGGTGCCTCCCATGCTGGAACGACTACTCTTCCGCATGTGGGAGAGTCCGGCCTCGTCGCCGGTATTGAGCAAGCGGGTCGATTCCATCTATCGAGTCCGCAAGAGTCCTGGCTTCCAAAAGCACAGCTACTACACCATTCCATGGTAGTGGAATCGGCCATGCATAGGCTTAAGAGCCAGAAAATGCACTCCTCGGTGCCCCCTGGCAGGGAGGCCCGTAACCTGGATGGCCTTGGTAAGAAGTGTTTCCAGGGCTCTATGCTGGCTTGTCGTGTCCAGACCTACCAGCTATACATGGGCATGTATCTCCGAGGCCTGGCTAAAGAGCTAGCCGGATTCTCTGCTGGACTGTCCGAGGAACCTTTGCGGAGGTTCCTAGCCTTAACATCTGGTATTCGGGAATGCTCCAAATTCATGTCCCGAGCAGCCTATGATGGCTTTGAAGCATCGGCTCGTGTAGCCGCAGCCGGCATCGGTGCCCGCCGACAGGCTTGGCTTCAGTCGTCTGACCTTGAGCCTTGGGTGCAGGACAAGTTGGTCGATGTCCCCTGCAGAGGTGAGAACCTCTTTGGCAAGCCCATGGCTGAAAAGGCTGCACAAATCGAGACGGAGACTCTCACCAGGACCAGGCTTTCTAGGAAGACCTCCGCCCCTTCCCAGAAAAAGAAGGGCTCGGGAAAAAAGTCCTTTTACCCGAGAAAGGCGGCTGCCTATAAACACTACCCCCAATATCAGGCCCCTCCAGCTCCCCAACAGGGTCAGCAGGCCAAGGGACGGGGTAACGGGTCCCGTAGGCAGCAAGCCCCCAAGCCTGCACCTCCGGCCCCTGCTCAGCAGGGTGGGGGTTTTTGACTTCCTCAGCATAGCCTCTCCCCCTCAGCTGGTCCCTCCCAGCACCGGAGGCCAGCTGGTTCACTTCGCCCACAGGTGGTCCAACATCACTTCAGATGCCTGGGTGCTTCAAGTCGTGCGAGAAGGATATCTTCTCCACTTCCATCAGGTCCCTCCCTCTTATTTCCGGGAGAACCTCCGCGACTCCCTCTGCACAGGGACTTACTCCTTCAGGAGTTAGCAAGTCTTCTTCAGGACCAGGCTGTGGAACCGGTGCCCCACCACCTGAGAGGTCAAGGCTTTTATTCCAGGTATTTCCTAATACCAAAAAGGACAGGAGGCCTAAGACCCATCCTGGACTTGCGCAACCTCAACAAGTTCCTTGTGCGGGAAAAGTTCAAGATGCTTACCCTTGGAATCCTTCTGCCCTACCTCCAGCAGGGAGATTGGCTATGCTCCTTGGATCTAAAGGATGCCTACACGCACATCCTCATCCACCCAAGCCACCGCCAATACCTAAGGTTTGTGGTGGCCGGAAATCACTACCAGTACAGAGTACTGCCCTTTGGCCTGTCCTCCGCACCGCGAGTCTTCACAAAATGTCTCGCGGTGGTGGCGGCCTATCTCAGGCTTCACGGCCTCTGTTTTTCCGTACCTCGACGACTGGCTCATCAGAGCGTCCCCTCCGGCAGTCACCAATGCCACACACCGCACGGTGACTCTTCTGCAGTACTTGGGCTTTGTCATAAACTTTGCAAAGTCCACTTTGCTCCCCTCACAGGATCTCGAGTTCATCGGCGCAAGACTGCACACTCCTCAGGCTCGAGCTTTCCTGCCTCTCGACAGGGCTCAACGGCTCATGGACCTAGCCGGCTGTTTTCGCAGCCAGTCCCTGGTCTCCGCCAGGCGCTTCCTGAGACTACTCGGCCATATGGCTTCCACCGTCCACGTGACCCCCAATGCTCGCCTGAATATGCGGCCGGCTCAATGGTGCCTTCGCAAGCAGTGGCAACAAGCCACCGGCGGGCTAGCCGACTTAGTGCGCCTCTCCAGACCGCTGGCCTCTTCCCTACAGTGGTGGCTTCATCGGCCGAACCTGGTGCTCGGAATGCCTTTTCAGTCGCCTCAGCCGACTCAAGTGCTGATGACCGATGCTTCCCTCCTGGGCTGGGGAGCTCATTGCCAGGGGGCATGTACTCAAGGTCTCTGGACCGCGTGGGAATCTGCTCAACAGATCAACTTCCTGGAGCTCAGAGCTATTCGTCTGGCGCTCAAGGCTTTCTCCCACCTGACTTCTCACCAGTCCGTCCTTGTCCAGACGGACAATCAAGTTGCCATGTTCTACGTGAACAAGCAGGGCGGCACGGGCTCCTTCCTTCTCTGCCGAGAAGCTCAAAAGCTCTGCTCTTGGGCCGTCAGTCACGGCATTCTTCTCAAAGCAGTTTATCTCCCAGGCCAGGAGAATTGCCTGGCGGACAAACTCAGCAGGATACTCCAGCCGCACGAGTGGCGTCTGGATCCCTTGGTAGTCCAGAAACTCTTTCTGAAGTGGGGCCTCCCCACGATGGATCTCTTTGCCAGTCCTCTCAACCGGCAACTTCCTCGCTTCTGCTCGCGTCAGCCACATCCCCTTCGGGTAGCGGCAGATGCATTTCTGCTCTCATGGTCGGAAAACCTTCTCTATGCTTTTCCTCCCATCCCGCTAGTCTCCCGAACTCTGTTCAAGGTTCTCCGGGACAAAGCGTCCATGATCCTGGTGGCTCCTCGCTGGCCCAGACAGCCTTGGTTTCCACTGCTGTTGCAATTAGCGGTAGAGGATCCGTTCCCTCTGGGGTTTCAACCGGATCTCCTAACACAGGATCAGGGGTCTCTGCTACACCCCAACCTCAGATCGCTCAATCTAATGGCCTGGCGGCTGAAAGGGTAGTCCTTGCTCCCCTTCTCCTGCCGGCAGAGGTGGAAGAGGTCGTCCTAGCTTCTCGGCGACCTTCTACCCGCAAATGCTACGCCCTTAAATGGCGTCGCTTTTCCGTTTGGTGTGTACAGCAGTCTCAGGACCCCTTCTCCTGCTCGGTATCGGTGATCTTGCAGTACCTGCTCTACCTCTCCAATCTGGGACTTAAGTCCAACTCCGTCAAAGTCCACCTCAGTGCTCTTTCAGCTCACCATGTGCCGGTGGACGGCAGACCTCTTTCCAGCGACCCTCTTGTAGCACGGTTTCTCCGAGGTCTCCTTCTACTAAAACCACCTCTGCGCCCGCCAGCACCTGACTGGGATCTGAATGTGGTTTTACAGCGGATCACCTGTCCGCCTTTTGAACCGATGGCTACCTGTTCTCTGCGTTTTCTTTCGTGGAAAACCTTATTCCTGATAGCCCTCACTTCCGCTAGACGCGTAATTGAATTGCAGGCCCTCGTGTCTGATCCTCCATTCACTCGGTTCTACAAAAATAGGGTAGTCCTACGGACTCACCCAAAATTTCTTCCAAAAGTTGTCTCCCCTTTTCACATCAATCAGGAGGTGGTACTTCCAACCTTCTTTCCCAGGCCTCACTCCAGCCGAGCTGAACGAGTCCTGCATACCCTGGACTGTAGAAGGGCATTGAACTTCTACCTTGACCGTACGCGGGAGCACCGTAAAGCTGCTCAGCTTTTTGTGTCTTTTGACCCCAATAAATTGGGGCTCCCGGTCTCCAAGCGTACCCTGTCCATCTGGGTTGCTGACTGTATCGCTTGGGCTTATGGGGCAGCCGGACTCTCCTTAGAAAGTCGAGTCACGGCTCATTGTGTTCGGGCGAAGGCTACGTCAGTGGCTTACCTCCGCTCTGTTCCGCTGGCAGACATCTGCCGGGCCGCTACTTGGTCTTCGAGCCAGACTTTTGCGGTCCATTACTGTCTCGAGAGGGAGTCCTGCAGGGACAGTGCTTTCGGACAGGCAGTCCTCCGAAATCTCTTCGAGGTTTGAGCAACTCCTACCCTCCATCCCGGATGGGGGCTACCGGTGGGTAATAATTCAGCGAAGATTCCTTCCTTCTGTACTGCTGAGCTAGAGGGAGCTCATTTTTGTGCTTAGGGTCTCCGGTAGCCTTAAGCTTGGGAGTCCCATATGTGAGGACTGACTTCCTGCTTGGTCCTGGAGAAAGCGTAGTTACTCACCTGTAACAGGTGTTCTCCAGGAGCAGCAGGAATCAGTCCTCACAACCCTCCCTCCTCCCCGTGGAGTTGCAATCATCTGCTTAAGTTTTTTTGCAAATTTTTATGCTGTCTTTTAGCTATGTCATCAGACTGGCTAAGATGGCACCCTTGGGCGGGAAGGCGACCGCGCATGCGCGCTGCAATTCCCAAAGGCTTTCTGTGAAAGCTGGGGAAAATTGCTCCGCGGGGGCTCCGTCTGCGCCGACGTCACCCATATGTGAGGACTGATTCCTGCTGCTCCTGGAGAACACCTGTTACAGGTGAGTAACTACGCTTTTTCCTCCGGAGCCCTCGGGCAATAGTATTGTGGGAAGAAGTTCTCAACATCGAGTTCCCCTCGACATGCGGTCCCCATCCAACTTCAGGGTACCGACCATATCTTCTTCTACACAGGATCAGGTAACCCAAAAACAGTCTGTTAAGACTAGCCAGTCCTCAAGCGGCAGTCCTCATGCAGGGCATGGAGCTGCCTATGGCCTTGCCCTCGGGAATCCACTGGTTTCAAAACCCCGGTGGGAGTCTTCGGCCTCCAAAACCTGTGTGGGGTTTCAGGTTGTTCTGAGGTTCACCCCTCACAGAACATACCTGAGCCATGCCTGGTGGTGGCATCCGCTTCGAGCGGTACCGATACCCCAGCATCGGCAGTGGTGTTGGATGAAACACTCCTCGCCAAGGATCGTCGTCTAGCGTTCTCGGTACCTACGGGGCCGGTGGATACGCTCCAGACCGACCTTCCAGTATTGGTACAGGTACCAATACTACTACCGACGTCGGTACCCTCCAGACGTGCATCGATAGACTCGCTTCCTTCGATGCCGAGCCTGGAATCGATCTCCAGTCTGGAGGACTGGGTACCAACACCCATCGGTACCGAGGGCTTGGTTCCGATGATTCGGTACCGCAACTTTCGGTTCCTTCGATACCGTTAGAGTTGCTGCCGGCTGGCCTTCATTCACCGGTATCGGATACGGTACCGAAGCCGGTACCGAGGTCCACTTTACCATTGCAGTCGGTGCCTTCCATGCTTCTCTCATCAGGATCGCTTCTCTCGACACCGAGTTTGGAATCGATCCCTAGCATGGTCGATCTGCTACCGACTAGCGCTGGTCCCGTCATTCCACAGTACCAGCGATCATCCTATAAGGATTCCATACTGCACCATCCAGGATCTTCTATTCCTAAAAGCTTGGATAGATCCCTCGGTGCCAATGCTAGTTCTGCATCAGCTCTAGCCTATCCAAAGGAAGTTCCCTCTGTGGATCCTTCTTTTCAGGTTTTCATCCTGGATATGGCAAAATCCCTTGCCATTTCTGTTCCTGGACAGGGTCCTACACAAGGCAATACAGGATCCCTTTATAGTCCTGAAAGAGCAAAGGAAAACATCATGCTACCTTTGCATCATTCCTTGCAGGACCTCCTTCTACGAATGTGGGAAGCTCCTTTGAAGGTACCCCCACTTTCCAGAGCAACTGATCTTCTATATCAGGTGCCCCTTCTCCAGGATTTCAAAAGACTCAACTTCCTCATCATTCCATTGTTGTAGAATCAGCAGTGTGGCGGGTGAAGAGTACTAAAAAGCACTCTTCTTATCTGCCAGGTCGTGAGTCTAAAACTTTAGATGTCTTTGGACGTCAAACCTTCCAGGCATCCATGCTTTCAGCAAGAATTCTCTCATATATTTTTTATATGGGTTTATCTCTTGAGGAGGTCACAAAGAAATTACATCTTTTGACTCCTTTTCCTCAAGAGCCCAAGAGTGCAGACTGTTCATGCTCAGAATATCTCTAGGTTTCTTACTCGTGCTTCCCTAGACTCCTTTGAGTCTGTTAGCAGGATTTCTGCTATAGCTATAGGGGCATGACATAAAGCCTGGCTCCAAGCTTCAGATTTCGACAAATGGGCACAAGTTAGACTGGAAAATACTCCTTGCACTGGAGAAAATCTCTTTAACAAGGAATCTTTATTCCAGGTTGCTCAGTTAACAACTGACTATCCTGTTTCCAGGGGCTGTTCAACGCCTTCTCCTTTCCCAGTTGGTAGGAAAGGTCCTTCCAAAATTTCTTCCCCTAGGAGAAGAAAATTTTATCCCTCTTCTGCCCATCATACAGATGTCCCCAAACAGGGGAAACATCATCCTGGGTTGATGAATCCGCAACTTCAGCAGGGTCAGCAAACCCAGCAATCGCAGGGCTTCAAATAGTTCATCATTGCAATTCTTGATTGGGGGTTAGAGTAGCAGTCTGCTTCTTTTTATTTGCAGTGTCTGCACTAACTTTATTCTAACCTTCCTTCATATCTCTTGTGTGAGATATTTTTTCTTCAACCTTTAAAGGTCTTTATGATGATCATGCCCATACTTAACAGGGTTTTCCTCTTCCTCTTGGAGGAAAGAGAACTAACAACTATTAATAGACAGTTGTTTTCCCTGTACTGGCATGTATCATCTCACCTGTCAGAGACTTCCTCCATAGTTAGTCTTTTTCAACATTGACTTACCCCCTCTTACTATACCAGTTGGTTTGTAAGAGGGACCCCTTTTATGTTGGTAAGCTCCTATAGTCCTTTACTTCTTCTACAGGGGGATCCTCCCTTCTGGAGTTGTCTCCCCCCCCCCCCCCTTGTTACCTTAGGGCAGCCCATCAGACAATAGGAAATCCTACTAGGTCTGTTTCGTTTTTCCACATCCAAAAGAGAGAGAGGAAAGATGTTCTCCACTGCCCTGGTATGTTGCTGCAGATACAGCAATTCCTAGTGTTAAGCCACTGGTTATGTCCACCACACAACCAGGGATTCTCCTCCACTAGCAATCCTTCTAGCCTCACTGCTAGGTCCCAAACAGGTTATCAACCTCGTTTGGGAAACCCTCTTATCAAGGCTTGGTTGGTTAACTTCTATTCTTCGCCCCCTTGTCCTGGGCAGAATAGTTGGTTGCCTACTGGCTTCCCACAGCCACTTTTTCATTCTAACCAACCTGCAGCATGCTCTCTGCAACTCTACAATGTAGCTTTGCACTATGGGCCCTTGCTAAAGAGCATTAGTATCTTGCCTAACAGATAACCCCAGATGGTTAACAGGATTCCCCCAGTCATGTTCCATGACTGGTAGGTATTCCTACCCTTACCATCTCATCTTAAATCTCTTTTGAGACATCAGTCTCGGGCCTTTCATTACGTGAAAACCTCAAGAAGGGCCAATTCCCTGGCCACATCCCCTTTGGTCTTCGCCTCAGAGATAGTTTTCTTCACTGGCAGTTAGGGAATGCCCAATACCCTTCTTGCCCTCAAGGGCAAGTCGCTAGGGTATCTTTCTCCAGTGGCATCCTTTATCCATTCTCCATATGGCAATTCTGGAGAAATCTGGCCTTCCTGCCTACAGACTGAAATTATCCTCTGCCTTTTTCACGTAGGCCATCCTGGTTATTCAAAGCTGCTTCTTGTCAGGGAGACCTCTCCTCTGACTCTGCCAATCATAACCAGGAAAAGAGAATTCTCTGTATATCTATTCAAGCAGGTATTTACCTTCTTGCTGTTAGATGAATCTTCCTCCTAGGGGGGATCAGTTTCTATAGACCTCTCTCCTTCAACATACCTGGAGATATGTGTCTATAGGTCTATATATTCATATATATCTATCATCTATCTGTGTGTTTTCTGCCCATACATATCTCCTGTAGAGATATGCATATACATCCTATATGTGTATATATTCAGTATATATATCTATACTCGTATATACATAGATATATTTTTACATCTACTGAGATATATTTTCAGATAGATATGTATCCATATACTTATCTGTTCTGTCAGGTTCAAATGTCCTTTCATTCCTATATGATCCTGACAGATGGGCAATACCCCTATCAATGTTATGCCAGCATACTTAGGGGTCTACACCTATAACCACTTCCTGTGGTAGTTAACACCTGCCATGTAGGTTAGGTACTCCTGAAGCTCTCCATATACCTTTCTTCTTTCCTAATTGACCCCATTTAGGAAAGACATTGTGGAGCTTCAGTCAATCTAAAGCTTAGCGCTCCTGAGTCTGTCCGTCCTTCTTGTCAGATACAGGGGTCTCCATACCCTTTCCTTTCTACATGGACTGATTCCATTCCCAGTCCAGTTAGGTCAGACTCAATTTTCCTGTTGGTCCTAAATTTGTACTGTTTTTGGACCTGATCAGCTTAAGCTTTCTGTCATGCTACCTTCTGCGTCTCCGCTGAAGTTCTACCTCTTATACTACCCCAGTTTTTCCCTGCGGCTATTTCTCACCCTAAATAGTTCTGACCTCCACTGTTTTTCTATAATCTTACTACCTCCACTTTTCAGTGAGGTACCCCTTTAGCAGATTCACTGGCTCTTTTAACAGATCCATATGTACCTCAGTGAAATTGTGCAAGATCAACAGGGGAGGCCCAGATTACAAAATATTCTCTATACAGGGTATTTCTCTTTAGAAACCCTGTTCTAGCAGCTGTTCCACAGCTCCTTTTCTGTTTTCAACTCCTACCCTCCATCCCAGGATGCCTGAGGTTTTAAGCAATAGCATGGCTCGTTCTAGACTTGCAACATGCTAGGACTCCCTCTAGGCATCTGAGCTTGGGAGTCCCCATATGTGAAGACTCATTCCTGCTTGTTCCTGGAGATAGCACAGTTACTTACCTGTAACAGGTGATCTCTGGGAACAGCAGGAATAAGTCTTCACAACCCACCCACCTCCCCTAGGAGTTGCATTTTCTATATCTCTATCTTTCCCTTCCTTGCTCTCTCTCTCTCTTTGTCTCAGCTTTCAAACTTAACTGAGGAGAGACAGTTGGGAAGGCGGGAAGGCAGCACTCAGGTGTGGTGGGATGCTTCCAAAGGCTTTCTGATTGGACGCTGGGAAGCGTTCCTGCGCAGACTCCGTCGGTACCGACGTACCCATATGTGAAGACTTATTCCTGCTGTTCCCAGAGATCACCTGTTACAGGTAAGTAACTGTGCTGTCTTGTCAGCTACTCCGGGACCCTCCACATCTCTCCCCCGAGAGATAACAGGTCTCCCGGGGGATTTTTCACCGGAGTTTGTGGTACTGTTACATAGGGTGTTTTGCTTGCACCAGCAAGGCTTGGCAGGTGGCCCCCCTTCATTGGCACTGGGGTCGAAGAGAGTGGTGAGCGCAACAGATGGCGAGACGGGAGTCCTGGCTAAGAGGGCCAGGGGCCCTGAGGAGTGGTATCCCTCACCAGGGTTGGAAGAGCCAGAGGTAGACTACTTGGACATGGATCTGAACCTTCAGGAGGAGCTGGAAGAAGGCAAGATTCCGGAGATGGAAGATCAGGCCAGGCTGGTGAGAGTGTTTCGTTGGGAGGAGTTCCCGGCGCTCGGAGTTCTTAAAGACACAAAATATGCCCACGAGCCTCCCGGCGGAGGATGATATTTTGGAGGATCCTCTGCTCCAGGCGGTTCAGAAGTCACAAGCAGTGTTTCCAGTACGCAGAGTGGTCAGGCAGATGATCCAGAAGGAGCTGGATCTGCCAGAAGCTGGCCTTAGGGGTGGGCGGAGCTTATTGTGCCTTTACCCCCTGCTGGAGCTCCTGTGGTCTCTGAAGGTGGATGTGGCAGTGTCTGCAGTTACAAGAAGACTACGATTCCCGTAGAGGGGAGTGCGACTCTCAAGGATGCCCTGGACAGGAAGCTGGACACGCTGTTGAAGCAGGCCTTTGATATTTCCGCCTTGTCCCTGCAGGCCTCCATCTGCGGGGCATAGGTGGCTAGGGCTTGCCTCCGCTGGTTGCAAAGGCTTCAGAGTCCAGGGGACTCTGAGTCGGCCATGTCAGGGGAAACGGCAAAGTTGGAGGCGGGGACGGCCTATCTGGCGGACACCCATTATGATCTCATCAGGGGCCTTTCCAAGAACATGGCATTGATGGTGGCGGCCCGCCATTACTTGTGGCTTTAGAACTGGGCAGCGGACAGTTCCTCTAAGTTCTGGCTTACTAAGCTGCCCTTTAAGGGGAAGCTCCTCTTTGGAGAAGACTTGGAGAAGTTGGTTAAGGACTTGGAGTCCAAGGCGGGGTCGATTACCCGAGGACAAGTCGAGCCGAGGAGGTACTACGGCCCTGCTTCTAAGTCAGCCGAAGGAGTTCAAGGGTTTTCATACCCCTCACTTCAGCCATGCCCAGAGGGGTAGGTTCCCTGCCATAGGGCAGGGCTTTCGTGGTTTCCGAGGAGCAGGAAGGGGCTTTGGAGCTGCTTCTACCTTGGGTCACAAAAAAGGACAATGAGGCGATGGGGGCTCAGGCAGCGGGTGTTGCCTGTGGGGGAGGTCTGCTGCGGGTAGAGTTGCCAACTGGCTCCAAATGCCCTCAACAGACTTGATCCAGTCCTGGGTTTACCTCATTGCATGCAGTGACTTGTAGTTTTCCTTTTCTTATGGAGTGCAATGGCGAAATCAGAACTACGTAGCCCTGCATGCAATGAGGTAAACCCAGGACTGGATCTAACCTGTCGGGTGCATCTGGAGCCAGTTGGCAACCCTAGCTGCGGGAGTTTTACTCTGCCTGGGCACAGATCATGTCCGACCAATGGGTCCTCGAGGTGGTCAGAGGGCTACGCCCTGGAATGGATCCTCCCAATAAGGGAATCGTTTCATCCAGTCCCCCTGCAAGACTCAGGACAAGGTGGTGGCAGTAAGGGAAACCTTGTCGTGCCTTCTGCAGCTGCGAGCCATTGAGCCGGTGCCTCCAGATCATTGTGGGTGCAGTCGATACTGCATTTATTTCGTGGCGCCCAAAAAGGAAGGCTCTTTTCACTCTGTCCTCGACCTCAAGCGGGTCAGCCACTGTCTGTGGGTCCCACATTTCCACATGGAGACGCTGAGGTCAGTGATAGTGGCAGTAAGGAGCGGGGGAATTTTTGAGATCGCTAGATCTCACGGAAGCATATCGACACATTCCCATAAGACCAGATCACCAGCGGTTTCTCCGCTTCGTGGTGCCAGAGTCACTTCCAGTTCCAGATGTTGCCCTTTGGGCTGGCAACAGCACCACGCACCTTCACTAAGGTCATGGTGGTGATGGCAGCAGCACTTCACAAGGAAGGATTTCTCGTGCACCCGTACCTTGACGATTGGTTAGTTTGGGCCAAGTCCAGGGAGGAAAGCGAAAAAGCGACAAGGAGAGTGGAGTTCCTCCAAAGACTCGGTTGGGTAGTGAATCTGGCCAAGAGTCTTCTGAGTTGGACTCAGGACCTAGAGTACCTTGGTCCATGCTTCTACACCCGGGCTGGCAGTTTTTTTTTTCTGCCAGGGGCACGAGTGCACAGACTACGAGGCTTGATTTGCCACATCCTGAAATTGGCAAGCCCGTAGGCTTGGCATTACGTGCAAGTTCTGGGGACCATGGCGGCCACGATGGAGTTGGTCCCATGGGCAAGGGCGCATATGCACCTGTTGCAGAGGGCATTGCTCAGTTGGTGGTCCCACCAGAGCCAGCCTCTAACCCAGGTTCTCCCCTGCCTGCTGGACGCCAGGAAATCTGATAGTGGCTGCGCCTGGGAAACCTTGAGGGGCATGCCTCTTGAGGCCTCGGGGTGGATCCCAGTGGTTACGGATGCTAGTCTGTCCTGCTGGGGGGCCCATTGCGAAAGACACTTTGCCCGGGGACAGTGGGGCCTTCTGGAAGCTCGGTGGTCGATCAACAGACTTGAGATACGGGCAGTGGCTCTGGCCCTGCTCAGCTTCGAAGAGTTCTTACAAGTAAAAGAGGTACGGGTTTTCTCGGACAATGCGACCACGGTAGTGTATATAAACCGGCAGGGAGGCACAGGCAGTCAAGTCCTTCAGGAGGCCGAAAGGCTGTTCGGTTGGGCGGAAACCCGGCTGCAGGCAGTGTCGGCGGCAGATGTAGCAGGAGTCTGCAACATGGAGTCCTGCAACCTTGGGCCGGAAGGACTGGGGTTTCTAGTCCCACAGGTGCTTCTTGTGGTCTTGGACAAGCCACTTAACCCTCCATTGCCCATGTTCCCTGTAAATATTTATCTCCAAGTTATAATGCCGTGTTCAATGTAATTTCAGTTTGTTCAATGTAAACTGCTTTGATATCATGAAAGGCGGGGTATAAGAAATGTGAAATAAATAAATAAATATATCCTTGTATAAGGGAGAGCTGTGTAATTTTATGAATGATGGAGAGTAATTCAGTGCGAGCTAACTTGATCCAGCTGACAGAGCTCGGATCAAGTGGGGAGGTTGTGGTGTTCAGGTTGCTGCTGTTTTAACAGGTGTTCAGAAGAAACAGGTGTTGAATGAATTCTAGGTGGCCGTGGTGGGATTATTGTCTTAGCAAATCGTGGTTGGTGCTCTTATATAATTTCCAAGGCACACCTGGCTTTGGAAGTGTTTGGCTAGGATTTCTGGTGAGAGCATATGTGCTTCGTTTTGGGTGGGAAATTTGAGTAGAGATTTTGCTCTTTCAGATAGCACTCTGGGACAATTTAGTGACTTCAAAATGAGTTTGGTGTGGTAGTCCTTTTTCTTGTTTACTAGAGGTTGGTATTCAAGCAATTTAGACATATTGCTGTCAAGGTCTGATGTGCTCTTTGATCTTTCTTTTCTCAAGTTGTCAGAGTTTGCGCTTAGTACTGTTTAGTCCTCTAGAGTACCAGGCTGCAGAAGTACAAGGTTGATAGTTGGCGTGCGTTTGTGGTTTTATGGCAATTATGCTTATTGATTTCTAGTTATGGATTATTGTGTCAATGTCAGGGCTGTAGTCTATCTGAGGTAAGAGATTATCTAGGAAGGCTTTCTTATCTAACTGTAGGAACTTGTGAGTTGGAGTTTGGTGTGCGTTTTGGTCATTGGAGGTGATCCATGGGATGTAAAATGTGACTGTTTTATGGTCCGGCCAGGGTATTGTTGATGATTGAAGTTGGTAATCTCTTATCTTCTGAGGGGCAAAGATGAGGTCTAAGATATTTCTTTTCTTGTGTGGATTAATTAACTAGTTGGGTGTAATAAAGTGCCTCCATTGCTTCCATAAAGGATTTTGATATTCTGGTGTTGGCTGAGGAGAGGTTTAAATCCATGAGTAGGAGTTGGTTGTTGCTTAGGCTGAGAAGCATATGGCTTCTAGTAAGGCTAATAGTTCTTCAGTTCTTGAGTTGGGGGACCTATAAGTTAGAGTGTTAAGGGTTTGAGATGGTAATGGTGTCTATTCCTTCTCCTGTGTTCTTGGCAGTGGTGTGGAAGCCCAGGTCATTCCTGGCCAAAATGAAAACTCCACCACCTCTGCAGTTGGTTCTGCAACAGTTGAAAAGCTTGTAATTTCTTATTTATTAACAGGTTTTATATACCGCTTTATCATTTCAGTCAAAGCAGTTTACATTGTAACTTAAACTTGGTAATGTACATTAAACGGGGATATTGATAACTTGGATTTTTCTGAGGCAATGGAGGGTTAAGTGACTTACCCAAGGCCACAAGGAGTGTTAGTGGGAATCAAACTCTGGTCTCTGGGTTTTCAAGCCAGTGCTCTTAACCATCAGGCTACTCCTCCACTCCAACCCCCGTGATTGGGTGGTATGAGCTGATTTATCAAGACATTGTTAGTATCAGTGAACTGAGATTCAATTACAAGCATGTCACTAAGGTAAGCAAATATTTGTATTTTGTTGCGAGCTTTAACGTGCATTAAGGAGTACACATTTTGATGTTCGGCTGGCTGGGTCTGGTCTCATGGATGGGTAGGTAAAGTAGATGTTGCCTGGGGCTTGATTTGGATAAGGGTACAGTGTGCTCTGTTTTTTGGTCTGGGTGCTTGTGCATATAACCCGTGAGGGGGTAAGTGTGGATGATAGGTATGAGGTCTTATTTGAGGAGTGTATGATTCAGAATGAGTGATTAGCACCAGGAGGTAGAATAAGCTGAGCATGAATGCAAAGGTTGACATGTTTGTGTGTGCACTGTGTTTAGGTATTTGGCTGAGTTGACTACAGAGGTGATAGCTGGATTGTTGAGTCTGAGGAGGTTTTGCCAGGCTTGGGTCCCTACGTGTGAGTTGGGTTAGGTGAGTGGAACGTTAGAGCGTACGGTTAGAATGTGTAAATTAATATTGGCACTTTTAATGCTGCATGTTGAGGGATGGCTGATAGCAGTAGCTGTGGTAATTTCCTGAGGCATGGGTTAGATGAGGCCTGCTGGGTTGGAATGTGGTGAACTGGTTTTGCTTGTTGCCAAATGTTGAGGGTGCATGCAGGATCTGGTGCTGGCTGATTGATGGGTGGCAGATAAGATGGTCTGAAAATGATGGGATAGATTGGCATGCTAAGGGCCACACTTTTGGCGAGGCCCTTAAATACAGGCACACCTATGGCAAACAGGATTTAAATGTAGTGAGGTTGGCACATGCAGAGGACATTTATTTTATTTGTCATTTCTTATATACCGCCCCTTCCCGAGATCAGGGGCGGTTTGCATTTTAAACAACATTATTACATGGAACACAGTTTAACAGTTTGAGTTTTCACAAAATAACAAAGTAACTTAACTATGTACATACAGCTGTAGCTTGCGAGCTTTCAACAAAGTAGCAAGGTAACTTAAGTATGTACATACTGCTGTAGATTGAGTTATATACAGGGGAAGGTACATCAGAATATATGTTACAGTGGAAGGCGGTTATGAAGAGGGTTGGGATTGTTCTATGGAGGGGGGGTGGTGGTGGTTATCACCATAGTTGCTGGATAAAGAGGACATCAGGTTTGGAGGTGGAGCTTACCACCTAGATGGATGCCGTTCTTTGCACTTTCTGTTGGGCAATTACTGTCGCCATTGTCGAAGCTGAAAATCCCATACTCTGGGAGCCTGTTAAGTGCAGAAAACTGCCAGCCAGGATAACTTCTACACTCTCCTTGAGTAGGAGGACTCTACCCACTCGTGTATTGAATCATGCTCCCAGGTATTCCAAGGATTGGGTAGGCTCCAATAGGCTCTGTGGATTACTCAGCCAAGGCTTTCCAGCAAGAGCACCATTCGGGCCAAAACCAATGATGCTTCAGACTGAAACTTGGCTCGGACGACACAATCATCCAGATATGGGTGAACTTGGATCCCTTGGCGTCATAGCACAGCAATCGCCACCACCATGACTTTGAGAACGCCCTCGGGGGGGTATCTTAGTTGACTAATTCTGCCCATTAATGGAGCCACAGTTTCATCTCTTTTCTCCCTGCTCCACATATAGGTTATTTGCACATTTAAACACTGCTTTCTTTAGGAACAAGCAGGAAGTCAGTCCTCACATAAAGAAAGCCTTTGGGAGTTAGACTACACATACAGTCACCTTCCCACCCAAGAGTGCCATATTACCTCAGTCGTCTTTTTTTCCACGGAGCCCTGCAGACATTCTGTCTGTGCCCCTCCCCCAGTTAGTCTCTTTTTCTCACCTAGTTCTTCAGTTTTACTTTGTGCTTTTGCTGGGGTTGGTTCTAATCACCTTCCTGTCACCAGAGTCCACCACCTCGGTATCATGTTTTTTCTTCTCGGGTATACTATTTTACTTTTTCTTTTTCTTTTTTTTTTCAGCGTGTGGTCTCTGCTTGTGGCCTAGCTGACAGACATCAGAGTTTGATCTCACAGGGGTTGTTTTGCCCACTATGGCCTTGGTCAGCGGTTTCAAGCAGTGTGGCAAGTGCAGCCGTTCTTTGTTTTGCACGGACCACCACAATACCTGCATTAAGTGCCTTGGGGGCAGACCATGATGTGTTTACTTGCTCACTCTGCCAACTTAGGTTGGCGAAGGCCTGCAAGGAGCGTGACAGGCAGCAGGGGGAGTGTTTTGGCATGTCTGCCTGATGATCGGCATCGGGAATGGAATCCTTGAACTCAACATTGGTATCTGGTGACTTGTCATTGCATGCCTTGGCTCAGTCAGAGCCATGGGGTCACTGAGCCTCAGACCAGGGATCGTCCTCATGGGTCTAGGACGTCGTCTAAGCTGAAGGCGAGATCCGACCCCGGACTGGCAAGTAAGACCTTTGGCTTCAGGGCGTGGAGTCCTCAACCTGATGCTGATGGCCATGAATGGCCGGGTCAGGTTTTCCGATACTGTCACCATCTGTGATTCCCCTATGAAGGTGAGACCTGAGTCAACTGCTGCAGAGCCAACTGGCATCGAGGCCAGGATGGCGGCCCTGGCACACAGCTTTTCTGCATTCCTCAAGGTGCAGTGGGGCTCGATGACTAGAACCTCCAGATCATCAGTCAGTCAGTGAGGATGTTCTTGGAGGATACTTAACCTATCCTTGAAGTTGGCTCGATTAGTGCCCCCTCCATCTGCATCCGAATCGAGGCATGACGACCTCGGACGCCACTGTGGTGGGGTACCAGCACCAGGAATTGTTGATGCAGTCTTGGTCCAGAGAGCACCCGGCACTTGATGATTCCTCAGACTCCACGTTAGCATGGGAGACAGATGAGGAGTCCCCTGACACTATCCTTCACTGGGACATCCCTTCCGACCCCCCTCTCTGCCACACCATCATCAACGGTCTCCTCCGGAGGATCTCACCTTCCATGAGTTCGTGAGGGTGATATCCTTGTTTTTGTGGCACTGCCACAAAGACAAGGATGAGTCCCAGACTGAGGATTTCAGGATCCTCCAGTAGCTCCTCTGAGGGAGGCACTGACGGTGCCCATACCCCCCCCCCCCCCCGTCCTGGAAAGACTGTTCTGGATGTCGGAGACCTTGGTGATGGCCATGCGTCACATAAAGATCCAGAAGATGTACTCCTCAGTGTCACCTGTCAGGGAAGCCTGCACCATGGATGTATTTATCAGGAAGTGTTTCCAGGGCGCCATGCTCACAGCCCAGATCTAGGCATATCTGATGGAAAAGTCTCCCAGTGGAGGTGATAGAGATGAGGACCGTATCAAATTCAAAAAAGCATGGGACAAACACAGAGGCACTCGAAAGGAAAAAAGGGGAGTCTCGTAGTGGGTGATATGAAAGGGCAGACTAAATAGGCCATGTGGTCTTTTTCTGCAGTCATGTTTGTTTCTGTGTTTCTACATGGACATGTATCTGAGGGACCTGGCGAAGGAGCTCGCTGGGTTCTCAGCTGGACTGTTGGGTGAACTTCTTGAGCACTTTGGGAGTCTGGTTTCCTCAGTCAAGAAGTGCTCAGCTTCAAACTTGGGCTGCGTTTGATGGCTTCGAATCGGTAGCTTGGGTAGCCACAGTGGGCATTAGTGCTCGATGTCTTGCCTGGCTACAGTCCTCCGACCTGGAGCAATCGGTTCAGTTGGCCGACGTCCCTTGCTGGGAAGAGAACCTCTTCAGCAAACCAATGATGAAGGCCGACAAGCTGAAAGAATGCCTGACCAGAACCTAGCTGTCCAGGAAGACTGTTGACCCTTCCCATTGAAAGGCTTCGGGGGGAAAAAGCCCTTCCACCCGAAGACCATGAAGGCTTACGGGGTATCTCCAGGAACAAGCAGGAATGAGTCTTCACATATGGGTACGTCGGTACCGACGGAGCCTGCACGGGAACGCTGCCCAGCTTCCAATCAGAAAGCTTTTGGCAGCATCCCTCGCGCCTGCGCAGTGACTTCCCACCTTCTCCACAGCCTCTCTTCAGTTTTAGTTTTTCCGCAGAGCCGGCAGGACATCCTCCTGTCACCGCAGAAACTTTTCTTTTTACTTACTTTAATTACTTTAGTTTTTGTTTTCTTGTGGTCGTGGCTGTATTCCCCGCTGCCACCGGTATCGCCGGTGGATTTTTGACTACATTCTGAGAAACATTTTCTTCAGTTTTTGCCTTAACTTCTTGGGCCTACCAGGCCTCTTCATTATGGAGCCTTCTTTTCCTAAGAAGTGCATTTGATGTGGAAACACCTGTTTCTTTTTAGACACCAATAGTTGGTGTCTCAACTGTGTGGGTCCTGACCCTTTTTCCCCTGACTTGTTGGGATAATTTTGTGAGGAAACCTTCAGTTTTTAGAGTTTCCCTAGATACCGTTTTTTCCTCGGCAGTGAGGGTACCCGGTTTCTCCACTTCACAGGATCAGGTAACCCACAAACAGTCTGTTAAGACTAGTCAATGCTTGAGTGGTATGTCCCATGCCCAGCATGGTGACGGCTCCGGCCTTTACCCTCAAGAATTCATTGGCATTACCCCTGCGGGAGTCTTCGGGCTCCAAAGCGTTAAAGGGGTTTCAGGTTGTTCCTGGGGCTCACCCCTCACAGAACATACCTGAGCCATGCTCGGGGGTGGTATCCGCTTCGAGCGGTACCGAGCCTCCGGCATCGGCACCAGTGTCGAGTGTTCCACTCTTCACCAGGGATCGTCATCGGGCATTCTCAGTACCTTCGGGACCGATCGATACGCACCGGATTGACTTCCCTTGATCCCAGCCGTGTACGCTGCGGGTATCCGCTTCGAGCGGTACCGATACCCCAGCATCGGCTTCGGTGTCGAGTGTTCCACTCTTCACCAGGAATCGTCCTCTAGCATCCTCGGCGCCTTTGGGGCCGGTCGATACCATACCGATGGACATTTCCATATCTCAGCCATGCTCCGGGACGGTACCGGCGTCGATCGGTTCCGATACCCTTGCATCGGCATCGAGGTGGACCGCCTTACCCTTTGCAAGGGGTGGTCATCGGGTATCCTCGGTACCGTCAGTACCGATCGATGTAACCCAGGCTGCCTTAGTGGTATCGGCATCGCCGATACGGCCACCGGCGTCAGAACCCTCGCGACATGCATCGATAGCCTCGCTTTCTTCGATGCCAAGTCTTGAACCGATATCTAGTCTCGAGGACTGGGTGCCAACGCCTCCCGGAACCGACTCCTGTTGTTTCCAGATAGGCAGTTCCGAAGATCCTAGCGATAACTCTCTCATGCTCTCGGTACCACTGCAGCAGTCCCCGATGACAACTTCAACTGCTGGTCCTGTATCAGTATCGATGTCGATGCCTGTCCTTGCACCGATTCCACCGATGCCTAGTTTGGAGCCGATACCTGGCGTTGATGCAGTACCCACTGCCTCTACGTTAACATGCCAGTATCCCTGTCCATCTACTAGGGTTCTCTCTTCACACCACTGTACGTCCTCTGGTGCTCAGCCTCTTTCTTTAGCCTTACCAGGGATGGTTCCCATAGGAGATCAGTCTTTTCAGGCTTTTCTCCTGGATATGGCAACCTTTCTTAATATCTCTATCCCTGGTTGTGATGCTACTCATGGCTCACCGGCACAAATGGAAAATATGATGCTTCCTTTACATCCTGCTCTGCAGGATCTCCTTCTGAGGGTCTGGAAATCGCCCTTACGACTTCCTCTAGTTTCTACAGCCACTGAGGTTCGGTACCGGGTGCCACCCTCTCCAGGGTTTCAAAAGCCTCAACTTTCTCATCGTTCCCTTGTAGTGGAATCAGCACTAAGGAAAGTTAAGAGCAAGAAGAAGCATTCTTCTTATCCGCCAGGTCGTTCTTCAAGAACACTCGATGCTTTTGGTCGTCAGGCCTTCCAAACCTCTATGCTGGCCTCCAGAATTCTTTCATATATTTTTCACATGAGTCTAACACTCCAGGAAGTCACAGAGAAATTGTCTCTTTTGACCCCTTTTTTACCAGAGCCCAAGGCTACTGATTATTCCTTGCTCGTCAATCACAGCCGGAATATATCCTGGTTCCTGTCTCGTGCTTCTATAGACTCTTTTGAGTCCCTTAGCAGATCCTCTGCTATTGCCATTGCAGCACGTCGCAGAGCCTGGCTTGAAGCTTCAGACTTGAGCAGATGGGCACAAACTATACTGGCTCATTCTCCTTGTACAGGAGAAGGTCTCTTCAATAAGGAGGCTTTACGTCAGGTTGCTCAATGCTCCACTGACTCTCCTTCCACTAAAGACCATTCTAAGCCACCTCCTTCTTCAAGGGGTAGGAAATGTCCTACCAAACCTTCTTTCCCTAAGAAAAGAAAGTTTCATTCATCTCCTGCCCATCATTCGGCTGTACCTAAACAAGGGACGCCTCAGCCTAGCCTGAAGTCCTCCAGCTCTGGCCAGTCTCAGCATTCCCAGCAACCATAGGGGCCGGGAATTGTCACTCTACCCATTAGAGGTTTATTCACTGTGCTTTTCTTTTTCAGTGTACTAACCTGTCGAAAAAGTTTTGTTCAGGGACTACAGACTTCTCCTCTTCTTACTCTCTAGAAGAGCAGTTGCAACTATCTCCTGTTAGTTCTGTCCCAACTGAACATTTTTTCCTTCAGTTGACTTACCCTATGGGTACATCACCCTCCAATTACTTACTCTACCCTCTCAACCGGGTTTTTTCCCTGACTGAGGGGTACCATACTGAAAAACCTCTCTAGCAAGTTCGTTCCTCAGACAGGGAGAAGGGATATCTCCTCTTTTTTCTCGTCTGTTTTTCTTTATTGGGCACAGGACAATCTCTCTGCTGTTTCCGTCAGCAGCTGTGCCTGCAGGAGTTACAGTAATTGTATGACTGGTACTTTTTCCAAGTTCCAGTCCCTTGTTCAAAATTTTGTCTAGCTTCAGTAGTGATTCCAAGCTATTCGTCATCTATCTTGGATCCTCCTACTCGTTTAGGCTTTCTCACATTATTCTAACCATCTCCTCTCCTAGGATATGGCAACACACCTGACTTCAGTCAGTTTATCTCATATCTCTCCTGCACAATGCTCTCTGCAGTCTTCAGAGAAGCTTTCTACTATGAGGGCCTTGCTATAGAGCATTGACCTTGTCTCTGAAGCTTCTCTATTAGTAGGGAAAAGCTTATAAACCCTTCCCATGCCTGTGAGGGTTCTCCACACCCTCTAGCCTGGGGTGTTAACACGAGATATCAGTTCTTTTGCGTGAAAATCCAAGGCTGATGTTTACGCATGCTACCTCTGGGTCCCTCCAGCAGGTCCCTCTGGTATCTTCTTCTGTGTTTCTGCACATCTGCCATGTCAGTGTTCTGTGGAACTCCCGCCTTGTTCCTTACAGATTCATATAATCATCTGTTCTCACGCGAACATCACGGTTATATTGTTGGATTGCCTACCTGCATCCCGCAATCCATGGAAATAGATTCTCTATACATATCCCAAGTGGGTTCACCCTCTTGTAGAGTGCAGAATCTTTTTTCTTTTGTGTTCCCCATGTACAATTATGGGGCTGGGTGGTAGACATGTATCTTCAACCTGTTGTCTGGTATGCAGCATCTCCATATATGTCTACATACCTATATCATTACTCTGGTGGTGCAAAACCATGCCCCACAAATGTATCTATATTTAGATATATATATTTTGATACATTTCTCCACCCATATCTTAATATACACATCGGGACTTATGTAGATATATAGATAGATATAGAGATAGAGATAGAGATAGATATAGAGATAGATATAGATATATTCCATCCACATATATATATCTGTATATATATGTGTCTGTTGGGGGGCTTCTTAAGGGTTGATATGTCTTACACACTATCACCCTTACTGTCTATACTAAATGTTTTACCTCCTAGAGGTTTTAGACAGTCTATTGCCCTACTTCGCATACCATATTACCATGCAGAAACTGTTAGGCACCAATAACCACTGTGGTGCTAACATCTTCCATTTTTTCTTTAAGTCCTTGAAGCATCAAGCTTCAATATTTTTCCTATCTCTCGCCAGCTAGGAAAAACAGTGTACATCTTTATCTTTGAGTACACAGCTGTTCTCCTTGGGAATAGGGGTTTTTTCCAGTTCCCCTCTTCCCGCCAGGGCTGGGCTAGTTCTCCAACTCCGTCAGTCTTCTTCCTTTAGTCCTCAATGTTAATGACCTTATACCTAAAGGAGTTTTCAGCTTTTTCCCATAAAGCTTTCCATTGAAGACCTGACGTCTAATCCTACCCAGTTGACACCTGGATCGTCTACTACCTCCAGGTCTGGACCTTCATCCTCACTGCTGGGAGGTCACCTTGAAGATTCCACCACTGCTTATCCAGTAGACTCCATCGTGCTTTCTACTTCCTACAATACAGTAGGTAAGCTGCATATTTTGAGTGTACATTAAATGTATTTTAATGCTACTCATCATATATACCAAGGACTCCTGTAGTCTGTGGACCCTCTAGTCCTTGGCTATGCTGTTTCTTTCCTCACAGCTCCTTTATTGTCAACTCCTACCCTCCATCCCACACTGGATGCCAGGGATTCCTGGAAACAAAATGCACCCCTGGTCCAGGCTCCTGCATTTTTTATGGGATCTCCCCCTGGCATCTCCAGCTAGGGAGTCCCCATATGTGAAGACTCATTCCTGCTTGTTCCTGGAGATAGCACAGTTACTTACCTGTAACAGGTGATCTCTGGGAACAGCAGGAATTAGTCTTCACAACCCTCCCACCTCCCCTAGGAGTTGCATCTCTTTATCTTCTTCTTCCTTTTCTCTTTCGCCTTTGTCTCAGCTTTGAAACTCAACTGAAGAGAGGCTCTGCAGAAGGCAGGAAGTCAGCGCGCAGGCGCGAGGGATGCTGCCAAAAGCTTTCTGATTGGAAGCTGGGCAGCGTTCGCGTGCAGGCTCCGTCGGTACTGACGTACCCATATGTGAAGACTAATTCCTGCTGTTCCCAGAGATCACCTGTTACAGGTAAGTAACTGTGCTTTACTGCAAATGTCCGGCCTACCAGGCTCCCCCTCAGGGGCAGCTGGCCAAGGCACAGGGGCATGGCCCCCCAAAAGCCCTCAAGCACCAAACAGCACTGCAGGTGCAGCCTGGGAAGGGGGCTTTTAACTCCTTGGGCATAGCCTCCCTCCCCCAGGACATAACAGGCCCAAGGTTCACAGAAAGGCGGCTGGTCCACTTCGCACACCTATGGCCGGACATCACCACAGATGGCTGAGTGCTGCAGGTGGTCAGGGAGGGGTATCTCCTCCGCTTCTTCTAGCTGCCTCCTCCCAACTTCCCAGGGAAAATACCCATGGACCCCTTGCACAAGGAGCTCCTGCAGAGGATACTCTAATCCCTGCTCAAGGATCATGCAGTAGAGCCCATTCCCCAGCCTTTCCAGGGCCAGAGGTTTTATTCCAACTACTTCCTTGTCCCAAAGAAAACAGGGGCTTCAGCCCTATTCTGGACCTGCAGGACTTCAACCACTTCCTGGTCAAGGAAAAGTTCAAAATGGTATCCCTTAGAACCTTGCTGCAGGAAGATGGGCTATGCTCCGTGGATCTCCAAGATGCATACACCCACATCCTGATATATCCAAGGCACCGTCAGTACCTCCAGTTTGTGGTCGGGGGCAGACACTACCAATACAGAGTGCTCCCGTTTGGACTGAGCTCTGCTCTTTTGATGTTCATCAAATGCCAGGTGGTCGTGGCTGTCTGCCTCTGTCTCCTGGGGATTTTTGTCTTCCCCTACCTGGACGACTGGCTCCTCCAGCACCTAGGGTTTGTGGTCAACTTCCCAAAGTCTCACCTCTTGCCATCTCAGTGCTTGGAGTTCATCAGCACCTGCTTGACTCCACCCAGGCATAGGCCTTCCTCCTACAGGACCGCACACTGTGTCTCTTGGCCCTGGCATAGGATGTGCAGGGCTGCTCTGTGGTGACAGCCAGATAGATGCTCCTCCTGTTGTGGCACATGGTATCTACAATCCATGTTTGCTCGCCTCCACATGTGGCAGGCCCAGTGGACGCCCAGTGCCCAGAGGACACCGGCTTCTGGCCATCTGGAGGACAGGATCCAGGTCACGCCGGCCCTGGCAGCATACTGTACCTGGTGGCAGGACCCTCGGAGCTGGCCTGCCTTTCTGGGCTCCCCCAGTGCAGTGCATCCTAACGACGGACATGTCCAAGTTTGGGCTGGGGAGCCCATTGCAATCATCTGCCCATGGTCTCCAGGGGAGAGTGCTTTGCAGATCAACTTGCTGGAACTCAGGGTAGTATACCATGCCCTGCAGGTGTTTCAGGACCATCTTGACAAGACAGGTGGTTCAAGTCCAGATGGACAATCAGGTGGCGATGCATTACCTCAACAAGCAGGGTGGCACAAGCTCATACCACTTCTACTGGGAGGCTGTTTGCCTCTGGAATTTCGCGGCAGGAAAGAATGTCTGTCTCCCTCAGGGCAGTTTACCTGCCAGGCCAGGACAACATACTGGCCAATGACTTGAGCGGGTCCTCCAGCCCCACGTGTGGCAGCTGAACCTGGCAGTATTGGGGGAGGAGTTTCTCTGCTGGAGGACCCCAGAAATAGACCTCTTTGCCGGTCCAGAGAACACACAACTGCCACTCTTCTGTTCCTGGAGGCCAGTCCGGGAATGGGAGGTAGCGGATGCCTTTCTCCTCTCCTGGTCCAGGGACTTCCTGCACACATTCCTGCCTACATCCCTGGTCCCCTGGGTGCTCCTCAAGATACAAACAGAAGCTGCCTCAGTCATATTCATCACTCCCAGGTGGCCCAGGCAACCATGGTTTCCACTGCCACTGGGGAGCTCTGTCACAGGAGTAACAGGATGCTGCTTCATCCCAACCTCCCATCCCTCACCCTGGTGGCCTGGATGCTGAGCGGTTAGCCGTAACGCACGACCGCCTCTCGAGGGAGATGGAAGATGTCCTGCTGGCCTCTTTAAGGATTCCATGCGTCGGGCATATGCATTTAAATGGCGCATGTTTTTGGTGTGGTGCACAGATGAGGGTCTTAACCCCTTCTGCGCAGTGCAAGACATCTTGCGATACCTCTTGCATCTTTCCGGGACTGGCCTCAAGTCCAACAATGTCAGAGTGCACCTCTGTCATTTTGGCTCACCACCATCTGGCGGATGGCCAGGCCGTCTCGGTGCACCCTTTGGTGGGCCGTTTAATTTAACTCCTGTCCTGGCCCCCGATCCGTCTGCAGCCAATGGCATGGGACCTTAATGTGGTGTTGGAGAAGCTCATGGCTCCCCCCTTTGAGTCCTTGGTTATCTGCCATCTGAAGTACCTATCTTGGAAGGTCGTTTTCCTAGTGGCACTCACCTCTGCCAGGCACGTGATTGAACTGTAGGTGCTGGTGGCCCATGCGCCATACACTAGATTTCACAGGAACAGTTGTCCTTTGGACTCACCCCAAGTTCCTGCCAAAGGTTGTCTCCGCTTTCAACTTGAATCGGGAGGTGGAGCTCCCCATCTTCTTTCCCAGACCTCATTCATCCAGGGCAGAGGCTTCTCTGCACACGCTTGACCTCAAGAGGGCCTTGTCCTTTTACAGCCAGAGGACACAACCCCACCACTGCTCGGCGTAGCTCTTTGTCTACTTTGACCCCAGTTGTCTTGGGGTTGCAGTCTCCAAGTGCACCCTCTCACGATGGGTGGCAGACTGCATTTCTTTAGTCTAACAGCAGGTGGGGCTTTTTCTGGACCATCCATGTCAGCATACAATGTGCACGCCATGGCAGTCTCTGACCAATCTGTGTTCAGTGCCTTTACTGGATATCTCCTCATCTGCGATCTGGTCCTCTCTGCACACCTTCGCAGCACACTACTTCTTGGAAGAGAGCTCACAGCATGATAGCACCTTTGGCCAGGCAGTACTTCGTCACCTCTTTGGGGAATAGTGCTGCTCCTTCCATCCAGTCCTTTGTATTCAGGCTACCGGAGAGAGGATTGCATTTTCGATGTTGCTGCTGCAGTACTGGACTTCAGCCAACCAGCACTTCCTGCTGTCCTTTAAGGTCCGCTTTTTGGGTCGCCTGTGGCTTCTACAGGATTTTTCGGTAGCCTGTAGCTTGGGAGGTCCCATATGTGAAGACTGACTTCCTACTTGTTTCCGGAGAAAGCATAGTTACTCACCTGTAACAGGTGTTCTTCGGAGATGGCAAGAATCAGTCTTCACAACCCTCCCTTCTCCCATCCCAGTCCAAAGTCTCTCCATCTCACAGCTTGGCTGCTGAGAGCATAGCATTACAAGACTTTAACCTTACTTGAGGTTAAGGAGATCCTTTTGACTTCCAGGAAGCCATCCACCAGGCATTCCTGTGCTTTCAGGTGATGTAGAATCCCTTCTCTGCTCCCGTAGTCACTCCTCCAGTATCTTCTCCACCTGCCCTCACCTCAGTGCCATTGTGGTCTCTCATCTACTGGATGGACAGCCCATCTCCTCACAACCACTATTAGTGTGCTTTGAGGGGAGCTCTTGTCATTCTAGCATAGCTTCTTCAGCCACCCTTTGAACCATTGGCCACGACCTCACTAAAGTTCCTATCTTGGAAGGTGATCTTCCTTATTGCCCTCACTTCAGCTAGACGCATTAGTGAGCTGCAAGCTTTGATGGCAGACTCGCCCTATACCTGGTTCCACCATGACAAAGTTGTCCTTAGGACTCTCATGCATTTCATGCCAGAAGTGGTGTCTCCTTTTCATTTGAATCAGTCAGTTTACCTTCCTGTATTCTTTCCTAGACCACATGTGTCTAGAGTAGAGGCAACCCTGCATACTCTTGACTGCAAGCGTGTGTTGGCTTTTTATCTCCAGAGGATTCGAGATCACCGTAAAGCCTTGCAGTTGTTCATTTCCTTTGATCCTGGTCACCTGGGATTCCCGATGTCTAAATGTACGCTCTCCAGATAGCAGACTGCATTTCATTTACTTATGTCGAAGCAGGACTCTCCCTGGAAGGGCATGTCACTGCTCACAGTGTTCGTGTCATGAATACGTCAATGGCAAACCTACACTCTAGCAAATGACGAAATTTGCAAAGCACAACTTGGTCTTTTGCCCATATCTTTGCTGGACAAGAACTCCCGCCAAGATGCCATGTACTCCAGCACCTCTTTCAGACTTAAGGGAAATTCCTACCCTCTGTCCTGGACTTCGAAGATACCAGACATCCGTGAGGGATCCATGACCTCTTAGACCTACTCCGAGGTGAACCTCCACTGGTTCTGAGGTCACCATCTGGCATCGGGGAGCTAGGGAGTCCCATATGCGAAGACACTATTCCTGCTTGTTCCTGGGGATAGTGTAGTTTACTCACCTGTAATAGGTGATCTCCAGGAACAGCAGGAATTTAGTCTTCACAACCTGCCCTCCTCCCCTAGGAGTTATAGGATTTCACTCTTTTCTCAGCTACAAACTGAGGGAGTTGGGAAGGCAGCCATGCAGGCGCAGTGGATTGCTCCCAAAGGCTTTCCTATTGGATGCTGCGGAGCGTTCCCACACAGGCTCTGTCGGTAGCAATGTCACACACATGTGAAGACTAAAATCTCCAGGAACAAGCAGGAATGAGTCTTCACATATGGGTACGTCGGTACCGACGGAGCCTGCGCGGGAATGCTCCCCAGCGTCCCAAAAAAGGAAAGCTTTTGGGAGCATCCCACAGCGCCTGTGCGCTGCCTTCCCGCTTTTCCTAACCGCCTCTCTCCAGTTCTTCTTTTCCGCGGAGCCAGCAGGTCGTGTTCCTGTCACCGCTGAAGAAGTAATTTGTTTTAATGTCTTTGGTCGCGCGTCTGCCTTCTTCGACGTCGGACCGGTACCGCCGGTCTTTCTTTCTTTTCTGAAGAAAAAAAAAAGAACATATTTTTCCCTCAGTGTGTTTTTCTTCCTTTGGTCCTTAGGCCTCACGGAAAGTTTTCCTCATGGAAAAACCAGCCTCCGGGTTTAAAAAATGCACTAAGTGCAGCGGTACTATTTCTGTTACCGACACCCATGAATGATGTCTCAAATGTTTGGGTCCTGACCACTCCATTTTGGATTGTCCGTCCTGCTCCCTGATGTCCAAACGAGGCTTACAGAACCGAGCAGCCAAGCTCCATGTTCTGTTTCCCTCTGATGCAGCTTCAGTGGCATCGACGTCTTCCAGGGCTGCTTCTTCCTCCCATGGATCTCAGGTAACCAAACATAAAACCAGCCGGTCCTCGAAGGGTAGATCTCCTTCCAAGCATCGAGATGCCTCCGGGCTTGCCCTCGAGGATTCTGCACCGGCAAAAGTACCCCGGCGGGAAGCTCCGGCTTCCAAAGCTCCACCTATGGGGTTACAGGTTGACATCGATGGCACGGCCTCGACCGATCACCTGTTAGAATGCTCTGGGGTACCAGCACAACCTTCCGGTACCGACTTCCAGGCATTCATGGCATCGATGGATCAGAATGTTCTATCCATGTGGCAGGCCATCACGGCCTTCATACAAGCTGCGACGCCGCCGGTACCACAACAAACTCCGTTGTCGGTACCGACCCAGGTACCGGCACCGATACCGGTACCGACTGCATCGACATCTGCCATGGTGTCGACTGCAGCGGTTCCCTGTCTAGGGATGCCCATCGGTACCGAACCAGTACCGATAACGCCTGATGTTGATACAGCTCGGTACGCGTATCGAGCTTTAAAGGAGCACCCTGACAGTCGATACTTTGATTCCTCCGAAGACTCTGATGCATAGGAGGCCTCTGCTGAAGTATCAATAGCCCTTCCTGAAGAGCCGCCTTCTCCAAAAAGAAGAATGTCTCCTCCAGAAGACTTGTCCTTTCAAGACTTCATAAGAGAAGTGGCTAAGGGGCTTTCTATTTCAGTAACCTCTGAATCAGAGCCTAGAGCTAAAAAATTGGATATTTTAGGTTATCCCAAGGCTCCTAAAGAGGCAGTCACCTTGCCCATTCATGAGATTCTTTATGATCACATGATTAACTTATGGGAGATTCCTCTCACTATCTCTCCTCATTCTCGTAGGTTGGACACCATGTACCGTGTCCCTCCTTGTCCTGGATTTCATAAAACACAGCTTCCTCACCATTCTATTGTGGTGGAGTCAGCTATGAAAAAGATAGAGTGCAAAGAGACACTCCTCTGCTTCTCCAGGAAGAGAATGCAGGACCTTGGATGCTTTTGGTAGGAAAATCTTCCAAGCCAGTATGCTCATTGCCAGAATCAACTCCTATAGTCCTTTATATGGGGATGTTTCTGAAAGAAGTTGAAGATAAGCTGTACACTTTCCTCCCTTTTCTTCCAGAGGATAAAAGGGAAGAATTTCTTATTTGGCTTAAGCATACTCAAGATATTTCAAAGTTTTCCAACCGTGCAGTTTTTGATTCCTTTGAGGGTGCCAGCAGGGCTTCAGCCATTGCCATAGCTGCACGCAGAATTGCTTGGCTCCAAGCTTCTGATCTAGAATCTTGGATCCAGGATGGCTTGGGAAATCTTCCTTGTACAGGAGAGAACCTGTTTGGCAAAGATTGGCAAATAAAAGCCACTCAAATGGATGCAGAAAATTCTGCTTTGGATAGACTTTCAAAGTCAACCTCCATTCCTGCCAAGAAAAAACCTTTCAAAAAGTCGTCTTTTTTCAAGAAAGGCAGATTTCATCCTACTTCTGGCCAGCAATCATCTACAGGTCGTTTTGCTGCAAAGCGTCAGCAACCTAAGCAAACCAGGCCTAAGCCTGCAGGGGCTGCTGCAACTCAGCAGACCCAGCCTCCTCAGGGCTTTTGACTTGATGCTAGAGAACTTAGCCTTTCTGGCTCTAAAACAGCCAGAGCCTCTCACCATTCCAGGAAGGTTAGCTCACTTTTCTCCCAGATGGGAGCAAATTACAGCAGAGCAGTGGACCCTCTCCATCATAAGGGAGGGGTACAAACTTCATTTCTCAAACCTTCCTCCTCACACCATGGTGAGACATTTCAATTCTCCAACATCTCTCCTCGACCTTCTAGGTCAGGAGGTGGCTGCCCTTCTTGCCCAAGGGGCAATAGAAGAAGTACCTCTTCTTCAATAAGGGTCAGGGTTTTACTCCCCCTTACTTTCTGATCCCAAAGAAAACAGGGGGCTACAGACCCATATTAGATCTCAGGGAATTGAACAAATTTCTATGCAAGGAGAAATTCAAAATGCTTTCTCTGGGCACTCTCCTTCCATACCTTCAGAGTCAGGATTGGCTTTGTTCTCTAGATCTCAAGGATGCGTACACCCATGTCCTCATCCATCCATCTCACAGAAGGTTCCTCTGTTTCCTTTTCCAAGGGAAGCATTACCAATACAGGGTGCTTCCTTTAGGTCTGGCCTCTGCTCCAAGAGTGTTCACCAAATGCATGGCAGTAGTAGCTGCATTTCTACGCACTCTGGGAATATTTGTATTCCCATACCTGGACGACTGGCTCATCCGAGCTCCATCCCAGTCAGAGGCCCAGACTTCCCTAGACTGCACGAGGCGCATTCTGCAGTATCTGGGACTTGTGGTAAACCTCCCAAAGTCCCAGCTCACCCCTACTCAGTCCCTAGAGTTCATAGGGGCCTGCCTAGATACTACCACTGCAAGGGCCTATCTTCCTCAGGCCCGTTGCCTACGCCTAGTGCAGTTAGCCTCCCAGATTCAGTCAGAGCCATTTAACTGCCCGGGAGATGCTACAACTGCTAGGCCACATGGCATCCACAGTGCATGTGGTCCCCTATGCTCGCCTTCACATGAGAGCAGCTCAATGGACTTTGTCCACCCAGTGGACTCAAGCATCAGGGGGTTTGTCAGACAAAATAGCAACCTCCAGGCGCCTTTTTTGGTCTCTCCAGTGGTGGAAGTCCACCCAAAATCTGTTGCTGGGGTCCCCCTTCCAACAGTTGTTGCCCCAAGCAACCCTCACAACAGATGCCTCCCCAACAGGTTGGGGAGCTTATCTACAAGACCTCTCCACTCAGGGTACTTGGTCTGCACAGGAGACCTCCCTACATATCAACCACTTGGAGCTACGAGCAGTTTTTCTAGCTCTCAAGGTCTTCCATACCCTGCTCAGCTACAAGACAGTCCTCATTCATACGGACAATCATGTAGCCATGTTTTACATAAACAAGCAAGGAGGAACTGGCTCTCTGTCGCTTGGCAACGAAGCTTTAAGATTGTGGGCCTTCGCCAGAGAGCATCAAATCCATCTCCTGGCCGTATACCTTCCAGGAATCCAAAACTCTTGGGCAGACAGACTCAGTCAAGTTCTGCTTCCACACGAATGGTCCCTGCACATGGACCAGGTACTCAGAATCTTTCAAAAGTGGGGAACCCCGGACATAGACCTCTTTGCAAGTCCGTGGAATGCCAAACTTCCCCGGTTCTGTTCCAGAATTCCGTGTCAGGGAGTTCAGGCCAAGAGTCAAGACTTCCTGTATGCCTTTCCATCCATTCCCCTAATTCCCAAGACTCTGTTCAAGCTCCAGAGGGATCAGGGATCTGTGATCCTCATATCTCCACGCTGGCCACGCCAAGTGTGGTACCCTCTACTTCTGCATCTCTCTCAAACTCCCTCCCTAGACTTGGGAGCTGCTCCAGACCTCCTGTCCCAGGAGGAGGGAACGTTGTGGAACCCAAACCCCAAGTCCCTTCACCTCAGGGCTTGGTTGCTGAAGGCCTAGACCTTCAAGATTAGAATCTTTCTCAGCAGGTGAAGGATATCCTCCATGCTTCCAGAAAACCTTCTACTAGATGTTCCTGTGCTTTTAAATGGAAAAGGTTTTCCATTTGGTGTGCTGGGAAGGGTCTTGACCCTCTAGCACTACCTTTGAATTCTCTATTGGAATATCTCCTGCATCTCTCCAATGCAGGCCTTAAAACAAATTCAGTAAGAGTCCATTTGAGTGCTATTGCAGCATCCCTTAAGCCTCTCAATGGACAGCCTATTTCCTCTCATCCTCTTATTGCAAGATTCATGAGAGGCCTAACTTTAACTTTAAACCTCCCATTAGGCCTCCTCCGGTGGCATGGGACTTAAATTTGGTTCTTGGTCAGCTTATGAAGCCACCTTTTGAATCCTTAGCCACCACCTCCTTGAAATTTCTTTCCTGGAAGGTTATTTTCCTCATTGCAGTCATATCAGCTCGCCGCATCAGTGAGCTACAGGCCTTGGTGGCTAATCCACCTTATACAAGGTTTCATCATGATAAGGTAGTCCTCAGGACCAATCCACACTTTATGCCTAAAGTGGTCTCACCTTTTCATTTGAACCAAGAGGTATATTTTCCTATCTTCTTTCCAGTTCCTCATGCATCAAGTGCAGAAAGGAATCTTCATACCCTGGATTGTAAAAGTGCTCTTGCCTTTCACTTACAAAGGACTCAGCAACATAGAAGGTCTTCCCAACTCTTTGTTGCTTTTGATCCTTCTCAATTAGGACTTCCAGTCTCTAAGAGGACACTGTCAAATTGGATTGCTCAGTGTATTTCTTTCGCCTACCAGAGTAAGAACCTTTCTCTGGAGGGCCATGTCACAGCTCACAATTTGAGGGCCATGGCAGCCTCTATGGCTCATCTAAATTCTGTGTCCATCGACCAGATCTGTTGAGCGGCCACCTGGGCCTCGGTTCATACCTTCACAGCCCATTACTGCTTGGACAAGGACTCCCGCCGGGATGCCTTGTTTGGTCAGGCTGTTCTCAAACACCTGTTCCATGCTTAATCAACCTACCCTCCATCCCTGGTTGGATGCCTGACATCCAGGGGAGGAGGTAGAGCCCTTCTCAGGGTCTCACTACCTTGGGGATCTCCCGGGCATCTCTAGCTGGGGAGTCCCCATATGTGAAGACTCATTCCTGCTTGTTCCTGGAGATAGCACAATTACTTACCTGTAACAGGTGATCTCTGGGAACAGCAGGAATAAGTCTTCACAACCCACCCACCTCCCCTAGGAGTTGTATCTCTCTATCTTTCCTTTCCTCTCTCTTTGTCTCAGCTTTAAAACTCGAACTGGAGAGAGGCGGTTAGGAAAGGCGGGAAGGCAGCGCGCAGGCGCTGTGGGATGCTCCCAAAAGCTTTCCTTTTTTGGGACGCTGGGGAGCGTTCCCGCGCAGGCTCCATCAGTACCGACGTACCCATATGTGAAGACTTATTCCTGCTGTTCCCAGAGATCACCTATTACAGGTAAGTAACTGTGCTTTCCTGCTGTTCTTGAAGATCACCTATTACAGATGAGTAACTATGCTTTCCTGTTCGGTAATCCAGTTTAGTCCTCCAACATCGGGTAGTGCCCCTCCTCCTGCAGCCGGGAGACTGGACCAATCAAATCTTCTGTAGTATATATGCAGCCGGAGCTCCCAGAAGTCCCCAGTGTGTCCAGTCTCCCTGCAGCTGGAGGACTTCTGTGCCCCTGCTGGGCACGCTAAGTGACACTTGAAGGAGCAACACTAGTTAGTTAGTTCTTTTGGGGTTTATTTCTGGTCCTTTATGTTCTATTTCCTTTGCTAGGTAGCTGTATCTTTAAAAAAAAAAAAAAAAAAAAAGACACAGGGGACTTTCTGGGGAAAGCCAGACCTGCCTTGGGCTCCTGCCTTCCTGCCTGGGAATCTCTGAAGCCTGGGTTGAGCTCTCCCCAAGGCTGTTCGGGGAAGAGCCATACCGGCTGCAACATTGCCTGTCACTTGGAGAAGTGGGCTGAGTTCCTTGCTGTTCCCAGAGCTGGTAGGAATTTTCCTTGTTTTAAGCTTTCAGCTCTCTGTTCTTTGCTTGGGCAGAGGCTCTGTCGGCTCCCCTGGCTTCCAAATTGCACTTTTTCCTGCCTTTTTTCGCTTGCCCTTTATTAGAGGGTCGTTTTCTTTCTTTTCCATATTATTTGGGTACCTTTGTATTTTCGCGCCGTTTTTTACCGCGGGTGAAAAAGTGCGGTGGCCATTTTGGATTTCTAAAGTGTGCTTTTTAAGGGCACTTTTTAACACTTGCGCACGGGTTCCCCTGGTGTTTTTGGGGTTTCTTTTGCTGGCGATTTTGCTCAGGGCACCCCTAGGATTCTGGGGAGTATTTTGTTTACTGTAAAAAAAAAAAAAGGTGTTAAATTTAATACTGTGCTGAATTGAATAAGGTTAGTCCCCTTGGTGTGGGCTTCCCTGTTCCTGTGGCCTTGGCATGGCTGCCAAACCTCAGTGTGTAATTTGTGGCTCCCGCAGAGGTACAATGACTGACTCTGGAATCTGTAAGAGCTGTGCTGCAGTTTCTTCAGAACTGGAGCTGCCTATTGAAATTAAGGAACAGCATGTGCCCGGGGACCCTTCTCTTTCGGGGGACAGTGTCCCTTCACCGAGCATCCTTCCTTCTGGTCTGGGCCCGGCGTCTAATACGTCGGTCCCTGAGCTCCAGCAGGCGGCTATGGTGGCGTCGCCTATAGACTTTTCCCCGGATTTTGTTCTTCTCATGCATCAGGCCTTCCGCTTAAGCCGGTCTGGTCATTTGCCGGAGGCTTGGCCCGCCTCTCTCCCCCCAGCTTCCGCAGGGGGGGTTCAGCGGTCTTCCCAACCCGCTGTCAAGCGGCCCAGGTTGGGGGACCAGGATCAGGACGCCCTTTGCCTCCCGGATTCCGAGGCTGAGGGGGATCCGGATATTGAGGCGGAGGAATTAGAAGACGGAGAGCTTCCAGAACCGGAAGATCAGGCTCGCATCATTCGGGTGTTTCGAAGGGACGAGCTGGTACCTTTGGTCACGGAGTCTCTCCAAGCACTTAACCTCTCTGCGGTGCGGCCGCTGGAGGAGGAGGGTCTCGAGGATCCTCTCATTCAGGCGGTCAGGGATGCCCAGGTAGTTTTTTCCTGTGCACCGAGTAGTTGAGCAGATGATCCATGCGGAATGGGAGCAACCGGAATCCGCTTTGAAAGGGATTCGGACCATGAATCGTCTTTACCCCCTTGCCGACAAGGACAGGGACTTGTTTAAGTCTCCACGGGTGGATGCTGCCGTTTCGGCAGTGACTAAGAAAACCATCATCCCGGTTGAAGGGGCCGCGGCCCTGAGGGATGTTCAGGACAAAAAGGTTGATAATTTGTTGAAGCAAGCCTTCGAGACCAACGCCTTATCGTTACAAGCTTCTATATGTGGGCGTGGGTAGCTCGAGCTTGTTTGCGATGGTCGCAGCACCTGCACTCGGGGTCCGGTATGGACCAACAGGGGCTGTTGGACGTTACCCGCGTGGAGTCGGGATCGGCCTACTTGGCGGATCTGTGTTATGATTTAATACGCTCCCTAGCTAATAGCATGGCCTCCATGGTAGCGGCACGACGGTCCATCTGGTTGCGCAATTGGGCGGCCGACGGTTCTTCCAAGTCTCGCCTCAGTAAACTACCCTTTAAGGGCAGGTTGTTATTTGGTGAGGCTCTGGATAAGTTGGTGAAGGATCTCGGTGAGTCGAAGGGTGGTCGGCTTCCAGAGGATAAGCCTAAGCTTAATAGGTCGTCCACCTCAGCGCGCGGCCAGTTTCGGGATGCGCGCAGATTTCGTTCTTCCCGGCTGTGGACTTCGCAGCGCGGCCGTTTTGGAACCCGTCATCAAGGGTTTCGTGGTTTCAGAGGAGCGGGAAGGGGCTTCTCCGGAGCCGCCTCTTCCTCGGCCTCTTCCTTTAATCGCAAGCCACAATGAAACGAGGCGGGCTCTAGAGGAAGACCCGGTCATCGGGGGTCGTTTGCGCGACTTTCTTCCTTCTTGGACCCAAATTACGTCAGATCGGTGGGTGCTGCAGATTATAGAAGAAGGTTATGCCCTAGAGTTTGCGCACCCACTTCCGGATTCGTTTGTTCCGTCTCCCAGCAAGGGAGCTCAAAAGGCGCGGGACATCCGCGTGACCCTGGATCGGCTTCTCTCTCTGGGGGCCGTGGTTCCGGTCCCGCCTTTGGAAAGAGGCGCAGGTCGCTACTCCATCTATTTTGTGGTTCCCAAAAAGGGCGGTTCCCTTCATCCGATCTTGGATCTCAAAGGCGTGAATCGCGCTCTCAGAGTACCGCACTTTCGCATGGAGACCCTGCGGTCAGTCATCGTAGCGGTGCGTCAAGGGGAATTTTTGACATCCCTCGATCTTACAGAGGCCTATTTACACATTCCCATCCGGCCCTCCCATCAACGGTTTCTCCGCTTTGCGCTCCAGTGGGGCCATTTTCAATTCCGGGCCATGCCGTTCGGACTCGCCACGGCTCCCCGCACCTTCACAAAGGTAATGGTTGTAGTCGCGGCGGCGTTGCGCAAGGAGGGCATCCTGGTCCATCCATATCTCGACGACTGGTTGATTCGAGCGAAGTCCAGTCGGGAGTGTGTGCAAGTCACGAGCAGGGTGGTGGATCTCCTTCGGTCCCGCGGATGGGTGGTGAACGAATGCAAGAGTTGTCTGTCTCTGACACAGGATCTCGAGTATCTGGGAGTCCGCTTCGACACAGCAAGGGGCTTGGTGTGCCTTCCGGAGCGACGCGTGCTGGCGTTGCGGGCTCTGGTCCATCTCTTCCGGGGGATGCCAGCTCCGTCGGCGTGGTGGTACCTGCGGCTCCTCGGCACGATGGCGGCGACCTTGGAGGTGGTGCCTTGGGCGCGCTTCCACATGCGTCCGCTGCAGAGTGCTCTTCTGCGACGTTGGTCCAACCAGTTCGACTCGTTGAACAAGAGATTGCCTTGCCCAAAGACGGTTCGCCGATCCCTCCGGTGGTGGCTCTCCGCCGAGAACCTGTCGCGAGGGATTCCCTTGGAGCCTCCTCTGTGGGTTCCGTTCACGACGCATGCGAGCTTAACCGGCTGGGGGGCTCACTGCGAGTACCGCTTTGCTCAGGGGGAATGGTCTCCCCTGGAGGCCTCTTGGTCGATCAACCGTCTCGAATTGCGGGCAGTCCGGCTAGCCCTGGTTGGACCTGGAGACCCTGGTTCTCGGACGGCCGGTGAGAGTCCTGTCGGACAATGCGTCCACTGTAGCTTACATCAATCGCCAAGGGGGTACCGGCAGCGTGGCCCTGGAGGCAGAAGCGGCGGCCTTGTTCAACTGGGTGCAAACTCGCCTTCCAGCGATCTCGGCGGCTCACATTGCGGGCGTAGACAATGTCCAGGCCGATTTTCTCAGCAGAGTGCGGGTGGACCCCGGAGAATGGGAGCTAAACCCACAGGTTTACGCACAAATCGTCCGGCGGTGGGGTCCACCCATCATGGATCTCATGGCGACCTTTCAATCAGCCAAGACAGGGCGCTTCTTCAGCAGGCGAAGGGAGCGCATGTCCGAGGGGCTCGACGCTCTCATTCAGCCGTGGCCCACGTCCGGTCTTCTTTATGTCTTTCCTCCGTGGGCTCTGATCGGCCGGGTCGTACAACGTATCGAGAGCCACCGGGGTCGCGTGTTACTGGTGGCCCCGGATTGGCCCCGGAGGCCCTGGTATGCCGATCTGGTCCGGTTGCGCGACGGCGTTCCTTGGCTCCTGCCCGCTCTACCGGATCTTCTTCAGGGTCCCTTGCGGATGCCCCAAGTGGATCGATTCTCGCTTATGGTTTGGCCATTGAGAGGGCTCGGCTGAAAAGGAAGGGCTACTCCCCCGCGGTGATTTCTACCCTTCTGCGGGCGAGGAAAACGTCCACTTCTCTTACTTACGTTCGGATTTGGAGGATTTTTGAAGACTGGTGCTCCCGGCGGGGAGTCCGGGCGGCGACGGTTTCCGTGCCCGTCGTTTTAAGTTTTCTTCAGGATGGTTTCGATAAGGGCCTTGCGGCTAGTTCCCTAAAAGTCCAGCTGGCGGCTATCTCGTGTTACCGCGGCAAGGTTTTGAGTCGTCTGCTCGGGGCTCATCCGGATGTACGCCGATTCCTTACGGCTGTTTTTCATTTGCGGCCCTCCCGCAGAGTTTTCGTTCCTCCTTGGGACTTGAATTTAGTTCTGAGGGCCCTGGTTCGTGAACCTTTTGAGCCCCTGCGCAGGGCGTCTCTGAAAGATCTCACGCTGAAGGCGGTTTTTCTTGTAGCCATCTGTTCGGCACGGCGCATTTCAGATCTGCATGCATTGTCCTGTCGAGAGCCTTTCTTGTCTTTTTCCGCGGATCGGATCGTTCTCCGTCCGGTTCCTTCCTTTCTGCCAAAGGTGGTGTCTCCCTTTCACATGAATCAGGCAGTGTTTCTTCCAGTGCTTTCTTCGCAATCTGTCGGGTCAACGGACAAAGGTCTTTTCCGGCTCGATGTGGGTCGTACGCTCCATCGTTATTTAAAGGTTACCGAGTCTTTTCGGAAATCTGACCGGCTTTTCATGCTCTTCGGGGGTGCGCGTAAAGGGGAAGCGGCAGCTAAAGCCTCCATTGCTAGATGGCTCAAAGAGGCGATTGCGTCCGCGTATCTGTTGCAACAGCGGTCTGTTCCGGAGGGTCTGAGGGCTCATTCCACTAGGGCTCAGGCGACCTCTTGGGCGGAGTATAGCCTGGTTCCGCCGGCAGATATCTGTAGGGCGGCCACTTGGTCGTCTCTGCATGCTTTCAGTAGACACTATCGCTTAGATGTGTCAGCGGCTCGGGATTCCTGTTTTGGTTCGGCGGTTCTGCGCGCCGGATGGCAAGGTCCCGCCCGGTCTTAACTGCTCTGTTACATCCCGATGTTGGAGGACTAAACTGGATTACCGAACAGGAAATGGAAATTACACTAACCTGGTAATTGTAGTTCCTGGAGGGTCCAGTTTAGTCCTCCTTCCCTCCCGACTATCTGCTAATGTGGTGCGGCGCGCCTTTCCGAACGGTTGATATTAAGACGGTTCCTCTTGCCGTTCGGTCCCTCTGTGGCAGCCGCGTTTTTTGCAGAGGCTCTTCCCTGTCTCGGGGGTTCAGGCAGCTCCTGAACTTCTGGTGGGGAGCGGTGTTTTGATTCCTGAGGCGTCGGTGCCGGCGCAATGCAGTGTTCTGACTTCCTCGTTTGGGGAGGGGGTTGGATATTCCTTGGGGGGGAACAAATTGTTCTTTAATTAGGTCATTTTGTATATTAATCTAATGTGTTGCTTCGTTAAGTATGCTTTGTTACTAGTACACTGGGGACTTCTGGGAGCTCCGGCTGCATATATACTACAGAAGATTTGATTGGTCCAGTCTCCCGGCTGCAGGAGGAGGGGCACTACCCGATGTTGGAGGACTAAACTGGACCCTCCAGGAACTACAATTACCAGGTTAGTGTAATTTCCATTTACAGGTCAGTAACTACGCTAGTTACATGTGCAAATTCCACACAAGCCACCTCAAATGACCTCCATAGTGTTTTTGACTAGGAGTGCCTTTTTTATGAGCTCTTCTCTTTTAAAATAGCAGATGTTTTTCTGAGCCAGCACCAGATATAATATAAATTATCAGTAATAAGTGAGAACATTTCTCAAGATAAAGCCAAGTATATGCAGCATACATCTAATTATATTCAAGTATATGCAATAGGAAACTGAAGCTAAAGTGTTCCCCCTCCCCCAAAAATACATTCATTCTCCAGACGCACTCCATATTTGGCTCATTTGCATCCCATTCTTACCTTAACACAGTCACTCCTCCTATCTCCAGGAACAAGCAGGAATGTAGTCTTCACATATGGTTATCATCGGTACCGATGGAGCCTGCACGGGAACGCTCACCAGCGTCCAATTAGAAAGCTTTTGGGAGCATCCCACAGCGCCTGTGTGCTGCCTTCCCGCCTTTCCTAAATGCCTCTCTCCAGTTCTTCGTTTTCCGCGGAGCCAGCAGGTCATTGTTCCTGTCACTGCAGAAAATTCTTCCTTATCCCTTCTTTTTGTGTGGTCGCGTCTGCCTTTGACGCTATACCGGTACCGCCGGTTCTCCTTTCTTTTTAAAAAAAAAATATAGATATAGATAGTATTTTTTCCAAACTTTCTTTTTTCAGGTGCACGCGCCATTTTGGGCCTTAGGCCCAAAATTTCCTCCATTATGGAAAAACCCGCTTCGGGTTTCAAAAAGTGCACCAAGTGTGGCGGTACCATCTCCGTCACCGACACCCATGAGTGGTGTCTCAAATGTTTAGGTCCTGACCACTCCATCTCTGAGTGTATGGCTTGTGCCATGATGTCCAAGAGGGGTCGACAAAACCGGGCTGCTAAGCTCAGCACCCTTTTTCCCTCCGATGCAGCTTCAGTGGCATCAACGTCTTCCAGGGCTTCGTCGTCTTCCCATGGATCTCAGGTAACTAAACATAAGTCTAGCCGGTCCTCAAAGGGTAGATGTCCTTCCAAGCATCGAGATGCATCTGGCATTGCCCTTGAGGGTTCTGTACCAGCAAAATTGACCCGGCGGGAGGCTTCGGCTTCCAAAGCATTATCGGGGCTCCAGGATGTTCTCGAGGCCTCAACCTCGGTAGAACTACTGGTGCCATGCTCTGGGGTACCGGCTGCTTTCTCCGGTACCGATACTCAGGCATCGGCAGCGTCGATAGACCAGAGGTTCCTGGCTATTGAACGCAGTCTGGCGGCTCTCCTTGCGGCATCGACACCCTCGGTACCGCGTCAGACAGTTCAACCAGTACCGACCCCGGCACCGGTATCAGTATCGGTACCGACAGCATCGGCATCGACATCGGGGTTTGCTTTGCCGGCACCCAGTCATGCGATTCCCCCCGGTACTGACTTCAGTCGGTACGGGTATCGGGCTCTTCAAGAGCATCCGGACAGAAGGTACTTTGAATCCTCGGAGGATTCTGACAGCTCTGTCGGTACCGGAATACTTCTCCCGGAGGAACCTTCCTCTCCTAAACGCAGGATGTCTCCTCCAGAGGATATCTCCTTTCAGGATTTTATCAGGGAGGTGGCTCGAGGTCTTTCCATTACTGTGGCTCCCAAAACAGAGCCCAGGGCAAAGGAGTTGGAGATTCTACAATATCCCAAGGCTCCTAAAGAGGCGGCTACTCTGCCTATCCATGAGATCTTGCATAATTTCATGCTAAGAATGTGGAAACAACTCTTACCACCTCTCCTCACTCTCGTAGACTGGATACCATGTATTGAGTCCCTCTTTATCCTGGTTTCCAAAAGACTCAGCTTCCTCACCACTCTGTTGTAGTGGAATCAGCTATGAGAAGGATCAGGAGTGCAAAGAGGCATGCCCTCTAATCCTCCAGGACGTGAGTGTAGAACTCTGGATGCCTTTGGACGTCATACTTTCCAGGCTTCCATGCTTTCTGCCAGGATCAGTTCCTATATTATATATATGGGAATGTTCCTTAAAGACGTTACAGGTGATTTAGAGGTTTTGAGCCCACTTCTTCCTGAGGATAGAAGGCAAGATTTTCTCTCACTGGTCAAACATGCCCAGGATGTTTCTGAGTTTGTCAACCATGCAGCTTTTGACTGTTTTGAGTGATAAGTAGAACCTCTGCCATTGCCATAGGTGCACGTAGAATTGCCTGGCTCCAGGCATCCGATTTGGAGCTCTGGGTGCGGTGCAGGACAAACTGGGCAATATCCCTTTTACAGGTGAGAATCTATTTGGCAAAAATTGGCAAGAGAAAGCCAATGAATTAGATGCTGACAACTCTACTTTGGATAGATTATCCAAAGCCACAGCTGATCCTGCAAGAAAGAAATCTTTCAAGAAACCATTCTTCTCCAAGAAGAGGTTTTATCCCTCTTATTCCCAGCAGGGACGTTCTGCAGGTCAATCTGTCCTAAAGAGTCAGCAACCACCTAAACAAAGGAAAGCAAAGACTGCTAAGCCTCAACCGTCTCAGCAGTCTCAGCCTCCACAAGGCCTTTGACTTTCATCTAGAGAACTTAGCCTTCCTGGCTCTCAAGGGACCAGAGCCTTCCACCATCCCAGGAAGATTGTGTCACTTTGCCTCCAGATGGGGGCAGATAACAGCAGAACATTGGACACTTTCCATTATAAAAGAGGGGTACAAGCTTCACTTTTTGTGCATGCCCCCTCCCACAATGGTAAGACAGTTCAATTCTCAGACCTTTATCAACCTGTTAGATCAAGAGGTCACTATGATTCTTGCCCAAGGGGCAATAGAAGAAGTACCCATTCATCAACAGGGTACAGGGTTTTACTCCCCCTATTTCCTTATCCCAAAGAAAACAGGGTGGCACAGACCTATTTTAGACCTCAGAGAATTGAACAAATTTCTGTTCAAGGAGAAAATCAAGATTTCTCTGGGAATTCTGCTGCCATACCTTCAGAGTCAGGATTGGCTTTGTTCTCTAGATTTCAAGGATGCGTACATTCATGTTCTCATCCATCCAACTCACAGAAAGTTCCTTTTTCAAGGAAACACTACCAGTACAGGGTGCTTCCTTTTGGCCTGGCCTCAGCACCAAGGGTGTTTACGAAATGCATGGCTGTGGTAACAGCATTTCTTCGCACTCTAGGAATATTCGTCTTCCCTTACTTAGACGACTGGCTCATTTGAGCTCCATTAGAGTCAGAGGTCAGGATTTCTCTATCTTGCACAATGCATATCCTTCAGTATTTGGGTCTGGTCATAAACATCCCAAAATCCAATCTAACTCCCACTTAGTCTTTAGAGTTCATAGGAGCTTTGCTGGATACCAAAAAGGCAAGGGCCTATCTTCCTCAGACCCGTTGCCTTCGCATAGTGCAGTTAGCTTCTCAAGCAGTGCTAAAACCTCATCTCACTGCTCGAGAGATGTTACAACTACTAGGCCACATGGCATCTACTGTGCATGTGGTTCCCTATGCTCGCCTCCATATGAGAGCAGCCCAGTGGACTTTATCCACTGTCGTGAAGTGCAAGGTTCAGAACCAAGGGAGGCAGAGGATTCACTGCAAAGTGAAACCAGAACTGTCAGTGCTGAAACAAGCATGGAGGGTTGGCATGGAAACCCTAAACAAAGAACGTCACAGAGTGTTAGGGAACGCCCATCCCCTGAGCTAGCTCCTGCCTCATCAGGGAAGTGGGAACACCTGGTGGGAGGTGTGGCTCAGCACAACGGAGAAAGAAACTTAGATAAAAAGCCTTTAGTTAAATATAGGACAGAAAAAGAGAAGGGGAAGGAGAAAGTCACAGACATAGTCTCAGATACGGAGACAGAAGGAAAAGGCAGCACAGCAAGCGTGGAGAAAGCTGAAAGAAGGAGAAAAGCAGAGAAAGATAGATACTCCGAGGGCAGCCAAGGTCTGTGGCTGAGAGAAGGGAAAAGGGAAAGAAATCCCAACTCCACTCGGAGGAACTTCTCAGAGGAAGAGAGTTGGGGAAGATATTCAAGTCCAGTTCCCAGGGAGCAGTGCTCAACTACAAAAAGCACTGGGGATTTTTACTATCCAAAAAGCAGAGACGTTTATTCTGGGAACCAGAAAAGACAACCACGCTGTGCTCACAACAGACAGCCTGCAGGTAAAGCTTATTTCCCTGATACCAAGCTTTTATCAAAGGGGAGAGAAAAGTTTTACCAACCTTTTTGTAGCCAAGGGAGATTCCTGGGAGAAAGCAATTCTAAAGGCAGACACAGAATTCCCTGTAGCCAAACAAAAGAGGGAAACGTGTATCCTTTTAATTACAGAGGGCTGTGTGCACAGGAAGCCAAACACCCAGACTCACAGAGCAGGTTGGGGGAAGGGAACCCTGTAATTGGAACGGAGAGGTTTGCATGGCAGGCAGAAGAACCCTCTCTAAGAGACCTTAAGGAAGAAGGTGATCTTATGCAGTGGGACCCTTATCAACCCCCTGAGTGTGTGTTTATGGACTGCTCTTATATGGTGGCAGACAATGTGCAGTCCCTTTGTTAATAATACGGGATTTTGCTGAAGGAAGAAAAACAGCCAAAGAAGTATTTTGGAGGGAAACTGTTTTATTCTTTTTGATTCCGTAACAGCTGAAGATAAGCATTATTTAAGTTGCCTATTTTTGTTCACATCAGGAGTATGGTTTCTTTGTAAATATATTCTTTGTTCATGGTCATCAACATCCAACCCCGGGAGGGGCAATAAATCCTGATTTAACCTGAACCACTCGTGCACAACTTGGACTCATTCTTACTACTGTAGGACTACATTACCCAGGAGGCCTTTCCAAACCTCCATTTAAAGTTCACAGTATAAGAAACACAACTACCCACTTGCCTTGCCCACGCTAAATGCCTCTGGGAGGGTGAGTGGTGACACCACTCAATGGACCCAGGCATCAGGGTGCCTGTCAGACAAAATAGCAAACACAAATCGCCTTATTTTGTCCCTCCAATGGTGGCAGTCCACTCAAAACCCGTTGCTGGGGTCCCCATTTCAACAACCTTTATTCCAAGCAACTCTCACAACAGATGCTTCTCCAATGAGTTGGGGAGCTCATTTGCAAGACCTCTCCACCCAAGGCACTTGGACTCCACAGGAGACCCATCTACATATCGATCTCTTAGAGCTCAGAGCAATCTTCCTTGCTCTTCAAGTGTTCCATACCCTACTCAGCTACAAGACAGTCCTCATTCATACGGACAACCAAGTAGCCATGTTCTATGTGAACAAGTAGGGGGGAACAGGCTCTCTGTCGCTTTGCAATGAAGCTTTGCGAATATAGGCCCTCGCCAGAGAGCATCAGATTCATCTCCTGGCAGTGTATCTTCGAGGCATACAAAACTCTTGGGCAGAGAGACTCAGTCGAGTTCTGCTTCCACATGAATGGTCTCTGCATGCAGACCAGATGGCCAACATTTTTCAAATTTGGGGAATCCCGGACATAGACCTATTTGCAAGTCCGTTGAATGCCAAACTTCCCCGGTACTGTTCTAGAATTCCAGCTCAGGGCTCTCAGGCCAGGGATGCTTTCCTCCTTCATTGGGGTCAAGACTTCCTTTATGCCTTTCCACCCATTCCCCTAATTCCCAAAACCCTGTTCAAGCTTCAGAGAGACAGAGGTCGTATGAGCCTCATAGCTCCACATTGGCCACAGCAAGTGTGGTACCCTCTGCTTCTATATCTCTCTCAAGCTCCCTCTCTGGAGTTAGGGTCTGCTCCAGATCTCCTGTCTCAGGAGAACGGAATGTTATGGCATCCCAATCCCCAGTCTCTGCATCTCAGGGCTTGGTTGCTGAAGGCCTAGATCTCCATGATCTTAACCTCCCTTAGCCAGTAAAGGATATCCTTTATGCTTCCAGGAAGCCTTCCACAAGACGCTCTTATGCTTTTAAGTGGAAAAGGTTTACCATATGTTTATATGTTTGCAGAAGGGTCTTAACTCCCTTGCGATACCTCTGGAATCATTACTGGAGTATCTCTTTCATTTATCCAATGCAGGACTTAAGACTAACTCAGTAAGAGTCCATTTGAGTGCTATTGCAGCTTCTTTCAAGCCTCTAAATGGACAACCTATTTCCTCCAATCCTCTTATAGCAAGATTTATGAGAGGCCTTCTTCTAACTAAGCTTCCCATTAGGCCACCACCGGTGGCATGGGACTTAAAACTGGTTCTTGGTCAAATCATGAAGCCACCTTTCGAACCCTTAGCTACTACCTCATTGAAATTCCTTTCTTGGAAAGTTGTCTTTCTCATTGCAATCACATCAACACGTCGCATCAGTGAGTTGCAAGCACTTGTGGCTGATCCACCTTATACAAGGTTCCATCATGACAAGGTAGTCCTTAGGACTCATCCACGCTTTATGCCAAAGGTGGTCTCGCCTTTTCATCTAAACCAAGCGGTCTACCTGCCTGTATTTTTTCCAAGGCCTCATGCATCAAATGCAGAAAGGAATCTTCATATTTTGGATTGTAAAAGAGCTTTAGCCTTTTACTTCCAAAGAACACAGCAACATAGAAAGGCCTCTCAACTCTTTGTTGCTTTTGATCCTTCTCATTTGGGACTTCCAGTCTCCAAGAGAACACTGTCTAACTGGATTGCTCAGTGTATTTCCTTTGCCTATCAGATTAAGAATCTTCCTCTGGAGGGCCATGTCACAGCTCACAATGTGAGAGCCATGGCAGCTTCAATGGCTCATCTGCACTCTGTGTCTATCGACATCTGTCAAGCAGCCACCTGGGCCTCGGTTCATACCTTCACAGCCCATTACTGCTTGGACAAGGACTCCTGCCAGGATGCCTTGTTTGGTCAGGCTGTTCTCCAACACCTGTTCCATACCTAATCAACTCCTACCCACCATCCCTGGTTGGATGCCAGAGATCCATGGGGGGAAGTGGAGCCCTTTCACAGGGACACACAACTTCTGGGGTCTCTCCCTGGCATCTAAAGCTAGGGATTCCCCATATGTGAAGACTACATTCCTGCTTGTTCCTGGAGATAGCATAGTTACTCACCTGTAACAGGTGATCTCCGGGAACAGCAAGAATTTAGTCCTCACAGCCCACCCACCTCCCCCTAGGAGTTGTATCTCTCTCTCTCTTTCCCTCTCTCTCTCTTTGTCTCAGTTTTAAACTCAACTGGAGAGAGGCAGTTGCGAAAGGCAGGAAGGCAGCACGCAGGCACTGTGGGATGCTCCCAAAAGCTTTCTAATTGGACGCTGGGGAGCGTTCCCGCGCAGGCTCTGTCGGTACCGACGATGCCCATATGTGAAGGCTAAATTCCTGCTGTTCCCGGAGATCACCTGTTACAGGTGAGTAACTATGCTTTCCCACCGGGGGGGGGGGATGCGTGTGCGCGTGCGCGCTGTTCTGCCAAAACTCTAGACAGAAACTGCTTCCGAATACCATAGTACAGTTGTCAACATTATTGGCACCTTTGCATTTTAGGTATGTCATGTATTAATCTTGAGAAATAATTGGAAATATTCTAACTGTATGTTGTCATATTTTAATAGTATGTTCAAAGGTATATAACAACAAAAATAGATGTCTGTGCAACTGGGACATAGTAATTTCTGAGAAAAAAACAAAACAAAATATGACCTGGACAGGATTAATGGCACCCTTCACTAATATTTGGTTGTACAACCCTTGGCAGTGATGACAGCCTCCAAACGTTTCTTGTAGCCATTATAAGTTTTATACATCTAGTAGTTTCTCCCACTCTTCCATTGCGATTTCTTCCAGCTAATGAATGTTTGCAGGATTTCTTTTACCAGTGGCAGATTTCAGCTCTTTCCAAAGGTTCTTGATTGGCTTGAGATCATGACTCTTTGCTGCCAATTTAAAACAGTCTATTTGTTCCTTTTTAACCATTCTTTTGTACTTTGGGCTGTATGTTTTGGGTCATTGTCCTGCTGGAGGATCTATGACCTTCAATCCAGGCCTAGCTTTCTGACACTAGGTAGCACATTTTGCTCCAAAATACCTTTGGTAGTCCTCTGATTTCGTGATTTCTTTATGTTCCAGGCCTCCAGTTCCTGAGGCAGCAAAACAGCTCACAATGTGGTTTTCTGAAAGTGGGTTTGGACAAAGATCAATTGTGCTTTTTGTCTTTGAGTAGTGGGGTCCTCCTTGGCCTTCACCCATTAAGTCCTCTCTTGTTTAGTTCATGGCGTATGGTGTGGGTTGAAACCACCACTCCAGATTGCTCCAGGTCAGCCTGAAACTCTTTGGGTGTTGTACATGGTGTTTTTCCAACAGTTCGCACTAACCTTCGAAGACTACTTGTATTAATTTTCCCCTTCACGCCACGTCCTGGGAGATTCTTGACAATACCATGAGCAGAAAGCTTCTTAACATGGCGAACTGTAGACACAAGAATCCCAAGGTCTTTAGAGGACCTTGCCCTCCTTTGTTTGGTGATCAATGGCTTTTCTGACTGTCTCAGGCAGTTATCTTGTCTTCATCATTGTGAAAATGGAACAGGGAGTGAATGTAGCCATTTTAAAGATCATTGGTTGATTCAAGTCATGTGAGTACTGACAGTTGATCACAGGTGTAAAATTACTGCAATGGTAATGTGATTCTTCTGTTCAAACTGGTTTGATTGATCTTAAGGATGCCAATAATGTCCTGGTAGTGTCCCAGTTTTTATACTATTTCCTTTAATTGTTTTTGTTGTATTTGATTCTTTTGTGTGTTAAATATGTGTGCATATATAGTCAAAAGCCATTTTTTTAGGCGATATTGGACATTAAGGGGTTGAACTGCAAGGGTGCCAATGTTGACCACAATTATATGACTGTTTACCCAGGCTTCACCTCCCAGTGCTCCATCTCTTCCAAACCATGATGCTAACATTGAAGGGTCTGACCGTTCTCCATGATCCAGACGTTTAGTATAGTCTCAAGCTACCATCAGGGCCACTTGAACAAACTTGTGCTTTGCTTTCCCAAGTTTAGTTTCCCCCAGTAGTTTTTCATCTCTACATCAAACTGTAAGACCACTCTTTGCATCAATTCCTCAATGGCCTTGAACGCCCCCACCCCTTCGACCCCAAAGGAAAACTTGTTTGGCATTCCAAAGACGAGTGCAACAAAATACCTTGCTGAATTTGGCATTTTGCATTTTCTATCCTCTCCGAGTTTCATTCTTATCTCTGTAATGTAGATTCTATTCAGAAATTTATACTGTACATAGAACATCATTTCTTTTTCCTTTTCTACCCCTAAAAACAACCTGAGATTTAACGCTTCAGGCAGTCCAATGGGCCCTGAGGGCCTTCGAAGACCATCTCCAGGGAAAGTCGTGCTCGTGCAGACCGACAATCGAGTAGCAATGTTCTACATCAACAATGAAGGGGGCATGGGATCACGCCTCCTCTGCTGGGAAGCGGTCCTCCTCTGCTACTTCGCCTTCCGTCGAGGGATGACCCTACGAGCGGTCTACCTCCTGGGCCAAGAGAACATCCTCCGCCCTCATGAATGCAGGCTGGACCCGGAGGTGACCAGCTGGCTGTTCCATCGGTGGGGGACCCCGACAATGGACCTGTTTGCTAGCCTAGTGAACACTCAGCTCTCCTGCTTTTGTGGCCCAGTCCCGCACCCGAGCACGGAGGCACAGGATGCGTTCCTCTTGAGCTGGACCTCAGGGCTTCTCTATGCGTTCCCTCCCACTCCTCTCATTGCGAGGACCCTCCACAAAGCTCAGCGTGAATGATGATACTTGTTGCTCTCGTGTGGCCTCAGCAACCGTGGTTGCCACTCTTGCTCTGGCTTGCGTCCGAGCCTCCTGATTCCTGGGGCTGTGCCCCAGGCCTGCTGACACAGGAGGAGGGGCAGGTGCTACACCCGAACCTGACCTCGTTGTCCCTCGCAGCCTAGCGGCTGAAAGGGTCACCCTAGCCACACTAGACTTTCCAGAGGAGTTCCTCCTCGCGTCGAGGAAGGACTCGACGAGACGAGCTTACGCCTTCAAGTGGCGATGCTTCTCGGTCTGGTGCTTCAAGCTCCAGATCGACCCTTTCTCGTGTCCCACTCAGTGAATCCTCCTTTACCTTCATCTCTCAAAGGAGGGGCAAGTTGAACTCTGTCAGGGTACACCTGAGTGCCATCTCGGCACATCACTTCCCCATTGAGGACAAACCCCTCTTGGAGCAGCCCTTGGTCTCCCGCTTCATGCGGGCCCTCTTGCTGTCCAAACCTCCCATCCAGCCGCCTCCGGCAGAATGGGATCTGAATGTAGTGCTCATGCAGCTGATGCTTTCACCCTTCGAGCCAGTGGCGACGTGCTCGCTTCGGCATCTGTCCTGGAAGGTTGTCTTCCTGATAGCTTTGACCTTGGTCCACTGAGGCAGTGAACTCCAGGCTCTCATAGCTGAAGCCCCTTACTCCAGGTTCTGTAGGAACAGGGTGGTCCTCCATACTCACCCCAACTTCCTGCCGAAGGTTGTCTCTGATTTTCATCTCAATCAGGAGATAGTCTTACCAAACTAATTCCCGAGACCCATGCCAACCAAGGTTGCTGCACATGGCGTCCGAGCCAAGGCGTCTTCGGTGGCTTCATTGCACTCAGTGCCACTATCAGACATCTGCCAGGCTGCGACCTGGGCTTCGGCAAACATTTTCACCTCGCACTACTGCCTGGAGGAGGAGTCCTGCCGGGACAGCGCCTTCTCCAGGCTGTTCGGGGTATAAGCAACTCCTGCCCTTCGACCCTTCTCGACGGCTACTGAGGGTTTCGCCCCGGGGACCCTGGCTCCTTTGGGCTTCGGCTTCTGCTTATGGCCTCGCGGAGGCAATTTTTGGTTACAGGTTTGGTAGCCTGTAGCTGGGGAGTCCCATAAGTGAGGACTGACTTACTGCTTGATGGGGGGCTTTCCAGTCTTTTGCATTGAGTGTCACATGTAAGATTTTCTCCCAGTTGGTGAGGGGTCTTGTGTGTGCACTAGGTGCAAGGAGCTCATGGCTCTTAAGGAACGAATCCGATCTCTGAAGGCTAGAGTAGCAGACTTGGAAGACATAAGGAAGACAAAGAGGTACATAGATGAGACCTACAAGGATATAGTCCTGAAGTTCCATCTCCAGTCTGGCAGCATCTCTGTTGCCATGGAGGAGAGAGGTCACGTGGCAGGAGAGCATCACTCTGGTGTGGCAGGAAATGTGTAGTGAGGACCTGTCCTCCAGGTGATGTAAAACCGTCTCACACCAAGGAAGTTTCTCCAGGGCCATGTGCCTATGAGGAAAGGGTTAGGACAGCCATTATAGTTGGTGATTCGATCATTAGGCATGTAGATAGCTGGGTGGCTGGTGGATGTGAGGATCGCCTGGTAACATGCCTGCCTGGTGCGAAGGTAGCGGACCTCACGCACCACCTAGACAAGGTCTTAGATAGTGCTGTCTTGGTACATGTCGGTACCAGTTACATAGGAAAATGTGGTAGGGAGGTTCTGGAGGCTAAATTTAAGCTTTTAGGTAGGAAGCTGAAATCCAGAACTTCCAGGGTAGCGTTCTCCGAAATGCTTCCCGTTCAACATGCAGGACCCAAAAGGCAGGCAGAGCTCCGAAGTCTCAATGCATGGATGAGACGATGGTGTAAGAATGAGGGTTTTGGATTTGTTAGGAACTGGGGAACATTCTGGGGAAAGAAGGGGCTCTTCCAAAGTGATGGGCTTCACATTAACCTCGATGGAACCAGGCTGCTGGCAGCTTATTGCATATAGTTAAAGTATATAGTTTAAAGTTAAACTGTACATAGTTATCCCGGTTATCCCATGTGTTATTTTTCCCTGTTCTTTGTAAACTCAATGTTGCCTGTATGCATTGCAGTATGTTTTGTTCATTGTACACCGTGCTGATTTTAATAGCGCGGTATAGAAGAAATGTTAAATAAATAATAAATAAATTAACCTTTAAAAAGAGAGAGAGCAGCTTTTAAACTAGATAATAGGGGAGAGCCAACAGTCGCCCAAGAGCACATGGTTCGGAACAATGTACAAGCAATGGATTCTACAGGCCATGCAGCATAAGTTCTCTTACAAGCAATGAGGTAGTAATGGGATACATTGTTCCGAACCATATTACTCCTCTTAAGTCACTTCACTGGCTCCCTATCCGTTTCTGCATCCAGTTCAAACTTCTCCTGCTGACCTATAAATGCATTCACTCTGCGGCTCCTCAATACCTTTCTTCCCTTATCTCTCCTTACAGCCCCCCTCGGGAACTCCGCTCTTCTAGCCAACTGCTTCTGTCTGTGCCCTTCTTTTACTGCCAACTCCAGACTTCTCTCCTTTCACCTTGCTGCACCTTACTCCTGGAACAAACTACCTGTATGCCAGGCACCTTCTCTAATCCTCTTCAAATCCAGGTTGAAAGCTCACCTCTTTGCTGCTGCTTTTGGATCTTGACTCTTCTAATCTCCTTTCTTTCCCCTTGTTTTCCCCTGCCTACACCTTCTGTGTTTTGTCTTGACTAGATTGTAAGCTCTGATGAGCAGAGATTGTCTCTTGCATGTCTGTGCAGCGCTGCGTATGACTGGTAGCGCTATACAAATGCTCAGTAGTAGTAATAGATACTACCAAAAGAATGAAGTTAGGGCATATCAGCAGAGAGGTTCCAATAAAGACCAAAGTAGCCCAAATGCCCTTGAGTACGGAGCAGACAGAGCTTAGAGATTCCAAATTAACCCTGCCTACCGATAGCCAGATGAATAAAATACAGTCTCTAAAATGCTTGTATGCAAATGCTATAAGTCTAAAAAATAAGATAGGAGAGTTAGAATATATAGCACTAAATGAGAGGTTAGATATGATTGGTATCTCAGACATGGTGGAAGGAGGACAACCAGTGAGACACTGATACCTGAGTACAAATTATATCACATTGATAGTGCTGATCAAATTGGTGGAAGGGTTGTGCTCTCTTAGAGAGGGCATTGAGTCACAAAGAATTAGTTTTGTAGGAAACAAAATTTGCTCTAGAATCTCTATGGATTGAAATTCCATGTAAAAAGGGGAAGGTGTTGGCAGTGGAGGTGTACTATCGACCGCCTGGCCAGAATGAACAAATGGATGATGAAATGCTCAAAGAAATCAGGGAAGCTAACAGAAGTTACAGCATGGTAGTAATAATGCGTGATTTCAGTTATCCCGGTATTGACTCGGTTAGTGTCATGGCAGGACATGCAAGGAAGATAAAGTTTCTAGATGGAATAAATGACTGTTCTTGGAGCAGCTGGTTCATGAACCGACCAGAGGGGAAGCCATTTTGGATCTAGTCCTTAATGGAACACCAGATCTGGTGCAAGAGATAAGGGTGTTGGGGCCATTTGGCAATAGTGATCATAGCATGATCGCTTTTGATTTAATGGAGGAGGACAGTTTTGTATACCGCCTTATCCTTCAATCAAAGCAGTCACAACACAATTGGGGGATACATTTAGCACGTGGGGATAGGAGACACATACGCTAATACTTACAGGGAACATGGGCAATGGAGGGTTAAGTGGCTTGTCCAAGACCACAAGGAGCATCTGGGGGACTAGAAACCCCAGTCCTTCCGGCCCAAGGTTGCTGTCCTCTAGTGGGATTTGAACCCCCAACCTTCCGGCCTGAAGTACCTTGCCCCAATCATTAGGCTACTCCTCCCTCATGTAAGGAAATGCACAGTACTACCTTTTAACTTTTGAAAGGGAGACTATAATAAAATTAGGAAAATAGAAACCTAGAAACATGATGACAGAAAAAGACCACAAGGCCCATCTAGTCTGTCCTTCCATAACAACTACAACAGTCCACTTTTTACCTTTAGAGATCCTCTGTGTTGGTCCCATGCTTTTTTGAATTCAGTTACTGTCCTCATCTCTACCACCTCCACTGGGAGACTATTCCACGGATCCACTACTCTTTCCGTAAAGAAATATTTCCGCATATCACTCCTGAATCTATCTCCCTTCACCCTCATCCCATGTCCCCTCGTAGCAGAACTTGCTTTCAATTGAAAGAGGCTCTCTCCCTGAACATTTATGCCACAGAGGTATTTAAACATCTCAATCATATCACCTCTATCCCGCCTTTCCTCTAAGGTGTACATATTAAGATCCTTAAGTCTGTCCTCATATGCTTTATAATGAAGCCCATTAATCATTTTAGTAGCAACCCTCTGCACCGACTCCATCCTGTTCACATCCTTTTGAAGGTGCGGTCTCTAGAATTGCACACCATACTCCAAATGAGGTCGCACCAAAGACTTATACAGAGGCATTATCACCTCCTTTTTTCTGCTAGCCATTCCTCTCCATATGCACCCAAGCATCCTTCTAGCTTTTGCCGTCGCCTTTTCTACCTGTTTAGCTACTTTAAGATCATCAGACACAACCACCCCTAGGTCCCGCTCTTGTTTAGTGGACAAAAGTACTTCACCTCCTATACTGTATTGCTCCCTTGGCTTGCTGCAGCCCAAATGCATGACCTTACATTTTTTAACATTAAATCCCAGCTGCTAAATTCTAGACCATTCTTCAAGCTTACCTAGATCCCTCCTCATGTTACCTACACCTTCCTGGGTGTCTATTGCAGATTTTGGTATCATCCGCAAAGAGGCAAACCTTACCCGACAGCCCTTCCGCTATATCACTAACAAAGATGTTAAAAAGAATCGGACCAAGGACAGATCCCTGGGGCACACCACTGGTAACATCCTTCTCCTCAGAGTGAGCTCCATTTACTTGTACTCTTTGTCGCCTCCCACCCAACCAATTTCTAACCCAAGCAATAACTTTAGGGTCCATCCCTAGGGTGCTCAGTTTGTTTATAAGTCGCCTGTGAGGAACAATGTCAAAGGCTTTACTGAAATCTAAATACACCACATCTAGAGCTCTCCCTCGGTCCAACTCCCTGGTCACCCAGTCAAAGAAATCAATCAGATTTGTCTGACAAGACCTGCCTCTGGTGAATCCATGCTGCCTCGGATCCTGTAATCCGCTGGACTCCAGAAACCTCACTATTTTCTCTTTCAGCAGCGTTTCCAATAATTTACTCACCACCGAAGTTAAACTAACCGGCCTGTAGTTTTCAACCACATCCTTACTTCCGCTTTTGTGTAAAGGCACCACATGAGCCTCTCTCCAGTCCTTTGGCACCACTCCCGACTCCAACGAGGCATTGAAAAGGTCAGTCAGTGGAGTTGCTAGAACGTCCCCAAGTTCCCTCAGTATTCTAGGGTGTATCTCGCTTTGTCTACTTTAAGTTGAGCTAGTTTCTCACGAACACAGTCTTCTGAAAATTGTTCAAGATGTCCCTCGCTTCTGTTCTTATTTGTGGGTGTTTTCTGAGGTCCTGCTCCTGGTTCTTCATCTGTGAACACAGAACAAAAATATTTGTTAAGCAATTCCGCTTTATCCTTATCAGCTTCTACATATTCCCCCCCCTGCACCCTTGAGTCTGACAATACCACTTTTGCCCTTCCTCTTCTCACTAATATATCTGAAAAATGTCTTATCCCCCCATTTTATTGCATTGGCTATTTCCTCCTCCTTTTGAATCTTTGCCTTCTTGACTACTTTGCTAGCTTCTCTAAGTTTTTCCAAATACAGATGCCTGTCTTCCTCTCTCTGATCTCTTGTATTTCATGAAGGCCTCCCTCTTTTTCTTCACTTTTTCAGCTACTTCCTTCGAAAACCATAGCGGTCTCCTGTTCCTTTTGCCTTTATTTACCATTTTAACAAAAAGGTTGGTTGCCTTTAAAATACCCCCTTTCAGTTTTGCCCACTGTTTTTCTACATCCCCCAGCTGTTCCCATCCCACTAACGACTCCCTGAGGTATTGGCCCATCTACGCAAAGTTAGTCTTCCTAAAGTCTAAGATCCTCACCTTGGAATGGATTCTAACAGCCCTAGTCCTAATACTGAACCACACCATCTGGTGATCACTGGATGCAAAATGATCTCCCACTACAACATCAGAAACACTTTCACCATTGGTAAGCACCAAGTCCAGTATGGCCCCTTCACGTGTGGGGTCTGTTACCAATTGCCTGAATAGTTCTCCCTGTAGAGAATCCAGGATCTCCTTACTTCTAGATGATACTGCAGCAGGAATGTGCCAATCAACATCTGGCATATTGAAATCTCCTAGCAGTAGCACTTCCCCTTTCCTAGCAATGCTGCGTATGTCTTCAATTAACACTCTATCCACCTCTTCCTCTTGTGAGGGAGGTCTGTATATCACACCAATGCAAATAGATTTCTCTTTCCCTCTTTCTAGTTTAACCCACAATGCCTCCTCTCTCCCTTTTAAGCTATGTAATTCCAAAGCTTTAATAGTAGTTTTTACATATAGTGCCACCCCTCCTCCCCTTCTTCCTACCCTGTCCTTTCTGAATAAAGTATAGCCAGGTATAGTTACATCCCAGTCATGGTTTTCTGTGAACCATGTTTCTGTAACTGCCACTAAATCCAAGTCAGCCACTCCCACCAAAGCTTCAACTTCAGGGATCTTATTTCCCATGCTACGGGCATTAATACACACTGCTTTCCATATGTTACCCCTGTTACCCATTTCCATAAAGGTATTTAATGTATCACCTACCTGGGGGCTTTCACTTACCTGGGGGCTTTCTTCACCCATTCCCAACGAATCTAGTTTAAAGCCCTCTTCAGTAGGTTAGCCAGTCTACTACCAAAGATGCGTTGACCTTTCTTGGACAGATGGATGCCATCTCTGCTCTGCAACCCTTGGAACAGCATGGTTAAGAAAAAACTAAAAGGAGCAGTTGCAAAGGTTAAAGACTTAGATTAAACAACACCCAAGTTTGATGTAAGTCCATGCTTTAAGAAATGTGGAAGGAAGTCCAAAAAAACTGCCAGCCTGGTTTAAAGGTGAGGTCAGAGAGGCTGTTTTTGCCAAAAAAGCATCTTTCAGGAAATGGAAAAAAGAGCCAAATGACAAAAATGGGAAACAGCACAAGCATTGGCAAGTTAAGTGCAAGGCACTGATAAGGCAGGCAAAGAGAGAATTTGAGAAGAAACTTACTGTGGAAGTAAAAACGCGTAATAAAGACTTTTTCAAGTACATTTGTAGCAAAAAGGCTGTGAGTCAGTTGGACCATTAAATGATAGAGGGTAAAATGGGCATTAAGATGGGGCAAGGCCATAGCGGAGAGACTAAATGAATTCTTTGCTTCGGTCTTTACTGAGGAAGATGTAGGGATGTTACCCATGACTGAAGTGGTATTTAAACGTGATATTGCAGAAGAATTGAAAGAAATAGCGATACACCGGGAAGATGTATTACAACTATTTGATAAACTGAAGAGTAACAAATCACCTGGACCGGATGGTATATATCCAAGGGTGTTGAAAGAACCAAAATATGAGATTGCAGACCTGCTATTAGTAATCTGTGAACTATCATTAAAATCATCTGTAATACCTGATGATTGGAGGATTGCCAATGTAACGCCAATTTTTAAAAAGGATTCCAGGGGTGGTCCAGGAAACTACAGACTGGTGAGCCTGACGTCAGTATCAGGAAAAATAAAGAACAAAATTACTGAACAAAGTCATAGCTTAATGGGAGACAAGTCAATATGGCTTTGGACAAGGAAGATTTTGTCTTACTAATAATCTGTTACGTTTTTTTTAAGGTTTGAATAAACAGATACACTATATCAACCGACTCATCTTTGTCTATCTGGACTTGAGGAACCTTGTCAAAGGCTTTCTTAATCAGAGACTTTTAGCAAAACTAAAAAGTCATGGGATAGGAGGCAGTATACTATTGTGGATCAGGAACTGGTTAAAAGATAGAAAGCAGAGGGTAGGGCTAAATGTCATATTTTCCCATTGGAGAAAGGTGAATAGTGGAGTACCCCAGGGATCTGTGCTGGGTCCGTTGCTTTTTGACATATTCATAAATGACCTGAAAAAGGGAATAACGAGTGAGGTTATCAAATTTTCAGATGACACAAAATTATTTAAAGTTGTTAAAACCCAAGAGGACTGTGGAAAATTGCAAGAGGATCTTGATAAATTGGAACACTGGGCATCCAAATGGCAGATGAAATTTAATGTGGACAAGTGGGGTTTCTAGTCCCACAGGTGCTCCTTGTGGTCTTGGGCAAGCCACTTAACCCTCCATAGCCCATGTTCCCTGTAAAATAGTTATTTCCAAGTTATAATGCCCTGTTCAATGTAATTTCAGTTTGTTCAATGTAAACCGCACTGATGCAGAATAGCGCGGTATATAAGAGAATGTAAATAAAATAAATAAATAAAAATAAATAAAGTGCAAAGTTATGCACCTAGGAAAGAACAACCCAAACTATGGTAATACGATGTAAGGTTCCATATTAGGAACCACCACCCAGGAAAAAGATTTAGGCGTCGTCATGGATAACATGTTGAAACCCTCCGCCCAGTGTGCAGCGACGGCCAAGAGAGCAAATAGAATGCTAGTTATTATAAGGAATGGAATGGAAAATAAAACAAAGGATATTATAATGCCTCTGTATCATTCCATGCTGCGACCGCACCTTGAATATTGTGTGCAATTCTGGTCGCCGTATCTTGAAAAGGATATAGCATTATTCAAAAAGGTATAGAGAAGAGGCACCAAAATGTTAAAGTAGATGGAATGATACCCCTATGAAGAGAGGCTAAAAAGGTTAGGGCTCTTCAACCTGGAAAAGTGACGGCTGAGGGGGAGATATGATAGAAGTCTATAAATTGACTGGAGTGGAACGGGTAAATGTAGATTGATTGTTTACACCATCAAAATATAGAAAGACTAGGTGGCATGAAATGACGTTACAGGGTAACCTATTTAAGACTAATCAGAGAAAATATTTTTTCAATCAACATGTAATCAAACTCTCTGGAATTTGCTACCGGAGAATGTAGTAAAAGCTGTTAGTGTGGTCTGGCTTAAAAAAGGTTTGGATAAGTTCCTGGAGAAAAGGTCCATAAACCATTATTAAAAGGGACCCATGATATCACTGCTTGACCCAATATAATCATTGTGGAACCTGTGTCTTTTGGGGAAGCTGCTAGGTACTTATGACCTAGATTGGTCACTGTTGGAAACAGAATACTGGGCTTGATGGACCTTGGTCTGACCCAGTATGGCATATCTTATTTTCTTATGTTCGCTGTCTGCGGTTAAATTTTGGTTCAGTCACAAAATTACCTTGTCACCACTGAAAAAGCTGGGCTCCCGGGGGGCGGCGGGGGGGGCGGCGGCGGGGGGGGCGGCGGCGGGGGGGGGGGGGGGCGGCGGGCGGGGGGGGGGGCGGCGGGGGGGGGCACCAGCCAGCCAGCCAGCCAGTCTTTGCTAGTCTCAGTGAATACAGCAGCCAGTTCAAACTTCTCCTGTTGACCTATAAATGCATTCACTCTGCAGCTCCTTACTATCTCTCATCTCTCCTTATACCCCCCCTCGGGAACTCTGCTCTTCTGGCAAATCGCTTCTATCTGTGCCCTTCTCTTCTATTGCTAACTCCAGACTTCGCTCCTTTCATCTTGCTTCATCTTATGCCTGGAACAAACTACCTGTGTCTGTACACCAGGCACCTTCTCTGACCCTTTTCAAATCCAGGCTGAAAACTCACCTCTTCACTGCTGCTTTTGGATCGTGACTTACCTGATCTCCTTGTTTCTTTACCTTTTCCCCCTTGTTTTATCCCTCTCCATCTTCTGTGTTGTATGTTTTGACTAGATTGTAAGTTCTGATGAGCAGGGACTGTCTCTTACATGTCCGTGCAGTGCTGCGTACGACTTGTAGTGCTATACAGATGCTCAGTAGTAGTAGGTTTCGCCGCTCCTTCCACCTCTAGATTCAAAAAACTGCAATGAAGCAAGGGGGACCCAGGCAGGGGTACAGAACATAGGAGGTCAGCTACGGTTGTTCTACCCTGCCTGGGTCCAGGTAACCTCCAACCAGTGGGTGCTCAAGGTCTTCCATGAGGGGTATGCACTCGAGCTGGCACGTCCTGTAGGTGAAGCTTTCATTCAGTCTCCCTACAAGGTGAGGGCCATGACGGCAGCCGTGAGGCCCACTCTATGGTGACTTCTGCAGCTGAGAGCAGTGGTGCCCATCCCTCGGGACCAGTATGGCTGCAGTCGATACTCCATTTATTTTGTGGTGCCCAAAAAGGAGGGTCATTCTGGCCCATCCTTGACCTCAAATGGGTAAATTGCGGGTTCCGCACTTTTCATATGGAAACCTTACGGTCAGTCATTGTGGCAGTCAGGACAGCGGAGTTTCTAATTTCTCTCGATCTGACAGAGGCATAACCCTATACAGCCAGAGCACCAAAGGTTCCTCAGGTTTGCAGTGCCTATTGGGCACTTCCAGTTTCGGGCTCTGCCTTTTGGTCTTGCAACGGCTCCTCGGACTTCCACCAAGATCATTGTTGGTAGCAGTGCACTCCGCAGAGAAGGGAGTTCTGGTGCATCCGTACCTAGATGACTGGCTAATTCGGGCAAAGTTCAGAGAGGAGAGTGGAAGGGCTACTGCCTGGGTGGTGCAGTTCCTTCAAAGTCTAGGTTGTGTTGTCAACTTGGCCAAAAGTCAGTTGATTCCAGCTCAGGAGCTTGAGTACTTGGGGGCCTGCTTCGATTCCAGGTGGGGAGATTCTTCCTACCAGAACAGCGGGCCCAAGGGCTTCGAACCCTGGTGTGTCAGTTTTTGTGGCAGAAGGAACCAATTATATGGCATTGCCTACAGGTACTAGGGACTATGGCAACCAGGCTCAATTTGGTGCTTTGGGTGAGTGTGCACTTATGGCCTTTACAGAGGGCCTTGCTGCGACGCTGGTCGGATGAGACGCAGCCCTTGTCCTAAAGACTTGTCTGCCCCCTCCCCCCCCCCCGGAGACCAGACGTGCCCTCAGGTGGTGACTTTGTCTGGAAAATCTGGAGCAAGGGATGCCTCTAGAGCCACTTCCGTGGGTCGTGTTGATGACCGATGCGAGTCTGTCCGGTTGGGGGAGCCCATTGCGAAGGCCAATTTGCTCAGGATCTGTGGGACTTGATGGAATCGGGTTGGTCGATCAACAGGCTGGAGATGCAGGTAGTAGGTCTGGCTCTCCAGAGTTTCAAGCCATGGCTGCAAGGGAAAGCTGTAAGAGTTCCTTCGGACAATGCAGCTGTGGTGGCTTACATCAACCGCCAAGAAGGCCACAGGCAGTGCAGTCCTGGAGGAGGAAGCCGTAGGTCTTTTGGAATGGGCAGAAAGGCACTTCCAGGCGCTGTTGGCTGTGCACGTGGCAGGAGTCAACAGCCTGACGGTGGATTATCTTAGCCAAGTGCGAGTGGATCCAGTTGAGTGGGTGCGCAATCAGGAGGTGTTCGGCCATGTAGTAAGCTGCTTGGGCACCCCCATCATGGACCTCATGGCAACCTGTGGGAATGCCAAGGTGGGCTGTTTTTTTCAGCAGGCGCAAGGAGAGGATGTCAGAGGGCCTCAACGCGCCCTGATGCAGGAGTGGCCCATGGGGGGACTGCTCTGTGTTTTCACTGTGGGCGCTGATTATTCGTCTGGTGCAGAAGATAGAAGCTCATCGAGGGATGGTCATTTTGATAGCTCCAGATTGGCCAAGGCGACTGTGGTATGCCGATCTAGTGAGACTTCTGGTGGATTTCCATGCTGCCTATCGGTTTGAGGGGATCTGCTGACCCAAGGGCCGGTACGCATACCACAGGTAGATCGATTCTCGCACACGGCATGGCCCTTGAGAGGACGAGATTGACGGACAGGCTACTCGGGGGTGGTTATCTTAACGTTGCTGCAGGCACGGAGGATGTCTACTTCGCTCGCATATATTAGTTTGAGGCATGGTGTGGCGATGATCAGGTTTGGCCTTCCATGGCTTCGGTTCCGGATATCTTGACTTTCTTGCAGGCTGGGTTGAAAAACGGCCTGGCAGCTAGTTCCCTGTGAGTCCAATTGGCAGTCATCTCCTGCTATCGAGGAAAGGTACAGGGGGTGGTTCTGGGAACATAACTGGACGTTGGCCGGTTCCTCAGAGCGGTGGCCCATCTGCGCTCGCCACGAAGGGCGGTTATCCCGGCTTGGGATCTTAACATGGTGTGGTCGGCACTCGGGGGAGAGCTCTTTGAGCTGTTAGGCCATGCGTCTTTGTAGGATTTGATTCTCAAGGCGGTTTTTCTCGTAGCCATATGCTCGACGCGGCACATTTTGGAGTTGCAGGCCTTGTCTTGCCAGGAACCATTTCTGTCTTTTTCTAGGGAGAAAGTGGTACTGTGGATGGTACCATCCTTTTTGCCTAAGGTGATTTCAGCGTTTCATTTGAATCAGTCTGTATGTCCTGGTCCTTGGAGGAGTTGGGTCTCAGACAACCCACAGTTATGCCTTCTCGATGTGCAGCGGACCTTGAGGCATTATTTGAAGAGGACGGCATCCTTCCGCAAATCAGATCACCCTTTTGTGCTGTTCAGGGGTCCCCACAGAGGGCAGTTGGTGGCAAAAGCCTCAATTTCAAGGTGGATAAGAGAAGTAATTGCGACTGCCTACATTTTGAAGAGTAAGCCAGTCCCGGCGAGGCTGCGAGTGCAGGCGGCTGCTCTGGCGGAGTATAGTTTGGTTACTTTACTAAGCATTACCGCATGGATGTGCAGGCGGCCAGAGATGCCTGTTTTGGTTCAGTGGTGCTTCAAGCCACAGATGCAGGTCTCTCCCATTAGTTTACTGCTCTGTTACATCACCAGAGGTGCGGGACTGGACTGGAGGGATGATAAGGAAGGTGAAATTAGACTTACCTGCTAATTGTTGTTCCTTGAGGAACTCCAGTCCCGGATCCCTCCCAGAGTGCTGGTGCTCTGTGACCGGGGCCTGAAGAAGGGGTCCTGGATTGCGGATCGGATCGGTGGTGTTGGGGATGGATGAGGTTCTCGGCAAACAAAAGGATTTCTGTCTGATGCTCAGTGCTGCAGTTGCCTGTGTGGGCTTCAGGTAAGCCTCCACTTCCGGAGGGGAGGGGGAATCTCTTCTCCAGTGGTGGGGGAGGTATAGATAGAGATTTTGTTGTTTGTTGCATGCATGCATGTTTGCTTATTTGTTGCTCCGGTGAGTCTGCTTTGTCAATAGATTACTGGAGCTTGTGGGCGGTCCCAGTGGTATTAGTACTGGTGACATCAAAAGATGGCACGCTCAGTCTCCAAGCTGCTGGAAGAGGTGCATTACCCCAGAGTTGTGGGACGGGACTGGACTGGAGTTCATAAAGGAACAACAATTAACAGGTACGTCTAATTTCACCTCCCTCCCTCCCCTGACACCATGATCCCTTTAGGGCCTGTAATGTTGTTCGCACTCGTTTCCCTTGCCACAAAAACTTAGATATCAGGCGTTCCAGTTTAACAATATCTTTTATGGAGGAGCCAGACCAGCAGCATCTGGAGCATATAAAGCCATTTTGGCTATCCTGCCTCCCAGTGATAGGGGCAAATCCTGCCATCTCCCCAAGAGCTGCACAGTCTGTGCCATTAGGGGTCCCACATTAGAACTATAAAGATCTGCTCTGTTTTTACTACAGAGAATTCTAGAGAAGGGGCCACCTGTTACTGACAAATATACAAATGGGAATGGAGTAGATAGCTACCACACCATTCACAAAAGATGATATGTTAGAACAGCTTGCAAAACTGAAAATGGACAAGGCCATGGGACCAGATGGCATACATCCCAGGATACTAAAAGAGCTCAGTGAGGTTCTTACAAGGCCGGTAAAGGATGTTTTTAATAGATTGGAGACAGGAGAAATTCCACAGGACTGGAAAAGTGGTAACAGGAAGACGTGACAAACTACAGTAATGAAGGTGCTCCTGAAAGAGCAAATAGTGGACTTCCTCGAAACCAACAGGTTGCATGATCCAATGCAACATGGTTTTACCAAAGAGATGATCTTGCCAAACAAATCTGATTGAGTTCTTTGACTGGGTGACCAGAGAACTAGATCAAGGGCATGCGAAGGATGTTATCTACCTAGATTTCATTAAAACCTTTGATACTTTTCCTCATTGGAGGCTTATTAATAAACTCAACAACTTGGGGCTGGGTCCCAGGATGGTGAACTGGATCAGAAATTGGTTGACTGACAGATGGCAGAAGGTGACGGTAAACGGAACTCACTCAGATGAAAGGAAGGTGATTAGTGGTGTGCTCCAGAGTTCGGTCCTGGGACTTGTACAGCTCAATATATTTGTGAGTGATATTGCTGAAGGAGCGAATGGAAGTCTGTCTTTTTGCAGATGACACTAAAATTTGCAACAGGGTGGACTCCCCTGAGTGAATAACATGAGGAAAGATCTTCAGAAGCTGGAAGAATGGTCTAATGCTTTGCAGTTAAGATTTAATGTGTAGAAGTGCAGTGTTATGCACTTGGGAAGCAGAAATCCAAGGGAATCCTATGCAATAGGGGGCGAGAGGTTGGTGTGCACGGACCAGAAGAAGGACCCCTCTGCGTGATTGTTTGAGGATCTCAAGGTGGCAAAACAGCATGACAAGGTGGTAGCAAAAGCCAGAAGGATGTTGGGTTGCATACAGAGAGGAATTACCAGCAGAAAGGAAGAGGTACTAATGGCACTGTACAAGTCGTTCGTGAGGTCTCACTTGGAATATTGTGTTCAGTTTTGGAGACCATATCTCACAAAGGATATAAAAAGGCTGGAATCAGTTCAGAGAAAGGTGACCAAAATGATTTGGAGCCTGCGTCAGACTTATGAGAAGAGACTTGAAGAACTAAATATGTACACTGTGGAGAAGAGAAGGGACAGGGGAGATGTGATTCAGACCTTTAAATACAGAGTATTAATGAACAAACAAACCTCTTCCAAAGACGGGGCAGCTGTAAAAGAAAAGGGCATAACGTGAAGCTGCAAGGGAGTAAACTGAAAGGCAATGTCAGGAAATGCTTTTTCACTGAAAGGGTGGTGGATGCTTAGCATGCCCTCCCGTTGGAAGTGGTGGGGGTAAATACAGTGACAGAATTCAAAATGGCATGGAACAGGCACAGTGGATCCCTTTTTATAGCAACAGGATAAAATCAAAATAAATATAACTATCTCTTATATCTTAACAAAAAGGGGTGACCTACACGGAGCAGTAGGTACACCCCTAAACAAAGGCATGGGGAGGGGTGACTTGCACAGAGTGGCATGTGCACCTACTCCTGCCATCTTGCTGGGCAGACTAGATGGACCATACTGGTCTTTATCTGCTGTCATATACTATGTTACTATAGTCTATACGGGACCACGTCCTATGAGAATAGTCACGCTCCCCAGGATGTAGATACGCTATATATCAATCAAGTCCTGGCTATCACAAAGACCCAAAATTCGCTGGTGCTATCTCTGCTGGGGCCGATCCAGAGAGGGGTCAAGCACACAATTATCCCTGACAACTTTAAAAGTAACATCTCTCTGCAAGTGGTGAAAGTTGGGGGGGGGGGAATACTGCTGTGTTTGGTTGTTACTCTGTAGTGTATCGATTGTTGAGTTTCTTGATGTATGATTCAATAAACATTTAAATAAAAAAATATATTTTTTTAAAAAGTAACTTCTCTAGCAAGGCATGCTGATATCTGGCAAGAATGAATTTCTTTGTGCTTGAGCAATTATCTCTCGCTAACAAAGCTACTCTAAAAACAGTCCTGCCAAACTGCTGTCCTCCAAACTGTTGTGTGCTGTCTACATCTATCAAGTTTCACAGCAGTGTACATCCCTCTTCCCAATCCATTGAATGAGAAAATCCATTTCATACTACAGTACAAACCCATACAGATAGCAAGAGAAAAAAAGAACATACCGTATTTTTCGCACCATAAGACGCACTTTTTCTTCACCAAAAAGTGGGAGGAAAAGTGCCTGCGTCTTATGGTGCGAATATAAGAAGTTGCAGAGCGGCAGCGGGTCTGGGCGTTCCACCTCTGCTCTGCCGTCGTGTTCCTCTTCTTTCCCTCTTCTCGGTGCTGCATACGGGGACTTGAACGCCGCCAGTTTCTTTTTAACTCTGAGCTCTGGTTCTCGGTCCTGTTCCCCTGGACTTATCCTGGGATCTCTCCAATCACCCGGAGGCTTGCCGACACACTCTCTGACCTCCTCACTGCCACCGACCTCCTTTCCGTGGCTGCTTTTGGGCCCCCACTCTTCCACTCCACTGCCCTCAACGTGTGCTGTATCCTCCGCTACTTCTTTCACTTTATTTGAGCTGCTTGCTGCTGTTCGCGGTCCACACCGTCTTACCTCCTCTCCCAGAGGTAGCACTCCGCAGGCCCTCCTACCTCTGCCTTCACTGCGTGGGTTCCTCCCGCGGGACTAAGCTCCCAAGTGGCACCCCGCTGCTCCGTTCACCTCAGCGCGCCCTCCAGTTGTTCTTCAGGCCCACAAACCCCGGCTTTCCCGCACGGTACTGCTGCTGTCTTCTCAGCACTCTGCACTGTCCTTCGCGGTGCCAATCGCACCTTGTCTCAGCCTGCTCCTCTCTACGTCCTCTCTTTTACTTTGGGCCCGGCTTCTTCCGTCGCGGTGAAACTCCTCTGCTCACCGCCTGTCCCGGTCTACCGACCCGCGATCGCTCCTCTGCGTTCCCTACCGGGGGTCTCACTCCACTGCCTCCTTTCATCTACGCCGCTCTGCTTGCACAATTAGGGGTTATTTCCCCCCTCAAATCGGCCGAAGACGGCGGAGCTTGGCACTACACCGCTATTTCCTCCGATGACATCACCGGAACCCTCATCTGTTATGTTTTTTTGAAAGTGTGAATAAACAGGTGGACAAAGGTGAGTCGGTTGATATAGTGTATCTGGACTTTCAGAAAGCCTTTGACAAGGTCCCTCATCAGAGTCTTTTGGCAAAACTAAAGAGTCATGGCATAGGAGGCAGTGTACTACTGTGGATCAGGAACTGGTTAAAAGATAGAAAGCAGAGGGTAGGGCTAAATGGCCAATTTTCCCAATGGAGAAAGGTGAATAGTAGTGTACCCCAGGGATCTGTGCTGGGCCCGCTGCTTTTTGACATATTCATAAATGACCTGGAAAGTGGAATAACGAGTGAGGTTATCAAATTTGCAGATGACACAAAACTATTTAAAATTTTTAAAACCCAAGAGGATTGTGGAAAATTGCAAGAGGATCTTGATAAATTGGAAGACTGAGCATCAAAATGGCAGATGAAATTTAATGTGGGCACGTGCAAAGTTATGCACCTAGGGAAGAACAACCCAAACTATGGTTACACGATGCAAGGTTCCACATTAGGAACTACCACCCAGGAAAAAGATTTAGGCGTCATTGTGGATAACATGTTAAAACCCTCGGCCCAGTGTGCAGCGGCAGCCAAGAGAGCAAATAGAATGCTAGGTATCATAAGGAAAGGAAAGGAATGGAAAATAAAACAAATAATAAGCACTTTCACAGGCAATCAAAACAGAATATTTTTTTTCCTATTTTCCCCTCTGAAAAACCAGGTGCGTCTTATGGTCCGGTGCGTCTTATGGTGCGAAAAATACGGTAAATGCCATACTGGGTCAGACCAAGATCCATTAAGCCCAGTATCCTGTTTCCAACAGTGGCCAATCCAGATCACAAGTACCTGGCAGGTTCACAAAAAGCACACAAGTTCCACAGTGCTAGTCCTGGGGTAAGTAGTGGATTTCCCGGGTCTTATTATAATAGACCTTATGAACCTTTCTTCCAAGAACTTGTCCAAACCTTCTTTTAAACCCAGCTACACTAACAGCTTTTACTACATCCTCCAGTAACGAATTCCAGAGTTTGATTGTGTTGAGTAAAAAAGAAATTTTAGTCTTAAATGGGTTTCATTGTAGCTTCATTGTATGTCCTCTAGTCTTTCTACTTTTTGATGGCATAAACAATTGGTCTACGTTAACCCATTCCACTCCATTAATTTATAGACTTCTATCATATCTCCATCTCTTTTCCAAGTTGAAGAACTCTAACCTTTTAAGCCTTTCCTCATAGGGGTTATCTTTCATCCCCTTGACTACTTTGGTGGCTCTTCTCTGTACCTTTTCTAATTCCGCTAAATACTTTTTATGTTTAAATTTGTTTTATTGAGCATAGTTATAGTAGCCTCATCAAAAAAAAAAAAAACCTTTGCAATACATTCCAACAATACAACTCAGTCTTAAAACAATTCACAATCTTTCACAATTTTTCTCCCGCCCACCTCCCCCTACCCTCCCTGCTTCACACACATCTAAATTACTCTAGTGGAGCAAAAAACTTGTCCCCTGTACTATAAAATAAACGGAGTATTCCAAATTAACAGATAACAGCAGACGCTATACACAGGTACTACCAATAATAACACCCAAGAGTACAACAAATTCCTCGGGGCGAAGCATGGATGGTTCAACAATCATCGAACCCCAAAGAGCCAAGAACCAATATACTACCCCAATTCACCACTCTACCCAACCACCGCCCACCCTATTTCACAGAACCCAGGAACCCTCCCCAACCACTTATTTATATATCTCCACCTCTCCCCCCTCCTGGGTCTTCAGTCCTTCACTCTCCAATAGCCCTAACCCCTATTCCCTCCCTCCCCCAGTTCCACAGACACAACAGATCCACACACACACCCCATTGACCTTCAATAGAGTACATTAAGAATTCTACTCCTATTCCGTGGCAACAATCTATGTAAGAAGGGGCCCCATTCCTCCTAAAACAACCCAGCGGCCACTTCCCCCGCCTAACCCCTTGTTGTTCAAGGAGTAACAACCCATAAACCTCCCTCCTCCACTGACCCATAGTCGGGCCTCGTGACATCAGCCAGTTTAACAGTATCACTTTCCGCGCCATCAGCAATACCTTGCCTAACCAACGCCTCTGACCACCTCCCAAGCCCTCTGCCCATCTAGCCCCACCCAATACCAACACTTGAGGATCTCTTTTAATTGGACATCCCAAAATGGTGGCAAGGCACTCCACAATACTCCTCCAAAATCGGACCACTGCTAGACATTGCCACCACATGTGCCCTAAGTCAGCTCTAGCTATCCAACAGCGAGGGCAACTCGCAGTGGCACTGCTACCTGCTCTAAACGCTCTACAAGGGGCAAAATGACATCAGTGCAAAATATGGCATTGCATATCTCGAAACCCTGCAGTCTTAATCCTCCTGGGGATATCGGCTAGTAAATTTGCCATATCCTCCCTGCTAACCTCTGCCCCTGATCATGTGTCCATGCAGCAGCCAGCTCCCGCTCTTCCGGAAACCCTTTTAATCAGAGACACTCCTTGTGCAAAAAAGCTACCCGCGCCCGCTGTTCTCCTCCCGCATACATCAATTCCTCAAATTTAGAACAGATGTCCGTATGCAGGTCCTTCTTGCCCAGACTGTGGATATGACTACTCACTTGCATATAGTGGAACCAATCCCTATTCACCAAACCATATCTACTCTGCAAATCTGCAAATTCCAAAATCTGCCCTACTTCATTTACCACCTGTTCTAAATCTACTATTCCCTTAGACTCCCACCCCCGAAACACTCCCCCCCTGCAGCCCCGGACAAAAAGCCCCGTTCCCATATAAAGGCAAAAACGGGGTTATCCTGGGGTTCCACAAACACTCCTGACATAACATACGCGACACCCTCCTCATAACCTTAAAGATAGGGTGGCTCCCTAACATCGGGGTCAAGCTCGTCGCTGTCGCATGTAATACAAATCTCAAGGCCAACGGCTTTGCTATTTCCTGTTCGTACACTAAAGGCATATAATCTGCCGTGGTGCCCAGCCAATCTCGTAGATTCCTCAGCAAGCAGGCTATATTAAAGCTCCGCATATCTTGGGCGCCCATGCCTCCACCCTGCCATGGTCTCTGCAATGTCCTAATACTTATCCGAGGCCGCTTCCCTCTCCAATAAAAAAAATGTAAGCACTTTTCTACCTTGGCTATCTCCTTTCTCGTCATCAAAATAGGCAGAGATTGTAACATATACAACCATTTTGGGAAAATAGTCATCTTGTACAGGGCTATACGGCCTCCCAAGGAGAGTGGGAGATCGCGCCAACCATTCATTCGTTCTTTTGTTTGCGTCAACAGCACATTTACATTAACACTCTGAAGGTTGGCCACATCGATCGGTAGATAAATCCCCAGGTAGTGAAGGCCATCCCCTGCCCACTTCAGCGGGAAATTGTCCCAACCCCCATGGAGCGGCTGCTGCAATTCCAGGGCCTCACTTTATCCAAATTTAATTTCAAGCCCGAAAAAACCCCAAACTCCTCAACCACGCGCAGCAGTATTGGCAATGTCTTCTTTGGGATCCCCAAGTAAACTAAAATGTCATCAGCAAAAGCAGAAAGACGAAATTCCTCCCATCCCACCCTTGCCCCCACCAGGCCCTTATGCATCCTTATCCTTTCTAATAGGGGTTCCAAAGTTAAAACAAACAAAAGTGGGGATAGAGGGCAACCTTGTCGGGTCCCCCTTCGAATCGGGAAGTCTCTTGAGACCGAATCATTTACCACAACCTTCCCTCTAGGGTCCGAATACAATAGTTTAACAGTATCCAACCCCCCCCCCCCCCCATCCCCATAGTCTCCAATAAATGATACATGTACTGCCAATCCACACGATCGAATGCTTTTTCAGCGTCAAAACTTATCAGCAAAGCTTGTTCCCCCGCCTCAGCAGTCATATATAATGACGAAATAATCTTACGTAAATTCTTAACTACATGCCTACCCTTCACAAAACCCATCTGATCTTCCTTAACCAATTGGGGAATATACTCAGCAAGTCTATTCACCATTACTTTAGCCAAAGGTTTCATGTCTACATTTAACAACGAGATAGGCCTATATGATTCTGGCAAAAGCCCGTCTCTACCTGGTTTAGGGATCAAAGTAAGCACTGCTCTGTTTATCTCATACGGAAAGGCCTGACGATCTATCAAAGCATTGTAATAGTGTCAAAGGCCCCACCACTCTATCCAACATTAACGTATAAAATTCGCCCCGAAAGCCATCAGGACCCAGGGCCCGACATGCACGCAATTGCCTAATAGCTCCCCGGACCTCTTCTTCACTAATTTGAGCATTGAGAGCATCACTCTCCTCCGTAGACAGACTAGGTAGCTCGACCTTGCGAAGGAACTTCATCGCCTGAGCCAGATCCCCAGTGCCGGCACTATATAGAGTCCGGTAATACTCCCAAAAACATTCCTCAATATGAACCTGCCCCTTCTGTATCACACCACTTACATCTTGCAAGGCTCCGATATGGGCCTGTCCCCTATTTGTCTTCACCAAATGAGCAAGCAATCTCCCCGCCCAATTACCATACTCGTGCAACTTATATTTGTAATACAGCAAAGACTGAGCTGCCTTTTCTTGAAGCATAGCGTTCACTTCCCGTTGCAGTCGGCTCAGCTCCAGTTTCCTCCTCTGCGTCGGTTGTTGCGCCAAAGCCCTCCTCACCTGACATAGCTCTTGTTCCAATAGAATTAATCGAGAGTTATACACTTTCCGTTGCCGAGCCCCAAATTCAATAATGTTCCCTCTCAGAACCGCCTTTGCGGCCTCCCAGAAAAGAATGGGGTTGTCGCCATGACGGCCATTAAACTCTACATATTCTTCCCACCGAGCTTGTAAAAAAGTCTCAAAGTGACCACACTGAGTATACCCCAAAGGGTAACGCCAGAAAACCCCCTTTCTCCTTGCCCCCACACTATGTCTAGCCAGACATAGGCCCAATGGTGTCTGATCATGCCTATCTCCACTCCAATCACCCTGTCAAACAGCCCCCTAGACCCCAGAAAGTAATCTATCCGTGACCCCGTGTCATGCACTCGAGAAATGTGTGTAATCTCTATCAGGGGGTGCAACACTCTCCAGTAGTCCAAGTCAAAGCCCTCACAAACACCCCGCACCCACTGAGATTTCCTATCCTGAGTGGCCCCTCTAGCTCCTGATCTATCCATGGCCTCTTCTAAGACACAGTTAAAGTCCTGTCCCATTATAACCGGGATTGGGCCAATTTCACTTAAGCATTTATTTAGTCTATTGTAGAAAGGAGCATCATAAGTATTTGGGGCATATAGGTTCAACAATCCCAATTTAGTACCTTTAAACATCCCCACCAAAATAATATAGCGCCCACCAGGATCTTTGATACATTGCTCCACCTCCAATTCTACCCCCTTCACCAGAATTGCTACTCCCGCTTTCTTCTCTCCTGATGAAGCCCCATACACCTTCCTGACCCATCCTCTTTCCAGCTTGGCATGTTCCAATATACTCTGTGTCTCCTGCAAGAATGCCAAATCTGCTTTCTTATCTCTAAGTACACGTAAAATTTTATAATGCTTCACTGGGGACCCTATCCCACACACATTCCAAGAGATCAACCGCATGCCCTCAACCATTGTCAAACGTATGCAGTCTGCTGACTTGCATGTTTAATACATACCCCTGAGAGGAAAGGAACTCCCCCAGCCTAGAGCCCCTCCCCGCACCCCCTTCCGCCCATACAAGCCTCTGGTGTCTCACCCCACGCCAACTCTTCCTACCTATCTCTATAGCCTCCTTCGGGAGGTGATCTCGTGTCTGCCCCCAACCCTCCATCCCCCCCCTCCCCCAAATCCTCCCACTCAACCCCACTGTACCTAGATATCCCCAACCCACTCTCCCTTCCCCCCCCTTCCCTCCTCCCAAAAGCCTACTCTCCCCCATACATCACCCTTCTCTCCCCCATATGGAGTACTCTACCTGATCACTGTAACACATTAATCTCCCCCCCCTTAAACAACAAAGCTTTCAATAATCCTCCCCGACATTTTCATTTAACATCTACTCAACATCCCCCCTCCCAATTACCAATCAGGACCTCAACACCCCATCAACAGCACAAATATTGAAAACACTACTAAGAAGAAAGAAAAATAGTCCAACAGCTTCAGCTGTCACCAACGGGGTGTCTTTGGGCCCGACCGCATCTCTCCATCCTCTCGTGCAAGTTCAGTCATAAACCTAGTGGCTTCAGCGGGTGTTTCAAACATCCTCTGTCTATTTTTGTAATCCACCCGCAAACGTGCCGGGTATAAGAGGGCAAAGTGCACCCCCCTCTTGACCAACTCAACACAAATTTCAGCATACTCCTTGCATTTTTTACTCACTGCAGCGGAATAGTCCTGGAAAACCAAAAATTTGGCAGGTCCCGACACCTGTGCCCGAGCCCTTCTCGCTGCTCGGAACACATCTTCTTTCTGAGCATAGTGTAGAAAACAGGCTATAACCACACGAGGCCTATCTCCTGCACCTCTCCTCACTCCCAAACGGTGCGCGCTCTCAATCTTGACAGAGCCCAGGGCAGCAGTCAGCTGGAAATTTGTCGACAGCCACATTTCTAGATATCCTCTCAGCTCTCCATCAGTGATGGTCTCAGGTATTCCCACAAACCTCAAGTTTTTTCGACGGCTTCGATTCTCAAGATCATCCAATTTGTCTTTGTGTCGCTTGATCAACTTCTCCAGGCTTTGCACGCGCTGGGCCTGAGCCGCCTGCACATCCTCCACCTCCGTAATCCTCTGCTCGGCCTCCCCCATGTGTGCTCCAAATTCCGCAATCGAGCTGTTTACCTGGGCTATTTGCTCTGCCAAACCCTTAAACCAGCTTTCTAATGCCGCAACAACAGCATTCATGACCTCCTCCACGAGGTCCAGGTCTCGTTCAGCCCTCGGGCTGGATGCCGTTTTAGCCGCCATCTTATCCTCGACCACCTGCACTCTGTCCTTCTGCATTGATTTCGCCGCTATACACCCTCTGCGTCTCCCACCGTAACCTTATGGTGTCAATGCCCCTCCGCCACTTGTTTCACCTCTCTACAAGATTTCCAGAGGGTGCCGATGCCGTCGGGCAATTTTTTTGGAGGGGGGAGCCCTCAGAGCATTACAGAGATCCGTCCTGCTGTGCGCACTGCCTCACATGATCTCTCCACTTTCATTTTAAAATGATCTATCACCTGTGCTGAGGCTCCGTGTTTGTATCTGCTGATGACTGACACATGATCCGCAAGCTTATGCCTCGTGGTGGACGCGGCTCTCCAGAGAACGTTCTCAGGGTGTTGTGTAGGACCGGGTGTATGTAGAAAGAGAGAAAAAAAACCTTAACACGCAATACTTTTTTTCAGCCACACGAGGGAGCTCAAGGCTAAGGAATAAAACACTGACAGAGCTGGATCTGCCGAAAAACTTTGAAGAGCATTAATCCAGCTGACAAATGCAACGAGTCCTCATCATAACCCATATATCCTGCTTCTTAAATAGTTATGCACAATAACTTATTGGAGACTCGGATCCTCCAGACAGCCAGATCCAACTGCACAGCCCTCTACTATCCCTTTAATGCAAATGAAGGCGGCCATCTTGTTTATCAAATTTAACTGTTACATTCTAACTAGAGGCGGGGGCCATCTTAGAGCAGCAATTTGCGTTCCAGCCAAGCAGACCTGTACAGCTGAGCTCTTAATCAGGAGATTGTTTTGCGTTCCAGAAGTGACGGGCCTCTTTTCCCACCGAATCATGAACTTCCTTCCGCCTGCGTTCCACCATGCGTTTCAACAGGTAAGACTATAATGGTGGTTCAGTCTCAATCAGGCAATGCATTCAACACTCAGCACTATCTTCCTGCGGCTCAGGATCATTACCGCCTTACACCAGAGAGAAGCACTTCGAGCTCTAAAGGCAGTTTCAGGCTTTCACAGGCTAAGCAGAGTCTAATTCCCTCCACATTTAAGCTTCCTCTCTGACTTCAGAGTTCACTTCTGAATATCGGGGATAGCGGCAAATATAAAAATCAGCAGCCCCTTCACAGACCACACTTCTTATGTACGGCTTACCCGATTGCTCCGATGCCACTTTTACACCAGCACAGCTGCTACCTAGACAGAGCTGTTGTGTTGCAGGATGACAGGCTTTGCCTTTTCACTTCAGGCTGGCAGTGCGGAGACAGAGGCAAGGAATACAGAGCTAGTAATCTCGGGTTAAACATCGAAGCTGCATCTGAATATAACCCGAACTTGTCAGAGTCTCTGGGGGTGTTTTCCACTCCATTTTATGCAGCTGTTAAGCAAAGTAATAACGATTTGGGAGGAGAGACTCGGGAGCTTCAGCACATCGTGGCCATTCCTCATCGGGCTCCCTAAATCCTTTTTAAGATACGGTGACTAGAATTGCACACAAGCACTAGCTGTGCACATTACAATTGCAGATCAATCATAGAATCTCATTTTCTCTTTTGTATGGTCATTAAACTGACACCTCGCTTCACATCATTAATTACCTTCACCAGTTTATTGTTCATCAAAAAGCCGCCTTTTGCACTAGTAGTAATCTTTCTCCGGGAACAAGCAGGAAGTCAGCCCTCACATGGGTGACGTCTGCGCCGACAGCCCTCATGTGGAGCAAATCCCCAGCTTTCAGAGAAAGCCTTTGGGCGTTGCTGTCACGCATGTACGGTCCCCTTCCCACCCAAGGGTGCCATCTTGCTCAGTCTCCTTTTTTCCGCAGAGCCCTTCGGATGTAGTCCAGTGTCCCCCCAAAAAGTTGATATTTCTTATTTCCTTCAACCAGTCAACATCGGTACCTCTTCCTGCCTTTGGCTCGGTACACCGGTATCGAGTCAGTCTCTTTTTCGATTTTTGTCAGTTTGGATTTGCAGCGTTCACGCCTTCTTTTTTTTTTCTTTTCTTTTCACTGGCAGCCCAGGTCTTCGACCTTGTAGGGGCCATTTTTCCCCAATGGCTACCAGCGGGTTTAAGAAATGCGATCAGTGCGTGAAACTTATGTCCCTCAACGATACGCACGACTGCTGCACCCGGTGCCTCGGGCCCGACCACGACCCAACGTCTGTGTCCCATGTAGGAAAATGTCTTCCAAGGCCCTGAAGAGCCGCCAGGATTTTTTCAGAGTCCCCCCTCCACGTCTCGGGGGGGGAACATTCTGAGCCTGAGCAGCATCGAGGTTCCTCGGAAAGGGGGTCCCCCTTGAGGGAACACAAGAGAAAGAAGAAATCCTCGAAGGTGGCGTCTCTGGATGGCTCCGAGCGTCACAGCTACTCCCAGGGCCTGTCGCAGAGCCCCGAGTGCCGGCCTGGATCTTCATAGAAGGAGCGCCCGGTGGGAGATGGATCAGCCGAGGCAAGTACCAACTGTCCTCGTCGAGGACTCCCGGGGGAACCGGCGTCAGACCCGAGCGTGTTGGGGCCTGAGCCAGCGGCTGCGGAGCCTTCCGCACTTGAGTTCAGAATGGTGGCCTTGGAGCGCAGTTTCACTGCCTTCATAGAGCAGCAGCGGGCGCTGATAGCCGGCCTGTCCGGTTCCTCTGCCCCAACCACTGGGCCCTCGACGTTGAAGTAGACCCCGGAGGCCGAGCCGATCCTGGAAGCCTTTCGGGTTCGAGTCGATCCTCAGCTGAGGTCTCACTCGGCCTCCCGTTTGGGATCGAGGTCGTCACTGCCAAACCTACCGGTGTCGGGGCGGTCAGCACCGGGGCCCTCTGCCTGGCGGGCCCCTCGATTCCTCCCCGGAGGCATCGGCATGGGAAACAGAAGACGAGGAGTCCCCGGATACCCGCTGGCATAGGGATGTCCCTTCCGGTTCCCTGGTATCCGAGCCTCGGAGAATGTCCCCTCTGGAGGACGTGAGGTTCTTGGACTTCATGTGGGACATGTCCAAGGTTTTGCCGTTCCCCACGGAGTCTGAGGAGGATCCTCGAGCCGATGAGCTCGAGATCCTCCAGTATGAGACCTCCCCTCGGGAGGCCCTGACTGTACCCATGCCTCCGATCCTGGAACGACTACTGCGCTCCGTATGTTGGAGACACCGGTGTCGGCACCGATCAGCAAGTGGCTTGACTTGATGTACTGAGTCCGCCGGAGCCCTGGGTTTCAAAAGTTGCAACTGCTGCACAACTCCATGGTTGTGGAATCGGCCATGCGCAGGCTGAAGATCCAGAAGATGCACTCCTCAGTGCCTCCCAGCAGGGAGGCCCACAACTTGGATGCCCTTGGCAGGAAGTGTTTCCAGGGTTCTATGCTGAATTGTCGGATCCAGGCATACCAGCTATACATGGGCATGTACATGAGAGACCTGGAAAGGAACTCGCCGAGTTCTCGCCTGGTCTCTCCGAGGAGCCTTTGCAGCGCTTCAAGGGCCTGTCCAAAGCCGTCCATGAGTGCTCGAAGTTTGTCTCGGGTGGCCTATGATGGGTTGGAGTCAGCGGCCCGGGTAGCCGCAGCTGGCATCGGTGCAGGCCGCCAGGCTTGGCTGCAGTCGTCAGACCTCGAACAATGGGTTCAGGACAAGTTGGTCGATGTGTCATACCAAGGGGAGAACATCTTTAGCCAAACCCATGACCGACAAGGCCACAGAGTTGGAGACTGAGTACATGATGAGGACATGGCTCTCCAAGAAGACCTCTGCCCCTTCTCGTAAAAAGGGCTCGGGTAAAAAGCCCTTTTACCCGAGGAAGGGTGCTGCTTACCAAAGCTACTCCCCATTTTCAGGCTTCCCCGGCTCACCAACAGGGGTAGCAAGCCAAGGGACAGGGGCATGGCCTGCATAAGCAGAAAGCCCCCAAACCCCAGCCTGGGAGTGGCTTTTGACTCCTGCAGCATGGCCCCTCTTCCAACAGGAGCCAGGCAGACCACAGTAGGGCAGCTGGCTTTGTATGCCCACAGGTGGACAGCAATTACCACCGATGTCTGGGCCTTGCAGGTGGTCTGGCAGGGCTATCTTCTTCACCTAGCCCAGGTGTCGCCTCATTTCCCAGGAGAGCCCCTCAGGTCTCCCCTTCACCAGGACCACCTTCTGAAGGAGTTAGCAGGTCTTCTCAAGGATCAGGCGGTAGAACCGGTGCCCCACCATCTACAGGGCAGGGGCTTCTACTCCAGGTACTTTCTGGTGCAAAAAAGGACAGGAGGCCTTAGACCCATCCTTGACCTGCACAACCTCAACAAATTCCTGGTGAGGGAGAAGTTCAAGATGCTCTCCCTTGGAATTTTGCTGCCTTACCTCCTCCAGGGAGACTGGCCATGCTCCTTAGACCTAAAAGATGCATATACCCACACCCTAATACATCCAAGCCACAGGCAATATCTGCGTTTTGTGGTGGGGGGCAATCACTACCAGTACAGGGTACTCCCCTTCAGGCTTGTCTCGGCCCTCAGGGTGTTCACAAAGTGCCTGGCTGTGGTTGCCGCCTTTCTTAGACTCCAAGGGGTCTTTGTCTTCCCCTACCTCGACGACGACATCAGAGGCGCCTCAGCCTTTGAGGTCCACCAGGCCACAACTTGCACCATCCAGGTGCTGCAGCACCTAGGGTTCATGATCAACTACCCCAAGTCCAGCTTCAGTCCAACTCAACAGCTGGAGTTCATTGGGACCAGAATCAACACCCTTCAAGCGAAAGCCTATCTGCCTGCAGACAGGGCAGGCAGGCTTATGGCTCTGGCAGGACAAGTGAGTCGCAGGTCTGCAGTGTCAGCAAGACATTTCCTGCGCCGCCTCCGGGCACATGACTTCCACAGTCCATGTGACCCCGGATGCCCGCCTCCACATGCGGACTGCTCAGTGGTGTCTCAGAGACCAGTGGTCTCAGGCCACAGGGCGCCTCCGGGACAGGGTCAAGGCGTGCAGGCGTCTGGTACGGTCCCTGGCCTGGTGGCTCCAACCGCATCACTTGGAGGCGGGCATGCCTTTCCAGGCTCCTCTACACATGAGGATCCTGACCACAGATGCATCCCTGCTAGTCTGGGGGGGGCCCATTGCCAGGGTTTCTGTACTTGGGAAGTATGGTCCCCGAGCGAGAGGACCCAACAAATTAATTTCTTGGAACTCTGTGCCATCCGCCTAGCCCTGGAAGTTTTCATGCAGCTCCTGGCCCACGAACCTGTCTTGGTGCAGACAGACAACCAAGTGGCCATGTTCTATGTGAACACATAGGGTGGTACGGGATCCCATCCCCTATGTCAGGAAACCCTGGACCTGTGCTCGTTGGCAGCCTGGCATGGCATTTGTTTTCGAGCAGTCTATCTGCCGGGCCAGGACAACTGGCTAGCCGACTGTCTCAGCAGGATTCTCCAGCCCCACGAATGGCAGCTGGACCGCGGAGTAGCCTATTGGCTTTATCAGACCTGAGGGCGGCCAGTGATGGACCTCTTTGCAAGTCCGGACAATCACCAGTTGCCCTGTTTGCTCCAGGCAGCCGCACCCGCACAGGGTGGCTGCCGATGTTTTTCTGATATGGTCAGTGGGCCTTCTGTATGCGTTCCCCCGATGCCTCTGGTGGCCAAGACTCTGTTCAAGATTCTCCAGGACAGAGCCTCAGTCATCCTTATCGCCCCACAGTGGCCCAGGCAACCCTGGTTCTCGCTTCTATTGCAGCTAGCGGTGGAGGCTCCCATTCCCTTGGGGTTCTCCCCACACATCCTATCTCAGGAGGGGGGGCTCTCTCCTGCACCCCAACCTCAGCTCCCTCACCTTGATGGCGTGGCTGCTGAAAGGGTAATTCTCGCTCCACTCCTCCTTCCAAGGAATATTGAAGAGGTCTTGCTGGCCTCGCGGAGGCCCTCCACTAGATGGGCTTACGCCTTGAAGTGGCGCAGATTTGTCATGGTGCGAGGAGCGGGAGGCAGATCCTTTCTCTTGCCCGGTGGGGCTGGTTTTACAATACATTCTCCACCTCTCTGATTTGGGCCTCAAGTCCAACTCCGTCAGGGTTCACCTCCGTGCCCTTACGGCGAGCCACTTTCTGGTGGATGAGAAGCGTCTCTCCGCCCACCCCTTGGTCTCTTGGTTTCTGAGAGGCTTGCTTCTTTTGAAATCCCTGGCCTGCCTGCCCCGCCCTCCCCCCCGGCGACCGAATGGGATCTGAATGTGGTGTTAGGGCAGCTTACTAGGCTGCCTTTTGAACTGATGGCTACCTGCCATGCTCTCTTGGAAAGTGGTTTTCTTGGTGGCTCTCACGTCAGCCCGGAGGGTGAGTGAGCTCCAGGCCCTAGTGTCAGAAAGGCCTTACACCAGGTTCTATAGGAACTGGGTGGTGCTTCGCATGCATCCCAAGTTCCTTCCAAAAGTGGTCTACTCGTTCCACCTCAACCAGGAGGTGGTTCCGCCTACCTTTTTCCCAGGCCACATGCCAGTTGGGCAGAGACGGTTCTGCATACCCTGGACTGTAAGAGGGCGTTGGCCTTCTATATCCAGCGTACGCAAGCACATCAGAAGATTTCTCAGCTTTTCGTATCCTATGACCCCAGTAACCTAGGGGTAGTGGTATCTAAGCGTAAAATGTCCTCTTGGGTAGCAGACTGTATTGCCTGGGCATACAAGGCAGCCGAGCTTTCGATGGAGGGTCGTGTTATGGCCCATAGGGTCAGGGCCATGGCGACATCAGTGGCTCATTTGTGCTCTGTTCCTCTGGCAGACATCTGCCGGGGCGCCACCTGGTCTTTGGGTCAGACCTTCGCAACCAATTATTGCCTAGATAGGGCGTCCCAATGGGACAGTGCCTTCAAGCAGGCTGTACTCTGTAACCTTTCGAGGTCTAGGCAACTCCTGCCCTCCGACCCTTCTGTGTTCAGGCTACCATAGTGCTATTCCCTTTGCATTGTTGTTGCGGCTGCTTGTGGCTCTCATAGAGGGAGCCTTTTTTAGCTATGGGTTCTGGGTAGCCTACAGCTGGGGAGTCCCATGTGTGAGGACTGACTTCCTGCTTGTTCCCGGAGAAAGCGTAGTTGCTCACCAGTACCAGGTGTTCTCCGGGGATAGCAGGAATCAGTCCTCACGACCCTCCCTCCTCCCCTTGGAGTTGTAGTCCTATTATATTTTTTTCTTTATGCCATCTTTTTAGCTCAGTTATTTTGACTGAGCAAGATGGCACCCTTGGACAGAAAGGGGACCGCGCATGCGTGATGGCAACTCCCAAAGGCTTTCTCTGAAAGCTGGGGATTTGCTCTACACGAGGGCTCTGTCGGCACAGATGTCACCCATATGTGAGGACTGATTTCTGCTGTCCCCAGAGAACACCTGTTACAGGTGAGTAACTACGCTATCCCACTTCTTGCAACACCCCCTCATCACTTGCATTGTACCACCAACTACATATAGACCTTTCTTCATACCATGCTAATGCATTTTTATAGATTAAAGTTTCTGAAACTTAGTGCTGTTTTTATGTGAACTGTAGGTAAAAGATCTAAATTTATATCTGCTCATTCCACATAACTCCTAAGTATTTCCTGCAATGCAGTGTGTGCCTTCGAGTCAGTGCTGACTTCTGGCAACCGGAAGTAGATTGTCAAGCCTGTCTTTCGAGGCAGTGAAGAGTTAAGTGACTTCCCCAAGGCCACAGTGAGTGCTAGTGGGAATCTTATCCTGGCTGTTGGTTACTAAGCCAGTGCTCTATCCACTAGGCTGTTCCACTCCACATATGTCCTAATAAGCATTAAATATTCAATATAACTAAAGTCCTTATGACATGAAAATTGTTCTTTCGATACATTTAAAACAACAATCTCAATTGGAATTAGTATTCCCCGGACATATAAAGAATCTATGCACTAAAGAGTTAGGAAGGGTAATAAGTACAACAGATTGAGCACTAGTAATATCAGGTAAGGGAGCACTTTCCATAACTTCAGAAGTACCTGAGCTGGAAAGAAACTAATTTGAATTTGCTTTATAAGGAGAACCACAATATTGAAATGATTACTTAAACTAGGAGGGTTTCAGACTTAAAAAAAGTTTTTTATTTTGTTTATATAACCTGTCACAGAAATGAAAATGGCTGATTCTAGTACTGTTTTTGGTTACGAACTCGGATGTGTACTTAGAAATTCTCCACCACGTAATGTTTTTGAGTGACATGTAGTTTACATTTAGACTCTGTTGCTCATATTTACATTAGATGTATATAGATGTAACGTAATGTCTCCTAAAAGAGAGTTGTATATGATTTTCTGCTGTATTGCGCCTCAAGAACATCCCTCTTAAAGGTCCAACAGTAGTCTGCAAGCATACTGGAGCTGCACTTGCCCTGGTACCTATTTTCCATTACTGAAATGTCCTGATAAAAACGTTTTCCCATGTTCATCGCTGACTGCTCCTAGATTTGCAGGAGAAAAATCCAGTTGTGAATGCAAGAAGTGCATTTTCAAAGACTTGTTACATCTCAGGTGGGACTGGAGGAAATGCACTTTCAAACTCATCAGGCAACCTAAAGCTTGAAATGCTTTCAGCATTCGTCCGACGATCTTTTTGTAGTGAGGATCTTTGTTATTGCCTAAAAATTTCTGTACGATTTCTTTAAATGCAATCCATCCTTCTTTTTGAGGATCCGTCATGGTATTGACAAACTCTTGATCAACTATAAGCCTTCTAATGTCTGGTCCGACGAACACACCTTCCTTCAATTTTGCCTCCGACAGGCCTGGAAACTTGATGGCCATGTATTTGAAGCATTCTCCATCTCTTGGAAGTGATTTTACAAATTGCTTCATCAATCCCAATTTTATGTGAAGAGGAGGTAGAACTTTATGGGAAGGTACCAAAGTTTCTCGGAGGACATTTTTTTCACAACTCTTCTTGGTCCAGTGATTTTGTCGGTCTCGACTGTCCCATAGACACAGAAAACAAGGATATTTGGTATACCCAGCTTGTTGCCCGAGCAGCATGCACAAGACCAAGTCCCCCCACACTTGCCAACCATGGTCTTCATATTTAAGTTTACGAAGAACCAATTCCAAGTTCTTGTAGGTTTCCTTCAAGTGTACGGAATGACCTACAGGTATGGAAGCGTAAAAACCGTTGTGGAGTAAAACTGCTTTGAGATGACTTTTTGAAGAATCTATAAAAAGACGCCATTGCTCTGAATCATATTAGATTTTAAATTGACCCATCAGACCTTCGACATCGATGCAATAAACCAACTTGTCTTCATGGGCGAAGTAAGGAACGAACTCCTTTTCACGATGTCTGAACCATGGAGATGACACTCCTGGCAACAATAAATTCCTGCTTTTCAGCCTTGATCCGAGTAACTCAGCAGCATCTTTGGGAAGATTCAAGTCTCTTACCAAATCATTCATCTCCTCCTGAGAAAACAATTTTGGTCTTGTATCATCTTCAAAGTCAGAACTTGATTCGTCATCTGGTTCAGGTATGACTTCACCTTCATCGGAGCTAGGTATCTCTTCCAAGGTAGCAGGGGGCTTGGGTACTGGTATATCTGTGCCATGGGGGATGGGACGAATTGCCGAGTGAAGATTGGGGTATGAAATGCTTCCATTTGGAATTAAACCCTTTCACATCGCATGAACAAAAGTAACAGTCGTCACTATGGTTCTTTTGCTCTCGCCATACCATAGGAATCCCATAACGGAAAGATTTTTTTCTTACCCTTGAACCAGTTTCGGAGGTCCTCAATACACCGTTTGCAGACTTTATGAGGCGCCCAGACTTTATCTTGATCTCCAATTTTTAGTCCAAAGTATGCAAAGTTTATTTATTTATTTAACAACTCTTATATACCGCGCTATTTGTTATCAGTGCGGTTTACATACAACAAGGGTACACAGTCAGCAGCCTGTACTGTGCTTACATTGTAACAGGAGTTTAAAACTTGGATACTTTTTTCACAAAGTCTGTAATATTCTGCTGTTCAACGCGGTATATTCACCACAGATGAAACAGAAACTCTGGTGAATTAATACACTTTCGTGGAGCCATAACATAACGGTTGAAGAATGACGGGCTAACACGAATTGCGATGAAAAAGTGTGAACAGCCTAGAACCATGAACCTGATGATGATTCGTGCACAAATGTGGCATGCAGGAGAGAGCAGCTCTGTGTCTGTACACGAGACGTCACAGTGCTGGCCACGCCCCCCTGCACTGACCGGAGCTGCTGCTGCTGCTATCTGCCCTGTGTCTCCCTCCCACTGGATTCTTCAGGAAAGATTAACCCCTTCTACCATTATAAGCATGGACTTAAAACTTGCTTAGCTTATGTATATATTGCTGGCCATCAGATTTATAGTGCTATATTTTTTTACATATCTCGGACAGCCCCTTTAAGGGTTTTTTGCCATTTTATATCTTAAATGCACTTATGTGAATTAATTAATAGTAATTTGAATTAATTAATAGTAATTTGAAACAATTTGATAAATTTGAAGACAATTTTGCATGTTGTGGCAAATCATGACGTCTAGGAGTTTTTTCAATATTTTTTGTTTTCAGCACACCAAAATACATGGAAATTAGATGAAAATAATCAAACAGCTTTTTAGTCGCAGACCTGTTATGATGGAATTTTGTATTCAACCTTTGTTTACTGAAACAAAACTGTAACGGCTGAATTACAGTAATGTACACACTTTACTAGATGATATCTCCTGAAGTATGGGTGATAGAAAAATTCTGATACCATATTTGTAAACAATGGGAAAAATTACATATGAAACAGGTCAGACCAGTGGTTAGTGTCTAAACAAAAATCTGCATGTACTGCTATCTTTTTCTCACAGTGCTACAATGTACACTTTTTAAACTTAGTTCCCCCTGAAACTGAGATCGGGAAAGCTTTCAAAGCAAAGTGCATTTACCTAGAAACCAAAATATATAACTCAAATACAGAACAATTGAATTTATCTTAAACCCAAGAGTGAAACAAACAAAACAAGACAAATCTGTGTAGTCTATATATTTACCGACCAACAGTGATAAGAAAACAGATGTTTCAAATATCAACTAGCAAGTGTGGCAAAATAAGGCCCTGACCTATTAAAGAAGAAAATTAGCATATGAAAAAAACAACTAATTACCAAGTTAAAACCAGGCTGTTTAAATCTTTTACAACTGGAAAATGTTATCCGTTTAAAAGCACGGCATAAGAAAAGCAAACAAATGAATCATTATGCTCTTTTTCTTCTAATACAAACAACTTGTGTTTTTTTGAGACTTTTCATATGCCATTGTCTCCCACCATGTAGGGATGACCCACTCGGGACTAGTGTACAGTCCCCCTCAATCACTGACCGCCATTTCAAATATTGAAGCTTATCTTCTGAAAAAGTCTCTCCTAAGGGAAACTGTAATGCTTCATTACCACTAGCCATTGAGTGCCATTGTGCAACAGGGTTTATAGCAACATCACTATCTTTAACACGCTTATAATAAAATGGGCTGCCTTTCTTAGACGCTAAAGCCCATGCCTTTATTTGCCATTCATTTAACTTTGAGTTTACCCATCATACTCGCAGTTCTTCTGACTTGCCTTTGACACAGAGAAAGAATTGGCGTATTCACGATCACGAACTGTTGTGTGTAACGAATTCCTAGCCAGGGGCAACAAACACATTCCTCGGCCCTCGGTCTCCTATCTCTAGTCCCAGAAGCAAGTGAGAAGAAATGAAAACACACACAATTATACTATAACAAATTTTGCTGAAGCTTTAGGGGGGAATACAAAGGCCCGCAAACTAGAGCAGTCTCCTATAACCCCCTCAATTATCTTGGCCGCAGCTCCTTCTTTTATTAGGGAAATAAGTGCCACATTGTATAATTTTGTCTTATAACTTTAGGTCAAGCTAATTGAAGGGGTTACAGGAGACTTCTCAGGTTTACGGGCCTGTAAATTCCTCCCTAAAGCTTTAGCAGACTTGTTATGGTATAATTCTGTGTGTTTTGTTTTCATTTCTTCTCACTTGCTTCTGGGACCAGATATAAGAGACCAAGGGCTGAGGAAGGATCCCTGTGTGTGTTGACACCAGCTATGAATTCGTTACATGCAACATGCACAAAAAAGGGTTGCGCTGTTTTTCTGTGTAGAATTGTTTAGCATTTTGTGTACATTTCCTTTATTTTATTCTGTTTTTGTGGATGAAATTTATTTTGTCCCTTGTTTTATTCCAGGATATATCCCTAAGACGAAAATGCAATGAATGTAAGCATTCTAACAGAAGATCAAGAATCATTTTGTCAGAACAGGAGTTGAGATTTGAGAGTGCAGTGTTGCTTGTGCGGAAAATTCAGAATGTAAAGTCTTTCCAAGAGTTATCAAAAGAACTTGAAGCAGCAGCCTTTTGGTGTAGGAACCAACACTGGAAATCAGAAGCCACCTTTTTGGGAAATATGTTTCTGAAAAGTAACAGGCTGAAATATGTGGAAGCGCTGGGATACAGGTATGTAGTATATATTTTAATTACAAAAGATGTAAAACACACACTGCATAGAAATCCATGCAAAAGATTGTATAGAGGTAAATTATGGTTAAAAACAAAAACCCTGCTTTATCACTTTCCCAAATCCGTGTAGGTATGGAAAGGTGTCATATAAATAGTGTGAACGACAACAGCATTAATGACGTTGGTCAGCAGTTCTCAAACCGTAGGTAATGACCCCAGATGGAGGTCACAAAATCTCATTTGGGGTCATTGTCTGCACCAAAAAAAAAAATAGCATGGCTGTGACTTCACCAGCCTGCATATACCGTGCCACTGCAGCTTGGCCTGTGTGTCTCAAGAAGTGTAAGGTTACTGGTCCTGGAGCAGAGACATGGCTGGAAGGAAGCCCATTTCCAGAACTAAGGTAGAGATTGGGGTCATGAATGATAAAATGAGATTGCATCATTGAAAATTTTGGAAAGCACTGGTCTAGGTCAGGGGTCTGCAACCTTTAAGACATAAAGAGCCACTTGGACCCGTTTCCGAAGGGAAAAAAAAAACTGGGAGCCGCAAAACCATTGCGACATTTAAAACAAATCTAACACTGCATATATTGTTTCTTACCTTAATGCTATATACGACCCCCTACTTTTCCTGTTAAAATATAGGTGTTTGGCCTATACTCGCCGTATAAGACTACCCCTCTTCCTTCGCACACCAAAAAAAATACGCCAGAAAATATCACAACAACAAGTAACAATATTTGATTTCAAAATTATGATGATTTTATAGTCAAATCACTAATATGAAATAAAATTATTTTTTCTACCTTTGTTGTCTGACCAATTTATTCTTTGATCATGCTGGTCCCGATCTGAGGCTTCTGCTTTCCTGTCTTCTCTTAGCTCTCTTTCTGTGGTCTATGGTCCATCTGCCATTTCTTATCTCTTCTTTCGTTTTCTTCACTTCTTTCCATCAGCCTATTTCCAGTCCCAGTAACCCTCCCCAATATCAGCCCCTTTCCAGTCCTCACTCCCAGTACCTTCCAATGTCAACTTGCATTCCCATGATTGCCACTGGTGTCCATTTCCTTCCAGTCCCCCTCCTTCCCCACTGACCAGTCCCTTCTAGTACAAATACCATGGCAGCCCCTCTCAGATCCAGTTCCATTCTCCCATCCCCTCATATCAGCCCATTTGTAGCCTTAGCCCCCAGTTATCTTCCAGGGCCAGCAGCTCTATCCTCCCCTCCCCACAATCAGCCCATGCCCAGTCAAAGCCCCCCAATCAGCTCGCTTCCAGTGCTAATCCCCCCTCAACCCCATTACCAGTGCTAGCCTCCCCTAATCAGCCCAATACCAGTCCTACCCCCCATCAGCTCATTACCAGTCCTAGCCTCCCCTAATCAGCTCATTTCCAGTGCTCGTCCCCTCAACCCCATTACCAGTGCTCCATCCCTCCATGTCAGCCCCCTCCCTCCCTCCCTCCATCCATATCAGCTCCCTCCCTCCATGTCAGCCCGCCTCCCCAATCCCTCCATGTCAGCCCCCCTCCCTCCATCCATATCAGCTCCCTCCCTCCTTGTCAGCCCCCTCCATCCCTCCATGTCAGCCCCCCTCCCTACATCCATATCAGCTCCCTCCCTCCATTTCAGCCCACCTCCCTCCTTCCATCCATATCAGCTCCCTCCATCCATGTCAGCCCCCCTCCCTCCATCCATATCAGCTCCCTCCCTCCATGTCAGCCCCGCTCCCTCCATCCATCCATATCAGCTCCCTCCCTCCATGTCAGCCCCCCTCCCTCCATGTCATCCCCCTCCATCCCTCCATGTCAGCCCCCCTCCCTCCATCCATCCATCCATATCTGCTCCCTCCCTCCATCTCTGCTCCCTCCCTTCTTCTGCAGCCGCGGCTCCCTGCCTCTTAGGGAACCGCGGCTGTGCTATTCAAATCATCTCGGAGCCCTTCCTGTCTTGACGGGCTCCGTGCAGCATTGTCCCGCCTCCAAAACTTCCTTTAGAGGCGGGACAATGCTGCACGGAGCCCGTCAAGACAGGAAGGGCTCCGAGATGATTTTAAAAGCACAGCCGCGGTTCCTTAAGAGGCAGGGAGCCGCGGCTGCAGAAGAAGGGAGGGAGCTGACATGGAGGGAGCCCATAACGCCACGTTTAAATACCGGGCGGGCAGTGTGCTCCGGAGCCGTGGCAAAGGTGAGAAAGAGCCGCATGCGGCTCCGGAGCCGCGGGTTGCCGACCCCTGGTCTAGGTACACAAAATATTATCTTAAGATTTATTCAATCGGTCACTTTTGTGGCCGCATTCTAATAGTGAAAAGAGCTCCAACACTGCATTTGTGAGTTTTTCTTCAAGCTGGCCAAGCTCAACACCCATCAATATGCCTGTTTTACAGCTTCTCCACCCACTTGTAACACTCACAGTAACCAGACACCATTTGAAAGGAAAAGGATCATAAGCTGTTCAATTTGTAATGTACGTAGTTACTTGCATTTTCTGAAACTGAGCTCAAGGTGAATTACATTCAAGTACTCTAGGTATTTTCTTTCCCTGTTGATTCAAACAGACCCAGTTTACTTCCCATTTTAAAGTGGAATTAAAAACACCAAAATTAACCAATAACTGGCAATCTTTATTGTACATCGCCCTGATGTAATTAGTAAGAGCAGTATATCAAATATAAATAAACAGTGGCTAGATGTATGCTATTAAGTATCACATTTAAGTCTTTTGTTCCCAAAGAACCAACAAAGACACTCAAATCCAAATCCTCAGGTTTGACTTTGGCCACAATTTGAAGCATTCGGTTTAATAGCCAAAAACATGTCAAAAACGTTTTTTATGATTGCTCAGTCACTTTTTCTGTTCAACCCCTTAAGAAAATTATGAGCAAGCATGTGAGGAACGTCAAAAATGGAGGCATTATAGTTTACTCTTCAGATAAACATATCCAAAACAAAATCATTGCACTTGAAGTCTTCAAATGCTATTGAGAAAATAAAAATAGCCTAATGCTTTCCGTTATTCATGGACAAGCAGGATATGATTGTCCTCGCATACAGATGTCACCGGAGCTGCAGCAGCTTCCAAAACGTCTAGGTGTTTGGTAATGAATTACATTCATGCATGTCACTTCTGCCTGCTGCTGTCATGTTGGGATAACCTTGTTCTTTTTCTGCAGAGCCAAGTAGTTGCATCACTTGAACTCCCATTGGTAACGCCATGCCTGATGGTTTTTCTATTCCTCTCTACTAATTTTCTTTTTCTCTGTTGCTGATGTCACTGCTATGTATAGTTTCTGCCCCAACAGTTGCCCTAAGAACATATGCCATATTGGCTCAAACCAGAGGTCCATCAAGCACAGTATACTGTTCACAACAGTGGCCAATCCCGGTCACAAGTACATGGCTTATCCCAACATGAGCCATATCCCATGCTACTTTATCCCCAGGCCTTCTTTAACAGTGACTTTTCCTGCTGGAATTTGTCCAAACCTTTTTTAAATCCAGCTATGTTAACTGCTTTTACCACGTCCTCTAGTAGTGAGGTCCAAAGTTTAATTGGGTGTTGACAGAAAATTTTCTGTTTCTTTTAAATGTTCTTTGTAACTTCATGTCATGTCCTCTAGTTTTTGTACTTTTTAATAGAGTAAGTGATTCAGATTTATCCATTCCACTTCACTAAAGAATTCATAGACCTCCAAACTATAATTCTAATCTCTTTAAGCTTTCCTTATAGGAGAGTTATCTCTATTACTACTACTACTACTACTGAGCATTTTTATAGCACTACCAGTCGTACGCAGCGCAGTACAAACATGTAAGAGAGAGTCCCTGCTCATCAGAGCTTACAATCTAATCAAGACAAACACAGAAGGCGTAGATGGGTAAAACGGGGAAGGAAAAAGGAGATCAGGTGAGTCAAGATCTAAAGGCAGCATTTATCATTTTGATCACCCTTCTCTGTTCCTTTTCTTATTTGCTATCTTTTTGAGAGGAAGCAATCAGAATTGTACACTATAGCCAAGGTGTGGTCGTAACATGGCGTGATATCTAGGCAATATCATATTTGATTTATTTCTTTATTTCTTTCCTAATAATTCCTAACATTGTTTGCTTTTTTGGCCATTGCTGCACACTGAGCAGACCCCTGAATAAGTGTTTCAGAGATTTTCTAAGTTCCTTTCATTTCTTTGTTTTGCTACTATAGGCAGTGCAGTGGCATTTAGGTCTCAGATGCTGTGGCCAGGTCTTTCTTTCTGTGAAAACTGAATAGTTTGATTTCGCCTATGTTTTAACATATATATGCCCCAGCAGGGGTTTAAGAGGTGCAAGACCATATCCATTACCGGTGCTTGCAATGCTTGAGCCTCACTAAATTGTATTCACAGATGAGTGAGAGGTCTTCAGGGTCATTAAGAGTAGTGCAAAAGAATTTTTGGCGCAGATAAGTCTGGTCCTTCAACATTGCTTTGGCAGCACCAGTCCCCCATGGCCCATGGAGATGCATTAGATGCTGAGGGTGCATCAACATCGAGAGGACATTGATTCCACTTGGCATTGAGGATCAACAGTCCTTCAGGAACGGACGACTTCCATGTCCTGCCTAAAGAGTAAGGATTTGTTGTCTTCATTGAAATAAAGAGCCCACATCATCAAACATACGGTGAAGGTTGTTTGTGCATTGGAGCTGCAGCTCATTGGAGCATGACATGAGCATTGAGGTATGGTGGAACTGGTGCTCCTAAAACGGCTGATATAAGAATCCTCATCCTTCTTGGCACCAGAGAAGGGAGGGGAGGAGATGTGGCAGCCTTCCAATACCTGGGTGCCCATGACCAACCCTACTGTAGGCCCTTTGTCTTTGTTGTTGGCAGCCCTCGAAGAGTGCCTCCTAAAGAGATGAGATCATGGAGGGCTTTTTTGCATGGTACAAAGTGGCTGCTTAAACTACATCAGCACCTGTGCATCGAGAGATTCAGTTCATCCTAGAGACTCGTGCTCTGCCTGCAGGAAGACAACACCACGGAGGCATTGCAGGGCTTCTGTTCAGTGACTGCCCGTCTGGTGTCCATGTTCAGTGTATTTGAAGGTGGAGAGGGGATCTTGCAGCGACCCAGGAGATATATCCTAATCCACAGTTGTGTTGTCTGTCTTGACTAGATTGTAAGCCTTTATGAGAAAGGACTCTCTTACATGTCTCTGTATAGCACTGCATACGCCTTGTAGCACTATACAAATGATGATTAGTAGTAAGGCTAGGAATGTTAACATTTTGTAATTGTCCCCATACACATTTGCTTTCACCTAAAATATTGTTAATGAAATAACTCAGAGGTCCTAAAGTTTACGGCAGAGATTTCAATTGTAAATTTGTTTTGTTTCTGCTAAGAGTAAAAAGACTGCTGGTAATGAAGGGAATTGATGTAATACAGATCAATAAGAGTCAGGAGTTGACTGCTTTTCTTGAGGATTCCATGGATAGGCAGGATATCTAAAAGAGCCGCCCCTTTGATTAAATTTATGTCTGAAATAGACAAAATAAATGTACTTAAAAGCGTATTTTAAAGAAGTTGGAGGGAGAGGATCCTAGATGGCGGTTAGAAGGCATACCGCTGTGAGATGCTTTCCTTAACATGGATGAAGGCCATTTTGGGCAAGAAGCCCTCTGCTGCCCATGAGACCCCCTCTACCTTATCTTACCTTCCAAACTCAATCCTCTTTTCTTTTTTCTTTTTTTTTTTCCTTCATGGTGGTGCACGAACATTATAACAGGAAAGAGCCCGTTTTTGACGCTGGAGTCGGGTAGCTTGGTGTCTTATTTGGGCATTGATATATCGCCTCCGAACTACAGAAACTTACGAGTCCGTTGATGTCTGCAGCCAACCTGGAGAGTCGGTAGGGCGGTGCTTCTCCAGTGAGTGATAAGGCTGTCTTTCACTGATGGTTGACTCCTGGATATGTTGCAGAATCTTTGCAGGCTGTGCGGGTACAGTCGGATGCAGGAGATCAGCTGGAGGGGAGAGGAACTGAGGTGGCTATGCCTTCAGCCACAATGCAGACCCTTGACACTGGATCGTTGCCACCAGGTGGTGAGGAAAGTACAGCGGGGAACTTTCCTCCCTAACAGATCATCCTCCTCCCTGGTTTTCCCAAAAGAATTTACCCTTGAATTGATCTGGTCTGTTTATATTGAAGTTGGGAGAAGCACTAGTGCCCCAAATACAAGTTTTATCGTTAGAGGTTGTATCGTTAGAGGTTCAAGGTAACATGACTGTCATTTCTAAGAACACTGAAGATATCCCTTCTGTGCAAGCTTCTATGGCTGAAGTTAAAGCTAAAATTGTGCACTTGGAGGGATGCTCTGATGCTTTTGTGAAGGATATGACTAATTAAAGCCAAAGTTGAGCAGCTGAGCAATTTCTGATCAGCTAATTTGAGACAGATAAATTTCCTAAGTCTGCACTGGCCTTGGCTGCCTGACGTTTTGGGTATTCCTCCTGAGTGTCTCCCCCCCCCCCCCACATGTTGTAATCTGGCTTATAACATGTAGATTCATTGAATGTATCTGCTATTCTGAAGAACTCTGATCTTGAGACAGTAACTTCATCTACATTATTAGTTAAAAGGTCTGTTACAAATTTTCTCTGATTTGGCCAGAGGAACCCAGTGGAGAATAAGGGAGTTCTGCTGCTGCGTCCAGGTGTTCTGCTGTTGGGGGCTTTAGTTTTCCTAAAATTTCCATGTAAATGTCTAGTAAAATTAGTCTGTTTCCTTCATCCTTTTTTTTAAACCTTTCCAGTGGCTTTCCTTTGTTAATGCATATAAATCCATGGTCCTTTCTAGTCTTCAGTTCCAGTACTCCATGAAATAATTTAGTGTTGGCTGTTAGTGCCTGCTTGTATTTTATTGTGGTTTTTTTTTTGTTTTGAAACTTTGCATATAGGGTCTGCTCCTAGATTTGTAGGCTAGATTCCTAAATAGAGAATTGTATACCTTGCTCTAATCTATTCAGAAGAGACAGAGAAAATGGAAAAGGGGAAGGAGTACTCTTGTATGTCAAAAGCAATATCAAAGCTACTGAAATGCAGGGTGCACGAGGAAAAGAAGCAGCGCTCTGGATCATGTTGGAAAGAGGAGATGGTACTGTCATCCATACTGCTGTAATCTACAGACCTCCAACTCAAATTGAAGAGAGAGAACAAATTGATTATAGATATTGCCTTGATAGCAACAAAGGGGGAAAGTATCATATTGGATGACTTTAATCTACCCGATGTGGATTGGATTACTCCTGCAAATCTGGTAAGAAGCAAAAAAATTGTGGACAAGATCCAAGACGCGTTACTTAGACAAATGGTGATGGAACCAACCAGGGAAAGCTCAACGCTGGATTTGGTGATCACCAACAGTGATAGCATGTCTAATGTCTGGGTGAGTGCCCCTGTGAGCAACTGTGATCATAACATGGTGTGGTTTGAGATAAAAGCCAAAGTGCAATCCAATCATAGCAAGCTCAAAGTCCTAAACTTCAAAAACACTGACTTCAATAAAATGGCCGAGTACCTAAAGGAGGAGCTGACAGGGTGGAAGGGGATAAGGGAAGTGGAATTTCAATGAGCTAAACTAAAAGGGGCAACAGATAAATATGTAAGAAAAGTAAATAAAAACAAGAGGAGAAGGAAACCTATTTGGTTTTCGAAAGAAGTGGCTGCTCAAATAAGGGCAAAAAACACAGCTTTCGCAAAATTCAAAAGCTTGAAAACAGAAGAACACAGAAATGAATACAGGATCAAACTCAAACAAAAAGAGATATAAGGATCGTAAAATCAAAGGCAGAGGAAAAGATGGCTAAAGATGTTAAGTGCAGCAACAAAACTTTCTTCAGGTATATTCGGGAAAGGAAGAAGATCAGAGGTGGAACTGCAGGACTCAGAAGTGCTGGAAACGGACTCGTGAAAAGAGACATTGAAAAAGCGAAATTACTAAACAAATACTTCTGCTCTGTTTTTACTAAAGAAAATCCTGGAGAAGGGCCACCTGTGACTCCCAAATATAAAAATGGGAATGAGGTAGATACCACACCATTCGGAGAGGATGAGGTGTTAGAACAACTTGCAAAACAAAGTGGACAAGGCCATGGGACCAGATGGGATACATCCCAGGATACCGAAAGAGCTCAGAGGTTCTTGCAGGGCCGTTAAAGGATGTTGTCAACAGATCCTTGGAAACAGGGGAGGTTCCTTAGGACTGGAGAATGGCTGATGTCGTACCTCTACACAAAAGTGGTGACAGGGAAGACGTGTCAAACTACAGGCCCATGAGCCTTACGTCGGTGGCAGGAAGAGTAATGGAGGCGCTCCTGAAAGAGCGAATAGTGAACTTTCTCAAAACCAGCAGGTTACAGGATCCGAGGCAACATGGTTTTTACCGAGGGACGATCTTGCCAGACAAATCTGATTGAGTTCTTTGACTGGGTGACCAGAGAACTGGATCAGGGACACGTGATGGATGTCATCTACCTGGATTTCAGCAAAGCCTTTGATACTGTCCCTCATAGGAGGCTTATCAATAAACTCAGGAGTTTGGGGATGGGTCCCAAGGTGGTAAACTGGATCAGAAATTGGTTGACTGACAGACGACAGAAGGTGATGATAAATGGAGCTCACTCGGATGAAAGGAAGGTGATTAGCGGGGTGCCTCAGAGATCGGTCCTAGGCTGGCACTGTTCAGTGTATTTGTGAGTGATATTGCTGAAGGACTGAATGGAAAAGTCTGTCTTTTTGCAGATGACATGAAAATTTGCAACAGCGTGCACTCCCCCGAGGGAGTGCTTAACATGAGGAGGGATCTGCAAAAGCTGGAGGAATGGTCTGATGCTTGACAACTAAGATTTAATACGAAGAAGTACAGTGTCATGCACTTGGGTAGCAGAAATCCAAGGGAAACGTACGCGCTAGGGGGCGAGAGGTTGGTGTGCACGGAGCAGGAGAAAGACCTCAATGTGATTATTTCTGTAGATCTCAAGGTGGCAAAACAGTGTGACAAGGCAGTGGCAAAAGCCAGGAGGATGTTGGGCTGCATTCAAAGAGGAATTACCAGCAGAAAGTAAGGGGTACTAGTGCCACTGTATAAGTCACTTGGAAGACTGTGTTCAGTTTTGGAGACCGTATCTTGCAAAGGATGTAAAAAGAGTGGAAGCTGTTCAGAGGAAGGTGACCAAAATGATTTGGAGCCTGCGTCAGAAGCTTTATTAGGAGAGAACTTGAAGACCTAAATGTGAACATTTTGGAGGAGAGGAGGGACGGGAGAGATGATTCAGACCTTTAAATTCTTAAAGAGAAATAATGAACAAATAAACCTCTTCCAGAGGAAGCTGTAAAACTAGAGGGCATGACATGAAGCTGCAAGGCGGTAAATTGAAAGGCAATGTCAGGGAATACTTTTTTACTGTAAGGGTGGTGGATGCTTGGAATGTCCTCCCGATGGAGGTGGTGGGGGCAAATACAGTGACGGAATTCAAAGTGACCTGGGACAGACACAGTGGATCACTTTACAGCAACAACCCGGAAGTGACGTGAGCCGCGACCTTCCAAGGCTCTCTGATTGTGCAGTCTGTGTTCCCTGCCTCCAGAGCCCTCCCGATACCCGGAAGTGACGTGAGTCGTGACCTTCCAAGGTACCTGCCACATATAAAGAAGCTGTCTGCGGCGTTTCGTGCGCCATGGGCGCGCGCCCAAGGAGCAGGTCCTGCTCCTTGGACAAGCTCCTTGGGGCAAGCAAAGGGCGCGTTACGCGGCTCTCCTGTTTGCACTTGCTTCCTTGTCCGGAGTCTGCGACGGCTCTTATCCTAGGTGGGTTTTTCCATCTGAAATTTTGTTTCTCTCCCCACTGTTGGACGTAATTCGACTACTTTAATCTAGTAGGTTTTCCCTTTGGAAACTGGGCTCACATTTGGTCTCTCTAGCTCTGTCTTATGGCGGCCATTCCAGTTTTTTGGGGTCGGCGTCCTCGGACACCACGGGCTGCTCCTTTGGGCCCGTCTGCTCGTTGTATATCTAATTTGATATCGTGCCGCTCCACCCGGACCTTGGCTAGCCCTCGCCGTCCTTTATTAAGGTCCCTCGCAGCTCTTTCCACTTTGACTCTTAGTCTTGCTCTAATAAATTGTCGCTCTCTTCGGACTAAGTCCCTGTTGGTCCAAGATCTTATAACCCAGAACTCGGTAGACCTCTGTTTCCTTACTGAGACCTGGCTTAAAGAGGGTGATTCTCCTATTTTGTCCAGCTCTCTCCCACCTGGTTTCTCAGCTATATCGTCTCCCAGGTTGGGTAGAGGAGGGGGGGGAATAGCTCTCCTTCATCGGGCCACCCTTGCCATTGACGAAATCTCCTCTCCTTTAGTCTCTTTTCCTGAATCTCTTCTTCTTCGTCTTCATTCCTCTCCACCTCTCTATTTTCTGCTTCTCTACCTGTCCCCTTCTCTCGCTGCGACACGTTGGGACACTGCGCTACAGTCTCTTTCTGACGTTGCTTTGCAGTTTCCGAATCTTATCGTGTTGGGTGATTTCAACGCCCATGTCGATCAACCCAGCCGCTTGAAGGACCGTACTTTTATGAATTTTCTTGCGGACAATTCTTTCCACCAATATGTCTCGGGCTCCACTCATGTAGCAGGCCATACTCTAGATTTGGTTCTTTCCCCTCCTACTTTGTTGCCGACTATCTCTCCTCCGACTATGCTGGCTGTCCCTTGGTCAGATCATTCTTGTGTTCTCTTTACGGTTTCCTCTCTATCACTAGATTCTGCCCGTTGTACAACATCTCCCTCTTCCCCTCCTCTTCGTCACCACCTTACTGCAGATACTCTCCAGTCCTTCCCTCCTGCCCCTTCCCTGTTTCCCTCGGACTTTTCCTCACGTTCTCCGGACTGTCAAGCTTCCCTCTGGGATTCTCTCCTTACCTCTGCGTTAGACAGTCTAGCACCTCTCCGGCCTTCTCCTCCTCTGAAACTGTCCAAGCGCTTCCCCTGGTATCATCCTTCACTACGCCTTCAACGGACTCAGCTCCGCCAGGTTCAACGCCTCTGGTCTCGTCATCCTTCCCCGGACCTGCTGTTGCGTTTTAAACAGCTATCTACTGCCTATCGCTCAGCCGTACAGGACGCCAAGCGTACCTTTTATTCAACTGAGATTTCTGAAGCTGCGCACTCCTCCAGACAACTCTTCGCTATTCTCCATAGACTCTCCTCCACTGGCCCTCGCTGCTCCCTGTCCCCTACAACCCCTGACCCTCAGCTTCTGGCCACTTTCTTTTCCAAAAAGATCCTGGATCTACACTCTTCTTTCTCAAGTCCCCTCCCTCCTCCTTCGTTATCTCCCCTGCCTTATGGTCCTTCCTGTATTTCTCCTGAATGTTCTGTGGCTTCCCCAGCTGGTCCTCTCTCCCTCTCTTTTTCTCCTCCACTCAATCCGACACTGGTTCACACCTGGTCCTCTTTTCATCCAGTCCTTCCTGCTGAAGTGTTACAGATGTTATCTAAATCTCGGAAAACAACTTGTAGTTTAGACCCGATTCCATCAAGCTGGTTAGCGGAGCCTTCTTTGCAGCTCTTGCCGTTCCTGACTGACATTATTAATTCCAGTTTGTCATCTGGTCTTTTTCCATCCGCTTGGAAATCTGCTGTTGTACGTCCTCTTCTAAAGCAGTCATCACTTGATCCTTCCGTTCTGTCCCACTGGCGCCCCGTCTCAAATCTCCCGTTCATAGCAAACTTCTGGAGCGGTTTGCTTTTGAACAGCTGAATTCCCACATTGAGACTACCCACTCCCTTCACCCCCGCCAAGCAGGTTTCAGTCATGGGCACAGCACTGAGACTGTCCTCTTAGCACTATTGAATGAACTACATGTTGCACATGATCGGGGTGATATTACTCTAATTGTCTCACTTGATCTTTCGGCGGCTTTTGATCTAATTGATCACCGGACTTTTCTGTCTCGTCTATCTGACTGTAGGTTGCAGGGTACAGTCTTACAGTGGTTTCACTCTTTTCTTTCGGCTCGTTCATTCACTGTTCACTCGAATGGTCATTCCTCTTCTTCTTTTCCGCTCACTTGTAGTGTGCCACAGGGTTCTGTTCTCTCTCCTTTACTGTTTAATATTTTTCTTGCTCCATTGCCCCTTCTAATTCAACAATTTCCTGTGTCTCCTTACATCTACGTGGATGACATCATTCTTCTCTATCACGTCTCTCCACTAATTCCGGATATATCTCCATTTAATGACTGTCTCTCGCATATCGCTTCTTGGCTCTCCCAGAACTTTCTCCATCTAAACCCTGCTAAATCCACCGCAATGTGGGTATCCTTAAGTGGCGCTTATCCGACTATTGCGCCTCTGATTGATTCTATCCCTGTCCCTTTGGTTTCTTCTTTTCGTTATCTGGGTGTTATTCTTGATTCCATGCTTTCTTTCCACTTACACATTTCTTCCCTCACTCGCCGTTCTTTTCTGTCTTTACGTCAGATGCAAATGCTAGAAGTCTAAAAACTAAGATGGGAGAGTTAGAATATATAGTACTAAATGAAAGGTTAGATATGATTGGAATATCAGAGACATGGTGGAAAGAGGACAACCAGTGGGACACTGATACCTGGGTACAAACTATATCGTAATGATAGAGCTGATCAAATTGGTGGAGGGGTTGCTCTCTATGTTAGAGAGGGCATTGAGTCAGAAAGGATTAAAGTTTTGCAGGAAACAAAATCTGCTGTAGAATCTATATGGATTGAAATTCCATGTAAAAGGGGGGAGGCAATGGCAGTGGGGGTGTACTATCGAGCGCCCTGCCAGACAGGGCCGGCCCGTCCATTGAGCGAGAATGTGTTTTTTGCACAGGGCCCCGCGTTTCAGGGGGCCCCGCGCAAAAAACATTCTGATCCAAAAGTAAAAATTAAAAAAAAGCTTTCTGCTGCCGCTTCCGGGGCCGCCGCAGCAGAATCGAGTGTGCCGCGGGGCCCCCCCTGTGCCCGGCAGAGCCTGCCCCTCCCCGGTATCAGCTCTCTCCAGCTGCAGTCACACGCGCCGGCTTTCAGAGCGCTAAGGGACTAGTTTCCCTTTCGCGGCTCTGTTAAGCCCGCTGGGGCTGATGGGAACTTCCCATCAGCCCCCGCGGGCTTAACAGAGCAGCGAGGGAGAAACTCTCCTCTCGCGCTCTGAAACCGGCGCGTGTGACTGCAGCTGGAGAGAGCTGATACCGGGGAGGGCAGGCTCTGCCGGGCACAGGGGGGCCCCGCGGCACACTCGATTCTGCTGCGGCGGCCCCGGAAGCGGCAGCAGACAGCTTTTTTTTATTTTAAATTTTCCCTGGGCTGGGCTGGGGGGGTGGTGGGGTTAGGAGTGGTGATGGGTGATGGGCGCTGGGGGGGGTTAGGAGTGGTGATGGGCGCTGGGGGGGGTTAGGAGTGGTGATGGGCGCTGGGGGTGTTAGTGGTGATGGGCGCTGGGGGGGGTTTAGGAGTGGTGATGGGCTATGGGGGCTTAAACTAAAAATTGGGTGATGGGGGATTAGGACTGGAAGTGGGCTGGTGGGATTAGGACTGGGAGTGGGCTATGGGGGCTAGGACTGGTAATGGGTTGGGGGGTTGCTAGAACTGGAAATAGGCTGAGTGGAAGGGGGCTTGAATTGCAAATAGCTGATGGGGATGGGGCTTGGAATGGAAATGGGCTGAGGGGAAGTGGGGGGCTTGAACTGCAAATAGCTGATGGGGAGGGGGACTTGGAATGGAAATGGGCTGAGTGGAAGGGGGCTTGAACTGCAAATAGCTGATGGGAAGGGGGGCTTGGAATGGGCTGATGGAGGGGCTAGGATAGGACTGGGAATTGGGTGTTGGGGGGAGCTAAGATTGGAAATGGGCTGTGGTGGGGGCTTGGATTGAAATGGACTCATGGAGGGGCTAGAACTGGAAGTAGGCTCATGGGGGGCTTGGATTAGAAATGGGCTGAGTGGAGGGGAGCTAGGATTTAACATGGGCTGATGGTGGGGCTAGGAAAGGACTAGAAATGGGCTGATGGGAGGCTGGTATTGGAAATGAGCTGATGAAGGGACTCGGATATGACTGGAAATGGATGGGGGAGCTAGGACTGGAAATGGACTGATGGGGGGCCAGGACTGGAAATGGGCTGATGTGGGGACTAGAAGGGAGCGGATACTGGGTGGGGCTGGAACTAAAAGGGAGCTGATGTTGGGGGAGATTAGAAGGGGATGGGGCTGGGAGAGTGAAATGGAGAGGGAAAAAATATTTTGTGTGGGAGGGAAGAAAAATGTACAATTGGCCGGGTATTGGGAGACTAAGTGGGGATTGAGTATGGAGGGGTAAAATTTGAGTGGATGAAATAGGAATGAGGAAAGAGCAAAAGGAGAAAGATTATTATGTTAAAGCAGATGTAGAGAGAGAATGGAAAAAAACTAGAATAGAAGAAAGGACAAATGGACAGCAGACGATGGAGAGATAGCAGAAGACACAAACCAGAAGAAAGTGGCTAGAACAATTGCAACTGAAAAAAAATGCACAAAAGGTACAAAGATATCTCTTTATTTTGAATTTATTAACTGGAATATGTCAGCTCTGGGAAATGTGCATCATTAATGTCTGTGCTTTGTTTAGTACAAGAGGAAATTAATCTATAGTTTTATTTCTACATTGTTGTTGTACATTCCAAGTTTGGCTTTTAGGGTTCCCAGTTTAATTATTGTCTTCCTGTTTTTAAATTGTGATTCCTTGTTTGGTGATGGTCTATGTTCTGCATGTGTAACTGAGCTGAGGTATTCTGTTTATGTAATTCCTATTTGACATTGTCACTTGTTCTCTTTCCCCAGTAGGTCATGTATTGTTGTTCTCTGAAATGTATTGGTTTAATATTTGCAGTGTTGCCTTTTGATAGGTAGAGTATGGTGCTTTGTGAGTCCTGGTAATGCTGTTAGGATACGGCGGGTTTGCTATGGGTTCTAAATGGGCAGTGTTTGTAGTAGTTCCTAATGTGCCTGGCGGTTGGCACTGGATTATAGTAATGTAGAAATCTTTGTCTTTCTTTATCCATACACTCATGAAGAGGCATGTTTACTAAAAGTTAGTGTATTTTTATTTTACATTCTCTTATATACCGCGCTATTCTGCATCAGTGCGGTTTACATTGAACAAACTGAAATTCCATTGAACAGGGTATTATAACTTGGAGATAACTATTTTACAGGGAACATGGGCTATGGAGGGTTAAGTGGCTTGCCCAAGACCACAAGGAGCACCTGTGGGACTAGAAACCCCAGTCCTTTCGGCCCAAGGTTGCTGTCCTCTAGTGGGATTTGAACCCCCGACCTTCCGCCTGAAGTACCTTGCCCCAACCACTAGGCTGCTACTCCACTCCATAATGGTAACATTATGCAAATATTTATGCAAATGAGGCCCCGCACCGAGTCTCCGCACATGGCCCCGCACCCCCCTTGGGCCGCCCCTGTTGCCAGAATGACCAAATGGATGATGAAAAGCTCAAAGAATTCAAGGAAGCTAACAAAAGTTACAGTGCAGTAATAATAATGGGTGATTTCAGCTACCCCGGTATCGACTGGGTCAGTGTCACGTCAGGATATGCTAGGGAGATAAAGTTCCTAGATGAAATAAATGACTGCTTCTTGGAGCAGCTGGTTCATGAACCGACCAGAGGGGAAGCCATATTAGACCTAGTCCTTAGTGGAACACCAGATCTAGTGCAAGAGATAAGGCTGTTGGGGCCACTTGGCAATAGTGATCATAGCATGATCGCCTTTGATTTAATTAGTGGAGGAGGGATAGTAAGGAACTCTACAGTACTACCTTTTAACTTTCGAAAGGGAGACTATGATAAAATGAGGAAAACAGTTAAGAAAAAACTAAAAGGAGCAGTTGCAAAGGTTAGACGTACATCAGGCTTGGCTGTTGAAAAATACTATCTTGGAAGCCCAGACCAGCTGTATTCCACTCTTTAAGAAAAGTGGAAGGAAGTCCAAAAAACTGCCAGCATGGTTTAAAGGTGAGGTCAGAGAGGCGGCTGTTGCCAAAAAAGCATCTTGCAGGAAATGGAAAAAAGAGCCAAACGACAAAACCTGGAAACAGCACAAGCACTGGCAAGTCAAATGCAAGGCATTGATAAGGCAGGCAAAGGGAGAATTTGAGAAGAAGCTTGCTGCGGAAGCAAAAACACGAAGTAAAGACCTTTTCAAGTACATTCGTAGCAAAAAACCTGTGAGAGAGTCAGTTGGTCCATTAGATAAAGGGGTTAAAGGAGCACTAAGAGGCAACAAGGCGATAGCGGAGAGATTGAATGAATTCTTTGCTTCAGTCTTTACTGAGGAAGATGTAGGGATGTTACCCATGACTGAAGTGGTATTTAAAGGTGTGGAAGAATTGAAGGAAATATCGATACATCGGGAAGATGTATTACAACTATTAGATAAACTGAAGAGTAGCAAATCACCTGGGCCGGATGGTATACATCCAAGGATGTTGAAAGTACTGAAATATGAGATTGCAGACCTGCTATTAGTAATCTGTGAACTATCATTAAAATCATCTCTAATACCTGAAGATTGGAGGATCGCCAATGTAACACCAATTTTTAAAAAGGTTTCCAGGGGTGATCGGGGAAACTACAGACCGGTGAGCCTGATGTCAGTACCGGGAAAAATGGTAGAAACCATCATAAAGAATAAAATTACTCAGCATGACCTAATGGGAGACAGCCAACATGGCTTTAGACAAGGAATATCTTGTCTTACTAATCTGTTATGTTTTTTTGAAGGAGTGAATAATCAGGTGGACAAAGGTGAGTCGATTGATATTGTGTATCTGGACTTTCAGAAAGCCTTTGACAAGGTCCCTCATCAGAGACTTTTGGCAAAACTAAATAGTCATGGGATAGGAGGCAGTGTACTATTGTGGATCAGGAACTGGTTAAAAGATAGAAAGCAGAGTGTAGGGCTAAATGGCCAATTTTCCCAATGGAGAAAGATGAATAGTGGTGTACCCCAGGGATCTGTGCTGGGTCCGCTGCTTTTTGACATATTCATAAATGACCTGGAAAGTGGAATAACGAGTGAGGTTATCAAATTTGCAGATGACACAAAACTATTTAAAGTTGTTAAAATCCAAGAGGATTGTGGAAAATTGCAAGAGGATCTTGATAAATTGGAAGACTGGGCATCAAAATGGCAGATGAAATTTAATGTGGACAAGTGCAAGGTTATGCACCTAGGGAAGAACAACCCAAACTATGGTTACACGATGCAAGGTTCCACATTAGGAACCACCACCCAGGAAAAAGATTTAGGCGTCATTGTGGATACTATGTTAAAACCCTCGGCCCAGTGTGCAGCGGCGGCCAAGAGAGCAAATAGAATGCTAGGTATCATAAGGAAAGGAATGGAAAATAAAACAAAAGATATTATAATGCCTCTATATCGTTCCATGGTGAGACCGCACCTTGAATATTGTGTGCAATTCTGGTCGCCGTATCTTAAAAAGGATAATAGCGATTTTAGAAAAGGTTCAGAGAAGAGCCACCAAAATGGTAAAGGGGATGGAAGGATACTCCTATGAAGAAAGGCTAAAAAGGTTAGGGCTCTTTAACCTGGAAAAGAGACGGCTGAGGGGTGATATGATAGAAGTCTATAAATTAATGAACGGAGTGGAACGGGTAAACGTAGATCAATTGTTTTACCTTATCAGAATATAGAAAGACTAGGGGACATGCAATGAAGCTACAGGGTAAACTATTTAAGACTAATAAAAGAAAATATTTTTTCACTCAACGTGTAATCAAACTCTGGAATTTGTTACCGGAGGATGTAGTAAAGGCTGTTAGTGTAGCTGGGTTTAAAAAAGGTTTGGACAAGTTCCTGGAGGAAAGGTCCATAAACCATTTTTTTTTTTTTTTATTGATTTTTGATGAAAACTTACACCAAATTAAACAAGGAAAATCAGAATACAATATTACAGAAAGAAAATAACATCCATGAAATATAACATGATAAAGTCCACGTCATGGAGAACGGACCGAATTGCTAAGGAAAATAAAAACATAAACATTTAGAAAACAAAGCCCAAAGGCCTACAATATCGGAGAATACCTATCTATGAACCAGAATTATCCCCAACATTTGTGCTAGAATGATCAAGGACAAATTTCTCTAATTGAGTTACATCCAAAAAAACATATGTAGCTTCCTTGTAGTTAATAATACACTTACATGGAAAGCGTAAGAAAAAGGTAGCACCAAGTGCCAAAACTTTAGGTTTTAATACTAAGAATTGCCTCCGCCGAAGCTGCGTCTCACGGGAAACGTCAGGGAATATATTAATAGTCTGGCCACAGAACATGGCGGACTTCACCTTGAAAAAAGCGCGCAAAATGCGCTGCTTAGCTTCGAGAGAGGCAAGGGTAACCAATAGAGTGGAACGAGAAGGGATGTTATCCGTAGAGTCTTCGAGAAAAGCAGTTAAATTATCTATGGCAGGAACAATTTCATCCAGTGCACCCTCAGTGGGATTAACCTGTTTAACACTTGAGAAAAGGTAATAAGTTTGTGATATTACAATAGGATCAGGTAACTTCAATATTTCTTTAAAATATTTCTCAAGTAGGATTCTGGGAGAAAGCAAGGAAGTCTGGGGGAAATTCAAAAATCGAAGGTTACAAGAACGTGACACATTTTCCAGAGACTCTAAACGAGAGTATACAATCAAGGAGTCCTTAACCCTGGCTGTGTGAGCCGCCACAAGCGGTGGGACCTGAGAGCCAATTTTAGTTACTGCTTTATCCAGTATGTTAACCCTCTCGTCTAGCTGTTGAAAGGAACCAACAGCCTCCTGAGAGAATAGACATAAAGCATTTAAAGTAGAAGACATTTTTTTATCAATAACCAATAAGGCAGACCAGATATCTTTTAAAGTAATCTCACCACCGGGGGATTCTGGCGAAATTTCAGAAAACCCTAAAGGAACAACTTGAACTGGCTTAGGAAAAGAAATAGGAACCATCATACTTGCTTTTTCAGGAGACTCCACGGAAAATCCAGACAATTGCAAAGGCACAGGTATTGGGGGAGGGGATCTTCCACTAGAATTTAGGGAGACCCCATCTGGGGAGGACTGCGCAACTGGAACTGGTTGGAAGTGCCTATCTAAAGGACCGCTCGGCTTATCCGCGGCTGCGGTCTCAGACACCTTAGAAGCGCCCTTCCCTTTCCGTTTGCCCATAATACCAGAATTAGAAAATCGGCATTATTCAAACAAATAAACAAACTAAGAGAGGCAGAAAAGCGCCGCTGTGGCGCCGAAGGGGCGCCAAAGGGGCGTACCTGCCCCTTTGACCACGCCCCTTCGAGCCACGCTCCGCGGACACGCTCCGCGATCCAAATTGCAATCTATTATATAGGTAAACCAAGGACCCAAAGGAAAAGGCAAGAGTGTCCCGGGGCCGCCTGCCCGATCCTCCGGCTCCCTCCAGCCACGGCAATCCAGGAGCTGCTGGGCTGCTCCCAATCCTCCGGCGTTACTCTCTGCCCGTCTCCGGTCCATAAACCATTATTAAGAAGGGACCCAGGATATCAATGCTTGAACCAATACAAGCATTGTGGAACCTGTGTCTCTTGGGGAAACTGCTAGGTACGTATGACCTAGATTGGCCACGGTTGGAAACAGAATACTGGGCTTGATGGATCTTGGTCTAACCCAGTATGGCATATCTTATGATCTTATAAGATCAGGGCTGTCCGTTCAGTTTTACCCTTCGATTCATTGGTCACTTTGGTACTGGCTCTCGTCATCAGTAGACTAGACTATTGTAATGTTTTCCTAGCAAATCTCCCTAATTATCAGCTTCAAAGACTCCAGTCCGTTCAAAATACCGCTGTTCGGCTTATCACTTTCACTCACTGCTATGATCATGTTACCCCTCTTCTTTTTCGATTACATTGGTTACCCCTTCAGTTTCGTTATCACTATAAATTTCTTATCTTACTTCACCGTGCCATTCACACGGGTGAACCCACTTAACTGGCTGATCTCATCTCCCTCCACACCCCATACCGCCAGCTTCGTTCCCTTCACGCCAACCGTCTAGCTCTGCCTGCTCCTTCACGAGCGCACCTAGAACAGACCCGACACTCAGCCTTTTTCTTTTTGGGTCCTCTTTTATGGAACACTTTACCATCTACCCTCCGATTAGAACCTTCTTATCCGCACTTCAAATCATTTCTCAAAACTCACCTGTTTAAACAAGCTTTTGACCTTCCCTCTGATTCCCATCCCTAAGATATGTTGTCCATGTCATTTTGTCTCTTTTTTTGTCTCTGTTTGAAGTATGTGTTTGGTCTTTATAGTAATTTTAATAGTTTTAGCCTGTACTATCTTCTGTTTTGGTCCTCTTTTATGTCCTTATTTGACTTTCTGCTTTCCTATTATTTTATGGTGTTCTTTTCCTACTTTGCAGTGTTGACTTTTATTTTATTTTATTGTACACCGCTTAATGCTTTGGCCATAGCGGTCTATCAAGTGTTTTAATAAAGATAAAAGATAAAGATTAAATCAAAATAAACTGAACCATCTAATTTCTCAACAAATAGGGGTGTCCTACATGGAGCGATGGGGGGAGGAGCGGTGGGTTCACCACTAAACAAACAAAGAAACAAAGATATGGGGAGGGGTGAAGACATGGGGAGGGGGTGCACCTGCTCCTGATGGCTGCACCACTAAGCAGAGACATGGGTAGCGGTGCACCTACTCCCTAAAAGACATGGGTAGCGGTGCACCTACTCCTGCCATATTGCTGGGCAGACTAGATGGACCATACTGGTCTATCTCCAGGAACAAGCAGGAATGAGTCCTCACATATGGGTACGTCGGTACCGACGGAGCCTGCGCGGGAAAGCTCCCCAGCTTCCCAAAAGGAAAGCTTTTGGGGCTTCCCACAGCGCATGCGCGCTGCCTTCCCGCCTTCCTGACCAACTCTCCTCAGTTCTTCTTTTTCCGCGGAGCCAGCAGGTCGTGTTCCTGTCACCGCTGAAGAATTTCTTGTTTTAAAAGTTGTTCTGACCGCGTATCTGCCTTCCCCGATTCCGAACCGGTACCGCCGGTCTTTACTTCTTTGTTTCTTTAAAAAATATATATATATTTTTTTTTCTTTTTCCACACTTGGTGTATTTCTTTTGTAAGGCCTACCGGCCTTTACAAATTCTCCCTCATGGAGAAACCATCTTCTGGTTTTAAAAAATGCACCAAGTGCTCTGGTACTATTTCAGTCAGACACCCATGAGTGGTGTCTTAAATGTTTGGGCCCTGACCATTCGGTTCCGGATTGTCCATCCTGCTCTCTGATGTCCAAACGGGGCTTACAGAACCGAGCAGCTAAATTTCATGTGCTGTTTTCCACAGATAATCCAGCATCAGCATCATCCAGGTCTTCATCTCCGGATGGATCTCAGGTAACCAAACATTCCTCGGGCAAGTCTTCAAGGGGCAAATCTCCCTCAAAGCAGAGAGAGGCCCTTGGGTTCGACCCTGAAGACCCTGCCCCAGCCAAACAACCCCGGTGGGAAGCTCCGGCTTCCAAAGCTCCTCCTATGGGGTTACAGGTTGACATCAATGGCACGGCCTCGACCGATCACCTGTTAGACTGCTCTGGGGTACCGGCTCAAACCGGTACCGACATCCAGGCAGTTGTGGCGTCAATGGTACTACGATACAATCCATGCAGCAGGCCATAATGGCTTTTATTAGTGCTGCGACGCCCTCGGTACCGCAACCGTCGGTTCCGACCCCGGTTCCGGTACCACAACCGATACCGGTACCACAACCGATACTGGTACCCAGAGCATCTACTTCCAGTAGAAGGCCGGTACCGGTTTTTGCTTCCCGCGATATTCTCGGTACCGACCTGGCTCCCGGTACGCCCGAGGTCGATACCGGTCGGTACCCGTATCAATCTCTGGAAGGAAGTAGGCGATACTTCGAGTCTTCTGAGGATGTCGATACCTCAGATGACTCTGATGAAGCATCCCTTATTCTTCCTGAGGAGCCATCTTCCCCAAAGAGAAGAATGTCTCCCCCAGAGGACTTGTCCTTTCAGGACTTCATCTTGGAAGTTGCCAAAGGACTTTCCATTACAGTATCCTCTGAAAAGGAACCTAGAGCTCAAAAATTAGACATTTTAGGATACTCTAAGGTTCCCAAAGAGGCAGTCACCTTACCCATTCATAATATTCTCCGAGAACATATGATGGATTTATGGGAGGCTCCTCTTACACTATCTCCACATTCTCGTCGGTTGGATACCATGTATCGGGTCCCCCCTCCTCCTGGTTTTCAAAAAACCCGGCTTCCTCACCATTCTATTGTGGTGAAGTCTGCTATGAAAAAGATTAAGAGTACCAAAAGGCACTCTTCTACCCCTCCAGGAAGAGAATATAGAACTTTGGATGCTTTTGGCAGGAAAATCTTTCAGGCTAGTATGCTTATTGCCAGAATCAACTCCTACAGCCTCTATATGGGCATGTTTCTAAAGGAGCTTGCTCTTAAGGTACAAGATTTTCTCCCCTTTATTCCAGAGGATAGAAAAGAGGAGTTCCTGCTTCTGTTAAAGCATATCCAAGATGTGTCAAAGTTCTCCAATAGGGCTGCCTTTGACTCTTTTGAAGGTGCTAGTAGAGCATCTGGCATAGCCATAGCTGCTCGTCGAATTGCTTGGCTCCAGGCCTCTGACCTGGAATCCTGGGTGCAAGATGGCCTAGGCAATTTACCTTGTACAGGTGAAAATCTCTTTGGCAAAGAGTGGCAAGTCAAAGCCATTCAAATGGATGCAGAGAATGCTGCTTTGGATAGACTCTCTCTCTAAGTCTACTTCACTCCCTGCCAAAAAGAAGTCTTTTAAGAAATCTTTCTACAAAAAGCCTAGATTTGGTTCCAATGCTGGCCAGTCATCCGCTCAAGTTCGCTTTGTTCCTAAGCGACAGCAGACTAAACAGGCCAGAGCAAAGCCTGCAGGAGCTGCTACGCTTCAACAGTCCCAACCCCCTCAGGGTTTTTGACTTACTTCTAGAGAACATACCCTTTTTGGCTCTGCAGCAACCAGAGCCTCTCACCATTCCAGGAAGGCTGACTCATTTTGCTCCCAGATGGGAACAGATTACATCAGAGCAGTGGACCCTCTCTATCATCAGAGAGGGATACAAACTGCATTTTCCAGCCTTCCTATCTATCCCAGGGTGAGACATTTCATCTCTCCCCCATCTCTCCTACACCTGTTGGATCAGGAGGTGAATACCCTGCTTGCCCAAGGGGCAATAGAACAGGTTCCCCTCCTCCAACAGGGCTCAGGGTTCTACTCCCCCTATTTTCTGATACCAAAGAAAACAGGAGGACACAGACCCATCCTAGATCTGAGAGAATTAAACAAATTCCTGTGCAAGGAAAAATTCAAAATGCTCTCTCTAGGTATTCTCCTTCCTTACCTTCAGAGTCAGGACTGGCTTTGTTCTCTAGACCTAAAGGATGCGTACACACATATACTCATCCACCCATCCCACAGAAAATTCCTTCGATTTCTGTTCCAGGGAAAACATTTCCAGTACAGAGTACTCCCCTTCGGTCTAGCCTCTGCTCCAAGAGTGTTCACAAAATGCATGTCAGTAGTGGCTGCATTTCTACGCACTCAGGGAATCTTTGTCTTCCCATACCTAGACGACTGGCTCATCCGAGCTCCATCTCAGTCTCAGGCTCAGACTTCCCTGGACCACACCATCTGCATTCTGCAGTATCTGGGACTTGTCATCAATCTGCCAAAGTCTCAACTCACCCCTACTCAATCCCTAGAATTCATAGGGGCCTGGTTAGATACCACCACAGCAAGGGCCTATCTTCCCCAGGCACGTTGCCACCGGCTAGTGCACCTGGCCTCTCAGATTCAGTCCAGAACTCACTTGACTGCCCGAGAGATGTTACAATTGCTAGGCCACATGGCCTCCACAGTTCATGTGGTGCCTTATGCTCGCCTGCATATGAGAGCAGCTCAATGGACTCTGTCCACTCAGTGGACCCAAGCATCAGGAGCTCTCTCCGACCAAATAGAAACCTCCAAACGTCTCTTTGGGTCTCTCCAGTGGTGGATGTCCATTCAGAACCTGTTGCGGGGGTCCCCCTTCCAACTGCTACCACCCCAGGCAACCCTCACTACAGATGCCTCCCAGACAGGCTGGGGAGCTCATCTTCAAGACCTCTCCACTCAAGGCCTTTGGTCTCCGCAGGAGACTGCCCTTCATATCAACCTTCTGGAGCTTCGAGCAATTTTTCTTGCTCTCAAGGTCTTTCATACCCTCCTCTACAACATGACAGTGCTTGTTCATACCGACAATCAAGTAGCCATGTTCTACGTAAACAAACAAGGAGGGACTGGCTCTCTGTCGCTTTGCAACGAAGCTCTGACTGTGGGCCTTCGCCAGAGAGCATCAAATCCATCTCCTGGCAGTATATCTCCCAGGAATTCAAAATTCTTGGGCAGACAGACTCAGCCGAGTTCTGCTTCCACACGAGTGATCCCTGCACATGGATCAGGTACTCGGAATCTTTCAGAAATGGGGAACCCCGGACATAGACCTCTTTGCAAGTCCGTGGAATGCCAAACTTCCCCGGTTCTGTTCCAGAACTCCGTGTCAGGGGGTTCAGGCCAGGGATGCCTTCCTCCTTCATTGGGGTCAGGGCCTCCTATATGCCTTTCCACCCATTCCTTTGATTCCCAAGACTCTGTTCAAACTGCAGAGGGATCACGGATCTATGATCCTCATAGCTCCACGCTGGCCACGCCAAGTGTGGTTCCCTCTACTTCTGCATCTCTCCCAAGGTCCCTCCCTAGACCTGGGAGCTGCTCCAGACCTTCTGTCTCAGGAGGAGGGGACTTTATGGCACCCAAACCCCAAGTCCCTCCACCTCAGAGCATGGTTACTGAAGGCCTAGACCTTCAAGACTTAAATGTCTCTCAACAAGTGAAAGATATCCTCCATGCTTCCAGAAAACCTTCCACAAGGCGTTCTTATGCTTTTAAATGGAAGAGATTTTCCATTTGGTGTGCTCAAAAGGATCTTGATCCTTTTGCTCTTCCTATCAATTCTCTATTGGAATATCTCCTGCATCTCTCCAATGCAGGCCTTAAAACGAATTCGATAAGAATCCATTTGAGTGCTATTGCAGCATCCCTCAAGCCTCTCAATGGACAATCTATTTCCTCTCATCCTCTTATTGCAAGATTCATGAGAGGCCTAACTTTAACTAAACCTCCCATTAGGCCTCCTCCGGTGGCATGGGACTTAAACTTGGTTCTTGGTCAGCTTATGAAGCCACCTTTTGAACCCTTAGCCACTACCTCCTTGAAATTTCTTTCCTGGAAGGTTATTTTCCTCATTGCAGTCACTTCAGCTCGTCGCATCAGTGAGCTGCAAGCCTTAGTGGCGAATCCACCCTATACAAGGTTCCATCATGATAAGGTAGTCCTTAGGACAAATCCACACTTTATGCCTAAAGTGGTTTCACCTTTTCATCTTAATCAAGAAGTATACCTACCTGTCTTCTTTCCAGTTCCTCATGCATCCAGTGCAGAGCGGAACCTTCATACTCTAGATTGTAAAAGAGCTCTTGCCTTTTACCTCCATAGGACTCAGCCACATCGAAAGTCTTCCCAACTTTTTGTTGCTTTCGATCCTTCTCATTTGGGACTTCCAGTCTCAAAACGAACACTTTCCAATTGGATTGCTCAGTGTATTTCGTTTGCTTACCAGAGTAAAAACATTTCTCTGGAGGGCCATGTCACAGCTCACAATGTGAGAGCCATGGCCACCTCTATGGCTCATCTTCACTCTGTATCCATAGATCAGATCTGTCGAGCAGCCACCTGGGCCTCGGTTCATACCTTCACAGCCCATTACTGCTTGGATAAGGACTCCCGCCGGGATGCCTTATTTGGTCAGGCTGTCCTCAAACACCTGTTCCATTCTTAAACAACTCCTGCCCACCTTCCCTTAATGGATGCCTGAGATCCATCGGAAGATGAAATACCTACGGAGGGGATCTCCCTGGCATCTCAGCTAGGGAGTCCCCATATGTGAGGACTCATTCCTGCTTGTTCCTGGAGATAGCACAGTTACTTACCTGTAACAGGTGATCTCTGGGAACAGCAGGAATAGTCCTCACAACCCACCCACCTCCCCTAGGAGTTGTATCTCTTTCTCTTCCTTTCCTCTCTCTATTGTCTCAGCTTTAAACTCGAACTGAGGAGAGTTGGTCAGGAAGGCGGGAAGGCAGTGCGCATGCGCTGTGGGAAGCCCCAAAAGCTTTCCTTTTGGGAAGCTGGGGAGCTTTCCCGCGCAGGCTCCGTCTGTACCGACGTACCCATATGTGAGGACTATTCCTGCTGTTCCCAGAGATCACCTGTTACAGGTAAGTAACTGTGCTTTATCTGCCGTCATTTACTATGTTACTTTAACTTTTCCTTTTTTTGTGTTCTGCTTTTTGAATTTCTGTACAAGTTGAATATGCTTGGTAATAAAAAATCATACATTTTAAAATTTTTTTTAAATTTAAGTTTCTTTTTGTGGAGAAGAAATTTGTTTTTCCAGATGTTTCATGAAATACTCAAATCAAAGGGAGGAGTGGTCTAGTGGTTAGGACAAGGTACTTCAGGCCGGAGGGCCGGGGGTTCAAGTCCCACCTGGGGACAGCAATCTCAGGCCGGAGGGACTGGGATTTCTAGTCCTGTAGGCACTCCTTGTGGTCTTGGGCAAGCCACTTAACCCTCCATTGCCCATGTTCCCTGTAAGTATTAGCATATCTCTCATATCCCCAGTGAAAAGTGGGATATAAATACAGCTAAATAAAAATCTGTTTGAAGCAATTTTTTGCTTTGAAACCTCAGATGGTGGCACTAGGGCAGTCTTTCCTTCACTTTCCCTATAAATGTGTTGAAATTTTTCAGGGAAGTACTTTTGTTTTTCTAGACCCATTACATTTAGAAAGGTTTTGGTTGATAGAAAAAGTAGGGTGAGGGTTTATAGAAGACAGAAATATAACTTCCTTTTCGTTCCTCCAGGCCAGTCCAGGACTTGAGGGTAGTCGACCTCCTCCAGCAGCTGAGGACTGAATACTTTTAAAAATCTTGCTGTCAGCTCCCCCAGCTCCCCCTAAGTGACACAGCCTCAGCCTTCAGTCCTCAGCAGCTGGGTAGGACGTCTCGCTCACAAGCTCCCGGTGGAGGAGAAAGAAAAGGAGATTTTGTGGGGGAGAGAATTCCCTTGTCAAAGAGAAGCTCGATTCAGTAAAAAAAAAAAATTGACACGGAACGGAGCTCAGCTGCTGGTTGGGGAAGATAACAGGGCAGCGGAGGCAGAGCCTGCCTCGTTTGAGCAGTTCTGAGGCAGAGCAGGGCAGAGTGGAACTGGGAGCCCCAGGATCCGGCCCGCTGCATACGATCGCCAAACTTAGTCTCCTGCTAGCAGCAGAGGTAGACAGTTCGTGGGATCCGCAGTCAAAATTGCAGGTACCTGGGCAGGTCTGCCGATTGGGGGGGATTTCCTTGTGGGGGGGAACTGGCCTTGAATCAGCAAGCAGCGGGCAGCATTGGTGAGGCTTGAGGGAGCTGTTTGTAGGAACACGCATGCTGCTGTGCTCGGCGGTGTGCGCACAGTGTGGAGGTTGCCGGAGGATATCGGGCCCGGGGCTTTGCCGGATTTGTTTTCATCGTGGTAGCAATGTAGAGCGCCTGTTCGAGGTAGGCATGGAGGACAGATCAGCTTCATTGGCGGGGGTAGCTAACCATCAGAGCACCTCAGAAAGAGCGGGAATGGCAGCCATTTTAGATGGAACGACTGGCTCTTCCACGTGGCAAAGTAAGCCCGTTAAAAAGCAAGCAAAGTCCAAAAAGTCAGCTCCGGAGATAGTTTTGACCCTGAACCCGTTGCCAGAGATGCAGGGGGGTTTAGAAGCCTTGTTTTCGGCAGACTTTTCTGTCAATGCATAAGGCTTATTGTTTGAAAATGGAGCAGGTGAAGGACAAGTCTTCTGCTGCCCAAATTAACCTTAAGTCAAGAGAGGATAGCAGTCTCATGGACATGGGGGAGGGGTCTTCTAAGGGAGGCTGGTTGATGGAGGCAGGAGCCGAGGGCATCAAGCAACAGGTCTCAGGTCCTCAGGGGGCAGAGGAAGGAGAGGTTCTGTCTGAACCGGGACTAGATCCATGGTTAGGAGATCTGGAAGATGGTGAGATTGGAACTGGGGATGACCCTAATATATTCAGGGCTTTTCGTAAAGAGGAGCTAGGGGTGCTTATTGCCCAGACTCTGACTGCGTTAAACATTACCAAACCGGCGATGCAGGAGAAACCACTAGAGGATCCTCTGCTCCAGGGGTTTAAAGCGGAGCAGAGGTGTTTTCCGGTGCATAGAGTTATAAAGCAGATGGTGGAATCGGAATGGGAATTCCCAGAGGCTACCCTGAGGGGGGGAGCGTGCATTGGGGCGCCTGTACCCAATACCGCAGGAGGAGCGAGAGCTCCTTCGAGCACCATAGGTGGATGCCTTGGTGTCGGCGGTAACGAAGAAGACCACTATTCCGGTAGAGGGCGCAGCGGCCTTTAAGGATTTGTAGGATCGAAAGTTAGAATCTCTTCTCAAGCAGGCGTTTGACACGAGTGCCCTTTTGTTGCAGGCTTCCATCTGCGGGGCCTACGTGTCAAGGGCCTCTATTCGTTGGCTCCAAAGGGATACTTCCTTGGAGGGGGAGGAAGGTTCCGCGCCAGAAGGGGCAAAGTTAGAGTCGGCGGCGGCGTATCTCGCGGATGCTTTTTATGATCTTGTACGCATCTCGGCGAAGTCCATGGCGTCGGTAATCGCTGCTAGGAGATTTCTCTGGCTAAGGAATTGGGTGGTAGACGCCTCTTCTAAGGCGCGTCTTAGTAAGCTTCCTTATAAAGGCAAGTTGCTATTTGGGGAGGCGTTAGAGAAAATTGTTAAGGATTTGGAGGACTCCAAGGGGGTCGGCTCCCGGAAGACCTATCTGCCGTCATTTACTATGTTACTATGAAAGGTCCGAGACCGGCAACTCTACAGAGAGGTCAAGGGAGAGAGTTTCGCAGGTTTAGAGGGTCTCTGTTTGCTCCTTATCATAGAGGTCGTTTTGTGAACAGTGGGCAGTCCTTTCGGGGAGCTAGGGGATTCAGCTGGGGGTATTTCAGTCCCCAGCAGGGATCCTCAAAGAAGCCACAATGAAGGCAGGTTGGTCCAGGCGGAGGTCCCAGTAGGGGGACATCTGCAGGGATTCCACTCCGTCTGGGCCACCATAACAGCGGACCGGTGGGTGCTGGAGATCATCCATGACGGTTACACGCTCGAGTTCACGCATCCGCTAGCGGAGGTCTTCATGGTGTCTCCTTGCGGTTCCAAGGAAAAGGAGAAAGCGGTGTACGATACTCTTCAGCGCTTGCTGAGGCTACAGGCCGTGGTCCCCGTGCCTTCAGACCAGTGCGGTTTAGGTTGATACTCTATTTATTTTGTGGTTCCCAAAAAGGAAGGCTCTTTTCGTCCAATTTTAGATCTCAAGCATGTGAACCGCTGCTTGAGAGTACCACATTTCCGAATGGAAACCCTGCGGTCAGTGATTCAATCGGTAAGGCCAGGCGAAATACTATCCTTCATAGATTTGACGGAAGCGTATCTGCACATTCCCATCCGACCAGAGCATCAGATGTATTTGCGGTTCGCGGTGCCCAGGGGACATTTCCAGTTCCGAGCCTTGCCATTTGGTCTCGCTACGGCGCCGCGCACTTTCACAAAAGTGATGGTAGTGGTGGCGGCGGCGTTGCGAAAGGAGGGCATTCAGGTCCATCCCTACCTAGACGACTGGCTGATTCGAGCAGGTTCGGTGCCAGAGTCCATCAGGGCAACAGCTCGGGTAGTAGAATTCTTGGAGTGGCTGGGTTGGGTCATAAATCAGGCCAAGAGCCAGTTGCTTCCGGTGCAGCGACTTGCATATCTCGGGGCTCTCTTCGATACAGCCGTCAGGGCGGTTTTTCTGCCGGAAGACAGAGTGCAGAAAATTTTGAGACAGGTGATGGCGTTTTTACACATGAAGGCTCCGACGGCTTGGAGGTACTTACAGCTTCTGGGTTCCATGGCAGCGGCGTTGGACTTGGTACCATGGGCCAGGGCTCACATGCGCTGCTGTGCAGGTGGTCGCCACAGGTTCATGGTCTGAGTCAGAGGTTGCGATGCCCGGAGACAGTCAGACAGTCTGCAGTGGTGGTTGGAGCCTCGGCACTTGCAGGCAGGAGTACCCCTGGAGCAGTCAGATTGGGTTCTGGTCACCACAGATGCCAGTCTCCGGTTGGGGGGTGCATTGTCAGTCCCAGGTGGCGCAGGGGCGCTGGTCGGCGGAGGTAAGCAATTGGTGGTGTTGGTGCTGCAGGACTTCGAGTCTGGTGACGGGAAAAGCGGTGCGCGTGTTTTCTGACAATGCGGTGACGGTGTCTTATATCAATCGGCAGGGTGGTACGGGCTGTGCGGCCTTGCTGGAGGAGAGTCAGCTCTTGATGCAGTGGGCAGAACGCCATCTAATAGCTTTTTCGACGTCTCATGTAGCAGGAAAGGACAACGTGCAGACCAATTATCTCAGCCGGAATTTCTTAGATCCGGGAGAATGGGAACGGAATGCAGCAGTTTTTCATGACCTCATGGTACGATGGGGACAGCCCGTCATGGATTTGATGGCGACTCTGGCAAATATGAAAGCCCCGCAGTTCTTCAGCAGGCGCAGAGAGCACATGTCATAGGGGCTCGACGGCCTAGTTCAGCCTTGGCCGTCCAGCGGGCTTCTCTATTTTCTCCATGGCCGATGATAGATCGGGTCATTCGGAGGATAGCAGGTCACGGAGGCAAGGTGATTCTCATTACTCCAGACTGGCCAAGGAGGCCTTGGTATGCGGACCTAGTGAGGCTTCTCATGGACCGGCCCTGGAGGCTTCCCAGTCGGGTCAATCTACTGTGCCAGGGACCGATATTAATGCTGCAGGTGGATCGCTTCTTGCTTACGGCTTGGCTCTTGAGAGGGACAAGCTACAGCGTAGGGGCTATTCTGCAGCAGTCGTGGCTACCATGTTGAAATCCAGGAGGCGGTCTACGTCATTAGCATATGTTCACGTTTGATGCATTTTCGAAGGTTGGTGTAAGCATTGTAGAATTCACCCATTTTCCGCTACGGTGCCCCATGTTTTGGCGTTTCTGCAAGGGGGCTTAGATAAGGGGCTAGCCCTCAACACCCTGAAGGTTCATTTAGCGGCTCTGGCGTCCTTTAGGGGCAACGTGCAGGAGAGCAGCTTGTCTTTACATCCCGATGTTCTGAGATTCATCAGGGCTGTAAAGAATGTCTGGCCCCCAGTGAGACCGGTGGTTCCGGCATGGGATTTGAATTTGGTGCTTGAAGCATTGGCATGGCCTTCCTTTGAGCCCGCAGGGGTGGGGGCTCAGAGAGCTGTCTTGGAAAACTGCCTTCTTGGTGGCCTTATGCTCGGCCAGACGGATCTCGGATCTAGAAGCTCTACCGTGCAGAGAACCATATCTTCAGTTTTCAGCGGAGAAGGTGGTGTTATGACCAGTACCTTCTTTTCTGCCCAAAGTAGTATCAGTGTTTCATATCAATCAGCCGATTTCGCTTCCGACTTTTCAGAACCGGGAGAGTGTTGATGTGGATCGTGCGCTTCAAAAGTTGGATCTTGGAAGGCTGCTTCGTCGGTACCTCAGAAGCACGGAACCGTTTCAGAAAATGGATAGATTATTCGTGTTTTTCGGGGGGGGGGGGGCCACGAAAAGGTGAGGCGGCGTCTAAGGCCTCCATAGCCCGCAGCAATGTACCAGATGAGTGGAAAAGCGGTGCCCGAGGGCCTCCGGGCGCATTTTACTTGGGGTCAAGCGGCGTCGTGGGCAGAATTAGCCTTGGTTCTGCCAGTGGATATTTGTAGAGCAGCTACTTGGTCATCTCTTCATACCTTTTGCGAAGCATTATAGGCTGGATGTTCAGGCAAGGGGTGACGCAAATGTAGGGGCTCTTGCCATGATGGTGGGGCTAGCGGGGCCCTCCCGTGATTAAGTACTGCTTTGGTACTTCCCTCAAGTCCTGGACTGGCCCGGAGGAATGAAAAGGAAGAAGAAATTGGATCTTACCTGCTAATTGTCTTTCCTTGAGTTATCTCCGCGCCAGTCCAGGGCCCTCCTGATTCATTTGTGGGTGTTTAGGGAACATCCAGTTGGTGACAGTTCAGTCAGGAGCTCAGTCAGTGTCATCGTTGTTGTGGAGGAATTCAGGATTGGAGATTGAGAGAAGGTGTTGGTTGCAGTGGTGGGGATTGTGGGGTTCCCTGGTGCAATAGGAGTGGCAGGTCTTTAAGTTAAAAAAATAAAAACAAAACAAACAAAGAACACCAAGTGTTAAAAGTACAGAATGCAGCCTGTAGCGTGCTTAGTTCATGTTTGTTTTGTTTTGATAGTACTGTTAGGTTTGTAGGCAGAAGGGGCTACATAGGCTGCTTTGACAGTAGTAGTCTGAGGCTGTGTCACTAGGGGGAGCCGGGGGAGCTGACAGCAAGATTTTGAAAAGTATTCAGTCCTCAGCTGCTGGAGGAGGTCGACTACCCTCAAGTCCTGGACTGGCCTGGAGATAACTCAAGGAAAGACAATTAGCAGGTAAGATCTAATTTCTTCTTGCTGCTGTTTACGCTAGGTGCCTAGTTTTCTTATAAGATATACTTCTCTGTGAACAAGCAGGAAGCAAGTCTTAAATATGGGTGACGTGTCTGACAGAGTCTATGCAGGAATGCTATAGGAAGCTTTTGGGAGCTCCTCAGCGCATGTGTGCCTGCCTTCCTGCCCGCTGCAGCCATCTTTCCTTGATCTTTTCTGCAGAGCCCAGTGGACATGTGTCCTCTTGCTGTCTGAAAAGGCCTGCTTCATTGTGCCCCATTGTGGATTTTTTCTTTATTTTTCAGTAGTTCTTTTCTTTTGCCTAACCGCCTATTGTTGGGAGCATCAATCTGATCACTGTCACTTCATTTTAGTTTTGTTTTTTGTTTTTTTCTGTGCGAGGTCTTTTTCCCTCACATTTTAATGGCTGGCTGAGACATTGGAGCTATTTGATTTAGCAGCGGCCGTCTTTCCTGATATGTCCAAGCCGACCAGTGTATTTTTAAAAAAATGCATCAGGTGTGCCCGCACCATTTTGGTGACAGACTGCCATAATCGGTGCATTCAGTGCTTTGGACCCAACTATAGCCCTCTACCTGTAATCTGTGCCTCCAGATGACAAGAGAGGGCTTGAAGAACTGCGAGAAATAGCATAAATCTCTCTTCGGGCCATCAGTCAGTCATGCAGGTAGGGAAAGACGAAGGCACTCTGGAGATGATGTGCTGCTACTACTGCCAGGCACTTGGTGAAGACCCTTGGTGATGAGGCCGATCCAAAGGGTAGCACCCTATATGGGTAGTGGCCTCCTTCCACCACAAAGTGGAGGTACATTCAATGGCTGGGGTGGGTCAAGATGTGTGTATAAGTATCCTTTAGGTCTAAGGAGCATAGCCAGCCTCCCTGCTGGAGGTAACACCAAGAGATAGCCCTCTTGGACCACTTGCAGTACCCAAGAATCGGTAATGACAGTGGACCACCTGTGGGCAAACAGGGCCAGACGTGTCCCCCCCCCCCCCCCCCCGTGGGCTGTTGGGGACCTCCTGGGGGAGAGGACATTGCAACCAAGGAGTCAAAAGCTTCCCCTGGGCTGAGCCGGGGCTGGTGCCTGGGACTTGGGGGGACCTTCTGTTTACTGGGCCCATGCCCCTGCCCCTTGTACTGTTGGCCTTGCTGAGGGGCTGAGAAGGCTTGGAACTGTGAAGCATTACCAAAGCCTCTCTTTTTCCTCAGGAAGAAGGGCTTCTTCCTCAGTGCCTTCTTTTGGGGCTGGACCGAGGTCTTTTGAGAGAGTCTGGTCCTCGTTAGGAACTCTATCTCTGCAACTTTGTCTGCCATGGGTTTCCCAAAGAGATTCTCTCTGATACAGGGGACATCAATAAGCTTGTCTTGAACCCATGGTTCGAGGTCAGACGACTGCAGCCATGCCTGACATCGGGCCCCGATGCCTGCGGCGGCCACTCAGGCTGAGGTCTCGAAGCAGTCGTAGGCTGCTCGTGATAACTTCTAGCACTCCTTGACTGCAGAGGCCAGAGCCTTGAACCTCTGGAGGGGTTCTCTGTCGAGGCCTGCTGAGAACCCAGAGAGCTGCCTCACTAGCTCTTTGAGATACATGCTGATATACAGTTGATAGGCCTGAACTCAGCACGTGAGCTTCAGGCCCTGGAAGGCCTTCCGACCAAGGGCATTGAGGGTCCGTACCTCCCTACCGAGGGGCCCTGAGGAATGGGTCTTTTTGCTTTTGAGCCTGCACATTCTACAACTCGATGGTCATTGAGTCTGCAAAGTTGGATCTTCTGGAACCCAGAGTCTCGGCAGACTCATTATATGGAGTCAAGTTGCCTGCTTACAATGGGCAGTGATGCCAGTGTGTCTCACATATGGAGAAAGAGGATCAGAGGAACAGGCACCATGAGGGTCTCCTTCGGAGGATCTCCAGCTCTTCTGTGTGAGGGTCCTCCTCCACCTTGATCTCTATGCCGAGCACCTTAGCCATAACCTGTACAGAGTCAAGGAAGGCGATGTCCTCAGGTGGGGAATGGCACTGGAGGAGACGGGTCTGAAGGCACGTCTTGGTGTTGCCGGATGTCTGGGGATTCCTCATCCTCTGTCTCCCAGTCAGACTGGAAGTCCGAGGTCGATTCAGAGGCTTCGTGGTCACAATGATTGAGGTCTGAGCCCAGGGTCTCCAGAGGATCTATGATCCAAGTTGCGTGCACTTGTCGGAGAGGACCAGTGACCCAAGGAATGGGACCGGGATCTCATCCAGCACAGATGGCTCTCTTGAGGCTGGTGGCACTTGAAGATTGGCTTGATGTCCAGGTAGGCCCTCTGTGTCAAGGGTCCTGTCATCGGGGCAGTTGAATTGGACATGAACGCCCACTGTTGGGCCATCCTGGTCTCCAAACCAGTTGGCTCTGCAGCCTTCGACGTGGACACTGAGGGTTTCATGTCTGGCGTCTGTTCGGTCGAGGGGGAGTCCTCGAGAATGGCCTCGGGTGTCTGAGGCCGGTCGGCAGGTGCCGATGGCTCCTTCCGGGGCAGCTTGTGAGGCCGCTCCTACCCCGATTCTTCCAACTCATGCCGGGGACTGCAGGGCCTGGAGTGGGATTTTCCTGTCTTTCTGGACCCAGTCTCTGAGGTGGTCTTCAAGGACTTCGACTTTTTGCATTCCACTTCCGGGGATTTCCTCTCTGAGAAACCGTGGCCATGGGACTCCGAGGTAACCCGTGCTTCATGGGGCACCAAGGTATCAGAGGGGGTCCTGAAACGGGGTGTCGCCAGAGACTCTGGCATGGTGTCGGACTTGTGAAAACATTTTTCCTGCTGTTGCTGACAACTTTTAAGGGCCTTTGAGTCAAGGTCCTGTAAAGCTCGCAGCCAAGTTTTCATGTTCTGGGCCAAGGCACCGGAGGCAGCAGTCATGCAGATTGGTGAGTGACATCTTACTGCACCGATTGCATTTTTTGAATCTGCTGGAGGCCATTGTAAAAAAGGGGGCCCTGCCACCCGGCAGGGGTCTGAAGCCTTTGGCCGAAAAAGAGTGCGAATGCTGGTCGAGGGATACCTCAAAGAAAAATTTAAAAACCAAGGGAACGATCCCAAGAAGCGATGCCGAGACGAGCTGGCTCGGGGGTGGGAAAGAAACCGGTGTTCAAATCAGATAAAACACTATCCAAAAACACTTTTTCAGGGGAAACTTGACAGACATCCAGAGGGCTCTGCAGGAAAAAAGTAGATTGAAGCAAGATGGCACCCTTGGACGAGAAGGGGATTATGGAAGCTTGGGGCATCTCCCAAAGGCTTTCTTTGAAAGCTGGAAAGATTCTTCCATGCGGGCTCCGTCACCCATATGAGCACTGACGTCTTGCTTGTTCCCGGCGAAGTAGCAGCTCTGTCACCACTTTGTGGGGGCAATATTTAGTCTGAGTCAAGAATACTAGTACCCTCTCTTTGGTGCTCCTGGGGAAAGATGGATGTGTGAATTCTTGTGAGGAAAGTGTTTTAGAATGCTATGTTCTTTTCTCACATAGTTTATTGGTTCAGCTTAAGCCAGTAAATGTGAGATGCTTTGCATAAGGTTTTAGAGTTTACAGACACACTCTCAGGACAATCCTCCAAAGCTCAGGTCACTAGTGGACAAAGGGAAGGAATGTAGAAAGTGCATGGTCATGTTGACCTTAAAGCTCGAGTTCAGTTCTGTTTCAAAAACATCAAAATGGCCATTGGAGCTTGCAGATTCTTAAAAAAAAAATGTACAGCCTGCTTCACCCCTCACCAGCAACAGAACCTGAGAGATCCGTGGACGGCACCAACTGAATGGATCTCTTAGCCTGTAGTCTACTTCTGACCAGATAGCAAAACTCAACCTCGATCCTTGGAATTCAGTTCTCTAAATTAAATTGCAAATAAAGAAAGCACACAGACAGTGTTATATAAAATGGTACAACTTCACCTTAAGTGAGGAATTCATAGCTGTGCACACTTGTGCAGGTTCCCATGATTCCCCCCTTCAGCTAGGCCATCGCACCTCCTTTTATTATGGAAAAACTCTTACATCGTACAAATTCAACTCTACATCAAGCTTTGTTTATCTAGATGTTCTAGGTCAGAGCAGAGACATTTCTGCTCCAGCATTCTAAAAACAAAAGCATTCTGTCTCATTCTCACAAACAATGTCATCTCAAAGTAAAACCTTGGTTTTTATAACATCTCTCTCTCTCTCTCTCTCTCTCTCCGGACTGCTGGACTTCAGACGGTCAACAACATTCTAAGCCATTCTCCATATTAACCTTTTTCAGAGGGCCCTGGGACCCCACTTCAACTTAACTGCCAACAATTCTGATCTTCAGACCTTCACTGCAATGTACAGAAATATTTTGCTGATGTGCCATGCTGAGGATAGAATCTTTTTGGAGATCAGGCCAATTAAGTGGTTTGTCTCATTATAAAAAAGCACTATGAAATGCTCAAGTTCTTTCAAAGGCCACTTCCAAATCCCTCCTTCCTCTTCTAGGAGATGGAAGCCTGAGGCAACCTTACTTTCGAAGGTGTAGATATCCTGCACCCTCTTGGGACTTTGCTCTCATCTGAGACAGCACAGGGCCCAGGAACCCCAGCCTCCTTCTCGGATAAAGCCCAGTACAGGGTTTTGATTGGCTCCAACAGAAACCTAATCAAGAATCTCATTATCCATACCAGAAAACCTTCCATTTAGCCCATTATAAGAACATAACATATGCTATACTGGGTCAGACCAAGGGTCTGTCAAACCCAGTATCCTGTTTCCAGCAGTGGTCAATCCAGGACACAAGTACCTGTGAGGTTCCCAAAAGGTTATACAGATTCCATGCTGCTTGTCCCATAGGTAGACAGTGGATTTCCCCAGTTCTCTTTAATGGTTTATGGACTTTTCCTCCAGGAACTCATCCAAAACTCTCTTAAATCTAGCTACACTAACAGCTTTTACTACATCGTCTTAGTGAAGACTCTCCTAAGATTCAAGCAGAACCAGAGATCTGATTCTCATAGACTCCTTTTGGCCATGTCAAGTTTGTTTTCCTCTCCTTCAGGAATTATCCATAAGGAGACTGCTCAAACATGGGAATTCTCCAAGATTAATCACAAGTACAGGGAGATTTAGGCGTCATTGTGGATAACATGTTAAAACCCTCGGCCCAGTGTGCAGCGGCGGCCAAGAGAGCAAATAGAATGCCAGGTATCATAAGGAAAGGAATGGAAAATAAAACAAAAGATATTATAATGCCTCTCTATCGTTCCATGGTGAGACCGCACCTTGAATATTGTGTGCAATTCTGGTTGCCATATCTTAAAAAGGATATAGCGTTATTAGAAAAGGTTCAGAGAAGAGCCACCAAAATGGTAAAGGGGATGGAAGGATATTCCTATGAAGAAAAGCTAAAAAGGTTAGGGCTCTTTAACCTGGAAAAGAGACCGCTGAGGGGAGATATGATAGAAGTCTATAAATTAATGAACAGAGTGGAACGGGTAAACGTAGATCGATTGTTTACGTTATCAGAATATAGAAAGACTAGGGGACATGCAATGAAGCTACAGGGTAAACTATTTTAGACTAATAAAAGAAAATATTTTTTCACTCAACGTGTAATCAAACTCTGGAATTTGTTATCGGAAGAAATAGTAAAGGCTGTTAGTGTAGCTGGGTTTAAAAAAGGTTTGGACAAGTTCCTGGAGGAAAGATCCATAAACCATTATTAAGAAGGGACCCAGGATATCAATACTTGACCCAGTACAAGCATTGTGGAACGTGTATCTTTTGGGAAAACTGCTAGGTACGTATGACCTAGATTGGCCTCTGTTGGAAACAGGATACTGGGCTTGATGGACCTTGGTCTGACCCAGTATGGCATATCTTATGTTCTTAGTACTGCAGCATCCCTAAATTAGGCCCTTTCCCCTTACATCCTGGATATTGAGAGGGTAACTAGAGTTTGCCTTGGATCGGCCTGATAGTGTATTGGTTCTGGAAGAGACTCCATTAGGTGGTCTTATGGTTTAAGTAGAAGATGTTTGCTGTATGATGTACTGTAATATGGACTACATATGGACCAGATACGCAGAATCTTTCAGGAATGTGGGACCCCGGACATAGACCTCTTTGCAAGTCCGTGGAATGCCAAACTTCCCCGGTTCTGTTCCAGAACTCAGTGTCAGGGAGCTCAGGCCCATGATGCCTTCCTCCTGCATTGGGGTCAGGAATTCCTCTATGCCTTTCCACCCATTCCTCTAATATCCAAGACTCTGTTCAAGCTCCAGAGGGATCACGAGACTATGATCCTCATAGCTCCCCGCTGGCCACGCCAGGTGTGGTTCCCTCTACTTCTGCATCTCTCCCAGGGATCCTCCCTGGACCTGGGAGCTGCGCCAGACCTCCTGTCTCAGGAGAAGGGGACTTTGTGGCACCCAAACCCCAAATCCCTACATCTCAGAGCTTGGTTACTGAAGGCCTAAGTCTTCAAGACTTTAATCTTTCTCAGCCTGTGAAAGATATCCTTCATGCCTCTAGGAAACCTTCCACGAGGCGTTCTTATGCTTTCAAATGGAAGCGTTTTTAAATTTGGTGTGCTCAGCAGGGTCTTGACCCTCTAGCACTTCCTTTGAATTCCCTCTTGGACTATCTCCTGCATCTTTCAAATGCAGGCCTTAAGACGAATTCAGTAAGGGTCCATTTGAGTGCTATTGCAGCATCCTTAAAACCTATAAATGGACAACCTGTCTCCTCTCATCCTCTTGTTGCACGTTTCATGAGAGGCCTGACCCTAACTAAACCTCCCATCCGACCTCCCCCGGTAGCATGGGATTTGAACCTAGTTCTAGGTCAGCTTATGAAGCCACCTTTTGAGCCTTTGGACTCTACCTCCTTCAAATTTCTTTCCTGGAAGGTTGTTTTCCTTATTGCAGTCACTTCGGCTCGCCGCATCAGTGAACTGCAGGCTTTAGTGGCTCATCCACCTTATACTAGGTTTCATCATGATAAGGTGGTCCTTAGGACGAATCCCCACTTTATGCCCAAAGTGGTCTCGCCTTTTCATCTTAATCAAGAGGTATATCTACCTGTCTTTTTCCCGGCTCCTCATGCATCCAGTGCAGAGAGGAACCTTCATACTCTGGATTGTAAAAGAGCTCTTGCCTTTTACCTCAACAGGACTCAACCACATCGAAAGTCTTCCCAACTTTTCGTGGCTTTTGATCCTTCTCATTTGGGACTTCCAGTCACCAAGCGTACACTTTCCAATTGGATCGCTCAGTGTATTTCTTTTGCTTACCAGAGTAAGAACATTTCTCTGGAGGGCCATGTCACAGCTCACAATGTGAGAGCCATGGCCACTTCTATGGCTCATCTTCACTCTGTGTCCATAGATCAGATCTGTCGAGCAGCCACTTGGGCCTCGGTTCATACCTTCACAGCCCATTACTGCTTGGACAAGGACTCCCGCCGGGATGCCTTGTTTGGTCAGGCTGTCCTCAAACACCTGTTCCATACTTAAACAACTCCTGCCCACCTTCCCTGGATGGATGCCTGAGATCCATACGAAGATGGTTTACCCTTGGAGGGGGATCTCCCAGGCATCTTAGCTAGGGAGTCCCCATATGTGATGACTTATTCCTGCTTGTTCCTGGAGATAGCACAGTTACTTACCTGTAACAGGTGATCTCTGGGAACAGCAGGAATTAGTCATCACAACCCACCCACCTCCCCTAGGAGTTGTATCTCTATCTATCTTCCTGTCCTCTCTCTCTATTGTCTCAGCTTTAAACTCGAACTGACGAGAGCTGGTCAGGAAGGCGGGAAGGCAGCGCGCATGTGCAGTGGGAGCCCCCAAAAGCTTTTAATCTGAAAAGCTGGGGAGCTTTCCCGTGCGGGCTCCGTCTTTTCCTGTCCCACACAAGAACTGCTTTAATACCTATACCTGTCTGAGGCCAACTTTGTAAGGTTCACCTTTGTGCCATTGGTAGTTACCACTACGTAGAAAAGGCTCTGTACAGCCTGTAGCTTTTTGATTTATGCAAGGTTTGCTTTTTTGAAACTTCCTGTCAAGCTATTCATGATGTCTTGGGATCTCAACAGAGTTCTAACATAGCTGATGAAAGTGCTCTTTGAGCCACTACATTCTTTTGAGCTAAAACGTAGTTATTGAGCTACAGACTTCAGTTTTTGCCAATAGGGTGGCTTGCATTCATCTAATGTTCTTTCCTTAGGTGGTGTCATCTTTTTCATCTTAATCAATTTCCCCAAGCCATATGCCCACAATAATACAACATCCCTGGTTTGCAAGAGCTTTAGCCTTTAATTTAGGGCATACTGAAGTCCTTAGTCTACCTAGACATTTTTTTCTTACAAACCCAATAATTCTAGGGCTGCCTTTGCCATGCGTACATTAGTGAGTTGACTGGCAGACAGTATCTCCTTCACTTTTGTCCAAGCTCATAATGTCAGAGCCTTGGCTGCTTCAGTAGCCAACTTGATAATAGACCTCTATAAAGGAGATTTGCAGAGATGCATTTTAACTATCCATTTCATATTCACATCTCATTATTTGGAAAAGGATTTCTGATGTATTAGCTCTAGTCGGTCTGTCCTGCAGAATCATTCGACATTTAAAGTCCAATTCCATCCCGTCAGGCTCATAAGAACATAAGTTATGCCATGCTGAGTCAGACTAAGGTCCATCAAACCCAGTATCCTGTTTCCAGCAGTGACCAATCTAGGTCACAAGTACCTAGCAGTTTCCCCAAAACACACAGGTTCCACAATGCTTGTATTGGGACAAGCAGTGGATATCCTGGGTCCCCTTTAATAATGGTTTATGGACTTTTCCTCCAGGAACTTGTCCAAACCTTTTTTAAACCTGGCTACACTAACAGCTTTTACTACATTCTCTGGTAACGAATTTCAGAGTTTGATTACACATTGAGTAAACAATATTTTATCTTATTAGTCTTAAATATGTTATCCTGTAGCTTCACTGTATGTGCCCTAGTCTCTCTATATTTTGATGGCGTAAACAATCGATCAACATTTACCCGTTCCACTCCATTCATTAATTTATAGACCTATCATATCTCCCCTCAGCCGTCTCTTTTTCAGGTTGAAGAGCCTTTTTAGCCTCTCTTCATAGGGGTATCCTGCCATCCCCTTTACCATTTTGGTGGCTCTTCTCTTTAACTTTTTCTATTAACGCTATGTTTACTCTCCAATTTTTTTTAAAAAAACAAGGGTGGTTTATAAATATTGAAAAGGCTCCTTGCTACCAAAAACATTTTTGGTACCTGCCCATTGGCCGTACCATTTTCATTTTCCCCATTTTTTGTTTTTTTATTGAAGGCAGCCTGGTGGGATAAAGGGACACAGAGCATGCCTCATGGAATTGTTCATAACATGTGTGTGTGTATTTGTGTTGGCTCTGTGACTGGTTGAGCGGAGCAGCAGCTAGTAAGGAACAATTCCCTAACTATCTTCCAGTGTACTAGTGTTTGCTGCATTTGCTGAAACTGACTCTCTTACTGAAATGCTTTGGGCTATTTTTTGGGTGGGGCTCTATTTGGATACCCTGGTCTGATCAGTCCCATTTTCATATTCAGTATCTCTTCCCTGGTTTTCCCCGCCCCCTCACAATTTGGTCCAATTCCCCTAATTTATCAGTTATTTTGCCCCCATGATGATGAGCAAACCTTGATAACCCCTATGTATAATTTAATCTCCAGGAACAAGCATTAATGTAGTCTTCACATATGGGTAACGTCAGTACTGACGGAGCCTGCGCGGGAACACTCCCCAGCATCCAATCAGAAAGCTTTTGGGAGCATCCCACAGCGCCTGCGTGCTGCCTTCCTGCCTTTCCCAACTGTCTATCTCCAGTTCTTCATTTTCCGCAGAGCCAGCAGGTCATTGTTCCTGTCACCGCAGAAAATGTTTTCCTTCTTTTTTGTGGTCGCGTCTGCCTTCCTCGACGCTATACCGGTACTGCTGGTTCGTTCTTTCTTTCTTTAAAAAAAAAAAATATATATATACTATTTTTTTCCAAACGTTTCTTTTTCAGGTGCACACGCCATTTTGGGCCTTAGGCCCAAAATTTTCTCCACTATGGAAAAACCCGCTTCGGGTTTCAAAAAGTGCACCAAATGTGGCGGTACCATCTCCGTCACCGACACCCATGAGTGGTGTCTTAAATGTTTAGGTCCTGACCACTCCATTTTGGAGTGTATGGCTTGTGCCATGATGTCCAAGCACCCTTTTTCCCTCCAATGCAACCTCTGTGGCATCGACGTCTTCCAGGGCTTCGTCTTCCTCCCATGGATCTCAGGTAACTAAACATAAGTCTAGCCAGTCCTCAAAGGGTAGATCTCTTTCCAAGCATCAAGATGCCTCTGGCGTTGCCCTTGAGGGTTCTGTACCGGCAAAATTGCCCCGGCGGGAAGCTTCGGCTTCCAAAGCATTATCGGGGCTCCAGGATGTTCTCAAGGCCTCAACCTCGGCAGAACTACTGGTGCCGTGCTCTGGGGTACCGGCTGCTTTCTCTGGTACCGATACCCAGGCATCGGCAGCGTCAATAGACCAGAGGTTCCTTGCTATTGAACGCAATCTGGCGGCTCTCCTTGCGGCATCGACACCCTCGGAACCGCGTCAGACACTTCCACCGGTACCGGCACCAACTACGGCACCGGTATCGGTACCGGTACCGACAGCATCAACATCGGTGTCTGCTTTGCCGGCACCCAGTCATGCCATGCCTTCCGGTACCAATACACCGGTACTGATCCCCCCCGGTACCAACTTCGATCAGTACGGGTATCGTGCTCTACAGGAGCATCCGGACAGAAGGTACTTTGAATCCTCAGAGGAGTCTGAGGATTCTGACAGCTCTGTCGGTACCAGAATACTTCTTCCGGAGGAGCCTTCCTCTCCTAAACATAGGATGTCTCCTCCAGAAGATATCTCCTTTCAGGATTGTATCAGGGAGGTGGCTCGAGGTCTTTCCATTACTGTGGCTCCCGAAACAGAGCCCAGGGCAAAGGAGTTGGAAATTCTACAATATCCCAAGGCTCCTAAGGAGGCAGCTACTTTGCCTATCCATGAGATCTTACATGATCTCATGCTAAGAATGTGGGAAACACCTCTTACCACCTCTCCTCACTCTCGTAGACTGGATACCATGTATCGAGTCCCTCCTTGTCCTGGTTTCCAGAAGACTCAGCTTCCTCACCACTCTATTGTAGTGGAATCAGCTATGAGAAAGATCAGGAGTGCAAAGAGGCATGCCTCTAATCCTCCAGGACGTGAGTGTAGAACTTTAGATGCCTTTGGACGTCGTACTTTCCAGGCTTCCATGCTTTCTGCCAGGATTAGTTCCTATATTTTATATATGGGAATGTACCTTAAAGAAGTCACAGGGGATTTGGAGATTTTAAGCCCTCTCCTTCCTGATAAGAGGCAGGATTTTCTCACACTGGTTAAACATGCCCAGGATGTTTCTAAGTTTGTCAATCGTGCAGCTTTTGACTGTTTTGAGTGCATAAGCAGAACCTCTGCCATTGCCATAGATGCACGTAGAATTGCCTGGCTCCAGGCATCCAATTTGGAGCTCTGGGTGCAGGACAAACTGGGTAATATCCCTTGTACAGGTGAGAATCTTTTCGGCAAAAATTGGCAAGAGAAGGCCAATAAATTAGATGCTGACAACTCCACTTTGGATAGGTTATCCAAAGTCACAGCTGATCCTGCAAGAATGGTTTCTTGAAAGATTTCTTTCTTCTCCAAGAAGAGGTTTTTATCCCTCTTATTCCCAGCAGGGACGTTCTGCAGGTCAGCCTGCCCGAAAGACCTAAACAAAGGAAAGCAAAGACTGCTAAGCCTCAACCGTCTCAGCCCTCCACAAGGCCTTTGACTTTCATCTAGAGAACTTAGCCTTCCTGGCCCTCAATGGACCAGAGCCTTCCACCATTCCAGGAGGGTTGTGTCACTTTGCCCCCAGATGGGGACAGATAACAGCAGAGCATTGGACTCTCTCCATTATAAAAGAGGGGGGTACAAGCTTCATTTTATCTGCATTCCCCCTCACACAATGGTAAGACAGTTCAATTCTCAGACCTCTCTCATCAACCTGTTAGAACAAGAGGTCACTATACTTCTTGCCCAAGGGGCAATAGAAGAGGTACCCATTCAACAGGGTACAGGGTTTTACTCCCCCTATTTCCTTCCCCCAAAGAAAACAGGGGGACACAGACCTATTTTAGACCTCAGAGAATTGAACAAATTCCTGTTCAAAGAGAAATTCAAGATGATTTCTCTGGGAACAATGTTCCCTCTAATTTTCTGTAGGCTGTGTGCGCATAAAATATCAGCTGTGCAGCTTTTGAAGGAAGGTTAAATTTTTGTGCGCCACATAACACTCGGAGTGTTATACTTTAAAATTTGACTACACGTCAGAATACAGTATGTACACCACATTGATTACACTAGAAAATATTGTAGAACTTGTGAAAACCATAAATACACAACAACTTTTCAATTTTAAGAACGTCTGTGTTGTTTTCTATCAGAATCAGAACCGTAATTTTTGTGCGCTTTGTTGTAAAGTATGTGCGCTCACTCGGTGAGGTGTGTGCGCGCGCACACGCGCACAGCTTAGAGGGAACAGTGTCTGGGAACTCTGCTGCCATACCTTCAGAGTCAGGATTGGCTTTGTTCTCTAGATCTCAAGGATGCGTACACTCATGTTCTCATCCATCCAACTCACAGAAAGTTCCTTCGGTTCCTTTTTCAAGGAAAGCACTACCAATACAGGGTGCTTCCTTTTGGCCTGGCCTCAGCACCAAGGGTGTTCACGAAATGCATGGCTGTGGTAGCAGCATTCCTTCGCACTCTAGGAATATTCGTCTTCCCCTACTTAGACGACTGGCTCATTCGAGCCCCATCAGAGTTAGAGGCCAGGATTTCTCTATCTTGCACAATGCGTATCCTTCAGTATTTGGGTCTGGTCATAAACATCCCAAAATCCAGTCTAACTCCCACTCAGTCTCTAGAGTTCATAGGAGCTTTGCTGGATACCAGAAAAGCAAGGGCCTATCTTCCCCAGGCCTTCGCATGGTGCAGTTAGCTTCTCAAGCAGTGCTAAAGCCTCAGCTCACTGCTAGAGAAATGTTACAACTACCAGGCCACATGGCATCCACCGTGCATGTGGTCCCTTATGCTCGCCTCCATATGAGAGCAGCCCAGTGGACTTTATCCACTCAATGGACCCAGGCATCACTGTGCCTGTCAGACAAAATAGCAAACACAAATCGCCTTATTTTGTCCCTCCAATGGTGGCAGTCCACTCAAAACCTGTTGGTGGGGTTTCCTTTTCAACAGCCTTTATCCCAGGCAACTCTCACAACAGATGCTTCACCAATGGGTTGGGGAGCTCATCTACAAGACCTCTCCACCCAAGGCACTTGGACTCCACAGGAGACTCATCTACACATCAATATCTTAGAGCTCAGAGCAATATTCCTTGCTCTTCGAGTGTTCCACATCTTGCTCAGCTACAAGACAGTCCTCATTCATACGGACAATCAAGTAGCCATGTTCTACTTGAACAAGCAGGGGGGAACAGGCTCTCTGTCGCTTTGCAACGAAGCTTTGTGACTATGGGCCCTCGCCAGAGAGCATCAGATTCATCTCCTGGCAGTGTATCTTCCAGGCATCCAAAACTCTTTGGCAGACAGACTCGGTCGAGTTCTGCTTCCACACGAATGGTCTCTACATGCAGACCAGATGACCAAGTTTTTTCAAATTTGGGGAACTCCGGACATAGACCTCTTTGCAAGTCTGTTGAATGCCAAACTTCCCCGGTTCTGTTCCAGAATTCCGGCTCAGGGCTCTCAGGCCAGGGATGCTTTCTTCCTTCATTGAGGTCAAGACTTCCTTTATGCCTTTCCACCCATTCCCCTAATTCCCAAAACCCTGTTCAAGCTTCAGAGAGACAGAGGCCGTATGATTCTCATAGCTCCACATTGGCCACGGCAAGTGTGGTACCCTCTGCTTCTACATCTCTCTCAAGCTCCCTCTCTGGAGTTAGGGTCTGCTCCAGATCTCCTGTCTCAAAAGGACGGAATGTTATGGCATCCCAATCCCCAGTTTCTGCATCTCAGTGCTTCATTGCTGAAGGCCTAGATCCTCATGATCTTAACCTTTCCCAGCAGGTAAAGGATATCCTTTATGCTTCCAGAAAACCTTCCACAAGATGCTCTTATGCTTTCAAGTGGAAAAGGTTTACCATATGGTGCTCGCAAAAGGGTCTCAACCCCCTTGCGATACCTCTGGAATCATTACTGGAGTATCTCCTTCATTTATCCAATGCAGGACTTAAGACTAACTCAGTAAGAGTCCATTTGAGTGCTATTGCAGCTTCTTTCAAGCCTCTAAATGGACAACCTATTTCCTCCCATCCTCTTATAGCAAGATTTATGAGAGGCCTTCTAACTAAGCCTCCCATTAAGCCACCACCGGTGGCATGGGACTTAAACCTGGTTCTTGGTCAGCTCATGAAGCCACCCTTCGAACCCTTAGCTACTACCTCATTGAAATTCCTTTCATGTAAAGTTATCTTTCTCATTGCAATCATATCAGCACGTTGCATCAGTGAATTGCAGGCACTAGTAGCTGATCCACCTTATACAAGGTTCCATCATGACAAGGTAGTCCTTAGGACTAATCCACACTTTATGCCAAAGGTGGTCTCGCCTTTTCATTTAAACCAAGCGGTCTACCTGCCTGTGTTTTTTCCAAGGCCTCATGCATCAAATGCAGAGAGGAATCTTCATACCTTGGACTGTAAAAGAGCTTTAGCCTTTTACTTACAAAGAACACAGCAACATAGAAAGTCCTCTCAACTCTTTGTTGCTTTTGATCCTTCTCATTTGGGACTTCCAGTCTCCAAAAGAACACTGTCCAACTGGATTGCTCAGTGTATTTCCTTCGCCTATCAGAGTAAGAATCTTCCTCTGGAGAGCCATGTCACAGCTCACAATGTGAGAGCCATGGCAGCTTCAATGACTCATCTGCACTTTGTCTGTCGACAACATCTGTCGAGCAGCCACCTGGGCCTCGGTTCATACCTTCACAGCCCATTACTGCTTGGACAAGGACTCCCGCCGGGATGCCTTGTTTGGTCAGGCTGTTCTCCAACACCTGTTCCATACCTAATCAACTCCTACCCACCATCCCTGGTTGGATGCCAGAGATCCATGGGGGGAAGTGGAGCCCTTTCACAGGGACACACAGCTTCTGGGGTCTCTCCCTGGCATCTAAAGCTAGGGAGTCCCCATATGTGAAGACTATATTCCTGCTTGTTCCTGGAGATAGCATAGTTACTCACCTGTAACAGGTGATCTCCGGGAACAGCAGGAATTTAGTCTTCACAACCCACCCACCTCCCCTAGGAGTTGTATCTCTCTATTTATCTCTTTCTCTTTCCCTCTGTCTCTCTTTGTCTCAGCTTTAAACTCAACTGGAGAGAGGCAGTTGGGAAAGGCAGGAAGGCAGCACGCAGGCGCTGTGGGATGCTCCCAAAAGCTTTCTAATTGGACGCTGGGGAGCGTTCCCGCGCAGGCTCCGTCGGTACCGACGATACCCATATGTGAAGACTAAATTCCTGCTGTTCCCGGAGATCACCTGTTACAGGTGAGTAACTATGCTTTGCCAACGTTCTTTTGGGTTTGAAAAAATGATAAGCTGCAGATAGATGTGACCAGTGGTGTCTTTCACCAGAGATGACAAAGGTATGATATTGAAGTGTATTTTGAAAGTACTTTTCTAGTAATTTTCCTTTGAAAAATATTGATAAGCAATGCAAGTTATTACAATCAAACTTTTCATGTTTCTTTAAGTCTTGATTTTATATAATTGTTTGATTTTCTTTTTTTCTCTTTTTAAAGCTTGAAAAGGAAGCTGAGATTTGTTAATGCATTCATAAAGAGCTCCCTACTACACAGGTTACACAGAGCTTGTCGACAAACGCGTGAATTCAAGAGCCAGAGGTTTCTAGCAGTGTCCCAGAAAAAGATGAAATTGCAGGAAAAAATTAGAGCTAGAATTTCTCCACGCAGTAAGATTTATTACTTTCAGCACTTGGAACCTTCATGCCAAGGCCTTAATATTGTCTGTGTCACAGCTGCACCCCATGAAGAGAGACGTTTGACAGAAGCTAATGAAATGCTGATATCCAAAGGAACTGTTAATGGAGATGAAATTGATTACATATTTGCTCCAATGGGTGTTTGATAAACTTTGCCACAAAATACTATTCTTTGAGTTGATTGTATTTCAAAATCCTATTCCATGAGAAATTTTCCAGGTTTCTTATGCTTCATGAGGAGGAGAAAGAGAAAGATATGAGAGAAATTGCTTGAATATCAATAGAATTTTTATCGCCTAGGGCTCGTTAAATTAAAAAAAAATAATTATTCTGATACAGTATTACTTTTAAATATTTTGGAAAATAAAATGTATCTCTGTTATGATTAGTGTATGGTCTTGTAGTGTGTTTAAGTATTAAAATGGCTGCTATTTATCAAGTTTGTTGCTGCTACTATTTTATTTATGATGGATTAAGTGTAGAATTAATTTAGAGTACAAATAACCCTCTTTCTCCAGGAACAAGCAGGAAGTCAGTTCTCACTTATGGGTGACATCTGCACCAACGCAGCCCCTGTGGTGCAATTCCCCAGCTTTCAAAGAAAGCCTTTGGAATTGCTGCCACACATGCATGGTCCTCTTCCTGCCCAAGGGTGTGCCATCTTGCTCAGTCTCCCTTTTTCTGCTGAGCCCTTCGGACGCATGTCCTCGTCCCTTGGAAAAAGCGTTGTTGTTTTTTTGTTTTTTTACTTTACAGACTTCTCTATTTTCCAGTTGCACCAGTCCTCTACCCATCCTTCCCCTGCTCTATTTTCAGAGCTATTGGGGATACTCTTTTCATTTTTTCGTTAAGGGCTTCGTGCCCTTTTTTCTACTCTAACCGCGTTGACCTCGCAGGGGCCAATTTTGCCCCCATGGCCACAGGATTCAAAAAACGCGATAGATGCTCTAAGAACATGTCGCTTACGGATACTCATGACCTTTGTCTGCGGTGCCTCTGAGCCAACCATGATCCAAAGCTCTTCGCTCTGCAAGAAAATGTCCTCTAAGGCCCTGCTCAGCCGTAAGGAGAAGTCCGAAGACAGACATTTTCCAAAAGGCTGCCTCAGAGTCCCGGGTGGCGCCCTTGGTAGTCTCTCCTTGGTTCCCCTCCTTCGGCCCTGTGCTCTCGACGGCACTTCAACCAGGGTCCCCCAAGGTGGAGCTGCGCAAAAAGAAGGCAGCCTCAAAGTCACTGTCGGGGCTCCCGACAAGTGCAAGCACTTCTGCGCCCGGTCGCTTAGTCCCCTTCGGCGTTCCCAAGAGTTGGACAAGGAGCGGTGCCGCAAGGTACCCCCGCACGGAAGCAGAGGCCTACGGCAAAGGCGCTTGGTCTCCTGAGGGTCATCCCGGTGAAGACCCCCTCTCCTCCGCAATGCCCGACCTGGTGACCCCGGGATCGGCGTTGCAGGGCCCCACGCCCACGGAGTCCCGCATGCTGGCGCTGGAACACAGCATTTCTGCGTTCATTGCTTCCCAGCAGGCGCTCATGGCCAGCTTTGCTGACTCATGCTCAGAGACCGCAGGTCCCTCGCGTGGGACACCCAAATCTGTCCAGGAAACCCCCGAGAGCCGTGGGCCTCGTGAGGGTCCTCGACGTCAGTCTCGTTTGCCCTCCCATTCCTCGGAGGCAAGATCGTCCAGGGCCTCCGGAACCAAGCCATTGGACAGGGCGATCTGCCCGGCTTGGACTCCTCGACCGATTTTTCGGAGAGGGAGTCTGATGGGGACACCTCCCTGGAAGCCTGTACCCATCGGGATCTTCCATCAGAAGCCTCACCACCCGCGTTCCAGCGGCGCTCGCCACCCGAAGACACCTCCTTCCTGGTGTTCATTCGGGACATGGCACGGGCCCTTAACCTGTTCACCCAGGCGAGGAGGACCCTCATACTGAAGAACTCGACATTATTCAGTACGAGTCCCCGCCCAGGGAATCCCTCACTGTGCCTGTACGTCCTATTCTATTTCGGCTGCTGCTCCGCATGTGGGAGGCCCCCATCGTAAGCAAGCGCCTTGACACACTGTACAAGGTACAAAGTGGGCCAGGCTTCCAAAAGACCCAACTCCCACACACCTCGATGGTGGTGGAATCGGCCATGAGGCAGCAAAAGAGCCCGAAATCGCACTTGTCGGTACCACCCAGCTCAGAGTCGAGAGCCCTTGGTGCCTTTGGGCCACAAGGCCTATGAAGGCTCCATTCTCTCTTGTCGCATCCAGGCATATCAAATGTACATTGGTATGTTCCTGTGCGATTTGGCTAAGGAACTCGGGGGTTTCTCTGCGGGCCTCGAGGGAGAGCCCCTTAATAGGTTCTGCACCCTGCTAAAGTCTGTTGCGGAAGTAACTCTCCCGAGCCTCCTATGATGGCTTCTACACATCGGCTTGGGTGGCGGCCGCGGGCATTGGGGCCCACCACTAGGCATGGCTCCAATCCTTGGATTTGGAGCAATGGGTGCAGGAGAAGCTCTTTGATGTGCCCTGTCTCAGTGAACAGCTCTTCAGCAAGCCGGTGGAGGAGAAGGCTGTGGAAATTGAGACTGAGTTTGTCACCAGAACCAGTCTCTCCCGCAGAACTTCCACCCTGACTTGGAAGAAGCAGCCAACCAAGAAGCCCTTCTTCCCTAGAAAGGGTCTCCAGTATCAGGGCTATCCACTATATCCAGCTACCCCCCACGCCGACCACTCCGGTGCAGGGAAAATCTGGCCAGGAGCATCGTAAGCCAAAAGAACCGAAGGCCCCGACGCCGGCTCCCCCACAACCCATTCAGGGATTTTGACGCCATCGGCATAGCCTCTCGCCCTCTGGGGACGCCGCAGCCAGTGGGGGGATGCCTGTCCCGCTTCGCCCCATCGTGGGCTTCATCACCTTGGACACTTGGGTCCTCCAAGTCGCCCGAGACGGCTATCGCCTTCAGTTCGACAGGCTTCCACCTCCTTTCTCCCTGGCGGAGCCTCCTCGACTCCCCGCACATCAGCTTCTGCTGCAGCGGGAATTACACTCTCTCCTCGTCCAGTGGGCAGTTGAGACGGTCCCTCCCCACCTTCGAGATTGGGGCTTCTATTCCTAGTACTTCCTTGTCTCGAAAAAGATGGGGAGTCTGCAGCCCATCCTCTACCTCCACAGGCTAAACAAGTTTCTGGTGTGGGAGAAATTCAAGATGTTATCTCTTGGTGTTCTGCTGCCTTTCCTCCGGCAGGGTGACTGGCTATGCTCCTTGGATGTAAAGGACGCTTATGCCCACATCTTAATCCACCCCCAACACAGGCAGTATCTGCGTTTTGAGGGTGCAGGGAGAGCACTTCCAGTACAGGGAACTCCCCTTCGGCCTCGCCTCTGCCCCACGAGTCTTCACAAAGTGCCTCGTCGTGGTCGCTGCTTACTTTTGGCGTCAGGGCGTGCCAGTCTTCCCCTACCTCGACGACTGGCTCTTTATGGGCTCCTTGGTCGAGGAGACTCAGCGAGCGATGTCACGCGCTGTCCTCCTCTTGGAGAGCTTGGGGTTCTTGGTCAACTACCCGAAGTCTCACCTCGAGCAGGTGCAGGTTCTCGAGTTGGTGTGGCAGCAATCCCAAAGGCGTTCTTTGAAAGCTGGGGAATTGCTCCGCGCGGGCTCCATCGGTGCCGACGTCACCCATAAGTGAGGACTGATTCCTGCTGTCCCTGGAGAACACCTGTTAGAGGTGAGTAACTAACTATGCTTTCTCCTTCATTGGGGCATGGGTCTGATTTATGCATTCCTGCCACCCCCCATACCCAAAACTCTGTTCAAACTGCAGGCTGACACGGGTTCCATGATTCTAATAGCCTCTTATTGGCGCCGTCAGCTGTGGTTTCCTCTGCTGCTTCATCTAGCACAGACTCCACCCCTCCAATTTGGAACATGCCCCCTTTGACCTCTCTCAGGATCAGGGGCAACACCTCCACCCCAATCCACAAGCCCTCCATCTCACGGCATGGCTGCTGAAGGCATGATCTTTGACCTTGATCTCCCTCCACCAGTCAGGGACATCTTACTTGCTTCCCACAAACTGTCTTCCAGATGTTCTTATGCCTTCAAATAGCGGCGGTTCACCCTGTGGTGCACCCCACAGCAAATTAACCCTTCTAATTGTCCAGTGGAGCATCTTTTACAATATCTTCTCCACTTGTCTTCCACAGGACTTAACTCTGTTAGGCTGTAATGGCACTGAGATGAACTCTATTTCCTCGCACCCCTTGGTGCAACGATTCATGTGGGGTCATCTGCTTTCCAGACCACCAATCAAACCACTGCATGTGGCTTGGGACCTCCAACGTAGTCCTAGCACAACTTCTAAAAGCCCTGTTTGAGCCTCTGGCTACCACTTCTCTAAAACGCTTATCTTGGAAGGTCATCTTCCTCATTGCCCTCACCTCAGCTCGTTGCATCAGCGAACTACAAACTTTGTTGGCAGATCCCCCCTACACTCTATTTCACCATGACAAGGTGGCTTTCCGCACTTCCTTCCAAAAGTAGTCTCAACTTTTCATCTCAATCAGTCTGTCATGCTGCCTGTCTTCTTTCCCCAGTTGCATGCCTCAAGAGCTGAGGCAGCGTTGCATAGCTTGGTTTGCAAGTGCATTCTTGCTTACTACTTGGACATGACCAAGGCTTTTAGGAAATCCTCTCAATTATTTATTTCCTTTGACCCAAGCCACTTAGGTTTTCCTGTATTGAAACGCACCTTATCCAATTGGATTGCCAACTGTATTTCATTTTCCTATATTCAAGTGGGACTCTTGAGGGTGGTCATACCATTCACAACTTGAGAGCCATGGCAACTTCAGTCACCAGCCTCTGTTCTGTCTCCATAGAGGAGATCTGCCAGGCAGCTATCTGATCCTTTCTTCACGCCTTCGCTGCTCACTGTTGCCTTGACAGACAGACAGCAACTTTTTAGGACTTAATCACAACTCCTACCATTGCACCTCTTTTATTTATTATTATTATTATTTATTTAGCTGCATTTATATCCCGCTTTTCACCGGGTCAAGGCGGTTGGGGTATACATTTAACATGAGAGGATTTGAGACACACACACTAATACTTACAGGGAACATGGGCAATGGAGGGTTAAGTGGCTTGCCCAAGACCACAAGGAGCACCTGTGGGACTAGAAACCCCAGTTCTTCCGGCCCAAGGTTGCTGTCCTCTAGTGGGATTTGAACCACCGACCTTCCAGCCTGTGGTACCTTGCCCCAACCACTAGGCCACTCCTCCCTCCCTCTTTGGCTCCTGACTCCTTGCTGCATGCTCCTGCTTCCTGCACTAGAGTCCGCTGTGGCCACATTATGTCCTTATCTTGGTTCCAATCCTTAGCCTCAAAGATGTCTTTTCAGTCTGGTACCTTGGAGATATGTGAAAACTGCATTCTTGGAGATAGCATAGATCTCCAGGATCAAGCAGGAATGTAATCTTCACATATGGGTGACGTTGGCATTGACAGAGCCCGTGCGGGAATGCTCCCCAGCGTCCAATAGGAAAGCTTTTGGGAGCATTCCACTGAGCCTGCGTTGCTGCCTTCCCAGCTCTCCCTCCTCAGTAGTTAGTTTTCCATGGAGCCAACAAGAAGCAATTCCTGTCACCGCAGAAAATTTGGTGGTTGTTTTTTATGGTCACGTCTGCCTTCCCGTCTACCCTGGTACCAACCCCCTCGGTGCTTCTGTTCTTTCTTTTCTTTCTTTAAAAAAAAAAAATTAGTGAGGGAAGGAAACTTTCTTCCTTCAGGGCATCAATGCCATTTTAGGCTTAGGCCTTTCCTTTTTCCCAAAATGGACAAACCAGCTAGTGGTTTTAAGAAGTGTTCCAAATGTGTCAGTACAATTTCAGCCACAGACACCCATGACTGGTGTCTAAAGTGTTTGGGACTGGATCACCAGTTGTCAGAATATCCTCTCTGTAGGAAGATGACAAAGAGAGGCCTACAGAACAGAGCTGCGAAACTGGGCACCCTCTGTAGCATCGATGTCATCAAGAGCTTCATCTTCCTCTCAAGGATCTCAGGTATCGAAACCTAGGTCTTCATTGAAGACTAGCCGGCCCTCCAAGGGTAGATCTCAAGTATCGAGATGCCTTGGGCGTTGCCCTGGAGGGGGACACACCAGCCAAACAACCCCAGCGGGAGGTACTTGCCTTAGTGAGAGTCCTAGGATGCTCCCAAGGCCTACACCTCTGGAGAGCTCCTGGAGAGCTCAGGGATCATGGCCCATAATTCCAGTAACAATACCCAAGCATCGGCAACCTTCATGGATCAACGTATCCTGGCCATCCAGCGGAGCTTAGCAGCCTTACTGGCGGCCTCTGTACCACTAAAGCCTTTATAGTTGATTCCTCAGACATCTGTACTGACTACGGTACCGAAAGAACCTGCATCGACGTTTTTACCGCTTACTATGCTACCGCCCATGCAGGCCCTCGAATTTGTTTCCGGTACTGCAACCTTCAGCTACTGGCTTCAATGGGTACCAAGTACGTGCAGAGCGTGAGCACCCTGCCCGTCTATATTTTGAGTCTTCTGGTTCAGATTTGTCGGACAACGAATCGGCTGGTACCCAGGAAATGAGAATTCTCCCAGAGGACCCATCTCCGTCCCCACAACGCCGCATGTCTTTCGAAGACTTTATTTGCAATGTTGTTCGGGGTCTGTTCCTAATTGTGACTTCGGAGAAAGAACCGAGGGCTGAAGAGCTTGAAGTCCTTCAATACCCTGCAGCCCCAAAGGAAGCTGCTACTCTCCCACTTCATGACCTTATGCTTCATATGTGGGAGACACCCCTAACCATCTCTCCACATACTCGAAGACTCGATACAATGTACTGGGTACTTGAGTGTCCCAGCTTCCAGAAGATGCAATTACCACACCATTCCATGGTGGTGGAATTAGCAATGCGTCAAATTAAAAGTGCTAAGACACATTCCTCAAACCCTCCAGGCAGGGAATCGAGAACCCTCGATGCCTTTGATTGTTTGTTTTCAGGCCTCCATTTTACTGGCCAGAATCAGTTTCTACATGCTCTATATGGATAGGTAGATAAGGATTTGGAGTTGATGGCTCCTGTTCTTCCTGATGACAGGAGAGCTGATTATCTCACCCTTGTAAAGCATGCCCAAAATATTTCAAAATTTAACAGGGCAATTTTCAACTGTTTTGAATGCATCAGCAGAACTTCTTCTATATGCATGCAGGATTGCTTGGCTCCACGCATCTGATCTTGAACAGTGGGTTCAAGATAAGCTGGGTAATATACCTTGCACAGGTGAAAACCTTTTTTGGCAAGGACTGGCAGGATAAAGCTTCTCAGCTAGAATCTGAAAGCACCACTCTTAGTAGACTTTCTAGATCTACTGCCAACCCAGCCAAGAAAGAGACTTCTAAGACAAGTGGTACTTTTTCAATAAGAAAAAAGTACCACTCGTCTTACACCCCTGCAGTGCACTGTCCCATCCAAGCTCCCCAAAGCAGCAGAAAAATGTTCCGAGACTCAGGTCTCAGCCACCCCAGCAAACCCAACCTCCTCAGGGTCATTGACTCCTTTCTGGAGAACATTGCCATCCTGCCTCTGGAGATTCCAGATCCCATCTGCATTCCTGGCAGACTGTCACTTTGCACACAGGTGGCATCTCGTAACATCAGAGCACTGGACTCTCTCCATAGTATGGGAAGGGTACAAATTTCATTTCTAAAGTCTACCTTCCCCCCGTCTCCTCCAAGAGAGTTCTGTGTTCAACCCCCTCTCACCTCTGTTGCAGGAGGTCACCTCCCTTCTCTCACAGGGTGCAATAAAAGAGGTGCCACTCTCCCAGCAAGATCTGGACTTCTATTCTCCTTACTTCCTCATCCCAAAGCAGACAGGAGGATACAGGCCCTTCCTGGAGATCAGAGAACTGAACAAGTATCTACTTTGGGAGAAATTCAAGATTATCTCCCTAGGTACTCTTCTCCCCTATCTCCAGAGTCAGGATTGGCTCTGTTCTTTAGATCTATAGGGCGCATATACTCACATTCTTATTCACGCAGAAGGTTCCTGTTCCAGAGGAGACTTTATCAATACAGAGTCCTGCCTTTTGGCCTCACCTCTGCCCCAAGAGTCTTTACAAAGTGCAGGGCACTGGTAGCTGCATTCCTAAGGACCCTAGGGATATTTGTCTTCCCTTACTTAGACGACTGGGTCATTCGAGCAAGCACATCTCTAGAGGCCAGTCTTTCTCTCACATGCACCATGCAGGTGCTGCAACACTTGGTATTTGTAATAAATCTTCCAACTCATTCCCTCTCAATATCTAGAGTTCATAGGAGCTCTCCTAGACAATCAAGGGCTTTTCTGTCCCAGGCCCACTGTGCTCGTCTCATTCAGCTTGCATCTCAAGCAAGCCTCAAGACCTTTCTCACTGCTCGAGAAATATTGCAACTCCTGGGCCATATGGCATCTACTGTACATGTTGTTCCATACACTCGTCTGCATTTGCGTGCAGCTCAATGGACCCTGGCTTCCCAGTGGTCTCAGGCACCCGGTCGCCTGGGAGACAGAATAATGCTCTCTATACATCTCATCTCACCTCTCCAGTGGTGGCAATCCCCAGAACACCTTCTCGTAGTTTCACCTTTTTAGAAGTCTCCACATCAATGTACCCTGATGACTGATGCTTCCAAATTGGGCTGGGGACCTCATCTGGACAACCTCTCCACTCAGGATCTTTAGTCTTATCAGGAGTCACAACTCCACATAAATCTACTGGAACTCAGAGCTATCCACAATGCTCTCAGGGTGTTCCAGGAGCACCTTCACTTCCGTGCAGTTTTAGTCCAGACAGTCAGGTAGCCATGTTCTACCTGAACAAGCAGGGCAGAACAGGCTCTTCAGTGCTCTGCAACGAAGCCCTATACTTGTGGTCCTTTGCCATATAGCATCAGATTCACCTACTTATGGGTTATCTTTCAGGCAATCAGAATCTCTTGGCAGACAAACTCATTTGAGTCCTGCTACCCCACGAGTGGTCTTTCTATGCGGACAAGGTTGCTCACATTTTTTAGATTTAGGGAACCCCAGACATAGACCTGTTCACAAGTCTTCATAATGCCAAACTTCCCTGCTTCTGTTCCAGAACGCCTGCTCAGAACAACTAGTGGGGTAGATGCCTTTCACCTTCACTGGGGTCAAGGCTTTCTATATGCCTTCCCTCCCATTCCTTTCATTCCCAAAACTCTTTTCAAACTCCAGAGAGACAGGGGCTACATAATTCTTATAGCCCCACGTTGGCTGCGACAACCGTAGTATCCTCTGCTTCTACGCCTCTCTCAGTTCAACCAGTAGATTTGGGGTCTGCCCCAGATCTCCTCTCACAGGAGGACAGGATGCTTCTGCATCCCAATTCGCAGTCCCTACATATTAAAGCATGGCTGCTGAAGGCATCGCTTTCCAGGACATCAGCTTCTCTCAACTGGTGAAAGCTGTCCTTTTAGCTTCTAGGAGACCTTCCACAAGGCTCTCTTATGACTTCGTGGGGTAGATTCTCTCTCTGGTGTTCCAAAAGGGGTCTTAACCCTTTCTCTGCTCCAGTGGATGCGTTACTTGAATATCTTCTCCACCTTTCTTCTTTTGGACTCAAAACCAATTCGGTAAGAGTTCACCTAAGTGCCATTGCGGCTTCTCACATGCCCTTAGATGGTCATCCCATCTCTTCTCAGCCGCTTGTAGCATGCTTTATGAGAGGTCTTCTATTAACTAAGCCCCCCATTAAGCCACCTCCAGTGGCATGGGATTTCAATGTTCTAGGACAGCTTATGAAGCCGCCCTTTGAACCTCTAGCCACTACTTCTCCGAAGTTCCTCACCTGGAAGGTCACCTTCCTTATTGCCCTCACTTCATGCAAGACGCATTAGTGAGCTTCAGGTTTTAGTGGCTGATCCTCCTTATACATGATTCCACCATGATAAGGTAGCCCTTAGGGACTCATCCTCACTTCCTGCCAAAGGTGGTCTTGCCCTTCCACTTAAATCAGTCTGTATACCTCCCTGGTTTTTTTTCCCTAGACCTCATTCCTCTACGGCAGAGGTAACCCTTCACACTGGATTGCAAACGTGCTTTGGCCTTTTATATCCAGAGAACTTAAGAGCACAGAAAAGCTTCACAACCTTTCATTGCTTTCGACCCCAGTCACCTAGGACTACCAATATCCAAACAAACTCTTTCCAGATGGATAGCAGATTGTATCTCCTTTGCTTACAAGAGTGCAGGACTCTCTTGAGTGTCATGTCACTTCACATAATGTTTGGGCAGTGGCTACCTCCATGGCAAATCTGCGCTCTAGCGATTGATGATGTATGCAAGGCAGCAACCTGGTCCTCTGTCCATACTTTTGTTGCTCATTATTGCCTGGGCAAGGACTTCTGCCAGGATGCCTCGTTTTGCCAAGTTGTTCTCCAGCATCTCTTTCAGACTTAGATCAATTCCTACTCCCTGTCCTGAGTTTTGATACCAGACATCCTTGGAGGATATATGACCTACTATGTAGTCCTGTGTTCCACAGCTCACTCTGAAGTCATCTCTGGCATTTCCAAGCTAGGTAGTCTCATATCTGAAGACTACATTCCTGCTTGTTCCTGGAGATAGCATAGTTATTCACCTGTAACAACTGATCTCCGGGAACAGTAGGAATTTAGTCTTCACAACCCACCCTCATCCCCTAGGTGTTGTACTTTTTCTGTTCTCTCCTTTTATCTCAGCTACAACCTCAACTGAGGAGGGAGAGCTGGAAAGGCAGGAAGGCAGCTACGCAGGTGCAGTGGAATGCTCCCAAAAGCTTTCCTATTGGATGCTGGGGAGTGTTCCCACGTGGGCTCAGTCGGTGTCAATGTCACCCATATGTGAAGACTAAATTCCTGCTGTTCCTGGAGATCACCTTGTCAGCATACATTTCATGCAGCTGTGGACTCTGGTGAATTCAGTCTCCAAAACTGAAACTCTGACCCCCTGGTGATGTCAGTCTCTAGGACCTGTCTGCAGCCCCTCCTTGATAAATCAAGAAGGGCAGACCTCAAAGGGAGTGGCCAAAGACAATAGCAGACCTCAAGGGGAAGTGCTGGAGAGGCACTATAAAGGACAGACACACTTCCTGCTTCTCTCTCTCTCTCTCCTTCATCGGACAGGTTTGGATACTACCATGAGGCTCTGATCCACATGTTCTCTCTCTCTCACACACATGCACACACAGATTCATTGATGCACATTGAAACAGCTCTGTAACAATCACTATATACCTCTGTTAAATACCTATGTAATAAGCCTATTTCTACATAAAAATCTTTCTCCAAGCCATACCTGTTTGGTTGTCTTATTACAAGCCCTCCTGCGTCTGTGAAGTGAAATGAACCCAGGACCAAGCGGAGACTAGACCAGAAGATTACATAACTCATCTGTAACTCCTGCCTCACAGAGGGATCACTGGCAAGTCATTGGTTGTCTCATTTACATATACCCAGAAACCGTCAAGATAAATGACACTATTCTCTCTGTCACATAAGAAGTCAAATATCTCTCTCACATTGGACCAGAAACTAAACCAAGAATCAAGTCGTCGGCACCAGTATCGCATCTACTTCGCTGCACTACCGCAGACTCCATGTCCTTGGCAGCCACAGGACTCCATGTTCGCCCCCCCCCCCCCCCACCCAATGAACATAGGCCTTCACATCCTGCAGTGATACTGGGGCCCCACAGTCAGTGGTGATCCCAGATCTGCTCCATCACACGATTGGGAGGACAGAAGATTGTGCAAGGTAAGCTCCTCCCCTCTGCTCAACACCCTCTACCGGTGAAGTATTTAAATCCCCTTCCCGGTAAGGCGGGCCCATGCTTAAGGGTCACACCAAAGGCCCCTTAGGTGTGGCCCTTGTATGTAAACTGAGGTGCAACAGTCAGTACAACTCAGGACATATAGAACGTGTGGCACACCTCACAGGGTTACAGTACAGCTACTCAGAATCCCTGTATTGCTGCGTGAAGCAAGGCTCCATTCCTCACCCACTAATATGGAAAGACCACAGAAGAGGTATGCTACCTTTCTCACTTATAATATACTATTGCTACTAATAACTGCACTTCTTACAGACACAGCCTCTGTAGAAAACACCACCCAAATCCCCATGATGCACAACCATAGGCTTTCACGATCATTCACCCAATTGCTCCAGATACACACCTGTTCCTTAATCAAGACTGACTTATCTAGAGAGACTTTTTTTGCTAGCCTTAACTTCCAACATACAGACCTACCTATTCAATGCGCACTTGTTAATGATGCTCAGCCCAGAATAAAATACAGACACTAGTAGCCTTCATCATCGATCACAAGCTTGATATACCATGTATACCAGAGACATATTTCACAATTGTAATAGAATAACTAGTAGATGTGGGGATGTCTGTATAATAACTAAATCTACTCTGGACTTCGCCATCGTTAACTCAAGTTCCACAGCCGACACTGATGTTTTAGTAGTCGCAAATGCTTCCCTCTCAACATGCCTTACATCTAGAGCACCACATGGCAATCCTGCAGAACTTTCCATTCTATGGATGCAGCCTACGTCTTACCAACAACTAATCAACCACTAATTATGCTTGGTAATCTGAACTTCAGCTCCAATAAAGCAGTCCAACTCCTTCCTTGAAGCCATGGAAGCTCTCCAATACACCCACATTCTTTTTAACACCCAAGTCAACACGTAACAAAGGAAGCATCCTCGATCTAGTTTTTATCCCTGACGATCTCATAGCAGACTCCAAGCAAATTCCTCATACAATATTTCCAGTACCCTGGTCCGACCATGAATCAATACTATTCTCCATCCCTAGTAATCATAACTGCACAGCTTTAATCAACAATTCACCTGTAGATCAGATATTTCGCTAGTTTAATAATGAAAGTTTTCTCAAAGCAGTTATCCCACAACTAGAAACCTTCAAATCTGAAGATGACCTAGAATGCAAAGTCAAAGAGTGGAATGAAATCATAACCGCTGCAGCCATTGCCCCACCATGAAAATCCACCCCCAAGGGTCTTAACATAACCCCCTTGATTTTCAACCTCCCTATAAAAGCAGAATAGTGACCTGCAATGTCTTGAACTGAAATGGAGATGCTCCAGAGACCTACTAGCCCACACTGCTTATATGGAGAAACTCAAAATATACTCCAATGAAACCCTAAGAAGGAACATTGCCATAATGCTATCGTACACACAATAAATAAACCTAGAGAACTTTTCTCTGTTGCAAAATCCTCCTTAAGAGAGTCATCAAAATGGCTTCTGGAGAGAGATCTGAAATTGTATTTACTTCAGTCTTGAAGGACTACAAAAAGGGACTGCTATTGCTGGAGTGAGATTTGCAATTGTAAGTACTTACTATTGGGAATTTTTCTAAATCTTGGGGAAAAGGAATTATTTAGGTTAAAGCTGATTAATCTGTGTAAATTAGAATCCAGTGTATTTAAGTTTGTCAGGGCCTAGTATCAGCAAAGAGCTTTAATTTAAATTGTATCAGCATAAAAGGAAAAACGGGGTCGGTATTCTTTGAGCAATAAATTGTTTCTAGAGACCTTTACAAAGAGGTCTTGTAGATAAAGGGGCAAGAGACCTGTGAAATTGTTTTAAATAGGTGTTAAAGCCAAGTAACCTATGAAAGGGGCATTTTTGAAGACTCCCTCTATCCAAACAAGGGGCTGTGTGAATCACTCAGGAATATGGTCACAGATTACCTTAGAAGCAAAGGACAGGGTACTCTAGCAGCCTGCTTTTAATGGGTCTTCATTCCCTCCCACACCTTGGATAATCATAGCTTTATAGGTGCTTAAACCTCATAAAGGAAAGGAGGTGCCATATTCACACTCAGGTGCAGCTGTTTATCCTCATCAGGCATACATAAGGACCTGAGATTAATAAAGCTTGTGGTGTACAAAGTCCATTAAGTATATTAGGTATAGTTTTATTAGTATAAATATCCCCAGCAAACCTTAGTAAGTAAACAACTTAAATACCTAAACACAACCATAAAACTAAGATGCAGATAGCAGTCTAGCAGCGAGATGGGGGCTTTCCAGTCTTTTGTATTGGGTGCCACATGTATGGTTTTCTCACAGTTGGTGAGGGATCTTAAGTGTGCACTAGGTGCAAGGAGTGCTTTGATCTCAGGGAATGAATCCAATCTCTGGAGGCTAGAATAGCAGACTTGGAGGACATAAGGAAGACAGGTACATAGACGAGACCTACAGGGACTTAGTACTGAAGTCCCACCTCCAGTCTGGCAGCATCCCTGTTGCCATGGAGGAGAGAAGTCATGTGACAGGAGAGCATCACCCTGGTGTAGTAGGAAGTGATCCTATAGCTAGGACCTGTCCTCCAGGTGATGTAAAACCATCTCACACCAAGGAGGTTTCTCAGGGCCATGTGCCAATGAGGGAAGGGTTAGGACAGCTGTTTATAGTTGGTGATTTGATCATAGTAACATAGTAAATGACAGCAGATAAAGACCAGTATGGTCCATCTAGTCTGCCCAATAAGATGGCAGGAGTAGGTGCACCTGCCACTCTATGCAGGCCACCCCTCCCCATGTCTTTGTTTAGGGGTGAACCCACCACTCCATGTAGGACACCCCTATTTGTTGAGAAATTAGATGGTTCTGTTTATTTTGATTTTATCCTGTTGCTGTAAAGGGAGCCACTGTGTCTGTCCCTTGCCATTTTGAATTCCATCACTGTGTTTGCCCCCACCACTTCCATTGGGAGGGCATTCCAAGCATCCACCACCCTTTCAGTGAAAAAGTATTTCCTGACATTGCCTTTGAATTTACCACCTTGCAGCTTCATGTTATGCCCTCTGGTTTGGAAGAGGTTTGTTCATTATTTCTCTAAGTATTTAAAGTATATAAGTACATATTTAGGTCTTCAAGTCTCTTCTCATAAGGCTTCTGACGCAGGCTCCAAATCATTTTTGTCGCCTTCCTCGGAACAGTTTGTCTTTTTACATCCTTTGCAAGATATGGTTTCCAAAACTGAACACAATATTCCAAGTGAGGCCTCACCAGTGACTTATACAGTGGCATTAGTACCTCTTCCTTTCTGCTGGTAATTCCTCTTTGTATGCAGCCCAACATCCTCCTGGCTTTTGCCACTGCCTTGTTGCACTGTTTTGCTACCTTGAGATCTACAGACATAATCACACCAAGGTCTTTCTCCTGATCCGTGCACACCAACCTCTTGCCCCCTCTCACATACATTTTCCCTTTGATTTCTGCTACCCAAGTGCATGACACTGCACTTCTTTGCATTAAATCTTAATTGCCAAGCATTAGACCATTCTTCCAGCTTTTGTAGATCTTTCCTCATGTTAACCACTCCCTCGGAGAAGTCCACTCTGTTGCAAATTTTCGTGTCATCTGCAAAAGACACACTATTCCATTCAGTCTTTCAGCAATATAACTCACAAATACATTGAACAGTGCCGGGCCCAGGACCGAACCCTGGGGCACCCCGCTAATCACCTTCCTTTCATCCGAGTGAGCTCCATTTACCATCACCTTCTATCGTCTGTCAGTCAACCAATTTCTGATCCAGTTTATCACCTTGGGACCCATCCCCAAACTACTGAGTTTGTTGATAAGCCTCTTATGAGGAACAGTATCAAAGGCTTTGCTGAAATCCAGGCAGATGACATCCATCGCATGCCCCTGATCTAGTTCTCTGGTCATCCAGTCAAAGAACTCAATCAGATTTGTTTGGCAAGATCGTCCTTTGGTAAAACTATGTTTCCTTGGATCTTGCAGCCTGTTGGTTTTGAGAGAATCCACTATTCGCTCTTTCAGGAGCGCCTCCATTACTTTTCCCGCCACCAAGGTAAGGCTCACGGGCCTGTAGTTTGTCACTTCTTCCCTGTCACCACTTTTGTGTAGAGGTACCACAGAAGCCATTCTCCAGTCCTGAAGAATTTCTCCTGTTTCCAAGGATCTGTTGAAAACATCCTTTAACGGCCCTGCAAGAACCTCTCTGAGCTCTTTCAGTATCCTGGGATGTATCCCATCCGGTCCCATGGCCTTGTCCACTTTCAGTTTTCAAGTTGTTCTAACACATCATTTATGAATGGTGTGGTATCTACTTCATTCCCATTTTTATATTTGGGAGTCGCAGGTGGTCCTCCAGGGTTTTCTTTAGTAAAAACAGAGCAAAAGTATTTGTTTAGCAATTTCGCTTTTTCAATGTCACTTTCCATGAGTCCGTTCCCAGCATTTGAGTCCTGCAATTCCACCTCTGATCTTCTTCCTTTCCCGAATATACCTGAAGATGGTTTTGTCGCCACCCTTCACATCTTTAGCCATCTTTTCCTCTGCCTTTGATTTTGCTTTCCTTATTTCTATTTTTGTCTCTTTGAGTTTGATCCTGTATTCATTTCTGTGTTCCTTAGTTTGCAAGCTTTTGAATTTTGAGAAAGCTGTGTTTTGCCTTTATTTGAGCAGCCACGTCTTTGGAAAACCAAATAGGTTTCCTTCTTCTCTTGTTTTTATTTACTTTTCTTACATATTTATCTGTTGCCCCTTTTATTGCCACCTTTAGTTTAGCCGATTGCAGTTCCACTTCCCTTATCCCCTTCCACCCTGCCAACTCCTCCTTTAGGTACTAGGCCATTTTACTGAAGTCAGTGTTTTTGAAGTTTAGGACTTTGAGCTTGCTATGATTGGACTGCACCTTGGCTTTTATTTCAAACCACACCATATGGTGATCGCTGCTGTTCACAGGGGCACCCACTAAGACATTTGACACGCTATCACCGTTGGTGAGCACTAAATCCAGTGTTGAGCTTTCCCTGGTTGGTTCCAGCTAACAGAGCCTTCCGACTCTGCGCCCCAAGTCTATGGAATACCTTACCACCACATATCAGAGCAATCCCCAACTTGACCCAGTTCAGGAAGGCCCTTAAACATTTCCTCTTTATCAAATATCTCACTGACAGCTCCGAACCACAGTCACACTCGAATAGCGTGCTCCTCAACATTATTAGTAGCCAACCAGACAAGATCTTGCAACAGGCGTCCCCAACAATGTGAAACACCAAACAGTATCCGTTCTCATTCAACTTCTTATGTATGTAGTTTACCTTGTTCTCCAAGTTCCATTTCCTGTTAAATGTAATGACCAGACATATGTATATTGTCGGATGTTTATGCTCTATGTAAACCGCGCTGATGGCAAATAGTGCAGTATATAAGAAATGTTAATAAATAAAATAAAAAAATAAACCATCATCATCATTTGTCTAAGTAAAGCATTTTGGAAAGTATCCACAATTTTTTTGCTTCTTTCCAGATTTGCAGGAGGAGCAATCCAATCCAATCCACATTGGGTAGATTAAAGTCACCCAATATGATCGCTTCCCCTTTGTGGCTATCTTGGCAATATCTATAATCAATTCGTTATCTATCTCTGATTTGAGTTGGTCTGTAGACTTCAGCAGTATGGATGACAGTGCCATCTCCTCCTTCCAACACAATCCAGAGCACTGCTTCTTTTCCCCATGCCCCCTGCATTTCAGTAGCTTTGATATTGCTTTTGACATACAAGGCTGCTACTCTTCCTTTTCCATTTTCTCTGTCTCTTCTGAATAGATTATAGCCAGCTATGGCTATATCCCACTCATGCGATTCATTAAACCATGTTTCTTTAATGGCCACACTGTCCAAGTCCATTTCCACCATTAGGGCTTCCAGTTCCGGAATTTTGTTGGCTAAGCTTCGAGCATTTGTGCTCATTGCTTTCCAGCATTTAACTGGCTTGTGTGTATTTTCCATTGATTTTGTTCTGCCCACTTCTTCCCACTTGCTTTTGATGTGTGGTTTAAAAGTGTGGCTGTTTCTGATGATCTGCTTTTGCAGGGAGTGACGTCCTGAACTTGACCTTCCCCATCCGTCACCCCCCTTTTTCTAGTTTAAATGCATATCCACATACTGCCTGAATTTTTCACTTAGGATTCTTTTCCCTGTGACAGAGATGTAGTCCATCGGCACAGTATAATCTCTTGTTGGTCCATCTGTTTCCCCAGTCGCCTATAAATCTGAATCCTCCTTCTTTGCACCAGGTCTGGAGCCATGTGTTAAAGCTGTTTATGCAATGTAACCTTTCTGCCCCCTTACCAAGAACAGGTAGAACTTCTGAGAATGCTACAGTGTTAACAATGGGTTTCAGTTTCTTTCCCAGAGTTTGGAAGTCCCTTTGAACTGTAGTGGCACTGTTTCTAGCCAGGTCATTCATACCCAAGTGGATGACATCAATTTTGGAGTGCTCACTTTAAGCGCTAAGTACATCAACAATTTGGTTTGTATTCCTGCTAGCTGAAGAGCCTGGGAGGCATTTGACAAACTTCTCCTTTGACGGTGTTCCCAAGTTGGTGCCTCTGATGATGGAATCACCAAATAGTAGTAGTTTTCTGTTCCTTGAGTTTTTCTTCATATTTGGTGCTTTATGAGGAGATTGGGCATTGACTGTCTCATTTTAAGGGCCCTTCAGTTTCCATGGATAGGGCATCCTCATTAACCAAAGCAGAGAAGGCATTATGCAGTGATATCTCATGATGTACAGGGTGTTTCTGCGTTACAGGATACAATCTACCAGAGCCCACTGTGATCCATTTGTTCCTGGGATGTTTGATTCTTTGTGGGAGCGATGGTGGACTTTGTTTGGTTTGTATCCTAGAAGAGGTGTGTTTCATTGCAGCTACTTCTTCCCTTAATAGAGTCAATTCTTTATGCATGGCAGCTAACTTGAGGCATATAGGGCAAGCTCTTAGGTTCCAGATGATTCTTCTAAGAATAAAGGCACCACAGTTATTGCACGGAATACAAGACATGCGTGGTCCTAGAAGGAGAAGGTGGACGTAACACCAAATTAAGAGGATAGATGTCAATGTATATGACTGCTATATAGGCAATGTAGCCGTGGGGTGAGGGGTAGGATGGGCGGGAACCTAAGTGTCATCATTAGGCATGTAGATAGCTGGGTGACTGGTAGACATGAGGATTGCCTGGTAGCATGCCTGCTCAGTGTGAAGGTAGACAAGGTCTTAGTTGGTGCTGGGGAGAGGTCTGCTGTCTTGGTACATGTCTGTACCAATGACATAAGAAAATGTTATAGGGAGGTTCTGGAGGCTAAATTTAGGCTTTTAGGTAGGAAGCTGAAATCCAGAACTTTAAGGGTAGTGTGTTCTGAAATGCTTCCCGTTCCATGCGCAGGACCCAAAAGGCAGGCAGAGCTCTGGAGCCTCAATGCATGAATGAGACGATAGTGCAAGGATAAGGGTTTTGGATTTGTTAGGAACTGGGGAAATGAGGGGCTGTTCCGAAGGGATGGGCTCCATCTTAACCGGGATGGAACCAGGCTGCTGGCATTAACCTTTAAAAAGGAGAGAGAACAGCTTTTAAACTAGATAATAGAAGAAAGCCGACAGTCGCCCAAGAGTACATAGTTCGTAACAATGTATTCTTGAAGGATACTAGCAAAAGATTGAAGTTAGGGCATATCGACAAAGAGGCTCCAATAAAGACAAAATTAACCCAACTGCCCTTGAATACAGAGCAGACAGAGCTTAAATATTCCAAATTACCCCTGCCTACCGACAGCCAGATTTAATATGAATAAAATACAGCCTTTAAAATGCTTGTAATGCAAATGCTAGAAGTCTAAAAGAAAAGATGGGAGAGTTAGAATATATAGTACTAAATGAGAGGTTAGATATGGTTTGGTATTTCAGAGACATGGTGGAAGGAGGACAACCAGTGGGACACTGTGATACTTGGGTACAAACTATATCATAGTGATAGAGCAGATCAAATTGGTGGAGGGGTTGCACTCTAGGTTAGAGAGAGCATTGTGTTACAAAGGATTAAAGTTTTGCAGAAAGTAAAATTCACTGTAGAATCTCTATGGATTGAAATTCCATGTAAAAAGGGGACAGCAATGGCAGTGGGGGTGTACTATCGACCGCCAAGCCAGAATGAACAAATGGATGATGAAATGCTCAAAGAAATCAGGGATGCTAACAAAAGTTACAGCACAGTTATAATAATGGGTGATTTCAATTATCCAAGTATCGACTGGGTAAGTGTCACAACAGGACATGCTTGGGAAAGTTTCTAGATGGAATAATTGACTGCTTCTTGGAGCAGCTGGTTCATGAACAGACCAGAGGGGAAGCCATTTTGGACCTAGTCCTCAGTGGAACACCAGATCTGGTGCAAGAGATGTGTTAAGTCCACTTGGCAATAGTGATCATAACATGATTGCTTTTGATTTAATAAATGGAGGAAGGACGGCAAGGAAATCCCCAGTACTACCTTTTAACTTTCAAAAGGGAGACTATGATAAAATGAGGAAAATAGTTAAGAAAAAACTAAAAGGAGCAGTTGCAAAGGTTAAAGATTTACATCAAGCATGAGTGTTTAAAAATATTATCTTGGAAGCCCAGACCAGCTGTATTCCACCCGTTAAGAAAAGTGGAAGGAAGTCCAAAAAACTGCCAGCATGGTTTAAAGATGAGGTCAGAGAGGCTGTTGCCAAAAAAAGCATCTTTCAGGAAAGGAAAAAAGGAGCCAAATGATGAAAAATGGAAACATAAGCACTGGCAAGTTAGATGCAAGGCATTGATAAGACAGGCAAAGAGAGAATTTGAGAAGAAGCTTGTGGAAGCAAAAACGCATAATATAGACTTTTTCAAATACATTCATAGCAAAAAACCTGTGACAGAGTCAGTTGGACCATTAGATGATAGAGGGGTAAAAGGGGCTCTAAGAGGGAACAAAGCCATAGTGGAGAGACTAAATGAATTCTTTGCTTCAGTCTTTACTGAGGAGAGAGGTAGCCCATAACTGAAATGGTATTTAAAGGTGATGCCACAGCAGAATTGAAAGAAATATGGATTCACTGCGAAGATGTATTTCAACTATTTGATAACCGAGGAGTAGCAAATCACCTGGGCCGAATGGTATACATCCAAGGGTGTTGAAAGAACTGAAATATGAGATTGCAGACCTACTACTAGTAATCTGTGAACTATCATTAAAATCATCAGTAATACTTGAAGATTGGAGAATGGCCAATGTAATGCCAATTTTTAAAAAGGGTTCCAGGGGTGATCCGTGAAAGTACAGACCGGCGAGCCTGATGTCAGTACCTGTAAAAATGGTAGAAACCATTATAAAGAACAAAATTACTGAACATGTCTATAGTCCTGGCTTAATGGGAGACAGCCAACATGGCTTTAGCCAAGAAAGGTCTTATCTTACTAATTTGGTTTTTTTTGAAGGTGTGAATAAACAGGTAGACAAAGATGAGTCGGTTTATATAATGTATCTGTATTTTCAGAAAGCCTTTGACAAGGTCCCTCATAAGAGATTCTTGGTGAAATTAAAAAGTCATGGGATAGAAGGCAGTGTACTATTGTGGATCAGGAACTGGTTAAAAGTTAGAAAGCAGAGGGTAGAGCTAAATGGCCAATTTTCCCAATGGAGAAAGGTGAATAGTGGAGTACCCTAGGGATCTGTGCTGGGTCTGCTGCCTTTTGACATTTTTTTATTTATCAGATTTTATATACTGCCTTTTTCTTCAATTAAAGTGGTTATAAATGACCTGGAACTGGGAATAACGAGTGAGGTAATCAAATTTGCATTTGATACAAAATTATTCAGTTGTTGCAACTTTTCACAATCCTCATGGGTTTTAAGAGGACTTTGTTAAATTGGAAGACTGGGCATCCAAATGGCAGATGAAGTTTAATGTGGAGAAATACAAAGTTATGCACCAAGGATAGAACAACCCAAATTATGGTTACACGATGCAAGGTTCCACTTTAGGAACCACCACCAGGAAAAAGATTTAGGCATCATCGTGGATAACATATTGAAATGCTCCGCCCAGTGTGCAGCGGTGGCCAAGAAAGCAAATAAAATGCTAGAAATCATAAGGAAAGGAATGGAAAATAAAACAAAGGATATTATAATGCCTCTGTATCATTCCATGGTGCACTTTGAATATTGTGTGCAGTTCTGGTTGCCATATCTTAAAAAGGATATAACGTTATTCAAAAAGGTATAGAGAAGAGGCACCAAAATAGTAAAGTAGATGGAAGGATACCCCTATGAAGAGAGGCTAAAAAGGTTAGGGCTCTTCAACCTGGAAAAGAGATGGCTGAGGGGGAGATATGATAGAGATCTGTAATTAATGAATGGAGTAGAATGGTTAAACATAGATTGATTATGCTGTCAAAATATAGAAATACTAGGGGGATATGAAATGAAGCTACAGTGTAACCTATTTAAGACTAATAAGAGAAACTGGAATTTATTACCGGAGGATGTAGTAAAAGCTGTTAGTGTAGTTGGGTTTAAAAAAGGTTTGGACAGGTTCCTGGAGGAAAGGTCCATAAACCAATATTAAAAGGGACCCAGGAAACCACTGCTTGCCCCATACAAGCATTGTGGAACTTTTGTCTTTTGGGGAAAGTGTTAGATACTTGTGACCTAGATTGGTCACTGTTGGAAACATGAACTGGGCTTGATGGACCTTTATCTGACTCCGTATGGCATATCTTATGCTCTTATGTTATGGATGTCACAGTACAAACATCTGCCCTGAAGATATGGCAAACTACCTCTAATCTAAACAAAAAACACTTCCCTTCTCCAGCAACCAACTGAATACCCCAAAACCTCAAGACTGCTTCTCTGAATATCTGGTTGCAATTTGATCTACCATCCCTTGAAAACATTGAAACCACAATTAAGAACCTCAACATAACCTTCTCCACTCTTGACCCCTGTCCTGTGTCTTGGATCAAGATCGCTAGAGCCTATCTCAGCCTCTATATACTTAACATAGTACGCAAATCTCTATCTCAAGGTAACATGCCCACATTCCTAAAACAAAGCTCAATCCAACTAATACTAAAAGGCACAAACCTTAACAGTGCATTGTGTTCTTATAGACTGATATCCAGCATTCCTTTTATCGCAAAAATAAAGAAAACTGTACAAATCCAACTTCAAAACTACATCAATGACCACATTCCCCTTGACCCCTACCAACATGGGTTCAGACAATATCAGTGTGGAAACCTTTATCACATCCCTGCTGAACACACTCTCCACTTCCACTAAAAACACTCAAGGCTTCCTCCTTCTATTCTTTTGACATCTCATCCGCCTTCAATTCCCTCTCTCATCACCAACTCCAACAAATGATCTATGACATTGGACTCCAGGGCTCTACAATAACCTGGTTCCATTCCTACCTCCACGGCTGGAACCAACAAGTAAAGATTGGCCAAAATACTTCACTTCTATTCATCTGGCAACAAGGAGTACCTTGGGGCTCAAGCCCTCTGTCCTACTATTCAACATATTCCTACAACCCCTATGCATGATACTCAAGCACCACAAGGTACACTACCAGATCGATGTGGATGCTATCATGTTCTTCACACCATTCAACACTTTAACCTCAGCCTTTTCTGGCATGCATGATTCTCTCTTAGATTTAAGGAACGGGTTAAGACTCCACCACCTCTTCATTAACGAAGAAAAGACATATTCTCCTACTCCTCCTTCTCTCCCCCACATCCAAAAACTGGGCAATTTTACCATTTTACTAGTAACAAATTCCAGAGTTTGATTACACGTTGAGTGAAAAATTATTTTCTCTTATTTGTCTTAAATAGTTTACCCTGTAGCTTCATTGCATGCCCCCTAGTCTTTCTATATTCTGATAACGTAAACAATCGATCTACGTTTACCCGTTCCACTCCGTTCATTAATTTGTAGACTTCTATCATATCTCCCCTCAGCCGTCTCTTCTCCAGGTTAAAGAGCCCTAACCTTTTTAGCCTTTCTTCATAGGGGTATCCTTCCATACCCTTTACCATTTTGGTGGCTCTTCTCTGAACCTTGTCTAATAACGCTATATCCTTTTTAAGATATGGCAACCAGAATTGCACACAATATTCAAGGTGCGGTCGCACCATGGATCGATACAGAGGCATTATAATATCCTTTGTTTTATTTTCCATTCCTTTCCTTATGATACCTAGTATTCTATTTGCTCTCATGGCCGGCACTGCACACTGGGCGGAGGGTTTTAACAACATGTTTTCCACAATGACTCTTAAATCTTGTTCTTGGGTGGTGGTTCCTAATGTGGAACCTTGCATTGTGTAACCATAGTTTGGGTGGTTGTTCCCTAGGTGCATAACGTTGCACTTGTCCATATTAAATTTCATCTGCCATTTTGATTCCCAGTCTTCCAATTTATCAAGATCCTCTTGACATTTTCCACAATCCTCATGGGTTTTAACAACTTTAAATAGTTTTGTGTCATCTGCAAATTTGATAACCTCACTCGTTATTCCCTTTTCCAGGTCATTTATGAATGTCAAAAAGCAGCGGACCCAGCACAGATCCCTGGGTACACCACTATTCACCTTTTTCCATTGGGAAAATTGGCCATTTAGCCCTACCCTCTGCTTTCTATCTTTTAACCAGTTCCTGATCCACAATAGTACACTGCCTCCTATCCCATGACTCTTTAGTTTTGCCAAAAGTCTCTGATGAGGGACCTTGTCAAAGGCTTTCTGAAAGTCCAGATACACTATATCAGCAGACACATCTTTGTCTACCTGTTTATTCATGCCTTCAAAAAAGCATAACAAAACAAAAAACAAAAAAACGACTCCCTCTTCAGATGGCACAGAAAACCACAGCAAGAATAATCCAACGAAGTTCTCATCGAACACACATCACCCCAATACTAATGCATCCATTGGCTCCCTATCTCGTCAAGAATAAAATACAAAGTCCTCATCTCAACATTCAAGGTCATACACAAAGAATCAGCAGGTTGTCTCCCATCACCTGCTCTCTCAGCCTGAGAACGTCAGACTTCTCCGACAAACCTCTGTTAATCTCCTTTCCATTCCTACTCAAAAAGCCGAGATCGATCAAACTATTTGTAATTGTGCATTCTTCCTCTTCGCCCCAACCCTATGGAATTCCTTACCACCAGACTTCCACCTATGCTCCCAAGCATCCTTCTGGCTTTTGCTGTTGCTTTTTCTACCTGTTTAGCCCCTTTAAGATCATCAAACTATTGTGCCCAGGTCCCACTCTTCTTTCGTGGACAGAAGTACTTTGCCCGCTACACTGTACTGCTCCCTTAGATTATTGCAGCCCAAGTGCATGACCTTGCATTTTTTAGCATTAAATCTCGGCTGCCAAATTCTTGACCATTCTTCAAGCTTAGCTATATCCCTCCTCATATTATCTACTCCTACTTGGGTAACATTGTTCCTTAGTGTAGCCTCTGTGGTCAAGGGGAAGGTCTAGAACAGTGCCTCTAGTATGGGAAATAATTGTAAAGGCAGGGTTGGGATTTGCAGATTGCTTTCCGTGCTTCCCTTATATGTTTAGACTTGCCAACTGATTTGACTTTCACACCCTTGTGCCAGCCCTAGAGATAAAAAGCAGGGGAAAAAGAAATGGAGAGTTGGAGGATGTGGAAGGTGTAAGAATGGGAAAGGCACAGGAATGAGAGATGTGGAGATGCAGGAATAATAGGAGGCAACAGATGGAATGGGAAACAGGATTAGAAGATCAGGAGCAAAAAAAATGGAGAGGTAGATGAGAGTTGAAGTATGTGTGAAAAGCTACATAGTGAGATGAGAGTTTGGGCTCTGTGGTAGTGGTAGAAAAGGAGAAATCTGACCATTGCTCTGCTTCCTCTGCGAGGACTTAAATTATTTAGAATGTGACCCTGGTTGCTAAGAGGTTCATGTTTTATTCAAAAATTTCATGGAGTCCAGTCCTGGGTTGTGTGATTGCTTGACAGGGAATAACCAGCCTATGTAAATAAGTAATGGAACATAAGGTGAGTATATAGAGCAGTCAGCGTTCCTCACTGTGAAGTGGTCAAGGGTTGAATGATAGATCTATATTATACTGTAAAGCTGGGTGTGTTTGGAGGAAAGCGAGCTTTTGCTTCTTTATTACCTTCTAGAAAGGAATTCAGGTCTTCTCCAGGACCAAGCAGGAAGTCAGTCCTCACTTATGGGTGTCATCGGCGCTGATGAAGCCCCAGCGGAGCATTTCCCCAGCTTTCCATGAAAGCCTTTGGGAATGCTGGCATGCATGCGCAGTTCCCTTCCCGCTTAAAGGTGCCATCTTATCTCAGTCTCTTTTCCGTGAAGCCCATCGGACGTGTGTCCTTTTTTTCCCGGAAAAGAGATGTTTTTTCTTGGCGTTATTTCACTTTTTTCCTCGGATTCGACGTCTGTTCCCCTCCCACCGGGTTCGGTACACCGGTATCGAATCCCTTTTTTCCTTTTTCGGTTTTTACCCTTAGTGGCTAGGCGCTCGCGCCAAATCTTTTTTCTTTTCCCTGGAAGGCCGGTCCTTTGACCTCGCGGGGATCCTTTTCTCCCCAATGGCTTCCAGTGGTTTTAAAAAGCGTGATCGGTGTAAAAAGATAATGTCTCTCACTGACACACACGACTGCTGCCTTCGGTGCCTTGGCCCGGACCACGATTCTAAAACGTGCGGGCCATGTGGAAAAATGTCTTCCAAGGCCCTCCGAAGTCGTCAGCAACAAAGTGAAAGGCTTTTCTCGGACTCGGCCTCTGCCCGGGCCCGGACCTCGTCTGAGGCCTCGACATCTCGGGATTCCGATCCCGAGAGGCATCGGAGCTCCTCGGACAGGGGGTCCCCCGACCGGGAACGTAAGAGGAAGAAGCGGCTCGTGAGGGTGGCGTCGGAGGAGGTCCCTGAGCCCTCGAGGGCCAGGTCTAAGATCCCCGACCGTCGTCCTGGGCCCGTGGACCAGGAGAAGCCAACTAAAGTTCCTCGCATGGAGCCGGAGTCTGCTGGACACGTAAGTCCTGTTGTCCTTGTTGACTCACCTCCCCGAGCACCGACGTCGGGCCCGGCGCCCGAGTCGGGGGCTGCTGCGTCACCCGAGCTGAGTCTCAGGTTGACAGCCTTGGAGAGCAGAATGTCTGTCTTCATGGATCAGCAGCGGGCACTGATGGCCAGCCTGTCTGGTGCATCTGCCCCGACCACCGGGACATCGACTTCAAAGTCGACCCCGGAGACCGAGCCGATACTCGAGTCCCTTGCAGCTCGAAGTCGTCCTCGGTCGAGGTCTCCCTCGACCTCCCGTTCGGGACCGAGGGTCTCAACGCTGGTGCCACCGGCGTCGGGGCGGGTGCCTAGAGGCCCCGCTGGGTCAGACCTCGACTCGACATCGGACGAGTCTGCTTGGGAGACCGAAGACGAGGAGTCTCCTGACACCTTCAAGACTCGGTGTGTCCCTTCGGACTCACCAGAGTCTGAGCCCTGGAGTAGATCCCCTCCGGAGGATACTAGGTTCTCGGAGATATCCGCGATATGGCCACTGCCCTGGCTATCTCGGCTGACCCCAGAGGAAGAGCCTCGAGCTGAAGAGCTCGTTGCTCTGCAGTATGACTCTCCTCCGAAGGAGGCCTTTACTGTCCCGGTTCCTCCGATGCTGGAACGGCTCCTCTTCCGGATGTGGGAGGCACCGGCCTCGGCGCCGGTTTTGAGCAAGCGAGTCGATTCCATCTATCGGCTCCGAAAGAGTCCTGGCTTCCAGAAAGCACAGCTACCACACCATTCCATGGTTGTGGAATCAGCCATGCATTGTCTGAAGAGTCAGAAGATGCACTCCACGGTGCCTACTGGTAGGGAAGCCCGAAGCCTTGATGGCGTCGGTAGAAAGTGCTTTCAGGGCTCGATGCTTGCTTGCCGTGTCCAGACTTACCAGCTGTACATGGGCATGTATTTATTTACGAGACCTAGCCAAGGAGTTGGCCGGATTCTCTGCTGGTCTCTCCGGGGAACTCTTGCAGAGTTTTAAGTCCTTGTTTTCGAGGATCCGGCAATGCTCTAAGTTCATGTCCCGCGCCGCCTACGATGGCTTCGAGGCTTTGGCCCGAGTAGCGGCAGCCGGCATCGCGGCCCGACGCCAGGCATGGCTGCAGTCATCGGACCTCGAGCCATGGGTTCAGGACAAGTTGGTCGATGTCCCTTGCCGAGGTGAAAACCTTTTTGGCAAGCTTGTGGCTGAGAAGGCTGCTCAGCTCGAGACAGAGCACCTCACGAGGACAAGGCTGTCGAGGAAGACCTCTGCCCCTTCTCATAAGATGGGCTCGGGTAAAAAGTCCTCTTACCCGAGGACGGGCACTGCCTACCAACAGTACCCACAATATCCGGCTGCCCCCCAGGGTCAGCAAGCCAAGGGCCAGGGTAATGGGCCCCGTAGGCAGAGGACCCCCAAGCCTGCAGCCCCTGCTCCCACTCAGCAGGGTGGGGGTTTTTGACTCCTTGAGTATAGCCATACCTCCCTTGCAGACCCAGCCCTGCACAGGAGGCCGCCTAGCCTTGTTCGCTCACAAGTGGCCCTTGATAACCCAGGACAGTTGGGTGCTGGACATAGTCAATCGAGGCTATGCCCTGCACTTTCACCAACTGCCTCCGCCACACTTCCCAGGGGAACCTTTCCGGCCTCCCCTGCATACAGCCCTTCTCCTCCAGAAGCTAAAAGGTCTGTTGCTGGACAAGGCGGTGGAGCCTGTGCCTCCCCACTTCCAAGGTCACGGGTTTTACTCCTGGTGCCAAAAAGAACAGGTGGCCTTCGACCCATTTTGGATCTCAGAAACCTAAACAAAGTTTCTAGTGAAAGAGAAGTTCAAGATGCTTACTCTTGGAACACTTCTGCCCTACCTCCAGCAGGGAGATTGGCTTTGCTCTTTAGATCTAAAGGATGCTTACACTCACATCCTTATTCATCCAGACCACAGAAAGTACCTCAGGTTCATTGTGGGAGGAAACCATTATCAGTACAGAGTACTGCCTTTTGGACTGACCTCCGCTCCCAGGGTGTTTACCAAGTGCCTGGCAGTGGTGGCAGCCTACCTGAGAAATCAGGGCATCTTTGTGTTTCCTTACCTAGACGACTGGCTCATCAGAGGCCAGACTTCCCTGGAAGTTCAACAGGCCATCAACAGGACCATAGAACTGCTCCAAAAGGTAGGCTTTGTCATCAACTTCGCAAAGTCCACTTTGCTCCCCTCCCAGAACTTGGAGTTCATAGGAGCAAGGTTGGATTCTCAGCTGGCAAGAGCATTCTTACCAATGGACCGAGCACAAAGGCTCATGGACCTCGCCAGCAAGTTTCTGCACAGGTCCCTGGTCTCCGCCAGACTCTGTCTCAGGCTTCTGGGACACATGGCGTCGACAGTACAGGTGACCCCCAATGCCAGGCTCAATATGAGACCTGCCCAGTGGTGCCTTCGGACTCAGTGGTCACAAGTTAAGGCAGTCTCAGAGACAGGATCAGAGTGTCCCACCGTTTCCTGGCCTCCCTCAACTGGTGGTTACACCCCCCCAATCTGCTGGTAGGGGTACCCTTTCAGATCCCACCTCATACAGTGGTCCTAACCACCGATGCCTCTCTACAGGGTTGGGGAGCACATTGCCTAGACAAGTGCACCCAGGGCCTGTGGTCTCCTTGGGAGGCGTCCCAGCAGATCAATCTACTGGAACCAGCAGATCAATCTACTGGAACTCAGAGCTATCCGCTTGGCCCTCAAGGCCTTTGCTGCTTCCCTGGCACAACAGTCTGTCTTGATCCAGACAGACAACCAGGTAGCCATGTTCTATGTCAACAAGCAGGGCGGAACTGGTTCCCAGCCCCTTTGCCAGGAGGCCCAGGACCTCTGTTCCTTTGCCCTGAAACACAACATGCTTCTCAAAGCAGTCTATCTTCCAGGCCAGGAGAATTCCCTGGCAGACAGTTTGAGCAGGATTCTGCAACCACATGAGTGGCAGCTACATCCTTTAGTGGTTCAAAAGATTTTCTTGAGATGGGGGCTTCCCTCCATGGACCTGTTTGCCAGTCCACTGAACAACCAGCTGCCAAGGTTCTGCTCCAGGCAACCGCATCCTCTGAGAGTAGCAGCAGATGCTTTTCTGATTCCCTGGACTCAGGGCCTACTCTATGCGTTTCCTCCCACCCCTCTGGTGGCCCGAACACTGTTCCAGATTCTACGAGACAGGGCCTCAGTCCTCCTGGTAGCTCCCAGGTGGCCAAGGCAGCCTTGGTTCCCCCTCTTGCTTCAGCTGGCAGTGGATCTACCTCTGCCTCTGGGATTGCAACCCGACCTTCTCTCTCAGAATCAGGGCTCCTTGCTGCATCCCAATCTCAAAGCTCTCAATCTGATGGCATGGAGGCTGCAAGGGTAGTGTTGGCTCCCTGGGGCCTGCCTACCAAGGTTGAGGAAGTTCTCCTAGCCTCCAGGAAACAATCCACTAGGAAGACCAATGCTCTCAAGTGGAAAAGGTTCTCTGTGTGGTGTCAGCTGCGTGCTGAGGATCCTTTCTCCTGTACTGTGTCAGTAGTGCTTCAGTACCTGCTGCACTTGTCCAATCAGGGTCTCAAGTCCAACTCTGTTCGGGTCCGCCTCTCTGCTTTGGCTGCTCACCACTCCCTAGTTGAGGGCCATTCCTTGTCTGTGCACCCTTTGGTGTCTAGGTTTCTCAGGGGCTTGCTTCTGCTCAAACCTCCCATACGTCCTCCTGCTCCTGAGTGGGAGCTTAATGTGGTCTTGCAGCAACTGACTCGCCCACCTTTTGAGCCTATGGCTACTTGCCCTCTACGCTTCCTTTCCTGGAAGACTCTCTTTCTGATAGCCCTTACTTCGGCTAGGAGAGTGAGTGAGCTTCAGGCCTTGGTCTGTGATAGGCCTTACACCAGGTTCTATAAAAACAGGGTGGTCCTCAGGACTCACCCTAAGTTCCTTCCTAAGGTTGTCTCCTCTTTCCACCTCAACCAGGAGGTGGTTCTTCCTACTTTCTTCCCTAGGCCTCATGCGAGTCAGGCTGAAACAGTTCTCCATACCTTGGACTGTAGGAGGGCCTTATCCTTCTACCTTGAACGTACGCAAGGTCACAGGAAGGCTTCTCAGCTCTTCCTTTCTTTTGACCCCAATAACTTGGGGAGGCCTGTGTCCAAGCGTACTTTGTCCATCTGGGTGGCTGACTGTATCACCTGGGCTTACAAGGCGACCGACCTTCCTTTGCAGGGTAGGGTCACGGCCCACTGTGTGAGGGCAATGGCTGCATCAGTGGCTCACCTCCACTCTGTTCCATTGCAAGACATCTGCAGGGCTGCTACTTGGTCTTCAAGCCAGACATTTGCAGCCCACTACTGTCTGGAGAGGGAGTCCCGAAGGGACAGTGCTTTTGGCCAAGCAGTACTCTGGAATCTCTTTGAGGTCTAGGCAACTCCTGCCCTCTGGTTGGGCTACCTGTGGGAGGGTGTGTCCTTGCAAAGCCTTTACTGTGTTGCTGAGACTAGAGGGAGTTCTCTTGTTCAGCCTGGGTTCCTGGTAGCCCAGAGCTGGGGAGTCACCCATAAGTGAGGACTGACTTCCTGCTTGGTCCTGGAGAAAGTAGTTACTCACCTGTAACAGGTGTTCTCCAGGAGCAGCAGGAATCAGTCCTCACTACCCTCCCTCCTCCCCTTGGAGTTGCAGTTGTACATAGTTTAATTTTTACATTTTTGTGTGCTGTTCTTAGCTATGTTATTTGACTGAGGTAAGATGGCACCTTTAGGCGGGAAGGGAACCGCTCATGCGTGCCAGCATTCCCAAAGGCTTTCATGGAAAGCTGGGGAAATGCTCCGCTGGGGCTTCATCGGCGCCGATGACACCCATAAGTGAGGACTGATTCCTGCTGCTCCTGGAGAACACCTGTTACAGGTGAGTAACTACTCTTTGTACAGGGCTTAGACTGAAGGTAAAAGTGTGTATTCTCTGGGAACAAGCAGGAGGTCCATCCTCACGTATGGGTGATGTTGGCACTGACAGAGCCCTCACGGAAGCATCCCCCTATCTTTCAAAGAAAGCCTTTGGGAGATGCCATCACGCATGCATGGTCCCCTTACCACCCAAGGGTGCCATCTTGTGCAGTCTTTTTTTTTTTTTTTTTCACGGAGTCCTTCAGACGTTGTCTGGCTTGTCCCCGGAAAAGGTTGATTAGTTTGTTCCCCGAGTTTCCAACTCTCCTCCTGTTTTGTACCAGTACTCTTCCTGCCTATGGACCTCTGTGCCTTGGCGTTTGGCCTTGGTTTTTATTTTTGTAGTCTTTTTGTTGTTTTCTTTTTCTGGCGCCTTCAAACCCTTTTTATCCTGCTGGCAGCCTGGAGAGTCTTTGACCTTACTTTTTTCCCCTATGGCTACCAGTGGTTTTAAGAAGTGTGATCAAGTTTTGGCAGTCAGCCTGCATCAGGCGTCAAAAAAACAAAAACAAAACACATGAATATTAAAAATCCATTAAAAATGTGTGGTGGTTTGTTTTTTGACCCCTGATGCAGGCTGACTGCGGAAACATGGCCAAGTCGGGTCTGTACCCTTTGAAGGTTTTACGAAATAAAAGGTTTCTTTGTTTTAAAGAGGTGTGGCCATGTCCTCCCTGTGCTGTTCTAGTGACTTCTCATGATCAAGGAACATAGTATTAAAATGGGCGTGTACCTTAATGTAAAGAAGACAAAGATCATGACAACTGGAAAAATCAATAAGTTCATTGTTGAATGAGAAGAAATTGAAATCGTAGACAACTTTAACCTACTTGGATCAGCTATCAATAAAGAAGCAACAAGCAGTCAAGAAATCTGATGATGCATTGCTCTTGGCAGAATGGCTATGAAAGACCTAGTCAAGATTCTCAAGAGCAGAGATGTCTCTCTCCATACAATGATTTAACTTGTTCAAGCCATGGTATTTTCAATAACATCGTATGGATGCGAAAGCTGGACAGTGAAAAATAGACAGGAAGAAAATTGATGCCTTTGGATTATGGTGCTGGTGGTGAATACTGTGTATACCATGGACTGCCCGAAGAACAAACCAGTCAGTACTAGAAGAGATCAAATCTAAGCTTTCTTTAGATGCTCAGATGACAAGACTTTGACTTTCATACTTTGAACACATCATGCGAAGAGAGAGATCATTAGAGAAAGACATCATGCTTGGCAATATAGGTCAATGCAAAAGAAGAAGGCCAGCAATAAGATGGATTGATACAATAACAGCAGCTACAGGTACCAGTCTGTACTGAGCCACCTGACTGAAGACTGAACACAATTAGGACAACTACCCAGAGGGTTGCCATGAGTCGACGGCACTTAACAACAACAACAACAACAACATGAGCTGAGGTATGATGGCTATTGTCTATCATCTGGGTATGCAATGTAGTCCACTGTAACCTGTGCTGGTGTGCCTTTACTGTATTGTAACTAACATGTAGCATTTTTATTTCTCCAGAGGTTGCTAGTGAAATGCATGCACCTACCCTCTCCCTTGCTTAGCTGTACCTACAACTAGGCATCTGATTGATTGACTAGGCTGGAGATTACCTGCCTACTAAATGTCATAGAAGACACTTGGGGGTATGTTTACTAAAGGGCGCTAACGTTGCAGCGCTGGAATTAGCAAGCGATAAGGTATGTTATCGGGCGATAACGCGCCTGCGGCGTTAAGACACCTTAACGCTGTGAAATCCGGCCCTAAAGGGTGGAGGAAGGCTTCCCAGGGGGCGCAGAGAGAGGGTCAATGGGTGGAGAGTGGGAGGGGAGAGGCTCCAGGCACATTAACGCTGTGTAATCCGGGTCTGAAAACTAACCCTAGTGAAACCCTCCCGTTAAGGCACATTTGCAGGAAAGAGAAACCATTTCCGTCAGCAATGTACAGCAAAGCCAGGGAAACCTAAAAAAAGTGATAGTAGTGACACGTGCACGGAACAAAAAGGCAAATAAACATGGAAAATGAGCTGAACAAAATTTAAAAACACCATAACCAAGCTGGCCAATAGTGATATTAATGGGAAACATAAAAAAACACTTCCGAGAAAGCTAAAAAAAAAGATATTAATTTTGGAAGGGTCTATGCTCTATCCCCCTACAAGGTGAATGATCCCACATTGAAATAGCGCTGATCAGGGTTCTCCCTTTGTATTGGACAGGTTTCTTATGGCGTGCACATGTGCGGCAACAGCAGGGTGGGCATGTTGGAAAAGGCAACTGTACAGATGCTGGAAAATGGGATACAGAGGGCTGCAGGCGGCACATGCTGTGGTGCAGCTGGGGCACAGTGCGGACTAGGGAGATGCCTAGGTGGCACATAGGAATGCTGAAACTGTACAGCAGCCAGACAGCAACTGATGAGGGCCCAACATGGGCACGAGTGTGCTTCTCACAGTTTCACAGGGGATAGTACCCAGCAGGTACCCCCAAGGGCACAGAACATTGGCAGGCAGTGGTGGGGGGGAAGCATGGACGTCTATGCAGGCACTCCTACCCCAGATTCTGCACCATAGGCAGCTGCCTACCAGCATACTGAATGGCCTGAGACTGCGCACCACCAGCATAAGGGTATGTCAGCATGGTGGCGGAGTGCTGCTGGTGGTGGAGGGGGCAGTGGCATCTGCCCACAGCATACCATGGCCTAGCCCTGTTTAGGGGGGGGGCCGTGCACTGCAACAGACAGGCTCTGTCTGATGAACAGTCATGGTATCCCCAGGGAATGAACTGTCCCTGTGGCAACAGTGTGGTGCAGTACACACAGCCAGTGTGTTCAGGAGCAGAAGGTCAGAGGTTCAAGTCCCAGCTGTGGCTCCTGCCAACCCAGTCCCTATATTTTACCCAGTACTAAACCGTGGTAATAAAGATGGAACCTTTATTGCAGATAATCTAAACATGCCTGAAACGCCTATATTTTACCCTACAGAGCACAGACACCATAAACATGTGCAGTACCTAGAGCAGAGTTTCCCCAAATGCAGTCCTGGAGGGCCAAAAACCATTCAGGTTTCATGCTGTCTCTAATAAAGATGCCTGTGCTGCATTGCTATGTGCTGCCCCCATGGTATGCAAATGTATCTCATGCATATTCATTAGGGACAGCATGAAAACCCGAACAGTGTTTGGCCCACCAGGACCGTAGTTGGGAACCTCTGCCCTAGAGCAGCGGCCAACAGGGGCAGAAACACCCGCACCCACAGGCTTCATTATCCAAAGCCTCATGGAGAGGCAGGATGTTGGGCCCTACATGCAGCAGCATCTCCCAATACTAGCACTTGCATACCTTAGCAATGCCGCCCTAAACCTGGGAATATGTTACACATATATCAAAAGGTTGCTATGATTAATGGCAGATAGCAATTTCTAAGTTCAGCACAATTTGCTAATTGAGCTGCATCATAGCAACCTTTCTGATGTCTGTGGAGTGTTTCAGTTCTGGTTTCTGACAGTGTTTACCACCCCGGGGAGTGACCCCAACAGTATTGCATACCATAGCCATGCCTGCACTGTGCCCAGGACTGGTGCGGTGGTCAGGTCTGCCAAAAGCCTCTATATTTGCACAATGCTGGCATAGGTGTGGGAGTGTGTGTCTATCCAGTGGGTGGTGGCTGCCAACACCTTACTCAGCCCACACTGCTTGCACTGTTTCCAGTGTTAGCCTGACAATGTGCATAATGAGAAGCAAGGTACTGTGGGTATGGACCAGACAGGATGCATCTGCACAGGGCATAGGGCAATGGCTGGGACATTGTAGTGCCTGGCCACCACCTGCATGGACAGGGTGGCCACAGTATGTCCTGCTGGGTGGTCACTCTCACCCTCACTGAGCAGTGACCATGGCATGGCTAGGTTCCCCCATAGTGCTATATAGTATTTCTTTCAAGTGATATTTATGGGTTCTCTTTTTTTGGGGCCCAATCACTGACTTATCTGCTTGGTGTGTATGCTGACATCCCAGTTCTGAGTACACGCATCTCCTCCAGGAACATGCACTATGGACTAGCTAGCAGACTGTTGGCAGTTAGTATGTGTATGGCTGGAACACCTTGCAGGGTGCAGCGGCTGGAGACTCACTGTGCTCACTGCTGGAGAATGTCAGATAGTGGTGGGGGGCAGCTGAGCATTTCTAGGCCTACTGTCTGTCTGCCTTATGGATGTGTACAGATCTGCATTGACTGCCCTGTAGTGTGCCTGTTCCCCCGCAGGACTGGGTGCATCATAGCCCATAAGGGCTAAACATGACAGAAATACAGATGGTATCCTAGATGTGTCTGCAGGAACTACCTATCACACACACTAGCACTGATGGGAACCTGCAGCATGGCCTATTTCAGAGAACAGAAAGGGCGAGCAGAGTTAATGGTCACTTGTGCTTTATTGAAGTTGAGAACCCCGACACGTTTCGACAGATGCCTTCATCAGGGGACTAGAGGACTGCAAACAAATACAGTACTTGTCATAAAAACAGTAAAAATTACAAATGTACTCATTATCTTAAAAACAAAATATTCAAAAATGAAAAGATTAAAAACAAAATATAAAAACATAGCTACATATAAATGACCATGCATAATATGACAATAAGACAAACATGGATAAATATATAAAACAATCATGGTGTACTTACAAATTGTGTATATCTATATACTAGACGAAGCGCATGGAGGAGCGTAAATGTATGGTACAAAACCAAACGTATGGTAGGTAATGCTAAAAAAATGATGATATTAATAAACAGCAAAGATCATATGAATAAACAAACAGTGAGAAACCCAGACCACACCAGAAATATAAAAAGGGAGACAATGTTTAAAAACATTGAATTGAGCCAACTATGCACATGTGATGTAACTCCCAAAAAATGATAAAAAAACACTATACAGGATACAATTGAATCTCCAGGAACAAGCAGGAATGAGTCTTCACATGTGGGTACGTCGGCGCCGACGGAGCCCGCACGGGAATGCTCCCCAGCATCCAATCAGAAGGCTTTTGGGAGCATCCCTCGCACCTGCGCGGTGGCTTCCCGCCCTTCCTACTGCCTCTCCCCAGTTTTCGTTTTTCCGCGGAGCCGGCAGGACGTACCTCCTGCCACCGCAGAAACTTTTTCTTTAATTTTTCCTTTTCCTTGTTTCTTGTGGTCGCGGCCTTTTTCCCGCCGACACTGGCACCACGGGTGCCTTATTTTTCATAATTTTTTCTTAAATCCCTTCGAGGGAAATATTTTTCTCGAGTCACTTCTGAGGCCTACCGGGCTTTCCAGCATGGAGCCTTCTTCCCCTAAGAAGTGCCCTCACTGTGGAGACTTTTCCTACTTAGCCTCCAATGCCTGGTGTCTCTCTTGTTGGGGCCCTGATCCCTTTTCCCCCGGCTCTCCGGGCTTCAGCGTCGGGAGAAGACCTTCCCTTTTTCGAGTGTCCCTCGATGACGTCTTCCCACCTAAGGTGCGGCCATCGGTTTTCTCTCCTCTCCAGGATCAGGTAACCCCACAACAGTCTGTTAAGACTAGCCAAGCCTTGAGGGGCGAGTCTCATGCGCGGCATGACGACGGCTCCGGCCTTCCCCCTCAAGTCCCCCTTGGCACATAAACCCCAGCGGGAGTCTTCGGGCTCCAAAGCCTCCATGGGGTTTCGGGCTGTTCCTGGGGTTCGCTTCTCACAGAACATTCCCGAGCCATGCTCGAGGGTGGTACCCGCTTCGAGCGGTGCCAACTCCTCGGCATCGGCGCCGGCGTCGAGTGTCCCACTCTTCGCCAAGGATCGTCAGCTGGTGTCCTCGGTGCTTTCGGGGCTGATCGATTCGACCCTGTCCGACTTTCCTGCATCCCAGCCATGCGCGGGGGTGGTACCCGCTTCGGGCGGGGCCGATTCCTCGGCGTCAGTGTTGAGTGTTCCACTCTTCACCGGGGATCGTCGGCTGGTGTCCTCGGTACCTTCGGGGCCGATCGATTCGACCCGGTCTGGCATGCCTACATCCCTGCCATGCGCGGAGGTGGTAACCGCTTTGAGCGGTGCCGAGGCATCGGCGTCAAGTGTTCCACTCTTCGCCGGGGATCGTCATCTGGTGCCCTCGGTTCCTTCGGGGCCAATCGACTCGACCCAGACTGGCCTTCCTGCATCCCAGGACTGCGCGGGGGCGGTACCAGCTTTGAGCGGCTCCGCCTCCCTGGCGTCGGCTTCGGTGTCGAGTACCCCACTCTCCACCGGGGACCATCACCTGGCTCCGCCTTCGGAGCCAGTCGATCTGTCCCGGACGGGCGGTCCGGCACCCCAACTTTGCGCGGGGCTGGGGCCGGCCCCGGACATTGCCGGCCTCCCGGCATCGACGTGGGCGTTGAGTGCTCCACGCGTCACCAGAGTCTGCCCACGGGAGGCCTTGGGACCTTCGATCGATTCGACCCAAAGAAGCGCCGCTGCCCCGACGTCGGCGCCGGGGCTGTGCGTTTCACTCCCTGCCGGGGCTCGTCGGTGGGTTACCTGGGTACCCTCGAGGCCGGCTAGTGTGCCCCGTAAGGGTTTCCCGCTCGGTAACACATGCGTGGGAAGAACCCTGGCGTCTGGCGGGGTCTATATCCCGATGTCGGCGCCGGTCTCGGGTGTTCCCCTCTTCGCCGAGTTTCGGCCACGGAAGCCCTCGATGCCCGCGGCACCGACCGATGCGGCCCCGATTCGCTTTCAGGGATGGGCATCGCCGGCGCCGCCGCCGCCGCCGCCGGGGCCCTCTGGGAGGGCGTCGCTGACTTCGCTCGGTTCGATGCCCAGCCTCGAATCGATCTCCAGCCTCGAAGGCGTGGTTCCAACGCGTTTCGGAACCGACCCCGGCCTCTTCCGATGACACAGCGCAGAGCTTGCCTGCTCTCTGGCTGCCTCGGAACCATTCCAGCCGCCTTCGCTGGCTGCTTCGGGGGCAGCCCCGTCCCCACGGTCGGGGCCGAGGCCGCGTCCCGCGGGTCTATCGGTTACATCTCCCCCTTCGATGCCCAGCTTGGAATCAATCCCGGGCTCTGACGATGCAGTGCCAACTGCCTCGAGTCGGGACTGTCAGTACCCTCCTCTCTTTAGAGGGATCCCTCCTGGGCACCAGCCCGGAGGGTCTCCTGATGTTCAGGCGGCCCCCTCAACCTCGGCCTCCCCTGGAATAGCTCCTCTGGGAGAGCCGTCTTTTCAGGATTTTCTCCTTGACATGGCGGACTTGCTTGCCTTTCCTATCCCGGGCCCTTCGCTAAGTCCAGGCCCTGCGGAACAGGCGGCCATAATGCTTCCTCTACATCCCTCTCTGCGGGATCTTCTACTCGAGCTTTGGCGCTTGCCTTTGCAGGTTCCTGCGCCGCCTACAGCCATGCATGTCCGGTATCGGGTGCCCCCCTCTCCGGGGTTTCCCACGCACCAGCTTCCCCATCATTCCATTGTGGTGGAATCGGCGCTGAGGAAGGGTCGGAAGCAAGAAGAAGCATTCTTCTTGCCCTCCGAATCGTGCGTCTAAAGCGCTGGATAACTTTGGGCGGCGAACCTTCCAAACGTCCATGCTGGCTTCCAGAATTATTTCATATATTTTCTATATGAGCCTGGCACTTCGGGAGATCACAGAGAGATTATCTCTTTTGTCTCCTTTTGTGTCGGCCACTAGGGCCCCTGAATATTCCTTGCTGCTTTATCATTGCAGGAATATCTCTTGGTTCCTTTCTCGGGCCTCTCTAGATTCTTTTGAGTCTGTTGGCAGGTCCTCTGCCCTTGCCATCGGGGCGCGTCGTACAGCCTGGCTGCAGGCTTCTGACTTGTGCAGCTGGGCACAACATAATCTGGGTAATTCCCCGTGTAGTGGGGAACACCTCTTCAATGGCGAGGCCTTACGTCAGGTGGCTCAGTGCTCCGCTGACCTTTTTAGCACTGGCCCTCCGAAGCCCTCTCCTTCCCCCGTGGGTAGGAAATGTCCTTCCCGACCTTCCTTCCCGAGGAAGAGAAAGTTTCGTCCGTCCGCCCACCTGCCAGGTGCGCCCAGGCAAGGGACGTTTCACTCTGGTCGGAGGTTCCAGGGCCCGCGCCAGGATACTCAGGCCAAACAGCTGCAGGCTCCTGTATGCGGCAGTCTGCATTTGACTTCTCTTCCCGGAAGTTTAATTTTTCCAGCTACACTGGGGTTCTTTTCAGTATGGCAAGTGGTTCGGATGCTTGCTCAGGGGTTAAGGGATCTCCCCACCTTCCTCTTTGGTAGAGGGGGATCACCTCTATTCCAGGATAGTTTCTGGCTCCTCATGGTCATTCTATCCTTCATCTGACTTCCTTAGAGTACGTCCTTCGAAACCCTTTATCCCTGGGTTCCCCTGCTTGAGGGGATCCCCCACCGAATCTTCTTTTTCTTCCAGTGTAGACCTTGCTGCTGCCCTCCAAGCATGGTCTGAGCAATTCCTCGACAGGGCCGGACCATCCCCGCCCTCTTGCCTGGTCTCTCTGTTCCTGCAGGAGAACCACCTGGGTCTGTTCAGTTGCTGTGCGGGCAGGAGTCCCAGTGTGTCATTAATGCCTCGACCTGCCGCTTCGGCTATCTGGCGTTCTTACGCCCCCCCCCCCCACAGGCTCTCTTTCTAGCTTCCCTGGGATGCGGCGACAGGTCTGACTCCTGTCAGTCTCCTTCATCCTCCTCCTGCACTCCGCCTCCTGCAATTTTCAGAGCAGCAGAGGGCATTGGCCCGTGTCTCCGCAGGTTTTTCCATATGATGGAAAAGACTTATATAGTCACTCCATGGCTATATGGATAATTATACCCTCTTGTCTCCCTTATGGTACGGTGGACAAGTTTTTTCTGCGTGACTGTCAGGGAGACACACCAGAGGCCGAAAGTACTCCTGATGTGCTCTTCCCAGGCTTATTCTCCTTCACGCAGCCATACTGCTACTCTCGTTGATCTGCCCCTGCACCACACACCTTGGATCTGATGCAGGTCCGCATTAGCAGTATTATACTCACGTGTGCATGCATGTTTTAGTACCGGGGTGGGCGCTCCCAGGCCCACCTATGTCTCGATATATATCCAATAACATATATAGATGTATATCTGTATTGGTGGGCGCTTTTTGGGAAATGTCATAGCGCCCTAGGTCTTACCGACTGTCTCCCCAATGGTCGGTACTTACGTTTTATTTCTTAAGGGGTCCGGCCAGTCCACTTGCCTGTGTTCGTACGGCTCGGTGTCCGGGACCGGTTATGTTTATGCTTGCTGCTGTGTGGTCAACAGCTTCGATTTTTGTTTTACGCCTCCTTACCGGGAGGTTTTCAAACCCAATGTCTTCCTATCCATTATCAGCTAGGGAAGACGGTGTACTTCTCGGTATTCCGGAGTACACTCCTGTTCCTCTCCGGGCTGGGTTCTTCCAGATCGGTCAGTCTTCTGCTAGCCCTCCGGGTTAAGGGCTCTGCTCCTAAAGGAGTTCTCAGCTTTCTCATGAAGCTTCCATTGAAGACCTGCCGTTCTCTCCGGCGCCAGTTGACACCTGCGTCTCCAGCCCTTCCCGGACTTGGAACTTCTTCCTCACTGCCGCGAAGTTTCCTTGAAGACTTCACTACTGCATCTGCAGTACCCGTCACAGCTCTCCTTCCTACAATCCAGTAGGTAAGCTCTAGATTGTGATGGTTCATTAACTACTTAATGATGCTTGACGTGCTTTAAAGACTCTCTCCTCCGTAGTCTTTAGGTTGCTGTGTCTCGGCAACTCTTCTCAACTCCTACCCTCCATCCCTCGGGGGATTCCGGGGATCCAGGTTGGGCGATGCCGCCCTGTCCAGGGCCACACATTCTGGGATCTCCCCTGGCACCCTCAGCTAGGGAGTCCCCACATGTGAAGACTCATTCCTGCTTGTTCCTGGAGATAGCACAGTTACTTACCTGTAACAGGTGATCTCCGGAACAGCAGGAATTAGTCTTCACAACCCACCCACCTCCCCTAGGAGTTGTATCTCTCTCTCCTTCCTCTTCCTCTCCTTCTGTCTCAGCTATGAAACTCAACTGGGGAGAGGCAGTAGGAAGGGCGGGAAGCCACCGTGCAGGCGCAAGGGATGCTCCCAAAAGCCTTCTGATTGGATGCTGGGGAGCATTCCTGTGCGGGCTCCGTCGGTGCCGACGTACCCACATGTGAAGACTAATTCCTGCTGTTCCGGAGATCACCTGTTACAGGTAAGTAACTGTGCTTAATGTTACCAGTGTGCTACCAAAACATGTGAAAAAAACAATATTCAAACACCTAAATGTTCCATCGCTTAAATGCAAAGCCATTTTAAAAAAATGCAAAGAACTTGAAAAAAATAATCGGAGCAGGTGCCTTGCAAATCGGACCATATATTTTAATTAAATAATGAATAAACATGAATTTTCGCATAAAATTGAACATCAAAATTACATAAAACCAAGCTGCTAAAGCAAAAAACCGAGTATGAACAAATACCTTCAGCACTGCTAGCAAATAGGACAATCCTTAGAGGACGCCGAAATTGGTGTGCTTTTAAGGTCAGAGAGCAAAATATGCATAAATGCATATGTATAAGGGAAACAAATACAAAGTGTAATATTGCACAGGCAGCTGAAGGCAAAAAATGATGACAAGAACAATTACAAAATGTAATAATATACGGGCAGCTGAAGATGAAAAGTGGTAGCGATACTGAGAACTCACTGAAGCCAGCCCCCGATAACATATAGAAGAGAATCGGATCCAAATAAAAAACCGCTAGTGCAAATAGCTAATATAATTATTTTTTAAAAAACACAAAATTAATAAGAAAAGTCACCTTAAACATTGCCAGCAATTGTAAAAGAATACCACTAAAATAGCACACGCTAAAAAATTATAATAAGAATGAGAACAAAACTGCATATGGCTCGATGTTGCCAGGCAGTGGGATGCCTCAATACAAAAAACCAAAATAAAATCAGGTGAAAATGGCATTTAGAACCGACAAAAATTGTAATGGGAAGTGATAAACAACTGCATGTATATAACAAAATAATAAATAAGAACTGTATAAAAATAAAAAACTGTATAAATATATAATTAAGACACATCACACTGTAAGACAATAAAAGAGAGAAGGGGAAAAGGAAAGAAGGGGGAGAAAAAGGGGAGAGGAAGGGGAAGGAGGGGGAAGAAGGCGAGGGGGGGGGGAAGGAAAAGGGGGGGGGGAAATAACTAAAAAACTAATCAAAAGAAGAAAATCCTAAATTAGTAAAGGTTGTACTAACTGTACTTATAGAAAGACTGACAAATTAAGATCCTGATTAAGACCAAAGGGCTCAATAGATTGCAACTCATAAATAAACCGCTGTTCTAATCTAAGAAGGATCAAATCTATATTGCCTCCTCACCAATGTGGATGTACAACTTTTAAAACAAAGAATTTAAGATCTGACACAAGATGGTCCTTTTCAATCCAATGATTAACCATTGGTTTATCTGGAACCCGTCTCCCTAGACAACTTTTGTGCTCAATAATTCGTGTCTTAATAGGGCGAGGAGTTTTACCAACATACAATAACTTACAAGGACATATAATCACATATATAACGTTACTGGTCATGCAATTTGAATAATGGTTAAGAAAAAAACTTCTTGCGAGTCAGTGGATGTACAAAAACATCTTTCATTGGAATGGCATTCAAACAGACCGAGCAGCGTCTGCATTGAAAATGGCCTTTAGCTTTTACAACCGACCGGTATTTGCAAGGGCTGATAGAACTAAAATATTTTTAATGTTACGATTTCTTTTATGTGCAATGATGAGGAATTTGTGTCATAGCAGGAAGAGAAGAAACAAGATGCCATTCCCGTCTGAGGATATCAGAAATATCTTTAGAAAGGGCTGAAAAAGTCAAAGCACATACAATTTGGTTCTCTTTAATTGGTGGTTTCTTTTTAAGGAGCATATTCCTATCTGAAGATTTTGCCTTATCATATGCTTTTTTAATGACATGCATAGGATAACCCCTTTCTTTAAATCTACCACTCATTTTTGCTGCATGTTTCTCAAAATCCTTATGCGACGTACATAAGCACCTAACCCTTAGGAATTGACCATAGGGTAAATTATCTTTCAAAGATTTGTTGTGAAAACTGTCATAACGTAAAATTGTATTACGATCAGTGGGTTTCCGATATAGGTCCGTAAGGAACTCTTCTGTGCCCTTTTTGATATTTGATCAAAACTGAAAGACCCTTCAAATTGTAAGTGTTCATCCTGGGAATTAAGCCAAAGAAAAAAAGCTTGTAAATTTTCTTCTGTGCCATCCCAAATAAAGAAAATGTCGTCTATGTAACGAAGCCATAACTTAATAAAATTTTTAAATGGATGGTATTGAAAAAACTGGTGTTCAAAATTAGCGACATAAAGGTTAGCAACGTCTGGCGCGATGGAGGAACCCATGGCCACCCTGATCTGTTTATAAAGAATCCCTTGAAAACAAAAAAAATTTTCACACATAGCTAAGGCTGCCATCTGAGTCAAAAAAACAGGTAGGAATGCGTATCGGTGGTTCCCTTCTAATCAGGGTATTCACAATGATTAGAGTGGCAGCCTGTGGTATATTGGTATAAAGGGAATTTATATCTAGCATTGCCAAAATCAATTGTTCATGATATCCAGTGAATTCACTTAAAATATTAATAACCTGTGTAGAATCATGGACATAAGAGGGAATCTGTGGGACAAAGGGACGAAGGAGATAGTCCAAAAATTGGATTGAAAAGGACCATCTTGTGTCAGATCTTAAATTCTTTGTTTTAAAAGTTGTACATCCACATTGGCGAGGAGGCAATATAGATTTGATCCTTCTTAAATTAGAACAGCGGTTTATTTATGAGTTGCAATCTATTGAGCCCTTTGGTCTTAATCAGGATCTTAATTTGTCAGTCTTTCTATAAGTACAGTTAGTACAACCTTTACTAATTTAGGATTTTCTTCTTTTGATTAGTTTTTTAGTTCTTCCCCCCCCCCTTTCCCCCTTTTTTCCCCCTCCTCCCTCCCCCCTTGCCTTCTTCCCCTCCTTCCCCTTTTCCCCCTCCCCCCTTCCTGTCCCCTTCCTTCCCCTCCTTTTTCTCCCCCTTCTTTCCTTTTCCCTTTCTGTCTTTTATTGTCTTACAGTGTGATGTGTCTTATTTATATATTTATAGTTTTTATTTTTATACAGTTCTTATTTATTATTTTGTGTTATACATGCAGTTGTTTATCACTTCCCATTATAATTTTTGTCGGTTCTAAATGCCATTTTTACCTGATTTTATTTTGTTTTTTGTATTGAGGCATCCCTCTGCCTGGCAACATCGAGCCATATGCGGTTTTGTTCTCATTCTTATTATAATTTTTTAGCGTGTGCTATTTTAGTGGTTTTCTTTTACAATTGCTGGCAATGTTTAAGGTGACTTTTCTTATTAATGTTGTGTTTTTAAAAAAATAATTATATTAGCTATTTGCACTAGCGGTTTTTTATTTGGATCCGATTCTCTTCTATGTTATCGGGGGCTGGCTTCAGTGAGTTCTCAGTATCGCTACCACTTTTCATCTTCAGCTGCCCGTATATTACATTTTGTAATTGTTCTTGTCATCATTTTTTGCCTTCAGCTGCCCGTGCAATATTACACTTTGTATTTGTTTCCCTTATACATATGCATTTATGCATATTTTGCTCTCTGACCTTAAAAGCGCGCCAATTTCGGCGTCCTCTAAGGATTGTCCTATTTGCTAGCAGTGCTGAAGGTATTTGTTCATACTCTGTTTTTTGCTTTAGCAGCTTGGTTTTATGTAATTTTGATGTTCAATTTTATGCGAAAATTCATGTTTATTCATTATTTAATTAAAATATATGGTCCGATTTGCAAGGCACCTGCTCCGATTATTTTTTTTTAAAACAGCTTTGCATTTAAGCGATGGAACATTTAAGTGTTTGAATATTGGCTTTTTTCACATGTTTTGGTAACGCTGTATTTTTACCATTATTAGGCTGGCCAATGTCGATATCTTAAATATGTTTTTTAACTAGTGCTTTGCCTTTTCAACATTACCAATTGCAACTTATATAGCGTTTCTCATCATATTTTTTGGGGGGGCTATATCACATACGCATATCTTAAATATGTTTTTTAACTAGTGCTTTGCCTTTTAAACAGTATCAATTGTATCCTGTATAGTGGTTTTTATCATTTTTTGGGAGTTACATCACATGTGCATAGTTGGTTCAATTCAATGTTTTCAAACATTGTCTCCCTTTTTATATTTCTGGTGTGGTCTGGGTCTGGGTTTCTCACTGTTTGTTTATTGATTCACTTGTTTATTCATATGATCTTTGCTGTTTATTAATGATATAGTTGTTTTTTAGCATTACCTACCATATGTTTGGTTTTGTGCCATACATTTACGCTCCTCCATGCGCTTCTTCTAGTATATAGATATACACAATTTGTAAGTACACCATGATTGTTTTATATTATATTTATCCATGTTTGTCTTATTTTCATATTATGCATGGTCATTTATATGTAGCTATGTTTTTATATTTTGTTTTGAAGATGAGTACATTTATTTGTAATTTTTATTGTTTTTATGACAAGTACTGTATTTGTTTGCAGTCCTCTAGCCCCCTGATGAAGGCATCTGCTGAAACGCGTCAGGGTTCTCAACTTCAATAAAGCACAAGTGACCATTAACTCTGCTCGCCCTTTGTGTTCTCTGAGGTTTTTCTGCGAGCAGGTGCTCCTGTTTGTGTTGCATGGCCTATTTCAGCCATGAAAGGTGCTGTGGACCTGGTGCTGGGCGCCCCACCTCACCATCAGGGTGAGCACAGTACCCACACAATGTGACGGTCTGTAGCTACTCTGTGCCAGTAACACACACGGTCAGTACCCCCTACCAGGTTGAGGTGCTGTGGGGGTGCATACCCCATCTTGTGACAATCTGTAGACTGCTGATTTGCATGTGCAGTGCATCATGGGTATGGGTGGGTTAACCCTATCCTGGTAACCACAGCAGACAGTTTGTGTGGTGACCTGAAGTCCTTCTGTAGCCAGCCAGGGGTTTGTTAGTAGCTGTAGCCCACTGGTTACTTCACTGCCTGTGGAGCCAGAGGTCATGGGTTTGATCCCACAGTGGGTTTATTTGATAGGGCTGTCTGAGGCATTTTCTTTTTTTTAATTTAAATTAGTGCTGCCAGCAAAAACACACTCACAGTGCTGCAACCTTAAGGTGCCCTATAAGGTGCCCTATAAGGCGCCCTATAAGACGCCCTATAAGACGCCTTATAAGACGCCCTATAGGGAACATAGGGAAGATGATCTGAAACATTAGCTTCTCACAATCAAAGAACATAGTCTCAAAATGGGCCTGCACCTTAATGTAAAGAAGACAAATCATGTCAACTGGCATAATCAACAGGTTTATCGTTGGAGAAGAAATTGAAATCGTGAACAACTTTAACCTACTTGGATCAACTATCAATAAAGAAGCAACAAGCAGTCAAGAAATAAGACAACGCATTGCTCTTGGCAGAATGGCTATGAAAGACCTAGATAAGATTCTCAAGAGCAGAGATGTCTCTCTCCATACAAAGATTCGACTTGTTCAAGCCATGGTATTTTCAATAACATCATATGGATGTGAAAGCTGGACAGTGAAAAAGATAGACAGGAAGAAAATTGATGCCTTTGAATTATGGTGCTGGCGGCGAATACTGTGTATACCATGTACTGCCCGAAGAACAAACCAGTCGGTACTAGAGGAGATCAAACCTAAGCTTTCTTTAGAAGCTCAGATGACAAGACTTTGACTTTCATACTTTGGACACATCATGCGAAGAGAGAGATCATTAGAGAAAGACATCATGCTTGGCAAGATAGGTCAGTGCAAAAGAGGAAGGCCAGCAATGAGATGGATCGATACAATAACAGCAGCTACGGGTACCAGTCTGTCAACAATGAGCTGCCTGACTCAAGACTGAACACAATTTAGAATAGCTATCCAGAGGGTCGTCATGAGTCAACTCCGACTCGACGGCACTTAACAACAACAATAGGGAACATTATAAGACGCCCTATAGGGAACCTTATAAGGTGCCTAGGCGGCCAGTGCACTTTATAATGTGCCCTCTGGAGTGCCTTATAGGGTGCCTTATGCGGCACCTTAGGTTGCGGCACTGTGAGGGTGTGTTTGCTGGCAGCACTAATTTAAATTAAAAAAGAAAATGCCTCAGACAGCACTGATTTAAAGTAAAGGGTAATACCTCAGACAGCCTTACTCATTAAGCCCACTGGGGGATCGAACTCATTGCTGTTTCATCAGTCAATGTATTAACCATTGTGCTACACCTCTGTTGCTGTGTTTGTAGGTCAGTGCGCCTAATTAAGGCTAACGCGCGTTAACGTACCATGGCTCCCTCTGTCGCACGAAAACGGACTTTATTGCACGATAACCTGAAATGCTACCTTAAGACCGGAACGCCCACTACCTTATATGGCATTTGTCACAGTAAGACTGCAACTAACGCCAGTAACATTAAGACGGTTTAGTAAACATACCCCTTGGTAATTAGGGGCTAATGTAGCCACACCCCCAGGGAGGAGTGATACTGTCCATCTCCTACAGTAACTAATATGTAATGTAAATGTAGTCTTACAGGTCAAGTGGGTACCTTGGAGTCCGACTCATTCATGTGGAGACTTACAGACGTCACTAACCTCTTCAATTAGGTAGTAGGAATTATAAGAGGAAAACTAAATTCTAATTAGGATATAGTCAATGTGATGGTACAGAATTTGGAATATGAATGTGATTATTTAATTATATTCAAATATGCACCACTCATTCTAAAGTGAAGTTATAAATTTAAATTTATTAATTCTAAAGAAGTTATTAAATATTGATTAAAATGATCCAAATAGTTGTATCTAATTAAATTAGATTGAATAATCTTGCACGATTGCACTTCAAAAGCTATTTTGGTATTGGGCAAAGCTCTGTCAGTTAGAATGCCAGCTTGCTAGCTCTTTGAAGCCACTGACCTTATCAGGTGTTAATGGTCCTTAATTAGCTTGCAAAGAGAGCTGGACGGCTGAATGCTGTATAACAGGGGTCCTCAAACTACAGCCCGCGGGCCACATGCGGCCCGCCGAGGACATTTATCCGGCCCGCCGGGTGTTTTTGCTGCTGCTGCCTGTCCTCAGGGGCTGCTCTACCCAGGGCCGGCCCGTCCATTGAGCAAGAATGTTTTTTGCACAGGGCCCCGAGGTTTCAGGGGGCCCCGCGCAAAGAACATTCTGCTTTAAAAATTAAATTTAAAAAAAAAAAGCTAGCCGATGCCGCCGCGGCAGCAGCAGCAGCAGAATCGAGTGTCCCACGGGGCCCCCCCTGCCCGACTGAGTTCTCCCTGTCCGGCTGAGCCCCTCTGCGATGGCTTTCAGATCCGCGAAGTGAGAGTGTCTCCCTCGTGTCTCTGTTGAGCCCGCAGGGGCTGATGGGAAATTTCCCATCTGCCCCTGCAGGCTTAACAGAGACGTGAGGGAGACACTCTCCCTTCACGGATCTGAATTTTTGAAAGTCGTCGCAGAGGGGCTCAGCCCGGCAGGGAGAGCTCAGCCGGGCAGAGGGAGCCCCGCGGGACACTCGATTCTGCTGCGGTGGCAGCGGCAGCAGCCAGCTTTTTTTTTTTTTTTTTTAATTTTCCCTGGGCCAATGTGGGGGGGGGGGGGTTAGGACTGGTAATGGGCGATGGAGGGGGTTAGGACTTGAGGTGGGGTTAGGACGAGGTGGGCTGTGGGTTGACGGGGGGTTAGGACTGGTAATGGGCTATGGGGGGGGTTAGGACTGGTAATGGGATATGGGAGTCTAGGACAGGAAATGGGTTGATGGGGGGAGGGGTTAGGATTTGAGGTGGGCTGATGGGGTTAGGACTGGTAATGGGCTGTGGGCTGATGGGGGGGTTAGGACTGGCAATGGGCTATGGGGGGACTGACTGGAAATGGGCTGATGGTGGGTTAGGACTGGTAATGGGCTTAAACTGAAAATGGGGTGATGGGGGGTTAGGACTGGAAATGGGCTGTTTGGGGGAGCTAAGATTGGAAATGGGCTGTGGTGGGGGCTTGGATTGAAATGGACTCATGGAGGGGCTAGAACTGGAAGTAGGCTCATGGGGGGGCTTGGACTGGAATTGGGCTGAGTGGAGGGGAGATGGATTTGACATGGGCTGATAGTGGGGCTAGGAAATGACTAGAAATGGGCTGATGGGGGGCTAGGATTGGAAATGATCTGATGAAGGGACTCGGACTGGAAATGGATGGGGGAGCTAGGACTGGAAATGGGCTGATGCAGGGACTAGAAGGGAGTGGATGCTGGGTGAGGCTGGAACTAGAAGGGAGCTGATGCTGGGGGAGGATTAGAATGGGATGGGGCTGGGAGAGTAAAATGGAGAGGGGAAAATATTTTTTGTGGGAGGGATGAAAAATCTACAATTGGCTGGGTATTGGGAGAGTAAGTGGGGATTGAGGATGGAGGGGTAAAATTTGAGTGGATGAAATAGGAATGAGGAAAGAGCAAAAGGAGAAAGATTAGTATGTTAAAGCAGATGTAGAGAGAGAATGGAAAAAAAACTAGAAGAGAGAAGAAAGGACAAATGGACAGCAGACGATGGAGAGTTAGCAGAAAACATGAAGAAACCAGAAGAAAGTGGCTGGAGCAATTGCAGCTGAAAAAAATGCACAAAAGGTAGAAAGATCTCTTTATTTTGAATTTATTAACTGGAATATGAAAGCTCTGGGAAATGTGCATCATTAATGTCTGCACTTTGGTACAAGAGGAAATTAATTTATAGTTTTATTTCTACAGTGTTGTACATTCCAAGTTTGGATTTTGCAATTTGTTCATAGTTTTTTTTTTTTAAACTATAGTCCGGCCCTCCAACAGTCTGAGGGACAGTGAACTGGCCCCCTGTTTAAAAAGTTTGAGGACCCCTGCTGTATAATGTTCTACAGGGTCTTGCAAGCACTGACATTCCTAAAAGGGACTCTGTTGCAAGCAAGTTAATACTGTTGCAAGCTAATTTTTTTTTTTTCTATACTGCAAAGGGAGAATTTTTTGTGGTATTGGGCAAAGCTCTGTCCGTTCATTGTTTTTTGTTCCAGCTTGCCAATTCTTTGAAGCCACAGACCTCATCAGGTCTTAGGTCCCTTCCTACCACCCCAGCTCCCACCAATCCCATATGAGCATTCTTGCTTTATAGGGCAACTCCCCAATTAACTACACACAGTGACTTAGAACAGCATACTTAAGAGGTTAACTGCTTTTTCTTTTAAAGGACAGCTGAGAAACAGGCAGGAACTTTTGGTAGGTCTCTCTCTTTTATTTCAGCAGGTACCGAAGCTCCTACAACTGAACAATGGCTGGGAAAAATCATATCGCCAAAGCTGTTGCCCCATTACAGCTTCTGCCTCTGTCCAGACAGAGATCCCAATGCCAGTTGAAGCTCCGGTTCCATGTGCAGGATGCCTGCATGCTGAAGCTCTCAGAAAACAAGTGGAGGAGCTCAGAGAAGAGGTGGTGAGGCTGAGGAGCATTCAAGACGGTGAGAAGTACATTGATGAGATACTTGAAACATCCAAGCTCTCCAGCAGAGGTGAAGATGAGAGCCTACAAAATGATGAAAGTTGGTCACAAGTCACCATGGTCTGCAGAATCACCAATCTAGCTCATCCAGCCCCTGAATTGAAAAATTGTTATGGAGTCCTGGAAGTGGAAGAGGTGAAAGCATCCCAGGAAAGGGGGGGGGGGGGTGTCACAGCTTGAGCATCCCAAATTTGCAGAATTAGTCACTACAAAGAAGTGAAGGGAGGTGGTGGTTGGTGATTCTCTTCTGAGGAGTACTGAGGCATCCATCTGCAGACCAGACTTGATGTTCAGAAAGGTCTGCTATCTGCCAGGTGCCAGAATCTGAGATGTTGAGAGTTTGCTGAGACTCATCAAGCCTACTATTACCCGATGTTGCTCATCCATGTCAGCACAAATGATATTGCCAGATAGCCCTCTGAGCATATCAAAAGTGACTTCATGGTTCTGGGACAGAGGGTGAAGCAGACAGGTGCACAGGTGCTGTTCTCTTCAATCCTCCCTGTTGAGGGTAGAAGCCAAGGCAGAGAAGCTTGCATCTTGGAGATAAATGCATTGCTGCGTAGATGGCATCATCAAGAGCGTTTTGGTTTCCTGTACCAAGGGATGATGTTCCAAGGGCTGCAAAGCAGAAATGGGGTCCATCTGTCCAAGAAGAGTTGACATGTCTTCAGTAGTAGACTGGCTAACCTACTGAAGAGAGCTTTAAACTAGATTTGTTGGGGATGGGCGATGAAAGCCCCCAGGTATGTAAAACATTAAATTCTTCTATAGCAACCGGTGTGTCTAAATGCCTGTAGCATGAGAAAAAAATCCCAATTGTTAAGGCTTTAATGGAAGATGCTGACTTGGATTTCGTAGCAGTTAAGGAGACATGGTTCTCAGACAATCATGACACGGATATAATTATACCAGGCTATACTTTACTCAGGAAGAATATGGTAGGAAAAAGGGGAGAAGGAGTGGCACTATATGTAAAAATATTAAAGCTATAGAATTACAGGGCTTAAAAGGGAGAGAGGAGTCACGGTGGGTTAAACTAGAAAGAGGGAAAGAGAAATCCATTTGCATTGGCATGATATACAGATCCCCCTCACAGGGAGAAGTAGTGGAAGGAGATTTAATAGAAAACATACGCAGCATTGCCAGGAAAGGGGAAGTACTACTGATAGGTAATTTTAATATGCCGCATGTTACATAGAAACATAGAAACATGATGACAGAAAAAGACCACATGGCCTATCTAGTCTGTCCTTCCATATCAACAACTACAACAGTCCACTTTTTACCTTTAGAGATCCTCTGTGTTGGTCCCATGCTTTTTTGAATTCAGTTACTGTCCTCATCTCTACCACCTCCACTGGGAGACTATTCCACGGATCCACTACTCTTTCCGTAAAGAAATATTTCCGCATATCACTCCTGAATCTATCTCCCTTCACCCTCATCCCATGTCCCCTCGTAGCAGAACTTGCTTTCAATTGAAAGAGGCTCTCTCCCTGAACATTTATGCCACGGAGGTATTTAAACATCTCAATCATAGCACCTCTATCCCGCCTTTCCTCTAAGGTGTACATATTAAGATCCTTAAGTCTGTCATCATATGCTTTATAATGAAGCCCACTAATCATTTTAGTAGCCACCCTCTGCACCGACTCTATCCTGTTCACACCCTTTTGAAAGTGCGGTCTCCAGAATTGCACACTATATTCCAAATGAGGTCGCACCAAAGATTTATACAGAGGCATTATCACCTCCTTTTTTCTGCTAGCCATTCCTCTCCGTATGCTGCACCCAAGCATCCTTCTAGCTTTTGCCGTCGCCTTTTCTACCTGTTTAGCTACTTGTTGATTGGCACATCCCTGCTGCGGTGTCATCTAGAAGTAAGGAGATCCTGGATTCTCTACAGGGAGAGCTATTCAGGCAGCTGGTAACAGAACCCACACGTGATGGAGCCATACTGGACTTTGTACTTACCAATGGTGAAAGTGTTTGTTATAATGGGAAATTATCTTGTATCCAGTGATCACCAGATGGTATGGTTCAGTATTAGGACTAGGGCTGATAAAATCCATTCAAAAACGAGGGTCTTAGACTTTAGGAAAACTAACTTTGCCAAGATGGGCCAATAGCTTAAGGAGTTGTTAGCAGGATTGGAACAACTGGGGATGTAGAAAAACAGTGGGCACCTGAAAGGGGATATTTCAAGAGAAACCAACTTTTTTGTTAGAAAGGTAAATAAAGGTAAAAGGAAAAGGAGGCCACTATGGTTCTCAAAAGAAGTAGCTGAAAAGGTGAAGAAAAAAGGGGAGGCCTTCATGAAATACAAGAGAGAGAGAGGAAGACAGGCATCTGTATTTGGAAAAACTTAGAGAAGCTAGCAAAGTAGCCAGGAAAGCAAAGATTCAAAAAGAAGAAGAAATAGCTAAGGCAATAAAATGTGGGGATAAGAAATTTTTCAGGTATGTTAGTGAGAGGAGGAAGGGCAAAAGTGGTATTGTCAGACTCAAGAGTGAAGGGGAGGAATATGTAGAAGCAGATGAGGATAAAATGGAATTGCTTAACAAGTATTTCTGTTCTGTGTTTACAGATGAGGGGCCCGGAGCAGGACCTCGGAAAACATCCACAAATAAGAATAGAAGCGACGGGGATCTCAAATGAATTTCAGAAGACTGTGTTCATGAAGAACTAGTTAAACTAAAAATAGACAAAGCAATGGGACTGCATGGGGTACTTCCAAAACTACTGAAGGAACTTGGGGACGATCTAGCAGCTCCACTGATTGACCTTTTTAATGCCTCTTTGGAATCAGGAGTGGTGCCAGAGCAATTGAGAGAGGCACATGTGGTCCCTTTGCACAAAAGCAGAAGTAAGGATGTGGTTGAAAACTACAGGCCGGTTAGTCTGACCTCTGTGCTGAGTAAATTATTGGAAACGCTGCTGAAAGAGAAAATAGTGAGGTTTCTGGGGTCCAGTGGATTACAGGATCGGAGGCAGCATGGATTCACCAGAAGCAGGTTTTGTCACACAAATCTGGTTGATTTCTTTGACTGGGCAGCCAGGGAGTTGGACCGAGGGAGATCCCTAGATGTGGTGTACTTGGATTTCAGTAAAGCCTTTGACACCAGCACAGGCAACTTATAAACAAACTGAGCACCCTAGGGATGAACCCTAAAGTTACTGCTTTGGTTAGAAATTGAGTGGGAGGCGACAAAAGGTACGTAAATGGAGTTCACTCTGAGGAGAATGATGTTACCAGCGGTGTGCTGCAGGGATCTGTCCTTGGTCTGATTCCACTGGTCAACATTGAAATCGTTACTGACTTTAAAAGGCCCTAATCTGTAGTATCTTGGTGAGCTGAACATGAATATAACATTAAAAAAATGTATTGGCTCTCGTTTTGAAGATATTGTATGTAGTTCTTTTTTGACGTTTCACCATGTAAATTTATCCAGTAGGACATCAACAGCGTCCCAAATAAGCCTTGACTGATGTAATATTGCATCACATTGCATAATACCAGCATGCACACATCATCCAGAGTTGATTGCATCATTTTCTGATGCAATGCAATACTACTGCCAGATGGCTGCTGAAGTCATCTGACGTCAGCAGTGTACTATACGCAGTCGGAAAGGTTGAGCATTTAAAATATTTCAGACTGTGTGCGAGACAGTTTAAGCTACTGTTACATGTAACTTTTATTAATCACATAATTTTAGCCATTTAGGTACAATACAGAACAGTAATGCCGCAAAAGTGTGTTAATACCATTGACAATTTCTGCTACATTTGTGGGGAAGTGACATTTGCCAACCAGAAGAAAAGTATCACTTCTCAACTGAAGAAGGCATATCTTTACTTCGGATGCAAGATTGGTGACCAAGACAAGCCTTGGGCCCCACATATTTGCTGCGCTACATGTACAAAACAGCTTTCACAATGGTTGAATTGCAAAAGACCATCAATGCTGTTTGCAGTCCCCATGGTGTGGAGAGAGTCAAGCAACCACATAAATGACTGTTACTTCTGCTTGGTTCCTCCTCTTTCCAGCGGAATAACGAAGCAAAAGAAGTCGAACATAGTCTACCCAAACATTCCATCTGCATTGAGACCAGTTCCACATGGTGAGGGACTTCCTATTCCAGAACCTCCATCAGAATATTCTCTTCATTCATCTGATGAGGGCAAGGGTGAGCTGACCTGTTTTTCTCCTGGTCTGTCAGCATGCAGTGACCCAGATTTTCACTGGAATGCATTATCAACTCCACACAGAATAACACAGGAAGAACTAAATGACTTGGTTCGTGATTTGGGCTTATCCAAGAACAAGGCAGAATTGCTAGGATCAAGACTCCAACAATGGAATCTTCTAGAAGATGTCAACATTACTTCATATCGAAAGCGCCACTGGCAGTTGGAGCCTTTCTTCAGAAAGGAAAGTAATCTGGTATTCTGTTCCGATATTGAAAGCCTCATGAATACCTTAAAAATCACTCATGACCTACGAGACTTTTTAGATTCTTCGAAACTGAGTCTGAAGGCTGTGCTTTTGAACAATGGAAACTGTCTTACATCTATTCCAGTAGCGCATGCCCTCCACATGAAAGAGACATACGATAACTTAAAGCATCTACTGACTTCCATTAACTATAACAAGTACAGCTGGCACCTCTGTGGTGACTTGAAGGTAATTGCCCTTTTAATGGGACTGCAGCAGGGATATATAAAATACATGTGTTTCTTATGTGAGTGGGATAGCCGAGCAAGGGATTGGCACTACTTGTGGAAGGAATGGAATCGCAGACAAAATGTAACAGTTAGAGAGAAGAATATCCAGCACCCAGCTCTGGTTGAGGCTCACAAAATCCTGCTACCACCCCTTCACATCAAACTAGGTTTGATGAAAAACTTCGTGAAAGCCATGAACCACACTTCGCCAGCTTTCTGATTTATTTATTTATTTATTTAACAATTATTTCTATACCGCTCTTTCCCAAGTATCAAGTGCGGTTTACAATGAACAGTAAGTTATATGGTATGATATGTTAAGATGTTCTATGTAAAATTAAGATGTTCTATGTAAAACAAACTTAGCTTTGTTAAATGTTGTTGTTTGTACACCGCAACTGATCTATGGAAGATGCGGTATAAAAATGAGTGTTAAATAAATAAAATAAATAAATAAATAGCATACCTAGTCATTTTACATAGATACTTGCATGAAATATTTCCTCGACTCAGCGAAGCAAAGATTAAAGAGGGAGTTTTTGTGGGTCCTCAGATTCGAGAGCTCTTCAAAGATGACCGATTCAACAACTTGCTGCAGGGTGATGCGAAACAAGCATGGAATGCTTTTCGCCTAGTGTCAACAAACTTTCTCGGGAATGTTAGGGCAGAAAACTACAAGGAACTAGTAGAAGACGTGCTGATGCAGTATCAGAAACCTGGCTGCAATATGTCTCTAAAGATCCATTTCCGTGATTCCCATCTCTATTTCTTTCCTGACAACTGTGGTATGGTCAGTGATGAACAGGGCGAACGTTTTCACCAGGATATCGCAACGATGGAGCAAAGATACCAGGGAAAATGGTCCACTACAATGCTGGCTGACTACTGCTGGACACTCCCCAGAGAAGCTCCCAAACAGCTGTACAAGAGACAGGCGAAAAAATCTAAGAAGTAGTCTATGACTTGGCTTTTTACAGGAGTGGCCTAGTGGTTGGGGCAAGGTACTACAGGCCGGAAGGTCGGTGGTTCAAATCCCACTAGAGGACAGCAACCTTGGGCTGGAAGGACTGGGGTTTCTAGTCCCGCAGGTGCTCCTTGTGGTCTTGGGCAAGCCACTTAACCCTCCATTGCCCATGTTCCCTGTAAGTATTAGTGTATGTGTCTCATATCCCCTCGTGTTAAATGTATCCCCCAACCGCTTTGACCCGGTGAAAAGCGGGATATAAATGCAGCTAAATAAATAAATAAAATAAATTAACCGAAGGCCTATTATATTTACTATTGACATGCATTTTGTGATGTAAACATTAATTCTTGTAGATTACAAAAAAACTAGAGCCAACTTTGCAATTTCATTGTCATATTCGGGTTGAGCATATAAAAATTGATAAGAAATGACTATTTTTATTTCAGTAACATGACTTTTGTAAAAATTTGTTGACCAGTGTTCTTTTTAACATCTTTGTTAGTGATGTTGCGGAAGGACTCTAGTAAGGTTTGCCTTTTTGCAGATGATACCAAACTCAAGGAAGGAGTAGATAACTAAGCTGGAAGAATGGTCGAGAACTTGCCAGCTGAGATTTATTGCTAAAAATGCAGGGTCATGCATTTGGGCTGCAATAAACCAAGGGAGCAGTACAGTATAGTGGGTGAAGTACTTCTGCCCACAAAAGAAGAGTGGGACCTGGGCGTGATTGTGTCTGATTTTAAAGTAGCTAAACAGGTAGAAGAGGCGACGGCAAACCTAGAAAGATGCTTGGGTGGATAGGGAGAGTAATGGCCTGCAGAAAAAAGGAGGTGATAGTGCCTCTGCATAAGTCTGTGGTGCGACCTCATTTGGAGTATTGTGTGCAGTTCTGGAGTCTGCACCTTCAAAAGGATATAAACAGGTTGGATTCGGTGCAGAGGGTGGCTACTAAAATGGTAGCGGTCTTCATTATAAAGCATATGAGTATAGACTTAAGGATCTTAATATTTATAAATTAGAGGAAAGGTGGGATATAATAGAGATGTTTAAATGCCTCCGAGGCAAGGAGGAGAGCCTCTTTCGATTGAAAGCAAGCTCTGCTACGAGGGGACATAAGATGAGGGCGAAAGAGGATAGACTCAGGAATAACATGTGGAAACATTTCTTTACGGAAATAGTGGTGGATGCGTGGAATAGTCTCCCAGTGGAGGTAGTAGAGATGAGGACAGTATCTGAATTTAAAAAAAAAACTCAAAAGGAAAAAAGGTCAGACTAGACCATGTGGTCTTTTTCTGCCGTCATGTTTCTATTTCAAATTACATATATGAAAAATGCTTTTCTATTACAGTTTCAGTAGTCTTTTCAGAAAGAATTTCTTTTTAGTTACATTTTTCTTTTGAAGTGTAATGTTTATTGTTCAGGTAAGTACATCTGTGTAAACACCTGTTCCTTATTTTTCTTTACCTTCAAATGTATTTTTCATGGTAACTTTCCTTTCACAGCAATTACCTTTTAACAGATTCAATTAAGTCAGAGTGCTCTGTATTTTTAATGTGAAGTTAAATATAATGAGCTCATTAACTTAATATGTCTTTGTACAGGTGTTGGTGCACATATGACTCGTGCATTATAGAAACATAGAAACATGATGACAGAAAAAGACCACAAGGCCCATCTAGTCTGTTCTTCCATAACAACAACTACAACAGTCCACTTTTTACCTTTAGAGATCCTCTGTGTTGGTCCCATGCTTTTTTGAATTCAGTTACTGTCCTCATCTCTACCACCTCCACTGGGAGACTATTCCACGGATCCACTACTCTTTCCGTAAAGAAATATTTCCGCATATCACTCCTGAATCTATCTCCCTTCACCCTCATCCCATGTCCCCTCGTAGCAGAACTTGCTTTCAATTGAAAGAGGCTCTCTCCCTGAACATTTATGCCACGGAGGTATTTAAACATTTCAATCATATCACCTCTATCCCGCCTTTCCTCTAAGGTGTACATATTAAGATCCTTAAGTCTGTCCTCATATGCTTTATAATGAAGCCCATTAATCATTTTAGTAGCAACCCTCTGCACCGACTCCATCCTGTTCACATCCTTTTGAAGGTGCGGTCTCCAGAATTGCACACCATACTCCAAATGAGGTCGCACCAAAGACTTATACAGAGGCATTATCACCTCCTTTTTTCTGCTAGCCATTCCTCTCCGTATGCACCCAAGCATCCTTCTAGCTTTTGCCGTCGCCTTTTCTACCTGTTTAGCTACTTTAAGATCATCAGACACAACCACGCCTAGGTCCTGCTCTTCTTTAATGGACAAAAGTACTTCACCTCCTATACTGTATTGCTCCCTTGGATTGCTGCAGCCCAAATGCATGACCTTACATTTTTTAACATTAAATCCCAGCTGCCAAATTCTAGACCATTCTTCAAGCTTAGCTAGATCCCTCCTCATGTTATCTACACCTTCCTGGGTGTCTACTCTATTGCAGATTTTGGTATCATCCGCAAAGAGGCAAACCTTACCCGACAGCCCTTCCGCTATATCACTAACAAAGATGTTAAAAAGAATCGGACCAAGGACAGATCCCTGGGGCACACCACTGGTAACATCCTTCTCAGAGTGAGCTCCATTTACTTGTACTCTTTGTCGCCTCCCACCCAACCAATTTCTAACCCAAGCAGTAACTTTAGGGTCCATTCCTAGGGTGCTCACTTTGTTTATAAGTCGCCTGTGAGGAACAGTGTCAAAGGCTTTACTGAAATCTAAATACACCACATCTAGAGCTCTCCCTCGGTCCAACTCCCTGGTCACCCAGTCAAAGAAATCAATCAGATTTGTCTGACAAGACCTGCCTCTGGTGAATCCATGCTGCCTCGGATCCTGTAATCCGCTGGACTCCAGAAACCTCACTATTTTCTCTTTCAGCAGCGTTTCCAATAATTTACTCACTACCGAAGTTAAACTAACCGGCCTGTAGTTTTCAACCACATCCTTACTTCCGCTTTTGTGTAAAGGCACCACATGAGCCTCTCTCCAGTCCTTTGGCACCACTCCCGACTCCAACGAGGCATTGAAAAGGTCACTCAGTGGAGTTGCTAGAACGTCCCCAAGTTCCCTTAGTATTCTAGGGTGTATCCCATCCGGTCCCATCGCTTTGTCTACTTTAAGTTGAGCTAGTTTCTCACGAACACAGTCTTCTGAAAATTGTTCAAGATGTCCCTCGTTTCTGTTCTTATTTGTGGGTGTTTTCTGAGGTCCTGCTCCTGGTTCTTCATCTGTGAACACAGAACAAAAATATTTGTTAAGCAATTCCGCTTTATCCTTATCAGCTTCTACATATTCCCCCCCTGCACCCTTGAGTCTGACAATACCATTTTGCCCTTCCTCTTCTCACTAGTATATCTGAAAAATGTCTTATCCCCCCCATTTTATTGCATTGGCTATTTCCTCCTCCTTTTGAATCTTTGCCTTCTTGACTACTTTGCTAGCTTCTCTAAGTTTTTCCAAATACAGATGCCTGTCTTCCTCTCTCTGTGATCTCTTGTATTTCATGAAGGCCTCCCTCTTTTTCTTCACTTTTTCAGCTACTTCCTTCGAAAACCATAGCGGTCTCCTGTTCCTTTTGCCTTTATTTACCATTTTAACAAAAAGGTTGGTTGCCTTTAAAATACCCCCTTTCAGTTTTGCCCACTGTTTTTCTACATCCCCCAGCTGTTCCCATCCCACTAACGACTCCCTGAGGTATTGGCCCATCTTCGCAAAGTTAGTCTTCCTAAAGTCTAAGATCTTCACCTTGGAATGGATTCTAACAGCCCTAGTCCTAATACTGAACCACACCATCTGGTGATCACTGGATGCAAAATGATCTCCCACTACAACATCAGAAACACTTTCACCATTGGTAAGCACCAAGTCCAGTATGGCCCCTTCACGTGTGGGGTCTGTTACCAATTGCCTGAATAGTTCTCCCTGTAGAGAATCCAGGATCTCCTTACTTCTAGATGATACTGCAGCAGGAATGTGCCAATCAACATCTGGCATATTGAAATCTCCTAGCAGTAGCACTTCCCCTTTCCTAGCAATGCTGCGTATGTCTTCAATTAACTCTCTGTCTACCTCTTCCTCTTGTGAGGGAGGTCTGTATATCACACCAATGCAAATAGATTTCTCTTTCCCTCTTTCTAGTTTAACCCACAATGCCTCCTCTCTCCCTTTTAAGCTCTGTAATTCCAAAGCTTTAATAGTAGTTTTTACATATAGTGCCACTCCTCCTCCCCTTCTTCCTACCCTGTCCTTTCTGAATAAAGTATAGCCAGGTATAGTTACATCCCAGTCATGGTTTTCTTTGAACCATGTTTCTGTAACTGCCACTGCCACTGCCACTCTCTTGCGTCTGGGCCCAATGTATCCAGTGGCTTTAGGTTCTTCAGAATCTGATTCTGTTCTTCTGATTCACTGAAACTCCAGCGATTCAATATCTACTACTCCCTATCTTTATAAAATTAATAAAGCAAAACCCTATCTTTTGGGGTCTTCACAGCCTGTATGATGATTAAAGTCGGATTGTTTGTCGATGTACTGTCCCTGCTCTAAGTAAATTAAAGAATACAAATTCCCTGTCTGTATATATACTTGTATACTCAAACTTGCTCATGCACTCATCAGATCATTCAAATAATTATGGATTTTATTAATATTTGCTTTCCAGGAAACTGTTATTAAAAGCAGTCACACCAAAATATCAAATACCTAAGCCCAGTGAAACAAATATCCGTGGAAAAATAACTAGGCCCCAAAATTACCAAAAACTGTGCACAGTGTTTGAGCAGCTGAGCAATGTTTTTTGACCTGATGCAGGGGTATCGCAGTCACAACCCCGAAACGTGCCACGTCGTGATTAGCAACATTGCTGCTTTGATGGAAACCACTACAAACCGTCAGCTAAGTGGACACTGATTTTAATAAGTTTTTTGAATGATTAAAAGGAAACGCCACAGTGGTGTGAGGGTTTTCTCCTCTCTACTGAGCTGGCAATTCCGACAAATATAAAAAATATATCTAGGTTTGGTTTTTGGTAATTTTGGGGCCTAGTTATTGTTCCACGATTAAAAGCAGTCAGGCAAAAGCACAAGCTTTTAAATCCAAAGCCTCTGTGTCAGTCAGCAGTTCCAGCCTGTCTGCACTTCATCATTCCATTAGCTTCAAGTTTAAACCCAGTCAGAACATTGGCACGATTTGAAACTTGTTTTTCTTCCAAGAAATATTCCACCACTATTCTTCTTCTACCCTCCTCACTAATCCCTCCACTTGATATCCTAGCGACCCACAGTTACTTCTTATGTAAACAAATGATCCATATTACTGTAAATAATTTTATTGTAAATAGTTTTAGTTCATTAGTTCCTTAGTTCTTATGTTACCATGTAGCCTGTTACTTTGTTCTATGTAAACAGTTGTACAATACTGTCAGTTACGTTCCATGTAAACCGTCTTGAATTGTAGAAAGACGGTATATAAAAACTGTTAAATAAATAAATGTGCTTTGTTTATTTTCTCAGCACCGTACGTTTAAAGCTCAATGCATCAACTCAATCACAGTAAGTACTGAGGATTTCTTTTAGTTACTCAAACCTTGATAGTCAGTTTTTCAAACCAGTTTTCTCATTTAGACACTAAAATACAGTGTCAAGGTATATCAATCATTTTCTTTTTATCAAAATAAACCAATTATTCTCACAGGATCTTTCTTTAAAATCACAGACTCCTGTTTTAAATTCTGCTTGAACTTCAGTATTTCCAACAATCAGTCAAGACAGAATATTCCCACAAATTCTTTTAATGTTAATGTCAGACGCTCACAAACCATAGCTCAGTTAAAGTAGAGTAAATGGAAATTACACTTACCTGGTAATTGTTGTTCTTGTAGTGACTCCAGTTTAGTCCTCCACCTCTGGGTTGTGCACCTCCTGCAGCTTGGAGACTGGGCATGTCAAAAATGTGACATCACTGGATGTAGGCTGCTGCTCTCTCCCATCAGCCCCAGTGAACTATTGACAAAACAAACTCAAAGGAGCAACAAATAAGTAGCTATTTTATTCATTAGAACCTTAACAAGAAATTGAACCTACATTAACTAACATATACCAGGGAACTTCCCACTGGTTGAAAACACCCTTTTCCTTGTACCTCTTCCTTTCCTTTCTAGAACAGAAGAACAAGAAAGGAAAGTAAAGTATAGCAAATAACTACACCTCCGCTTAAAGAACTCCACTGCCAAGCAACAAACCCGGGTGTAATGAGGACTAAACTGGAGTCACTACAGGAACAACAATTACCAGGTAAGTGTAATTTACATTTCCTTATCGTTCCTCCAGTTTAGTCCTCCACCTCTGGGATGTAGCAGAGCAGTAATCATTGGGAGGGACCTTTCTAGCCAGCTTGCAACACCGCCGATCCGAATATGGCATCCTTTGATGCAAATAGATCGAGGTGGTAGTGTTTGCTGAAAGTATGGAGAGATGACCAAGTTGGCCGCCTTACAAATTTCTGCAGGTGGAACCAAACTGTTCCGCCCATGAAGTGGCTTGTGCTCTGGTTGAGTGAGCTCGCAACCCTGCTGGCACCTGTTGTCCATCCAGAAGATAAGTGGAAGCAATAGTCTCTCTAATCCATCTAGAAATGGATGCTTTTGCCGCCGCTTCCCCTTTATGGGAACCTCCAAACAAGACGAATAAATGATTTGATTTGCGAAAGGCCTCAGATATGTCCAAGCAATGCAACCCTCTATCCGCAGCATTTCCCTCCAGTGAACCTAAAACTGGAAGAGAAACCGTCTGATTCAGATGAAATGGAGACACTACTTTGGGCAAAAAGGAAGGAACTGGCCGCAACATGACCTTTTCCTTAGAAAAAGACATAAACAGTTCTCTACATGACAACGCCTGCAGTTCTGAAATTTGCCTCGCCGAACAAATGGCTATCATAAAGACCGTCTTCAGAGTCAAATCTTTAACAGACGCCCTGTGCAATGGTTCAAAAGGTTCTTTGGTTAACGCCCCTAAAACCAAATTGAGGTCCCACGGTGGAACCACATCTCTACGAGAGGGTCGCAGTCTAGACACAGCCTTCAAAAAACGTAAGACATTTGCATGTGCTCCTACAGCTACCCCTTGCACCTTGCAAGCAAGGGCTGCCAGCTGCACTCTTAAGGAACTGGCTGCTAGACCTTTATCAAAACCATCCTGCAGAAAACTTAACACCAAAGGCACTGAGCCCGTAGCCACCCACACCTGTCTACGGGAGCACCAATCCTCAAAAATGTGCCATATGCGAACATATGTCAGTGAGGTAGACTTCTTCCTAACCCACAGCAAAGTCGCGATAACTGCACTGGAGTATCCCTTCTTCTTTAGCCTCGCCCTTTCAATGGCCAAACCATAAGCGAGAACCAAGCCACTTGAGGCATCTAGTGGACCTTGCAGTAACAGATTCTCCAACACCGGCAACCTCCACGGCTCCACATCGAGTAATCGGATGAGATCAGCATACCACGGACGCCTTGGCCAGTCTGGAGCCACCAGCAGTACTCTTCCCCGATGAGCCTCTATACGCTGTACCACCCGACCTATGAGCGCCCACGGGGTAAACACATATAGCAGACCTGTCGTCGGCCATCTTTGCATCAGCATGTCGATCCCTTCTGACATTCTCTCTTGGCGTCTGCTGAAGAATCGACCCACTTTTGTTGACTGAAAGGTCGCCATCAGGTCCATGATTGGTGTACCTCACCTGCGAACCGCTTGCGCAAACATGTCCGGATGCAGTTCCCATTCTCCTGTATCCACTTGGACCCTGCTGAGAAAATCCACCACCACATTTTCTTTTCCTGCAATATGCGCTGCCGAAATCACTGACAATCGAAGTTCTACCCAAGTGAACAGCGCTTCCGCCTCTTCTTCCATGGCTGCACTTCATGTACTGCCCTGCCGATTGATGTATGCCACTGTCGCTGAGTTGTCTGACAGCACTCGCACCGCCCGGCCCTTCACCTTCTCTTCGAACTTCTGCAAAGCGAGGAAGACCGCTCTCAGTTCCAGCCGATTTATTGACCATGTGCTTTAGGGAACGGACCACACTCCCTGCACGAAGAAATCTCCGCAATGCGCCCCCCATCCTGCGAGACTGGCATCCATCAACAAAGGGAGCCATTCCGGCTGCTCCAGAGGCATCCCGGCTTCCAAAGATCCCGGTAGTAGCCACCAGCGCAGCAACTGCCGAACCTTGAGGGGACAGGGAAGTCGTTTGCTTAATGAATTGTTCTGATGTGACCAACGGCGGAGCAGTGCCCGCTGCAGAGGTCTCATATGATACCTGGCCCATGGTACCACTTCCAAAGTTGCCGCCATTGTGCCTAACAATTGAAGATAACGCCACGCCGAAGGCGCCTGAGCGGCTTTGAACTTGTGTACCAATTGCTGAAGGATCTGAACCTGGCAATCCGGTAGAAACACCAATCCCTTCTGAGTATCGAAGTGTATCCCTACATATTTGAGATTTTGGGATGGCACCAAGCGGCTTTTGGTGGATTGACCACCCAACCAAGACTCTGCAAGAACCTCACTACCTGGTCTGTGACTTGAACACTCTCGGCCTTGGATTTCGCTCGAATTAACCAATCATCCAGATAAGGATGGACGAGGAAGCATAGTTACTCACCTTTAACAGGTGTTCTCCAGGAGCAGCAGGAATCAGTCCTCACATATGGGTGATGCCGGCACCGACGGAGCCCCCATGCGGAGCATTTCCCCAGCTTTCAAAGAAAGCCTTTGGGAATGCAGTGCGCATGCGTGGTCCCCTTCCTGCCCAAGGGTGCCATCTTGCTCAGTCTGATGACATAGCTAAAAGACAGCAAAAAACAAAATAAATTATATGACTGCAACTCCAAGGGGAGGAGGGAGGGTTGTGAGGACTGATTCCTGCTGCTCCTGGAGAGCACCTGTTACAGGTGAGTAACTACGCTTTCTCCAGGACCAAGCAGGAAGTCAGTCCTCACATATGGGACTCCCCCAGCTTAAGGCTACCAGGGACCCAAAGCTGAAAAAATGAGCTCCCTCTAGAGCCTCAGCATGTGTGAAAAGAATCTTCTCTGAGAACGCCCCCGAACGGTAGCCCAACACCAGGGCCAGAGGGCAGGAGTTGCCTATACCTCAAAGAAATTACGGAGTACCGCCTGTCCGAAAGCACTGTCCCTGCAGGACTCCCTCTCGAGGCAGTAGTGGGCCGCAAAAGTCTAGCTTGAAGACCAAGTAGTGGCCCGGCAGATGTCTGCCAACGGAACAGAGCGGAGATGAGCCACTGATGCAGCCTTTGCCCTGACACGGTGAGCCGTGACTCGACCCTGCAAGGGTCACCCAGCTGTCCTGTACGCCCAGGCGATACAGTCTGCTACCCAAATGGATAGGGTACGCTTGGAGACAGGTAACCCCAACTTATTAGGGTCAAAAGAGACGAAGAGCTGAACAGCCCTTCGGTGTCCCTGCGTATGGTAAAGGTAGAAGGACAACGCCCTCCTACAGTCCAGGGTATGCAAGACCATCTCAGCCCGGCCGACATGTGGCCTGGGAAAGAAAGTTGGAAGAACCACCTCCTGATTGAGGTGGAAGGAGGAGACAACCTTTGGAAGGAACTTAGGGTGAGTCCGTAAGACTACTCTGTTCCTATAGAACCTAGTATATGGTGCCTCTGACACCAGGGCTTGAAGCTCACTTACTCGCCTTGCTGAGGTAAGAGCTACCAAAAACAACGCTTTCCAGGAGAGAGAGTGCAAAGGACAAGTAGCCATAGGCTCAAATGGTGGGCAAGTAAGTTGTTGCAAGACCACATTCAAATCCCACTCAGGGGCGGGTGGACGAACTGGAGGCTTAAGCAAAAGCAGGCCTCTGAGGAAGTGAGCTACCAAAGGGTGGCTTGAGAGAGACTGACCCTCCACCGAGGAGAGGTGCGCTGAGAGAGCACTGAGGTGGACCCTAACAGAGTTGGATTTAAGGCCCAGATTGGACAGGTGCAGCAAATACTGCAGCACCACAGGTACCAGGCATGAGAAAGGATCCTTCTTGTGCTGGGCACACCAGGTGGAGAACCTATGCCACTTAAGGACATATGACTTCCGAGTGGATTGCCTCCTAGAGGCCAAGACCACGTCCTCCACTTCCCCAGGCAGCATTAAGGGTGCTAGAACTACCCTTTCAGCAGCCAGACCATCAGATTGAGGGACTGGAGATTGGGGTGTGACAGGAGATCGGGTTGCATCCCCAGAGGAAGAGGAGAGTCCACCGCTAACTGTAAAAGAAGTGGGAACCACGGTTGCCTTGGCCATCTGGGGGCCACCAGGATCACTGAGGCCTTGTCCCGCAGCACTTTGAACAGTGTTTTGGGCACTAGAGGCGTGGGAGGAAACGCATATAGGAGGCCTGTAGACCATGGTATGAGAAATGCATCCGCTGCTACCCTGAGAGGATGCGGTTGTCTGGAGCAGAACCTGGGCAGTTGACGGTTCAGTGGACTGGCAAACAGATCCATGGTGGGAAGACCCCGTCTTAGGAAGATTTGTTGAACTACCAGAGGATTCAACTGCCATTCGTGTGGCTGTAGGATCCTGCTCAACTTGTCTGCTAGGTAATTCTCCTGTCCAAGGAGATAGACCGCCTTGAGAAGTATGCCATGCTCGACTGCCCAGGAGCACAGGTCCTGTGCTTCCTGACAAAGGTTAGGACCCTGTGCCTCCTTGCTTGTTCATATGGAACATAGCAACTTGATTGTCCGTCTGAACTAAGACAGACTGCTGAGAGAGGACATGAGAGAAAGTCCGCAGGGCTAAGCGTATTGCTCTGAGCTCTAGGAAATTGATTGCTGTGTGGCCTCCCAAGGAGACCACAGGCCTTGAGTGCATGCCCCTTGGCAATGCGCACCCCAACCTTGAAGAGAAGCATCGGTTGTCAGCACTTGGGAGTGTGGAGGGGCTTGAAAAGGCACCCCTTGCAGTAGATTCGGAAGATGAAGCCACCACTGCAGAGAATCTGCCAGTAAATTGGACACCCTCACTTTGTCCGTCAGGTTGCCTGTGGCCTGCAGCCACTGAGTCCTTAGGCTCCACTGAGCAGGCCTCATGTGCAGACGGGCATTTGGAGTTACATAGACCATGGATGCCATGTGGCCTAAGAACCTTAGGAATTGTCTGGCGGAGACTAGAGAATTGCTGTGGAACTGTCTGGCCAATCCATCAGTCTGTTGGCCCTATCCACGGGTAAAAAGGCCTTCGCTTGAAAGGTGTCTAGTCTTGCTCCTATGAACTCCATGCTTTGTGAGGGACGCAAAGCGGACTGCGAAGTTTGACAAATCCCAGATGCTGGAGAAGAGACACAGTACAAAGGGTGGCTTGATTGGTCTCCTATGGAGACTGACCCCTTATGAGCCAGTCGTCCAGGTATGGAAAGACAAAGAGTCCTTGAACTTTGAGATAGGCCGCCACCACTGCCAGGCACTTGGTGAAAACCCTGGGGGTGGAGGTTAGACCAAAAGGGCTCCTGAAAGGGCATGTAACCTGAGGAATTTCTAAAAGTACCTCTGCCTTGTCCTCTCCAAGGTGTCTGTCCTCTGTATCCTTTGTGTTTTTTGTGTATTGAGAGGATCCCTCAGCTTGCCACTTCCGTGCTTCTGATAACCTGTTATGCGTGTTATGACCTGCAAGGGCTGGGTTTTCCAAAAAGACCCAATTCTGAGCATTAAAGTATCAAAAGGGGTTGCTTTAGGGTCTTCAGAAAATAACAGAAGGTGTTTTGTAATCTCAGGGGATAGTAAGTGTAATAAAAATGCCTTATGCGTGCTCTCCCCATAATCTTCTGCATTGGGCCAGGACTCCTGCTCATTAAGAACTGCTTTTAAAATCCAGGCTCTATATGCAAACTGTTCCAGGGTATCATTTGGTAGAGGTGAAATAATTTTAAATACTTGCATTGGGGAACAGTGAAATAGTTTCTCAATGCCCCTTTTAACCAACTGGTATGGGTGAGTGAGAGAGCCAACTTTATAATAGTGTGGCCCCAGAGCCAGATGCATAAGTCTATCAAAGTCTGATTGTTTTCTTCTGTATTTCCCTAGATCCCAGTGAATCAGAATATCAGTGGCCCACTTGCACCATTCATTTACATTAAAAGGCATAGGGCCCGCTTTCTCAACTATCCTTTCCATGTCCCTATCTTTTAAAGAGTCCTGCAGCATCACTTTAACTGGTACTCTCCGTTTGGTCCTGGGTTCATTTCACAGAGACAGTATGGTAAGTAGCACAAATAAGACAACCAAAACTGGTGTGGCTTGGTAAAAGAGTTTTATATAGAAATAGGCTTATTACATAGGTACAGAACAGAGTTATAAGGTTGTTACAGAGCTGCGTCTGTGTGTGTGTGCATGTGTGTTTGTGTGAGAGAGAGGGGGGGGGGGAAGTGTGTGTCAGAGTCTCATAGTAAGAAGAATATAGAGAGAAGGAGAGAACAAGGGGGAGGAGAGAGAGAGAAGTGGGTGTCAGAGCCTCATGTCCCTCATGTCCAATGAATAAGAAAGAGAACGAGATATTTTTGTCCTCTGTATTTTATAGTGAAAATTCTTCAGCACCTCCCTCTGTCATAATTTGGTTTGTTTGAGGTCTATCACTTGATTAGCAAGAAGGGGCTGTTTAAACTATGTTCATTAAGTCTGGAGACAGATATCACCAAGGGGATCAGAGCTAATCTCATCCTGTGAACTACACTCATTAAGTTTGGAGACTGACATCACCAGAGTAACAAAAGCTGCTTGCAATCCAAGGTCTGGGAAAAGCCACGACACCTATGCTAGGCATAATGTCATGCTGATGTATGCTGACATCTCCCACACCTTTTTTATTTTTATTTATTATTTGTGCCTGGAAATGGTGGAAGCAAACCTGTGGTACCTGTCCCAGCTGCAATTACATGATAGTAGGCAGCTTGTCTAATACCTCCTGTATTAAATACCTTGCTATGTCCAGCAGGTCCCCTGTCCTGCACAGTACTGTCTCTAGTGTTCTAGAAACAAGTCCCATTATGAGTCCAAACCTCGTGTCTTAGGTAGGGCAGCCACTACTGGGGGGGGGGGGGGGGAAACCCAATATGCTACCTCAGTGCCCGTCTTAGAGAGAATGAACAGTGCATAAGGGCTGCAGGAATTTCTGAGGAGGTTAAAGCCGAAAGGTACCAGGATGCTATGAGTGAGGATAGGAAGCAATACTAGACTGCAGCTGACTCTGGTATTCAATGTAATAGGAAATGCCAAATTAGCAGGCCAAATGAGCCTGGCTGTAGAGGTAGATGCTGGAGAAATTAAGTGTAACTACCTTAAAATGTTGTTGATGTTCTGTAGGACATGCGCTGCAAGGAGATGTACATTTGTTTCATTTTACAACACAGGAAAATTATGATAATGCATAGCAATATTTGTACAGCATTTAAAATAGGGTGAATAAAAACATTACAGACATGATCAGCAGTAGGTGAATAACCAAATAACAATTCCCACACAGACGCATGAGCATCTGGTAGCAAGTGTGTCCATTCTCATACGTGATGGTGTGATTCACTTCAGTAGATGTTGTTTTAAGGTGATCAATATAGGCATGGAGTTCTGTAAAGTTGAGCAGTTTATGTAGTGTCTCTTCTCCCATGCCAAGTGGTAATGGATGCACAGCATATGAGATAAAGTCTGGAATGTCCATAGAGTCATTGGTAACCAGCGGTGTGGAATAAGTTGTCCCGTTAATGGTGATGGAGACCAGTGGTGTATGACTGCACCAGGTATTGTTTGAACTGTACAACAAAGTGTTCTTAGGAAGGCGGGTGTCATGCATTTTGGGAGCAACTGAAAAAGAAACATTCTTTGTACTGTTTGTACTGACAGGAAGTATTGTACAAAATCAAGGCAGGAGGACCTAGAAAGTAATGTTCTGGAGGTGCCCTCAATTCTTGTGTCCTTTCTAGAGAAGTGGAAACTGGTGGCGCCCACTGTACTTGAGTGATGTTTAATGAATAGAACACTGGCTTGTCCTGTACGGAACAGAAACTCAGGATGACCAGATCCTTTCCTTCCGGGAAAGGTGGGGGTATTTCTTGATACCGATATACCCCATCTGTGGAGTTAGCCCAGCCAATCGTGCATATTCAGATGATAGTTCCTGTAATGGGACTTGGGTAGAAGAGAGCAGATACAAGAACAACAGGAAACCAGATGTCGGGTTAGCAAGTTCATTAGTATGAGGAGTGCTTCTAAAGAGTGATTCAAACGTAGGACCACCTAAGTCTTCCTGGCTTAGTTCTCTCCCAAATAAGTCAGCTGTGTTCTTTATATTAGCCTGCCTGCTAAATCCTTCAGCTGTCTGGTGAGAAAGGCTGGGTTTGTTTAAATGAACTTCAGGCTGCAGTCAACTGCCTTCATAATACCTGAGACTGTCCTGAGTTTTAAAATCAGCATTCACTCTTTCTGGCTTCTCATAAAACTTGTCATTTGAATTAAATACACCATGTACCTTGTATTGAGGCTTGTCTGAGAATGCCTTGCCACGCTGCCTTCTTCTCCAAGGATCAGCTCTCTCCTCCAGAAGCCTAGGCTTTATCCCTGGGTCTCTCAGTGCTTCTAACCTCTCTTGTTCCCAGAAGGTTCTTTCAGGCACTGAGTATCCCTGGTACCTGCTTCCTGGTTCTGAATCCCTTTTCCTTGTATTACAGGTGGGCAGTGTTTCTCTTGCTAAGTCAAAGGTTACTGTATCAAAGGCTGCTTCCTGCCTTCCTTGCCTTGTTCCGTCTTGCCTCCTTCCGTCCTGACCCTCTCTGTTTAACAAGCTGCGTTTGCTTTGGGCAGCCCGCCTCCTGCTAGGGCGTGCCCAATCAGTAACTCTGCTTCTCCCTTCCCCCGAGGTGAGCTGTGTTAGCTGATTAGCCATGTGCTTCTTGTTCTGAGCAGAGAAAATCCTGCATTTACCTGCAGTACCAAAACCTTCCACCGTGTCACCATCTGTTTCCATGGCTACTGGGGAAGCTACCACGTCACAGGCTTCATAGGGTGCAAAACCTGTGGATTTACAGACATTAGCTGTGATACGCATAAGGACTAAAGGGAGCACCAGATCCCAATTTTTCCAGGTCAGATTAAGCATAGGGCTGAGGTGGGCCTTAATTGTTTGATTCATTCTTTCTACCTGCCCTGCTGCCTGTGGATGGTACAGAATGTGGAGTTGTTCTATGCCTAGAAAATCAAACAATTCCTTGATGAGCTGAGAAACAAATGCAGGACCATTATCAGAATCAATAGTCTTGGGAATGCCCCAGCGTGTAAAAAATTGCATAATTAGGATTTCTGCAGTGGTTCGAGCAGTTTGATCTGGGACAGGGAATGCTTCTACCCAATGAGAGAAGGAATCAACAACAGTGAGTAAAAATCTATTTTTCCTAGCTGTTAATGGAAGAGGGCCCACATGATCTATTTGCAATCTCTCAAATGGGCCACGAGGAGGTGCTGTCATTAACTGTCCCCTTCTCTTTTTAGGTTGCCTCCCAAATGAAGCACAGATTACACAGGAGGAAACATGATCCTGTATATCATGTTTCATTTCTGGCCACCATACCAACCTATTGAGGATAGTCTGCATTTCTTCTGCTTTAGGGTGTCCCATAGGACCTGCACCATGAACCCAAAGCATCCATTCTTTACCTCGAGCTCTAGGGATAGCTATAACCAAGCCTTCCTCTCTTTTTGCACATAGAATGTCTTTTTCTCTAGTGAGTGTGAGAAAGGGTGTGTGCTGATATAGATTATCTGGGGCATCCTGCACAAGCTTCCTCAAATTGGAACGTTCAGGGTCCTTTGTCTGCAGTGCTACGAAGTAATCTGGTGGTATTATCTGATCATAATCTGTGGAACGTGTAGCAATAGCAACCATGCGTGTCTGCTCATACCCGGGCCATATGAGGCCTATATGGTATGCTTCCTTGGCTAGTGAATCTGCTAATGTGTTTCCTTTCACTAAAGGGCCTTTCTTCCTATGTGCCTTTACTTTAACTAAATGTACTCTCTGAAACTTCTCACTCGGTTCTTGTGCCATAGTCCACAGTGATGAATTTTTTACTGTGGACCCATCTGTGGATTTAAATTTATTTGCCAGCCAACAGGGCAATGGCACTCTTAAAGACATAATCAGAATCTAAAATGATTTGTATCTCTGGGTGTGAATCCTGATATTATTGCATACAAGCCACAAAAGCAGCCAGCTCACAGTACTGTGCTGATGCTGACCCACAGGAATACTGTCTCTGCAGTACCACTTGGTTATTTGGGTCCAATTGTACAATTGCAAAACCTGCTAGTCGCCTGCCTCCTTCACATTGGCTACTACCAACAATATATACCAGTGATGGCTAACCTTTTTGAGCCCGAGTGCCCAAACTGCCGCACAAAACCAAAGAATTTCCTCAAAGTGCCAGCACGTCAATTTGCATAAATATTTGCATAATGCTAACATACACTAACTTTTAGTAAACATGTCTCTTAATGAGTGTATGGATAAAGACAGACTAAAAGATTTCTACATTACTATAATCCAGTGCCAACCGCCAGGCACATTAGGAACTACTACAAACACTGCCCATTTAGAACCAATAGCAAACCCCCGTATCCTAACAGCACTACCAGGACTCACAAAGCACCACACCATACCTATCAAAAGGCAACACTGCAAATATTAAACCAATACATTTCAGACAATAACAATACATGACCTACTGGGGAAAGAGAACAAGTGGCAATGTCAAAAAGGAATTACATAAACAGAATACCTCAGCTCAGTAACACAGTTGCAATTGCTCCAGCCACTTTCTTCTGGTTTCTTCATGTCTTCTGCTAACTCTCCATCATCTGCTGTCCATTTGTCCTTTCTTCTCTCTTCTAGTTTTTTTTTCCATTCTCTCTCTCTACATCCGCTTTAACATACTAATCTTTCTCCTTTTGCTCTTTCCTCATTCCTATTTCATCCACTCAAATTTTACCCCTCCATCCTCAATCCCCACTTACTCTCCCAATACCCGGCCAATTGTAGATTTTTTATCCCTCCCACACAAAATATTTTTCCCCTCTCCATTTTACTCTCCCAGCCCCATCCCATTCTAATCCTCCCCCAACATCAGCTCCCTTATAGTTCCAGCCTCACCCAGCATCCATTCCCTTCTAGTCCCTGCATCAGCCCATTTCCAGTCCTAGCCCCCCATCAGCCCATTTCCAGTCCTAGCAACCCCCCAACCCAATACCAGTCCTAGCCCCCCCCATCAACCCACTTCCAGTCCTAAACCCCCATCACCCATTTTCAGTTTAAGCCCCCCCTATAACCCATTACCAGTCCTAACCCCCATCACCCCATTTCCAGACAGCCCCCATCAGCCCACAGCCCATTAGCAGTCCTACCCCCCCAGCCCATTAGCAGTCCTACCCCCCCCTGCCCGCCCGCCCGCCCATTAGCAGTCCTAACCCCCCCAGCCCATTAGCAGTCCTACCCCCCCCCGCCCGCCCGCCCCCCCCCTGCCCATTAGCAGTCCTAACCCCCCCTCCCTCCCTGCCCATTAGCAGTCCTAACCCCCCCTCCCTCCCTCCCTGCCCATTCGCAGTCCTACCCCCCCCTCCCTGCCTCCCTCCCTGCCTATTAGCAGTCCTAACCCCCCCTCCCTCCCTGCCCATTAGCAGTCCTAACCCCCCCCCCTCCCTCCCTGCCCATTAGCAGTCCTAACCCCCCCCCTCCCTCCCTGCCCATTAGCAGTCCTAACCCCCCCTCCCTCCCTCCCCCCCGCCCATTAGCAGTCCTAACCCCCCCTCCCTCCCTCCCCGCCCATTAGCAGTCCTAACCCCCCCTCCCTCCCTCCCTCCCTCCCTGCCCATTAGCAGTCCTAACCCCCCCTCCCTGCCATTAGCAGTCCTAACCCCCTCCCTCCCTCCCTCCCTGCCCATTAGCAGTCCTAACCCCCCCCCTCCCTCCCTCCCTGCCCATTAGCAGTCCTAACCCCCCCTCCCTCCCTGCCCATTAGCAGTCCTAACCCCCCCCTCCCTGCCCATTAGCAGTCCTAACCCCCCTCCCTCCCTCCCTGCCCATTAGCAGTCCTAACCCCCCCCTCCCTGCCCATTAGCAGTCCTAACCCCCCCCTCCCTCCCTCCCTCCCTGCCCATTAGCAGTCCTAACCCCCCCTCCCTCCTGCCCATTAGCAGTCCTAACCCCCCTCCCTCCCTCCCTCCCTGCCCATTAGCAGTCCTAACCCCCCCTCCCTCCTCCCTCCCTCCCTGCCCATTAGCAGTCCTAACCCCCCCTCCCTCCCTGCCCATTAGCAGTCCTAACCCCCCCTCCCTCCCTGCCCATTAGCAGTCCTAACCCCCCTCCCTCCCTCCCTCCCTGCCCATTAGCAGTCCTAACCCCCCCCCTCCCTCCCTGCCCTGCCCTGCCCATTAGCAGTCCTAACCCCCCCTCCCTGCCCATTAGCAGTCGTAACCCCCCCCTCCCTGTCCATTAGCAGTCCTAACCCCCCCCCCTCCCTGCCCATTAGCAGTCCTAACCCCCCCTCCTCCTCCTCCTCCCTGCCCATTAGCAGTCCTAACCCCCCCTCCTCCTCCCTGCCATTAGCAGTCCTAACCCCCCCTGGCAAATTTTTTAAAAAAAAAAGCAGGCTCTGGCTGCTGCCGCGGCAGATTGCAATGTCCCGCGGGGCCCCCTCCACCCGCTAAGCCCCTCTGCAAGGGCTTTCAGATTCGCGAGGGAGAGCATCTCCCTCGCGTCTCTGTTAAGCCCGCAGGGGCTAATGGGAAATTTCCCATCAGTCCCTCGCGTCTAAAGGGGCTGATGGGAAATTTCCCATTAGCCCCTGCGGGCTTAACAGAGACGCGAGGGAGACGCTCTCCCTCGCGAATCTGAAAGCCCTTGCAGAGGGGCTTAGCGGGCGGAGGGGGCCCCGCGGGACGCTGCATTCTGCCCTTGCCGCGTCCGCGGCAGCAGTCAGAGCCAGCTTTTTCTTTTTTTGCGGACCTTCACGCGTGCCAGCTGCAAGGCCTTCGCGTGCCACAGCTGGCACGCGTGCCATAGGTTCGCCATCGCTGATATATACTGTAGGAAGAAAAGGTGAAATTTTGTCTAGTCCCAGTTCCCTAAAGATCATGTGATTAGGGGCACTGGGTGAGGACTGACAGTCATGAGGTTGTCCCTCCAGCAAGATTCCAGCCACTTGCCCGTTAGGTTCTTTCAGCAATTCAGACTTTACATTCTGTGCCTGCAACATGAGAGTCCACTGGACTATTCTCTCAGTCCTTATCTTGCTACATGCTAACTTTCCCTCTACAATGAATTTGAGGGGGGTGTGATGGCTGCATATGTATGTGGTTTGAGCACCAATTGTAAGGGGAAATCAGTTTCTTGTTATACAAAGGGACTATGAGGCCCATCTGTGAATACCTAGATAGAAAGGAATGTGTTGTGCTAAGACAAGATTCAGTGATCTTCACAGAGACAGGTACCAGTTTGTACAATTGCTAATTAGCAATATCAGGTGCAGGGCTATGCTGCTGGGATGGGTTTATGACGTATATATGTTTTTGCTACTGTATAAGTTAGACTGCACGTCTAACGTTGGAATAAACTTGCACACCTTTCCTTCTGTGTCGGTTGTGAGTTTTATTCCTCTGGATTCCAGCCAGCTGAAGCAGCACACCGCAGATGTGGGGTCGGGACTTCCCTGGCCTGGAGTGACCAACAAGGAGCAGACCCGTTACATTTGGTGTCAGAAGTGTCGGATACTCCCGTTGGCCAGGGATCCCTGTGCTTTGTTAGCACGGTGTGCTCTGGGAGCACGGTTTAAATTAGAATTGACATACTCCCGTGGGTCAGGGGGTGTCCCTAGTGCTTGGGTAGCATGGTAAATTGGTAAATAGGACTTTCCTGTTCCCTGGGTGGGAAGCGGTGGGAAAGCTAAATTTCTTTTGTTCTCACCTGCGGTTGCTGTGAAGGCTGTGTGCTTGTGTGCCTGTGTGAGTTTGGCAAAATGCCCCTGCCGTACTCCGAAGCAATAGCGCTAGTGACGGGTACTGTGCAGAAAGCAAGTGGCCAGACGTGCATTTGTTGTGAATTCATTAGAGGATGGGGGGGGTCCCAAGGTAAGGGGACCGCTTCAGAATCTGCGGGAGTGCGTGTGCAGCTACATGTTGTGATAAGGTTTAAAACTGCAGTTAAAAAAGGCATCTTACATATGCTGTCGGTGTAGGTTAAACTTACCATGTTGGTTTGTTAAATAAGAAATAATCGTAGTGTTTGTTTAAATTAAGGACATGTTTGTTTTAATAGAGTGAGTTTTTTTGATTTGGTATAGGTTACAGGACATTTGCTAATTCTGTTGAAGAAGTCTGTTAGCATGTTTACTGTGCTTAGTTTATCTCTGTGCCTATACGACACCCCCCCCCCCCCAAAGTCTCTGGCGAAGGTAAAACTGATGACTCAGAGTCCCTGGAATGCAAGTGACAAGCGGTGTTTGTTTATTTGTCTCTCTATTCTTCCAAGCCTTTCCTGTCTTCTTTAGCTAAAAGGGGGGGGGGGGGGGTTCCTGGGTAAAGGGGACCAGCCCGGTTTTCATTAGGTTTAAATCTATTGTTAAGCAGACTTTGTATTCCAGCTGTACTCCTGTACCCTCCAGGGCCCCTCCCCGTAGATTCCGAATCTCCTAATCACTGAGGGAGGAGTTAGGTTTTTAGCAGTTTACTTTGTTGTTTTTATAAATACTGAAATTAAGTACAAGTAATTTTTTTAGATGCTTTTCGATGTGTGCTGTAACCTGCTGCATCTGGAGATAGTAGAGCCTGAGCGACACATGCTCCGCTCTTCCCTCCCCCTCCCTTCCTGTTCTTTGTTGTTCAAAGGCTACGGACAGGCAGACAGAACAGAAACCTAAAGTTAAACGGCATACTAAAACGTAAATTATTATTTATTTGCAGAGTGTCTATTTACTGCCATATTGTAAGAAGACAAGCTAAATAGAAAAAAAAACAAACCAAAAAAATTACTTTTGTACTCAACGGTATAGCTGTCACTGAAATATGTAAAAGGGTATGTCTGTATTTAGACACCCATTGCTATAGCAATGTACTGAATAATAACAATACTAAAAGAGCTCTTAACCTGCTTCACAATATTCCTCTCTGAGTCTCATTGGGCAGGTTGGCCAAAGGTGAATTGGCCACAGGTAAAGGTGTAAATAACAGCTGGGGCTCGCCAGGATTTTCCCACAGTAGAGTGACTCCTGCTGAGTGGAGGTGCGAAGACGCATCCTGTTGATTTCAACAGTCTCACCTCCTCTGCAGAGAGGTTTTTCTGCTAGCTGGTAATGGTCCCGGAGTTGAAAAACAGAGGTGTTGTGAACCAGATTGTGGAAATCGTTGCTTTAAAAGCAAGCACTGCAGCAATTAAGTAATTCTGTGCACAGACCGCGGTAAGGAAAAGAGGGAGAATGATAAGAACTGTAAGATGCTAATGATGAAATACTGTTTCCTTTGCACAAAGGAAAGTATCCCTCCTCCTGCTGTTTTGGTTGCTTGGATTTGTTAGGTGTTAATCCTTTATGTGACTGGTAAGTCTGAAGTGGAGAAATCAAGGGAGAGGGGTGGGCTCCAAATACCCCGAGGTTCTAGTTCATTATGCAGGGTGAAATTTCTTAAGAAAGCACTTGTAAGCTTTGACTTGTCTTCTGTTTAAATTAAAAACCTCTGTCATATGTTTTAGTGGATGGGGCAGCATTTAAGGAATTTGAATAAGATTGTCTAGACCCAGCATCCTGTGGTCCCAAACCCTTATATAACTTGTTGAGCAAAATTCTGCATGATCACACATGGTTCAGTGTAGTAGATTTGAGGTACGTGTTTTGGGCTTGCTAAGTTCAGAAATAAATAAATAAATAAAAAATAATAAAAAATTACAATCTGTGAAGAGGGAGGTTAAGTATTTGAGGTTAAGTATTTGGGACACCTCATAAGTGAAGGAAAGAGGAAATAAATCCGGAGAGAATAAAGGGTATTGTGGAGTTACCTTTGCCTAAAACTAAGAGAGCTGATATCTGCTTGGCTGGGTGTATGCCAACGTGTGAGAAATCTCAGACTTTTTCTCCAGCTGTCGCTGTGCTTCCCCTAGCCAATGGTACAAGGGCTGGGATGATGTCAGAAAGGTCTGGTGGGAGCTATTCTGTTTTTCTTTGACCTTCAAAGTAGGGGTTGAGAACCCTGTCAGGACAATGGGGCATTCTGAGCCGGTAATTACGAGATTGTATGAGCCAGTAGTTACGAGATTGCAACTTGAAAACGATTAAAGTTTGGGTGAATAAGAAGGTAATATGTTATATGTTTGTTTTTGTCTTTGACTGTATGCTATCAAGCAAACTTAGAGTTAAAAGACAATTTTATATATTGTGGCAAGCACCTCATAGAGGGCATGATTATTGTTCATATATTACAAAACAGAGTTGTAACTATAGGAATTTAATAGCAATCACAATTAGTGACAATTCTCAAGCAACTTTTTCTTTTTAAACTCTTAATATTTAGGACTTTTCTCTCTCTTGTTCAACTATATAGTAATCTGCATTTGCCTGAAGGAATCTGGACACAAGAAAGCCTGCTGTTTACTTTGCTATTTGTGTTTGAGATAACATCAAGGTTGAACTGTTACTCTAAGCAAATTTCTTTAACATAATTTCATTGTTTCAGATCAGTTTGATACCAGTCTCAAGTATTATGTATAAGGTTTTAATTTAAATGTGACAAAGTATGATTCTGAATTCACCTTTTTGCAGTTTCATGATGTTTGAATGTCTGTTTCCTGAACTGTAAGATTTAAGTTAATTACTTTGCATTGTTTAGCTTGGTGCGGATGGCTGATGAACAGGACAGTAGCACCATGGGTGCTGGCTATATTGATCTTTCCAGTTTAATTTATTACAATATTGGATTTTAGGATAAATTCATCTGTTTTTCTGTATTTGAATTTTATGTGTTGGGGTCCAGAGAAAAAAATTGTACTTTGTTTTGAAAGTTTTTAACATTTCAGTTTTAGGAATACAGTATATTGTAGCACTATGACATACGCATTTTCTTTAGTTTACACACTTGCACTTATGTTACCAAAATACTTGTAGCAGTACATTATGTAGAGGTTCAGTATACACAGAAATTATAGAATTTTTTGAAAGAGGCTGATCTGAAATTGCTTTGTTCCCAAGCACATAGATCACATTTAGTGGAAAGATGGAGCTTAGTTCCCAGGAAATATGAGAATATTTGTAAAGTTAGTAGACAAATAAAACAATAACATTAACTTGAGTTCATTGGGAAAAAAAAAAAAACCCCAAACCAAGGTCTTGCTTGTCAGCAATGATCCAGGGGCGGTTTGGAAAAAAAAAGAAGCAGAGAGTGAGAAAGAGAGACAGAAGGTGAGGCTACAGCCTTGGGAAAGGCAATAAACGTGCTGCTCCGAGTGTGATGATCTGGGCCACTGGAATTCTGACTGCTTTAAGACTCCTCGAGGACCCCAAGGCCTGAAGAACATGAACCTTGTATATTTATGCCTCGGCAGAGACATGAATAGGCAGGGGAAAGTAGGCCAAGAAGAACCCGAGGAAGTATCATCATGAGGCCCAACCACAAATGCCTTAAACCTTCTTAGGCCTCTCACCTCAAAATGATCTCTTAAACACCATGATTAGTGAGTAACTTGCACAGATCCTTGTGGGCACTGCAATTATAAGATCAGTCCTCAAATATTTTTACGTTTCCACAGCACTCTCACTGGGAACCGGGTATAAGATAGACTTTAGTCACACCTGAGAGATTATGTGGCCGTTCTGTTAGAAGCCATACTCCTTCCTATTTGGATTGATGTTATAAAATGCCATGAAGCACTAGTCTATATTGTAAGGACTTTACCTATATTTTGTTTAGGCAGTTGCTAATTAGAATGAGCACTGTTTACTCATATTGTTATGCTTATTGAAAAGGATCTACATTTATATTTTCTATATACCTTTTGTTTACAAAAATACTATGTTTTTAACAATTGTTTGATGTTCTTAGCAGCCTTGCCAAATAAGGATACACTAGTATGGTATAAAAAAGACAGAAGGACCTATGCATGTAGTTTGATGGAATGATGTAAGTGGAAAAAAAAGTGGTGTTGAGAGGAGTGTGATGGAATATTCATGTTGGAAAGGAGAACTCAGATTAACATTATAAAATGGTGAGGGTGAATTGAAATGTGAAATGATGTATCCGATGTATCCACCTAGAAAGAAAACTGACAATGAATACTCTACAATATTTGATTATGCCATCCCCATTAACTCCAATTTTGGAAGTCATCTAGCCCAGAGATATACCCAATAATTGGAAATAGACACTTGGAGATAGGCTGAGTGCACTTTTCATCCTAATGAGCTTTGGGGAGACCCACACTGGCCATGTGGTGTTTTTCAGATGCTTTTATCCCTTTTTGCCTCTATGTTGTCCTGGCCCGACACATGAAGGTAAGGGAGGAAAGTTACCTACACAAATTTTTACAAATTGGTATAATTCTAAAATTGTGGAACAATTGAGGAAGTGTGGGCATCTTGTCAAAATGTAGTAGTTAAATTGAGTTGCTTAGGATTTGGCTGTTGTATGCAAACAGCAACCCACGAAGGGGGGAACCTCCGAAATCTTTAAAAAAAAAAAACTTTGTAAAGACACTAAACTGTCTTGCCTTTGACTCTGTTCAACAACAACAACAAAAAAACCCGCAAACAAATAGCCCTAAGGGAGTAGACTGAAATTTTTCTCCCTTTGAACTGTTATATGGAAGACTGCTTACTTTTTATACTCCTGAGCCTCACATTTGATCTCTTGTATTTCCTAGCAGCAGAGGCAACTCTTTTCCCTCCACAGGTAGGCTCAGCAGGTCCAGTCCTTTCTGCTGGATGACTCAGCTCTTTTCTTTCAATCCGGAGACTGGATTTTGGTAAAGACATACCACCAGCACACAGTACAAGCCCCTTTTCCAGTATGGAACCGTTCCAAGTTCTTCTGATAACACCGATTACAGTGAAGGTGGCGGCTAAAAGATCCTGAAGCCATTGCCCTCGCTGGAAACATTCTCCATCTATAGATCTGGCTTCAGGACCAGGATGAGAAGTAGCTGACGCCGGGGCAGCCAAGGCCCTAGCAACTGGAGAGGAGAGGAGAAGACTCCTGAAGAAAAGCAGCTTGCAGCCTAGAGGTACCGAACCAACATATCCCTTCAAGGTTGATGACCAGGTACAGGTCAGAGCACCTCACAAGCACAGTACCCTAGACCCGCCCTACGGACCTCCAACTACAGTGATCGCCATCACATGGACAGCCATCCTGTGGGACTCCTGCCCTTCGTGGATCCATGCGTCAAGAATCAAGCATGTATCGTCTCCACTGACATCTTCGGTTCCAGACCGCCCTCCAGCCTCCTGACCATCACGCACAAGACTGTGTTGACTCCTCCTACCACTCATGTGGTGCCTCCTTCAGCCCATCTCTGGAACTGTTAATACGGCAATACTACTTGCCCAGACTGCCTTACCTTTTGTGTGCACAGCTCGCTACAAGCTGGAGCTTTTCTCTCAACATGTCTCATTACTGTACCTTCTAATCTGTGTGAAATGCAGAAGTTTACTGTACTTGACAATTTAAACTGCACCCAGCCCTATGTTTCTTTTTCTACTTTCTTGTATAACATTGGTGTTACTCGCCCCTCTTTGGGATATGACTAGGTCCCTTGCCCATTGTAAACTGTCTCTAGTTTTAATGCTACAGATTGTTTTATTGTTTCTGCTTTTAGCCTGTCTAATACTGCTCTATACTGTTCTTCAACTACAGCAGTTTCTCATGCTTACTCTCTGATGTATCTTCCTTTGGGCTGGTCTCAAAGGGCTGATTATTGCCCTATGGAGCGGTTTTATAATCCTTGTTCTTTTCTGTTGTATATTTTCATTTGTTCTTGGCTGCTGTCGGAAGGCCCTACAGAGCTCCACCACTTTTATGTACTCTTATACACCTGTTTCCACGGTGGCTGATGTACCTGAACTACCGCGTACAGATATTCAGTTAATAATGCCTGTTTAGTTATTTTGTAGTAGATTGTTAGGCTGTTCTTCTAGTGGGCCTATACAGGCCCAAAGGGGGGAATTGTAAGGGGAAATCAGTTTCTTGTTATACAAAGGGACCATGAGGCCCATCTGTGAATACCTAGATAGAAAGGAATGTGTTGTGCTAAGACAAGATTCAGTGATCTTCACAGAGACAGGTACCAGTTTGTACGATTGCTAATTAGCAATATCAGGTGCAGGGCTATGCTGCTGGGATGGGTTTATGACGTATATATGTTTTTGCTACTGTATAAAAGTTAGACTGCACTTCTAACGTTGGAATAAACTTGCACACCTTTCCTTCTGTGTCGGTTGTGAGTTTTATTCCCCTGGATTCCAGCCAGCTGAAGCAGCACACCGCAGATAAGGGGTCGGGACTTCCCTGGCCTGGAGTGACCAACAAGGAGCAGACCCGTTACACCAATGATGTTTATAAATTTCTGCATAGCAGCATAGGAAGCCAGTACATGTTTTTCAGTTTCCCATTTTGAGTTCAGGAGAAGTGAGAACTCTGGAACAGAAAGCAATAGGGCGATCTACTCCTCCTAGGCGTTGTGTTAGAGCTGCACCTATACTGTTCTCTCCAACTACAGGGTACAGGAAAAAATGTTGTGTGTGATCTGGGTGTGCAAGAACAGGAGCAGAAGTCAGAATGTGCTTTAATTTAGTTACAGCTTCTGTATGTTCTTCCTCCCAAACATAACTTTTACTTTTTAGCAGGGAGTAAAGTGGAGCTGCCACTTCAGCATAATTGTGCATAAAGTCACGACAGAAACCAGTGAGCCCTAGAAATAACTGGAGTGATTTCTGATCTGTAGGAAGTGGAAGTTTCTGTATCAGCCCTATCCTCTGAGAATCTACAGATTTACCATCCTGGCCAATTGTAACCCCTAAAAAGGAAACCTGTGATTTGCACAGTTGAGCCTTCGCAGGATTAACTTTAAGACCAGCTTGTAAGAGGGCTTTTAAAACTTCTCTTACATGATTCCAGTGTACAGCTTCATTCTCAGACTGAATCAGAATGTCATCTACATACTGAATTATATTATCTCTGTAAGACAATAGTGATAGGGCTTCCTGCATGTATTTATGGAAGATCGATGGTGAATCCTTATAGCCCTGTGGAAGCACAGTCCATGCATATTGTTTATTCAGCCACTGAAAGGCTGTTTTGTACTGACATTCAAGGGCCAGGGGCAGACTCCAAAACCCATTGGATATGTCTAAAACAGAGAAAAATTTACATTTGGGGTTCAGTTTAGAGATCATTTCAGGGTATGAGGCTACCACGGGCACTACAGATTTTGAAACCTGATTCAGGGCACGGAAGTCCATAGTGAGCCTGAAGGAACCCCCCGGTTTAACTATCGGCCAGGCTGGTGAATTGCATGTAGAAGAAATAGATCTAATCAGACCCCTCTCCTCCAGTATCTTCACAATTTTAGTCACTGGTTCTATAGCCTGATGAGGTACTGGGTATTGTTTCTGTGGTGGAGGATCCTTGCCTTCCAACAGTATTTCAGTGTGCATTTTCCCACAATCTATCTTGTCTTGTGCCCAGACTGGAATATCAGCCACCTCTGAGGGAATTACACACAGATCATACTGCTGAGCTACCTTGGTGCACTGAGTTGCTAACTGCATGGGAATGACTTCATGCACTAAAGTTTTAGAAGCACTTGAAGTTCCTGAATACTGTCACAATTTAAGATTAGCCATATCCACCACCAAATTTAACTGGTTGAGAACGTCAATTCCAATTATTTCTTTTGGTGTATTCACTATAGTGGAGGCAGTGGTTTCCAACATTTCCTTGTTTTGTTCACTGTGCACAGGGATACCCCATTTAACTGGGATAGCCACACACTTGGAAGCTGTGTCATTAATTCCTTGAATTTCATAAATGTCCATATTTTTCTGATCTGCAGTGGGAGAAGTTCTGTAAAACTAATTCCAGCCCCTGTGTCAATCAAAGCTAGTTTATCCTGACCCCCTATTCTACTGATAACATTGCGGCATCCAGAAGAGTCCAGTATCAAGGATGTTACAAGCCTTAAACTGTATTCTGGGCCTGTATCTGTTTCATCATCCAGAGGCTCTGCAATGGAGTCCTCTGCTGAGAGAACGGAGGCAGGCTGAGCTATGAAGGCTTGACACATTTTGATATCTGAATCCAGAAGGTCAGGACACCCCTATGCACTAGCCTTGTTTGTCCTGAGCTGCTTGTATGTCCTGTTTTAATTTATCTATTTCTACCTGCAGTATGTTTGTCCTGTTCCCATTTAATTTTCTCCTTTTCTAATCCATCTCTCTGTGCTTTGAGCTCCTGAAAGGGAATGTAACCTGAGGAATTTCTAAAAGTACCTCTGCCTTGTCCTCTCCAAGGTGTCTGTCCTCTGTATCCTTTGTGTTTTTTGTGTATTGAGAGGATCCCTCAGCTTGCTACTTCCGTGCTTCTGATGACCTGTTATGTGTGTTATGACCTGCAAGGGCTGGGTTTTCCAAACAGACCCAATTCTGAGCATTAAAGTATCAAAAGGGGTTGCTTTAGGGTCTTCAGAAAATAACAGAAGGTGTTTTGTAATCTCAGGGGATAGTAAGTGTAATAAAAATGCCTTATGCGTGCTCTCCCCATAATCTTCTGCATTGGGCCAGGACTCCTGCTCATTAAGAACTGCTTTTAAAATCCAGGCTCTATATGCAAACTGTTCCAGTGTATCATTTGGTAGAGGTGAAATAATTTTAAATACTTGCATTGGGGAACAGTGAAATAGTTTCTCAATGCCCCTTTTAACCAACTGGTATGGGTGAGTGAGAGAGCCAACTTTATAATAGTGTGGCCCCAGAGCCAGATGCATAAGTCTATCAAAGTCTGATTGTTTTCTTCTGTATTTCCCTAGATCCCAGTGAATCAGAATATCAGTGGCCCATTTGCACCATTCATTTACATTAAAAGGCATAGGGCCTGCTTTCTCAACTATCCTTTCCATGTCCCTATCTTTTAAAGAGTCCTGCAGCATCACTTTAACTGGTGCTCTGTGTTCGGTACTGGGTGCCGGGTCTGAGTCATCTAAATTATCCTCCTGACAGAGGTCCTGGTTATTGCTCTGTTCTGGCTGAGATAAACTATTAGGATTTTCTTCCCCTGATTCATTTTTCTTTTTCCCATTCCTAAGCCCAGCTATAGATACTTCTGTATTCTTTTGTTTATAGGGTGTGTCATAGGCAGGGGGGGTTGAGGGAGAAATGGTGGTTGGCCATGGCTTATATTTCTTTTGTCTTTCAGAGGTCAATTCATCCTTAACATGCCTCAATTCAAGTTTAAGTGCTTCTAATTGCTCACTAACAGTTATAAAGGAATTCGTGGTTGTATCACCTGAGCCCTTTGCATGGAAATGCAAATTTGTGCCTCCTCTAGGTCTTTGGTTAATTGTGTACAATGAGAAGTCAGTTCAGTATTGTCCTGTTTCATGCTAATGAGCCCCCTGCACATGCCTTGGATAAAAAGGCATTTTCTTGTATTAGTTTTCTTTTTGAATTCTTGATAATGGTTTAACATTTGTCTTTGAATATTATACCATGATGCCTCAGGGAATTCCCCTTCAAAGGGACCACCTTTTCTCTTACAGTATGTCAATACTATTTTTTTAAGTTCTTTAAAATCAAAGGCTTCCATATTTGAGACTGCAGAAAGACTGTAGTTGGTACAGGGGCCTAGCTTATTATGGTTTGGTTTTTTTTGGTTTTATGCGACTATCTCAAATGTGCAACCTTGGAAGGAGGAATGCTCATTTTTATGAAGAAGTGAGACTTAGGGGTATGTTTACTAAGCAATCTTAATGTGCAGCCAGCGTTAGTGTGCAGGATGCCATATGAGTGGGCGTGTCGGTCTTAACGTAGCATTTCTGGTTACCGTGCAATAAAGGGAGCCGTGGCATGTCAATGCACGTTAGCCTGAAGTAGGCGTGCTGACCAACAAACACAGCAAGAGAGGGGTAGCACAATGGTTAATACATTGACTGCTGAACCAGGGGTCATGAGTTCAATCCCCCAATGGGGTTAATGAGTAAGGCTGTCTGAGGCATTACCCTTTACTATAAAGCAGTGCTGCTAGAGGCATTTTCCTTTTTACTTTAAAGCAGTGCTGCCAGCAAAAACACCCTCACAGTGCTGTAATCTTCATGTGCAGTGCATCATGGGTATGAGTGGATTAACCCTATCCTGGTAACCACAGCAGACAGTTCGTGTGGTGACCTGCAGTCCTTCTGTAGCCAGCCAGGGGTTTGTTCAGAGCTGTAGCCCACTGGTTACTTCACTGCCTGTAGAGCCAAAGGTTGTGGGTTTGATCTCACAGTGGGGTTATTTATTGGAGCTGTCTGGGGCAGTTTCTTTTTTAAATTTAAATAAGTACTGCCAGCAAAAACACCCTCACAGTGCTGTAATCCTCAGGTGCCCCATAAGGCGCCTTATAAGGCACCTTAAGGTTTAGCACTGTGAGGGTGGCTTGGGGGTTTTCTGCCTACGGGGCCCATATCCCTGCCCCTTGGCCTGCTGACCCTGTTGGAGAGCTACAGAGGCCTGAAAGTGAGGGTATGATTTGTAGGCAGATGACTTCCTCAGGTAAAAGGTCTTTTTTCCCGAGCCCGTCTTCTGAGAAGGGGCAGAGGTTTTCCTGGACAGCCTAGTCCGTGTGAGAGTCTTGGACTTGAGTTCTGCAGCCTTTTCAGCCATGGGCTTGCCAAAGAGGTTTTCACCTCGGCAGGGGACATCGACCAACTTGTCCTGTACCCATGGCTTGAGGTCTCATGACTGTAGCCAGGCCTGACGGCATGCACCGATGCCGGCCGCGGCTACTCGGGCCGAAGCCTTGAAGCCATCATAAGCTGCTCGAGAGATAAACTTTGAGCACTCCCGGATTCCCGATGACAGGGCCTTGAACCTCTGCAAAGGTTCCTCGGAGAGACCAGCAGAGAACCCGGCAATCTCCTTTGCCAGGTCTCGAAGGTACATGCTCATGTACAGCTGGTAGGTTTGTGGATAGCAGTAGGAAGACGTTCTTTATTGAATAAAAAAGCCTATGGCCCGACACAGGCCGTGTTTCGTTGCCTTCCTCAGGGGCAGGCTACATAAAGCGATATAAACAATAAATAATTAAAAAACATATACAAGTACAATTGCCAACATGAGACCTAATAGATGAAAACAAATTAAAAACTCATTTAAACAAATAAATAATTAAGAGCGTAAAATGCATACATAAAAATTAATAATAATAGTAAAACAAAAGATCAGCACAGCAAAAACCTAAAAACCAATCTTATAAAACCCATCTATAAAGAGAGAAACCATACAACAAGTAAAATTAAACAAACCATAACATATATATTGGTAACCGTTACAGAGTTTTGTATAAACATGTATATATTTTAACACTCAAAAAATAATTATAAAAAGATATCAAATAAATATCTAGTACACATAAATAAATAAATAATTAAAACCATCAAAATACATATATATCACATCATAAAAACTCAAGGCATACCTTAATCAGTTGGCTGGACTTCCAAGACACTGCAATTACTAAAGAGGGACAAGGAAGAGAAACCACATGGATATGTGACCACAACATAAATGGCCCATCATTACCCCATTGGGCTATAACCTTCATAGATATTTGAACCACCATTTGTAGCCCATCATTACCTTATTGGACTATATAATTGACACAGAAGTGAAAAATATAAGCTAAAACTATCAAAGGCTTACTACCTGGAATGTCAATTGGATCTCACTTGGAATGAAAGTAGTCAGAGTGGCAGATGCTAAAAAACTATAAAAACACAAAAATGTTTGAACTAATCACAATCATTATACACTTAATAGCCATTGTTAAAAACATCTAAAAAAAACCATCCCTTGTGAACTAATCGCCATCATTCTACACAGTCAAACGCTATCGTTAAAGCCACCTAAAAAAACAATTCTAAAACATGGCCGATTGGCCGTGCACGCTGGCCCTCACCATACCAAACCAGCATAAATACCATGCACTACTATCACGAACTCTTTCAAGGGAATTTAAAAACATTATCTGAACTATAATTGCATAACTTCAAAATTACAAAACGTTAAAAAAGGTTAAAAAAAGGTTAAAAAGGGGGAAAGGGAGGCAAAAAAGGGAGGCGTACATTTGTACTACCGCACTAACATCTAAATTGGCCTTTTTTATTTTGCGATACCATTCTTGACTGATCACACGGTGCCTTAACATATAATAGTGCACTATAGCAGAGGTGGTGTGCAAACGTCATTTTTCATTGTTAAAAAAATTGCGGCCACCATACCCCGACATATACAGCTTTACCCACAAATTTTGACCACCAACCGCTTGATACCAAATACTGTATAACACTTACAAGTCAACGCTCCGCATTGCACACTCTAAATTCACCGAATCGCGCTGGTAAACTTAAAAAACGCCAGAGCATGCGTATTAAAAAACCGTGGTATGCAAATGCTGTGGGAGGAGCAAACCAATTACATACCAAATCATCGCGCATTGGATTACTAAAAACCATACAATCCACGCAGCGCTACCGCAAAGTCTAAATTATTAAAACATATGTTAAAAAAGAACACAACAATAATTAACCCCACTATCACTCATTGCCGATACACAAAAGATCACTGCATACTTGATCCATGCCACTCTACCTCCAGCCGTAATCACCAATACCTATAATATTTTGAATGAAAAACACTCCCAAACAATATACTCTGTAAACAGCCATCCAGATCCAAGGACACTAAAGCTGCGGGTTAAACTTCTTCAAAACCTCATAACAAAACTACACAATGTGGTGAGTGTATGCACATCTCACAGAATAAAAATCCCAGTCCTCTGCAGATCCAAATCTTTGGACTCTTTAGCCAATCTTTAGGTATACTCTAAATTTATTTATTACAAGTTCTTATATACCGCACTATTCGGCATCAGCGCGGTTTACATTATAACATAAAGACCATAACAACAAGCTGTTTGGTTTACATCGAACAGGAGTACCAACTTGGAGAACCGGGTTAAACTATATACATGAGATATTTACATAGAACAGAATCAGGGGTGAATAAATTAAGGGTTATTGTCAACCAACATTTATTGTGTAACTCGAGGGTATATTAATCAAAATACAGAGGATTACCAATGAGCTCCATACCAACTGAAAAAACAAATATAAAAACCTTCCAAAATAAATTTAAGAACTCCTTAAAAAAATACAGATAAATTAGTGTCCATATTTAATCCTTTAGGGTACAAACTATCAAGATTAAAAATATACCGCTCTTCCAACCGACGAATAGACCCCTCAACATCTCCCCCTCTCCAATTCATCTTTACCTTTTTGATAACGAAAAACTTGAGGTCTGAAATCTTATGTGACAATTCTCGCCAATGATTAACAAGGGGTTTGTCTACTAACCCCCTTTTAATACAGCTCCTGTGCTCGATGATCCGGTTGCGCACTGGACGGATAGTATTGCCAACATATAATTTCATGCATGGACATTGGATGACATAAATAACATGGCTGGCAGAACAGTTGGAAAAATCATCCAAGAAAAACTTCTTATTGTTTGTAGGGTGAATGAATTGCTTTCTAACTATAAGAGAATGTACACACACCGAGCATTTGCCACACTGAAAATGACCTTTATGCTGTGAAAGAAAAGCCCTTTCTGTGAGTGCAGACGGTACTAGCATGTTTTTGAGATTGACATTCCGTTTATATGCAAATGTGACCTTCATATCACGAAAGGCCGGCAGAGCTTGGATCAACGACCAATATTTCCTTATTATTTTAATAATATGTTGCGATTGATACGAATATAATATTGGACAAACCATACCCACGTCATCTGTTTTTTTCTGTTTTTCCAATAGTTCTCGACGAGGACATTGCGCTGCCCTTTTATATGCCTTCTCTATAGATGCGGGCGGATAATACCTATCTCTAAACCTATCCCTCATCATGTTGGCTTGTTCTCTAAACTGTTGTTTGGATGTGCAAATTCTCCGGATCCTTAGAAATTGGCCAACTGGCAGGTTATGTTTAAGGGACAAGTTGTGAAAACTATGAAAATGGAGTAAGTGATTCCGGTCCGTTGGTTTTCTATAGAGCGTAGTTAAGAATCCATTGTCATCTTTGTTAATTAATAAATCCAAATATGCAATCTTCTTGTCAAAGGTCAACTGAAAACGTAAATTGTCATCGCAGTTATTGATCCATATGTTAAATTCCTCAAGAAGGGTTACAGATAGAAACATAGAAACATGATGACAGAAAAAGACCACATGGCCTATCTAGTCTGTCCTTCCATAACAACAACTACAACAGTCCACTTTTTACCTTTAGAGATCCTCTGTGTTGGTCCCATGCTTTTTTGAATTCAGTTACTGTCCTCATCTCTACCACCGGACCAACAAAGAAAACAGCGCTAGCCACTCAAATTGAGCAAAAAACAAAACCAGGAAGCGGCAGGTTCAACACCCAACACCTTTATTGTTACAAATTAAGTGGCCTAAACCCAACACAGGACCGTTTCTTATATCACTTCATCAGGGGTTATCAGGGCACACTGAAAAAACATATAAATTATAAAATTGCAATTAAAATTAAAACAATAAATATTGAAAAAAAGCTAAAACAATAAATATAAACATAAAAAAACTATATTACACATAAAAAAGACTATCTTGAACTATACCAGGCATCTTATTGGTCTCAATCGAAACCAAAGGTGACTAAAAACTTCGTATATCACAATAACTTTTGGTTAACTCAAAAAAACGAGATACAATGAAAATCTAATTAAAAATTATAAGAACAATACATATCTATATCTAAAATTTGTTGTAATACATCAATCAAATATCAGCCACAAAAATAAAAAATTGTAATGAAATACAATTAAAAATACAGAAAACATTAATTAAAAGATCAAAAGGAATAATATAAATATACTAAGAGGAACACTTTATAAAAGATTCCATATAAAACAACGGAGAAACAGAAGGGATGAGGAGACTAAATCTAGGAAAAGGTAAACATAAACTGATAAGGAACACTTAATAACATATAGAGAGGGACATTACCTGATGGGTGTGTGGTGTTCATAAATTTCATAATGCTCATTAGAGTAAAATTGAAGTTACTAATATCATAAATAACTTCTGTAAAAAGAAACATAAATTTAAAAATTTGTACGAAATTTTAATGCTACCTCAATCAAATAAATTATCTAACATAGAAGGAGGGAGTAATATTGGAAAAATAAATGAACAAATGAAACTCTCGTAAATTAATGGCAAATGGAAGACCCAATGAAAGGTTAGTTGAAATCCTAAAAAATGGAAACCTATAAAAGATATCAAAATATTATAAAAAGCTTCTATAAAAAGAAATGTGTACAAAATATTAATACTACCTTAATCAAATAAATTGTCTCATGCTAAAAAAGGGGATGATATGAGAAAAATAAAAAAATGAAACCCCCGTACAAGAAAGGCAGGAGGGAGACCCAATGAGTGATTAATTAACATCTTAAAAGATCACAATAAAGGGAACCTAAAAAATATTAAAAATATTTTGCCCCAAATGTTTAAATTATGATAAAAAAGGGAGGAATAATATTACAAAAAGAGACTCTCATATATCGGCTCTATAGAATATGTGATACAAGGTTTTCTCCTGGGCTCTATGCAAGCATGATCTTTGAAATGGCTAAACACGGATATTCCCTAATGATTAGGTACAACCTTTAATAGGCATTACTTGGTGTTTCTTGAGTTCTTCACAGAAGCCCCTTAGCAATTTATACATAGTGTCACATTTCCCATTGCTTTAATGTGTGTTTTTGACCTTGAGTAATTTGCAAAGCCGTGCCGGTGTTTTTCCTTCAGGCATCCGTTGATATAATGAACTCCAACTGTTTCACGAAAATGTTGCTCAAACATTTCATACATTTGGTTTGCAAGAGGGGGAATTTTCCTTGGCCCTCATAAATATGTTATCATTCTGGATACTGTTTGGCAAGTTTATCAATAAACCTTTTTAGAATCTCTCGCTTGCCGCTTCTACCACTTCAAAATTAGCATCAAAGTGCGATTTATAGAGCCGATATATGACAGTCTCTTTTTGTAATATTATTCCTCCCTTTTTTATCATAATTTAAACATTTGGGGCAAAAATTTTTTAATATTTTTTAGGTTCCCTTTATTGTGATCTTTTAAGATTTTAATTAATCACTCATTGGGTCTCCCTCCTGCCTTTCTTGTACGGGGGTTTCATTTTTTTATTTTTCTCATATCATCCCCTTTTTTAGTATGAGACAATTTATTTGATTAAGGTAGTATTAATATTTTGTACACATTTCTTTTTATAGAAGCTTTTTATAATATTTTGATATCTTTTATAGGTTTCCATTTTTTAGGATTTCAACTAACCTTTCATTGGGTCTTCCTTTTGCCATTAATTTACGAGTTTCATTTGTTCATTTATTTTTCCAATATTACTCCCTCCTTCTATGTTAGATAATTTATTTGATTGAGGTAGCATTAAAATTTCGTACAAATTTTTAAATTTATGTTTCTTTTTACAGAAGTTATTTATGATATTAGTAACTTCAATTTTACTCTAATGAGCATTATGAAATTTATGAACACCACACACCCATCAGGTAATGTCCCTCTCTATATGTTATTAAGTGTTCCTTATCAGTTTGTTTACCTTTTCCTAGATTTAGTCTCCTCATCCCTTCTGTTTCTCCGTTGTTTTATATGGAATCTTTTATAAAGTGTTCCTCTTAGTATATTTATATTATTCCTTTTGATCTTTTAATTAATGTTTTCTGTATTTTTAATTGTATTTCATTACAATTTGTTATGTTTGTGGCTGATATTTGATTGATGTATTACAACAAATTTTAGATATAGATATGTATTCTTATAATTTTTAATTAGATTTTCATTGTATCTCGTATTTTTGAGTTAACCAAACGTTATTGTGATATACAAAGTTTTTAGTCACCTTTGGTTTCGATTGAGACCAATAAGATGCCTGGTATAGTTCGATAGTCTTTTTTATGTGCAATATAGTTTTTTTATGTTTATATTTGTTTTAGCTTTTTTTCAATATTTATTGTTTTAATTTTAATTGCAATTTTATAATTTATATGTTTTTTCAGTGTGCCCTGATAACCCCTGATGAAGTGATATACGAAACACGGTCCTGTGTTGGGTTTAGGCCACTTAATTTGTAACAATAAAGGTGTTGGGTGTTGAACCTGCCGCTTCCTGGTTTTGTTTTTTTTCTCATCTCTACCATCTCCACTGGGAGACTATTCCATGGATCCACTACTCTTTCTGTAAAGAAATATTTCCGCATATCACTCCTGATTCTATCTCCCTTCACCCTCATCCCATGTCCCCTCATAGCAGAACTTGCTTTCAATTGAAAGAGGCTCTCTCCCTGACCATTTATGCCACGGAGGTATTTAAACATCTCAATCATATCACCTCTATCCCGCCTTTCCTCTAAGGTGTACATATTAAGATCCTTAAGTCTGTCCTCATATGCTTTATAATGAAGCCCATTAATCATTTTAGTAGCAACCCTCTGCACCGACTCCATCCTGTTCACATCCTTTTGAAGGTGCGGTCTCCAGAATTGCACACCATACTCCAAATGAGGTCGCACCAAAGACTTATACAGAGGCATTATCACCTCCTTTTTTCTGCTAGCCATTCCTCTCCGTATGCACCCAAGCATCCTTCTAGCTTTTGCCATCGCCTTTTCTACCTGTTTAGCTACTTTAAGATCATCAGACACAACCACGCCTAGGTCCCGCTCTTCTTTAGTGGACAAAAGTACTTCACCTCCTATACTGTATTGCTCCCTTGGATTGCTGCAGCCCAAATGCATGACCTTACATTTTTTAACATTAAATCCCAGCAGCCAAATTCTAGACCATTCTTCAAACTTAGCTAGATCCCTCCTCATGTTATCTACACCTTCCTGGGTGTCTACTCTATTGCAGATTTTGGTATCATCCGCAAAGAGGCAAACCTTACCCGACAGCCCTTCTGCTATATCACTAACAAAGATGTTAAAAAGAATCGGACCAAGGACAGATCCCTGGGGCACACCACTGGTAACATCCTTCTCCTCAGAGTGAGCTCCATTTACTTGTACTCTTTGTCGCCTCCCACCCAACCAATTTCTAACCCAAGCAGTAACTTTAGGGTCCATCCCTAGGGTGCTCAGTTTGTTTATAAGTCGCCTGTGAGGAACAGTGTCAAAGGCTTTACTGAAATCTAAATACACCACATCTAGAGCTCTCCCTCGGTCCAACTCCCTGGTCACCCAGTCAAAGAAATCAATCAGATTTGTCTGACAAGACCTGCCTCTGGTGAATCCATGCTGCCTCGGATCCTGTAATCTGCTGGACTCCAGAAACCTCACTATTTTCTCTTTCAGCAGCGTTTCCAATAATTTACTCACCACCGAAGTTAAACTAACCGGCCTGTAGTTTTCAACCACATCCTTACTTCCGCTTTTGTGTAAAGGCACCACATGAGCCTCTCTCCAGTCCTTTGGCACCACTCCCGTCTCCAACGAGGCATTGAAAAGGTCAGTCAGTGGAGTTGCTAGAACGTCCCCAAGTTCCCTCAGTATTCTAGGGTGTATCCCATCCGGTCCCATCGCTTTGTCTACTTTAAGTTGAGAGAGTTTCTCACGAACACAGTCTTCTGAAAATTGTTCAAGATGTCCCTCGCTTCTGTTCTTATTTGTGGGTGTTTTCTGAGGTCCTGCTCCTGGTTCTTCATCTGTGAACACAGAACAAAAATATTTGTTAAGCAATTCTGCTTTATCCTTATCAGCTTCTACATATTCCCCCCCTGCACCCTTGAGTCTGACAATACCACTTTTGCCCTTCCTCTTCTCACTAATATATCTGAAAAATGTCTTATCCCCCCATTTTGTTGCATTGGCTATTCCTCCTCCTTTTGAATCTTTGCCTTCTTGACTACTTTGCTAGCTTCTCTAAGTTTTTCCAAATACAGATGCCTGTCTTCCTCTCTCTGTGATCTCTTGTATTTCATATCATAAAAACATCATCTATGTATCTAATCCATAGCTTCATGTTACTCTTAAACAGATTCTCTTTTATATACATCTCTTCAAAATTAAAAACATATAAATTTGCAATATCCGGGGCCATGGCCACCCCTTTTATTTGCTTTTAAAATATTCCTTGGAAGCAAAAATAGTTTTCACACATTGCAAAGCGAGTGAGATCAAGGAGGATAGCTGTAGGAATATGCCCCCATTCTTGTCTATTATGTAAATATTGTTCTATTAATTTTAACGCTTCCTTTTGCAGGATATTTGTATACAGCGATTCTATATCGAGCGTTACCAATAGCCAATCGAGATTGAAATTCTTAAATGACGATAAAATTTGAATCACTTGTGTGGAATCACAAACATACGACCACATGTTCAAAACATGGGGCCTCAGAAACACATCCACCATCTTTGAAATGGGTTCCATGAGGGATCCGATCGCTGATATTATCGGCCTGCCAGGTGGATTATCCAATGACTTATGCACTTTAGGGTTAATGTAAATAGTAGGTATAATTGGATGCTCTACCATCAAAAATGATTTCTCTTGTGTAGTAAGATGACCAAGTTCATATGCTATGAGAATTAAATTATCAATAGAACATTTCAATGAACTAGTTGGATCATCATTTAACCGCAAGTAAAATGCCTCATTTTTTAACTGCCTGTAAATCTCAGTTAAATACTGATCCTTATCCATAACCACGATTGCACCCCCCTTGTCTGCTGGTTTTATAATAATACTTTGGATTACTCTGCAATGATTTGATCGCTTTCCTCTCTTCTATAGTGAGGTTATTATATGGGGGGTTTTCTTTTAGTTTAATCTCATCCACTTCTTTTACGACTAACTTTTCAAAGGTAGCTATTATGGGATCAGTATTAGGAGGTGGCATCCATTTTGATTTAGGTTTAATTACCGACGGAACTGTATCAGCAGGCTCACACGTAACAAAAAACTGTTTTATTTTGATTCTGCGGAAGAACTTGAAAAGATCTAAATGAGTTTCAAAATAATCATATTTTTTAACTGGCACAAAAGTGAGGCCCTTATTCAAGAGAGCACATTCACCCGCCGTTAATTCATGTCTAGAAATATTAATGACATTATTTATATCATTTGTCCTTAATACGGTCTCTCCGCTGACCTTTTGGACCCTTTGCGGCTCCATCCTCTTCCGTGTCCACGGCCCCGGCCCCGGCCTCGACCTCTGTATGTATTCTGCTGACCATACGTCCTGGAATATTGGTCATATGTCCATTGGTTGTTCTGGGGGGCCTTCCGTGATCTCTCTCGTCCTCTCTCTGGTCAGCAGAATACATACAGAGGTCGAGGCCGGGGCTGTGGACGCGGAAGAGGATGGAGCCACAAAGGGTCCGAAAGGTCGGCGGAGAGACCATATTAAGGACAGGGGTCCAGGAGGTGAACTGTTGGGGTATATGTGACCTTCAGAGGGTAATAATCTGACCCAGGAGGTGGCTACTGGGACCCAGTGTGGGTTCTCTGATTGCCGGAGGAGGGATTACACAACCACACCCTGGGATGTCAAATGCTGTGAGGATAACCGTGGGAGACCCCCCCCCCCCACCTTGGTGGGGCAGGCTCCCTGGTGCCTCCTGAGGGTGTCCTCCAATGTTGGGTCAGGTTATATGTGAATCAAGTTGTTTGTTTTATTGTTATGCTGTTAAGGATCACGATGGGCACTCTACATGTGGGTGGGGAGGGGGAGGGGGTGGGGGAAGATATGGGGTAATTTGAGAGAGGGGTGAATGAGCATTAAGATAACTTCCCTCAATGTCAGAGGGATGCAGACCCAGCGGAGAAGGAGATTGGTGATGCAGGAACTACCTACCTACGCGGCTGATATTTATTTGCTCCAAGAAACCCACTTAACTAGGAGGGATGTAGATTGGCTGCATATCAGTTGGACTTCAGAGATGTTTCATTCCCCGGGGAAGTCAAATAGTGCTGGGGTGGTGGTGGTGCTTACAAAGGGCCTCCAATATCAAATTCAACGACAGTGGAATGACGCGCAGGGTAGAGTGATAGCACTAGAGATGCAGATTCAGGGATTAAAGCTCTGTTTGGTTAACATATATGCACCCAACATGGGACAGAGGGGTTTTTTGATGCACCTTTTTCAGAGGCTTAGAAGCTGGACCGCCTACCCAATTTTGTATGGGGGAGACTGCAATGCGGTGATCAGTAGGGATGAGGACTATCTGCTGCAAGCGGCTGCTGGTCGGGGTGGGGGGCTGTCCTCAGAACATTATTAGGTAAAGTCAGATTGGTGGATATATGGAGATGGCGGAACCCTGGGAAGAAGGGGTATACCTGTTTTTTGGCAATGTATGGATCCTACTCCCGTATAATCATTTTTTGGGTGAGAGGCCAGTTTGTTCTCGAGTGGTTAGATGTGAAATAGGTAGTATCACCTGATCGGATCACGCCCCAGTGCATCTGTGGTTGGGTTTAGATGGAGAGGTAGAAGGGTCTAGCCAGAGTTGGATGTATCATTGATAGCGAGAGGGGAGGGAGACAAAGAGAGAGTAATTTCTATTAAGGAGTATATGCTTTACAATGATATTGAGGATATCTCTCCGTTGATCCTGTGGGATGCCCTAAAGGCAGTTTTGCGAGGGTTACTTATAGCCCGGGGAGCACGCCGGAAGAGAGAGAGAGGTAAACATAGGCAGGGGCTAGAAGAAGAGATTAGGAAACTGGAGTCTATTTTGGCGCAGTCACCCTCAGAGGAGTTGGCGAGTGCCCTGGTGTTTAAAAGAGGGGAGCTCAACAGTTTTCTTAGGGAGGGGATTGAGGTGCTGGTCAGGAGGACCAACTGCATGTATTATGCTAGAGTGGGGAAAATAGATTGCCTACTAGCACACCAGTTGAAGCAAAGGCGAGAGAAAAATATCATCTTGCAGGTCAGAGGTGAGACAAGACCAAAAGGACATAGAGGAGGTGTTTGTGCAATATTATACAAAGTTATATGTATCTGAGTTTGGGGAGATGGAGGAGAAGGTAGAAGAGTATCTGCAGAAGAAGGTTGGCAAAGGTTTGTCAGAGGATCAGTGGATGGAGATGGATAGTCCAGTGACTGAGATAGAGGTGCGGATGGCCATACGAAGTTTACCCCTCCATAAGGCTGCAGGCCCTGATGGTTTTCCATCAGAGCTTTATAAAGCATTTAGCGGTAGCCTTGTGCTGATTCTGTGCAGTCTTCAACAGGGTTAGAGAGGAGGGTTGCGTACTGGAGTCATTTTTGGAGGCGCACATTGCTTTGATCCATAAAAAGGGAAAGGACCCCTGTAGCTCAGGGTCATATCGACCGGTCTCGCTGTTGAATACAGATGCAAAATTGTTAGCTAAAATCTTTGCACTGCGCTTAAATAAGTTGGCCCCGGAGCTTATCCATGTAGATCAAACGGGATTCATAACAGGCAGAAATGGGTCAGACAATGTGAGAAAAGTTCTAGGCATAGTATATCAATGTGAAGTAGTGGAGGCGCAGCCAACTGCTCTATTGGCCTTAGATACATAAAAGGCTTTCGATCGTGTGGAGTGGCCTTTTTTTTGCAGAAGGTACTGCGGGCTTATAATTTTGGACAGAGTTTCTTGCAGGTGATATCAGTGTTATATAATCGGCCCACAGCAAGGCTGTGTATTAATGGGAAGCTATCCCCCAGTTTTGAGTTATGTAGGAGAACTCGGCAGGGGTGCCCCGCTGTCCTCTTTGCTGTTCACTCTATCATTGGAACCCTTTGCACAAGCGATTCGTATGAATTCAGAGATTCAGGGAATACGGGTGGGAGATGAGGAACATAAGGTAGCAATGTACGCGGATGATACACTTCTATTCTTATCCAACTTAGAAAACTTGCTGGTGGCGTTTAGTCAGGAATATCAGGAGTTTGCGAGGATGTCGGGCTATAAGTTGACTGTTTCTAAATCAATTATACTCCCATTTCACGTGCCCTCGGCTACACTTGAGTATTTGGAGGGGCAGTATCCGTATCAGTGGGAGCAGATGTACTTAGGGTATTTGAGGGTGAAAATCCCAGCCCAGCTCTCCCAACTTTTTCAATTGCATTATCCCCAATTGTTAGGGAAAATTTGAGAGGAAGTGCGTACCTGGTCTTCTTTGGCACCTTCCTTGTTGGTTCGGATTAATGTGGTGAAAATGAGTGTGCTTCCGAGGCTTATGTATTTATTTCTAATGCTTCCATGTAGAATTCCTGATGCCTTTTTTAAAGATCTGAACAGGCTAATAGCAGTGTTTATATGGAATGGGAAAAAAGCGAGGGTGACTTTGAAATCCTTGATGGCTCAGAGGTTGGTGGGGGGTCTAGCAATTCCAAATTGTAAGTTGTATTATTGGGCGGCGTAGGCATGATCAGTTTATTATTGGTGGAAGGCTTATCCTCATCAGCATTGGATCCCTTTGGAAGCGGCTCAAGTGGACCTGCCCAATATGGGGGCTCTGCCCTTTTCTATTACTTTAGGGAGGGGAGGCGGAGTGAAGTCGCATCCTATTGTAGGGCCTACATTGGACTGCTGGCAGAAAATCTGTAAAAAAATTGCTTTTGACGTAGGTGGATCGCACTTGGCGTTTATGACACAGGGAGATCTGTTTCCGCCTTATAAGATGGATCCGAGTAGGTTTCGATGGCTAAAGGAGAATGCTATAGAGAGGTTGCTTGATGTTATAGGTGAGAGAGGTTACTGAAGCGATTATAGCTAAATGTCAGCAGAGTCTATCACAGTTCTTTTCCCTATTTTAGATAGAGCATTTTTTGTCCTCCTATAGGAGTAGGTACTTAGGGTCCCCGCATTTGCTGGAATCTTTTTTTATTTGGCCCCGAAAGGGGCAAGGGTTGGTGGCCCAGCTGTACCGAGTATTGCAGGGGGAGCTCCAGGGGTCCCATGCTTACCAGAAGGATTGGGCCAGGGACCTAGATAAGAATTGGACTGAAGAGCAATGGGAGGTGATATGGGGCAATACCCTGAGAATGATGATCTGCTTAGCGCATTTGAACACACAGTACAAGTGGTTATTCCAGATGTACTTCACACTTAGTCGACTTTATGCTATGCATGTAGGGGACTCTGATGCATGCTGGCGGGGTTGTGCTGAAAGGGGGACCTTGCTGTGTATGGTCTGGGAGTGTGTAAAAGTGCAGGACTTCTGGGTGGGGGTATGGGCTGTAGCCAAGGAGGTGACAGGTGAGACCCTGGTGCTGGACCCAGCACTTATGATGTTGGGATACACTGAGGGACCTCCTGAGGTCTGTCTGAACAAGAGGTCTCTGGTCAGTTTCTTCTATGTGGCGGCAAGACTTGCAATCGCGGCAAAGTGGAAGAACACTGCTGCCCCAACCCTCTTGGAATGGTATAAGAAATTGGCTATTATTATGGAGATGGAGCAGGGAGAAGCGCTAATGAAAGGTGCAATGAAATGCTATGAGCAGCTGTGGTCCCCCTTGAAAGCGTTTGCCACATAGTGGGAATGGGAGGGGGTGGGTTAGGGCGGGAGCTGGAGTGTGGTACTGTAGTGGAAGAGGACCAAGGAGATACAGGGGTGGATGATTAGGGGGGAGTTAGGTGAAGGACTCAGGGGTGATCTCTGGGGTTGTTATGGTTGGGCCCCTTTTCTCCCCTCCCGCCCAGAGGAGAAGTAGTGTAGAGGTAAAGCCCTTGTGATCCGGTTTCTGTTTTTGTTTGGTTTTTTTGTTTGGTTATTGTTTTTTTGTGTTTTTATTCCTTCTTATGTGGATCATCTGGTATTGAGAAGAGTGATCCTATGAGGGTTGGGGAATGAGACAAGAGGAGTTGTGTATTAGTCAGGACTTTGCGGAGATGGTGTCTGTTATACCTGATGAAGCTGACCAGGAATGTGAGAAGGATTGTTTAAAAAATGAAAATAACAATAAAGAAGGAAAGAACTAGGAAAATAAGGAGAAATTAGGCCTTACCTGCTAATTGTCTTTCCTTGAGTTCTCTCCAGGCCAGTCCAGGAACTGTAGGGTAGTCAGCCTCTTCCAGCAGCTGAGGACTAAATTACATAGAGTCTTGCGGACCCCCTAGCACCTCTGATTCAGTCTTCTACTGACAAAGCAGCTTACACTAAACAACTAAGAACCTTAAACTTGAACCAATTAAAAAAAACCACAAGCCTACTTTCACTGAACATTTGAGAGGCCCTGTATCCCCACCTCTCACTGCTTTTCTTCTGACCTCTTTTTTTTTTTTTTTTTTTTATTTTTTTTTTTTTTAATGAATACTGCAATCCTCCTCAGGACGGCCACTACCCCTCTCCCAGCCCTAGAAAGGGAGAGCAGATAAGCAGAGTCGCCCTGAAGAACTTGTTGCCAGCCTGCCAACACGCCATGCCTCAGGCTCAAGACACACTTCCTAATATCCGAGAACTGCAGTAACGCCTTCTCTAGACTGTAAAACCCCTGTACCAATCCTGCTGAACCATGCAAATTGACAGGGTGGGCCTTGGACTGGCCTGGAGAGAACTCAAGGAAAGACAATTAGCAGGTAAGGCCTAATTTCTCCATCCTCTTCGTCTCTCCAGGCCAGTCCAGGAACTGTAGGGACGTACCAGAGCAGTACCTAAACACAGGCGGGACCCGCAAGCCCGGCCAGGATAGCAGAGGCCCCAACATTGGCATCCCCCCGAGCCTGTACATCTAGCCGATAATGCTTCGAAAAGGTATGGAGGATTGACCAAGTTGCTGCCCGACAGATGTCCACCGGTGGAATCAAAGAGCACTCTGCCCAGGAAGTCGCCTATCCTCGAATAGAGTGAGCTCTCAGACCTCTAGGAGGGGTCCTCCCACGCGCAGCATACGCTGCAGCAATAGCCTGTTTCATCCACTGGGCAATTGAGGTTTTGGAAGCCGCTTCCCCTTTACGGGGCCCTCCAAATACAACAAACAACCGATCCATCTTACGAAAAGACTCAGTTTTCCTAAGGTATCTTCGAAGCACCCTTCCGAGATCCAGCCGCCGCAGCCTTCGATCCATTCCATCCCCTCCAAGGTTCAGAAAGGTCAGAAGTGAAACTGACTGATTCAGATGAAAACGTGAAACCACCTTCGGAAGGAAGGAAGGAAGGAAGGAAGGAAGGACGTCACTGGACGCAATACCACCTTCTCCGCAGAAAAGTGTATAAAGGGCTCCCTGCACGAGAGCGCTTATAAATCAGAAATCCGTCTGGCCGAGCACAACGCCATCAGGAAAACAGTCTTCCAGGAAAAATCCTGCAAACTCACCCTCGCCACGGGCTCAAAGGGTGGTTCCGCCAGCGCCTCCAGAACCAAGTTCAGATCCCAGGGAGGAACTACCGGTTGAACAGGCGGATGCACATTCTTAACCACCCGAAGAAAACGAACTGTGTCCTGGTGCGTTGCCAACGAGCGACCCTGCACTCGTCCCATATAAGAAGCCAGCACCACCACCTGCCCCTTCAAAAAACTCAGGGCTGGCCCTTTATCAAGGCCACTCTGAAGAAAAAGCAATATATCTGGCAGTGACGAAAGTTTAAAATCTTTGCCAGCACTGGCCGCGGCCTGTCCCTAGGCTGAGCCCTGCCCCCAGTAACTCTATGCGCGCTCTCCACCACTAGGCCCTTTGGGAGGGGGGGGATCTTGGAATCAGTTCTGCAGCAACTGCTCCACATGCTCTGACATACCTTGTTCTCCTCCCCCCTCCGGGAGACCTAGAATCCTCAAATGTGACGACCTAGAACGATTTTCAAGGTCATCCACTTTGGCCCACAGCTTTTTCAGTTGTTTAAACTGATTAGCATCTCCTCTCTTAAGCGTCAGCATTTAATCTTCCATATCTGATATCCAGTGTTCCGCCTGCTTGATGCATCCCACTGCTGCCTGTATTTCTGCATGCACTTCCTGCACCTCCCCCTGAATAGCTGTCAGCCTGCCCGCCAAATCGCTGCTACTTTCTTTGATCACAGCCAGCATTATGGCTGTTTCAGGAAGCATTTGATCTGTGCCACTTTCGCCGCTTTCCCTCCCGGCCGCACCATCGCCAGCAGGCCCTCTGTTGCATATACTTCGTTACCATCTTGACCTGTGAGACATTCTGCCATGGTCGGCTGCTGCGACATGCATGCTGATTTCACCACTCCCGATTGATTTCTCGCCACTTTTTTAATATCAGCCTTCGCCACCATCCTTCCTGCACCTGGAGCTCGCTGTTTGGTGGGGTAAGCTTAATTTTTTACAGCACAAATGCCCTCGAGTATGGAGCAGACAGAGCTTAAAGATCCCAAATTACCCATATCTACCAATAGCCAAATTAATATGAATAAAATACAGTCTCTAAAATGCTTGTATGCAAATGCTAGAAGTCTAAAAAATAAGATGGGAGAGTTAGAATATATAGCACTAAATGAGAGGTTAGATATGATTGGAATATCAGAGACATGGTGGAAGGAGGACAACCAGTGGGACACTGTGATACCTGGGTACAAACTATATTGTAATGACAGAGCTGATCAAATTGGTGGAGGGGTTGCGCTCTATGTTAGAGAGGGCATTGAGTCAGAAAGGATTAAAGTTTTGCAGGAAACTAAATTTGCTGTAGAATCTCTATGGATTGAAATTCCATGTAAAAAGGGGAAGGCGATGGCAGTGGGGGTGTACTATCGACCGCCTGGCCAGAATGAACAAATGGATGATGAAATGCTCAAAGAAATCAAGGAAGCTCACAAAAGTTACAGCGCAGTAATAATAATGGTTGATTTCAATTACCCCGGTATCGACTTGGTCAGTGTCACGGCAGGACATGCTAGGGAGAGAAAGTTCCTAGATGACATAAATGACTGCTTCTTGGAGCAGCTGGTTCATGACCCGACCAGAGGGGAAGCCATATTAGACCTAGTCCTTAGTGGAAACCCAGATCTAGTGCAAGAGATAAGGGTATTGGGGCCACTTGGCAATAGTGATTATAGCATGATCGCCTTTGATTTAATTAGTGAAGGAGGGATAGTAAGGAAATCCACAGCACTACCTTTTAACTTTCGAAAGGGAGACTATGATAAAATGAGGAAAATAGTTAAGAAAAAACTAAAAGGAGCAGTTGCAAAGGTTAAAGACTTACATCAAGCTTGGGTGGTGTTGAAAAGTACTATCTTGGAAGCTGTATTCCATGCTTTAAGAAAAGTGGAAGGAAGTCCAAAAAACTGCCAGCATGCTTTAAAGGTGAGGTCAGAAAGGCTGTTGGTGCCAAAAAAGCATCTTTCTGGAAATGGAAAAAAGAGCCAAACAACGAAACCTGGAAACAGCACAAGCACTGGCAGGTCAAATGCAAGGCATTGATAAAGCAGGCAAAGGGAGAATTTGAGAAGAAGCTTGCTGCAGAAGCAAAAACGCGAAATAAAGACTTTTTCAAGTACATTCGTAGCAAAAAACCTGTGAGAGAGTCAGTTGGTCCATTAGATGATAGAGGAGTTAAAGGGGCACTAAGAGGTGACAAGGCGATAGCGGAGAGACTGAATGAATTCTTTGCTTCGGTCTTTACTGAGGAAGATGTAGGGATGTTACCCATGACTGAAGTGGTATTTAAAGGTGCGGAAGAATTGAAGGAAATATTGATACATCGGGAAGATGTATTACAACTATTAGATAAACTGAAGAGTAGCAAATCACCTGGGCCGGATGGTATACATCCAAGGGTGTTGAAAGAACTGAAATATGAGATTGCAGACCTGCTATTAGTAATCTGTGAACTATCATTAAAATCATCTCTAATACCTGAAGATTGGAGGATCGCCAATGTAACACCAATTTTTAAAAAGGTTTCCAGGGGTGATCCAGGAAACTACAGACCGGTGAGCCTCACGTCAGTACCGGGAAAAATGGTAGAAACCATCAAAAAGAATAAAATTACTCAGCATGTAGATAGTCATGGCCTAATGGGAGACAGCCAACATGGCTTTAGACAAGGAAGATCTTGTCTTACTAATCTATTATGTTTTTTTGAAAGTGTGAATAAACAGGTGGACAAAGGTGAGTCGGTTGATATATGGCCAATTTTCCCAATGGAGAAAGGTGAATAGTGGTGTACCCCAGGGATCTGTGCTGGGTCCGCTGCTTTTTGACATATTCATAAATGACCTGGAAAGTGGAATAACGAGTGAGGTTATCAAATTTGCAGATGACACAAAACTATTTAAAGTTGTTAAAACCCAAGAGGATTGTGGAAAATTGCAAGAGGATCTTGATAAATTGGAAGACTGGGAATCAAAATGGCAGATGAAATTTAATGTGGACAAGTGCAAAGTTATGCACCTAGGGAAGAACAACCCAAACTATGGTTACACGATGCAAGGTTCCACATTAGGAACCACCACCCAGGAAAAAGATTTAGGCGTCATTGTGGATAGCATGTTAAAACCCTTGGCCCAGTGTGCAGCGGCGGCCAAGAGAGCGAATAGAAAGCTAGGTATCATAAGGAAAGGAATGGAAAATAAAACAAAAGATATTATAATGCCTCTATATCGTTCCATGGTGAGACTGCACCTTGAATATTGTGTGCAGTTCTGGTCGCTGTATCTTAAAAAGGATATAGCGTTATTAGAAAAGGTTCAGAGAAGAGCCACCAAAATGGTAAAGGGGATGGAAGGATACTCCTATGAAGAAAGGCTAAAAAGGTTAGGGCTCTTTAACCTGGAAAAGAGACGGCTGAGGGGAGATATGATGGAAGTCTATAAATTAATGAACGGAGTGGAACGGGTAAACGTAGATCGATTGTTTACGTTATCAGAATATAGAAAGATTAGGGGACATGCAATGAAGCTACAGGGTAAACTATTTAAGACTAATAAGAGAAAATATTTTTTCACTCAACGTGTAATCAAACTCTGGAATTTGTTACTGGAGGATGTAGTAAAGGCTGTTAGTGTAGCTGGGTTTAAAAAAGGTTTGGACAAGTTCCTGGAGGAAAGGTCCATAAACCATTATTAAGAAGGGACCCAGGATATCAATGCTTGACCCAGTACAAGAATTGTGCAACCTGTCTTTTGGGGAAATTGCTAGGTTACGTATGACCTAGGTTGGCCACTGTTGGAAACAGGATACTGGGCTTGATGGACCTTGGTCTGACCCAGTATGGCATATCTTATGTTCTTATCTTCACTGGGAGCCGCGGAGCCCAGGAGAACAGCCGCCACACGTCTTCCTCTCAGCCCAGCATCACATGACCATCTTCCTAGTTCTAGCTTTCCTTCTATTATTTTTTTAATGTTTTTTTATTTTTTTCTCCTTTGTCTCCCACCCATACCCCCGAATCCTGTGCAGCTGTTTTCCCCTGGCTTATCATGTACTTTTGCTTTAGGTTTTATTTTACATAACTGTCCTCTTAGTTTAACTTTCCTTTCCCTGAATCCCCTGCAACCATGTTCTATATAGTTGCTATCTTCTTGAAAAGGTTTCCATGCTTTGGGTTTTGTAGGCTGTTACCTCATTCATTCTGTATATATATAGTATATATATATACTAGCCTACTTAATATATTTTGAGGTGCTGGGCCCTTTGTGTTCTTCCACTCCCTTGGACCCCTATCGCCAACGTACGTAACATATTTATCAAATCCCCGCTCATATCTGTTCCCTATTTGTTCAGCAGTATTGCATTAGGTGTCAAGTTTCCATCCCACCCCAACATTATCTTAGCAACTTTACCCAGCCACTCCCAAGTATCTTGTAGGATTGGGCATGTCCACCACATATGGTAGTCCCCTATGCTACCACATCCTCTCCAGCACCTGCTTGATTGCCCTTCTCCCATTTTGCTAATTCGTACAAGAGTAAAGTACATTCTATATAGCATTTTATAGCTCTTTTCTTGCACAGCAGCTGAGACCATTGGTATCTTAGTCTCGGCATGTATTTTTACCCATCGCTCTTCGTTCCAGGAGCCCCCTGAATCTCTCTCCTATGCAGTCATGTGTGGGTATTGCCACTCTGTTCCACGGAGAGCCTTGTAGATCCTAGAAATCAATCCTCTAGAATTGTCATTCCTTCGATATATTTTCTCAAAGGGAGTTTCCTTGCTCCCTAATTCTATCTCTGATCTCTTGCATCCTAAATAGTGGGCTACCTGGAAGTAGCCATACCAATCTCCTGCTTCAAGAGTTCATCTTGTTTGAGTTCTACAAATGGTCTTTACTGACTGGTCTCCCTTAACATTTGACCAAAATACTGTATCCCTTTCGTTGCCCAATTTTGAAATATCTTTGAGGCACCCCATCTTTAAACCCCTCACATTGACTAATTCTTTATAGTCGGATACTCCCTCCTGCTCCCATTAATTGTTTCATTTTCCTCCAAACTCTAAGGGGTATGTTTACTAATTGGCGATAGCAGTTTCTGTGTGATATCTGAGCTGCGGCCTGCCGCGACTCCAGTATCGCAAGGAAGCTGCTACCACCGATTAGCAAACATACCTCTAAGAGTGCTTACTATATATGGGTTGTTTTGCCATCCCTTGTCTTCACCGCTTCCCCTCCCCATAAATAATCTGTTATGGGCCTTGGCCCTACTACTACTTGTTCAATCCTACCCCATTGAGAGCCTTGTTCCTACTTTTTCCAACTTAGGTCTCTCAACTGCGCTGCCTTGACAGCTAATCCTCCTTCTGCTTTACTCCAGTATATTACCTCCCTCTGTACCCTTGGGGGTCTTCTCCTCCAGATGTATGAGAAAATTGTACTCTGCAGTTGTGCTACCAATGTTGCTGGTATTTCTATAGGTAGAGCTAAAAACGTAAATAGTAATTTAGGGAAGATATTCATTTTTATGATTGGAATTCTACCTAGCCATGAAAAATAAGTCTTGTCCAATCTCATCAAGTCCGTCATTGCTTTTTTTATCAGGGGCTCATAATTGTATTTATATAGCTCCGACCCTTCCCTGCTAATCTGTATCCCTAAATATTTTATACTATGTTGTGCCCACTGAAATGGGAATTCTCCCCGTATTCTTAGTTTTTCCTTGTGACTTAGGTGAATTTTGAGGATTTCAGTTTTCTCCATGTTAACTTTATAGCCTGAAACCTTACTGTATTCCTGAACTTCCTTCATAAGAAGCAGTAGGGATATTGTCTGTTGTTCCACTGTATATATCACATCATCTGCAAACAGCAATATCTTATATTCAGTCTTCCTCACCCCAATCCCTTTTATTGTGGTATTTTGCATGACTCTCTTGGCTAATGGTTCGATGACTAGTGCAAATAATGGGGACAAAGGACATCCCTGCCTTGTTCCTCGATTTAATGGGAAGGCCTCAGGGTAAACCCTATTTATTCTTATATGGGCTTTCGGTTCTGTGTATATAGCTTGTATTCATCTCAGCATATTGTCCTTGATCTCCATTCTCCTCAGTACAGCAAAAATGAGTTTCCCACTATACCCAGTCGAAAGCCTTTTTGGTATTGACCGCCATCAAGAGGGACTGACTCCTCTCTTTCTGGACATACCACACCAATTGTAAAATTTTTCATATATTGTCATTAGCTTGTCTTCCAAGAATGAAGCCCGACTGATCATCTTGTACCAGCTGTGTAAGAAGTCCTTGAATTCTATTTGCCAGTAGTTTTGCCAAAAGTTTGGCATATACGTTTATTAGGAAAATCGGTCTATATGACCCACACATACCTGGGTCCTTACCTGGCTTAGGAATCACTATGATACCTGCCACCGCCATCGATTCAGGAAGCCTCCTGCCCTTTAATAGTTCATTAAATATATTTTTCAAAATTGGGCTTATTTCCAGGGAAACATTTTTATAAAATTGGCAGTTAGCCCATCTAACTATCTTCTAAAATTTTAATCACCTCTATTATTTCCATTCCCTCAATCTCCCCATCTATCATCTGTAGGTCCTCCTCCCCTAGTTGTTCTAGACCCACCCATGCCAAATAAGATTCTCTATCTGGATCACCCGTTTGGTAAAGCACCTGATAGTACTCTTTCTAAAAGTTTGTTGTATTTGTTTGGCAGTGTTTAACCATTGTCCTGCCTCATTCCTAATCTTGAGAATTTGATGTTGGATTCTTTTCTCCCTAATTTTGCGAGCAAGATATTTTCCTGGTTTATTCCCTTGTTTTAAAGAACTCTTGTTTAATTTGGGTCAGCTTATATGCTTCTTCCTCTTCTCTTAAGGATTTGAGTTCCTCTTGAGTCTTGGTTATATGGTGCAACCCCTTCTTTCCCCCCTTTCGTTGGTGTTCAGCCTCTAACTGCTTTAATGGGGTCAGAAGCTTGCGCTCCTGTTGCTCTTTTCGCTGCTTACACCTACCCACCAATGCTATGCATTGCCCTCTCAGCACTGCTTTAAGGCCATCCCACACCCCGGCTGGCTCCACTTCCCCATTCTTATTATGATTCATATACAGTACTCTATGATTTCCTCCTTTATTTTAGTAACGCTCTTCACATCATCAAGAAGGGATTCGTTAAGTCTCTAAAAGCATAGCCCTGTATGTGCATATTAAGCGTAATTTCCAAGGGAGCATGATCTGTCCATGTTATGGGTCCAATTTCAACTCTTTCAACCCTATCCATAATCCTACCATCCACCCATATCATGTTTAATCTGCTATATACTTTATGTGGGTGTGAGTAAAACGTATATTCCCGCTTATTCCCTTGGACCTGTTGCCATGTATCTACCTCCCCCATCTTTTTCAGAAGTTTAAGCAAATGCTTACTTACCCCCTTACTTCCCGCTGGGTTTCCCCCTGTTATTAACCATTTTTCTTGCGATCGTTTTAATTGTGTTTCTTGTATGAGGAAAATAGTTAAGAAAAAACTAAAAGGAGTAGTTGCAAAGGTTAAAGACTTACATTAAGCATGGGTGTTTAAAAATACTATTTTGGAAGCCCAGACCAGCTGTATTCCACGCTTTTAGAAAAATGAAAGGAAGTCCAAAAAACTGCCAGCATGTGAGGTCAGAGAGGCATTTTTCAGGAAATGAAAAAAGGAGCCAAATGACGAAAACTGGAAACAACATAAGCACTGGCAAGATAGATGCGAGGCATTGATAAGCAAGCAAAGAGAGAATTTGAGAAGAAGCTTGCTGTGGAAGCAAAAACACGTAGCGGAGAGACTGAATGAATTCTTTGCTTTGGTCTTTACTGAGGAAGATGTAGGGATGTTACCTTTGATTGAAATGGTATTTAAAGGTGATGCCACAGAAGAATTGAAAGAAACATTGATACACAAGGAAGATGTATTACATCCATTTGATAAACTGAAGAGTAGCAAATCACCTGAAGTGGATAGTATATATCCAAGGGTGTTGAAAGAACTGAAATATGAGACTGCAGACCTACTATTAGCAATCTGTGAACTATCATTAAAATCATAATACCTGAAGATTGGAGGATGCCCAATGTAAGGTCAATTTTTAAAAAGGGTTCCAGTGGTGATCCAGGAAACTACAAACCGGTGAGCCTGACGTCAGTACAGGGAAAAATGGTAGAAACCATTATAAAGAACAAAATTATTGAACATTTAGATAATCCTGGCTTAATGGGAGACGGCCAACATGGCTTTAGCCAAGGAAGGTCTTGTCTTACTAATCTGTTATGTTTTTTTGAAAGTGTGAATAAACGGGTAAAGGTGAATCAGTTGATACAGTATATCTGGATTTTCAGAAAGCCTTTGATAAGGTCCCTCATGAGAGATTCTTGGTGAAATTAAAAAGTCATGTGATAGGAGGCAGAGTACTGTTGTGGATCAGGAACTGGTTAAAAGATGGAGCTAAATGGCCAATTTTTGGTTTCCTAGACCATGGGATGCTGTTCCAAGGGTTGCAGAGCAGCGATGGCATCCATCTGTCCAAGAAAGGTCAACGCGTCTTCAGTATTAGACTGGCTAATCTACTGAAGAGGGCTTTAAACTAGATTCGTTGGGGATGGGTGAAGAAAGCCCCCAGATAGGTGATACATTAAATAACTTTATGGAAATGGGTAACAGGGGTAACATATGGAAAGCAGTGTGTATAAATGCCCGTAGCATGGGAAATAAGATACTTGATGTTGAAGCTTTGGTGGGAGTGGCCGACTTGGATTTAGTGGCAGTTACAGAAACATGGTTCACAGAAAACCATGATTGGGATGTAACTATACCTGGCTATACTTTATTCAGAAAGGACAGGGTAGGAAGTAGGGGAGGAGGAGTGGCACTATATGTAAAAACTACTATTAAAGCTTTGGAATTACAGAGCTTAAAAGGGAGAGGGGAGGCATTGTGGGTTAAACTAGAAAGAGGGAGAGAGAAATCTATTTACATTGGTGTGATATACAGACCTCCCTCACAAGAGGAAGAGGTGGACAGAGAGTTAATTGAAGACATGCACAGCATTGCTAGGAAAGGGGAAGTGCTACTGATAGGAGATTTCAATATGCCAGATGTTGATTGGCACATTCCTGCTGCAGTATCATCTAGAAGTAAGGAGATCCTGGATTCTCTACAGGGAGAACTATTCAGGCAATTGGTAACAGACCCCACACGTCAAGGGGCCATACTGGACTTGGTGCTTACCAATGGTGAAAGTGTTTCTGATGTTGTAGTGGGAGATCATTTTGCATCCAGTGATCACCAGATGGTGTGGTTCAGTATTAGGACTAGGGCTGTTAGAATCCATTCAAAGGCGAGGATCTTAGACTTTAGGAAGACTAACTTTGCGAAGATGGGCCAATACCTCAGGGAGTTGTTAGTTGGATGGGAACAGCTGAGGGATGTAGAAAAACAGTGGGAAAAACTGAAAGGGGATATTTTAAGGGCAACCAACCTTTTTGTTAAAATGGTAAATAAAGGTAAAAGGAAAAGGAGACCGCTATGGTTTTCGAAAGAAGTAGCTGAAAAAGTGAAGAAAAAGAGGGAGGCCTTCATGAAATACAAGAGATCACAGAGAGAGGAAGACAGGCATCTGTATTTGGGAAAACTTAGAGAAGCTAGCAAAGTAGTCAAGAAGGCAAAGATTCAAAAGGAGGAGGAAATAGTCAATGCAATAAAATGGGGGGATAAGACATTTTTCAGATATATTAGTGAGAAGAGGAAGGGTAAGAGTGGTATTGTCAGACTCAAGGGTGCAGGGGAGGAATATGTAGAAGCTGATAAGGATAAAGCGGAATTACTTAACAAATATTTTTGTTCTGTGTTCACAGATGAAGAACCAGGAGCAGGACCTCAGAAAACACCCACAAATAGGAACAGAAGCAAAGGACATCTTGAACAATTTTCAAAATACTCTCTTTGTGAGAAACTATCTCAACTTTAAGTAGACAAAGCGATGGGACCGGATGGGATACACCCGAGAATACTGAGGGAACTTGGGGACGTTCTAGCAGCTCCACTGACTGACCTTTTCAATGCCTCGTTGGAGTCGGGAGTGGTGCCAAAGGACTGGAGAGAGGCTCATGTGGTGCCTTTACACAAAAGTGGAAGTAAGGATGTGGTTGAAAACTACAGGCCAGTTAGTTTAACTTCGGTGGTGAGTAAATTATTGGAAACGCTGCTGAAAGAGAAAATAGTGAGGTTTCTGGAGTCCAGCGGATTACAGGATCCGAGGCAGCATGGATTCACCAGAGGCAGGTCTTGTCAGACAAATCTGAGCACCCTAGGGATGGACCCTAAAGTTACTGCTTGGGTTAGAAATTGGTTGGGTGGGAGGCGATAAAGAGTACAAGTAAATGGCGCTCACTCTGAGGAGAAGGATGTTATCAGTGGTGTGCCCCAGGGATCTGTCCTTGGTCCGATTCTTTTTAACATCTTTGTTAGTGATATAGCGGAAGGGCTTTCAGGTAAGGTATGCCTCTTTGCGGATGATACCAAAATCTGCAATAGAGTAGACACCCAGGAAGGGGTAGATAACATGAGGAGGGATCTAGCTAAGCTTGAAGAATGGTCTAGAATTTGGCAGCTGGGATTTAATGTTAAAAATTGTAAGGTCATGCATTTGGGCTGCAGCAATCCAAGGGAGCAATATAGTATAGGGGGTGAAGTACTTTTGTCCATTAAAGAAGAGCGGGACCTAGGCGTGGTTGTGTCTGATGATCTTAAAGTAGCTAAACAGGTAGAAAAGGCGACAGAAAAAGCTAGAAGGATGCTTGCGTGCATACGGAGAGGAATGGCTAGCAGAAAAAAGGTGATAATGCCTCTGTGTAAGTCTTTGGTGCGACCTCATTTGGAGTATAGTGTGCAATTCTGGAGACCGCACCTTCAAAAGGATGTGAACAGGATGGAGTCAGTGCAGAGGGTGGCTACTAAAATGATTAGTGGTCTCCATTATAAAGCATATGAGAACAGACTGAAGGATCTTAATATGTACACCTTAGAGGAAAGGCAGGATAGAGGTGATATGATTGAGATGTTTAAATACCTCTGTGGCATAAATGTTCAGGGAGAGAGCCTCTTTCAATTGAAAGCAAGTTCTGCTACGAGGGGACATGGGATGAGGGTGAAGGGAGATTGATTCAGGAGTGATATGCGAAAATATTTCTTTACGGAAAGAGTAGTGGATCCATGGAATAGTCTCCCAGTGGAGGTGGTAGAGATTAGGACAGTAACTGAATTCAAAAAAGCATGGGACAAACACAGAGGATCTCTAAAGGTAAAAAGGGGAATGTTGTAGTTGTTATGGAAGGACAGACTAGATAGGCCATGTGGTCTTTTTCTGTCGTCATATTTCTATGTTTCTAGGTTTCTATGTTTTCCAATGGAGAAAGGTGAATAGTGGAGTACCCCAGGGATCTGTGCTAGCTCCGCTGCTTTTTAACACATTCGTAAATGACCTGAAAATGGAAATAACGAGTGAGGTAATCAAATTTTCAGGTGAGACAAAATTATTCAAAGTTGTTAAAACCCATGAGGACTGTGAAAAATTGCAAGAGGATCTTGATAAATTGGAAGACTGGGCACCCAAATGGCAGATACAATTTAATATAGACAAGTACAAAGTTATGCACCTAGGAAAGAACAACCCAAACTATGGTTACAAGATGCAGGGTTCCACATTAGGAACCACCACCCAGGAAAAACATTTAGGTGTCATCGTGGATAACATGTTGAAACCCTCAACCCAGTGTGCAGAGGTGGCCAAGAAAGCAAATAGAATACTAGGAATCATAAGGAAAGGAATGGAGAATAAAACAAAGGATATTATAATGCCTCTGAATTGTTCTATGGTGCGACTGCACTTTGAATATTGTGTGCAATTCTGGTTGCCATATCTTAAAAAGGATATTGTGTTATCAGAAAAGATATAAAGAAGAGCCACCAAAATGGTAAAGGAAATGAAAGGATACACCTATGAAGAGAGGCTAAAAAGGTTAGGGCTCTTTAATCTGGAAAAGATGGCTGAGGGGAGATATTCTAGTCTATTATTTAATGAATGGCAGGAATGGGTAAATGTAGATTGATTATTTACGCCATCAAAATATAGAAAGACTAGGGGACATGCAATGAAGCTACAGTGTAACCTATTTAAGACTAATAAGAGAAAATATTTTTTCACACAGCATGTAATCAAACTCTGGAATTCGTCACTAGAAGATGTAGTAAAAACTGTTAGTATAGCCGGGTTTAAAAAAAGTTTGTACAAGTTCCTGGAGGAAAGGTCCATAAACCTTAAAGGGGACCCGGGAAATCTGGTGCTTGCCCCAATACAAGCATTGTGGAATCTGTGTCTTTCTGGGAAACTGCTAGGTACTTGTAACCTAGATTGGCCACTGTTGGAAACAGAATACTGGGCTTGATGGACCCTGGTCTGACCTAGTATGGCATATCTTATGTTCATATGAGTAATATATCTGCTTTAATTCTGCTGCCCTCTCTCTATAAAGCTTGCCTTTTGCTCCAGGAATTAAGACCCTTAGTATTTATTGTTATGATGTTACACATCATAAATCTGTTGTTGTGGGGTGCTATTGTTCCCACCTATTACTTTGTTTTTACCCTCTGCACAGGAACTCCTCTCCCCCTCTCCCTCCCCCTCCTTTCCATTCTATTCTGCCTCCCCCCCCCCCCCCCACACTTGATCGATTTCCCCCTCTCCATCACCCCATCTCCCTTGTATGACTCACTTGCCATTTTAGGCCCTTTTGTGCCCCCATTTTACCCTCCCCCACTTCTCAACTTATTTTCCCCCTTAACCTCGTTTCCAATTATCAACTTTCCCTTAGTCCCCATTTACCACATTCATGCATACTCCTCTCTCTCTCACTTACCATTCACGCTGTAATAGTCATTCACTCTACCTCAGCACTCAGCCTACAACCACTCATACAATCCGACAGCAGCACAAGACTGAGGAGGAGAGGCACCTCCAACCTCATCAATACACCAAAGGACTTCACCAAGGTACGCAAGGACACTGCAAAACGAGCGCTATTGCTGGCTGCACCTGAAATTTGGAACACCCTCCCTGATGACCTACGATCGACAACAGACATCAAGGACTTTCGGAAACAGCTCAAGACGACCCTCTTCATCGAACACTACGGTGACGACACATAACCTGCCCGCCAACCAGAACTACAGACCAACCCCCCTCCCTTCTCATTCATGTACATAGTATTGTAAAATAGCATATGCTGTAAATAGCCCACTATGAATCAACGCCACCCTACACACACACACACACGCATTCTCTGTTTATCACTGCATGCACACAAAAATTCAGTATTCTTCGATTGTTTATTGTGTAGACTGCCTTGCTTAAAGGAGAAGGCATTGTAGAAATCCTTTTAAATAAATAAATAAATAAAAATTGTTACTTTCCCCCAACATTCATCTTCTTTTCCATTATCATATCCTTCCCCTTCTCATTTTGGTTACCAGGTTACAATTGGCCATCTTTTCAGCACTTCCTTGATATGTTACTACATTCAGCTGTCCAGTGTCTTTTTCTGTCCCCCCCTCTCTTGATCTTATACTTTTTTATCCATTCTCTGCCACGTGGTATGGTCTCCATCCTCTGTACCCTGGGATCTACTGTGTCTGGGGTGTCAAAGTCCCGCTTCCCTCATCGCCGCCACCAATTGAGACAGCGTGATGACTCTCCCTGTTACTCCATTCATGGTGAAGGCCAATCCTGCAGGGTGCAGCCATTTATGCTTTATTTTGTCATCCTGTAGCCGCTTTGTAAAGTTCCTTCAGGCCTTTCTGCGTTGTAGTGTTGCTGTTGCGAGGTCTGCATAGATAGCTATTGTATGTCCTTGCCAATTAAATTGTCCCATAGAGCACATTCATGCTGGAATTTTTTTTTTCTTTTACTTGGTAGTCTTGAAATCTAATTATATCTTGAGGAGTATTTCCCCTACTGGGGCCCAAGGCTCTATGCATTCTGTCTAGCTTAATCTTAATTGACTCTGTTCTCTCCTCTGAAGCAGAAAATCCTGAAGTACCAAGAAATGCAGTCAGAGACCAAGAAAATATAGCAGAAAGATACAGAAATATTTCCCATTGTACTGGGAGCCATAGGCGTGATAAAGAACAATTTCAAATCACATCTTGACAAACTACCCATACATGTTACATCTTACGAACTCCAGCAGGAGGCTGTCTTTGGCACGATGCAAGTATTACGCTGAGCATTTGCAGTGAAATTGAGAGACTAAGATCATGCTCCATGTATCCTGGCTTAGAAGTGAGGTTCACAACTGCCATAGTATGCGCAAAACTAACTCATTTGGAAAAACTATCTCGAGAAAACCTCTTTGGCAAAGACTGGCAAGATAAGGCCTCTGAGTCAGAAAATACTACTTTAAAGAGACTGTCCAGAGTAACAGCTGATCCTGCTAAGAAGAAGACTCCTGCAAAGAAGTCTTTCTACAATAATAATAAGTTCTTTTCTTCCTATCCTCCTATTTCTCAATACCAGGGTCAGGCCCCACAGAAGAGGCAGCAGCTTCCTAAGCAACAAAAGAAGCCACGGGGAGCTAAATCTCAACCAGCTCCACAGCCACAGTCTGCATCTGTTTTTTTAATCTTTCCTAGAGAACATTTCCACCCTGCCTCTGGAGGACCCCCACCCCCTCCACATAGCAGGCAGACTGTCACCATGCCCACAGATGCACCTCATCACTTCAGAGAAGTGGACACTCACCATAGTTCATGAACGTTACAGACTTCATCTACAAACTCTGCCCCCTCCACATTCAAGGGGGCATATCAAACACAATCCCTACTCACTGCTCTCCTACAGGATGAGGTGTCCTTTCTTCTGTCTCGGGGTGCCGTAGATGATGTCCTGACATCCCAATAGGGAGTGGGCTTCTACTCTCCCTACTTTATCATTCCAAAGAAAACCCAAGGGTACAGGCTCATTCTGGACCTCAGAAACCTCAACAAGTTTCTAGTCCACGAAAAGTTCAAGATAATCTCTCTTGGGACTCTTCTTCCCTACCTCCAGAGTCAGGACTGGTTCTGTTCTCTAGATCTAAAAGAAGCATTCACACATATCCTCATCCATGTAGAACACAGGAAATATCTACCTTTCAGGGAAGACATTATCAATACAGAGTCCTTCCCTTCAGACTTGCCTCTGCCCCAAGAGTCTTCACAAAAGTGCATGGCGGTCAAGGCCGCATATCTAAGAACTCTGTGGATATTCTTCTTCCCCTACTTAGACTATTGGCTAACAAAAGTAGACACCTCTCAAGAGGTATTGCTTTCCTTGAATTGTACCATCACAGTGCTACAACACTTGGGATTTGTCATAAACTTCCCAAAATCCCAGCTCGCTCCATTTCAAAGACTAGAGTTTATTGGAGTCCTACTAGACTCCCAACAGTCCAGGACATTTCTGCCCCAGCTCCGCTGTGCCCGTCTAGTCGAACTAGCATCTCAGAGGCTCTTAAGAAACTGACAGCCCGAGAGATGTTGCAGCTCCTTGGGCACATGGCCTCTACAGTACGTGTCGTTCCATATGCCCAACTACATATGCGGACAGCCCAGTAGCCTCTCAGTGGAAATGGGCCTTGGGCCATCTCTGGGACAGGATTCAAGTCACTGTACATCTAACCTTATCCCTTCAATGGTGGTGTTCTCCAGAAAACCTGCTCATAGGGTCACCTTTTCAGATGCCTCCACATCAATGCACCCTAACGATAGATGCCTCCAAACTGGGTTGGGAGCCCATCTGCTGGGACTTCATCTGCTTGGTGGTTCGACTGTCTAGCTCAGGACCATTTGGATGAGCCATTAGTTAGGTGAATTTTATTTCTCCTCATGCTTGCGCTGTCTACACACATTGCCAGTGCTTGGCTTTGTGAGAACCCATGTATGGAACATTGGTACAAGCAAAAACTTTAGCACATGTTCTCAGCATGTGGTGTTAGCATGTGCTGATTCGGCGCTTAGTTTATGGGCACATCTGCAGCACATGGTGGGGGGGCGTCCACACCTTTGGCGCACATGCTCAGAGCATGGCTATTGCTAGAACCCTTCTGCTGAACTCACTGAGAGGAATTGCTGGGCCATGGAGGCTGCTCTACTTGAGTCAGACCTATGTCATCTAAGAGGAAATACTGTCTGGTCTGTGACAAACGCCGAGTTACTTCATTTGACTTCCTCTGTGATTCCTGCATGAAGGAAGTTGCTAATTCCTTGGAAATATCTCTTACAGTTGGTGGACAAAGACCCCCTTCTTTTGACCGTTTAGCAGATAGTGGATGCAGCTGGAGGAAAGGACAATGCCCTGGTTTTGGATTCCTCTTCTCTACTGACCGTTTTTTGCCTCTTCCTGAAGCTTCCTAGCAAAGTTCTGTAGCGGCAAATCTGCCCTCCACTGGTGGGGGGAGGAGGGGGTGCAGACTAGCAGGGAGTTTTCAACCTCTGACTTGTCTTCTCCAGAATTCTTTTCCTTTCTCCAGAAAGCATGGTCTTTCTGGTGAGGCAACTTGGATCAAGAGGTCTCCAGAGCCTCCTGTTCTCTCACCTCTCAGTCAAAGGAGTGTCCTGCCACCCAGAGCAGACAAAGCCACAGAAGCAGCCCCAGCAGAGATTTTATTTTGGGGACTTGGACTATCTCTACTGTACTTGGGGCTCTGAGAACTACTGGAGCTCAACTCATGGAGACTTCATTTGATGAAAATGAGCCTTTGATGCCAGATGACCATGATGATTACCTCATCATTTGTTTGGGAGGAAAGAGCTGGTAGCTCTGATTGATCAGATGTCCGCCGCCCTGCATCTGTCAGATCTTCTGGCGGCAGAGCATGTGCCCCACATGCACCTCTCTTACAGGGGGTTTGGAAAATACTTAGGGCCTTTCCCTTCCTGGAGGTTCTCAAAAGCATGGTGTGCACGGAATGGGACCTGCCCAACACCACATTGAAAGGGGTTAGGGTCATGAACAAGCTTTATGCTCTTCTTCAGGAGGATTTCATTGCCTGGCTACATTTACTACAGGTGGATGCACACATGATGGCTGTCACTAAGTGCACCACCCTCCTGGTGAAGAGTGGTGTATCTCTCAAAGACCAATTGAATTACAAGATGGAGGCTCTCTTTAAGAACCAGTTTTCAGTTGCCTCCTGTATTCTATAGCAATTGTGGAGGGCTGATGGCTCATGCCCTCCTCCAGTGGATTCAGCAGCTCCCTCAGGGGAGTTCAGCAGCAGCATTCCTGTCAAATGCCATGTACAATTTGATCTGCCTGGTGGCCAAAGAGATTGCATTTTCTATGTTGGCATGTCTCTAGCTCTGGCTTTGCCATTGGGCAGCAGACATAGCTTCCATGTGCTGGCTATCTAGGCTTCCCATTAAGAGGAATCTATTGTTTAGAGATGACTTGGAAAAGCTGGTCAAAACGTTTGGGAGTCCACAAACTACTATTAAAGAGGACCGGGGAAATCCACTGCTTACTCATTGGACAAGCAGCATGGAATCTGGATACTCTTTGGGAACCTGAAATATACTTGTGACCTGGATTGGCCACTGTTGGAAACAGGATACTGGGCTTGATGCACCCTTAGTCTGACCCAATATGTCATATCTTATGGTCTTATAAATGGTTGTTTGGAAGGGGAAGGGGAAGGGGGGAGATGCTGGATTGTTGATGGAAAGGGAATGATGGAACAGTTGACCTCAGGTGAGGACATAGGTGCTGCATTCCCCGAAGGAAATAGACACATCAGGGTGTGAGGCCACAGAACACCCTGCCATAAGGCTGTCATTTCAACCCTCAAGAAACTAAGGGAAAAACCCTCATCAAGTCCATTCTGAAGGAAGGCAAGCAAGGACAGCAAGTCTGTTGTGGTAGGGATGACTTGATGATCATGACACCAGAGTTCAAACAGCCGAACATGCTGGTGTCTGTCAATAGGAGATGCCATGGGGAATTATCCAGAGGTTATGTCCTTCAACAGATGGTCAGGCTTGCTGCCCCAGAGGAGGGAAGAAGCAGCCTGATATCAAAGTCCTAAGAGTATGGAGACCAGCAAGACAATGAGGACCTTTGCAACAGCCTCATGTGACCCGCACCCCAGTGGAACATCTCAATTGTTGCCACTATCAAGTTGAGGAGCTGAAGGTAATCCTAGCCCTTGGGAGTCCACTGCTTCTAAAAGGCTGCTAATTGGGACAGCAGCTCTTTTTGGGCAGGATGACCTTTTTGGCACTGGTGTCGAACCGCATCCCAAGGTACTGTAGTGACTGTGTTGGTTCCAGATGGCTCTTGCTGTGTTTGATCATCTAGCATAGACTCTCCAAAAATCCTACCATTCGGCCCAATGCTCAAACGTCTGACAGTGACATGGCCTCGGATGCCAGTCTAGATCCTTAGATGAACCAATCCCTTCATGCCGCAGAGTAGTGGCCACAACCACCATTATCTTGGAGACAATTCTTTGGGTGGTGGAAAGACCAAAGGAAAGAGTGGCGAACTGCAAGTGAAAGCTAAGAACAGCAAAGGGCAGGCAGCGCTGCTGATCCTCAAGAATGAGAATGAGGAAATAGAAACATGGTGGCAGAAAAAGACCACATGGCCTATCTAGTCTGCCCTTCCATATCGACTACAATAGTTCCCTTTTTTCCTTTAGAGATCTTCTGTGTTTGTCCTATGCTTTCTTGAATTCAGATACTGTCCTCATCTCTACTACATCCACTGGGAGACTATTCAATGCATCTACCACTCTTTCCATAAAGAAAAATTTCTGCATATTACTCCTGAGTCTATCCCCTTTCACCCTCATCCTACGACCCCTCATAGCAGAGCTTGCTTTTAATCGAAAGAGGCTCTCCTCTTGTGCATGTATGCCATGAAGGTATTTAAATATCTGTATCATATCTCCTCTATCCCGCCTTTCCTCTAACGTATACATATTAAGATCTTTAAGTCTGTCCCGATATGCTTTATAACGAAGACCACTAACCATTTTAGTAACCACCCTCTGCACTGACTCCATGCTGTTTATATCCTTTTGAAGGTGTGGTCTCCAGAAGTGCACAAAATCTCCAAATGACGTCGCACCAGAGACTTATACACAGGCACTATCGCCTCCTTTTTTCTGCTAGCCATTCTTCTCCCTATGCACCCAAGCATCCTTCTGGCTTTTGCAGTTACCTTTTCTATCTGTTTAGCCACTTTAAGATCATCAGAAACAATCACGCCCAGGTTCCACTCTTCTTTGGTGGAGAGAAGTACTTCACCCCTACATTGTACTGCTCCCTTGGATTTCTGCAGCCCAAATGCATGACCCTGCATTTTTTAGCATTAAATCTCAGCTGCCAAATACTTGACCATTCTTCAAGCTTAGCTAGATTCCTCCTCATGTTATCTACTCTTTCTTGGGTGTCTACTCTATTTTGGTATCATCTGCAAAGAGGCAAAGCTTACCCAACAGCCCTTCTGCAGTATCACTAACAAAGATGTTTAAAAGAATTGGACCAAGGAAAGATCCCTGCGGCACACCACTGGTAACCTCCTTCTCAAAGTGAGCTCTATTTACTTGTACTCTTTATTGCCTCCCACTGAACCAATTTCTAACACAATCAGTAACTTTAGGGTTCATCCCTAGAGTGCTCAGTTTGTTTATAAGTTGTCTGTGTGCATAAAAACATTTTTATCATGCACTTTTGCTTCCATAGCAAGCTTCTTTTCAAAGTTTTGCTTTGCTTGCCTTAATGCCTTGCATTTAACTTGCCAGTACTGATGCTTTTTCCATGCATTGAGACTCCAGAGCTCTACCTGCATCTTGAGTCTTGCACATGGAATGGGGAGCATTTCTGAGAAGGATACCCTGGAAGTTCTGGATTTCAATTTTCTACCTAAAAGCCTAAATTTGGCTTCCAGAACCTCCCTCCAACATTTTCCTATGTCATTAGTATGAACATGTACCAAGACAGCAGGCTCCTCCCCAGCACTATCTAAAACCTTATCTAGGTGGCGCATGAGGTCCACTATCTTTTCCCCAAGGTAGGCATCTTCTCTGGTGATCTTCACGTTCACCAGCCATCCAGCTAGCTACATACCTAATGACTGAATTGTCAACTATAATGGCTGTCCTAAGCCTTCCATCATGGACACAAGGCCCTGGAGACACATCCTCGGTGCAATAGTTTTACATCACCTAGAGGACAGGTCCTAGCTACAGGATCACTTCCAACCACTCCAAGGTGATGCTTTCCTTTCACATGACCTTTATTCTCCAAGGGTGCAGAGAGGCTGCCAGACTAGAGGTGAGACTTCTCTCCTATATCCCTGTAAGTCTCAACTATATACCTGTCTATCTGCCTTGGCTCCTCAAAGTGTGCCACTTTAGCCTCCAGAGATCAGACTCGTTCCCTGAGAGCAAAGAGCTTTTTGCACTTATTGCACACATAAGACCTCTCACCAACTGGGAGAAAATTATACATGTAACACTCAGTGCAAAAGACTGGATAGCCTATCTTGCTGCTGGACTGCTGTCTGCATCTTAGATTTAAAGATTTCTTTTCGCTATTTAAAGTTGCTACATTATGTAAAGTTAATAGGGGATAAGGGATACTTGAACCAATACAATTATACCCAATAAGTTTAAAGGACTTTAGTGTTCCCCTCATGGTGAACTGCAAGGACTGACTTGATTTATTTCTAAGGCCTTATAACCTGCTGTGAAGATAATCAGTTAAACTAGAAAGTGAATAAAATCACCCCCTTCCCTTTAATGGAGGACATGCAATGAAGCTACAATGTAACCCATTTAAGACTAATAAAAGAAAATATTTTTTCACTCCATGCATAATCAAACTCTGGAATTCGTTATCAGAGGATGTAGTAAAAGCTGTTAGTGTAGCTGGGTTTAAAAAAGGCTTGGACAAGTTCCTGGAGGAAATGTCCATAAACCATTATTAAAGAGGACCCCGGAAATCTATTGCTTATCACAGGTTGAGCATTGTGGAACCTGTGCCTTTTGGGAACCTGCCAAGGTACTTGTGACCTGGATTGGCCACTGTTGGAAAGAGGATACTGGGCTTGATGGACCTCAGTCTGACCCAGTATGGCATTTATGTTCTTATGGTTTAGGAGGCTATAAATCACGGATTATGCCTGGGGTGGGTGGGAAGGATGACCTATCTATGCATTTAAAGCAATCTCTTAATTTCCTGGATGATTCACACTGCCCTTGGTTTGATGGAGTCATTTAAGTTGCCCCTTTGATTTGTCACTTGGCTTTAACACCTATTTAAAACAATTTCACAGTTCTCTTGCCTCCTAACTGGAAGGCCTCTTTGTAAAAGGTCTCTAGAAAATAATTTCTCCTCTTCCTTTCCCTTCCCTTGTTTATTTATTTGTGATTTTTATACCGCCATATCAGGAATCATAGCGGTTTACATAAAACAACTGAATAACATTGAACAAGGTAGTGATGACATATAACTAACAGAGAGATATAGGATTTGAATACCAGAAAACTATTTACAATTAGTCAGTTCTTGATGACTCTTGTGCTTTCAATATTATGCATTTTTGAAGCGGTAATCAGAGCAATGTAATGTATTGTGGGATTGAGAGTAAGTAGAGAAATTGTGGAGTGTAAGGTGCTTGATTCTTCTCAATGTTATGTTAGGTCAATTAGTTGGAGAGATCTCTGCTTGTCCAAAATGTTCTATAAATAAGAAAGTTTTGAGATGTGTGCGGAAGGTGGAAAGGTCAGTTATATTTCTAAGTCCCTGTGGTAATGAGTTCCAGAGCATTGGAGAGAGATACTCGAATGCCCTGTTTCTTGTGTATTGTTTTGTCATTCTGTAATCGGGGGGGGGGGGGGGGATAGGAGTTATTCATTACGCCTCTTCAGTGTCGATCATTGTTTTGTTTTTTTTGATAAGCTGAGATAGGGTATGGGGGGGGGGGCTAATTCTCTGATGATTTTGAATGCTGTCATGATATTTTTATATTTAATTCTGCTTTGCATGGGGAGCCAATGAAAGGTATGAAATATGGGTGTGATATGGGTGTGAGTTAGATATGATGCGAGCTGCCATGTGTTGTGCCATTTGAAGGGGTGAAAGTTTGTTTCAGTAGGTCATGGAGGAGACTATTACAATAGTCAATATGTGGGGTGATCATTACTTGCATCAATGATCTGAAGTCATTACTATTGAGTAAGGGCTTCAGATGTCTTAGTAGGCAAATTTTATTATTTACATGGCTTGTATGGCTTTAGTTGTGTTTTTAATGTGTGTTTTAAATGTGAGCTGTTTGTCTAGGTAACAGCTAGGTATTTTACTTCATCTTTCACATCTAGAATGGTTTTGTTGAAAATGATGTTGCTTGGAAATTATTAGTACTTACGTCTTTTTATAGTTAATGTTTAATCCATGTGATTTGAGCCAGGCATCAATTTCTGTAAAGCATGTAATTATGTAATCAAGTATTTGTGTCCCTACATTAAAAGGCATGTATAGCATTATGTCATCTGCATAAATGCCATAATCAACATTGAATTTCTTTATTAGCTGACAAATCGGCTGAATGTATATATTAAAAAGGAGAGTCAATAGTGCTGAGCCTTGAGGGAGTCCTGTAGTTTGCTTGAAGGTGCTAGAGAATTGTTGGCCAATATTTACCTGTTGCGCTCTGTCTGTTATGTATGATGAAAACCATTTAAAAGTGGTACCACCAAGTCCAATTTGAATGAGTCTATGTATAAGTAATGAGTGGATAACTGAGTCAAATGCTGCCGCAATATCTAGAAATATTAGAAATCTAAAAATATTGCCCTATCAGTGTAGCTTTCTCCCGTGTCCTGTGTCACGGAGCCTGCACAAGCATCAGCAAGAGCAGGAGACATGGCTGCACCAATCCTGGCATTCTTGTTTAGTGTATGTTGAGGTGCGGTCTTTTTCTGGGCTGCAGCAGAAGTGGCACTTAATGCAATTTAATCCGGAACTGAAATCATAATAGTAGCTCCAGGTGCTATGAAGCGGAGGAAGAGCACAGCTCAACATGCAATAAGTGAATAAGTGAGAATGCCGGGGCTGGTGTGGCCGTGTCTCCTGCCCCTGCTGCTGCTTGCACTGGCTCGGCAACACCAGTTTTGTGACACACCAGTTGAAAAACCCTGCTCTAAGCTGAGAGAGCTAACTGTGTGGGAACCATTGGATGGCATCTCACAAAAGCTATCTGTGTCAGAATCCTTGGATGATGTTGACCTTCTGTTTATGGAGAACTCTTGTTACAGGTAAATATCTTTGCATTTCACTGTGAAGGAGGAAGTTTGACACTTATTTTATTTATTTTATTTAAAGATTTTTCTATACCGCGCTTTTCAGATTCAGCTTGGTTTACAAGTAACATTAACTTTGTCCAGTCTTGGAGGACCGTGCTGGACTTACAGAGAACAGGGTTGGTAAACTTGGATTGAACAGGGTAAACTATATACAGGGTTTGGCTTGCTATTTACATTCTAGGTTATTATAAGCGTTATAAACATTTTTAGATATTATGTACATGGTCCTTCTCGGGTTCTAATAGAGCTATCGTGTTGTGCTAGTGTTGTGTGTAGTGGATGGCGTGGGGTGGCTGTTGCGTGGATTGGAGATGCCTGGTCGTTGTGTGATGCCATAGTGCTGAATGAAGAGGTGATGTTTCAGGGCCTTTCTGAAGGTGGTGAGGTCTGTTATGGACTGGATGTTAGGTGGGAGTGTATTCCAGCACGAAGGAGTGTAGTACTCAAAAGCTCTCTTTTTTGTGGACTGAGAGCATTTTGTGATCTTGCTGGGGATGTTCAGAGTGTTTACTGTGAATGATCTTCTGGCTCTATTTGAGGGAGTGGGGATGATGAGATCTGTGATAGAGGCAGAGGTGATTCTATTGATGGCTTTGAATGTCATCAGCAGGGTCTTGAAGGTGACTCTACAATGAACTGGTAGCCAATGAAGTTGCTTCAGGATCGGTGTTATGTAGTCCCTCCTGGATGCACCGTGAAGAATTCTGGCTGCGGCGTTCATGGCTAGTTGTAGTGGGATCAGTGCGTTTTTTGGTAGCCCTTGTAGGATGATATTGGCATAATCGAAATGGGGCATGATTAGTGCCTGGTAGACTGTCCTAAAGTCGTCAGGGTCCAGTAGTGGGCGTAGGTGGCGGATTGTGCGAATCTTAAGGTATACTGCCTTGGCGGTGTTATTTATGTGGGCTTTCATGTTCAGGTGTTGATCAAGTGTTATCCCTAGGTAGCGGATGGTTGGTTTGCTTTGAAGTTCAGCGTCTCTTACTTTTAGTACCGTTGGTGGTGTGAAGGATTGATCCCTGGTAATGAATAGTGCTTCGGTTTTCTTTAAATTTATCCTTAGGTTTTGGGTGTGGAGCCAGTCTGCTATGGCGTTGAAACAGGAGGTTAGCGTCGAGAAATATGGCTGGTCGGTGGTGAATGGTGTATAGAGTAATACATCATCGGCATATGCAAGGCATGATATGCCGAAGGCTTTAGCGAAAGTGCAGATGGGCTGCATGTAGATATTAAAGAACAGCGCTGAGAGGGATGATCCCTGTGGTACACCTTGTTGCTGGAAAGCTTTGGACGTTGTGGATCCTGTCCTCACATGCTGCCATCTGCCCGAGAGGTAGGATTCGCACCATCTCAAGGCTGTGTCCTGGATCCCTTTCTCAGCCAGCCGTTCCATGAGTAGTGTGTGGTCCACGGAATCGAACGCTGCAGCGTTCGATTCCGAGGAAGATAAGTGCATAGATTTCGAGGAAGATAAGTGCATAGATTTCGAGGAAGATAAGTGCATAGCCTCCTTTGGTTTTGTTCAGGCCGGTGGTTAGAGTGTTGAAGAGAATGGTCAGTAATGTCTCGACCCCATGTGCTTCTCTGAATCCATGTTGACATGGGTCTAGGGGTGCATTGGTCTCGATGTGAGTCTGTATTTGTTGTGCGATTTTTTCGATTATCTTGGCCAGTAGAGGGATACTTGAGATCGGCCTGTATGAATCAACTTTCTGGGCATCCAGCTTAGAGTTTTTTAGTAGAGGTCTGATGGATGTTTGTTTTAGAGTCTGTGGGAATGTTCCCGTGTTGAAGGAGAGGTTAATGATTTTGGTTAGGAAGGGGCTGAATTCCTTACACAGTGTCCTTACCCAGAATGCTGGACAGGGATCGTTTGGTGCCGTGGTGGTGTTCACTTTGATTGTGTCTTCAATTTGCTTCGCTGAGGACAGTGAGAAAGCAGTAAGTGGTGTATGGTGCTGTGGCCTGTTCACAGGGGTGAGTGATGGTGTCTTAACAGTCTGGATTGTTTTTGATTGTAGGTAGACCGCATATTCCTGTGGGTCTGGCATGTTTTGTTGGGCAAGGGAAGTTTCCTTTGTGAGGGTCCTTACAATGCTAAATAGGTCCTTTGGTTTGTTTAGAGAACGTTGCAGTAATGTTGCATGGTAACTTCTTCTTGTTGCATTTACTTCAATGCGGTGTTTCTCCAGGTTTGTGTTGTAGTTGTCCAGGTCATCAGTGGACCGTGAGCGTCGCTTGTTAATATCTCTTTCCTAGAGGTTTACAGCTGCTTAAATAATATTATGGAAATGATAGTTCAGTTCCTGCTATGCAGAGAGTGTTGGCATACCTCTAAAATATAGCACAATATAGGTCTGCATTGCTGTTGGAGGCGTCAGACCTGGGGTTAGGGGTAGAAAAGTGAAGAGAAACAAACTTTCCATGCAGATATTACCACTGTATCTGTTGCTGAATTACTAGTTGTCTTCATATGTAACCATCAAAATTTGTGTTGTAGTTTGTCTCATTGAAAATGGTAGATGCCTTAGTATCAAATACTTCAAAATAATATGTTTTTAATAATAGATTTTTATTATTTAATTTATTAGGAAAAATGGAGAAATTTCACTCGCCATTAATTTCCTTTCCTGGAATCCTGCTAGACCAGTCCAGACCAGCAGGTTGTGTTCCCCTTCCAGCAGATGTTGGAAACAGAGAAAAACCTTCCAGAGCTCGGATTGGTTGAGCTCTGGCAGGTACTGGCATACCCCTAGGGGTCCTCCTCAGTATACTCTGCTTAGCAAAAAATATTACTATGAAAACTGGCTAATAAGGGCAACAAGCCCAAAAGGCCAACAAGGTTCATTCAAGAATACTGGCTCAACTATATACATAAAGAAGAGATGCACAAAGGCGTCTCTAGGATATCCCACTGTATTAAACTTTCTTTAGGACGTCCGGAAAGAAGGATCTTCAGCTCCACTGCACCAGAAATACTGTATTTGACAGCTGGGTGGGAGATGGACTGGTCTAGCAGGATTCCAGGAAAGGAAATAAACGGTAGGTGAAATTTCTCCTTCCATTGCATCCTGCTAGACCAGTCCAGACAAGCGGGAAGTACCCAAGCTAACGACCTCTAGGGTAGGCAGAGAGAGCTGCGGAAAGCACCCCTGCTCCAAACTGACTGTCTTCTCACGCCTGGATGTCTAGTCAGTAATGTCTAACGAAGGTTGACAATGGCGACCAAGTTGCCGCGCGACAGATATCAAGAGGAGTGACTTGAGAACGTTCGGCCCATGAAGCTGCCTGGGCACGAGTGGAGTGCGCCTGGATATCTGTAGGTACCGGTCTTCCCTGTCCAATATAGGCCGCCTCAATGGCCTGTCATAGCCATCGAGCAATAGTGGACTTAGAGGCTGCGAGACCCTTTCAAGAACCCGCAAAGAGTATGAAGAGATGGTCCGAGTTACGAAAAGGATTGGTAACTTTCAGATATCGACACAGGATTCTCTTGAGGTCTAATGACCTGAGATTCTTATGCTGTCCTGAGCATTGCTCTTTCGAAAAGACCAGCAGCAATACAGGCTGATTGAGGTGGAAAGGCTTAAGGACCTTGGGCAAGAAGGAGGGAACCGCTCAAAGAGAGACGCCCTCTGCAGAAAAGGAGAGATAGGGATCCCCACATGAAAGAGCTTGCAATTCAGAGATTTGAAGAGCTGAGGTTATTGCTACCAAGAATACTGTCTTAAGTGTTAAATCCTGAAGAGCGGCCTCTTTGAGGGGCTCAAAAGGCCGGACCATAAGTGCCCTCAGGACTAAGGCAAGATCCCAGGGAGGTACTACCGGACATACAGGCGGACGTAGCACTTTGACTCCTTTGAGAAATCGAGCCACATCCGAGTGCGATGCCAGCACTGGCCCACGGAAACAAGTTAAGGCGGCTACGTGCACTCGAAGAGTACTGAGGGCTAATCCCTTATCCAGGCTCTCCAATAGAAAGGCAAGGATTTCTGGAATGTCTGTACGCCATGGGGAGACCTTGTACTGCGAACGCCATACCTCAAAAACACGCCAAATGCGAGTGTATGCTAGAGACGTTGAAGATCAATGAGCATTGAGAAGAGTAGCCCCCACTCTGCTTGAGTAGCCTTTGCGGGTTAGCTTGCGGCGTTCAAGAGCCAAGCTGTAAGTGAGTAGGGAGCTGAGTTTTCCATGGAAATTGGACCCTGTCGAAGAAGGCTTGAAGAAGCTGTCAACTGCAGCGGGACTTCCTGAGACAGGCGCACGAGATCTGCGTACCAGGGTCTTTGGGGCCAGTTTGGAGCTACCAGGATCACTGGTCCCTGGTGCTCCATGATTCGATGGAGAACTTTCCCAATCAAGGCCCACAGAGGAAACACGTATAGAAGAACGTGGTTTGGCCATGGCTGTGCCAATGCATCTATCCCCTTTGTCCCGTGTTCCCTCCACTGACTGAAGAACAGTGGCACCTTGGCATTTGATGCTGAGGCCATGAGGTCCATTTTCGGCAACCCCCATCTTTGCACTATTACCTGAAAGGCTTCCGGTGCAAGTTCCCATTCTCCGGGATCGAGAGTGTGTCGGCTGAGAAAGTCGGCCTTGACGTTGCTTGTCCCCGCGATATGTTGCACTGATATGGCCCGCAAATGCCTCTCCGCCCAAAGAAAAAGGAGGTTCATTTCTCTTGTTACTCCCGGACACTTTGTGCCTCCTTGGCAGTTGAGATAAGATACTGTAGTTGTGCTGTCGGAGAGGACTCGAACTGCCTGATCCTCTAGATGATTGATAGTCCAATGAGACTCATGAGGCGCCCAAGTTCCCTGCGCTGTATGAGACAGGCAGTGAGCTCCCCAACTGGAGAGACTGGAATCTGTTGTCACTAGCATCCAGTGCGGATTTTCCAGGGGTACACCCTGGAGCAGATTGCGTGGGGACAGCCATCAAAGGAGGCTGTATCTGACTGCCGGCAGGAGCGGGAGATGGAGTTGATAATCCTTCAATATTGGGGACCATCGCGATAGAAGTGCCTTCTGAAGACAGCGCATATGAGCCCTTGCCCAGGGCACCAGCTCGATGGTGGCTGCCATAGTTCCCAGGATTTGAAGGTAATCGCAAACCCAAGGAGAGGAGTGAAGCATGAATAGGCGCAGTTGTGCCGACAGCTTGAGGAAGTGCTCTTGCGTCAAAAACATGCGGCCTTTGCAGGTGTCGAATCTTGCCCCTAGAAAGTCGAGTTGCTGAGAGGGCTGGAGGCAGCTCTTGGCATGACTGATTACCCAACCTAAATCTTCCAGGAAGGAAACTACCGTGGATATGGTACTGCGGGCCTCCGGGAGAGAATGCGCTCAAATAAGCCAATCGTCTAAGTAAGGATGCACCCGGATTCCCTGTTAGCACAAGGCCGCTGCTACTACCACCATTACCTTTGAAAAGGTTCGAGGAGCGGAGGCTAGGCCAAAGGGCATTGCTTGAAATTGAAAATGTTGTCCAAGAACCGCAAACCGTAGGAAGCATTGATGCTCGGCCCGAATGGGGATGTGAAAGTATGCTTCTGCAAGGTCGAGAGATGCAAGGAATTCTCCCTTGTGCACTGCCTGAATGACCAAGACAAGTGTTTCCATCCTGAAGTGTGGAACTCGAAGGTTGCGGTTGACCCCCTTGAGATCCAGAATTGGCCGAAACGAGCCATCCTTTTTGGGCACCATGAAATAGATGGAATAGCGGCCTAACCCTCTTTCTAGGGCTAGTACCAGACGAATGGCGTTGAGCAGAAGGAGCCGGTGAAGGGTGGTTTGTATGGCCACTCTTCCTGGGTGCCCCTGCTGGAGAGAGCAGGAAGGCGTCGGGGATAGGATGCCAGTAGTGGCCCTGCGATATAATGTCGAGGAACCATTGATTGGAGGTTATATTTGCCCACTGTCGAGAAAAGAGTGCCAATCGACCTCCCACCGGAGGTAGGGTCTCGAGTGGGCTGCCCGTCCTGTCAGCGGGAAGGATGTGCAGTTGCGGAGAACTTTCCTGTCCCTGAATAGGACTCACTGACTTTCTGAGCCCCTCAAAAGGACTGGGTTCGCTGTCCAAAGCATCCAGAGGGAAGCGAAGATGGAGTAGGCTTATACGAGCGGAATCTACGGGAGTCTCGAGGTCTGGAAAATCGTCGAGAGTTCTGATTATAAGACCGGAATGAGCACCGTGATGCTGCCTTCGGGCGATCTTCCGGTAGACATTGAGGCTTAACTTCCCCGAGATCCTTCACCAATTTATCCAGATCTTCACCAAACAGGAGTCTCCCCTTAAAAGGGAGCTTTGAGAGACACGTTTTGGAGGTGACATCCGCTGCCCACTGTCGCAGCCATAACCATCTCCTTGCCACCGTTACAGCTGCTACCGAACGAGCTGAGAAACGCAACAGATCATAGGAACCTGCCAAAAAGGCAGTGACGGATTCGAGACGTCTCATGGCTGGATCATCTGGTAGATGCTGAATCCAGCACAATAAGGCCTGGGCCGCCAGGCCCCCACAAACAGTCACCTGCAGCGCCAGGCTGTCTTCAAGAGACACTCGACTTTACAGTCTTGTTGGTCTCGGAGCACTGTACCGCCCTTGACAGGAATGGTGGTATGCTTGGTCACTCCTGTCACCAACGCATCCACCTTCAGATATGAGAGCCACCGCTCCATCTCTGTTGGGGACCAGAGATATAGCTGTCCAAGATGGCGTGCTGTACGCAGAGAGGTTTCCGGGGTTTCCCACTCCCGAGACACCATTTGCTGCAGTTCTGCAGGGAAGGGAAAGGCCTTGGATGGTTTGTGTATTCCTTGTAAAATTGGATCCGCCTGAGACTGTGTCTGGGAAATGTCTGCTCAGGTGAGTCAGAGAGACGTAGAGCTTTGACTACCTGTTCTATCAAAGCAGGCAATTCCTCCTTCTGGAAAAGACGGATATCCTGTGAATCCTCTGGCGCAATTATTGAAGAGTCCGATGGAGAATACTCCCCATCTTCTCAATCAGAACATCCTAGACTGTCTTCCGCCAAGGAATGATCTTCCTCAGGAACCACCGCTCTGTCGCTTAAACTGCAGGATCCCATCTTGGAAGGGCATAACCCTTTTTGGTCTGGCAACTTATGAGACTGCTTAAGATTTGACACTGCACCTGTTCCCTTGTCTGGGGCAGCCACAGACTTAGGGACCCCATCTGAAGAGTCGGATTGCCAAAGGGCCCATGCTTGGCGAAACAGCGCCAGAAATTGTGCATCTGATGAAACTGCGCCAGGCTCAAGTTGTGAGGAGGCTGCCTGCAGAGATAAAAGTGGAGCACCCTGAGACCCGTTCATGGTGGGTACGTACTGCAGACCATCTAGAAATGGGGGTGGTGATGTTGGAGGGGCGTCCAGGGAAGAGAGAGAGTGAGTGAAGGGCCGCTTGATGATTCCCCTGGATGGGAGAGACAGGCTGTGCACATCCTGTCAGATAAGTCCTTCTGTTTTCTATTACAGCCTATGCAGCGCTGTACTGACGCCGGCATGGCTGTGCCTTGTAACAATGAAGTCGATTTTTAAACTCGCTCTAAAGTGTGTAGCAGGTACTGAAGAAAATTTGCGAGTAAACTGATTGATTTAAAGGACTAAGTAAACTCTTTCCTTTTAGAAAATGGCCGCCGGGAGCATGATTGCACACTCGTGAAAATTGCCACCGGCTGAAAAAGGCGCAAAACCACAAATAGAATGAAGGAGCTCCCAAAAATAGCGGCGAAACTACCTGTCGATAGCCGTGGTTCAAGAGAAGACAGCCGGAAGGAGAGTGGAGTGGTAAACGGAGCCCCGACTGTGGCAAAACACCAGCACTGCCCCTCGCTATCCCAAAGGAAGGGGGGGGGGAGGGAGAAAGGATCTGTCACTCAGTTTTCTGTAACGTAGCCGAAGCCCCAAGAATAGGACAGCATATGTTAAAGTCTGATTTTAACTGAACTTAGCTGTCCCTCATCCAGCCTGCAGACCCTCCCAGTTTGTGGCTGGGAGTCCCCGGTGGAGGGAGCTGCACTGACCTCGAAGATCAGGAGCTCGCCTCAGGGCAAGCCAACTTAGGCAATGCAATGTGCCTGCTATGTCCTGGGAAACCCAGGGATACACCTCCTGTGAGCTCTGGGTGCATCCAGGAAGAAAAGGAAGAACAAAAATAAAGCAATAAAATAATAAAAATGAATAAAATTGAAGAGAGATAAACAACACCTTCATCTGCTGGAGACAGAGAAAATACTGAGAAGGACCCCTAGGGGTATGCCAGTACTTGCCAGAGCTCAACCAATCAGAGCTCTGGAAGTTTTTTCTCTGTCTCCAACATCTGCTGGAAGGGGAACACAACCCGCTTGTCTGGACTGGTCTAGCAGGATGAAATGGAAATACAGATTTTAACCAGATTTGCAGATTAATAGACACAAGAGAAAATTTAACTGTGAATGTTCATGTTTGAAGTATCAGGGCTTCGGAATCCCCTGACTATGGTACCATAACTCTTTCTGATTATAAAAGGACATAAAAGGAACTAAATTCCAGCACCTACACAAATACCCGCACTACACACCACACACTGTAAATATACATTTGTAAAAAAGTTTGATGTTTTGTTCTGCTTTAATACCTACTAAGTTAAATTTTATTTTTCAATGTAAATAGTTAGTTTCTATTGTTCTATGTAAAGAATGTATACAAATGTGTACAAGACTGTTAACCTGTTATATGTAAACCGCCCTTGATCTCTGGAAGGGGCGGTATAAAAGAAATAGTTAAATAAATAAAATAAATAAATAAATTATAATGTTTATTGTAGCTGAGCTATTATATAATATAAACCCGATATTCAGCAGCAACGGCTAACGCTGCTAAAATGGTTAGCCACCGCTAAACTTTAAAACTGAATATTCAATGCCAGGGCCATATCTGGCCATTGGCATTGTATATCCGGGTCAGCCGGATAGCAATGAAGCTAACCGGGCAGTGGCGATATTCAGCAGCAGCCTGGTTAGTTTCTGTGGAGAAAGGTCAGCCTTTAAAGTACCTAGTTTTCATTGCTTAATGATAACTGAGCAGCGGCTCAATATTTCTGCTGCCTGGTTATCGCCGGGTACCGCCAGCATCAGTGCATGCAGCAATGGCACCTGTGGCTGAATGTCCTAACCGCAATAATCACTTTGAATACCCACCCCTAGATGTTTATATTTGATATGGAAATTGGCAAATACATGTGAGAAAAGAAGAAAAACAAACATCAAAAGTCAGTGAATGTAATCCTTTAAAAAAAATGGTGTTTACAAAAAGATCTCTTTATTTGTAAAATAAAGGAAACAGATGTAGTACTACAAGTGTCATGCAAGTTGCAACATAGTTGTATTCTATTGGATTACGCGTTGATGTGGAACTGGAATATTTGAATTGGTGGACTGTATGTCAATCTTTCCCCCCCCACCTTTTCTTGGAAATTTTCAGATCTATACTGATTGTTTGGCTTATTCTCGCTTCTATAGTTCAGTTCAGAACTGTTAAAGGCCCAATTCTTAATGTGCATGTATTGCCTGTTTATTGGCATTAGTAATGCAAAAGCATTGTTCTAATGTGTGGAAAAAATAAACTATGCTTCAGGCAAAAGAGCTCATCAATATCAGTGAAGTTAATGCATCCAACTCTAGCAACCCAGGTGGCAAAAAATTAACTATAGCTCAACTACCAGCCACAGTAAAACATTTTAACAAGATATTCAACAAATGCTTTAAACCTTTTTTAAAAACTACATCAAATGGCCTGTACCAACTTGTGCTACAAATCTCACATTAACACATTTTTAAATGTGTTTTAGAAATAGGCCCCATATATCTTGAATCACTAAATAAAATTATTACAGTAGGTCCTCATGCTCTACTGTAATATTTTTGTCTCAAATGTACAGCTAATTAACAATACAAGTTATTTTTCTTAATATACAGAGTAACCATTTGTTGTGCCAAATGATGAAGAAATAGTTTCAGGCAATATATATATTTTTTATGTAAAGGGCAATGGTGCTCATGGATCTATATGATTCAGTTTTTCTCAATAATATAATTATAGCACGGTGGTTCTCAGATTGTGGGTTGAGACCCCAAATGGGCTGCTCCCTCTCCCTCTGGACCTCCACTTTGAGCTACTATATGTTTTGTAATGGCAATCAGCATGAGGGTCAGTGAACGTTCATAGGCCCTGCCCCTCTCCCCTATTTGGACTTCTGTTAGACTAGAAACACATGCAAAATACTTGGATCTGTGAGCGCAAATTGACAGGATCACAAAGGATTTGCAGGAATACTTTTAAAAAATGTTTAATAAAACTTAAAAAAAAACCCTCCATTCACTGGGAAATCACCAAAATTATTATTTTTTTTATTTCAAAGAGAATAGAACATAGCCATTCACAGAAAAAATGCATCCAAAATACCAGAACACAGTCATTACAATGTTTACTGTTCCAATCTTCTCATCATCGCTCCCCACAAAGTACTTTTTGTTTCTTTTTACTCTTAATTGCATTTAAAATATCTTGCACCATTTTTGAGTCTTTCTATCACCTAAAACTAAGTTTTAAGAAAATGTATCTGTTGTCGGCATAGTCACACCGGTAGTTAAGCAAATGTCCACTTGTCTTTCTGATCAAACACACGTCCTCTTCCAAATGTCCTGACCTTTGGTTTCAGGTTTCACTAATTGTTTTTTTTTCAGGGATTTTTGAACAAACAAAAAACAGGAACGAACATGAACAGCTTCAAGAAACAGCTACAAACATCTCTGTACCAACCATGGTGGACTTCAACTCCTCAAATGCCATGCATGAGCAGGGCTGTTATCCCTAAAGGAGGGGTCATGTCAATTAAAAATAAACTGTTCTCAACACACTAAGGGCCCAATTCAGACCCGGATGTCCCGGCCCTCTGTGTGCCCGGTCAGAACCGGATGCACAGAGTTTGCTGGGATTCTGATCCCATGGGGTACATCTAACCCCCGCGGAATCAGAATCGCATCTAGGCCTGTACATTCAGGCTGGGACCCTGATTCAGGTCGGCCTGCACGTACAGGCCTTGCCCGGCTAGTTCAGTCAGGGCTTTTCAATGGAGCCCTCGGTGCCATGGCGTCCAGTTGCCATGGCATCGTGGCTCCATTCAAAAGCTGCGATCCCTGGCCACTGGCTCAATAAATGTTTTCCCCACAGCCTGACCCTTGATCTGGCCTCCCAAGGCCAGGGTCGGGCCACGGGGAATGCCCCCTCCTGCCCTTTCTGAATCCCAGACCCGCCATCCCCCGCCGACTAGGGGAACTTATTCCACCTCCAAGGTGGAATAAGTTTCCTATTCAAGCCGCCAGTCCCGGACGTACAGGGCTGACATTGGAATCGGCCCTGTACGTCTGGGGCTGATGACTGCCCACTGCCTGCCCTAACCCTGCCCTTGATCCACCCCTTTCCCGCCCCCGTCTAACTTCCCTGTACAATGCACGAGGAAGTTAGATGGGATTGGGAGAGGGCACAAATAGCAAAGATGGATGTCCCCGCTATTCGTGCCTTGGAATGACCCCATAAGCGCCTTGAAAAATCCCCATCTCCAACCCCCTCCACTTGTGTAATCACTTGTAATTCTTCCACTGAATGTTGTGGTACTTGCCAATGCAGATAAACACAAAGAAGAGCAAATACTCCTGCAGTAGAGATCAGGTAACACAGGGAGCAAGAGACGTATGAAGGTCACAGGAGCATTTATTTGAAGAACCCCAACGCATTTCAGCAACACCTTCCTCAGGGGGTATGCAGCTTATAAAATAAAATAAAATTGATACAATAAAAGTATATTATACACTTAAAGTTAAAACATAAATATAGGTGTTAAAAACAGGTGTTAAAAAACATATGTTATACATTCAAAAATGAATACAAGTGTTGAAAAAACATAAGAATTAAAACGCAGGGCAGCAAAAAGACAGACATATAGAATCTGAGTACAGAATTTTGAACAATGAATACAGAATTTTGAACAAAGCTTTTGGAAATATATGGAGGGGTCAGTAAGATAAAACTATTCAATTTTATATTATATTATACTATTTTATATTCAATAGTTAGAGTATTGTGCCCAAGACTACTCTACATGTGAATTACACCATAGGGTGTTCTAGTGTGTACTGGCATATAAATATAAAATTGAATAGTTTTATCTTAGCACCTGTATTTATGTTTTAACTTTAAGTGTATAATATGCTTTTATTGTATCAATTTTATTTTATTTTATAAGCTGCATATCCCCTGAGGAAGGCGTTGCCGAAACGCGTTGGGGTTCTTCAAATAAATGCTCCTGTGACCTTCATATGTCACTTGCCAATGCAGTCCATTATGATTTGGTATGGAGACGTTTGTAGATGTTTGTTTCTTATATATCTGGAGCTGTTCACATTCATTCCTCATTTTTTTGATTTGTTCAGAAATCCCTGAAGAAACCAGTTGGTGAAACCTGAGGCTAAAAATCAGGATGTTTGGAAGAGAATGTGTGTTGGATCAGGAAGATCACACGTGGATATTTGCTTAACTACCAATGTGGCTATGCTGACCATAGATAAGTTTTCTTAAAACCTAGTTTTTTGAGATACTGTAGACTGAAAATGGTGTGAGATATTTTTAATGCAATTAAGAATAAAAAGATACAAAGTATTTTGTGGAGAGTGATGATGAGAAGATTGGAACACTACTAAGCATTCTAGTGAGTGTGTCTGGTTTTGAGCTCCCTTTTGGATACATTTTTTTGTGGCAAAAAAAAGAGCAGAATTCACCGCTCCAGTGAATGGAAGGTTTTTTTTGAAGTATGATTTAAAAGTTTTTGAAAGTATTCCTGCAACATTTTTGTAATATTTGATAATGTACTTTTTGCGGAAGAAGGATGATTTTTTTTCATATTCTATTTAGAAGCACAAACTGACACACAGGGTCCTGTCCTGACTACTGCTATTGTTGCCACCACTGCTGCTCCTGCTGCCTTCATGATTTGGTTAAGTAGGGTCAGGAGGAAATGGATCACAGAGGGAAGGGGAATGGGTTTGAAAAATCATGTCACCCAATGATGATGAAAACAAAATAAAGAGTTAAAATAGTCATATTGGATAAAAGTTTGAGAAGCACTGTTGAAGGAAACGGCATGCACCTTTTGGGAACTAAATACTTCATCAAAAGTTATGCTTCTTTGCAAACAAACATTAAGTTTTTAGGTCTATGCATTGTAGTAAATGGTTAAACTGTTCTGTTTCTCGTTGAGCTGAAGTCCTCCATTCACTTCACCTTGTGGCGATTGTTGTTTTGACACACTCAAGTTTTCTTCAGTGATGGCCTTCTGTGGTTTACCACAGAATCGTTTATATGCCTGATAGCCTAGTAATAGAAAATAAAACTAAGTTTAAAGTATATTCAAAATAATTAGCATATGTAATACCTTCATAGAAGCCAATTCTCTTAAATGATAAAAATGAAAGCTGGCTGTCCTGTGCTAACAATCTTGGGTTTCTTTGGTTGTCATGAGAAATTATGGTTAGTCCATTAATATGGTGCAAGTTGCCATATTACACACTGGCAAATCTGCAGAATGGCCATAGATTGCTTGCATTTTATGGACATTTTGGGGAATAACTTATAATTGCTATATTACTTTAAAAAAATGTGCATACCTTGACAGTTCTGAACCTCATTCCTAAGCCAGGGTATCTGGAGTACAATCTTAGTCTCATATTTATTGCTAACACTTACCATAATACTTGGATAGTGCCAAAGAGCTTCTTTCTGGAATTCATAAGATGTAACATGTATAGACAATGTAGAAATTAGTCCTTACCTGCTAATTGTATTTCCTTAAGTTCTCTCCAGGCCAGTCCAGGCACCATAGGGTAGTCAATCCCTTCCAGCAGCTGAGGACTGAATCACCAAGTCTTGCTGACACCCTATACAGCTCCATCTGGTGTCTTAGACTCAGTCTTCTATTGACAGAGCAGCTCATTTTGAACTACACCTTCTTACTAATGCAATTCAACGAAACTTGAAAACACAAAATAACAAGCTTTGTGAACTTATACAACCCTTAAACAAGTTCTTAATATTTGTTCTGATTCCCTATAGATTTCTTAATGGACTGCGCCCTACTTGATTTTTTTTCTTCGCGAAAATTGACCCTTACCCCCTACTCCCTTGCTGGGAAAAGAGAGCAGAAGTCAGAGTCGCCTCCGCAACGCACACAGGATGCAGACTGCTTAACCGCCTAGGCTTTCTTTTTTTCTTTTACCAACCAGAACCTAGTCAACCATACTTGGTCCACTCTTGGACTACTTCCTAATGTAAAACGTCCAAACCTGAACTCCTTTCTTTCGCAAATGCATTAGGAGGGCCCTGGACTGGCCTGGAGAGAACTTAAGGAAATACAATTAGCAGGTAAGGACTAATTTCTACTTCCCTTTCGTCTCTCCAGGCCAGTCCAGGCACCATAGGGCAGTACCAGAGCAGTACCTATCACCGGGAGGGTCCCGCAAGGCCTGCCAGAATGGCTGAGGCTCTCACATTTGCGTCACCTCTCGCCTGGACATCCAACCGATAATGCTTGGCAAAGGTGTGGAGAAGATGACCAGGTCGCTGCTTGACAAATCTCCACAGGTGGCACCAACGCGAACTCTGCCCAAGAAGTCGCTTGACCCCGCATAGAGTGAGCCCTTTAGCCCTCATGGAGGTTCTCTTCGATGCGCCGCATACGCTGCCGTAATCGCTTGTTTCACCCAACGAGCAATTGAGGCCTTGGAGGCCCTGCAAAAATGACAAACAGCCGATCTGATTTCCGAAATGTCTGTCTTCTTAAAATACCTCTGGAGTACTCATCTGAGATCAAGCCGTCGCAGTGACCGATCCTTACCCTCCTTCCCCACTGGAAAGATGGGCAGAGAGATAGCCTGATTCAAATGAAAACTGGAAACGACCTTTGGAAGAAAAGAAGGTACCGGTCGCAACACCACCTTCTCTGCTGAAAACTGAATGAAGGGCTCTCAACAAGAGAGCGCCTGTAAATCTGAAATCCTCTGAGCCAAGCACAACGCCACCAAGAAGGCTGTCTTCCAGGACAAATGCCGAAAAGACACTGCAGCCGCGGGCTCAAACGGCAGCTCTGTAAGCGCCTCGAGCACCAAGTTCAAGTCCCAGGGAGGAATTACCTGCCTAATCGGCGGTCAGACATTCTTTACCTCGGTAAAGAATCGCCTCACATCTGGATGCCCTGGCAAAACACAACCACGCACCCGGCCTCTATAGCAAGCGAGCACTGCCAGCTGCACTCTAAGCGAACTGAGCGTGAGACCCTTGTCCAGACCCCCCTGCAAGAATTGAAAAATGTCCGGCAACCCCAACGAGAACGGCTTCACGCCCCTATTCGCACACCAATTTTCAAAAATACGCCAAACTCGAATAAACGACAAGGACGTCGACCATTTCTTGGAACTCAACATCGTAGAAACTACCGCCGCTGAGTATCCATGGCATCGCAACCGTTCCCTCTCAAGAGCCAAGCCGTAAGCAAGAACCGATCCACTTGCGGTAGCAAAATTGGTCCCTGAGACAACAAGTTGATTCGACAGGAGAGTTTCCATGGACGATCCACTAGAAGACGCTTCAGATCCGCGTACCAAGGTCTCCTCGGCCAATCCAGTGCAATTAGTATCACCTGACCCTCGTGTCGCGCCACCCTCTGAACGACCCAACCGATCATCGGCCATGGAGGAAACACGTACAGCAAGCTTCGGCCAAGACTGCACCAGCGCATCGAGACCTTCTGACATGTGTTCCCTGCACCTGCTGAAGAACTGTCCTGCCTTGGAATTGGCGAACGTGGCCATCAGATCCATAACCGGCTGTCTCCACCTCATTTTAATGTTGTGAAAGACTGTCACATTTAATTCCCACTCTCCGGGATCCAAAACATGCCAACTGAGATAATCGGCCTGCACATTGTCTTTCCTGCGACGTGTGCCGCTGACAATGCTGCCAGATGGGACTTTGCCCACTGAAGTAACAGTTGGCTCTTCAGTAACAACGAAGGGCTGCCCGTGCCCCCTGCCGGTTGATATAGGATACTGTCACCACATTGTCAGAGAAAACGAACCGCCTTTCTGTCCACCAAAACTTGAAAGTCGAGCAGCGCCAACCGCACTGCCCTCATCTCCAGATGATTTATCGACCACCTGGACTCCTCCGCGTCCCAGGATCCCTGGATTACCTGTGATAGACAATGCGCCCCCCAGCCCGAGAGACTGGCATCTGTGGTGACCAACACCCAAACTGGCTACTCCAATGGCATACCCGCCTGAAGATGTGTGGCATCTAGCCACCACTCCAGACTGCCGCTCACTTCCTCTGGACACACTAACCTCTGGGACAAGGATTGCTCCTGCGGGGACTACCGAGAAAGAAGGGACTGCTGGAGCGGCCGCATGTGAGCTCTGGCCCACGGAACTAGATCCAAGGATGCTACCATCGACCCCAACAGCTGCATGTACCTCCATGCTGTCGGAGCTCTCATGCGCAAAAACACCCGTATCTGGCCCTGTATCTAGCGCACCCTGTCTACAGAGAGAAAAACTGCCCCCAGCGACTGTGTCGAACAAAGCTCCGAGATGCACTGGACGGAGCTGACTTTTGGCCTGGCTAACCACCCAACCAAGCTCCTCCAGGAATCCCACAACTCGACTGGTCGCCCTGACCGATTCCTCCATGGATCCTGCTTGTATCAACCAGTCGTCCAAGTAGGGATGCACCCGAATGCCTTCCTGCCTCAACGCCGCCACGACCACCACCATGACCTTTGTGAATGTATGTGGCGCGGTAGCCAGCCCGAACGGTAACGCTCGGAACTGAAAATGCCCCATAGAGACCGCAAACCGCAGGAACTTCTGATGCTCTTGCCTGGTAGGAATGTGCAGATATGCCTCTGTAAGGTCTATGGAAGAAAGCACCTCGCCTGGCTTTACCGTTAGGATCACCGACCTCAGCGTTTGAATTCAGAAATGCGGCACCCTCAAGTAGTGGTTTACATGCTTGAGATCGAGAACGGGCCGAACAGATCCCTCCTTCTTGGGGACCACGAAATAAATCGAGTATCAACCTAACCCCTACTGATCTCTGGGCACAGGAACCACCGCTTGAAGCTGCAGCAAGCGCTGAAGAGTGCTGCACACCGCTTTCTCCTTTGCCAGAGCCTTGCAGGGAGACACTACGAATGACTCCCGCAGTGGTTGACAGAACTCCAGTGCATAACCATTCCTTATGATCTCCAACACCCACTGGTCTGTCGTGATTGCGGCCCAGAAGGAATAGAACCCCTGTAGACGTCCACCCACTGGTACTTCCGCCTGGACCCTCTTGGCTTCATTGTGACTTTTTGGCTGAGTTTTGCTAAGGATTGAAATATCCCCTGCCAAATCCCCGAGCACCCCAAAAGAGCTGAGCCCTATTCACAAAGTGCCTCCTCTGGTAAGGAGCATAACGTGCCGCCCGAAACCTACGGAAGTCTCTCCTCTGACCTCTCTGCAGGCTTCCTGGCTTTTGTCCCCTAGGATGATCCTCTGGTAACCTACCAACTTTGGAATCACCCAAATCCTTAACCATCTTTTCCAATGCTTCCCCAAAGAGCAGCTTGCCTTTATAGGGGAGCTTACTAAGACGAGCCTTAGAAGACGCGTCCACTGCCCAATTCCTCAGCCAGAGAAACCTTCTAGCAGCAATCACTGACGCCATGAACTTAGCCGAGATTCTCACCAGATCATAAAAGGCATCCGCCAAATAGGACGCTGCCAATTCCAACTTAGCCCCTTCCGAGGACGCCCCCTCCTACCCTTCAGGATGTCAGTCCCCCTTGAGCCAGCGAATGGAGGCCCTAGAAACATAAGCCCCACAAATCACTGCCTGTAGAGAAAGCGCACATGAATCAAAGGCCTGTTTGAGAATAGACTCTAGCTTCTGGTCCTGGAGATCCTTGGGGCTGATCCATCCTCTACCAGAATAGTAGTTTTCTTAGTGGGAGGAGTGGCTCAGTGGTTGGGACAGGTTACCTCAGGCCGGAGGGCCGGGCTTCAATTCCTGCATGGGGAGAAGCAACCTCAGGCCGGAGGGGCTGGGGTCTCTAGTCCCATGGCCACGCCTTGTGGCCTTGGGCAAGCCACTTAATCCTCCATTGCCTCAGGTACACTTAGATTGTGAGCCCTTCGGGGACAAGGGAATAAAAAGTACTTGTTAGTATACATTTATACCGCACTGATTCTAAAGAGCGCGGTATAAAAAAAAAAAAAATTAGTTACTGCTGAGACCAAAACATCCACTTTGGGCGTCCGTAAAAGCTCCTTCTCTAGCAGTACCGGGTACAAACGGCTGATGGACCTGCTACCCCTCAAAGTAGCCTCCAGACACTCCCATTCCGATTCCACCATCTGCTTGATAACCCTGTGAACCGGAAAACACTTTTGCTCTGCCTTAAATCCCTGTAGCAAAGGATCCTCTAGTGGTTCACCCTGAACCACCGGCATGGATATATTCAGAGCTGCTAGCGAGTGATCAATGAGAACCCCTAGCTCCTCTCTTCGAAACAATGTGAACCTATTTGGATCTTCTCCTGGTATAAGCTCTCCTTCCTCTAAGTCCCCTGACCATGGATCTAGCCTGAAATCTGACAGAATCTCCCCTTCTTCCGTCATTCGAGGCCCCGAGGCTGGAAGCTTCCAGCTATCTAACCCAGCCTCCATATCCACACTTATGTGAGACGGACCCTCGCCAGGATCCTCTCCCAGACCAAGGACTGCTCCCTGAGAGCCTAACCCCTTAGACACAGCCTTAGCCCCCCTGCGCTTGCTCCATCCTCAAGCAATAGGCCTTGTGTAGGGAAAGAATAAAGTCTGCCGAAAACAGAGGTTCTGAGTCTCCCTGTAACCCCCCAACCTGTGTAGGGGCTGGCACAACTGCCTCCGAAGACTTTTTAGCCTTAGATTTTTTCTTCCCTGCCTTCTGCAACAGCACGGGAGAAACCGCCATTTCTTTTAAAATGGCCGTCACTCCCGCCTTCTCCGCAGCTCCCTGGGGCCTAGCCACGTGCTCTCCTGACATCTTCTCCATCGCTCCTAAAAACCTTCGCTGATAATTGCAGCCAAAACGCACACACGATCTACAGAGACAGACGCCTGACAGCCCGCGGCCACTACCACACTGGATGCACGCTCCCGCGATCTGCAGCATACGTCTGCTCCCGAGCCGCCCGATTCACCGCCGCGAAACGCCCGCTAGCAGAGAACAAGCCATGTGAATGCCAAGCGTCTCACCGCACCTACCTCCGCTTTAATCCATGCTCCTAACACCGCTCCCTGTCCCACTGCCAGCGAGGACTGAAGACCAGACGAGGAGGGAAGAGGGCATGAACAGGGGCTCCCAGGCAGTTTCTCACTAGGCAGTCAAGCACAACTGTGACCGCGTGATACGCGAGGCAGGCTCTACCTCTGCTGCCCCTGGCCCAGCACCACGTACCGGTAAGGTATATAAATTTGCTTCACACTGGGATTTCAGCCCTGCTAAGGCAAACCAGTACCCTCCTGTCTTAAAACCAACCCTTTTTGCTTTAAAATCTCTTACTTTTGGTCTTTGCACAGGGAGCCTAGTCAGAACGATCCTATTCAGCTGCTGAGGACTGAAAGACTGAGTCTAGGACACCAGAGGGAGCTGTATAGGGTGTCAGCAAGACTTAGTGATTCAGTCCTCAGCTGCTGGAAGGGATTGACTACCCTATGGTGCCTGGACTGGCCTGGAGAGAGGAAAAGGAATTGTCAAGGTGTGATTGGAAATTTTTCATAATCAGGCCTGTGTCTCAATATGATGGAAAATATTTCTGTATCTTTCTGCCACATTTTCTTTTCATTATGTGGACTGTCAGTTTTTCAAAACAAAGCCACCTACCCTTTGCTTTGAAAATTACCCTATGAAAACTAATAGAACATTTTAACTATTACACTGTAATTGATGCATGGCAAAATTTTAGAAACTATTGTGAAAAACATTCCACTTGCATAGACATGGGTTAATGGAACAAACCAAAATGGATTTAGAAAAGGGAAGATTTTTTTAAGGTACCGATAGCCAGATTAATACAAATAAAATACAGCCTCTAAAATGCTTGTATGCAAATGCTAGAAGTTTAAAAAATAAGATGGGAGAGTTAGAATATATAGCACTAAATGTGAGGTTAGATATGATTGGTATCTGAAACATGGTGGAAGGAGGACAACCTGTGGGACACTGTGATACCTGGGTACAAACTATATCATGATACAGCAGATCAAATTGGTAGAGGGCATTGAGTCACAAAGGATTAAAGTTTTGCAGGAAACAAAATTCACTGTAGATTATCTATGGATTGAAATTCCATGTAAAAAGGGGAAGGGGAAGGCGATGGTAGTGGGGGTGTACTATCGACCGCCTGGCCAGAATGAACAAATGGATGATGAAATGCTCAAAGAAATCAGGGAAGCTAACAAACGTTACAGCACAGTAATAATAAAAGATAATTTCAATTACCCCGGTATCGACTGGGTCAGTGTCACAGCAAGATATGCTAGGGAGATAGTTTCTAGATGAAATAAATGACTGCTTCTTGGAGCAGCTGGTTCATGAACTGACAAAAGGGGAAACCATTTTGGACCTAGTTCTTAGTGGAACACAAGATGATAGAGGGGTAAAAGGGGCACTAAGAGGGGACAAGGCCATAGAGGAGAGAATGAATGAATTTTTTGCTTCGGTCTTTACTGAGGAAGATGTAGAGATATTACCTATGACTGAAATGGTACTTAAAGGTGATGCCACAGAAGAATTGAAAGAAATATCGATACAGCAAGATGTAGTATTACAACTATTTGATAAACTGAAGAATAGCAAATCACTTGGACCAGATGGTATACATCCAAGGGTGTTGAAAGAACTGAAATATGAGATTGCAGACCTACTATTAGTAACATAGAAACATAGGAATATGACGACAGAAAAAGACCACATGGCCTATCTAGTCTGTCCTTCCATATCAACAACTACAACAGTCCCCTTTTTTCCTTTAGAGATCCTCTGTGTTTGTCCCATGCTTTTTTGAATTCAGATACTGTCCTCATCTCTACCACCTCCACTGGGAGACTATTCAACGGATCCACCACTCTTTCCGTAAAGAAATATTTCCGCATATCACTCCTGAATCTATCCCCCTTCACCCTTATCCCATCTCCCCTCGTAGCAGAACTTGCTTTCAATTGAAAGAGGCTCTACCCCTGTACATTTATGCCACTGAGGTATTTAAACATAGCAATCATATCACCTCTATCCCGCCTTTCCTCTAAGGTGTACATATTAAGATCCCTAAGTCTGTCCTCATATGCTTTATAATGAAGGCCACTAACCATTTTAGTAGCCACCCTCTGTACTGACTCCATCCTGTTTATATCCTTTTGAAGAATTGCACACAATATTCCAAATGAGGTCGCACCAAAGACTTATACAGAGGAACTATCACCTCCTTTTTTCTGCTAGCCATTCCTCTCCGTAAGCACCCAAGCATCCGTCTAGCTTTTGCCGTCACCTTTTCTATCTGTTTAGCTACTTTAAGATCATCAGACACAACCACACCTAGGTCCCGCTCTTCTTTAGTGCACAAAAGTACTTCACCCCCTATACGATATTGCTCCCTTCAATTGCTGCAGCCCAAATGCATGACCTTATATTTTTTAACATTAAATCCCAACTGCCAAATTCTAGACCATTCTTCAAGGTTAGCTAGATCCCTCCTCATGTTATCTACACTTTCCTGGGTGTCTACTCTATTGCAGATATCGGTATCATCCGCAAAGAGGCAAACCTTACCCGACAGCTATATCAGTAATAAAGATGTTAAAAAGAATCAGACCAAGGACATATCCCAGGGGCACACCATTGGTAACATTCTTCTCCTCAGAGTGAGCTCCATTTACCTGTACTCTTTGTCGCCTCCCACAAAACCAATTTCTAACCCAAGCAGTAACTTTAGGGTCTATCCCTAGGGTGCTCAGATTGTTTATAAGTCGCCTGTGAGGAACAGTGTCAAAGTCTTTACTGAAATCTAAATACACCACATCTAGGGCTCTCCCTCGGTCCAACTCCTTGGTCACCCAGTCAAAGAAATCAATCAGATTTGTCTGACAAGACCTGCCTCTGGTGAATCCATGCTGCCTTGGTTCCTGTAATCCACTGGACTCCAGAAACCTCACTATTTTCTCTTTCAGCAGTGTTTCCAATAATTTACTCACCACTGAAGTTAAACTTTCTCCAGGACCAAGCAGGAAGTCAGTCCTTACATATGGGTGTCATCGGCGCCGATGAAGCCCCAGCGGAGCATTTCCCCAGCTTTCTATGAAAGCCTTTGGGAATGCAGGCACGCATGCGCGGTTCCCTTCCCGCCTAAAGGTGCCATCTTACCTCAGTCTCTTTTTTTCCGAGAAGCCCACCGGACGTGTGTCCTGTTCTCCCAGTTAAAAGTACATTTTTTTCGGCGATTATCACTATTTTTTTCTCCCGGTTCGACGCCGGTTCCCCTCCCGCCGGGTTCGGTACACCGGTATTGAGCCCGATTCTTCTTTTTTGGTTTTTGCCCTTCGTGGCTGGCGTTTGCGCCCTTTTTCCATTTTTCCCTGGAAGGCCGGTCTTTTGGCCTCGCAGGGACTCTCTTTTCCCCGATGGCTTCCAGTGGCTTTAAGAAGTGTGATCGCTGTAAGAAATTAATGTCTCTCACCGACACACGACTGCTGCCCCCGGTTCCTTGGCCCTGACCACGACCCTAAATCGTGCGGGCCATGAGGGAAGATGTCTTCCAAGGCACTCCGAAGTCGGCAGCAGCAAAAGGAAAGGCTTTTCTCGGACTCAGCCTCTGGCCGGGCCCAGACCTCGTCTGAGGCCTCGACATCTCGGGATTCCGATCCCGAGCGCCGTCGAAGTTCCTTGGACAGGGGGTCCCCCGACCGGGAACGTAAGAGGAAGAAGCGGCTCGCGAGGGCGTCATCGTCGGAGGTCCCTGGCTCCTCGAGGGCCAGGTCTAAGACCCCTGACCGTCGTCCCGGGCCCATGGACCAAGAGAAGCCTGCCAAAGTTCCTCGCGTGGAGTCGGAGTCTGCTGGACACGTAAGCCCCATAGTCCTTGAAGACTCTCCTCCCAGGGAGCCGCCGCCGGGGCCCAAGTCGGTGGCTGTTGCGTCTCCCGAGCTGAGTCTCAGGATAACAGCCTTGGAGAGCCAACTGTCTGCCTTCATGGAGCAGCAGCGGGCACTGATGGCCAGCCTGTCTGGCGCATCTGCCCCGACCACCGGGACATCGACTTCGAAGTCGACCCTGGAGACCGAGCCGATACTCGAGTCCATCATGGCTCGAAGTCGTCCTCGGTCGCGGTCTCCCTCGACCTCCCGTTCGGGACCGAGGGCGTCGGGGCGGGTGCTCCAGGGCCCCGCGGGGTCGGGCCCCGATTCCTCCTCGGACGAGTCCGCCTGGGAGACGGAGGACGAGGAGTCTCCTGACATGTTCAAGACTCGGTGCGTCCCGTTAGACTCACCGCAGTCTGAGCCCCGGAGTAGATCCCCTCCGGAGGATACTCGGTTCTCAGAGTTCGTCCGGGATATGGCCACTTCTTTGCAATTCCGGCGGATCCCGAGGAAGAGCCTCGAGCTGAAGAGCTCGAGGCGCTGCAGTATGACTCTCCTCCGAAGGAGGCCTTTACTGTCCCGGTTCCTCCGATGCTGGAGCGGCTCCTCTTCCGCATGTGGGAGGCACCGGCCTCGGCGCCGGTTCTCAGCAAGCGAGTTGACTCGATCTATCGACTCAGAAAGAGCCCTGGTTTTCAGAAGGCACAGCTACCACACCATTCTATGGTTGTGGAATCGGCCATGCATCGTCTGAAGAGCCAGAAGAGACACTCCGCGGTGCCCCCTGGCAGGGAGGCCCGAAACCTCGATGGTGTCGGTAGAAAGTGCTTCCAGGGCTCGATGCTTGCTTGCCGTGTCCAGTCGTACCAGTTGTACATGGGCATGTACTTGCGGGACCTGGCCAAGGAGTTGGCCGGGTTCTCTGCTGGTCTCTCCGGGGAACCCTTGCAGAGATTTAAGTCCTTGTCCTCTGGGATTCGGGACTGCTCGAAGTTAATGTCCCGCGCTGCCTACGATGGCTTCGGCTCGAGTTGCGGCAGCCGGCATCGCGGCTCGACGCCAGGCATGGCTGCAGTCATCGGACTTCGAGCCATGGGTTCAGGACAAGTTGGTCGATGTCCCTTGCTGAGGTGAAAACCTTTTTGGCAAGCCCATGACCAAGAAGGCCACTCAGCTCGAAATAGAGCACCTTACACGGACAAGGCTGTCTAGGAAGACCTCTTCCCCTTCTCATAAAAATAAGGGCTCGGGTAAAAAGCCCTTTTACCTGAGGAAGGGCACTGCCTACAAACAGTACCCTCAATATCAGGCTGCCCAAGCTGCCCCCCAGGGTCAGCAAGCCAAGGGGCAGGGTAATGGGCCCCGTAGGCAGAGGACCCCCAAGCCTCTGGCCCCTGCTACCACTCAGCAGGGTGGGGGTTTTTGACTCCTTGAGCGTAGCCTCTCCTCCCCTGCTCTCCCAACCCTGCACAGGAGGTCGCCTCGCCCTCTTCGCCCACCAGTGGCCCCTCATCACCGGGGACAGTTGGGTGTTGGACATAGTGCCCTGCATTTTCACCAACTGCCTCCACCATATTTTCCAGGGGAATCTCCAAGGCCTCCCCTGCACACAGATCTTCTTCTGCAAGAACTTCAAGGTCTGTTGGTGGACAGGGCAGTGGAGCCTGTGACTCCCCCCTTACAAGGTCACAGCTTCTACTCCAGATATTTCCTGGTACCCAAAAGAACCGGCGGCCTTTGACCCATTTTGGACCTCAGGAACCTCAACAAGTTCCTGGAGAAAGAAAAGTTCAAGATGCTTACTCTTGGAACACTTCTGCCCTACCTCCAGCAGGGAGATTGGCTATGCTCCTTAGATCTAAAGGATGCGTACACTCACATTCTCATTCATCCAGACCACAGAAAGTACCTAAGGTTCATTGTGGGAGGAAACCATTATCAATACAGAGTGCTGCCTTTCGGCCTCACCTCCGCCCCCAGAGTCTTCACAAAGTGCCTAGCAGTGGTGGCGGCCTGCCTGAGAAATCAGGGCATCTTTGTCTTCCCCTATCTGGACGACTGGCTCATCAGGGGTCAGACGTACCAGGAGGCCAGACAGGCCACCCTCAGGACTATTGCTCTTCTTCAAAGATTGGGGTTTGTCATAAACTTCGCAAAGTCCACTTTGCTCCCCTCCCAGAACTTGGAGTTCATAGGAGCAAGGCTGGACTCTCTGCTGGCAAAGGCTTTCTTGCCCGAAGACAGGGCCCACAGGTTGATAGCCTTGGCAACTCAATTTCTCAGTAGGTCACTGGTCTCCGCCAGGCTCTGCCTAAGACTTCTTGGCCACATGGCTTCGACAGTACATGTGACCCCCAATGCCAGGCTCCATATGAGGCCTGCACAGTGGTGTCTTCGGACTCAGTGGTCACAGGCCACAGGCAGCCTCAGAGACAAAATAAGGGTGTCCAGACAATTTCTGAACTCCCTCACCTGGTGGCTACATCCACCCAACTTACTGAAGGGTGTGCCCTTTCAGATTCCTGGGCACGCAGTGGTACTGACCACCGACGCCTCCCTGCAGGGCTGGGGAGCTCATTGTCTAGACAAGTGCACCCAGGGCCTCTGGTCTCCTTGGGAGGCGGCACAGCAGATCAATCTCCTGGAACTCAGGGCTATTCGCCTAGCTCTCAAAGCTTTCACGCCTGCCCTGGCTCATCATTGTGTCCTGGTTCAAACAGACAACCAGGTGGCCATGTTTTATGTGAACAAACAGGGCGGGACCGGGTCCAGGCAGCTTTGTCGGGAAGCCCAAGACCTTTGTTCCTTTGCCCTAAAGCACAACATGCTCCTTAGGGCTGTCTACCTTTCAGGCCAGGACAATCACCTGGCCGACAGATTGAGCAGGATTCTGCAGCCCCACGAGTGGCAGCTGCATCCTTCAGTAGTTCAGAAGGTCTTCCTAAAATGGGGTCTCCCTGTGGTAGATCTCTTTGCCAGCCCACTGAACAAGCAACTGCCAAAGTTCTGCTCCAGGCAACCGCATCCTTTGAGGATAGCAGCGGATGATTTCTGATTCCCTGGTCTCAGGGCCTCCTGTATGCGTTTCCTCCCATGCCCTTGGTGGCCCAGACTCTCTTCAAGATTCTTCAGGACAAGGCCTCGGTCCTGCTGGTGGCTCCCAGGTGGCCCAGATAGCCTTGGTTTCCACTTCTGCTTCAACTGGCGGTGGATCCTCCACTGCCTCTGGGGTTGCAACCCGACCTTCTCTCACAGGAGCAGGGTTCCCTTCTGCACCCCAATCTCAAAGCTCTCAATTTGATGGCCTGGAGGCTGCAAGGGTAGTTTTGGCTCCCTGGGGCCTACCTCAGGAAGTTGAGGAGGTTGTCCTAGCCTCTAGGAAAAGTCCACTAGGAAAACCTATGCTCTCAAATGGAAAAGGTTTTCTGTGTGGTGTCAGCTACATACAGAAGATCCTTTCTCCTGTACTGTGCCTGTGGTCCTTCAGTACTTACTGCACTTATCAAATCAAGGACTTAAGTCCAATTCTGTTCGAGTCCACCTCTCAGCTCTAGCAGCTCACCACTCACTGGTGGAGGGACATTCTTTCTCCGGTCACCCCTTGGTGTCCCGCTTTCTCAGGGGCTTGCTTTTGCTCAAGCCTCCAATCCGTCCTCCTGCCCCTGAGTGGGAGTTGAATGTGGTCTTGCAGCAACTGACTCGCCCACCTTTTGAGCCGATGGCTACTTGTCCACTATGCTTCCTATCCTGGAAGACACTCTTCCTGATAGCCTTAACCTCGGCTAGGCGAGTGAGTGAGCTTCAGGCCCTGGTCTGTGATAGGCCTTACACCAGGATTTATAGGAACAGGGTAGTCCTCAGGACTCAACCAAAGTTCCTTCCAAAGGTTGTCTCCTCTTTCCACCTCAATCAGGAGGTGGTTCTTCCAACATTCTTCCCTAGGCCTCATGCAAGTCAAGCTGAAGCAGTCCTGCAAACCCTGGACTGTAGGAGGGCCTTATCCTTCTACCTTGACCGTACGCAGGGGCATAGAAGGGTACTCAGCTCTTCGTATCCTTTGACCCCAATAAGTTGGGGTTGGCTGTGTCCAAGCGTACCTTGTCCATCTGGGTGGCTGACTGTATCACCTGGGCTTACAAGGCGGCTGGTCTTCCTTTGCAGGGTCGGGTTACGGCCCATCAAGTCAGGGCAATGGCTGCCTCAGTGGCTCATCTCTGCTCTGTGCCCTTGGTAGACATCTGCAGGGCTGCAACTTGGTCTTCAAGCCAGACCTTTGCAGCCCATTACTGTCTGGAGAGGGAGTCCCGTAGGGACAGTGCTTTTGGCCAAGCAGTACTCCGGAATCTCTTTGAGGTTTAGGCAACCCCTGCCCTCCTGCCCTCTGTTGGGCTACTGGTGGAGGTTGTGTCCTTGAAAAGCCTTTCTTTCCCGCTGGGACTAGAGGGAGTTCTCTTGTTCGGCCTGGGTTCCTCGGTAGCCCAGAGCTAGGGAGTCACCCATATATGAGGACTGACTTCCTGCATGGTCCTGGAGAAAGAGTAGTTACTCACCTGTAACAGGTGTTCTCCAGGAGCAGCAGGAATCAGTCCTCACAACCCTCCCTCCTCCCCTTGGAGTTGCAGTTGTACATAGTTTATTTTTTCATTTTTGTGTGCTGTTCTTAGCTATGTCATTTGACTGAGGTAAGATGGCACCTTTAGGCAGGAAGGGAATGCACATGCGTGCCTGCATTCCCAAAGGCTTTCATAGAAAGCTGGGGAAATGCTCCGCTGGGGCTTCATCGGCGCCGATGACACCCATATGTGAGGACTGATTCCTGCTGCTCCTGGAGAACACCTGTTACAGATGAGTAACTACTCTAACTGACCTGTAGTTTTCAACCACATCCTTACTTCCGCTTTTGTGTAAAGGCACCACATGAGCCTCTCTCCAGTCCTTTGGCACCACTCCTGACTCCAACAAGGCATTGAAAAGGTCAGTCAGTGGAGCTGCTAGAACGTCCCCAAGTTCCCTCAGTATTCTAGGGTGTATCCCATCTGGTCCCATTGCTTTGTCTACGTTCAGTTTAGCTAGTTTCTCACGAACATAGTCTTCTGAAAGTTGTTCAAGATGTCCCTCACTTCTGTTCCTGTTTGTGGGTGCTTTCTGAGGTCCTGCTCCTGGTTCTTCATCTGTGAACACAGAACAGAAATATTTGTTAAGCAATTCCGCTTTATCCTCAGCTTCTACATATTCCTCCCCTTCACCCTTGAGTCTGACAATTCCACTTTTGCCCTTCCTCTTCTCACTAACATTTGTGAAAAATGTCATCCCCCCATTTTATTGCATTGGCTATTTCCTCCTTTTTGAATCTTTGCTTTCCTGACTACTTTGCTAGCTTCTCTAAGTTTTTCCAAATATAGATGCCTGTCTTCCTCTTTCTGTGATCTCTTGTATTTCATGAAGGACTCCCTCTTTTTCTTCACCTTTTCAGCTACTTCTTTCGAAAGCCATAGTGGTCTCCTTTTCCTTTTACCTTTATTTACCATTGTAACAAAAAGGTTGGTTGCCCTTAAAATATCCCCTTTCAGTTTTCCCACTGTTTTTCTACATCCCCCAGCTGTTCTCATCCCGCTAACGACTCCCTGAGGTATTGGCCCATCTTGGCAAAGTTAGTCTTCCTAAAGTCTAAGACCCTCCCCTTTGAATGGATTCTAACAGCCCTAGTCCTAATACTGAGCTACACCATCTGGTGATCACTGGATGCAAAATGATCTCCCACTATAACATCAGAAACACTTTCACCATTGGTAAGCAACAAGCCCAGTATGGACCCTTCACGTGTGGGGTCTGTTACCAATTGCCTGAATAGTTCTCCTTTTAGAAAATCCAGGATCTCTTTACTTCTAGATGATACTGCAGCAGGAATGTGCCAATCAACATCTGGCATATTGAAATCCCATATCAGTAGCACTTCCCCTTTCCTAGCAATGCTGCGTATGATTTCAATTAACTCTGTCCACCTCTTCCTCTTGTGAGGGAGGTCTGTATATCATGCCAATGCAAATAGATTTCTCTTTCCCTCTTTCTAGTTTAACCCACAATGCCTCCTCTCTCCCTTTTAAGCTCTGTAATTCCAAAGCTTTAATAGTATTTTTTACATATAGTACCACTCCCCCTCCCCTTCTTCCTACCCTGTTTTTCTGAATAAAGTATAGCCAGGTATAGTTACATCCCAGTCATGGTTTTCTGTGAACCATGTTTCTATAACTGCCACTAAATCCAAGTCGGCCACTCCCACCAAAGCTTCAACATCAGGTATCTTATTTCCCATGCTACGGGCATTTATACACACTGCTTTCCATGTGTTACCCCTGTTACCCATTTCCATAAAGGTATTTAATGTATCACTTACCTGGGGGCTTTCTTCACCCATCCCCAACAAATCTAGTTCAAAGCCCTCTTCAGTAGATTAGCCAGTCTACTACTAAAGATGCGTCAACCTTTCTTGGACAGATGGATGCCATCTCTGCTTGGCAACCCTTTGAACAGCATCCCATGGTCTAGGAAATCAAAACGCTCTCGATGACACCATCCACGCAGCCATGCATTCATCTCCAGGATGCGAGCCTCTCTGCCTTGGCCTTTACTCTCAACAGGGAGGATTGAAGAGAACACCACCTTTGCACCTAACTGCTTCACCCTCTGTCCCAGAGCCATGAAGTCACTTTTGATACGCTCAGTGGGATACCTGGCAGGATCATTTGTTCCGACATGGATTAGCAACATTGGGTAATAGTCAGTGGGCTTGATGAGTCTCGGCAAACTCTCCATAACATCTTGGATTTTGGCACATGAAGACAGCATACCTCTCTGGACATCAAGTCTGGTTGGTAGATGGATGCCTCAGTACCCCTCATAAGAGAGTCACCAACCACCACTACCCTTAGCTTCCTTGTGGTCACTGATTCTGCAACTCTGGGGTACTTGAGCTCTGGTTCTTCACTTTCCAGGGATGCTTTCACCTCCTCCACTTCAAGGGCTGCATAATGGTTCTTCAATTCAAGGGCTGGAGAATTTGAATTAGTGATTCTGCAGGCCCTGGTGACTTGTGTCCAACCTTCGTCATTCTGTCGGCACCCATCTTCTCCTCTGCTGGAGAGCTTGGTTGCTGCAAGAAGCATCTCATCAATGTACTTCTCACTGTTCTGAGTGTTCCTCAGTCTCGCCACCTCCTCTCTGAGTTCCTCCTCTTGTTTCCTCAAAGCTTCAGCATGCAGGTACCCTGCACATGGAACCAGTCTTTCAACTGGCATTGGGACCTCTGGACAGAGGCAGAAGCTGTAACGGGGGCAACAGCTTTAGCGATACGATTTTTCCCAGCCATTGTTCTGTTCGTGGAGCTTAGGTATCTGTTAAAGCAAAAGAGAGATCTACCAAAGTACCAGCTAGTTTCCCAGCTGTCCTTTCAGAGAAAAAGCAGTTAAAGCTCTTTAATTGTATTCAAATGTGCTGTTCCAAGTCTCTGTGTTTTGTTAAATGGGGAGGTGCCCTATAAAGCAAGACTGCTCACTAGGGGTGGGTGGAGTTGGGGGGGGGGTAGGGAGGGAACTAACACCTAATTAGTTGGCAGCAGTTCCCAAGAGCTGAGAAAGTTACCAAAGCAGAGTTTTAAACCTACCCCACTACAAACAATATTTCTACTAAAGCACCAAAAAGAATGTAACTTTGTTTTAAAAATATACCAAAACCCTTTTAAGAGCTCCCAGTCAGAGAGCTAGCAATTTAAAAAAATAAACCCTCAAATTCTTACCGTTGTTTGAACTGTATATAGCCCCTGTTAGTAATCTGTGAACTATCATTAAAATCATCTATAATACCTGGAGGATGGCCAATGTAACGCCAATTTTTAAAAAGGATTCCAGGGGTGATCCAGAAAACTACAGACCGGTAAGCTTGACGACAGTACCAGGAAAAATGGTAGAAACCATTGTAGAGAACAAAATTACTGAACATATAGAAAGTCATGGCTTAATGGGAAACAGCCAACATGGCTTTAGCCAAGGAAGATCTGTTATGTTTTTTAAAGTGTGAATAAAGCACAGTTACTTACCTGTAACAGGTGATCTCTGGGAACAGCAGGAATAAGTCTTCACATATGGGTACGTCGGTACCGATGGAGTCTGCGCGGGAACACTTCCCAGCATCCAATCAAAGAGCTTTTGGAAGCATCCCACCATGCCTGCGTGCTGCCTTCCCGCCTTTCCCAACTGCCTCTCCTCAGTTAAGTTTTAAAGCTGAGACAAAGAGAGAGAGAGGAAAGGAAAGATAGATAGAGATACAACTCCTGGGGAGGTGGGTGGGTTGTGAAGACTTATTCCTGCTGTTTCCAGAGATCACCTGTTACAGGTAAGTAACTGTGCTATCTCCAGGAACAAGCAGGAATGAGTCTTCACATATGGGGACTCCCAAGCTGAGATGCCTGGAGTCCCAGCATGTCATAGGTTGGAACATGCTATCTCCCAGAACACCAGGCATCCTGAGGATGGAGGGTAGGAGTTGAAGAAAGAAAAGTGCTGTGGAACAGCTAACCTAGCATAGGCTTGCAGACAAGGAGTCCATGTGTGGATGATAATTGTCATCAATGATATTGCAAAGAAAAAATATTGCAATAGGGACCTCCCCTAACAGGACTTCAGAGAAGTATGAAGGTTCATGGGATCTACTGGGGAACCCAGTAGAGGAACCTCGAGCAGGACCTCACTGTAAGTGGAGGTAGAAAACCTGTAGGAAAAGTAATGGAGGTCAGAATCCTGAAAGGTAACGGGGAACCCCAGTAGGAAAAAACTGGGGTAGTACAAAAACGGTGGGCCTTCAGCGGAAGGCTTTATGATAAAAGCCCAACTCTTTTGGCAGCATAGTGGCTCACTCTTAGGAACAAAAAGAGAAAGGCTAACTGATTTGGACAAACAGGCCCAGTCCTTGTGGGAAGAAAGGGTATGGGAACCCCTTGTATCCCAAAAAAAGGACAAACGCCAGAGGCGTTAGAGCCTGTGATTAGCTGAAGATCCGCAATGTCTCTCCTAACTGAAGTCAGCTGGGAGAGATATTGGAACATGGAGAGCTTCAGAGGTACCTAACCTTAAGGTTATGGTAGGTGTTAACTACCACCCAAGTGGGTGTGAGTGTAGGACCCCAAAACATGCTGGATAGCAGAAGTATGGGTAAAGCCCCTCTGTCAGAATCATATAGCCATATGAGCCTCGACAGTCAGGTAGATAAAGCAGAATACATATCTACTGATAGTAAAATATCTCAACAGACACATATAGATATACATATATATAGATATACATATATATATATATATATATATATATAACATATAGATATAGGAGAATATATCTATAGTGAGATATGAAAGGCATAAAATACACACAAATGATAGACATAGACATCTGTAAGATGTGTGCTGTAGGTATGAATATATATATATAGGCCTCTATATGGAAATCTGCAAGAAGCAGACAGAGATATGCCTACAAAAAGGTATTCACATAGGAAAATGTGGAGAGGAAGATTCATCTAATAACAAGAAGGTAGAACCTACTTGAGAAGATATATAGAGAATCAATCTCCACTGGTTATGGCTACAGGGATGCTACGTAGTAGAATAACCAGGATGGTTATGTGAAAAGCAGAGGATGATATCAGTCTGCAGCCTGCAAGTCCCGAGTATTCTAGAATTCTAGCATGGTAAGTGAATAGAAGACGCATAGGAATGAGATACCATGCTGACCTGCTTAAGGGCAAAAAGGTATCATGCGTTCTTACCATGAGGACGAGCTGGAAGGAGAAAACATATTCCCTATTGGAAATACTATGGACCAAAGCAGGGAATTAGCAACTCCGTAAGCTTTCACGTAAGAGGAGGCCGATGTCTTTTATATTAAAAAAGGAGAACTTTTCTAGTCATGGGAGACATGACTGAAAAAGCCTTTTTCAACCATCTAGTATGGCTGTTGGAGAAAAAGCCCCCCCCCCCCCATGCTCTCTAGCAAGGGCCCATAGTGGAGAGCTTCTCTGTAGAATTGCAGAGAGCATGATGCAGGAGAATGGGGAGATAGAACTGGCTGCAGAAGAGCCAGTAGCTATGCCAACTATGCTGCCAAACCCAGGGGAATGGAGATGGCAGAAAGAGAAGACAATCCAGCAAGCTTGTAGTGAAAAATTTCCAAGACAGATGATAGCACTGACTTGGAGCCACTACTAAGACCAGACAGAATGTTAGTGGAGGACAAATCTGGTTGCTGGTGGATAAGAACCAGTGGTTGAAACATTTAGGCTCCTGCATAGGCAGCTGCTTGCCAGACAGCAGAAGAATGGTACTGTTTAAAAACAGTAAGAACAGACAAAACAAGAGTAGAAAACTCTGGAGGTGTCTGATGAACTGCTTCAAAGCAAGATTGAAAAAGAGGAAACTCAGAGAAGAGAACTCCGCACTGGAAAAGTAAGAAAACTAGAGAGGCTGAAGAAAAGCCCTCCAGTGAAGCAATACCGCTCTTACAGAGGAAAAACCCTGGTAAGAGGGTAAAGAGAATGGAGCTGAAGAAAACTTACAAAGTAGTAAGTTTATAGGAAGGAAAAAAGACATGCTGGCACAGGAAACTATCATTTGATAGTGGATAGACCTCTTTCCCTAGAAGGAAAAAGAGGAAAAATCCTGTGACCTAGAAGCATGAACATCCTGACAGCTCATAGAACATAGAAAGAATGGATGTCTTTCGGGAAGAGATCCATGTTTAGGATTTAGAATGACAGCAGTGGATTGTCTCTAATGAGAAGAAGCAACTGCAGATTGTAATCCCCAGAGTCACAAGCATCTGATGAATTGATCAGAAACCCTGTGGTTGCTGGGTTTGCTGAGCCTGGTGAGAGGTTGAACTCTGCAGACCAGGACGATGCTTCCCCTGTTTGGGAAACATCTGTATGATGGGCAGATGATGCATAAAACCTTTTTCTCCTATGGGAAGAAAGTTTGGCAGGACATTTCCTACCTACTGGGACAGAAGAAGGTGCAGAACAGCTCCTAGGAACAGGTAAGTCAGTGGAGAACTGAGTAACCTGACAAAAAGACTCCTTGTTGAAAAGATTGTCTCCAGTGCAAGGAGTATGTCCCAGTCTGTGCTGTGCCCATTTGCCCAAGCCTGAAGCTTGGAGCCAGGCTCTACGTCGTGCCCCTATATTTATAGCAGAAGTCCTGCTAACAGACTCAAAAGAGTCTAGGGAAGCACGAGTAAGAAACCAAGAGATATTCTGGAGATGCTTGAGCAGTGAAGAATAGTCTGCACTCCTGGACTCTGGAAGGGAAGGAGTCAAAAGATGTAATTGCTTTGTGACCTCCTCAAGAGATAGACTCATATAAAAAATATATGAGAGAATTCTTGCAGAAAGCATAGATGTCTGGAAGGTTTGACGTCCAAAGGCATCAAGTATCTTAGACTCACGACCTGGCGGATAGAAAGAGTGCTTTTTCTTCCTCTTTACCCGCCTCATTGCTGATTCCACAACTATGGAATGATGAGGAAGTTGAATCTTTTGAAACCCTGGAGAGGAGGGCACCTGATATAAGAGATCAGTTGCTCTGGAAGGTGGGGGTACCCTTAAAGGTGTTTCCCACATGCCTAGAAGGAGATTCTGCAAGGAATGATGCAAAGAAAGCATTATGTTCACCTTTGCTTTGGTAGAAAGAGAGTGCTGTGCAGGATCATGTCCTGGGATAGGAATGGCAAGAGATCTTGCTATATCCAGGAGGAAACTCTGAAAAGAGGGTTCCCCAACAGTATTTTCCCTTGGACAGGTTAGATTTGAAGAACTAGCCTGAGCACCGACAGAGCTATTCAGATATATAGGAATAGAAGATCCTGCACAGTGCAGTGTGGAATGCTTAAAGGATGGTCGCCGGTACTGGCTATCAGGAGTAGCGATCATCACTACCACATTGTCCATGCCAGGTATCGACTCCAAGCTTGGCATAGAAGGGAGCGATCCTGTTGAAAAAAGCATGGTAGGAGTTTGCCACGATGCTACTGTGGATACCGGTACCGATGCCAATACCGGTACCGCTGTCGGAGTCGAGCTTGACAAAGACATCGGAGCAGTCATCGGTGACCGTTCAATCGGTACCGAGGTAACCGAAAACCTCCGGGTGTTATCCTCGGTACCGAGCCACCGGTATCGATCGGTGTCGGTACCAAAGTGTATTGGTACCAAGTCTTCCAGACTAGAGAGCGATTCTAAACTCGGCATCGATAAGCGAAGCATGGAAGGCACCGACCGTAAGGGTAATGAGGACATCGGTACCGACTTCGGTACCGTGTCTGATACCGGTGAGTGAAGGTCAGCTAGTGGCAACTCAATCGGCCTCGGGGGAACCGAGAGTTGCGGATCCGAATCATCGGAACCGAGCCTTCGGTACCACCCGGAGACGGTACCAAGGCGAGTCGGTACCCAGTCCTCCAGACTGGAGATCAATTCCAGACTCGGCATCGAAGGAAGCGAGGCTATCGATGCACGTCTGGAGGGTACTGACTTCGGTGGTAGAATCGGTGCTGGTACCGATAATGAAAAGTCAGTCTGGAGTATATCCCCCGGTCCCGAAGGCACCGAGGACGCCAGATGACCATCCCTGGTGAGGAGTATTTCATCCAACACCAGTGCCGATGTCGGGGTATCGGTACCGCTCGAAGCGGATGCCACCGCCAGACACGGCTCAGGTATGTTCTGTGAGGGGTGAACCCCAGGAACAACCTGAAACCCCTTATACGCTTTGGAGACCGAAGACTCCCGCCGGGGTTTTGAAGCCAGTGGGCCCTCGAGGGCAAGGCCGGAGCCGTCTACATGCTGTGCATGAGACCTACCACTCGAGGGCTGGCTAGTCTTAACAGACTGTTTGTGGGTTACCTGATCCTGTGTAGAAGAAGAAGGGGACGGTGCCCCGAAGCTGGAGGGAAACCGTGTATCGAGGGAACCTCGATATTGAAGACCTCTTCTCACCAAACTGTTGTCAGGACCCAAGCAGGTTAGACACCGACGTCGAGGGTCTAGAAATAAAGTTGTACCGCCACAGTTTGAACATTTCTTGGAGAAAGTGGCTGGCGGTTCCATGAAGGAAAAAGAAGAGGCCTAAAAGGCCTAAAACGCCGTGAGACACTATGAGGAAAAAATATTCCTAAAAGGAAGATTTTACAAGAAAAGAAAAGAAAAGAAAACACCGGCGGTACCGGTGGCGTCGGGAAGACAGCCGCGACCACAAGAAAACTAAAGAAATAAAAGAAGAATTTTCTGCGGTGACAGGAGGACGTCCTGCCGGCTCCGCGGAAAACGAAAACTGAGGAGAGGCAGTTGGGAAAGGTGGGAAGGCAGCACGCAGGCGTGGTGGGATGCTTCCAAAAGCTCTTTGATTGGACGCTGGGAAGCGTTCCCGCGCAGACTCCGTCGGTACCGACGTACCCATATGTGAAGGCTCATTCCTGCTTGTTCCTGGAGATACAGGTAGACAAAGGTGAATCAGTTGATACAGTATATCTGGATTTTCAGAAAGCCTTTGATAAGGTCTCTCATGAGAGATTCTTGGTGAAATTAAAAAGTCATGGGATAGAAGGCAGAGTACTATTGTGGATCGGCAACTGGTTAAAAGATAGAGCTAAATGGCCAATTTTCCCACTGGAGAAAGGTGAATAGTAGAGTACCCCAGGGATCTATGCTGGGTCTGCTGCTTTTTAAAACATTCATAAATGACCTGGAAATGGGAATAATGAGTGAGGTAATCAAATTTTCAGGTGACACAAAATTATTTAAAGTTGTTAAAACCCATGAGGACTGTGAAAAATTGCAAGAGGACCTTGATAAATTGGAAGACTGGGCATCCAAATGGCAGATGAAATTTAATATAGACAAGTGCAAAGTTATGCATCTAGGAAAGAACAACCCAAACTATAGTTATACGATGCCAGGTTCCATATTAGGAACCACCACCCAGGAAAAAGATTTAGGTGTCATCATGGATAACATGTTGAAACCCTCAACCCAGTGTGCAGCGGTGGTCAAGAGAATAAATAGAATGGTTGGCATCATAAGGAAAGGAATGGAGAATAAAACAATGGGTATTATAATGCCTCTGTATCATTCCATGGTGCGACTGCACCTTGAATATTGTGTGTAATTCTGGTTGCCGTATCTTAAAAATAATATAGCGTTATTACAAAAGGTACAGAAAAGAGCCACCAAAATGGTAATGGGGATGAAACAGATACCCCTATGAAGAGAGACTAAAAAGGTTAGGACTGTTCACCCTGCAAAAGAGATGGCTGAGGGGAGATATGATAGAGGTCTATAAATGAATGAATGGAGTGGAACGGGTAAACGTAGATCGATTGTTTACATCATCAAAATATAGAAAAACATGCAATGAAGCTACAGTGTAACCTATTTAAGACTAATAAGAGAAAATATTTTTCACTCAACATGTAATCAAACTCTGGAATTTGTTACCGGAGGATGTATTAAAAGCTGTTAGTGTAGCCGGGTTTAAAAAAGGTTTGGACAAGTTTCTGGAGGAAAGGTCCATAAACCATTATTAAAGGGGACCCGTGATATCCACTGCTTGTCCCAATATTTTATTGGTTTATTTATTTATTTACATTCTCTTATATACCGCGCTATTCTGCATTAGTGTGGTTTACATTGAACAAACTGAAATTACATTGAACAGGGCATTATAACTTGGAGATAACTATTTTACAGGGAACATGGGCTATGGAGGGTTAAGTGGCTTGCCCAAGACCACAAGGAGCACCTGTGGGACTAGAAACCCCAGTCCTTCCGGCCGAAGGTTGCTGTCCTCTAGTGGGATTTGAACCCCCGACCTTCTGGCCTGAAGTACCTTGCCCCAACCACTAGGCTACTCCACTCCAATACAAGCATTGTGGAACCTTTGTCTTTTTGTGAGACTGCTAGGTACTTGTGACCTAGATTGGCCTCTGTTGGAAACAATACTGGGCTTGATGGACCTTGGTCTGAACAATTATGGCATATTTTATGTTCTTATGTTCTTATTAATAGGTGGATAACTATCATCAGATGGATTCTAGTGTATCTGTGTTTTTTCTGCTTTGCTTTAAGAATGGTAAAATGGTATATCAAATGAAGAAACTATCTTATCAAAGTGGTTCAGAATATACAATAGAGAACCAAACAGACAAAATAATACTGTAGAAACTAATGTCAGCAAGAGACAATAGTTGTTTTACTATATTCTCCAGGAACAAGCAGGAAGTCAGTCCTCACATATGGGTGATGTCGGTGCCGACGGAGCCCTCATGCGGAGCAATTCCCCAGCTTTCAAAGAAAGCCTTTGGGATTGCATCGCGCTTCGCGGTCCCCTTCCCGCCCAAGGGTGCCATCTTGCTCAGTCTCCCTTTTTCTACAGAGCCCAACAGACGTAGTCCAACTTCCCTCGCAGAAAAAGTGCATCAAAACTCCTGAAGATTCTCTTCTTCGGCCCGATTCAACACCGGTTCCCCTTCCTGCCTCGGTTCGGTACACCAATATCGAGTCCGGTCATTTATTATCCATTTTTTGTCCTTAGGGACTAGCGTTCGCGCTTTTTTTCTTTTTCACTGGCAGCCTGGTCGTTTGACCTCGCAGGGGCCCTTTTTCCCCCGATGGTTGCCAGTGGGTTTAAAAAGTGTGATCGGTGTAAAAAATTGTCTCTCACCAACACACATGACTGCTGTCTCCGCTTCTTCAGGCCCGACCATGACCCGAAGGTCTGTGGCCCATGTAGCAAAATGTCCTCTAAGGCACTTAGAAGTAGGCAGCAGCAGCGTGAAAGGATTTTCTCCGAGTCTGCATCCACCCAGGTCCGGACCTCTTCAGAAGCCTCGACATCTTGGGAGCTATCTGACTCCGAGCATCGTCAGGGGTCTTCTGAGCGAGGGTCTTCCTCGCGGGAACACCGGAGGAAAAAGAAACTTGCGAGGGTGGCGTCGTTGGATGCCTCTGATCGGCCTGGGTCCTCGTGGGCCAGGTCGCAGAGTCCTGACCGCCGCCCTGGGTCCTCGTAGTCGGAGCAGCCTGAAAAAGTACCTCGCACGGAGCCGGAGACACCAAGGAAGGTAACTGCTGTTGTCCTCGTTGACTCTCCTCCAGGAGAACCGGCATTGGGCCCGACGGTGTCAGGACCCGAGCCGGAGGCTGCGGAGCCTTCTGAGCTTGGTCTCAGGATGGCTGCCTTGGAGCGCAGCATGTCTGCCTTCATGGAGCAGCAGCGGGCACTGATAGCTGGTCTCACCGGTCCATCTGCCCTGACTACCAGGACCTCAATGTCCAAGTCGACCCCGGAGGCTGAGCCGATCCTCGGCCGAGGTCTCCCTCGACCTCCCGTTCAGGACCGAGGTTGTCGACACCAGTGCCCTCGGTGTCAGGCGGTCGAGATCGAAGCCCTCACGGCCAGAGCCCATAGATTCCTCCTTGGAGGACTCGGCATGGGAAACAGAAGACGAAGACTCCCCGGACACCCACCGGACCCGGTGTGTCCCATCAGACTCGCCAGGGTCTGAGCCTCAGAGAAGGTCCCTTCCGGAGGATACCCGGTTCTCGGACTTCATCAGGGACATGTCCAAGGTTTTGGCATTCCTGGCGGACACCGAGGAGGAGCCTCGAGCCGAGGAACTCGAAGCCCTCCAGTATGACTTTCCCCCTCGGGAAGCCCTTACGGTACCGGTTCCTCCAATGTTGGAACGGCTGATGCTCTGCATGTGGGAGTCACCAGCCTTGATGCCAGTTCTCAGCAAGCGGGTCGATTCCATCTATCGAGTCCGCAAGAGCCCTGGGTTCCAAAAGGCACAGCTGCCGTACAACTCCATGGTTGTGGAATCAGCCATGCACAGGCTCAAGAGCCAAAAAACGCACTCCTCGGTGCTCCCTGGCAGGGAGGCCCGTAACCTGGACGCCCTCAGCAGAAAGTGCTAACAGGGCTTGATCCTATCATGCCATGTCCAAACATACCAGCTGTACATGGGCATGTACTTACGGGACCTGGCAAAGGAGATTGCCGGGTTCTCAGCTGGCCTCTCCGAGGAACCCTTGCAGTGCTTCAAGAACTTGTCCACTGGGATTTGGGAGTGTTCGAAGTTTGTGTCTCAAGCAGCCTATGACGGCTACGAGGCTTCGGCCCGGGTAGCCGCAGCAGGCATTGGTGCCCGACGCCAAGCATGGCTAATGTCGTCGGACCTGGAGCCATGGGTTCAGGACAAGTTGGTCGATGTCCCTTGCCGAGGTGACAACCTTTTTGGCAAACCCATGACTGAAAAGGCTGCTGAAATCGAGTCCGAGTACTTGAGCCGGACAAGACTCTCCAAGAAGACTTCTGCCCCTTCTAAAAAGAAGGGCTCAGGTAAAAAGCCCTTTTTCCTGAGGAAGGGTGCTGCTTACCGCAACTACCCCACTCACCAGGCCTCCCCGGCTCCCCAACAGGGGCAGCAGGCCAAGGGACAGGGGCATAGCCTGCGTAAGCGGAAGACCCCCAGGCACTGGCTACTTTCCAGCCGGTAGGGGTTTTTTGACTGCCACAGCATAGTCTCTCTCCAACCAGAGATGAGGCCTTGCACAGGAGGAAGGCTGACCCTGTACACCCACAGGTGGCCAGCAATCACCTGGGTCCTACAAATAGTCCAAAAGGTCTATTTGCTCCACTTCAACCAGGTACCTCCCTCCTACTTTCCGGGAGAGCCTCTCAGACCCCCTCTACACAGGAACCTCCTCTTACAGGAGTTGGCTGGTCTTCTAGAGGATCAGGCGGTGGAGACGCTGCACCACAGCCTGCAAGGACAAGGCTTTTGCTCCATATATTTTCTGATACCAAAGAGAACAGGAGGCCTCCAGCCCATCCTCGACTTGTGAAACTTAAACAAGTTCCTGGTGAGAGAAAAGTTCAAGATGCTTTCCCTTGAAATATTGATGCCTGACCTCCACCAAGGAGATTGGCTATGTTTCTTAGACCTGAAGGATGCCTATACACACATCCTCATACATCCGGACCACAGACAATATCTCAGATTTGTAGTGGGAGGAAACCATTTTCAGTACAAAGTACTTCCAGTCAGCCTAGCCTCTGCCCCCAGAGTGTTTACCAAGTGTCTGGCAGTAGTGGCGGCCTTCCTCAGGAACCAGGGAATTTTTGTCTTCCCGTACCTGGACGACTGGCTCATCAGGGCCCCGTCACCTCAAGAGGCCCAACGGGCCACAGTTCGCACTATCAACATACTGCAGCATCTAGGCTTTGTCATAAGTTAAACAAAGTTCACTTTTCTCCCTACTCAGAACTTAGAGTTCATAGGGGCAACGCTAGACACCCTTCAAGTGAAGGCTTACCTGCCAGAGGACAGGGCACAGAGGCTTCTGGAGCTAGTACACCAAATCAGCCACAAGTCTCAGATATCAGCGAGGCACTTTCTGCGCCTTCTAGGACACATGGCCTCCACGGTTCATGTGACCCCAAACGCCCCTCTCCACATGAGGACAGCTCAGTGGTGCCTCCGGGATCAGTGGACGCAAGCCACAGGGCGACTCGGAGACAGGATCAGAGTGTCCAAATGACTACTGGAGTCGTTTACCTGATGGCTTCAGCCATCCAACCTGCTCGAGGGAGTGCCCTTCTAGTCTCCCTCGTACACAAGAGTGCTGATGACAGATGCATCCCTGCTGGGCTGGGGAGCCCATTGCCAGGACTCATGCACTCAAGGGTTGTGGTCTCCTCAAGAGAAGACGCAACAAATCAACCTCTTAGAGCTTCGGGTGATACGCCTAGCTCTTCGAACCTTCTGTCATGTTCTCTCACATTGGTCTGTCTTTGTGTAGACAGACAATCAGGTGGCTATGTTCTACGTGAACAAGCAGGGAGGGACAGGGTCCCGTATCCTGTGCCAGGAGACACTGGACCTCTGCTCCTTTGCAATCCGACAGGGTATATCTCTCAAAGATGTTTACCTGCCAGGTCAGGAGAACTTCCTAGCAGACAAACTAAGCAGAGTTCTCCAACCTCACGAGTGGCAGCTGAATCCGGAAGTAGCCTAGCAAATCTTCCACTGCTGAGGACATCCGTCCATAGATCTCTTTGCCAGTCCACAGAATCATCAGTTGCCCAAACTTTGCTCCAGATAGCCACATCCCCAAAGGATGGCTGCAGATGCTTTCCTAATCTCCTGGTCTGTGGGCCTCCTATATGCATTTCCTCCCACACCTCTGGTGGCCCGAACTCTATTCAAAATCCTTCAAGACAAGGCCTCTGTCATTCTGGTAGCTCCCAGATGGCCAAGACAACCTTGGTTCCCGCTTCTCCTCCAGCTGGCAGTGGAAACCCCACTCCCTCTGGGGATGCAGCCCGACCTCCTGTCCCAAGAGCAGGGCTCTATTTAACATCCCAACCTCAGGTCCCTCAACCTGATGGCATGGCTGCTGAAAGGGTAGTGCTGGCTCCTCTCCTTCTGCCTAAGAACATAGAAGTGTTATTGGCCTCAAGGAGGCAGTCCACTAGGAAAACCTATGCCTTCAAGTGGCGTAGGTTTGAGGTGTGGTGTAACCAGAACAATGAAAACCCTTTCTCTTGTCTTGTATCAGTGGTGTTGCAATACCTACTTCACCTCTCAGAATAAGGCCTCGTCTTAACTCTGTCAGGGTCCACCTGAGTGCTTTGTCAGCACACCACTCTCCAGTGGAAGGACAACCTCTTTCAGTTCATCCCTTGGTGTCCAGATTCCTCAGAGGTCTATTTCTACTAAAACCCCCGGTTCGTCCTCCGGCAACCGAGTGGGATTTGAATGTGGTCTTGCAACAGCTTACTCGCCCACCTTTTGAGCCAATGTCTGCTTGCAATCTGCGTTTCCTCTCCTGGAAGGTGCTCTTCCTGTTGGCACTCATCTGCCAAACAATTGAGCGAACTACAAGCCCTTGTTTCAGAAAGACCTACACACGGTTTTATAGAAACAGGGTGGTCCTTCGCACCCACCCCAAGTTCCTTCCGAAAGTGATCTCTCCGTTCCACCTCAACCAGGAGGTGGTTCTTCCAACATTCTTTCCCAGACTGCATGCCATCTGGGCAGAGGCCGTTCTGAATACCCTTGATTGTAAAAGGGCATTAGCCTTCTACCTGGCACGTACGCAGGGAGATCGAACAGCTACTCAGCTCTTCGTCTCTTATGACCCCAGTAAGCTGTTGCTACCTGTCTCCAAGTGCACGTTGTCCACCTGGGTGGTAGACTGCATTGCCTGGGCATATAGGGTGGCCGACCTCCCGTTGCAGGGTCGAGTCACGGCCCACCATGTCAGGGCTAAGGCCACATCAGTGGCTCACTTCCGCTCTGTTCCGCTAGCAGACATCTGCTGGGCCGCCACCTGGTCTTCAAGCCAGACTTTTGCAGCCCATTACTGCTTGGATAGGGAGTCCCGACGAGACAGTGCTTTCAGCCAGGCGGTACTCCATAACCTATTTGAGGTTTAGGCAACTCCTACCCTCCGGCCCTCTGGTGTCAGGCTACCGGGGGTGTTGCATCTCCGCTGAATTTCTATCACAGCTGCTGCGGCTCTTCTAGAGGGAGACATTTTTCAGCTAGGGGTTCTCGGTAGCCTATAGCTAGGGAGTCCCATATGTGAGGACTGACTTCCTGCTTGTTCCTGGAGAAAGCGTAGTTACTCACCTGTAACAGGTGTTCTCCAGGGACAGCAGGAATCAGTCCTCACGACTCTCCCTCCTCTCCTGGAGTTGCAGTCCTACTATTGATTTTTATTAATTTTGCTGTCTTTTTAGCTATGTCATTTGACTGAGCAAGATGGCACCCTTGGGCGGGAAGGGGACCGCGCATGCACGATGCAATCCCAAAGGCTTTCTTTGAAAGCTGGGGAATTGCTCCGCGCGAGGGCTCCATCGGCGCCGATGTCACCCATATGTGAGGGCTGATTCCTGCTGTCCCTGGAGAACACCTGTTACAGGTGAGTAACTACGCTTTTTTGGCCTTGAGTTGGGACAGAAACAACATGGATTTAGCCAACAGAAGCCTTGCCTCACCAATCCGCTTCAAACGTTTGGAGGTATGAATAAACATGTAGTTGAAGACGAGCTGGTTAGTATATAGTATACCTGGATTGCAGAAGGCATTTACTGAAATCCCTTATGATCCACCTGAAAACATTACAAGTTGAAAAGTGTGCATTTACAGATCATTCTAAGCAACGCTATTTGTGCCCTTTCCCAACCCCGTCCTCCTTCCACGCGCATTGTATGGGAAAGTTAGACGGGGGCGGGAAAGGGGAGGATCGGGGGCAGTGTTAGGAAGGGCTGTGGGCTGTCGCCAGCCCCGGATGTATAGGGCCGATTCTAATGTCGGCCCTGTACTTCCGGGGCTGGCGACTTTAACGAGGTGGAATAACTTCCCCCGATATGGCAGGATTAGTGGGCCCAAGGCTGAGAAGGAGTGGCAGGGGAAAGAGGCATTCCCCACAGCCCGACCCTGGCCCTGGGAGGCGAGATTGGGGGGTTGGGCTGCGAGGAAAGCAATTTGGAGATCGGTGGCAGGGGATCGTGGCTTTTAAATGGAGCCGCGGTGCCATGGCAACCGGATGCCATGGCACCATGGCTCCATTTAAAAGCCCTGACTGAGTTAGTCAGGCAAGGCCCATACGTGCGGGCCGGGCTGAATCACTGTCCCGACCTGCACATACAGGCCTGTTCATGATTCTGATCCCAAGGGGCACATCTAGCCCCAAGGGATCAAAATTGTGACTTCCTCTGTGTGTCCGGTTCCGACCAGACGCACAGAGAGCCTCTACATCCCCATTGGAATCGAGCCCTTAGTGTGACAAAATGGCACGTTTTCCATGTCCTCCAGGCACAGACTAAGGCATGTCTGCATGGGAGACCAGGATGAAACAGCCATGGTAAGTATGTTTCAGCAGAGAATGCGTGAGTGGATGTCTGTGGACACAGTGTGCACAGTGACTGACAGTGTATGTGAGGGGGGTGTGTGTATTTGTGAACCAATGGTATGATATACATATCTGTTTCCACTATGAGAATTTAGCTGTTTCTTTGTGGACAAGATGGATAAGTGCGCACAAATGGGTAATGTCACAGAATGAGCTCTGTGCTGCCTCTTGGAAGCTTTTAGATTGGTTCCTCCATGCATATGTGTGAATTCCTACCTGCCATCACTATGCCTCATTGCCTCAGTCATTTTTCCACAGAGCACCATAGACGTGTTTAGCGTTGATCTGTGAGTTTGGAGTTGTTCTTATGGTATTTTTTTCTACAGTTCTCCCTTTGTGAATTATTTTGCCCTGTCGCCATCATTGCTGCACTTCTCAATCCTTTTTAGCTCTTTTATATAGTATTTTTTGGTCATTTAATGTCCTCTATTTTACCATGTCACTACTATGAGATGTATTTAGGCCGCAGGTGTTCCAGCTGTGGTGTTCTATTTTACAAAATTGAGGCGTTTGATTTCACTGTGGCTGTTTTTCTGGATTACATCTCAAAAACTGGCCAGCAGGTTTAAGAATGCATCCACTGCAGCAAGATCCCACTGCATTACAGACACCCACAAATGGTGCTTGCACTCCTTGGGGCCCGATCATGAGTCACCATGCATTTTGTGTTCACAGATGACAAGGAGAGGGGTCTAGGCTCATGAGAAGCATTATGAAAAAAGTTTTGACATAGGCAGGTCCAATCCATTGTCTTCAGCATCAGTGAATCAGTTTCCATAACCTCAGGAGCTACACTGGATGCTGGCAGAGCATAGACTTCAAGGGTCCCTCAAACTCACAGAGCCAAGCACCAATAAGTTACCCCACCATAGGTTACCCAATGATACCACCCTGAGGAACAGGAAGAATTATTCATTGTCCTCTAAGGCATTGTGAACCATGGTTGCAGAGCATCAGATGGCTTCTGGGCATCGGCATCAACGTTCATTGGAGCGTAATGTTAGGAACATAAAGGTGTCAGAGGAGCCTTGACCCTCAAAGCAGCCCCAATATGAGGACTGCTCATATCCTGTGTCGGAGAGGCCATGCTAGAATCCATGAGGCCAAGACCAGCTTGTTGATATCCCCTGTCAGATTCCGCAGATTGGCAGAACCTACTGCAGGCTCTTCACCTTTGCAAATTGCAACCCTCGAGGTTCATGCAAGGTCTCCAGCAAAGGATGGCAGTGTTTGCCTTGCATGAAGTTGCTGCTTTGGTATTGTTGTTGATGTATTCAGCCTATCCTTGAGACTTGCCATCACTGAGACCTCAAAGAGCAACACCTGTTCCTGCCTGGCCTCATGGATTCTAGCATCACATTTTAAGCCTTAATATTCATCATCCACTGCCTCAGCCTCGTCCTGTCTCATCCAACCTATTTAGAAACCTTCATGCTATTGATCCCTTAGCTCTCTCTTCCGCCATTTCTTCACCTCTTTCTTCCACTTTGTCATCTAAATCCATTGACGAGGTAGTAACCTCCTATAATGTGTGATAAGGAAGCTTATCATAGTTCAGGAAGGAGCTGTAATAGAGGTGAATTGGCTCTGAACAAGCAACCTGTCTTTGCTGGTAGAAATACTAAAACAGAATGTTTTCATAAAAGACTACCAGTCCCAGAATGCACCAGGTTTCAAACAGCCTCTAGAAGAGCTGAAGTGGGGAAACGTGTGTTCAATCAGGAGAGCTATGAGGTAATCCCCAATCACTCATCTCCAAGGGCAGGGCTTGATTCAGCAACGCTGAGCTGTGCTAGGGTGGAGTATCCCTCTAAACAAGTTAAAAGTAAAACATATTCTACATAGAATCAGATGGAGTTGAGGAACTCAGAGCTCAAGGACAGAGAGAGGAAGCAGCAGCATCAACGTGGAAGGAAGAAGAGGAAAACATCTTGGAGGTCTAAAGAAGGAGCTCACAGCAGCACGTGTGTTGGGAGTCATTCCAGAGGCAAGCATACTTCATTGGACTGGAGGAAGCCAGAGGAGTGGGGTTACAGAGCCAGGAATTCCCGGACGGCACCTGTGAGGGAGACGGCTGCATTTGGAAGGGGCCCTAAGACCAGTGCAAGAAGGTATGTGAAGAGAGACCCAGTGTCCAGGGATCTGGATTGGAAGGCTGGACATAAAAGCTGGATTACTTACTGGCCAGGATATCTGGAGAGGAAACCTAACAACAAAGGAAGCTCAGGTATGAACACTGATCTATGCCCTAGCTCTTCACTTGGAAGACAGCAGGGAAACAGATATTATCCTGAGAGTGCTTCATTAAGGAATTCCTCTGAGCCAGACCATGATATTGATTCTATGATAGTTGAAGAAGAAGGAGATATTTTAAATGATCAGAATGAATACATGGATTGCTCTCTGTCTAGGCTGCTATGGTAAAATACTTTCACAAATACAACAACCATCAAAAGGAAATATAACTTGTTCTTTTATCTACCCAGAAAAGTTTACAAGAAAGCTTTAGGGTAGGATTTGAGCCACGTAGAGAAAGTAAACCAGCCAAGAGGTTTGCAGCTGGTTAATTGTTGGCAATTAAGCCTTGCACAATTGCACATGAGCTCTGAAAGGAAACTTCTGTGTGTGTGAAAATAGAAGGAAGTTATCCTTGCAAAAGAACAGAGTTTGGTTACTTTTGGGTTTTGTTTTTGCTTTTGGAGCACTGCTAAAAGGTATTAGCAGGAGCCCTCAGAAAGACCTTTTCTGTTTCCCATCAAGGTCTTTATTGTTTGATTGATTGCTTAAGAAGCTCAGTTGCTTATATCATGATTTGTTTTTCCTAAGTACAATACTGAAGCAAGTTGTCCTTTTGTGTTACCAAGTAAATCTGTGTGGGAGAATTAACCCCATAAATAAAATATATTTTTCTTTGCTTACACTCGAGCAACACAACTCATTATTTTGTGAACGGCTGATTCTGGTATGAATGGACTACATTCCCCACAATCCTTTGCAAGTCATAATAGTATTTTGCCTTTGCCAAGACTGTGGACATTCACGCCCAGCGCCCCCGTTTACAGTTGGCGTAGTTTTTCGGATTGCTTTTGCGCAAAGGATGTACATGATATAAGGATTACAACTGAAATCTGAAAGAAAAAAAGTTCAAATTAAAAGCTGGAAAAAGGATTTTTCCCTTAACAACACTTTGGAGGAAAAAAAGAGGTAGTTGTTCCAGGTGGCTGTCCCAGGAGGAAAAGACCCTGTGTGAGCTGGATTCATCACTGGCATAAGGTAATAAGTACCTGGGCATGTCTAGTGGTGGATGGGAGTAAGGCACAGGGGTAATTGAAAAAAAAATAGGAGAAAAACACCTGTTTGGAGGGTGCTGCTCTGTGTTTTTTTTTTCTTTTGTTTTCTTGCAGGGATCAAGATGGATCCAAAGGAACTAGCCGAATGGATGGCAGCCCAGTTTAGCAGGCAACAGGAGCTAGCGCAGCAGGCTCAGGACACCGCAATGAAAGCATTAATGGACCAGCAGAAGCCAGTGCTTGATCTGGTGAAAGCCTTAGTTGCTCTTCATAACCAAAGTGGACCGGATGCAAGACCAGCAGTAAGGACTGGTATACCACATGTGGACAATGTGGGACTCAATCAGGGAATTGGGGCATTTAGTTTTGGGAAGCTGACTCCAGATGATAATGTTGATGATTTCCTTGAATCTTTTGAGAGAGTGGCACAAGCATTAGCATGGCCAGAGACCCAGTGGGCAGTAAGGCTGGCAGCCTCATTAACTGGGGAGGCGCTTGCAGCTTATAGAGCAATGCCAGCAGCTCAGGCTTTGAGTTATAAAGATGTAAAGGCTGCTATAAGAGATCGCCTAGGGTTGTCTATTTCAGAGTATAGGCGAATGTTTAGAGCTACTGCATTAAGAGTGGGTGAAACACCCAGGGCTCTGAGTCAGAGAATCAGAGGATTGGCTGTAAAATGGTTGGAGCCTGAGGGAAAGACTGTGGAAATGTTATTAGACATTATTATGCTTGAACAATTTATGTCTGCTGTGCCTAAAGATTTGCACACTTTCCTTATAGAGCAAAATTGCCAGAATCTTGGAGAGGCAACCATGCTAGCAGAGAGATTCTTGGAAGCCACGCAGACTTGCCATAGAATGGGTGGCCCTCTGAAGGTTGGTGCTGAGGCAAGCTGTGCTGTATCAGAAAAGAAAATGGTTAAAAATGTTTCTGAGAATAATTGTACTGTGCCAAACCAGATTACACAGTGGAGTAAAAAGAAATGTTTCAAATGTGGAAAATGGGGACATTTGGAAAGGGGATGCCAGATACACACTAGCTTGATGGGTGTTGATTTAAAACAGCCCAAAGAAGGATTCCTTTTGGTGGTTGATGTGCAGGGAATTACCACAAATGCTCTGTTAGACTCTGGGGCAGACCAGAGTATGCTGTCAAAGAGGCTTTGGAAGAGGATAGAGGCCCAAGAAGGATTTGTGCCTAGAACCCCTGAAAGCCAAGTTCACATCAGATGCATTCATGGTGCTGCAACATCATATCCCACCTATAGGCTAATGGTTAAGTGCCTGGGGGAACAAGAGGAAGTTCTTTTAGCAGTGGTGCCTAGGCTTCCATTTGATTTGGTTCTAGGAAGGGACTGGCCAAGATTTAAGCAGGGACTAGTGAAAGGACTAGGAAAGAAGGAGGGAGAAGGAATGATGGTAATAGCTCCCGGGCCTTTGTTTGGAAGTCCTCAGTCCCTAGCTAAAAAGATGGTTAAGCTTCCAGAAGACCAAACTATAAGGAAGGAAATAGGTAAGAAGAGGGGCCTTGTATCCACCCGCTCACAGGCTACGGTAGAGAGCCAGAAGGAGGAGGGGGAGCAGGCAGAGTTATTAGGAGACTTACCCTCTCATGATGATTTAATAACTCCACCATCTGGGAAAGTAAGGAAGTTGAAAGCACAAAAGCGTCGTGAGAGACTTTGCAGAGCACAGGGTAGAGCTGAGATGTTGGCTGGTCAAAGTTTACCCTGGGTGCTAGCTGAGTTAGTGGCAAAGTTTCCTAACTTTCCACAAGAACAGCGAGCTGATCAAGCTCTCACCCGAGCTTTTAAGTATGCTCAGGAGGTCAGGGAGGAGTTGCCCAGATTCAGACTAGATAATGAAATATTATATAGAGAGAGTCAGGACCCCAGAAATGGGACCATACGTAAACAATTGGTGGTACCCACAACTTTCAAAGGACTAGTACTTAGATTAGCACAAGAGATCACAGAGAGCAGAAGACAAGCATCTGTATTTGGAAAAACTTAGAGAAGCTAGCAAAGTAGTCAAGAAGGCAAAGATTCAAAAGGAGGAGGAAATAGCCAATGCAATAAAATGGGGGGATAAGACATTTTTCAGATATATTAGTGAGAAGAGGAAGGGCAAAAGTGGTATTGTCAGACTCAAGGGTGCAGGGGGGGGAATATGTAGAAGCTGATAAGGATAAAGCGGAATTGCTTAACAAATATTTTTGTTCTGTGTTCACAGATGAAGAACCAGGAGCAGGACCTCAGAAAACACCCACAAATAAGAACAGAAGCGAGGGACATCTTGAACTATTTTCAGAAGACTGTGTTCGTGAGAAACTAGCTCAACTTAAAGTAGACAAAGCGATGGGACCGGATGGGATACACCCTAGAATACTGAGGGAACTTGGGGACGTTCTAGCAGCTCCACTGACTGACCTTTTCAATGCCTCGTTGGAGTCAGGAGTGGTGCCAAAGGACTGGAGAGAGGCTCATGTGGTGCCTTTACACAAAAGCGGAAGTAAGGATGTGGTTGAAAACTACAGGCCGGTTAGTTTAACTTCGGTGGTGAGTAAATTATTGGAAACGCTGCTGAAAGAGAAAATAGTGAGGTTTCTGGAGTCCAGCGGATTACAGGATCCGAGGCAGCATGGATTCACCAGAGGCAGGTCTTGTCAGACAAATCTGATTGATTTTTTTGACTGGGTGACCAGGGAGTTGGACCGAGGGAGAGCTCTAGATGTGGTGTATTTAGATTTCCGTAAAGCCTTTGACACTGTTCCTCACAGGCGACTGATAAACAAACTGAGCACCCTAGGGATGGACCCTAAAGTTACTGCTTGGGTTAGAAATTGGTTGGGTGGGAGGCGACAAAGAGTACAAGTAAATGGAGCTCACTCTGAGGAGAAGGATGTTACCAGTGGTGTGCCCCAGGGATCTGTCCTTGGTCCAATTCTTTTTAACATCTTTGTTAGTGATATAGCGGAAGGGCTGTCGGGTAAGGTTTGCCTCTTTGCGGATGATACCAAAATCTGCAATAGAGTAGACACCCAGGAAGGGGTAGATAACATGAGGAGGGATCTAGCTAAGCTTGAAGAATGGTCTAGAATTTGGCAGCTGGGATTTAATGTTAAAAAATGTAAGGTCATGCATTTGGGCTGCAGCAATCCAAGGGAGCAATACAGTATAGGAGGTGAAGTACTTTTGTCCACTAAAGAAGAGCGGGACCTAGGCGTGGTTGTGTCTGATGATCTTAAAGTAGCTAAACAGGTGGAAAAGGCGACAGCAAAAGCTAGAAGGATGCTTGGGTGCATACGGAGAGGAATGGCTAGCAGAAAAAAGGAGGTGATAATGCCTCTGTATAAGTCTTTGGTGCGACCTCATTTGGAGTATGGTGTGCAATTCTGGAGACCGCACCTTCAAAAGGATGTGAACAGGATGGAGTCGGTGCAGAGGGTTGCTACCAAAATGATTAATGGGCTTCATTATAAAGCATATGAGGACAGACTTAAGGATCTTAATATGTACACCTTAGAGGAAAGGCGGGATAGAGGTGATATGATTGAGATGTTTAAATACCTCCGTGGCATAAATGTTCAGGGAGAGAGCCTCTTTCAATTGAAAGCAAGTTCTGCTACGAGGGGACATGGGATGAGGGTGAAGGGAGATAGATTCAGGAGTGATATGCGGAAATATTTCTTTACGGAAAGAGTAGTGGATCCGTGGAATAGTCTCCCAGTGGAGGTGGTAGAGATGAGGACAGTAACTGAATTCAAGAAAGCATGGGACCAACACAGAGGATCTCTAAAGGCAAAAAGTGGACTGTTGTAGTTGTTATGGAAGGACAGACTAGATAGGCCATGTGGTCTTTTTCTGTCGTCATATTTCTATGTTTCTATGTTTCTATGATCATCCAGTTGGAGGTCATAAAGGGATGCAAGGAACGCTGGATCAAATACTTATGCGTTTTTACTGGCCAGGTATTTTCAAAGAAACTGCCCAGTTTTGTGCTGCATGTCCAGCGTGTCAGCGAGTTACAGCGACTCACCCACCGGTGGTGCCTTTGATTCCCATGCCAATTATCACAGACCCAATTGGTCGCATTGCTATGGATATTGTAGGCCCATTAGTCAAAACGCCCCGAGGTTTCCAATACATCCTAGTTATGGTAGATCAGGCAACAAGGTTTCCCTGGGCCATACCATTGAGGAATGTTTCTGCAAAAACAATAGCTTTAGAGCTAGTCAAATTGTTTTGCGAAGTGGGATTCCCAAGAGAGGTGTTGACTGACCGAGGGTCCAATTTTGTATCCAAATATTTGGCCCAGGTCTGGGATGCCTTTGGCATTCATCACGTGAAAACCTCAGCCTACCATCCACAATCAAACGGTTTGGTGGAGAGATTCAACCAAACTCTCAAACAAATGTTGAGAAGGGGGTTAGCAGGAGAGGTAAAAGACTGGGATATGTTATTGCCCTTTGCCTTATATGCCTGCAGGGAAAGAATTCAGGTGTCCCTAGGTGTAACTCCATATGAATTGATGTATGGTAGGGCTCCACGGGGTTTGTTAGATATTTTGAAACGCACGAAGTGGCGCGTCTGTCAGCGTCGGGACAATACAAGCCCAATTCTCCTGAAAGTTAAGCACTTCAATAATTAACAATTTTTGAACAATTTTTGATTTACACTCTTCTGCAACAAGGTCGCTGATGTGAATAAGGATATAAGTCCACTAGACGATTAGTTGAGTCTATTGGCTTCCTATTAGAACTGAGACCTTTGATTGTTAGAAAGTACATCTTTAACAGGAAATATTGATTTTGAAGAGAGTATAACTATGCTTAGATATTTGCACGTCACTATTTAGTTACAATTCAAGCTTTCAAGTTGCAATGTGGAGGTTTTTTCAGTTTTAAAGATATTTTGAGGGAACAATGGATTGATCCTGAACCAGAAAATCAGGAGGTGCCACAGTTTTTATGTGACTTGAGAGCACGTTTAAAAAGGACCTCGCAGGTTGCTGAGAAAAACCTGCAGGACAGTCAAGTGCGCCAGAAAGGGTGGTATGATAGGAAGGCCAAAAGCCGCCAATTAAGTATTGGTGAAAAGGTTTTGGTTCAAGTAGCAGGTACAGCCCCAAAATTTGAAGTACAGTGGAAAGGGCCATGGAAGGTTGTTAGACAAGTGAGCCCAGTATCTTATGTGGTAGAAAACGCAAGAGGTCGTAGACAGACCTACCACATTAATGTACTTAAGTCTTGGAAGGAGAGGCCTGTAAATAATAATGACCCTGAAGCCAGCCAAGAAGTAGGTGAGCGTCAAAAAGATAATACGCTCGTAGGTATTACGGACTGTAGAGAAGAAGTTTCACCAGTTGCACCAGTCCGTAATAACTTAAGCAGGGGGGTATGTGATAAGGAAGCTTATCATAGTTCAGGAAGGAGCTGTAATAGAGGTGAATTGGCTCTGAACAAGCAACCTGTCTTTGCTGGTAGAAATACTAAAACAGAATGTTTTCATAAAAGACTACCAGTCCCAGAATGCACCAGGTTTCAAACAGCCTCTAGAAGAGCTGAAGTGGGGAAACGTGTGTTCAATCAGGAGAGCTATGAGGTAATCCCCAATCACTCATCTCCAAGGGCAGGGCTTGATTCAGCACAGCTGAGCTGTGCTAGGGTGGAGTATCCCTCTAAACAAGTTAAAAGTAAAACATATTCTACACAGAATCAGATGGAGTTGAGGAACTCAGAGCTCAAGGACAGAGAGAGGAAGCAGCAGCATCAACGTGGAAGGAAGAAGAGGAAAACATCTTGGAGGTCTAAAGAAGGAGCTCACAGCAGCACGTGTGTTGGGAGTCATTCCAGAGGCAAGCATACTCCATTGAACTGGAGGAAGCCAGAGGAGTGGGGTTACAGAGCCAGGAATTCCCGGACGGCACCTGTGAGGGAGACGGCTGCATTTGGAAGGGGCCCTAAGACCAGTGCAATAAGGTATGTGAAGAGAGACCCAGTGTCCAGGGATCTGGATTGGAAGGCGGGACATAAAAGCTGGATTACTTACTGGCCAGGATATCTGGAGAGGAAACCTAACAACAAAGGAAGCTCAGGTATGAACACTGATCTATGCCCTAGCTCTTCACTTGGAAGACAGCAGGGAAACAGATATTATCCTGAGAGTGCTTCATTAAGGAATTCCTCTGAGCCAGACCATGATATTGATTCTATGATAGTTGAAGAAGAAGGAGATATTTTAAATGATCAGAATGAATACATGGATTGCTCTCTGTAGGCTGCTGTGGTAAAATACTTTCACAAATACAACAACCATCAAAAGGAAATATAACTTGTTCTTTTATCTACCCAGAAAAGTTTACAAGAAAGCTTTAGGGTAGGATTTGAGCCACTTAGAGAAAGTAAACCAGCCAAGAGGTTTGCAGCTGGTTAATTGTTGGCAATTAAGCCTTGCACAATTGCACATGAGCTCTGAAAGGAAACTTCTGTGTGTGTGTGAAAATAGAAGGAAGTTATCCTTGCAAAAGAACAGAGTTTGGTTACTTTTGGGTTTTGTTTTTGCTTTTGGAGCACTGCTAAAAGGTATTAGCAGGAGCCCTCAGAAAGACCTTTTCTGTTTCCCATCAAGGTCTTTATTGTTTGATTGATTGCTTAAGAAGCTCAGTTGCTTATATCATGATTTGTTTTTCCTAAGTACAATACTGAAGCAAGTTGTCCTTTTGTGTTACCAAGTAAATCTGTGTGGGAGAATTAACCCCATAAATAAAATATATTTTTCTTTGCTTACACTCGAGCAACACAACTCATTATTTTGTGAACGGCTGATTCTGGTATGAATGGACTACATTCCCCACAATCCTTTGCAAGTCATAATAGTATTTTGCCTTTGCCAAGACTGTGGACATTCACGCCCAGCGCCCCCGTTTACAAATGCTTCACTGTCAGCCCTGGATGCTCTCGCTCCGCCCATCCCACGTCCTGTGAGGCGTTCTACACCCCAGCCCTGGCTCACATCCACTACCCGCTATCTACGTTCCTGTGCCTGTTCTGCTGAGCGTGTTTGGCTCAAATCCTGCTCCCGTGCTGCCCTTCTACACTTCAAATTCATGCTCATCTCTTTCCAGTCAGCCATAGAGCTTGCCAAACAAGACTACTACCTCCATCTGACTAACTCTCTTGCCTCTTATCCTCACCGTCTCTTCACTTACTCTCAGTTCCCCCCTCAAGGTGCCTCCACCTCCGTTCCCTCCCTCCCTTTCTGCCCAAACCCTAGCTGACTACTTCCATGACAAAATCCACAAGATCACCCTCCAATTCCCCACTATTCCAACTACTTCCCCTCCTTCCCCTCTTCACTCCCAACCCTCCCCCCTACCTCTGCTACCCTCTCTTCCTTCCCTGTGATCTCTGAAGAGGAAACCACACTCCTTCTTTCTTCCTCCAAACTCACCACCTGTTCCTCTGATCCTATCCCCACCCACCTCCTAAGCCCCATCTCCTCCACCGTTGTCCGTTCCATCTCTTATATTCTCAACCTATCACTCTCCACTGCAACTTTCCCTGCAGGCTTCAAGCATGCTGTGGTCACACCCCTCAAGAAACCCTCACTTGATCCCACCTGTCCTTCTAACTATCGACCCATCTCTCTCCTTCCCTTCATATCTAAACTACTTGAGCGTGCAGTCCACCGCCACTGCCTCAACTTCCTCTCCTCTCTTCTCATGCCCTCCTGGATCCTTTACAGTTCGGCTTTCATCCCTTACACTCTACTGAAACGGCTCTTACCAAAGTCTCCAGTGACTTGTTCCTGGAAAAATCCAAGGGCCTTTACGCTGTCCTCATCCTTCTTGACCTCTCTGTTGCTTTTGACACTGTTGACCACAACCTTCTCCTTGATACCCTGTCCTCGCTTGGTTTAGCGGCTCTGTACTATCCTGGTTCTCCTCCTACCTCTCCCATCGTTCTTTCAGTGTGGGTTCTGGTGGCTCCTCCTACTCTGCTACCCTGCTCCCAGTTGGTGTACCCCAGGGATCCGTCCTGGGTCCGCTCCTTTTCTCTCTCTCTACCCAGTCCCTTGGTGTGCTTATCTCTTCCCATGGCTTTCAGTACCATCTCTATGCTGATGACTCCCAAATCTACCTCTCTACGCCTGAAATCTCTCCGGCAATCCAGACCAGGATCTCTGCCTGCCTTTCTGACATTGCTGCCTGGATGTCTCACCGCTGCCTGAAATTGAACATGGCCAAGACTGAACGCCTTATCTTTCCCCCCAAAACCTCCCCTCCTCTTCCTCCTTTCTCAGTCTCTGTGGAAAACTCTAATCCTTCCTGTTTCTTCAGCCCGCAATCTGGGGATTATCTTCGACTCCTCTCTCCCTTTCTCCACACATATCCAGCTCATAGCTAAGACCTGCTGTTTCTTTCTCTACAACATCAGCCAAATCCTCCCCTTCCTTTCTGAACACACTACTAAAACCCTTATCCACTCCTTAATCACCTCTCGTCTTGACTACTGCAACCTACTCCTTGCTGGTCTCCCTTTGAATCATCTCTTTCCCCTTCAATCTATTCAACATTCTGCTGCACGACTAATCTTCTGCCAGCCTCTCCATACCCACATTACTCCTCTTCTCAAGTCACTTCACTGGTTCCCTATCTGTTTCCGCATCCAGTTCAAATTTCTCCTCCTGACCTATAAATGCATTCACTCTGCGGCTCCTCAGTACCTTTCATCTCTTATCTCTCCTTGCAACCCCTCTCGGGAACTCTGCTCTTCTAACAAACTACTTCTATCTGTGCCCTCCACTCATACTGCTAACTCCAGACTTCGCTCCTTTCACCTTGCTGCACCTTATGCCTGGAACAAGCTACCTGTGTCTGTACGCCAGGCACCCTCTCTAGCCCTCTTCAAATCCAGGTTGAAAACTCACCTCTTGACTGTTGCTTTCAGATCTTGACTTCTGTGTTTTGTCTTGACTAGATTGTAAGTGCCATGTTTTGTCTTGACCAGATTGTAAACTCTGACGAGCAGGGACTGTCTTTTAATGTCTGTACAGCACTGCGTACGACTGGTAGCGCTATATAAATGCTCAATAGTAGTAGTAGTATTACTCTCCAGTGCATGATTGATTTCTGCAGTATTGAAAATAGTCTGTTCACCAGTGTTCCTGAAGAAGATCTGTCTCCTTTAAGAGACAGGTCAACTCAGGAAAAAACTCAGGCATTCTTTGAGCACCTCTCTGAATTTTCTTTAGGATTTTGATTATGGCTCATGCAACTTCTTGGAGGAGAGGTCTCTGGAGCTTCCCTCAGATTCCACGCCTCATGAGCTATGAAAATCCCTACCTAAGGAACTGAATTTCCATGATTTTGTGAGGGAAATGACCAAGTCTATTCCATTTCTGTTGGAAATAGAGGAGGGGCCCAGGACCAAGAAGTTGGATATCCTCCAGTATTTCATTGCCTCTAAGGAGACAGTGACAATGCCAGTGGACTGCATCATTTAGAGGCTGTAGATGAGAATGTGGGAGACACCACCCCTGTATCCAGTCATCAAGAAGGCTCTCAGATTTGAGAAACTCCAGCTAGTGCACCACTTGATAGTTGTTGAATCTGTTCTCAAAAGGGCCAAAACTTCAAGTCTCACTCTTCAGCGCCCCCGGGAGAGGGGCTAGAACACTGGGAGCTCAGTATTCTAAAGGCATTTACACGGTTTACTAATCTGTAAACCATGTAAATGCTACTGAATGGGATATTCAATGGCACAAACATGGTTAGTGCTGCTGAATATCCCCAACTAATGCTGCTATATGCCCTGATGCTAATCTGCTTAGCATCAGATGATCCCACTTTCATGCTGCTTAATGCAAGTATAGTCGCACAATTATAACTTCTGTATACTACCATCAACAGCCTTATCTATGCCAGTCTACATATACTGTTGTCAGTAATTACTTAACCCTATCTAACCATTGTTCTGTTTCCATTGTACTGTAGTCAGTTACTTATACTGTTGTCAGTAATTACTTAATGCTATCTAGACACTGTACTGTTACAACTGTACTGTAGTCAGTAATTGTTAATATTGTACTGTAGTCAGAACTGCTTCCAGCCAGCTATCCACTACACCATTACCACTGAATTATAATCAGTAATTGTTAATATTTTACTGTTGTCAGTACTTCCCTACTGCTATTTAGCCTCTGTACCATTGCTAACAATTCCTTAATTCTATCGAGCTAGTCACCATTGTACTGTTGTCAGTAGTTCACTCAACAATACATATCTACAATCTCACAGAGCCAGGCCACCATGGGTCCCCCCTTCCCCACAATAATCGGATGCTATATCATCCTTGCTAGTTGGTTCTCTTGCTCTCTTACCTTAACCCCTCCTGCCAACCAGATCCCAATATTACAAAGTCATGGAAGAAGATGGTCTGGTGCATCCCGTAACAATGTAGATTGGGATACCCGCGCACACCACCCACATCTGCTACACATTAAGCTTCAGCACTCGGTGAAACCCAAGAAGGTAGAAATCTCCTACCCTTATAACCTAAAATGTGCTCTCATTAATGTCCGGTCTATACGGAAGAAGTGGCCAGCTGTTATCGACATTATCTCCCTCCACGACCTTGATATACTCTTAGTCACTGAAACATGGCTATCCGACGAAGACAACGTTATACTCAATCAGCTTCTCCCACCGAACTTCACAGCTCACACAAATCATAGACGAGACAAAAGAGGTGGAGGGGTGCTCATCCTCACCAGGACAGACCTCCATTTCCAGACGGTTGACGCCACCAACACTAATCACCTTGAGACTATCACTGTCTCCAATAAACGATGCTCACTCAACCTACTTTACAGAGCACCCTCAGCTCCACCGGACGATCTTGCTGCAATAATTGATCTCGCCTCCAACATGCACAACCCAAGCGTCCCAAACTGGATCCTAGGCGATTTCAACCTGCCAACACTGCAGGACAGTCAAGTGTTATCCTTCCTTGATGCCCTCTCAAATCTCGGTTTCAAACAGTTAGTAAAAGAATCTACCCACTCTAAGGGAAATATTCTGGACTTAGTTTTCGCCCCTCAGATATCTCTTAACACTTCGCATGACCCCATAACATCCATAACTCCTGTTCCATGGTCAGATCACAAACTGATCATCTTCCAGATTGACTCGCACAAAACTGATGCAAAGCTCAAGAAGATGCCAAGCAACATTACAAGACCACACTCCAGATGTTTCAAGCCTTTCAACAGAGACCTTATTCTCACGGAAACACAACAACTCATTAATGAAACCACCTCGAACCTCGACGACCTGATTACACATTGGAACAATTGCCTCAGTGCAATAGCCCTACGCACACCAACCAACAAGCCCCCAGGGAAAAGAACCAGCGCTCCATGGTACACAGCCAATCTTAGAGTTTCTCTTACCCAATTACGGAAACTCGAGAAGAGATGGCGTCGATCCCACTCTTCAATTGACCAGACAGCGTACAACTGTCACCTAGCTGCACATCGCAAGGCAACCACCGATGCAATGAAACAATACTACTCTGAGACCTTAAAGAGATCACTTAATAAACCCCACGATCTTTTTGACCTAGTCAAGACTCTATCTAAAGAACCAACCCCCGGACCCCAATTTGAGATTCACCCACAAGATTTTGCTAACTATGCACAATCCAAGATTTGCCAGACTATTAATATCTTGACTACAACCACCACCCCTGGACGAGACTACCCTGCAGCTCTAACTGTATTCTCTACCCCAACCAAGAATGGAATTGAAGACACTATTATGGCCCTTAACACCTCCACATCTCAGTCCGATCCATGCCCAGCCTTCTGGATCAAGGAGCTCCGCAGCCACTTCAGCCCAATCCTATCCAATATAATTAACCTCTCCTTCACAACAGGTTCCTTCCCCTCAGCTCTTAAGCGCACCTCTATCAGACCTCTTTTGAAAAACTGCAAACTTGACCCCCAAAAAGTAGAATCATACAGACCTATTTCCAGTATACCTCTACTTGCGAAGATCATCGAAAAAGAGGTACAACGACAACTACAAGATCACGTTGACACTGCCGCACCATTAGACCCCTGCCAGCATGGTTTTAGGGAATCCCATGGAGTGGAAACTCTTCTTACCACCCTCTTCTGCAAGATAATCACTGGCATTGATGACATCCATCAAGGATTTGCTCTCATCTTTCTGGACATCGCTGCTGCCTTTGATTCAGTAAGTCACGAACTTCTCATAGGTCGACTAATTGAGAAAGGCATTACTGGAAGAGCGCTTGAATGGTGCAGATCTTACCTGTCTGGAAGATGGCAACATGTGCGTTCTGGAGGCATGACATCGGAACCTTTCCACCAAAATCAGGGAGTCCCACAAGGATCCTCCCTTTCAGCCCTCCTGTTTAACATTTACATGCAACCAATTTGCAAGATCATCCGATCCTTCAATGTGGACTGCATGTTATACGCTGATGATGTCCTGCTGTACATACCCTTCTCTACGGAACATCTAGACCTCTCTCCACTGACGAGCTGTTTCAACGCAATTTCTGACTGGCTTTTCTCCCAAAACCTCCGAATACAGCATAAGAAAACGGAAGTACTCTTCATTACGAGGAACCCTAACTTCACACCACCACAATTCCTTAAAGTAAAAGATGCAGAATTACATGCTAAACCATCAATACGCTACCTCGGAGTCACCTTGGATCAACGCCTGGACATGAAAGCCCACATAGCGAATACAGTCAGGGCAGTATACTATAAGATCCGATCACTTAGGCATCTACGATCCATGCTTGAACCGAATGACTTCAGGACTATATACCAGGCGTTGATCATACCTCACTTTGACTACGCTAATGCCATCCTTCAAGGCCTGCCCCTATCCACCTTACACCCCCTGCAGCTCGCCATGAACGCTGCAGCAAGGGTCATCCACGGAGCCTCCAGAAGTGACCACGTTACACCTCTGCTGATACAACTACATTGGCTACCTATCCAGGCTAGAATAATGTTCAAGACTCTGTTACTCACTTTTAAAGCTCTTCACAAGCTCTCCCCGGAATCAATAACTGCCCTCATCCACATCACATCTCCTAACAGAGCGAGGAGATCCGCAGCGACAAACACCCTAAAAGTACCGAAAGCTTTAACAGTTTGCACAGCAACTACAGCCAATAGGGCGTTTAGCATCAGCGCACCAAGATGCTGGAACGCATTACCTCCAGATATCCGGGCTATTGAAAGCCTCACACAATTCAGGAAAGCCCTTAAATACCATCTTTTCAATAAATATCTCATAGAACCAACGCACTGAGATAGAGAGCCAATCCGCTAAGGAAATATATGGTTTCCCAACAACATGCCATTAAAGTTGCTCTAACAACAACATGCCATGAAAGTTTCTCTAACTCTTAGTGGTTCATTTGTATCTACTGAATCCCTTCCATATGACTCTATGTAACAATATTTGTAAATAGTTTACCACTGTTATCCAAGATCATGTAGCAAATGTTGTAAATAGTTACCCCTGTTATCCAAGTTTCTTACCCTGTTATCTGTAAACTCATACATGTTATCTGTACTGAGCATTTTTTGTTCTATGTAAACCGCGCTGATGCTGAATAGTGCGGTATAGAAGAGATCGTAAATAAATAAATAAATAAATAAATAGGGGCGTGTCATGGGCGACGACAGTCACTAATCATGTAGCAGTGATATTGCAGCGCTACCTGGTTAGCGACCTATGGGTAAAACTAGGTGGTGCAAAAACTGGCCTAGTTTTACTCATGGGAGCTAGCTGGGTAGCAGTGCAATATTGCCACTACCTGGTTAGCTTCTGCATTTTCGGAGGCTGCAGTGACTCCGGATATTCCATGGTGGGGCCGCTAACCTACTGAAGAGGGCTTTAAACTAGATTCATTGGGGATGGGTGAAGAAAGCCCACAGGTAATTGAAAGCCGCCAGATAAATGAAAGATTAAATACCTCTGTAGAAATGGCTAAAGGGGGCAACATCTGGAAAGCAGTGTGTATAAATGTCCATAGCTTGGGAAATAAGATGTAGTGGCCCTTGTACCTCAACACCCCAATCCACATTAAAATAAAAGTCACCTGATGGTCTAGCGACCCCTATACCCCCACCGCCCACTAAAAGAAATAGAATCTGGTGGTCTAGCGGCCCCTGTACCCCCCCACCCCAACCCAAAATAAAAGAAATTAAGATAAAAATCACCTGGTGGTCTAGAGGCCCCTAAATTCAACCCCCCACCCCCCATACCTTAAAATAGGTGGGAGCACTCCCGCTCTGGTCTGCCTTCTTGTACCCTTCTTGTAAAATGGCAATGCCTGGCCTCATGCAATGCATCCTGGGATGCAATGGGTGGGGTTAGACTGCCATATAAGGCATAGTCTGGCAGTCTGACCTCACCGGTGCATCCCAGGATCAAAATACTGTTGGGACGGGGAACGGAATGGGGCCGCTGGGCCACCAGGGATTCTTTTTTGTCAGGCACGGCTCCGACAGTATTTTGATGGCATTGGGGGCTTTTCCTGATGCCTAATCATCTGAGGAGGAGAAGATGATCTAGGCATCAGGGAAGCACCCGGTGCCATCAAAATACTGTCGGGGGTATGCGTTAGAGGTTTAAGTCACCTCAGACTCTGCAGTAAAACTTTTGGTGCTCTGCAAAATCATCTATGCCTGTCTCTGCATCGGGCATAGTCATGATTTGCATACCAGGCCATTATGTGCCACTGATTTAAATACATTTAAATAATTTTAAATATGTGTGGTGTTAATTGGGTGCTAGTGTTTCTGTCAGCATTTGTCTGTTTTCTGCATTTTAAAGGATCGTAAAGTGTGCTTAAACATAGCATTATGGGGTCGTAATGGTGGGCTAGCTTTCTCCATCAGCCTGTTAGACTTTAGGAAAAGCATAGTTACTCACCTGTAATAGGTGAACTCCGGGAACAGCAGGAATCAGTTTTCACATATGGATGATTTCAGCACTGATGTAGCCCGGTGAGGGTACACTCCCCAGCATCCAAAAGGGATGCTTTTGGGAGCATCTCTCCATGCATGCATGTCTGCTTTTCTAGCAATTCTCCTCAGTCAAGCATATAGCAGAGAAAAAGTCCCATAAGAGAAAAAGGTAAATAGAAAATGGAATGATAACTCCAAGGGGAGGTGGGTGGGTTGTGAAGACTGATTGCTGCTGTTCCTGGAGATCATAAGAACATAAGAAATGCCATACTGGGTCAGACCAAGGTCCATCAAACCCAGTATCCTGTTTCCAACAGTGGCCAATCCAGGTCACCAGTACCTGGTAGATTCCCAAAAAGGTACACAGGTTCCACAATGCCTCTCTTGGGACAAGCAGTGGATTTCCTTGGTCCTCTTTAATAATAGTTTATGCACCTTTCCTCCAGAACTTGTCCAAACCTTTTACAAAACCCAGCTACACTAACAGCTTTTACAATGATCGTCTGGTAACTTATTCCAGAGTTTGATTAAGCAGGGAGGCAGTTACTGCATTTCAGTGTGGCAAAATGGCTGCTGGTGCAACTAAAACCACACACTGAGGTGACACTGAGGTGTCATTAGTTGCACTCACGCTACTTGTACTGAGTCATTATGTTAGTTTCTGCCAACAATACAGATGCCTGTGTGTGTGAGAGTTATTTGTCTCGCCTCGCTCTGCAGTAAAGTATAATTTTGGGAAAGAATCCTTTAAACCTAAGAGTAATGGGGTAAAAGCATTACAGGTGAGTAACTATGCTATCTCCAGGAATAAGCAGGAATGCAGTCTTCACATATGGGATTCCCTAGAACACAACTACCCAGCAGGAGAGAGGAGACTGGAACTAAAACAGGGTAAAGCAGGGATCCGTCATACTCAGCCCCTTGGGCACACTCCGGTTGGGGTAGTCGAAGATGGACGGTGGGTGGAGTTGCCCTAAATCTGAAAGAGATTTCTTAAGATGGCTTGTCTGAATTGAGCATCTCAGCCAGTCTTTGTTAAGGCAATAGTGGGCAGCAAAGGTATGTAGCAAAGATGACGTGGCTGCCTGGCAAATCTCAGAAAGCAAGACAGAGCGAAGGTTGGCTACCGTAGGAGCCATGGCTTGGACATTGTGTGCTGTGACATGTCCTTGAGGGGATAGACCGGCTTGAGCAAATGCAAAAGGTATACAGTCAGCAATCCAGTTGGAAATGGTCCTTTTGGAAACCAAGAGACCAAGGTGACGGGTTGAAAGACACGAACAGTTGGGAGGATTGGCAATGACTCTTAGTTAGGTCAAGATAGAACGCAAGTGCTCTTTTGCAGTCCAGTGTGCAGCCTAGGAAAAAAGGTCAGAAGAGATATGGTTTGGTTCAGATGGAAAGGTATAACCACCTTAGGAAGGAACTTAGGGTGAGTCCTAAGGACCACCTTATCATGGTGGAAACGAGAGTAAGGAGCATAGTCCACCACAGCCTGTAACTCACTGACTCTATGTGCTGAAGTCTGAGCAATGAGAGAAGCAACTTTCCAAGTGAGAAACTTGAGAGGAGCCATAGTCAAGGGCTCAAAGGGGGGTCTTAGAAGTTGCGTGAGGACAACATTAAGGTCCCATGCCACCACGGGGGGCGTATTGATGGCTTTGTTAAAAGGAGTCCCCGAATGAACCTCCCCACCAGTGGATGAGAAGAAATTGAGTGATTCCCAATTGGGCAGTAAGAGGCTGCAATTACACTCAAGTGTACTCAGACAAAATTAGTTTTCAGACCAGATGAAGAGAGATGCAGAAGGTACTGCAACAGGTGTTCTACAGTACAAGTGAAAGGATGGAGAGCTCTCTGGGAGCACCAGAGGGAAAATCTGCGTCACTTAAAGGCGTAGATACGTCTCATAGAATCCTTCCTAGAAGCAGGTAAGACTTGAGTTACATCCTCTGGGAGTCCAAGTTCCAAGAGGATGAAGTGCTCAGAAGCCATGCCTTCAAGCGTAGAGTCTTGAGGCTGGGATGAAGTAGTGTCCCCTGGTCTTGCGAGAGCAGGTGGGTACACAGCCTAATCAGAGAGGCTGACTGAGTCAGACGAAGAAGTAGGGGAAACCATGATTGATGAGGCCAGAATGGGGCAATTAAAATCATTTTGCCCCTGTCCAACTGTAACTTGAAAAGTGTATTTGGAATGAGAAGAATTGGCGGAAATGCATTAAGCAGTCCCTGCCTCTAGTGAAGGAGGAAAGCATCCGAACTTTCGCTGTGTGGAGAGGCATAAGCAGAGGTCCACTATGGGCATCCCCCATAAGTGGAATAAATGCTGTGCCGTCCGGTGATGGAGCATCCACTCATGTGGATGAAGGACCCAGCTGAGCCTGTCGGCTAACAATATCTCCTCTCTGAGGAGATAAACGGCTTGGAGATGAATGTGATGGGATATCGCAAAATCCCCAAAATGGGTTATCTCGTCGTATAGGAGGTGAGAACCCGTACCTCCCTGCTTGTTGACATAGAACATGGCAACTTGATTGTCGGTTTGAACAAGTACCGTTTGTCTGTTAGTTGAGGACAAAAAACCATGAGGACATTTGCAATTGCCCTGAGCTCCAAAAGATTTGTGTTGAGAGGCCTCCTGAGAGGTCCATTGGCCCTGTATGGTGAGGTCTCAGATGTGCTCCCCAGCCATGCTTGGAAGCATCGGTGGTCAGGGTACACTGGTATAGCCCTTTGAAAAGGTAACCCTACGAGAAGGTTTTGCAGTGCTCGCCACCAAAGGAGGGAGTTCATCAGGTGAAATGAAATGGTGATCCCGTCCGAGAGGTGACCTGCCAATTGTGTCCACTGCTCGGAGAGAGTCCACTGTGCTGTGCGCGTGTGTAAATGGGTATATGGACAACATGGACTGTGGAGGCCATGTGACCAAGGAGACGTAGCATGTCTTGAGCCGCAAGGGTCATCTGCTGTTGGCAGTGGATTGTCAGGGAGACTAAGCAATGAAAGCGGTCTTCTGGCAAGTAGGCCCAAGCTCTTGTATCCAGATGAGCTCCTATGAATGCCAGAGTTTGTGTTGGAGTCAGGTGGGATTTTGGGTAATTTACCACAAACCTTAAACGTTGTAGAACGAGAATGATCTGTTGAAGTGATGTGGCGACCATTTGAGGGGTATCTCCCTTGATGAACCAGTTGTCTAAGTAAGGGTAGGCGAAGATTCCCAAGATGCGCAGGTAGGCTGCTACAACTGCAAGGCACTTTGTGAAGACTCTTGGTGCTGAAGCCAGCCTAAGGGAAGAATCCAATATTGATAGTGGTGCCCTTGGAAGTCAAATCTGAGATACTGTCTATATAGTGGGTGGATCAAGATGTGTGTGTAAGCATCCTTTAGATCCAGAGAGCAAAGTCAGTAGTCTTGCTGAAGATAGGGGAGAAGCATCCCTAGTGAGATCATCTTGAACTTTTCTCTCACTAGGAACTTGAGATTTCTCAGGTCGAGGATAGGCCTGAAGCCACCTGTCTTTTTTGGGATGAGGAAGTTGTGAATAGAATCCCAGACCTTGCTGTGGTGGAGGGACATCTTCGATAGCTCCCTGAGATGTAAGAGACCTGATCTCCTGCAGTAGCAGAGTGGAGTGGTGGAGATCCATATTTGCTTCGCCCACAAAGAAATTGGGGGTAGAGCCTTGAATTTGAGCTGATAGCCCACATTGATGAGCTGTAAAGTCCAGAGTTCTAGGTTGATGAAGGACCATTTGTGGGCAAAATTTGTCAATCTCCCTGGGATGTGAAGGGGGAAGGGAGACTGGAGGAGCCGACTGGCTATGCCCTCCAAAAAGGAGTCAAAAACTTGCTGGAGGCTAAGTTTGTGAAGTGTGTTGAGCCTTAGATGTTTTAGGTTTCCTAGGTTGACGAGGACCCTGGTGTTTCTGTTGGGATTGTTGAGGCTGATAGGCAGAGTATGAGGGGTAGGATGGATAATATCTCCTCTTTTTTGAGTAGAAGGACTTCTTTGCAGAAGTCTTTTTCTTGCTCTGATCAGTTGTCTTTCTGGACAGGCACATAATGGTGAGATAGTCTGCTTCGATCTCCCCTGCCTTTTCATGCCAGCCCTTCACAAATAGATTCTCTCCATTGCAAGGGATGTTAATGAGTTTATCTTAAGAACATAAGATATGTCATACTGGGTCAGACCAAGGTCCATCAAGCCTAGTATCCTGTTTCCAACAGTGGCCAATCTAGGTCATACGTACCTAGCAGTATCCCCAAAAGACACAGGTTCCACAATGCTTGTATTGGGTCAAGCATTGATATCAAGGGTCCCTTTTTAATAATGGTTTATGGACCTTTCCTCCAGGAACTTGTCCAAACCTTTTTTAAACCCAACTACACTAACAGCTCTTACTACATCCTCCGGTAACAAATTCCAGAGTTTGATTACACGTTGAGTGAAAAAATATTTTCTCTTATTTGTCTTAAATAGTTTACCCTAAAGCTTCATTACATATCCCCTAGTCTTTCTATATTCTGATAGCGTAAACAATTGATCTACGTTTACCCGTTCCACTCCATTCATTAATTTATAGACCTCTATCATATCTCCCTTCAGCCGTCTCTTTTCCAGGTTGAAGAGCCCTAACCTTTGTAGCCTCTCTTCATAGGAGTAGCCTTCCATCCCCTTTACCATTTTGGTGGCTCTTCTCTGTACCTTTTCTAATAACGCTATATACTTTTTAAGATACGGCGACCAGAATTGCACACAATATTCAAGGTGCGGTCGTACCATGGAACCAGAGGCATTATAATATCCTTTGTTTTATTTTCCATTCCTTTCCTTATGATACCTAGCATTCTATTTGCTTTCTTGGCCGCCGCTGCACACTGGGCGGAGGGTTTTAACATGTTATCCACAATGACTCCTAAATCTTTTTCCTGGGTGGTGGTTCCCAATGTGGAACCTTGCATCGTGTAACCATAGTGTGGGTTGTTCTTTCCTAGGTGCATAATTTTGCACTTGTCCACATTAAATTTCATCTGCCATTTGGATGCCCAGTCTTCCAATTTATCCAGATCCTCCTGCAGTTTTCCATAGTCCTCTTGAGTTTTAACAACTTTAAACAGTTTTGTGTCGTCTGCAAATTTGATAACCTCACTAGTTATTCCCTTTTCCAGGTCATTTATGAATATGTCAAAAAGTAGCGGACCCAGCACAGATCCCTGGGGTACTCCACTATTCACCTTTTTCCATTGGGAAAATTGGCCATTTAGCCCTACCCTCTGCTTTCTATCTTTTAACCAGTTCCCGATCCACAATAGTACACTGCCTCCTATGCCATGACTTTTTAGTTTTGCCAAAGGTCTCTGATGAGGGACCTTATCAAAGGCTTTTCTGAAAGTCCAGATACACTATATCAACCGACTCACCTTTGTACACTTGTTTATTCACACCTTCAAAAAACCTTATCAGATTAGTAAGACAAGATCTTCCTTGTCTAAAGCCATGTTGGCTGTCTCCCATTAGGCCATGACTATCTACATGCTGTGTAATTTTGTTCTTTATGATGGTTTCTACCATTTTCCCCGGTACTGATAGCAGGCTCACTGATCTGTAATTTCCCGGATCACCCCTGGAACCCTTTTTAAAAATTGGCGTTACATTGGCGATCCTCCAATCTTCAGGTATTACAGATGATTGTAATGAAAGTTCACAGATTACTAATAGCAGGTCTGCAATCTCATATTTCAGTTCTTTCAACACTCTTGGATGTATACCATCCGGTCCAGGTGATTTGCTACTATTCAGTTTATCAAATAGTTGTAATACATCTTCCCGGTGTAGCGATATTTCTCTCAATTCCTCTGCAGTATCACCTTTAAATACCACTTCAGTCTTGGGTAACATCCCTACATCTTCCTCAGTAAAGACTGAAGCAAAGAATTCATTCAGTCTCTCTGCTATAGCCTTGTCTCCTTTTACTGCCCCTTTTACCCCTCTATCATCTAATGGTCCAATTGACTCTCTCACAGGCCTTTTTCTATGAATGTACTTGAAAACATCTTTATTTCGTGTTTTTGCTTCCGTAGCAAGTTCCTTCTCAAATTCTCGCTTTGCCTGCCTTATCAATGCTTTGCATTTAACTTGCCAGTGATTGTGCTGTTTCCAGTTTTCGTCGTTTGGCTCTTTTTTTCCATTTCCTGAAAGATGCTTTTTTGGCAGCAACAGCCTCTCTGACCTCACCTTTAAACCATGCTGGCAGTTTTTTGGACTTTCTTCCACTTTTCTTAATGCGTGGAATACAGCTGGTCTGGGCTTTCAGGATAGTATTTTTAAACAAAACCCAAGCTTGATGTAAGTCTTTAACCTTTGCAACTGCTCCTTTTAGTTTTTTCTTAACTATATTCCTCATTTTATCATAGTCTCCCTTTCGAAAGTTACCCACTGCTCCAGATCTGAGGCCTCCTTGCCCCAATACAGGCCGCTGCTGCTGTCGTCCTGCTAGTAGCTTCAAAAGTGTCGGAAGCTGTTCTAGTTAGGAACTTGGAGGTGTTCTGGACATGAACAACTAGAGCCTTATGAGGAGCCTGTTTTTCATCTGGGAGAAGGGAGCTAAACTCAGATAAGTCCCTGGAGACATCCCTTAAGAACACACTCAGGGGAGGAGTGGCCTAGTGGTTGGGGCAAGTTACCTCAGGCCGGAAGGTCAGGGGTTCAAATCCCACTAGAGGACAACAACCTTGGGCTGGAAGGACTGGGGTTTCTAGTCCCACAGGTGCTCCTTGTGGTCTTGGGCAAGCCACTTAACCCTCCATTGTCCATGTTCCCTGTAAGTATTAGTGTATGTGTCTCATATCCCCTCGTGTTAAATGTATCCCCCAATTGTGTTGTGACCACTTTGATTGAAGAATAAGGTGGTATACAAAACTGTCTAAATAAATAAATAAATGCCTATATAGAGCAGGTAGGAATTGATCATGGGTCCCAACATGACAGCTTGGAATGTTTTTCTGCTGAAAGACTCGAGAGTCCTAGCATCCTTGCTTGGAGGAACCGAGTTATGGTTCTTGGAACTTTTGATCCTCCTCATGGCGGACTTCACTACCATGGAGTTGTGGGATAGTTGTGGCTTCCGGAAGCCTGGGGAAGGAGGGACTCTATACAGTGTATCCAATCTCTGGCTAATGGCAGGAGTAGAGAGTGGTGCTTCCCACATTCGAGCCATCAAGTTCTTCAAGATGTTATGAATAGGAAGGGTAGCTGCTTCCTTTTGTGCCTAGGGATACTGGAGGATATCTAATTCCTCCGCTCTCCGTTCTGGTTCTGTTGTCACCGAGACTGAAAGGGCCACCACCATGTCCTGTATGAAGTCGTGAAAGGACATGTCCTCCGATGGGGACTGACACCTCTCATGTGGTGGAGTAGGATCTGATGAAATGTCTCAGACTGGGTCAGAAACCATGGGTTCAGGATGTGAGTCAGATGACATTGAATCCATGTCCGGTAGGAAATTAAAATAATGTTTGTTGGTGCCTCGGTACCAACGATGCTCAGTTCCTGACATCGAAGGTTGATGACCCTGCCGAGCCATCTCAGAGCTGGAATGTGCCATGCACGATGCCCCAGAATGAACCAGGGTTGATAGAGGCTCCGAGCATGGAGGGACCAGTACCTTGGTAAGGGCTCCGGAAGCATTGGGAGCACTGGCCTCGAGCGACTGCACTGGAGCAATGCACCCCAAGGTAGAACTAGAGGACACTGGCGCAACGACCGCCAGGATCATAGCCAGACTCCGCTCGATGGCCTGGACCCGTTCATCGAGGGAGACTGGAGAGGATTGTGTGGTCTTTGGCCTGGAAGCCTGAGCCACGGTCCCTAAGCAAGGTATCAGGAGCTCCACCGAGGACATGGTCCCTGGTGCATCCCCGAGCCTCTCTGTGGCTTTGAAGTGGGTATCCTTCTGCTGAGGCTGCTTGGCCAGACAGCCTAAGTCTGGATAGGCCAATGAATGACTATGCCGATGACAAGTATCGGAGACTGATGTCCATGCTGAGGAACAGGAACCTTTTAATGCTGACACAAAGGCTTCAATACCTTGTTTGATGGAGACCCCGATCAATGCTTCTTGCTATGCTTTGATTCTGACAATGAATGAGAAGCATGCGATGACTTTGATGGCATGGAGGCTCCCGATGAGTGTGCCGAAGAGGCTGAGTCTGACCGAAACAGCTTAACTCCCTGCCGCTCTCGGTTCTTGAGCCCTCTTGCCATCATGTGCTTGCAGGATGCTCAGGTGGAAATGTTGTGGTCAGAGCCTAGACATTTTAAACAGTCATGCTGGTTGGTGGCTGAGATGGTACTATGGCACTTAGTACATTTTTTTGAACCCACTGTGGGATTTCTCCATTTTGGAAAAGAGAACGGAGGCCAAATTAAAGTGGGCAAATAGCACCCAACGTGAAAAAGCATAACAAAAAAAATGAAGAAAATATTTGGGAAAAACAAAAAAAGAAGCTGGCACCAGAACAATACAGAACCATTCAGAGTGACAGGAAGGCAAAATAGAAATACCGGGAAGGTACCGAAAAAACATTTAAGAAGTCTCTTCACGATGGGACTAGGACAAGGTCCTGATGGTTTCATGGAAAAAAGACGACTGGAGAGAATTGCTAGGAAGGCGGGAAGGCAAACATGCATGCGTGGAGTGATGCTCTCAAAAGCATTCCTATTGGATGCTGGGGAGTGTACCGCGCCAAGCTCCATCGATGCAGACATCACCCATTTGTGACTACATCACCAATTTGTGACTGCATTCCTGCTTGTTCCTAGAGATAATAACTTTGCCAAGATCAAAGGGGACAATATCTTAGGGAGTCATTAGCGGGATGGGAACAGCTAGGGAATGTAGAAAAGCAATGAGCAAAACTGAAAGGGTATATTTTAAGGGCAACAAACCTTTTTATTAGACAGGTAAATAAATGTAAAAAGAAAAGGAGGCCACTATGGTTCTCAAAAGAAGTAGCTGAAAAGGTGAAGAAAAAGAGGGAGGCCTTGATAAAATACAAGAGATCACAGAAAGAGGAAGACAGGCATCTATATCTGGAAAAACTTAGAGAAACTAGCAAGCTAGTCAGGGAAGCAAAGATACAAGAAGAAGAAGAAGAAATAAATAAAATAATAAATAAATAAAATTGGCTAACAGTTTTTATATACCGCCTTATCGTTAAATCAAAGCGATTTACATCAAACTCACATGTTTAGAAACTTTTAGTTACATTAACTTATGAAGGAGCTAGGGTGGGGAGGAAGGGGGAGGAGAGACATGCAGATGGAAGTAATAAAGCATAAGTTATGTACAAAGAATATATATACAATGATGTAAGTTGAATGGGTTTATCTATTACAGAGTTAGATGGGGTCGATTGTATTCAGGTTAGGTGAGTTCATTGTAATGATCTGTAAAGAGGAATATTTTTAGCTGCTTTCTAAAATCCTTCATGCCGGTGGTGGATCTTAGGTTCACAGGTAGAGAGTTCCAGATCATAGGTGCCGCAAGCGAGAATGCTCTCTTGGTGGTTGAATCATTTGCTTTTTTGTAGGCACAGGGAGTAGGGATGGTGTTTGTTGTGCTTTGTCTCCTAGGATTCTCATTGTGATTATAGCAGAGTGTTTCCTCTAGTGCTCTCGCTGACATGCTGTTTCTTATCTTAAATACAGTGAGAGCAGATTTGTATCTTGCACGGGTGGTGATAGGTAGCCATTGGAGTTGGTGTAGAAGGGGTGTTATATGATCATGTTTCTTTGAATCAGTGAGGATTCTGGCAGCAGTATTTTGAACCAGTTGTAACGGTCTTGTGGTTTGCTTAGGTAGTCCTTGGTAAATGGCATTGTAATAGTCCAGTAAAGGGGTTATTATAGTTTGACAGACTGATCGGAAGTGTTCCTGGTTAAGAAGGGGCTTGAGTCTTCGAATTGTTGCTAGCTTATGAAAAGTATTCTTGGTGGTTCTTTTGATGTGTGGTTGTAGGTTTAGATGGCGATCAAGGGTTACTCCGAGATATTTGACTTCTTTGATTAGGATTGTAGAGTCTGCCACGGTTATTGAAGTAGGGAGGATTGATGAGGTATTCCGCGTGATAAGTGCCTCTGTTTTTTTCATGTTTATGTTCAGGTTGTTATTGGACAGCCAGCTGGATACTTCTTGGAGACAATTTGTCATGCCTGAATACTCTGGGGAGTCTAGGTTGATCGGGGTATACGCCATGATGTCAGCATAGATCGCATATTTTACTTTGTGCTTTTTGAAGATTGAACAAACTGACTGTATGTATATGTTAAAAATGTATCCCCCAACCGCTTTGACCTGGTGAAAAGCGGGATATAAATGCAGCTAAATAAAATAAATAAATAAAAAAAATAAAAAGAAGAGCAGACAAGGACGATCCTTGAGGGACTCCCTGTGAAATGGAGCAGAGAGGTGTTCTCCCACTTTGACTTTCTGTCTTCTGTCACTGAGGTATGATTGGAACCATTTATGGGTAGTGTTACATAGGCCAATGTCCGTAAGTCTTCTCAGGAGGATATTGTGTGATACAGTGTCAAATGCGGTGGAAATGTCAATAAACACTAGCAGGAATCCAGCTCTGATATTATCGATTCCTTTGAGAAGGGTGTCAAGTAAGTAGATGGTTAGCGTCTCCACGCTGTGATTAGGTTGAAAGCCATGTTGGTGCAGGTCCAGTGGGGCATGTGTGTCTAAGTGATCTTGTAGTTGTCTCAGTACCGTTTTTTCAATGATTTTGGGCATGAACGGGAGGCTGGAGATAGCTCTGTAAGCAGCTGGTTCTGTGGGATCCAGTGAAATAGCTTTCAGGATTGGTCATATAGTGGTTTCTTTGAGTGCAGCGGGTATGTAGCCTTGGGTTAGGGATGTGCAAATTATTGTGTATATGAACTTTGCTAGCTCTTCTTTTGCTGATTTTATCCATGCCACCGGGCAGGGATCTGATGGGGCTGTGCTAGAATTCAGCTCGGAGATTGTACGGGTTATTTGTTCGGTTGTTGGCATGTGGAACTCCGACCATTTGTGTAGTCCAATTGGTTTTGTGCTTTGTACCACATAGGGGGTGATGGTAGGCTCTGAGGTTTTTGGAGGTGGGTTGTTTTTTGTAAGGAGGAAGTCTGCAAATGTTTGTGGGAGAATCTTGTCATCGTCCTTTTGTGATGGTTCCTTTGTGAGGTTTCGGACTATCTCAAAGAGTTCTCCTTGGCTTGTTGCTAGCTTTTAAGATGAGGTTAGTGTGGTATTGCTCTTTTTGGTTATTGATGAGGTTGTTGTAGTGTTGTTGAATTCTTTGGTATTCTTGTAGTGTATTATCAGATCGGTCTCGCCTCCATTGTCGCTCCTTCTTGCGTAGCTCTCTTTTAGTCGTTCTTATTATCTCGGAGTACCAGGGGGCGGGATTATTTCTTCTGTTCCTTTGCTTCTTACTAATTCACTCGGGAGCTCTAGCTGCATCGTTAATGCTGGTATTCCATATGTTAATTGCTCTGTCAAGATCAGTGCAGTGCAGGGGGAGCCTATGTATTATGTCACTGAGGAATATTTTTCTGTCAAAGTTCTTGAACCTTCTTATCTGGTTGGGTGTCTCTTGTGATTCTTGTGTATGATGTAGCTGGATCTTGAGATCTATGGCATGGTGGTCTGACCAGGGTATAGGTGTGACTGTGGGAGTGCTTATTCTGTTTTGTTCTATGAGGCTCTTTGTTGAGAATATAAGAACTGGGTTGGATCCTGAGCGGTGTTGAGCGGTAGGTTGTGTTGGAATGTGGTGGAGTTGGAGGGAGTTCATAGCTTGATGGAAGTCTGATTTTGCTTTATTGGATGTTGAGGTAAGGTTTAGATCTCCTAGTAAAATCAGTGGCTTGTGAGGAGACTTGGCTGCACATAGAGATTCGAGTATTATAGAGGTGTCATCATCTCTTGCACTGGGGGATCTATATGTTAGACAAATGGCCAAAGTCCTGCTCTCGATATTAATTATCTCACAGTTCTTGGAGCTTGACGAGCTGGTTTTCTTGAATTTGAGGTCATTTCGGGCCAGGATGAGTATCCCTCCTCCTCTCTTGTGGGCACAGGGACAATTGTAAGATGAGTGTGTGGGTGGCGTAATTTGATTTAGTATAACTTGGTCTGTGTCTTTGAGCCATGATTCTCTGATGCATAAAATATCTGTTTGGTCTATAATTGTGTTGATCTTATTGCGAATAGAGCGAGCAATCAGACCAATCTTGAAAGGGGTGCAATATAATGGAGTGATAAGACATTTTTCAGATGTTAGTGAGAGGAGGAAGGACAAAAGTGGTATTGTCAGACTCAAGGGTGAAGTGGATGAATAGCTGATGAGGATAAAGCAGAATTGCTTAATAAATATTTTTGTTCTGAGTTCACAGTTGAAGGGCCTGGAGCAGGACCTCAGAAAACACCCACAAAAAGGAAAAGAAGTGACGGGGATATTGAATGATTTTCAGAAGAATGTGTTTGTGAGGAATTAGCTAAACTAAAAGTAGACAAAGCGATGGGACTAATGGGGTTCATCCAAGAATACTGAAGGAACTTGGGGACGTTCTAGCAGCTCCACTGACTGACCTTTTTAACCCTGGGAGTACCGATGGGGTCAAAAGTGACCCCATTGCAAGTTTCACAACACATATCTCGGAAACTAGTTGTTCAAGAATGCAATCTTTTTATGACTTTTCACATGTCAATATTCTCTTTATATTGCGCCATGAGAGGAATAATTTTCATCCGCTAGGTGACGCTAGTGATGAATTGCAGCACAAAGTACCAGTGGGATCATTTTTGACCCCAGTTGCTTACGTCCGGTTTGGATTGTGATTCAATTTGCAGTTTTGTGAATTTTTTGATCTGACAAAGGTATTTGTCATTAATTATGTATCATTTATTTTTTGTACTCTTATTTTATGAAAATTACACATTTTCTGTAATTGATATCATACGTTCTCTCATTATTTCTGATGAAATCTAAAGGCTTTCAGCTCGTTCATCACGATTATTGTACACCTATAGTAAAACTGCTTTGCGTTTTATTAAACTTTATCTTTGTTTGTTTATTTTAGGTTATTGTTTATGATGTCAAAACGAAAGTATTCAGCTGCCCAAGTAAGAGAAATATTGCAACGAGATGCTGACAGTGACGGCTCTGAGTCGTCTGATGATGCAGCATATTCAGCAAGCGAAGAAGCATATCAGCCAAGTTCGGGTGATAAATCTGATGACAGTCATGATTCAGATGGCGACAGCAGTTGGTCGCCAAGTGAATGTGAGACTGATGTTGAGCCGGTAACATCGCCTGCAGCAAAGAATCAAGTTACAGGTCAAGGCAAAGGTCGAGGCTGTGCTGGACGGGGAAGAAGGCAGGAGTCCTCGGTGTCAGTATCATCTGTGAGGAATCTTAGTTGTGGTCGTAGAGGAGCTAAGAGGTCATCATCTATAAGCACAAATGTTGCCATTGAAGCCTATGTATCTAAGGTTGCCACATCATGGAACAGAAAACCTATAAAGCAAGCTGCTGGAAGATACGCCAGAGCTAATGTCATGCCCATACAACAAGGTCCTACAAGGTATGCTGTACGAAATGTTGATGGCCCTCTCGCAGCATTCCACTTGTTCATGAGGAAGAACTTATTGAATGAAATCATGATATGGATGAGCAAACAAGGAAGACACATTTATGACGACACCTGGAAAGATTTGACAGATAGAGAATTTCAACATTTTCTTGGACTTCTGATCCTCTCAGGCGTGTACAAGTCACAAAATGAATCCATAGTTCAGTTGTGGAAACTTGAAGATGGTCCGTAACTGTTTTCAGCAAATTTCTTGTGCTCTCAGATTTGATGATGCAATCAACAGATGTGAACAACAAGGCGTGGATAAGCTTGCTCCAATCAGACACGTTTTTGATACCTGGGAAGCAACTCTAAGTGACGCCTTTGTTCCTGGTAAAAATGTTACCGTGGATGAGCAACTGCTTACATTTCGTGGCCGTGTTCCGTTCAGACAATATATTCCCAGCAAACCTGGGAAATATGGCATAAAGCTATGGATGATGTGTGACAGTGCAACGTCATATGTTCTGCGTCTTCAAGTATATACAGGAAGGGAACTCGGACAAAACAGGGAACAGAATCAGGGTGAAAGGGTTGTGCTGCAACTCACTGAAGGATTCACGCGATCTGGCATAAATGTTACTGTTGACAATTTCTTCTGCAGTTTATCCCTGTCACGGAAATTGCTAGAAAAACAAATGACACTTTTGGGGACAATTTGAAAGAACACAAAAGAATTATCTCCAGAATTTGTAACAGCAAAGGACCGAGAGGTATTCACTTCACTGTTTGCCTTTCGCGATGACGCCACTCTGGTTTTCTATTGCCTGAAGAAAGGAAAAGTGGTTGTTCTTCTGAGCAGTTTGCATGATCAAGAAGAAGTAGATAACACACGTCCAGATAAAAAAACCACGCATGATCTTGGACTATAATTCTAGTAAAGGTGGAGTAGATACGGCAGTTCAAATGTTGTGCATGTATACCACAAAACGAATTGACAAGACGCTGGCCAGTGACAATCTTCTACAACATGTTGGACATCAGTGCTTTGAAAGCCTTCATTGTTTGGATGTCAGTAAATCCAGAATGGCAGTCCAAGTCAAAGCACAGGCGTCGTCTATTCCTCTTGGAATTAGGAAAGCAGCTGCTTCAGAATAATTGCAGTGAGACTTCTTCCAGCATTGAAGAAGCCACTGATGCTGTTTGCAATGTCTGGATCCCAAAGAAAAGGGCAAGATGTCACTGCTGTTCCAGAGAAAAAGACAAGAAAAGCAACATAGTTTGCACCTCCTGCAAGCGCAATGTTTGCAAAGAACATTCATGTGTCTCATGCAAATGACTGTAGTACTTTACTGTGTTCATCAATTGCATGCAAAAACTGCTTTCATGGCAACTCTTCTTCATGTAATTTTATGATAAAGCATTAAATTTCAAAACATTTAACCTTCATATAATAAATAATTAATTCGGAATAATATTTTGTCTGTTTAGTTTAAAATTTTCATGGTTAACAATTAAAATTAATCATGGGGTCATTTATGACCCCAACGATATTCAGTGTGTGCAAAATATCTCGGTAATTCCAGGGTTAATGCTTCTTTGGAGTCGGGAGTGGTCCCTAAAGAATGGAAAAAGGCACATGTGGTCCCTTTTCACAAAAGCGGAAGTACAGATGAGGTTGAAAACTACCGGCTAGTTAGTCTAACCTCTGTGGTGAGTAAATTATTGGAAATGCTACTAAAAGAAAGAATAATGAGGTTTCTGGAGTCCAATGGACTGCAGGATCCGAAGCAGCATGTAGCTACCAGAGGCAGGTCTTGTCAGAAAAATCTGATTAATTTCTTTGACTGGGTGACCAGGGAGTTGGATCAAGGGAGAGTCCTAGATGTGGTGTACTTAGATTTCAGTAAAGCCTTTGACACAGTTCCACACAGGAGACTTATTAATAAACTGATGGACCCTAAAGTGATTGGGTTAGAAATTGGTTGAGTGGGAAGTGACAAAGGGTACAGGTAAATGGGCTCAGTCTTAGGAGAAGGAAGTTATCATTAGTGTGCTGCAGGGATCTGTCCTTGGTCCGATTCTTTTTAACATCTTTGTTAGTGATATTGCAGAAAGCTGTCAGGTAAGGTTTGCCTGTTTGTGGATGATACCAAAATCTGCAATAGAGTAGACACCCAGGAAGGAGTAGATAACATGAGGAGGGATCTAGCTAAGCGAGGAATGGTCAAGAATTTGGCAGCTGAGATTTGATGCTAAAAAATGCAGGGTCATGCATTTGGGCTGCAAAATTCCATGGGAGTGGTACAGTGTAGGGGGTGAAGTACTTCTGTCCACGAAAGAAGAGCAGGACCTGGGCGTGTTTGTTTCTGATGATCTTAAAGTAGCTAAACATGTAGAAAAGGTGACAGTGAAAGCCAGAAGGATGCCTGGGTGCATAGGGAGAGGAATGGCCAGCAGAAAAAAGGAGGTGACCTCTGTATAGGTCTCTGGTGTGACCTCATTTGGAGTATTGTGTGGAGGAAGAGGAGATGAAGTTGTTCTAGTGGAGAATCTGTCACTGTAGATGAAGTTGCTATTGCAATAGTATCACTAAGTAACACTTCAAGTGTCCTAAACTCCCGTGAAAACCAAAGCACACACACACTCGCAAGTATCAAGGGGTCACATATGGAGCGAGCTGAAGAAAGCCCATAGAAGACAATGTAGATAATTCTAAAAATCTTTATTAGGGTGGCTGATGGTCCTACCCTACATGGCCATGTTTTGGCTGCAGCCTTCATCAGGGGTGTAGAGACCTTGGGTAGACAAACATAAACATAAAGAATAACTATATAATGTATAACAATCAAGTAAACAGTATAAATATTAAATTAAAAACATGAGAAAACAGTTGATAATATAAACAATATAAATAATAAGAAATAATTACAATAAAAACAAGCAGCTTCAGCCAGTTTCATTAGTCCACACTGTGGATCAGCATTTACACAGTCTGCAGGCTCATTTATCCCTACAGGTAAATTTGAGGAGTTGTTTTCTTATGATCTATTGAGTTGTTTTCTTATGATCTATTGACCCTTCACTGCCTCCTCTTTAAGGTACTTTATTTCTCTGTGGAGAGTAAACCCACACTGGGTTCCTTGCTGGTTCATCAGAGAATACCTCTAATTAAACCTATTGGGGTTGCTCAATGTTTTAGTTATACAAGAATCGCAATGGCCTTCTTGGAGTAATAAAGCTAATATAAAAATCCTGAGAAATAACTCCACTTTAACATGCAGCTATAATTAGGGCATTCGTGGTGCTTTTCATTTATAAAGCTCTCCTTTACCCACTATGTAGTCTCAGACCAACGCAGCGCTTGTGATCACTATATTTGATAGAAAACAAGGCGCAGCTCGAGAACATCAATGACTACTGGGTAAAATGTCTTTTTTGTATAAAAAGTGACTTATTTTCGTTGCTATTCACACCACCTATTGTGATACAGCGGACCCTCTGGCAGAAAGAAAAAAAGTTTTAAATTTTGAAAAAAACAAGCTTCACATGCAATTTCCTGAAAGTCCACATAGAGGGAGCAGGAGAGCCAGCCTGGAAGCAGAGGAACCACGCCTCTATGGGCAGGACCTAGAATCAGTTAGTCACGATTTAAGCAGGGACAAAGTTGAGTCAAGCAGAGTTGGAGTCAGAGTGGGGGTCAGAGACAGAGTTGGAGTCGGTGTCAGACCCAGAGCAGCTCAAGGAGTTGAAGCAACTTGGGGAGCAGGCCAGAGAGTAGGCCGAGAAGCAGGCCAAGGAGTAACTCAGAGAGCAGGCCGAGGTGAAGGCCAAAGAGCAGGCCTAGAGGAAGGCCAAAGAGCAGGCCGGAGAGCAGGCCAGAGACAACTGGAAGGAGCAGCACGGCAGAGAGCAGCCAAGGAAGGAGGTGCTCTCCCTTCCAGCCTGAGAGAAAGCCCTATCCAGGGAGAAGGGCTGGGACACAATCTGAGAAAGAGATATCCAGCTGAAAAGAATACCCAAGGAAAGAAAGGTACTTTTAAAGATTTTTATAGAAGTAACCTGAAGGAGGAGTGGAAAACTCAGAGGCCTGGGGAACAGGGAAGAGCTGAGAGGGCGCGGCCATTAGCCAACTGCCACAGGGGTGGAAGTGAAGGACAAGCGCATCAGCTGCAGCCATGCCTCAGAGAAGTTTCTCCCCACTCCAAAGAATTAATTAAGACACACAGGGAATACTTGAGCCTGCAAGAATTGGAGGACAATCCGGCTAGGCCTCAAGCCTTTCCTGTAAGAGACTGCAGGAAGTTTAAAGGTAAAACAGTGGTTGCCTGCAATTGCTTGCCTAAACCTAGCACAAGAGAGGAGAACCACTAAGTCCTAGTGGAGAAAAAGATAAGCCTGTTTAACAATATTTGATCAATACATATTTGTTGAAACACTTTAAATGGGAATGGAACATAGGTGGTGTGAATAGCAATGAAAATAAGTCACTTTTTATACAAAAAAGACATTTTACCCAGTAGTCATTGATGTTCTTGAGCTGCGCCTTGTTTTCTATCAAATATAGTGATCACAAGCGCTGCGTTGGTCTGAGACTACATAGTGGGTAAAGGAGAGCTTTATAAATGAAAAGCACCACGAATGCCCTAATTATAGCTGCATGTTAAAATGGAGTTATTTCTCAGGATTTTTATATTAACAATGTTTTAGTTATGGCTACTTGGTCTCCCAGTGGTTCTCTTACCCCATCACCCCTTCCTTTTCCCCCCTTCTCTCCTCCCCCTTCCTCAGTGTGTAGTTATTCCTTTTTGAGGTCTTTATATGTTTTTTTTACAGTGCTCGATGCCTGCTCTGTAGATATATGCTTCATAACCCACACCTACTGAGTACACCCCACTAATTATCCTGTACTAATTATCCTGTAAATATGTACATTGTTCTGTGTTGAATCATGTTTGCTTATACTCAAAATGTTCTGTTCCATGTACAACAGATTTGACTGTTATTTTATGTTCCTTGTAAACCATCTTTAATTGTAGAAAGATGGTATATAAAAACAACTAAATAAAATAAATAAATAGTGGACATTTCGCATGTATGGAGTCAAAATACAGTGAGTCGGATTTATTTACTTGCTACATGCGGTTCATCCCTCTGCCTCGCATTCTCCTCCTGCAGTATACAATCTTATGTTTCCACAGAATATTTTCGATGACATGTGCTCATTTTAATGTCTAGTTTTACATTATTTATCCCTATGGCTTTTACTTGGATTTTATTTATTAGCCATATTAGTTTTACTCCATACACTTTTTTTGATATTCCTCCCTCTGACTGTTACCTTTAATGTTACTTGACTTTGGGCTCTTATCCTTGTCTCCCACTATATGTATGTGCAATATTTTGTTATCTTTTTATTGTATTTCCTATAATAGGTATGTAATAATTCTTTTGAGTAACCTTTTAAGTTTTATTTTTGCCATGTTTTCCATAGTTTGTTACCCCTCTCATTATATTATTTGTACATTGTGCTTGTTTTTATTGTAATTTCTTATTATTTATATTTATATATCAACTGTTTTATCTTGTGTTTTTAATTTAAGATTTATACATTTTTACTTGATTGTTATACATTATATAGTTATTCTTTGTTTGTCTACCCAAGGTCCCTACACCCCTGACGAAAGCTGCTGCCTAAATACGGCTGTGTAGGATAGGACCATCAGCCGCTCTAATAAGGTTTTTTAGAATTTTCTACATTGTCTTCTATGGGCTTTCTTCACCTTATTCCATATGTGACCCCTAAACCCCTGTGCTACATCTGTGCTGAACGTGGAGTCCTAGCTAGTACCATTATCAGATGTTTTATACAGTACATCAGATGGCCTTTTACTGTACTTCGTTCTAAAGCCCAGCATCAGACCAATTTTTAAGAAAACAATCTTTGAATCCATTAGATTCCAAGAATTACTGTCCACTTTCTATCCAAAGTGATAGAGAGATTATTATTATGTCAATTGACTAAATGTATTGATACTCATCATATTTTGGACAATTATCAATTTGACTTTTATCTAAAACACGGTACATAAATTCTTTCCATTTTTTATGTGCACTAGAGGTATTGACCGAGGGTATAGACTTGATGATATTGAATATCTCTGGTGTGTTTGATGCATGGTTTGAAATATTGTCTTGCATCCCTGGGGATCTTGGGAAAATTATTAGAATGATTCAAATCCTGACTGGATATCTTCAGCAAGTTAGAATTTGTGATAAATCTTCAAATTATTTTTCTACACCTTCTGATCTTCCTCAAGGTTTGGCCCTTTCTGCAATTTTGTTCAACATGCAATTTTCGGCATCGGACATTGAGCTTCGGCATCATCACCCACACTCCTCTCACTCCGTTGCAGACTGTAGAGCAAAGCAGCCCCAGCAGGAGGTCTTGCCCTCCAAAGCCATAAAGGGGCTCAGGGATGGCCCCGAGGTACAATCCTCGGTGGAGCCCCCGATACCGGCATCAGGAGTTGTGGCCCACACAGTCATGAATGGAGCCACTCTTCCCCCAATACCAATGCTCAATGACCATGTCATTGTCATTGAAAAGAGCATCGCTGCACTTCAGGCAGGAGTGACACTGATGGCATCGGGGGTATCGCAATTGGCACCAGTTCCACCATCACCGGTGGCCACGGAGGACCCTCTCGATATCCTTCCACAGGTATCACCTGCATCACATCGGTCCGTCGAGCAACCAGTATCGAAGTCTTCAGTACCATCGCTCCCGATACCCTCAACGTCTAAACACCCTCCCTCCAAGCACAGGAGGTATAGAGAGCCTCATAAGGATTACTTTGATTTTCTTCCAGACTCTGATTCTGCGCCAGAGGCCTCCGACTCAGAATCCATCGATTCCGATACCAACAGGAATGTGCCATCAGATCCATTGCCTCCCTTTGAGCATCGAAAGTCTCCACCCAAGGACATGTCCTTTCAAGATTTTATTAAGGACATGGCGGCTGCCCTAGAGGTATCGGTGGCTATGGAGACAGAACCCAGAGCGGAGGAGATGCACATTCTCCAGTATCCATCAGCACCGAGGATGTTGAAGTGGTTGCTCTTAATGTGTTAACCGGTGAGAAGATAGAAAGTGATATTGGCAGTGTCAAGGCTAAGAGCACTGCATAGGTAGAGGAGAATATAGAGAGTGGGAAGGATGCTACTGTCCTTTCATCCTCTCCTCCTTTCCCAACAGTAGCAGC